>CM046966.1:84150355-85414105 GCA_025698475.1 Gossypium anomalum
TAAATATATGTATTATGTATTGGATTGAAGGATTCGAACTGGTGGGTGGTGTTGAATCTGGCATTTCAGAGCATAGGCATCGTTTATGGGGATCTTGGAACATCGCCACTCTACGTTTACCCCAGCATCTTCAGTAATGGCATAAAGCATAGAGATGATATATTGGGGGCTCTTTCTTTGGTCTTTTATACCCTTACCTTTCTTCCTCTGGTTAAGTATGTTTTCGTTGTCTTACGAGCCAACGATAATGGTGAAGGTACGTCAAACCTATGATAGGATTTTCAATTAGGTTTACTTTGTAAAGTCACAATAATTAATAAAATCAGACCAAAAATGAAAATTTGATGCCAGAATGTATAATTTTATGTTTTTTGATAAATTTTATAAAAATCAAAATCAAAATCAGGAGGAACGTTTGCACTCTACTCATTGATATGTCGCTATGCAAGAGTGAGTTTGATCCCTAGTCAACAAGCTGAAGACCGTGAAGTATCCAATTACAAACTGGAATTGCCAAGCAAGCGATTGAAACTAGCTTCGGTACTAAAGTCTAGCTTAGAGAAGAGCCAATTCGCCAAAATTTTCTTATTGCTTGTCACCATGCTTGGTACTTCTATGGTCATTGGCGACAGTATCTTCACTCCTTCCATCTCTGGTAATTCACTAATTACTTTCTCTTCTTATTAATTTATTAATGTTTCATGGTAATTCAAAAAAATAGAAAAAAAAAGTATATGACTTGGTGTATTGTAGTTTTATCTGCCGTGGCTGGTGTCAAGGAAGTAACATCTGCCCCCACAGACGGTAATTATATATGTTTGTTATCATTCCTTATTGACTTATCTATGTGGCTTAAACAAGATTTAGTGTTGTAAACAGATATGATTTCTGGGATATCAGTAGCAATATTGATCTTCCTCTTCATGATTCAAAGATTTGGAACTCACAGAGTGAGTTACACCTTTGCTCCCGTTCTTTGTGTTTGGTTTGTATTCATTGGTGGAATCGGTTTCTACAACATCATAAAACACGATACAACAGTTCTTAAAGCCATCAATCCAATGTACATTGTTGAGTACTTCATCAGGAACAAAAAAGATGCATGGATTTCTCTTGGTGGAGTTGTTCTTTGCACAACAGGAGCCGAAGCACTATTTGCTGATCTTGGTCATTTCTCGGTTCGAGCCATTCAAGTCAGCATGTGCTCCATGGTCTACCCTGCTTTAATATTGGCATATACTGGACAATCCTCTTATCTTCGCCAGTATCCAGATGAGGTTTCTGATGCATTTTATAAATCAGTTCCAGGTCGTGAATAAATGTCCATGGTTCCTTTTCTGGTAGTGTTAATCATGTATAAGTAGCTTCTTATGATAATTATTTATGAATGTGCAGGTCCAATGTATTGGCCAATGTTTGTAGTGTCCATATTGGCTGCAGCTATAGCAAGTCAAGCAATGATCTCAGGGACATTCTCAATAGTCCATCAATCACTCTCTCTAGGGTGTTTCCCTCCTGTCAAAGTTGTCTATACATCTGCAAATCATGAAGGACAAGTTTATATACCAGCAATCAATTACATTTTGATGTTGGCTTGCATCGGTGTCACTGCGGGTTTCAAGTCCACAGTAAAGATTGGCAATGCATATGGTAATCATTTCAACAACTCTGCATTTTATGCTTTAGTCTCTTCTCAATTTACAATGCTAATGAATTTCCATTATTCCTTTTCAATGTTATTACAGGAACTGCTGTAGTGTTTGTAATGACTCTTACATCATCCTTGCTGGTTCTGGTCATGATCATGATATGGAAAACTAACATATTTTTAATAATCTTATTCATTCTTACCATTGGATTTGTGGAACTACTCTATCTGAGTTCAGTTCTCTATAAATTTACCTCCGGAGGGTACTTGCCGCTGGCATTTTCAGCAGTTTTAATGATTATAATGTATGTTTGGAATGATGTGTATCGAAGAAAGTACCATTACGAGCTTGACCATAAGATTTCCCCTGCAAGATTAAAGGAGATATCTGCCAACAAAAACATGTCTAGAATTCCAGGACTTGCCATGTTCTATTCAGAGCTGGTTCATGGTATCCCACCCATATTCGAGCATTATGTCTCAAATGTACCAGCATTGCATTCCATCATTGTCTTTGTTTCCATGAAATCACTGCACATTAACAAAGTTCCACCGGAAGAAAGGTACTTTTTCCGAAGAGTCGAACCGAGAGAGCTTTTTTCCTTTCGATGTGTTGTTCGATACGGATACAAAGATGTGCGGGAAGTAGCCTTTGAGGAAACATTAGTGACAAGACTGAAAGAGTTCATCCAAGAAGAAATATTGCTGCAAAATCAAATGCTATCTACCATTGGAAACAATGCTGAAAAGGGCACAGAACCGGAAGGGGAAATCGTTGAAAGGAACAATGATGTTGCGAATGCGAAACAATTGGAAGAAGAGATCATGCAACAAGAAATAGAACGAGTGCAGAAAGAATGGGAAGAGGCAGGTATAGTTCACATGATTGGTGAAAGTGAGGTGATTGCAAAGAAAGAAGCCAATATAATGAAGAGGATGGTGATTGATCATGCATATAATTTGTTGAAGAGAAATGTAAGGAAAAGAGAGAAGGTGTTTGATATTCCTCACAAGCGGATGCTTAAAGTTGGCATGACTTATCAGCTTTAAAACAAGTAGCTAGATTTATTCAGAAAATGAATGGGAGATGATGTGGGGTGTGGGTGGTCTTATGCTTGTTTTGTGTTAGGTGAATCAGGAATTTTATTAATAAGTTCTTTTTAATGTATTGGGTGTCAATTTAGTTCTGAATATCAGATTCAATCATAAAGATTTTATAGAAGTAAATATGTACTTAGATATAGTTAACTTTTTTTTGCTATTTTTAATCTTTAAGGATTGTGAACAAAGATTTATTTCCAAGTCTAAGCACAAATTAACCGTTTGGAAAACAAGCCTAAAAAAAAAATATGCCAGTTTTAGCTAGACTGAAATAAATTGATAACTAATAAGGAAAACAAAAGCTCCCTAAAACTCTAGCTTTTTTTCGCTTCTTATATAGATTCAAACCCTTAACTCCGAAGTCCTAACTACTATAATGTTATCTTAATAAATACATAAATATACTATGAAGTCAGCTAATCTAAGTTCTAAGGTCATTTTAGTCATAATAACATGAACATATCTTAGTATAACACCTTTATAAATTACAGACATCATAGTATACTAAATCCACCCCTTCGGAAAAAGAAGAAAAGAAATGGATAAAGCCAATGTTAAAAGATGGCTTTCATGCAGCCATTCAACTCGAGCCATGCAGGTTGCAGCTGAAGAACATGCTACTGTTTTGTTGATTAGTTAACATTTTGTTACTTAGTTACATTTGAACTAAGTTAGTGATGTATTTGTTGTAATTTGGTGCTGATGGATGTGATAAATCAGTTTAACCAAGTGTGCAAGCAAGGTTTTATAAGTTTCAAGACCTTGATAGTGGAGTTAGGTGTGTTTGGGTAACTTTTTTGATTTCCAGTCAAGTTGTATACTTGATATATGTAATGTGATGTTTTAAGAAATATAATCTATGAATCATTCAGAACACTCACTTCTTGTTTTTGGTTCTTATTCAAGATTTCTGTTTTTATTTGCTTGAGCTCGATTCCTTTGTTTGTTCAGCAAGATATTGTGGCTTAAAGCACAAGAATCTGCAGAAAATTCTTAATCTGCTCTCTAAGTTCCTGCAGCTAAGTTTGTGATGTTGTTTGTGTTTTTGGTTAGCTTAGTGGGAGCTACAATGGCCGAGCAATGTGGTCGGCAAGCTGGTGGAGCCTTATGCCCTAACAATTTATGTTGCAGCCAATATGGATGGTGTGGGAACACCGATATTACTGTTCACACCGGCAAAAAATTGTCAGAGCAATTGCAGAAGTGGCCCTCCTCCCCCTACAGGAGAAGGAGCGACTGTGAGGTCTACTTACCATTTGTATAATCCAAAGCAAAATGGATGGGATTTGATGGAAGTGAGTGCCTATAGCTCTACATGGGATACTAACAAGCCATATTCTTGGAGGAGTAAGTACGGTTGGACTGCCTTTTGTGGCCCCGTTGGTCCTTCTTTCCCGGCTGCTTGTGGGAGGTGCTTGAGAGTAAGAAGCAGAAGGACTGGAGCTCAAGAAATAGTGATGATTGTGGACAGATGCAGCAATGGAGGGTTAGATTTGGATGTGGGAGTTTTTAACCGATTGGACACTGATGGTGTAGGTCATGATCAAGGCCACCTTACTATTAGATATGATTTTGTTGATTGTGGCAATGGCTTCAATCCTTTACTTTGCTTCAGTTTTTGATAATTAGCACTAAAACAGTTCTTGCTGTTTAATTATGTGCTACAAATGCCGAAGAATGCAGCAGTTAATTTTGATTGCTAGATTAATAAATTTTCCGGTCTTTGTTTGTCCTGTTGAAAACTTTAGTGTATGATTAATTAATTTTCTGGTTTTTATAATGTCGGTAAAATTTAAGATATATCATTATTTAATTCAGCGATAATATGTGAAACTATTTATGTTTAGTGCATCAAATATAAATTATTTATGTTAAAATTTGTTTGCAAAATTGGTTAAAGTTTTATAAGCTTTTAGATTAAATGGGTTCCTTCATCCTCTACTAATAATTAAAAATATATATAAATTATTTGTTAAAAAACAATAAGTAAAAAATATAATAATTTTATTTCAGATTTCAAAGGGGAAGGAAAATTGATAATACTCTAGAACGTCATATTTTTATGTGCGAATTATATATTTATTTTGAGTATGATGCTACTAAATTGGACTATTTATGGTCTTTTATTTTTTAGGGACTAAATTGGAGGCAAGAAGAAATTTAAGGGTAAAAAGTGCCAATTTGAAGATATAATGGGCCAACATGCAAAGAAGGAGAGAAGTGGTGCCAAAAATGCAAACATGGAAGACCCAAGGACTGAAATGCAAAAGAAGAGATTTTATAGCACAAGATTCTATTTTAATTTAAATTATATTAGGATAATTATTAAGGATTTTTTATTTAGATTTAATTTTAGGATTTAATTTAATTTATCTTTATTTATCTTTAACTATCTTTATTTTTATATTTATTTATTTGTATTTATCTTTTAGAATTTCGTTAGGAATAGACTAAGATTTCTAGTACCATAAATACGGGATGAAGTGGCACATATTGATATCTCTTTTTCCTGTAAACACTACCTCTCCCAAAAACTCTGTCTTTTTGTTCTCTCCATATTTTCTTCAATAAAAATCTCATTTATATCATATTTATTTCTTTCCCAAAAATCATGAGCCACTAAACCAATCTAGCCAAAGGTTGTCAAAATTCTCCAAAAAGGTTCATGAGGCTTAGAATCTGCGCTTAGCCTTCTCAACAGGGTATTCATCGCTTCTCCGCATTACGGGGCTGACGCTTCCGTCCATGTCCCTTAATAGGTGATCTTTTCAAACTTGTGCAAGGAATAGCCGCTTTATACGTTTTGGGAAGGTTGCATGGTCGGTTCGTTGGCTTTCTGCGTCAGAGGTTGGCGAATCCAAGAGACAAAACGGCGTGGTATTCGCCTTTGAGAAGAGGTGATCTAGTAGAAGATAGTCCCACAAAAGTGATTATTGGCTAGAGTCAGGCTCCACCAAATCTTAAGTCCAAATCCTTGGAGTTGGTGGTCGTAGGCGTCCTCTTCCACTATAATTGACTTATCCTGCTCGAGAAGGGTTACTTAAAAGCCAATGATTGAACCCAATGAGGAATTAGACAACCGGAGGCTGGAATCTCACCACATAAGAAAACTCTCTTTTCCCAACTCGATTTATTTTTATACTCCTATTTTAAATTTCTGCAGTTTATTTAATTTCGCAATTTCAATTCACTTTAAATTCTGTTTTTATTTTTCCAAATTCTTTATTCTTAATTCTATTTTTTTATTTTTCAGGAACGCAGGTTTTCTTGGCCAAGAAATTGTCCGGGATTTCAAGAAACCATCATTCGTACAATCCGGTCCCTGAGGATTCGACCCTACTTCCCCTTTACTGTTATTTTTACTATTTTACAGGAAATAGGATATTTTTGGTGCTTTCAACGACGCATCAAATTTTAGCGTCGTTGCCGGGGATTGGTAACGTATTAATCTTGTTTTTTGTTTCTTATGACCAGATCTGCTCCAGGAACTCTTGCGTTTGATTCGGAGATTGAAAAGACTGCGAGAGCTAATCGCAAGGAAACAAAGCTAAGAAAAAAACAGTCAGCGGTGGTTGGGACTCAAAGTAATCCACCGCCAGAAATCAAAATAGACGACGAAGCAGAGTCTAGGGTTAACAAAAACCCTACTCAAACTTTTAAAGGCGAAAAAGTCGAAGTCGATTCCCCAGAAGAAGTGCTTAACGCTAGGGTTGACGAAAACCCTAGTTTAGCACCTCAACTTATGGCTCAGACAATTCGGCAACTAGCCGAAGTGCCGACAGAACACCACATCTATGCATTGCGTATCCTACTATGGATACTGATTTTGAGTTAAAGTCAGGCTTGATCTAGCTACTGCCAACTTTTCGGGGGTTACAGAACGAAAATCCCCATAAGCATTTGAAAGAATTCTATATGGTTTGCCTTAGTATGAAATCTCAGGGGGTAATTGAGGATCAAATTAAACTGCGTGCTTTCCCTTTTTCCTTAGCAGATTCTGTTAAGGAATGGTTATTTTATTTACCTTCTAGATCTGTAACGACTTCGGCTGATCTGTCTCGTTTATTTCTTAATAGGTTTTTCCCAGCATCGCGAGCAGCTGAGTTAAGAAGAGAAATCGTAGGAATAAGGCAAAAAGATACAGAGTCTTTGTACGACTATTGAGAGCGGTTCAAGAAGCTGTGCGCAAGTTGCCCACAACATGGTATAACAGAACAATCTTTGCTCCAGTATTTCTATGAAGGGCTAAGACCCATAGAGATGAATATGGTAGACGCCATTAGTGGAGGAGCGTTGGTCAACATGACTCCTTAACAAGAAAGAGACTTGATCTCCACGATGGCTGCGAATTCTTAGCAATTTCGAGCCAATCCTGAACCCCCTAGAAGGGTTCATCAACTAAGTAATTCTACCTTAGAGGATAAAGTTGATAGACTTACTAATATGATGAATTCTCTTATTGCAGAAAGAGCAAAAAAAGCACGGTTATGTGGAATATGTGCTACATCTGAACATACGACTAATGCGTGCCCTAGTCTGTGTGACGATACTATGGCTCATTTAGATGCTGTGGAAAATTTTCCTGGGCCCACACAAAGGTGATATGACCCTTACGCCAATACCTACAATCCAGGATAGAGGGATCACCCTAACTTAAGTTATGGGGCCAATCTACGATATAACCAGCCATACCAAAATCGGGTTCCACAGCAGCCACGAGATTCAGGTAATTCTCTAAAAACTTTGGTCAATAAACTAACAGTTAATATGCTTGATTTTTAACAGAAAACCGAGGCATCTATAAGAGAATTGACCACATCAATTGAGAAATTGAGTTCTCAAGGGAAGCTATCATCCCAAACAGAACCCAACTCGAGGCAAAACGCGAATGCAGTGACGCTGCGAAGTGAAAAGGTATTGGAACCAATTCCTGGCAGGAATTTTGCCCAAGAAAATGCCCAGGAAAATCCAAAAAATAATGAACAGATCCGAGTGAAACCCCCATTGCCGAAAATCCAACCTCTATTTCTAGGACGACTAAACCAGAGTCGGAAGGGTAAGGAATACAAAGAAATCCTTGAAACATTCAGAAATGTCAAAATCAACATACCATTATCGGATGCCATTAGACAGATTTTGAGGTATGCCAAATTCCTTAAAGAGCTTTGCACCAACAAACTAAAATTAACAGATGAATATGGTAGACGCCACTAGTGGAGGAGCGTTGGTCAACATGACTCCTCAACAAGCAAGAGACTTGATCTCCACGATGGCTGCGAATTCACAGCAATTTCGAGCCAATCCTGAACCCCTTAGAAGGGTTCATCAGCTAAGTAATTCTACCTTAGAGGATAAAGTTGATAGGCTTACTAATATGATGAATTCTCTTATTGCAGAAAGAGCAAAAACAGTACAGTTATGCAGAATATGTGCTACACCTGAACATACGACTGATGCGTGCCTTAGTCTGTGTGGCGATACTATGGCTTATTTAGATGCTGTGGGAAATTTTCTTGGGCCACCACAAAGGCGATACGACCCTTACACCAATACCTACAATCCAGGATGGAGGGATCACCCTAACTTACGTTATGGGGCCAATCCACGATATAACCAGCTGTACCAAAATCGGGTTCCACAGCAGCCACGAGATTCAGGTAATTCTCTAGAAACTTTGGTCAATAAACTAATAGCTAATATGGTTGATTTTCAACAGAAAATCGAGGCATCTATAAGAGAATTGACCACATCAATTGAGAAATTGAGTTCTCAAGGGAAGCTGCCATCCCAAACAGAACCCAACTCGAGGCAAAACGCGAATGCAGTGACGCTGTGAAGTGGAAAGGTTCTGGAACCAATTCCTGGCAGGAATTTTGCCCAAGAAAATGCCCAAGAAAATCCAAAAAATGATGAATAGATCAGAGTGAAATCCCCACTGCCGAAAATCCAACTTTCATTTCCAAGACGACTAAACCAGAGTTGGAAGGGTAAGGAATACAAAGAAATCCTTAAAACATTCAGAAACGTCGAAATCAACATACCATTGTTGGATGCCATCAGACAGATTCTGAGGTATGCCAAATTCCTTAAAGAGCTTTGCACCAACAAACGAAAATTAACAGATAAATATGGTAGACGCCGCTAGTGGAGGAGCGTTGGTCAACATGACTCCTCAACAAGCAAGAGACTTGATCTCCACGATGGCTGTAAAATCTCAGTAATTTCGAGCTAATCCTAAACCCCCTAGAAGGGTTCATCAGCTAAGTAATTCTACCTTAGAGGATAAAGTTGATAGGCTTACTAATATGATGAATTCTCTTATTGCAGAAAGAGCAAAAATAGTACGGTTATACAGAATATGTGCTACACGTGAACATACGACTGATACATGCCCTAGTCTGTGTGACGATACTATGGCTCATTTAGATGCTGTGGGAAATTTTCCTGGGCCACCACAAAGGCGATACGACCCTTACGGCAATACCTACAATCCAGGATGGAGGGATCACCCTAACTTAAGGGCCAATCCACGATATAACCAGCCGTACCAAAATCGGGCTTCACAGCAGCCACAAGATTCAAGTAATTCTCTAGAAACTTTGGTCAATAAACTAACAGCTAATATGCTTGATTTTCAACAGAAAACTGAGGCATCTATAAGAGAATTGACCACATCAATTGAGAAATTGAGTTCTCAAGGGAAGCTGTCATCCCAAACAAAACCCAACTCGAGGCAAAACGCGAATGCAGTGACGCTGCGAAGTGGAAAGGTTCTGGAACCAATTCCTGGCAGGAATTTTGCCCAAGAAAATGCCCAGGAAAATCCAAAAAATGATGAACAGATCCGAGTGAAACCCCCACTGCCGAAAATCCAACCTCTATTTCTAGGACGACTAAACCAGAGTCCGAAGGGTAAGGAAGACAAAGAAATCCTTGAAACATTTAGAAATGTCGAAATCAACATACCATTATTGGATGCCATCAGACAGATTCTGAGTATGCCAAATTCCTTAAAGAGCTTTGCACCAACAAACGAAAATTAACAGATGAATATGGTAAACGCCGCTAGTGGAGGAGTGTTGGTCAACATGACTCCTCAACAAGTAAGAGACCTGATCTCCACGATGGCTGCGAATTCTCAGCAATTTCGAGCCAATCCTGAACCCCCTAGAAGGGTTCATCAGCTAAGTAATTCTACCTTAGAGGATAAAGTTGATAGGCTTACTAATATGATGAATTCTCTTATTGCAGAAAGAGTAAAAACAGTACGATTATGCAGAATATGTGCTACACCTGAACATACGACTGATGCGTGCCTTAGTCTATGTGGCGATACTATGGCTCATTTAGATGCTGTGGGAAATTTTCCTGGGCCACCAAAAAGGCAATACGACCCTTACGCCAATACCTACAATCCAGGATGGAAGGATCACCCTAACTTAAGTTATGGGGCCAATCCACGATAGAACCAGCCTTACCAAAATCGGGTTCAACAACAGTCACGAGATTCAGGTAATTCTCTAGAAACTTTGGTCAATAAACTAACAGCTAATATGCTTGATTTTCAGCAAAAAATCGAGGCATCTATAAGAGAATTGACCACATCAATTGAGAAATTGAGTTCTCAAGGGAAGCTACCATCCCAAACAGAACCCAACTCGAGGCAAAACGCGAATGCAGTGACGCTGCGAAGTGGAAAAGTTCTGGAACCAATTCCTTGCATGTATTTTGCCCAAGAAAATGCCCAAGAAAATCTAAAAAATGATGAACAGATCCAAGTGAAACCCTTACTGCCGAAAATCCAACCTCTATTTTCCAGGATGACTAAACCAGAGTCGGAAGGGTAAGGAATACAAAGAAATACTTGAAACATTCAGAAATGCCGAAATCAACATACTATTGTTGGATGGCATCAGACAGATTCTGAGGTATGCCAAATTTCTTAACGAGCTTTGCACCAACAAATGAAAATTAACAGATGAATATGGTAGAAGCCGCTAGTGGAGGAGCGTTGGTCAACATGACTCCTCAACAAGCAAGAGACTTGATCTCCACCATGGCTGCGAATTCTCAGCAATTTCGAGCCAATCCTGAACCCCCTAGAAGGGTTCATCAGCTAAGTAATTCTACCTTAAAGGATAAAGTTGATAGGCTTACTAATATGATGAATTCTCTTATTGCAGAAAGAGCAAAAATAGTACGGGTTATGCAGAATATGTGCTACACCTAAACATACGACTGATGCGTGCCCTACTCTGTGTGACGATACTATGGCTCATTTAGATGCTGTGGGAAATTTTCCTAGGCCACTACAAAGGCGATACGACCCTTACGCGAATACCTACAATCCAGGATGGAGGGATCACCCTAACTTAAGTTATGGGGCCAATCCACGATATAACTAGCCGTACCAAAATCGGGTTCCACAGTAGCCACGAGATTCAGGTAATTCTCTAGAAACTTTGGTCAATAAATTAATAGCTAATATGCTTGATTTTCAATAGAAAACCGAGGCATCTATAAGAGAATTGACCACATCAATTGAGAAATTGAGTTCTTAAGGGAAGTTGTCATCCCAAACAAAACCCAACTCGAGGCAAAACACGAATGCAGTGACGCTGCGAAGTGGATAGGTTCTGGAACCAATTCCTGGCAGGAATTTTGCCCAAGAAAATGCCCAGGAAAATCCAAAAAATGATGAACAGATCCGAGTGAAACCCCCACTGCCGAAAATCCAATCTCCATTTCTAGGACGACTAAACCAGAGTCGGAAGGGTAAGGAAGACAAAGAAATCCTTGAAATATTCAGAAATGTCGAAATCAACATACCATTATTGGATGCCATCAAACAGATTCTGAGGTATGCCAAATTCCTTAAAGAGCTTTGCACCAACAAACGAAAATTAACAGATGAATATGGTAGACACTGCTAGTGGAGGAGCGTTGGTCAACATGACTCCTCAACAAGCAAGAGACTTGATCTCCACGATGGCTGCGAATTCTCAGCAATTTTGAGCCAATCCTGAACCCCCTAGAAGGGTTCATCAGCTAAGTAATTCTACCTTAGAGGATAAAGTTGATAGGCCTACTAATATGATGTATTCTTTTATTACAAAAAGAGCAAAAATAACACGGTTATGCGGAATATATACTACACCTGAACATACGACTGATGCGTGCCCTAGTCTGCGTGACGATACTATGGCTCATTTAGATGCTGTGGGAAATTTTCCTGGGCCACCACAAAGGTGATACGACCCTTACGTCAATACCTACAATCCAGGATGGAGGGATCACCCTAACTTAAGTTATGTGGCCAATCCACGATATAACCAGCCGTACTAAAATTGGGTTCCACAGTAGCCACGAGATTCAGGTAATTCTCTAGAAACTTTGGTCAATAAATTAACAGCTAATATGCTTGATTTTTAACAGAAAACTGAGGCATCTATAAAAAAATTGACTACATCAATTGAGAAATTGAGTTCTCAAGGGAAGCTGCCATCCCAAATAGAAATCAACTCGAGGTAAAACACGAATGCAGTGACGCTTCGAAGTGGAAAGGTTCTGGAACCAATTCCTGTAGGAATTTTGCCCAAGAAAATGCCCAGAAAAATCCAAAAAATGATGAACAGATTTGAGTGAAACCCCCACTGCCGAAAATTCAACCTCTATTTCCAGGACGACTAAACCAGAGTCGGAAGGGTAAGGAAGACAAAGAAATCCTTGAAACATTCAGAAATGTCGAAATCAACATACCATTGTGGGATGCCATCAGACAGATTCTGAGGTATGCCAAATTCCTTAAAGAGCTTTGCACCAACAAACGAAAATTAACAGGTAATGAAAAGGTAAGTGTTGGTAAAAATGTTTCTGCAGTACTACAGCGAAAAATGCCAGCTAAATGCAAAGATAGGGGTATGTTCGCTATACCATGCAAAATAGGACATTTAGGAATTAAAAAGGCTATGTGCGATTTAGTGGCCTCCATAAATGTTATGCCTTATTCTGTTTATGAATCACTTAACACAAGTTTTTTAACAAAAACAGGTGTTATAATTCAGTTGGCAGACAGGTCTATTGTGCACCCTGAAGGAGTCCTCAATGACGTACTGGTAAAAGTTAAAGAACTTATTTTCTCTGCAGATTTTTGTGTGATAAAGATGGAAGAGGACAACACTGCTGGATCTTCGAACCTCCTGTTGGGCCGACCCTTCTTTAGTACCGCTAGCACTAAAATCGATGTTCGAAGCAGAACTCTCACGATGGAATTTGATGGGGAGATCGTGAAGTTTAATGTTTACGATGTCATTAGTTATCCAAGTAAAATTTTGAGCGTAAATTGTGTCGACATAATCGACTCATTAGTAGATGAGACTTTTGAGTCGATATATGAAGATAAATCTGAATTTATATCTGATGACTATGAATCTGTTAATGAGTTATTGTCTCCATTAAATACTAAATTTTTACCTTCTATTGTGCGGGCTCCAGAATTAGAATTGAAACCGCTCCCCGAACATATTAAGTATGCGTTTTGGGGAAAGGTAATACCCTATCAATCATAGTTTCCAACAAACTCTCTAAGCTCGAGGAAGAAAGTTTGATTCAGGTACTGAAAAGTCATAGAGACGCGATTGGCTGGACCATTACCGATTTGAAAGGAATAAGCCCCTTGACATGCACACATAGAGTCTACTTGGAGGAAAATGCAAAACCGAGGTGAGAGGCCCAAAGGCGATTAAACTTGAATATGATGGAGGTGGTAAAAAAGGAGATAATCAAGCTGCTGGATGCTGACATAATCTACCCCATTTCTGACAACAGATGGGTAAGTCCGGTACAAGTCATGCCTAAGAAAATGGGTGTGATAGTAAAGAAAAATGCCGAAGGTGACTTCGTACCAACTCGAGTACAAAATAGGTGGTGTGTTTGCATTGACTACAGGAAGTTGAACTCTTACACTAGAAAAGATCATTTCCCTCTTCCTTTTATAGATCAAATGCTTGAATGTTTATCAGGTAAAACTCACTTTTGTTGTCTTGATGGATACTCAGGTTTCTTCCAAATTCCAGTCACACCAGAGGATTAGGAAAAGACCACTTTCACATGCCCATTCGGCGCTTTTGTATACAGAAGGATGCCATTTGGACTTTGTAACGCACCAGTCACATTTCAGAGATGCATGATGAGTATATTTTCTGAATATGTGGAGAAAATTATTGAAGTTTTTATGGATGATTTTACTGTGTATGGAAATTGTTTTGATGAATGCCTTAAAAACCTCACGATAATTTTGAATAGGTGCATAGAATTTAATCTTGTCTTGAACTATGAAACTGTCATTTTATGGTAGACAAGGGTCTGATTCTAGGTCATATAGTTTCTGCCAAGGGAATTGAGGTCAATAAGGCCAAAATTGACATTATTAATTCTTTGCCATATCCCTCCATTGTAAGGGAAATTCGTTTTTTTCTTGGCCATGCAGGATTTTATAGGTGTTTCATAAAAAAACTTCTCAAAAGTGGCTAAACCATTATACGAGTTATTGCAGAAAGATAGGAAATTTGAGTTCAGCCCAAAATGTAAGGAGGCTTTTGATACACTCAAGTAGAAGTTGGTGACCGCTCCTATAGTGCAAGCACCAGATTGGAACTACCCCTTTGAAATTATGTATGTGATAGCGAACATAGTGTAAATGTGTTAGGGCAAAAGATAGACAAAGAGCCTCATGTCATTTGCTATGCCTCAAAAACCCTAGATGCTGCACAAAGCAACTATACCACTACGGAAAAAGAACTCTTAGAGTTGTATTCGCTTTAGATAAATTTCATTCTTATTTATTGGGATCTAAAGTGATTATTTTTTCTGACCATGTAGTTCTTAGGTACTTGATCACAAAGAAGGAGGCAAAACCAAGGCTCATTAGATGGATTCTGCTGCTCCAAGAATTTGACATTAAAATTCATGACAAAAAAGATGTGAAAACCTAGTGGCTAACCACTTGAGTAGGATAAAAACTCTATTTGATGATGTTCCTATTAAGGATGAGTTCCTTGAAGAAAGCTTATTTTCGACCGATGCTCACTATCCATGGTATGCAGATATAGTTAATCTCTTAACCACGGGATCGTTACCCACTGAGTTAGCATGTTCTGTGAAGGACAAACTTAGACGGGAAGCTCGATATTACATTTGTGATGACCCATACTTGTGGAAACACTGTTCAGATCAGATAATAAGACGATGTGTTCTAGAAATCAAGGTAACCTCTATCCTTACTTTTTGTCATACCGAAGCTTGTGGAGGTCACTTCGGCCCTAAATGGATAACTCACAAGGTATTAGAGTGTGGGCTATATTGGCCCACAATTTTTCGTGATGTATATAACTTCTGTAAGTCTTGCGATAAATGCCAACATGCAGGTAACATCACGAAATGAAATCAAATGCCCCTCTCCCTAATTCATGTATGTGAGGTTTTTGATGTATAGGGCATTGATTTCATGGGCTCCTTTATTTCTTCATTTGGAAACGTATATATACTTATTGCAGTAGATTATGTCTCTAAATGGATAGAAGCAAGGCCTACTCGCAATGATATGCTAAAACTATTGTGGAATTTCTAAAACGAACTATTTTTTCTAGGTTTGGCACACCTCGAGCTTTGATCAGTGATCGTGGCACCCACTTTTGCAACAAAGTCATGGAGGCACTATTATCCAAATACGGAGTTCATCATCATATATCGACAGCCTACCATCCCCAAACGAATGGCCTAGCAGAGGTTTCGAACAAGGAAATCAAGTCTAGTTTGGAAAAAATAGTTTGGCCCAACTGAAAGGATTGGAGCCTTCGGCTTAATGACGCACTTTGGGCCTATCGCACGGCTTATAAAGGACCGATTGGCATGACCCCATATCGACTTATCTTTGGAAAAGCTTGCCATCTTCTTGTAGAATGGAGCATAAATCTTATTGGGCAATTCGACAAAATAATATGGAGTTAGAACCTGCAGGGAAGGCAAGGCAATTGGACATTCAAGAATTGAAGGAGATTCGTAGTGATGCCTACGAAAATGCTCGCATTTACAAGGACAAAACAAAACTGTTTCATGATAGAAAAATAGCTCAGAAGCATTTCTCAGTAGGACAAAAAGTTTTTCTTTATAACTCCATATTAAAGCTATTCCTAAGAAAGCTTCGATCTCTTTACACATGGTACAGTTGAAATAGAGAGCGAAGAATCAAGAAAGTGGTTTATAGTCAACGGCCAACGACTTAAGCCATTTTACGAGAATTTTCAGGCCCACACGGTTGAAAAAATTCAGTTAGAGCCACCATAGAACCATTCATGGCATCGAGCTAACGACGTTAAACAAGCGCTTGTTGAGAGGCAACCCAATTTTTATTTTTTATCTCTTTTTCTATTTTATTTTATTTTATTTTATTTATTATTCTATTTTATTTTAGTTTTATTTTATTTATTATTTATTTATTCTGTTTTAATCAATAAAAAAATCTCTTCTTTTAAATAGGTGAACCGCGATGGAAGTAGAGTGAAAAAAGAAGAAAAGCCTTAAACCTGCAACCAAACAGCCCTACTCCAACCCATATCACCATCCTTATTCCAGCTTGGAATAGCACATTCTTGCCCTAGACAACGCAAAACCAGCAACCAAACAGCCCTACTCCTACAGCCAAACACCACCCTTCAGCCACCTAAAAACCCCAAAACCTATTCTTTTTCACCAAATTCCCCCTAGCTATCGAACCCATCTCCTCAACCCCTCTCACCAATGATTGCTGCACACCATGGTGCGAAGTCACAGCCATGCCATCGTCGAGCCCTCTTTCACCGTCAACCACCGTTGGTGCCGCTTCTCCTCTTCCCAAGCCATCGATTTGAGTGATGCCACCTTCTCTTCTTTCTCTTCTTCTTCCTTCCCGACGCACGGTGCCTTTCCCTCACCTTCTGCTTCTCCCACGCCTTCGCCGAACCTCATCAAAGTTGCAACGCCGACCGCGCCATTGTACCCCTCAGCGCAAGCCATGGTGCCACGATCTCCTTCGGCCCCTCCCAACAACGCGGCTTCTTCTTTTTTCAGTGACACAACACTGGTGCCGACCCCATCTCCGTCGCCTTCCCTTTTTAATACCAAGCCCATTCTCAGCCTACCACCACCGGTGCGAATGGAGGCACCATGACTGACAACCCGACTCACATAGTTGAGCTCTAGTGAACCAGAACTCGATCCACACAGTCGCCTACGAAGACAACCATGTCGTTTAGCCCAACCGGCAATCGCAACCACGGGCTCTACCACTGACACCATCGACGCCCCTGAAAATGCTGAACGATCTGGTAGCACCGAGAGTCACCACAACCAGCAACTGTTACCTACTCGTGGACGAACCTACCGGTCTCGTGCATCTGTTCTACCACCTGAGTGTCATTTACACGGTAACTTAATCTTCGATACTACTACTAGCCGGACCAGGTATGACCATTTACACTATTAACAACTTGTACCTTGTAAGTGTTTATCATTGCCTGTTTTGAATGCTTTATGTATTGGACCTGATGTTACCAATTATTTTCGCGATGTTGGTTGGACTGAAAATTTTGATATTGTTCACTGTGCATATTATGAATTGGTATTGGAATTTTACTCCACATTTCATTTTCAACGACACGGTAATATTTCATTAGATATACCTAGTATGGTTCGGTTTTGATTACTTGGTACCTCGCATCGTTTGTCCATTACTGATTTTAATATTGCACTATCTTTTGTGACTGAGGACTATTCTATGAGCAGTGATTATGAAAACAGCCTATGTACTTTTCCTGCAGATTTTAAAGCTGACGAGGCCTTTGCTTTATTAACTAATAATACCAAATCCATTTATAGCCCAAAAACCTCGAAGGATTTGTGGTTTCGTAACCCCGCCTTATGTTACATACACCGTTATTTGGCTTATAATTTTTCAGGCCGAAGAGATGCTCCGGCTACCGTCTCGAAGACGAAATTATTTTTGTTATGGTGTATGTATACCAGTCGTCTGGTAAACTTGGGCTATTGGTATGCGCTTCAATTCGAACATGTTATAAATGCAAAGCGACCTCTAATTTTGGGCTTTTTTATTACGCAGCTGTTATTTTCTCTGCATGGTACTAATGCTCCTGTTTCAGAATTACATGTTGCTTGTCAGGCCGATCCTTTGGATGCTAGATGTCTCGACTCGATGGGACTTCTTCTTGGCACTCCATCCTCCTTCCGTTTTGTCCCTCCAGGAGTTCGCTCCGCACCAGCCGAAAGAGTCTTTCAACGACAAAATCAGAACAACGCACCCACTCAAGCCCAATCTTTAATTACCGTTGAGCAACGACTAGAGCGCATCGAGGCCCAACTCGACACTTTTGGCCAGCAACTAGCCGAACTCATTTCCATTGTCTGTAACCGGCAGTAATCACGCAGGGAGTTCCTCTTAACTTTTTCCATCCATTTATTTATTTCATTCCACATCGAGGACAATGTGCTTTAAGTAGGGGGGAGGTATTCTTAATTATTTCTGCCGTTAAACCTACTGTTTTCATTGTTGCTACTGTTTTTGTTGCTGGTGCTGCCATATTTATTTATTTTTAAGTATATTCTGCCTCTTTTCATGCCCAAGAATTTGACCATGACTTTACCCACTGTTTGACCTCCATACATGATTCTTGTCTATTGAGTTAATTATGATTTTGCTTGATAGATTTCATCTTCACTGTTTTATTTCTTTTAGTTTAAATGATTATGATTAATGAAGTTAACCCTATCTTGATTTTGGTAAATTTGATTAAGTCTAAATACAAGAGGACACTCAATACAATTGCATGCTTAAAATATGTTAATGACTATTAAGGTGGTTACTGAAACTTATTTTTGACACTTGATTGTTTTTCCTAAGTCCTCCAAAATTAAAATTTCATTTAATAATAATAATGTTTCCGTGGTTATGAGTGCTACTTAAGACGTGACTAGCTGAGTAACCGGGGTAGGGTGCTTGGGTTGTCATCCTATTTTGCATCAAAAGGTTGTGTGACGTGTTAGGTAAAACTCCGCTAACCGGAATTAATTTCTAAGAATATGCTGGGCTGAGTAACCGGGGTGGGGTGCTTGGGTTGTCATCTCTCTTCGCGTCAAAAAGTACAGTATATTCCTAAGTGAAAGTAAATAAATAAAATTGACATTATATTTGAAAAAAAAAGAGATGCATTAATAAAATTTGAGGACTAAAAGAAAAAAATAGGGTGTCTCGATAGGTTTGGTAATTTACCTAATTTTCATGAAATAATCCAAAATCGATTTTAATTTTTGTGTGTGAAAATTGGAACATTTTTTCAAATTTTACTTAAATCAAGCTAAGGGTTCTCTTTATTTTTCGTATGCATTTTGACTAATTTTTATAAAACTTTGGAGTAGTATTTCTTTCATGGCGAGATTTAATTTTCACAGTGGACAGGAACCATACTTGAGGGCAAGCATGGGCTAAGTAGGGGGGATTTGATAATACTCTAGAACGTCATATTTTTATGTGCTAATTATATATTTATTTTGAATATGGTGCTACTAACTTAGGCTATTTATGGTCTTTTATCTTTTAGGGACTAAATTGGAGGCAAGAAGAAATTTAAGGGTAAAAAGTGCCAATTTGAAGATATAATGGGCCAACATGAAAAGAAGGAGAGAAGTGGTGCCAAAAATGCAAACATGGAATACCCAAGGACTGAAATGCAAAAGAAGAGATTTTATAGCACAAGACTCTATTTTAATTTCAATTATATTAGGATAATTATTAAGGATTTTTATTTAGATTTAATTTTAGGATTTAATTTCATTAATTTATCTTTATTTGTCTTTAATTATATTTATTTTTATATTTATTTATTTGTATTTATCTTTTAGAATTTCATTAGGAATAGACTAGGATTTCTAGTACTATAAATAGGGGATGGAGTGGCACATATTGGTATCTCTTTTTCCTGTAAACACTCCGTCTCCCAAAAACTCTGTCTTTTTGTTCTCTCCATATTTTCTTCAATAAAAATTCCATTTATATCATATTTATTTCTTTCCAAAAAATCATGAGCCACTAAACCAATCTAGCCGAAGATTGTCAAAATTCCCCAAAAAGGTTCATGAGGCTTAGAATCTGCGCTTAACCTTCTCAACAGGGTATTCATCACTTCTCCGCATTATAGGGCTGACACTTCCGTCCATGTCCCTTAATAGGTGATCGTTTCAAACTTGTGCAAGGAACGACCGCTTTGTACGTTTTGAGAAGGTTGCACAATCGGTTCGTTGGCTTTCTTCTTCAGAGGTTGGCGAATCCAAGAGACAAAGCGGCATGGTATTCGCCGTTGGGAAGAGGTGATCTAATAGAAGATAGTCCCACAAAAGCGATTATTGGCTACAGTCAGGCTCCGCCAAATCTTAAGTCCAAATCCTTGGAGCTGGTGGTCGTAGGTGTCCTCTTCCACTATAACTGGCTTATCCTACTCGAGAAGGGTTACTTAAAAGCCAAGGATTGAACCCAAGGAGGAACGAGACAACCGGAGGCTGGAATCTTACCACATAAGAAAACTCTCTTTTCCCAACTCTATTTATTTTTATACTCTTCTTTTTAATTTCTGCAGTTTATTTAATTTCACAATTTCAACACACTTTAAATTCTGTTTTTATTTTTCCAGATTCTTTATTCTTAATTCTATTTTTTTATATTTCAGGAAAGCAGGTTTTCTTGGTCAAGAAATTATCCTGGATTTTAAGAAATGAGCATTCGTACAATCCGGTCCCTGAGGATTCGACCTTACTTCCCCTTTACTATTATTTTTACTATTTTACAGATAATAGGATATTTTTGGTGCTTTCAACAATGCATCAAAAATCAATCCATCACTGTTTTTTTTTTCTTTCTAACAATGACATTTTTTCGGAAGAATAAAAAAGTAATCTCTAAGTATAAAAAAGTGAGAAAAGAGGAAAAAACTAAAATTATATATGAAAGGATTCATATATGATGTAATCGTTGAGTGTTTGGTTCTTTATGGGGTGGTTCATCTTCATATATATATATATATATATATATATATATATATATATATATATATATATATATATATAACGCATGGTTTACTGATGTGACGTGTTAAGAGTAATTAGGAGCCATGTGTGGTGACACGTTATCCCACTAGGAGTTTTAAGTGTCCTCAAATACTCTCCAAAAGATATGGAAGCAAAACCATGAGGATATGGGAGAGCTAGTGGTGAGCAAGACCCTGGCTAGCTAGACTATACCTTATGAGTGGTGAGCACATGTGTTGGACAAGTTGGATGGGATATCGGGTCAAATAGATGTATGACGTGCTCTTGGGTTAGATGAGTTAGATATGTGGCATGCTCTATATTATTTGTATAACATAATGTATAAATTTGTATTTGATATATTAATAATGTATAAATTTATATGATTATTAATAATCTAGTGGTATATTGCAAGTGTGATAGGTAAGTTATAATATTTTTAAATATTACAATGGAACACTTCAAGTATTCCAAGGATTGAACCTAAGAGAGTTTGGAGATAAAGTGATAAATGTGGAACAAGTATACAAATTGGAAATCTTACTAACAGCTCGCTAAGATCATATTATGACAAATCATATTCAAAGGGTAATTACACTAATTAACTATCTAACGTTAAGAAGGACTAAATTGCAAAATAGTGAAAATTGCATAACTAACAATTCAATGGACACAAGTGGTTGGTTGACTTCTATGTTGTTGATTAGTGTTTGGATTAGGGATCTAAAAAGTTTAAATTTCTAATTGGTTCAAATTTACCTCCCTGTTACCATATTTCCAAATTAGACAATTTAATCTGGTTTATCTCTTGACCTCACTAAACTAACTCGGAATAACCAAATTGGTTCTCGATAGGCTCTCCTCTCGGTCTCACTTACCTAAATATTCACCTAGGTCTTTGAGTATGTTTGAGGTTCTAAAATGATTGAGATATGTGCTTAAATGTAACATCTCTCATTTGGATATGTTATCGGATTAAGTAAGGGGTGTTAATTGACTTCTTCAAAATCAATTTACTTTTAAATAAGGCGAGTATATCACATTAAGACTCTTGAAAAACTATCATTATTTGATTCAATCTCTCTTCTAATTATAATCTCGAGATTTGTTTCTTAAAATCTTAAAAAATATATAAATAAATAATTAAAATATGTTGGTCAAATATGCTAACAAATAGGGCAAGTTATAATGCCATGGTAGTTTTTTCTCAAGTTGCAACTAGAATTGTAGCTGCCAATTATAATTCGCACTAATAGTTTTCCCCTTTGACATTTTTTTTTTACCAAAAACCTTGTAGCAAACTTTCTCAAGTAAGGACAGTAATAAACCCGAAATAAATGTCAACTCTCCCGTAAATATCATCAGTAATTATTAATGTCAGCCAACATCATCGCACCATAGAAAGAAAACTTAGTAAACCAAAGATCCAGAGATCCAGTGCAAAAAAAAAAAAAAAAAAAAAAAAAAAAAGGTAGTAACAACAAGAAGTAAACTAGCAATACCAACACCATCAAGTTCCAGCTCCCCTTCAAACTCAACTTATTCTCTCCCTTTTTCGGGCAGAAGTCTAAAGTAGACTCAGGATAGTTTCAACTGGAGAAACATCTTCATAAGTTGAAATTTCATTTATAACAAAACAAAGTAATAAAAAGTATGAGGCATCATGATAGATAGAACAACTAACAACATTCAACATGCAAAAAGAGAACTCTCGCTCATTAGGAACATCACTATACTCTCCCTCAATAAGATTTACAATGTTGTATACAGGAGTTGTTACTCATAAAATAATAAGGATCTTTTCCACAAAAATTGATAAAGTATCATGACGTTCGAAATAGCTTCATTCTCATTTCCAGTTGCTACTATGTTAATTGTAATTTCATATTTTACTCAAGCATCAACCAATCATTGCTATGGCAGCTATAACTAGCATCAACACATTTAATTTTTTTTAACTTTCTTTTATATTTAAGAAAGTATGTTCTCTCAATATTTTTAATTAAAATAACCCAATAGTGTTAGCAAATTATATTTCTATAAATGTTAATGTATATTTATCACATCAACTTTATAACTTATATTTAGTTGGTATTTAAAATTTTTTTGGAGACCTAATTGATACCTAAATTTAGAATATATTAATGTACTTATTAACTTCACTAAATTTTTTATGATACACTGCAGCTAATAACACAACACTGGCCAATTGGCAACCTCAAATTAGAAAGCATAACAAGCATTATTTAAAAAATATATATAAAACTATAAAATTTAAGGAGAAATTCTAAAAATAACATAAAAATCCAAAAAAATCTGAGAAAAAATAGAAAAATATATAAATTTTTGTTCTAAAAATAGGTTTTAAAATCATTTTTTTGAAATTATGAAAAATCCATATAACTACTAAAAAATGCATATCTAAACACATTTTTTTGTAAAAAAAGAAAAGAAAATATATCCAATAGTTACCGAATTGAATACAAATAATCTACTTTTATCTCTAATTATCATTTAGACTGGACACAAATCAACTAAACTTAACAAAGCCATTGAATTGAATTATAATTCTATCGCATTAGTAAAAAATATGTCAAATTTCAGGAAAAAGAAAAGAACAACAAATGAGGTATAAAAGTGAAACAGGTGGCTGTGAGTAGGTGACTAAAAAGCCAAAAGAAAGCTAAACCTAAATCCTTAAATTCAAAAACCCAGATGGAAAAAATATGTAATAAATATATTTATGGAAGATTTATTTAAAATTTGAGTGATTTTTTTAAATTAAAGATATGGCATGCTTTTATTACTTTTTCCACAAACAAAAACAAGAAAGAATTGTCTTCTTCCCTCACAGCTCCCACGCATACCAGACAAACCCTTCATTTCTCACCATAGTTTCAATCATGAGCTCTAATTTGGATCGTCTTCTTTTTCTAGCACTCTTACCAGTACCTCCAGGTCTGTTAGGTCTTCAGCCACCACAGCCCCTTGTATCGCCGACGCTCCTTCCTTCGCCCACCGAACATCACGCTTTTGAATGAAGCCCTCATTCGCAGTAAGTGAGCCACCCAATTACCTTCCCTTTTAATATGTTGAAATTTAAAGCTCTTAAAACCCATTAAAACCTATTTAGCTTCCCAAATGTAATTACTAACCTATGATCTGTCTATGCATGGCATTCTAAGCTTTGAAATAATTATCGATGAGTCTCCTTCAACCTCAACTTTCCGAAACCCATCTCTTGAGGCGAATCGAACGGCCCGTACTGCTGCCACGGCTTCCGCCGCCTCCACAGACGATATATTCCTGTTCCAATTACATGCCACACCCATTATCAAGCGATTGTTGTTTCTAATAATTATGCCTGAACTTGATGCCTCCAGATCTTTGTAAAAACCCCATCGAAGTTCACTTTGAACCATGGATCGGATGGAGGTTGTCACATCTCTGTTTCAGTAGTCACAGTTCTCGGTTGAGTGGCCACCAATGCTTCCAATTCTCTAATATACCCCATAACAAAGGTACATAACTCGTTGAATGTCTTTTGCCTTCATGGAACAGTTTATTTCTCGATAGCCATGATGCCCAAACTGCAATAATAATAAGTACCTATTGTTGGGTATTCTTGGTAAATAGTTGTTTAAGCCATTGAAGTAACGACTCTCTTGTCTGACTTGGATTCCAATTGATATCCAGTTGCTTCCACACTTCTATGGCATACGGACAGTCTCGACAAGCATGAGAACTAGTCTCTACCGCCTCTCCACATTGCAAACAGACTGCATCACTAACTAGCCTTTTAATATGCAAAATAGATTTAGTCGGTAAATCGTGTAGAGAACTAATTTCGTCCGGCCCAATAAAAAAACAAACAAATAAATAAAAATTAAATAAAAAGTCTATTTACAAATATAATAGCCCAAATACAAAAAAAAAAAAAAAAAAAAAATCCTAAAAGCTCAATGGCTCACTATCTTAAACTAATAGGAAACCCTAGCGCCCCTAAAGTCTCCAGTGGCCGCTCCCTATGCCACATCAGCTGGCGTGCCATCTGAGGCTTGACACCTTCTCTACCACCATTGCACCAAAATGGAAAAGGGCGTGGCTCCCCACTTCGTTGACTTTGGCCCCTTTGCCACCACCACCATACCACCTGTAAAAAAAATGACAAATAGAGAGTAGAAGCAGGAAATAGAGAAATAGAAAACAAAAAATATTTGTAATATTTAGCTATAAAGTCCGAATACTTTGTAACTTTCGATTCAGAGGTTGAAATAGGAAAAAACTAAAAGAACCAAAAAAGAGAAAATATATTTTTTTAATTTTTAAAAAGAAAAGAAATAAAAATTTAAAGTTTCGTTTTACCTTGCTTCGCCACTGTCGTAAGTGGCCTCCTCTGGCATTGAAAGGGCCTCTGAATTCCTTAGGATTCGTCCAAGGTTTCGTCAGAAGGGAGGGAAACCGAAGAGTTTTTGGTTTATTTTGTTGAGTTTAATCAAATTTTTAAGGATTTCGACCCCAGATCCTTGTTCTACATGAAAAAGGGTTCAAAATGGGATTTTTTTAAACTCCGGCCACTGGAGGCGACGATCTCCGTCGCTGATGACCGGTGGCCACGGTGGAAACTTGCCGGTTCCAAGGTCGGATAGGGAGAGGCCTGAGAGAAAAAAAAAGAGAGAGGGAGTGTTTTTTTTTTATAAAAAACTGATGCAAATGAATTTTTTAACAATTTTTTTTACTTATATAACCCCCCAAAACGGTGACATTTTGTGCTTGGCTTCAAACGCCTAAAACGACGTCGATTTAAGGACCGACCCGATGACTCGATTCAGATCTATCCAAGATCCGCGTGTTTTCAAAGGGAGAGTCTAATTTCCTTTTTGGTCCTTCCAATTTTTGCCCCTTTTTAATTTCATCCTATTCCTTTTATTTTTTTAAATTTTATCCCATAATTTTAATTTCCTTGCAAATCGATCCTTTGACCCACTGTTGAACTAAAGAGATGACATGGGGCTGGGATAATTTCACTTTGAGTCCCTGTATTTGTCTATTTTATTTTAATTTGATCTTTTATGTTTTGTTTTTGTTTTTTAAATTTATATTTTAAATTTTATTGCACTTTCAGTTCAGTCCCCTGTTTATTTAATTCCGCCTCTTTACTTACTGTTTCATTTATTTTAGCACTTGAAATTTATGTTATTTATATTTCTTTTTTTACTATGCATTTTTATTTTTATCCTTGTTATTATTATTATTTTATTATTTGTGTTGGTATTATGGTAGTAACTATAACATGACTATTGCTATTATTATTATGAATTGATGTTCTTATTATTATTATAGTTGCATTATTATTATTTTAGTTGCATTATTATTATTTACTAGCATGATATTTTTTATTTTTTATTTATTATTCTAATATCATCATGTCATTTTTTTACCCACATGATTATTGTATTTTATTTTGCTATCACCATACCATGTATCATGTTTAAATATATTTATCCACTTTCATATTATGCCCAAATAAATTAATTTCATATCACTTTAAATGTTATATTCTCATAGGAAATAATTAAAACTGAGATTTAGGGATTCGAGAAGTTCTGCCCTAACTTACGGGGTTCAATTTTCTCTTTGAACCTAAATAATCAAATATCCTTTTTAAAATTCAAGATGCATAGGATTTAGGTAATAATCAAACGACGAGCATTCTTGCTTTCGGGAATTCGAGACATCGTGCCGTAACTTACGGAGCATGATCTTTTCTTTTCGATTAACTCAAAATAAAGCCTTTTTGACAAAATTTAATTTAGCTAGCGATACTTTAATCAAATAACATCATGCAAAGAGGGATCGTATTTTAAATTCTCTTCAAATTTTCAATTTACGACACTAAGACATCAAGTAATCAACTAGGTACCAATTTCGGGCGTTATGAGGGTGCTAATCCTTCCTCATATGTAACCGACTTTTGAACCCACTTATTGGATTTTGTAAATCAAAAATTACCGTTTTAATAAATTTTTTATTAAAATGATTAAGTTTCAAGGTGATCCGATCACACCTAATAAAAAGGATTGGTGGCTACTTCATTTTCGTTTTTTAAAATAAAAAGTCTATTTCCGAAAAAGGTTTCGACAAATAATTCTGTACAAATTGTCAAGTTGTAATTTTCATTTTATCTGGCACTTTTGCTTGCCATAGTTGTCTATAAAAAATCCTTGTATGTAACACCCCTAACTTATCTTTGTCGTCGGATTAGGGTTACTGAGTATTACCATACAATCAAAAGTATTTAAACATCATAACATAATTTAAATATATCATAAACCATTCAATCACATACATTTCGTCCCTAAATTGAGCCCTTGAGGCCCTAAAAATATCTTTGAAGTAGTTCGAGACTATATTGAAGCAAAACAAAAAGTTTAGGAAGAAGTAGCAAAAATTGGAAACAGAGGTCACACGACCGTGTGGCCAGGTCATGTGACATAGCCCTAGGCCTTGTAACTTTTGAACAAGGGACACATGGTCGTGTCTCAGCCCGAGTCCTCACTCATGTAACTCACTGAATAGGGCCACATGGCCATATTACTCTCTGAGTTGCCCCACACGCTCGTGTGCCAGACCGTGTGCTAAGCTATGTAACTCACTAACATGAACCCTAAGAAATTCTCAAATGGCACACGGCTATGTGACAGCCAGTGCCCCAGGTGGTGTGAACCTAAATTTTACCTAAAATCAAACCATTTCAAAATCATTTTATGCATAACTATTTAAACCATTTGTACACAAATTCAAGGGTTAAAACACCATTCAAACTTGTATGAATATACCATTTCAAGCATCCTAATTTACCAAATCAATATGTCATTCAAAGGCACCACAAATATACCAAAACATAATGTAACATCCTAAATTAGGGCCTAGTCAGAACAGTAGTTTCAAGACCACAGATCTGAGATGGTAATAATTATTTTATGATTATTATAAGGTCTATGACATGTTTCTATGTTTGTGTGAAAATTTCATGAGGAAATTTTATGTGAAAAGTGCTTAATTAGACTTTAAGGACTAAATCGAATAATTTGTAAAACTTGTGTTCTAGAAGCAATTTGCATGAAATTGAATTAGATTATTAATTAGGGGTCCTTACAGAGAATTTGACCAAGTTCTAAAAATTTGGACAAAAATGGCCTTGAATGGGTAAAATTTGAAAGATTAGTAAAAAGTAAATTTTCGTCATTTAGGGGTAAAATGAACTAAAAGACAAAATAAAAGCCAAATTAGTGTCCATCTTCCTCCCATGGCCGTGTGAATCAAGAGGGGAGCCATGGCTAGGGTTTCCAAGCTTCCAAGCTCAATAATAAGTGATCCCGAGCCTCGTTTTTAATGTTCTATGAATTTTGGAAGTCTCGGTAACATGACCTATTCATTTCGACCATTAATTTTAGCTAAGGTTTATGTTTAAAAATTTACCCATGCATGAAATGCTAGTATTTTGATGTTTAATGGTAGAATATGAAAAACTGGAGTGTGTTTAACACCTTTTTCTAAGTGATTTTTCATGAAAAAGCCTAATAAGGGCTAAATTAAAAAAGGTGTAAAATAGGTAACTAAAAATTTGTTTTAATGAGAAATGTAGGATGCCATAAGCTTGAATATGGTTCAGCTAGGCTTGGGTAATCAAGAAATTACAAATACATTTTGTTTTACGAGCCTAGGGACTAAATTACAAATATGTGAAAGTTTAGGGGAAAAGTTGTAAATTTGCCAAAATATGATCTTTGGGTCAATTTGAATAATTTGAGTCCTAAATAGGCTATATATTTGAAATGATAGATCAAGAAAATCGAGATTCGAGCTTAAATCAGGAAAATACAAGGTTATGGACTAAAATGGTAAATTTGCTATTTTCGTATTCGAGGTAAGTTCGTGTGTTAATAATAGTGCAATGTTATTTAAGGATTAAATTCTTTGTTAATAAGGTATAAATTGTTTGATTAAGTATATTGAAAAGGTAATGGAATGAATTTATAATGTAAGAAAATGCTATGAAGGAATGGTACATGAAACTTGTGATAATAATGGTACATGACTAGTAATGCATGAAATGTTTGATAGTTCCTGTAATGATGACTTGTTTTATGATAGTGAATATATTGTGAACATAATGCTTTTTAAATGCTTACTTGATAATTTTATGATAAACGTTAACTTGGTTAACGCAATGATGTATCATATTATAATGTTTTATTAACATGATGAATTATATTCTTAAATGCTTGAATTGTATGTTGTTGATGTGAGTATGGATTGAATGCTCATTGTATAAGAAATTTAAGAAACAATGATGTAAATGATACAAAGAGGGAGAAAATCTCGGTTGAATAAAAAGGATAATCAATGGATTTCTAGAAATAAATTGACGGCAAAAAGGATCTAGCCTGGACTGGTGCTCCTAAAGTGATCTAGCCTCCCGAAGAATATGGGTGCAATATGGATTTAGCCCGGACAGGTAATCTGATCAAATATCTGAATTTAGCCTGGACTGGTAATTCAGATCCAAGCTCATTGGAGTATTTGTCATTGCAGGGGATTTGGCCTGGACTTGTAATCCCGACATTTACTCTATGAGTTTATACTATGAGGGATTTAACCTGGACTAGTAATCTCGCCGTAAGATACGAGGTTCGCGGGAGTGCGTACTTGCAATGATCACTTATATGGATTGACGGTAAATGGGACATCGATCGAGATTCTGAGAAATTCAATGGGATTAATACGAGAAATGAATTAAACGTTCTTACTATATATATATATATGATTGTCATGTTTGGACTAGTGGTTGTGCTAAGAGATAGCACAGATATGTACTCGAAACCCACGAACATGTGTTTCACATGTGAAATGAAATGGATTTGTGGTAAGAATACAAATGAATGAGTGATTCATATGTGAATAATTTTTATGGCAACCTTATGATGATTATCATTTTGTTGCACTAAAACAATTTTGGACAGCAGCAGTAGTCCGAATTTGAAAATCCATCAAAAATTGTGAAAGTTGAATTAGATGATGAATTAAATATGAAATTAAATATTATTGAGTCTAGTTTCACATAGAGGAAATGGTGTAAGCATAAGAATTTCACATTATGGGATATTTGAATTTTTGTGAGACAGGGTCAAAGTGACTCTAGGCTCCCCTGTCTTAACTTTGGAAAATCATTAAAAATTGTAAAAAAATGATTATGGGTTATAATTTATATGCTTGAAATCCTTAGTGAGTTTATTTTCAATATAAATCAATGGGAACATCATCCGAGTCCCATACTATGAGATAACTAATTTTTAGTGAAGATGGGTTGAAACTATTGGACTGTGAAATAGGGGTAACTTCAAAGAATAAACTGTACTTATTGAATATATAAAAAATTCTGAAAATTTTATGATAAAAATATGTGTGAGTGTAGATTTTGGAAAAATTAACAGATCTTAATTTAGAGTTCAGTAGCTCTGGATATAAATAATTTAGTGACTGTGACTAAAGAAAATAGCTTGACTGGACTTTGAATAAATAGAAAGAATTTGAAAATGACATTTTGGTCATTTAGGGGTAAAATGAACTAAAGACAAAATAAAAGCCAAATTAGTGTCCATCTCCCTCCCATGGCCGTGTGAATCAAGAGGGGAGCCATGGCTAGGGTTTCCAAGCTTCCAAGCTCAATAGTAAGTGATCCCGAGCCTCGTTTTTAACGTTCTATGCATTTTTGAAGTCCTAATAACATGACCTATTCATTTCTACCATTAATTTGAGCTAAGGTTTATGTTTAAAAATTTACCCATGCATGACATTCTAGTATTTTGATGTTCAATGGTAGAATATGAAAGATTGGAGTGTGTTTAACTCCTTTTTCTAAGTGATTTTTCATGAAAAAGCCTAATAAGGGCTAAATTGAAAAAAGTGTAAAATAGGTAACTAAAAATCTATTTTAATGAGAAACGTGGACTTTTGTAACCTTGAATATGGTTCAAATAGGCTTGGGTAACCAAGAAATTGAATACATTTCGTTTTACGAGCCTAGGGACTAAATTGCAAATATGTAAAAGTTTAAGGGCAAAGTTGTAAATTTTCTAAAATATGATTTTGAGTCAATTTGAATAATTTGATTCCTAAATGGCCTATATATTTGAAATGATAGATCAAGGAAATCGAGATTCGAGCTTAAATTGGGAAAATACAAGGTTATGGACTAAAATGGTAAATTTGCCATTTTCGTATTCGAGGTAAGTTCGTGTGTTAATAATAGTAAAATGTTATTTAAGGATTAAATTATTTGTTAATAAGGCATAAATTGTATGATTAAGTGTATTGAAAAGGTGATGGAATGAATTTATAATGTGAGAAAATGCTATGAAGGAATGGTACATGAAACTTGTGATAATAATGGTACATGACTAGTAATGCATGAAATGTTTGATAGTTCATGTAATGATGACTTGTTTTATGATAGTGAATATATTGTGAACATAATGATTTTTGAATGCTTACTTGATAATTTTATGATAAACGTTAACTTGGTTAATGCAATGATGTATCATGTTATAATGTTTTATTAACATGATGAATTATATTCTTAAATGCTTGAATTGTATGTTGTTGATGTGAGTATGAATTGAATGCTCATTGTATAAGAAATTTAAGAAACAATGATGTAAATGATAAAAACAGGGAGAAAAACTCGGTTGAATGAAAAGGATAATCAATGGATTTCTAGAAATGAATTGACGGCAAAAAGGATCTAGCCCGGACGGGTGTTCCTAAAGTGATCTAGCCTCCCGAAGAATATGGGTTCAATATGGATTTAGCCTGGACGGGTAATTCGATTTAGGATCTAAATTTAGCCTGGACTGGTAATTCAGATCCAAGCTCATTGGAGTATTTGTCATTGCAGGGGATTTAGCCTGGACTGGTAATCCCGACATTTACTCTATGAGTTTATACTACGGGGGATTTAGCCTGGACTAGTAATCCGACCGTAGGATGCGAGGTTCGCGGGAGTGTGTACTTGAAATGATCACTTATACAGATTGACGTTATATGGGACATCCATCGAGATTCTGATAAATTCAACGGGATTAATACGAGAAATGAATTAAAAGTTCTTACTATATATATATATGATTGTCATGTTTGGACGAGTGGTTGTGCTAAGAGATAGCACAGGTACGTACTCGAAACCCACGAACATGTGTTTCACATGTGAAATGAAATGGATTTGTGGTAAGAATGCAAATGAATGAGTGATTCATATGTGAATAATTTTAATGGCAATCTTATTATGATTATCATTTTGTTGCACTAAAACAGTTTTGGACAGCAGCAGTAGTTCAAATTTGAAAATCCATCAAAAATTGTGGAAGTCGAATTAGAGGCTGGATAAAATATAAAATTAAATCTTATTGAGTCTAGTTTCATATAGAGGAAACAATGTAATATGGGATATTTGAATTTTTGTGAGACAGGGTCAGAGTGATTTCGGGCTCCCCTATCTTAACTTTGGAAAATCATTAAAAATTTTAAAAAAATGATTATGGGTTATAATTTATATGCTTGAAATCCTTAGTGAGTTTATTTTCAATAGAAATAGATGGGAACATCATCTGAGTCCCGTACTATGAGATAACTAATTTTTAGTGAAGAGGGGTCAGAACTGTTAGACTGTGAAACAGGGGTAATTTTAAAGAATAAATTGTACTTATTAGCTGGGACCAAAAATTGTGAAAAGTTTATGATAAAAATACATGTGGGTCTAGTTTCTTGGAAAATTAACAGATCTTAATTTGGAGTTCCGTAGCTCTAGATATAAATAATTTAGTGACCGTGACTAGAGAAAACAGCTTGACTGGACTTTGAATAAATAGAAAGAATTTGAAAATGGCGTGTTAATACATTGCTTATTATTTTTCATGCGAGCTTACTAAGCGTAAAGCTTACTTCCTCCTTTCCATTTCTTTAGTGTTCTCAGGTCAGCTCGGGGTTGGAGATCGTCGGGGGTAGCATCACACTATCAAGCCAATACCTTCGGAGTATTGATACATATGTTAGAAATTTCAAGTCAGTGGCATGTATAGAGACCTAGTTTTATGACATGAGTTATTATGATTTGGCTAAATGTATTGGTCTATTTCGAGCTATTGTATATGACCATGAGATGTGGCTCATATTGATTATGGTTTGTAAGTCTAGCTAATCATGTCATGTTTTAATGCATATGATGGGATGATTTGAATATGTTGTTTGACATGCATGTTTGGTAATATGGTATGTGTGTTGGATGTATGCTCTATGACCAATTGAGGTGGTCGTAGTCATGAAGTAATAGTACGTTATAAAAACAACGGGATAATGGTTGAACATGAGTACTTGATGGATAAGTTAGAAACCATAGTATAATGGTAAAATTGGTCGTCAATATGACAAGTCTTATGAATGTGAATCAAGGAATCTAAACTGGGTATTTCATGAGTAGATGCATTGCATGTAAGAGGACATGTAAATGTTACGAATATGTCTTGATAAAGAGTGTTTAATCACTAAAGTGAAGCCATGATTTGTGGCTTTAATGCGTATAAGGTTGTAAGGGTTTATAGGTAATATGAAGGCTTGGAAAATAGCCTAAGTATTGACTACACGGGTTGAGACACGGCCATGTGTCTCAACCGTGTGAGGGACACAGCCTGGTGACACGGGCGTGTGGCCTGGACGTGTGGTTCAATTTATTTGCTGATGTCATAAACAGAGAGTTACACGACCTGAGGAAACAGGCATGTTGATGGCACATGGGCATGCCCCTGTGTCCACACGGGCGTGTGACCCTGTTTTATGGGGAAATTTCCTAAGTTGTCCTGAAACATCCCAAAGTTCCCGGTTTAGTCCCAGACCATTCTTAATACATGTTTTGGGCCTCGTAGGCCCATAATAGGGACACTATGAATATGTTTGATTGGTTTTAATTTGGAATGAAATTTTATGGCTCGGTTTGCATAATTGTTGCATTTAAGTTCAATAATGCCTTGTACCTTGTCCCGGTCTCGGGTACGGGTAAGGGGTGTTACACATAACATGCTAGCATAAGTCAACATTATCTTATTTCAAGCATTATAACTTAGTTCAATTACTTACCAAGATATACTACAAATTGACTATTATCAGTTCAATTACTTACCGAAATATACCACAAATTGACCATTATCAAACCATTCTAAACATACCATAAAGAGCTTTATAAAAATGCACAATAAGGTAACCAAAATGACATAATTTGATAAGGCATCAAATGTACCAAACCATCATAACTTTCAAAACTTATACATGCCAAAACACAATTAACACCTTCACCAAAAATACCATTACAAAATATCCTATACATGCTATTATAAACCTTGGCCAAAATGCTCAAAAACTATCGAAAATACTTCTGTATAGTGTGATAGATCTCTGACGAGTTTCCAAACCGTTCAAGCTTCCAAAAACTTATAAAACAAAGGAAAAAAACTATGTAAGCAACTGGTGCTTAGTAAGCTCGTATAAACCTTAAACATAACTTACCACTTCTATAATACAATTCATAGAATAAGTATAAACCAAACTAATGCCATAAGCTTAGTATGAGCCTATACAACATCACCAATTCACAAGTTAGTATGTCTATCCATAACATAAATGGAATCAACCATAAGATCAATGGCGAATTTAGAGGGGGCTGGCATCGCCCCTCCTAAAATGTAAAATTGTTATTTAAGCCCTTAAATTTTTTTAAAAAATTTAAATTAGTAAAGGTAAAATTGTACTTTGACCCTCTTAAAATTATAAAAATTTGATTTAATCCTTTAAAAATTATAAAGATATAGACTATAAAAAATTAAAATTTCATTCAACCCCCCTTAAAGATTGTTCTGGCTTCGCCTCTGCATAAGATATGTAAATTTCCATAAGTACAACATCATTTAGTTCATAAATCCTTTCATTAAGTCATGATTTGATCCATTTACATACTTACCATTTCATTTCCTTTTCTTGTCTGTTGAACCATTAGAATTACATCGGATACTTGGGAAAGCTCACCCGAAGTGTACCTTTACATATAACGTAACCTCTCCTTTAAATTAATGCTCACACAAATTGTGAAATGGGTCTGCTCACACGAGTTGTGGGTCAAAATGTAAGCTACACAATACTGCTCACACGAGCTGTAGAGAATTCGCAACAAATGTAGGACCTCAGCCATTGGTAAGACATTCAAGACCAGCACCCGAAATATGAAATCCCTAATGACATATCATTTGTATACTACGAATTCCTGAGGTTCAATCGGGACTTGATATCCTTCAATTCATCACAGCATTGATACATTGTTATATATTGATTCATTTACATCAAAACAACATAATAAACATTTAATTTAAAAAATATTTAAGCGGTTACTGTTCATACGAACTTACCTCGATAATTAGGGGCGTAGTAGGTAGATCGAACTAATCTAAAGCTTTAGCTCTTACTCAATCTAAGTCCAAACGTGGTTTATCTTGATCTAAATAGATAATTTTAATCAATTAAGTACTTCTAGAATTCAATTTAATCCATAATTCATATTAATACAAAATTACCAATTTACCCTTAACATTGTAACTTTTCACAATTTAGTCTTTAAGCTCATAACTTAAAGTCTAGCCATTTAAACCTAAATTCATGTTAACCATAGATACAAGGGACCTTGATGCAACCCATATTTACCATCATTTCACAAAAAAAAAGCTATAGATTTACACCTTTAACAATTTAATCCCTAATTCCAAAATTCATCAAAAATCACTTAACAGAACTTGTTTATTTTTCAACTAAGACTCATAATCTATAAACTATCATCAAAACCTAACAAAAAAAATTCATGGCAAGTCCCTCAGCCTTTAACAATTTTGCAAATTAACCCCTAGGCTAGCTAGATTAAGCTAGAACGAATTCAAAAACATAAAATTCATTAAAAACAAGACTTAGAATCACTTACATGCAAGAAGCAAGCTTGACCGAACCTTCAAAGTGTAAAAATGACTATTTTTCTCTTCAAAAATTGGTGGAGAAGAAGTTTGAAGAAGATGAACCAATTTGGTTTTATTTAATTTAAGTTTAATTGATCATTTACCATTTTATTCTTTAAAAACCATCATAATTTCATTTAAACCATGTCCATGCACATCCACTATCACCATAAATGGTCTATTTACCAAGCAAGTCCTTTAGTTTTCATTTCTATAGTAATTTGACCTCTTTAACTAATAGAACTTAACTTTTACACCTTTTATGATTTAGTCCTTTTTACTTAATTAACTACTTAAAATCAAAATTTCTTAACTAATTTTTAATATGACCTTAATATATTCTCGTAGACATAAAATAAATAATAAAATAATAATTTACTTGTTAGAATTGTGGTCCCAAAATCACTGTTTTTGACATTACTAAAAATAGGTTGTTACATTGTATCCGAGCTGATGTCTTTGTATAATCATTCTCATATCTTGGGAGACCTTGCAACAGGAGTCTATACCCACTACGTACTGTATACTCTCTAGAACTCTCCGGACACCATCTCAACCACCTATTCTCCAGCCCGTACTACACCAAAGGGATGCTCAAAATTCTCCTTGTTTCCTATTCCTGAAAAAAATGGTGCTTACTATATTCTCCTTCCATTTCCAATTTCAATCATCAAGGTTAACCACAAAAAGTCACCTCAGTAACCCGTGGTGAATTTATAATGTATGGTCTATCTCTAGGTAACCAGGCTACATCCCAAACTAGCGTCGACTTTCCATCCCCAATTTGCCAGCTACTACCCTTCAATATGAGCCCTTTTGTTGCCCAAATACTTCCTCATATAATCGAATACTGGCTTCCTAACTCAGCTTTTAAGAAGTATCTATTTCCATAGTATTTTTCTTTCAATACATGTGCTAGCAAAGAGGAAGAATTACTAATTAATCACCACCCCTGCTTGGCCAAAAGCGTATTATTAAATTTTGCTAATTTTCAGAAGCCCAAACCCAACCTCTTTTAAGTCGCACAATCCCTCCCAAGAGCACCAATGAATTCCATGCCTTGACTATTATTTCAGCCATCAGTAACGACATAATAAAGCTTTTATTTCCTCACAGAAAGAATTTGGTAATAAAAAACATGACATAACATATGTGGGAATCGGCTGTAACACTAATTTATTAAAATCACTTTACCCCCTTGTGGTAACCACTGATTACACCAGCCACTTATTTTTCCTTGGATTCAATCATTAATGTTTCAAAAAGCTAATTTTCTATTGCGACCCGCTTCCATTAGCAAGCCGAAATACTTTTTAGGATCCATAGAACCTCCCATGCCTAGCTCCCTTTTTATTAAGGCTCAATCACCTTCATTAACAGTCTTTACACAACGCATCACCAAATTCACCCATGACTTAGCAAAGCCCATCTTAAGCATTACCTCCTCTACCAAATGTCACTACTCTCTATCGTACACCTTGCTTATATCCAGATTCAACGCAAAAGAGCCTTTTCGCCTACCTCTTTTCTTCTTGAAAGAATGCAATAACTCAAAAGCCACTATTACGCTATCCGTGATCAACCTCCCTAGTACAAAAGCACTTTGCGCTTCGTCAATGCAGTGCGGCATAATCATCTGTAATCTATTAACAATTGTCTTGGAAATTATTTTAAACAAGATGTTACAAAGACCAATCGATTGAAAGTGCATTATATTAACAGGATTTGTTTTGCTTTGGAATAAGTACTATATTAGTATAATTAAACTCTTCCAAAGACCCTCTATTCAAAATATCAAGGCAATATTTACTAACATCTTAACCAACTATATGCCAAATTTTTTTATAAAAAAGATCAGGCATATCATTTTCTTTTGACGCATTTGCATCAGTGAATTACTGCCACTATCTCCTCTTCTATGGATCTTGATCTTAAGAAACCATTCATGCCTTTAGTAACATGAACCGTAACTCCTGACAAGAGCCTCCTCATATCCCTTCTACCTTATGAAGTAAACAATTCTGAAAAATACTCATATGCAACCTGTTCAATCCCTTCCCCTCCCACCATCATCTGACCATTCCTATCTTCAAGTTGAAGAATAATTTTCACCTTTTTATGCTATGAAACATATGAAAGTAAGTTGTATTTTGGTCACCATTTTTCAAGCCATTGCTCGTTGCTCCCAATACCTTTCTCCCTTATCAATGTCAAAATTTAATTGCATCTTCGTAATGACTAATTCTTTGAGCATTTCATTATTGGGAGACTTACTACAAAGATCTTCCAATCGACAATGTAATGTACTCATGGTTAGCCTCGAAAGTCGTCTTACCTCCTTTGCCTATTGTATTAATCCTTACCAATAGACTTAATCCTATCAGGCTCAAACCTCTTCGAAGCTATCTATACACATCGAAGCTCCTTCTCACATGACTTCTCAAGTATCCAGGCCGCTTCAAACTTAAAGGTTCACTACCTATTTTCCTATCTTTCTATCAGGTCACATGTGTTAAGTAATAATGGGCAATGATAAGATACCGAATTCATACAATGTTTAAGTCTATAATTTAGAAACAGGTCCTGCCACTCAAATCTTTCCACCTTTCTATAAAACCTTTCTCGAATGTTATTTTGCTGTAATTTCCCTTGCTCATATGTAAGTCATTGACCTTTGTATCCCACATCTAAACGATCACAATCATCAAGAACAGAACTAAAAGACTCCATAACCCTTTCATCCCTTAACCTCTCCCTTTGTTTCTCATGGGAATACTTTATTTTATTGAAATCACCCATAAATAGCCATGTTCAGTACTTTTCATTGAGAATCTACATAGTAATTCCCACGATTGATACCTTAAATTTTCCATCATATGCCCATAGAAACCAATAAAGTGCCATCTATCATTCTCTGCATTATTTTCTATCATTACATCAAATGATACAAAGAGAAACTACGTAATAAAACCTTGCACCCTTGTTTCCAACATAATGACAAACCACCCCGTGTACCATCACTACTCACCTCAATTCCTTCCCCAACTCATCCAAACTTTCTCCATCCTCTAACTCTACAACTTTATTTCTATGAAAAAAGCCATCTCGGGATTAGTCTCTTTCAGCATGTGCTGAATTCAACGAATTGTCTTGGGGCTCGCCATCCATCGAACATTTCAACTTAATAGCTTCATTTCAACTAGCCACCTTACCTTCTAGAGCCAACCAGCGCCTCAGATATATGAACATGATAATGTCCATTAGAAGTCTTCCCCATATCCAACTCATTAGAAACTTGAGAAAATACTAAACTACGAGGTCGTTTCTTTTATTTCCCGACCTCCATCGGGTACTTCTCCTCTACCAAATCTCGATTAGGATCTATATTCTCCTCCTCTCCAAGGACAACAATTTTCTTTCCTCCCATATTCAGTCCTAAGTTTGTGCCAACTTGCCTAATAAAATCAATATTTTTGAAAAGACCCTGTATTAGGGATCAACCCAATTAAGCAACGAATAAGTAAAAAAAAAAGTAGAAGAAATTGATAAATTGAACACACAAATTTAACGTGGAAAAACCCCTCTAGTGAGGATAAAAAACCACATGGAAATATAATTTTACTATAATGACAAAAGAACGAAGAGTACAAAATATGAAGATAAAAACTAAACCTTGAAACCCAAAAACACAAAATTTTCCAAAAGTGTTATGAGTTCTAATCTTTTAATCAGTGTACTTTTTAAGGTTGTAAAAGAGCCTATTTATAGGCTAAATTCGTAGGTCAAACAATAATAAAACAATCTAGACTAATTAGTGTTCGACTGAAACAAATAAATAGTGTTTAACTGGAAGATTATCTGTAATAGCCCAATTTTCAGTAGTGACGGAGCAGTGGTCTTGGGACCACAAATTTCCATCATGTCAGCTCATAAATATTATTTTTAAAATATTTATAGAGTCATTAGAGTTTTATTAAAATTTGTTTTAGAAATATTAACATTTAGATAGTTAATTAAAGAAAAAGGACTAAATTGAAGAAGGTGCAAAAGTTAGTAATTAGTTAAGTAAATGACTAATTAGCTTAGTAACCACACGAAGAGGGGCTAATATAGCAATTAGACCCTAGTAGCTAAGGTTGGAGGGCTAAGTAAAGGAAATTAATAAATTAAAGTGTTTTGAATGGCAAAATTGTAATTAAAATGAAATTAAAATAAAATTTAGTAAAACGAAAGGCTTTTTTCTTCATTTTTCAATTCTCCATTACCGAAACCATAAAAAGAACTTGGGAGAATCAGCTAAGCATCTAGGCCTTGTATGTGAGTTCACTTCTTAACCATTTCTTGTAATTTTTATGTTATTGAAATCGTTGCAACTAAGTCCAACTGGCTCGTACCTTCGTTTTTTATTCTGTTAAAAATTTTGAAAGTTTCTATTGATGAATATTGATTTTTTTATATGAATATCATGTATTTGGAGCCTTTGTTATGCTAGTTGATGGATTTGTAAAGAGATTTTCGTTAAATTTTGATTTTTGGTTTAAATTTTGAATAAGTTAAAATATTAGGGTTGGATTATGAATTTGAGGTTTATTAGGGTCTGTTTGAGGGCTTAGGATATTTGGATAAATTATTGACTTGAAAAAATTAGTTAATTTGATGAATTTCAAAGGACTAAATTGCAATAATTATTAAAGTTTGGGATAATTATCTAAATTTGAAAAATAACAAGCTATTAATTGTAAAATGGTTGTTTGAGGGCTTAGTATATTTGGATAAATCATTGACTTGAGAAAATTAGTTAATTTGATGAATTTCAAGTTAAAGGACTAAATTGCAATAATTGTAAAAGTTTGAGATAATTGTGTAAATTTGAAAAATAAAAGGCTATTAATTGTAAAATGGATTTGAAATGAAATATATGCAAATAATTAAGGATTTTGCATTATAGATCAAGAATCTGTAGATATTCGGGGAAAAAGAAAATTAGCGGAGTAGTCCCTGAACTTTTGTAATTTTTACGATTCAGTCCAAGTAAGTTCGTAACATGGTTATTATTAATTTTATTGAATATTATATACTATTCATTATTGGTTGAATTATGCATTTTATTGAGTTATGCTTACTGAAATAGAAATACGGTGATTATTCAGGCCATGTGCCTAGCAGGCTGTGTGCCGGTGATTATTCGGGCTATGTGCCTAGCAGGCTGTGTGCCTCTGATTATTTGGGGTATGTGCCTAGCAGGCTGTGTGCCTGTGATTATTCGGGCTATGTGCCTAGCAGGCTGTGTGCCGATGATTATTCGGGCTATGTGCCTAGCAGGCTGTGTGCCGGTGATTATTTGGGCTATGTGCCTAGCAGGCTTTGTGCCGATGATTATTCGGGCTATGTGCCTAGCAGGCTTTATGCCGGTGATTATCCGGGCTATGTGCCTAGCAGGCTATGTGTCGGTGTATTGAAAATTTGCATTAATTTAGTAGTTTACCGTTAATTATAAATTAAATTAATATTGAACTTACTAAGCTTTTTGATGCTTAATAGTTTGATTTATTCTTGTAGGACCTTTGGAATCGTTACTTTGATTGGATTGACTCGGAAGCTCGCACACTATCATCAACATCTCGGTAGTCATTTTGGTTCTTACTAGTTGGTTTAAATGGCATGTATTAGGAAGGGGTCTATAGTACTTGAATATTTTGTATGGATGTAAATATTGTAAGTAACTTATTATGCTTGTTTCTAGTAAAAATAGTTAAACTTGTATGCTTAATTAGGTAAATCTTTTGGAACATATATATCAGTAGAAGTTGTATAAATCTTGTGGTATCAAATGATGATGATTGAATACTTAAAGTATGCTATGTGAATTATCTTAGTTATAAGTTGTTATGATGCTTAATTTTTGTTAAGTGTTTGGTATGTTTGGAAATATGGTGAAATGGTACTTTGTTGAGAATGGTATATATGATTGTTAATGCTAGTAGATGAATGACATATTTTGCACCATTTGGTATATGTTGGTAAGTAAACTCAATGATATGTATAATGCAAAAATGTTTAGAAGTTAGTTGAATATTTTGGCCAAATTTAGTACATGATTATGCATATTACATGTTGTCATTTGAGGTGCCTAAGGGCATATTGGTTGTCTGCTCTTATACCATGATTGATTAGTTAGAATATGCATGATTCTGGTGCATTAATATAGCTTGTATATTTATGAAATTTGGGTTGTAGGTGTATGCCAAAATGGGGTGAGAAAAATGGCTTATAAACTAACCTATTTTCGTCCACACGAGTAGAGACAAGGGCGTGTGTCTTAGCCGTGTGTGACACATGGCTAGGCGACACGGCTGTGTGTCCCTTGTAGCTTTTAAAGGGTTGCAAGTCAGGCTATTACACAGCCTAGCACACGGCTTGGCACACAGGTGTGTGGGGTTATTTAGGAGGGTACACGGCCTGGCACATGGGCGTGTGGCTTGGCCATGTGACCCAAGTCAGTGAGTTACAAGAGCACAGACACGGGCTATGACAATGTCGTGTGTCCTTATTTCAAATGCCCACATGGCCTAAGACACGGGTGTGTCTCTTGGCCATGTGAGTCACACGACTTGGCCACACGGTCATGTGACCCCTACAGTTTTGAAAATTTTCCTAGTTTCCTGAAAACTTCTCTGAGTTTCCAATTTAGTCCCAACTTGTTTCCAATGTGTTTTTAGGGCCTTGAGAGCCCGTTTAGGGAATAATATGTATGATTTGGATTGGTTTTAAAATGATTATTGATATGATTTAAAGTGTATTGAAAATTATATTCGTTTGAATTGTAAACGCCGGTAATGCTTCGTAACCCTATTCCGACAACGGATACAGGTTAGGGGTGTTACATCATCTTTTAAATTTGACTGAAATAGATGGCATACTCAACAAATCTCCACTTGACTTGGATTTCAACAATGCCATCTTTGCCAAAGCCTGCGCATAGGCCTATTTTGAATTATGTAGGGAATTAACCAAGTTGAATATGTGCTTAGAAGCTAGAAGACTTCTAGCCTTCAACTTGTACACTGCCAAATCAAAACTGACTCGGGTTTGACTTTCACAAACACAGTGCCTTAACTTTTCAAAACTTGCATCCAATAGAGAACCTCTCTTCAACGAAATAGTCAGACCTTTTTCCCTCCTATGACCAAGTTGCCTCCGCTCCAAACGAGTTGACTTTGACTCCATAACAGACAAGGGACGTCCGGTTTCACTAGTCACTATAAAACCTTTTAGAATATAAAGACTGCCGGTCTACTTACCTTTTAACAAAATGAGAGCCCCACGAGACACCTTAATATCACTCTACTCGATGTTGATTCTACAACCTTTCGAGTCTAAAATACTCAAGGAGATAGGATTCTCTCGTAAATCAAGTACATACCTGACATCTGAGAGTGTTCTAATCTTCCCATCGTGCAACCTAATTTTAATAGTACCAATACCGACTACCTTACTAGATGAATGCAACCTAATTTTAATAGTACCAATACCGACTACCTTACTAGATGAATCTTTTCTCATGCGCACAACTCCACCTTTAACCAAACTATATGTGGAGAACCATTCTCTGTTGGGACACATGTGGAAAGAACATCCCTAATCTTGAATCCACTCAGACGTAGGCTTGGAGTTACTGCTCGTTGACACTAGCAAAAATTTATCACCACTTTTATCGGCCAAATTAGCCCCAGCTACATCTTCCTCGTTACTCTCAACAACCCTTTAATTTCGTAGTTTATAACAATATACTTTGACGTGACCTATCTTCTTACAATAGCGACATCTCTTGTCTCGCTTCTTTGATGCTACCAAAATAGAAGCTTGCCTATCTATCTTGCTATCCAAACCAAACTTATTGTCGAGTTTGTTTTTACTTAACGAATGACCCTTCACATCCTCGAATAAGAGTTTGTCTCTGCCATAAATCAGGGTCTCCCTAAAAGACTTGTATGAAGAGGGTAAAGAGCATAATAATAGCATAGCCTAATCTTCATTGTCAATCTTAACCTTAAAATTTTCTAAATCATTCAAAAGAGTAATAAATTGACTAATGTGTTCTCTAAGAAGCTCACCTTCGTTCATGCGGAACGTAAATAGACGTTGTTTCAACACTAAATGGTTAACTAGAGACTTAGTCACATAAAGAGTTTCTAACCATAGGATAGATGAGGTTTTCTCCATCAATACCTCCTGTAATACCCTATTTGTAACACCCCTTACCTGACCCGTCTACAGGGCTTGAGTAAACAATGTTACGACAAAGCTAGACAATTGATAATCACTTTATTATACACAAAACTCTAGTATTTAAAACATCAATCACGTGTAAACTAACATATATATATAATTTAATTCTAGAACTCTATGAGGACCTATTTGTGAACCTCAACATATAATAGGATTAAGTCTCAAAATCATTAAGATTTAAAATTTAGAAAGAAAATTTCGAAAATACCCAATCGATGCCTTTAAGGAAAATCGATACCAAAATTCAATTATGTTTTCTTTGTAAAACCGTGCTATCGATAATTAGTTGACGGTATCGATATTTTATTAAAAAGTATCGATACTCAACTAAAAATCGATACCATTTTGGCATTATTTTTATTTGAATATTGTTCATTTGGTCAAGTATCGATACCAAATGCCAAAGTATCGATACTTATCTTAATAATGGTAAAAAAATCTCATCTTAGCAAATTCAATTCATGCCAAAAGCTTTATCTATCATAAAACTAACCAATATGCCATTCAAAGGCACCTCAAACCAAGTTCACTTATTCAAATGATCTAATCCAAATTTCTCATAGCATTAACCAGCTATTCATTTTTCATTCATCAAACATTTTGGCCATAATAAAAACATGCATAAAAGCTTACCAAAAACAAAACACCATTACAAAATATTAATCTTAAAGATTCATCTAACCAAAAGCTAACTTATATTCACATTCAAGATTAACAATTCAACTAGATATAACATCACAACACAAAATTTGACATATGAACAATAAAGAGCCTATATACATGCCATAACCCCAAAATAAATACTAAAGCTACCACGTCAGCTAGATAGTGTGAGCTCCCAAATCGATCTGTTCAATCAGTCCTCAATTTGACAACTACAAATAACATAAAAGGAACAAGTAAGCTAAAGAAGCTTAGTAAGTTCGTAGCATTAACATCAAATTAACTTACCTTAATCTAAAATAAACACTTTAAGAGACAACTTAGTATCCTGATCACCAAATCCAAGTTCACCAATTCATATTAGTAACTTTCATATATTCATACATATCAAATGACTTCCATCTCAAAGGACTTGTACATTCCATAAACCACATTTATTCCAATTAAAAATTCACACATGTAATCAAGCATTTCATAGCATTATTTCTCACATAACAATTTTATGAATATGTAATACATATTAACAAATAGATAGATTATAATTCAATTGTCACATGGCCTAAAGAACTAGTAACTTGACTCAGATACACGGGTAACTACACTACACTAGAAGCATCAAAGATGCATAATAAAGGCATCGAAGTGTGAAAAGAGGCACGAATGTGCAAGTAGAGGCATCGTAATGCGATCAGAGACATTGAAGTGCAAACAGAGGCACTGAAATGCAAACCCGTACAAGTGCGCATACTAACCCTATTGGCATGCCAACTGTATCCTAACGATTGCTACGTTCAACCGAGCAATTTACTGAATTTATCACTTTCACTTTATATGCTTTACCATAATAACTATACATAACCAATAACTTCAATATGTTCACCTTAAAATTTCATCATTTGTAAATTCATCCATTTTCTCAACCAATGTAATACTTAAACATACTCATCAATAACCATTTCAGTTTCATCTTCAAAATAAATTAACTAACACAAAAAAAAAAATCAATACTAAATTTTATATAATATAATTCTTTTATACTATGAACTTACCTACGATCCACTTCTGATTTCACCAAGGGCTACTTCTCAAATTTTTCGTTTTTATTCAAATCTTTATTTAAAATAATAATTAAATAGAATCTATTAAATTCATATATATTTCACACTCAATTTAATGCATATGACCCTTAACTTTTCATTAATTACACATTTTCCTCAGACTTTTACATTTATCACAATTTAGTCCCTATACTCAAAATTTCCAAATTAACCAATTTTATAACTTCCCAAGGCTAACCAAATTTCATTCTAAACTAGGGAAATCCACCATTATTCACCAATTACGTAATTTCCATGAAATTTTAAATATTTAATCAATTTAATCCTTTACTCAAAAACTAACAAAACCACTTTATAAATTACTCATAATTAACAACTAATAGTTCAAATCTATTATTTAACATCATGAAAATCAAGAACTCATCAATGGTAACATAAAAATTCTTTGGCAGTTTCAAAAAGGAAGCTATGGGTTAGTTGGACCTAGTTGCAATGATTCCAAAAACATAAAAATCACAAAAAAAAAACGGGTTGGAAATTACTTACATGCAAGCTATGACTATAACCGAACCTCAAGCTTGATAAAAATGGTGGTTCCTCCTTTAATTTTCGGTGAAAAAATGCACTAAAGAAGATGATAGCATTATTTTATCATTTTTCTTAAGTTTTATTTATTAATTTACATTTTGTCCTTTAATAAAACATTCAATTAAGCTAACTTAATGCCCATTACTGTCCATCATAGTGATGGTCTAATTACCATTTAAGGCCACCAAATTAAATTTCTAAAGCTATTTAACCCAATTTACTAATAGCAACTAACTTTCTTAATGTTTACAATTTAATCCTTTTTACTTAAAATTTCTTAACCAAATTTTAATACAATCCTAATGTAACTATATAACCATTACTTAATTAATAAACATGACCTCTCATATCAAAATTTTGGTCCCGAAACCACTATTTTCGATACCACTAAAAAATAGAATATTACTCTATTCGTGAGGTACAACTGGATTGCAGACAGGGTCTTTTCATCAAGTTCTTCCCATTCTGTCTGATCTAAATTCTTAGGCTTTTTCCCGATAATGACCTTTTTCAGGCTAGTCTAGACTAAGATTGCCATGATTTGAACTTGCCACAGATTGAAATTTGTGACCTCATCGAACTTCTTAATGTTAAACATTATTGCTACCATCTCTGAATGGGCTGATCTATAGAAATTGAACTAGTTCTGATACAACTTGTTGGGGATCGACCTGATTAAGTAACATATAAGTAAAAAATAGGGGAAGAAATTGAGAAATTGAACAAACAAATTTAAAGTGGAAAAACCCCTCTAAAGAGGATAAAAAATCACAGACAAAGATAATTTTACAAAAGATGGAGATAAAAACTAAACCATAAAACTTGAATAAAAATAACCCTGAAAACATAAACACAAAATTCTCCAAAAGTGTTATGAGGTTATAGTCTTTTAATGGATGTATTTTCTAAGGTTGTAAAAAGCTTATTTATAGGCTAAATTAGGTCAAATAATAAAATAATCTAGACTAATCAGAGTTCGACTGAAACAAAAAAAGTTTAACTGGGAGATTATCTTTCAAATTTGACTGAAATACGTGGCATACTCAACAACCTGTATGTTTTTTCTGCCCATCCTCCGTATCACCACTCATCGATTTTTTCATATCACCAAGCCGCAAACCCTCCCTATCTTCACGTAACCAACAACTTGACGCCATATTGTTCATCTTGGAACTATTTTAATTGAGAGATCCCATTCAAATGCCAATTCTTCTCTTCCGTGAATAATTCTGGTTAGGCAAAATCTCTCAAATGTCCCAATTGACCACAAAAAAAACAAAATATTGATAGTCTTTCGTATTGGAACCAAGCATACATACCAATTTTGTTAACCAAAACAATCTTCTTCCTTCTCTTCAGCAGGTTCCTCACATGAATCCGTACTCTGAATCGCATATAGCTACAATAACCCAAACTAATAGGTTTAGCATCATAATCTAAAAATTGCCCAAGAAAATCTCCAACCTACTTCGTCATCCTCTCAAACATAAAACTCACTAGAAGATCATTAACTTGGATCCAAAAATTTTCCCAAAACAATGGTACCAGCAACGGATCTTCCCCCACCTTTAATCTATGGATGATCAACAAATGATTATTAAAAGTCCAAGGACTCCCCTCCAAGAATCTGTCCATGTCAATCTCATATTAAAACTTGAAGAGAAACCACTTTTTCCCTAGATCTTTAATCATCACTTCACCAAGAGGATGCCATAGATTGGCTAGGGTCGTGCGCATAGCTTGGAATTGAATCACACTTGCAGTCAGGAAACTACCCACAACACATAGATTCCCCTCTCATTCGCTTCCTCATCCAAATCAACCTGCCAAGCCTTATCCTTCCCAACATCAATAGACAAAGCCGCCATCTCACCCTTCATATCGCTTTCGTCGCCGTAGATTGTGTCATTCACACCTCACTTCGAGGAAGAAAACCATAACCAAAGAAACCGACTTTTACTAAAAAAATGTGCTATTAGAACTAGACTAAAAACATGTTATTAGAAGCAAACTAAAAATGTGCTATTAGAAGACCATAGTTTTAAACATTCTAATTTTGCCCTTTGAGTGATGGTTTAGTTATAATGATAAAATTAAAATTTTATTGTACATGGTGTTTTGAGTCTAAATTTTATTATAATCAATTTTTTATGGATTTATTGTATAGAAAAAAGTAAAAAAAAATCCTCATAAAAATTTGTATATGAAAGAATGTTTTAATAATTTTATTATTGTATGGTGCATAGTTGATACAATATGACACTAAATTAGTAAAGCAATTAATATAAATATAAATAGATATAAAAATGTTCTAAATTTTTGGGTTTAATGTGTGGACCTAGGTTTTATTGTTTCAGTGTAAACTTGTTATTTCTTAGCTTTGGCTCTTGAATTAATTTGTGTTTTGCTGAATATCTTTTTTGACAGCTTTCTTTCTTAATCTAATTTTTATGCCTAATATCCTTTTGGTAGGTGACTTGCAGCCTTTATTTGATAATACAAAGGGGGGACGATAAACTATCGACCTTCAAACAAAACAAAGGCATAGCAATTGATAATAAACTTTGGTCATATCAGAACAAATTATGCGATTCATCGTCATGAACTAACCTCAATTTTAGCGGTAGTCCAAATGTGTCATGCATGATTTTTTTTGGCAGTAAATTTGATTGATTAGTCAACGCAAAAGAGAAAATAAAAGTAAAACGAAATTTGATTCATCAAAGGCAATGGGTAATGAAATCAGAATTTGATAAATTGAAAGAAAGCATGAAAGTTTTATTGTAGAAAAAATTATTATTTTGCTATGGAGTTGAAACTGGAAAAGGAAAGGGGGATTTTCTAATGTTTGCCGTGGAAATTGTGAAAGAAAAGAAAGGTTTTATTGTAAAAAGAAAATTCTTTGATCTCAGCCATTTATTTATTTTAATCTAATTGTTTAATAGTGATGTAAAACTTTTATTAATAATGTGTTATTTTTTAATTCGCTAATAATGTTTAAAATTATATATTTCCAGTGCATCAAACCTAAAAACTCTAAAAATTTTAATTTTCTTTTCTTCCTTCTTGCTTTTTCTTTTACTTGAAGACTTTTTTTTTTTTAAGGAAAAAAACAAAAAAACTTAAGCTAAGCTTATAATATAAAAAAACACCATTACTTTTATCACTATCAAGGACTTCAAATAATTTTATAGGAGCTACCGTCAACATATGTACTCCCTACGCATCGGCAGAAACCAATTATGAAAAAAATAAAGTTTTATGTTCTTACCAGATGGGCTGTCATTAAATCACATCAAGGTCTACACATAGATTTCTCTTATCACATTTAATAAAGTATCTCATAAGTTTATTGTTAAAAACTGAACATCGATAATGGTAATATAGAAAGATTGCAAAGAAAAAAAATAGAACACACAGATTTTATATGGAAACTTTTTTGGAAAAAACCACATCCAGAAGAGAAGAAAATTCATTAATGTCGAATTCGAATAATACAAGAGGAGTTTCGACTACATCTATTTATAGGTTCAAAAAGTCTAATTCTAATCAATGTAAAATATATTATGCTAATAAATGCTAAATATATTATACTACTAAATCTTCTAGAAAGAAAATATATCTTATTTAACTTGGCTTGTAAGCAATATCTTAGAGTTTGGGTCACAGAACTCTAAAAATCTCCACTTTGACACGAACTCTCAATGAAAAAGTTCTCCACCTCTTCCATGAAACCCCTTAAGTGTTTATCTTCAATAATGAACACCAACCAGGTCCAAGCAATGCTCGAACTTGGTTATAAGAAGTGACTTAGTAATCATATCTGCAGGATTATCATGAGTACTAACTTTACTCACAATAATATCACGCACAAAATGATACCGGATGTCAATGTGTTTTGTTTTCTCATTAAACATTTGATCCTCCGTAAGGAAGATGACACTCTAACTATCACAAAAACATTGTATTGACCTGAAGGTCTTTACAGAGTTCACCAAAGAGTCCCATTAACCAAATAACTTCTTTACAAGCCTTTGTAATTGCTATGTACTCAGCTTCAGTAGTAGACAAAGCAATTGTAGTTTGCAAAGCGGCTTTCCAACTGATTGTGCAACCTCCAATAATAAAGACATACCCAGTGAGAGATCTTCTTTTATCAAGATCTCCAGAAAATTCAAAATCAACATACCTAATGACTCCATCTCTAGTTCTTCCAAACTGTAAGCAAACATCAGCAATACCTCGTAAGTATCTGAAAATCCATTGAACTGTTTTCCAGTGTTCTTTACCGGGATTCGCCATGTATCAACTAACTGCACTAACTGCATATGATAAATCTGGATGTGAGCAAACCATAGTATACATGAAAGATAACATGTGACATGTAGTCAATCTCTTCATCTGATTGTGGAGACAAGGTCAATGACAGTCTGAAGTGGGATGCTAATGGAGTACTAACAGGCTTGGCATTCTGCATATTGAACCTGTAAAGAACTTTCTCAATGTACCCTTTCTGAATTATGTACAATTTACATGCTTTTCTATCTCTGAGGATCTCCATCCCAAGTATCTACTTTGCTATTACCAAATCCCTCATGCCAAATTCTTTACTAAGTCAGGCTTTGACATTTCTTATCTCTTCTTCATATTTGGCTGCTATCAACATGTCATTAACATATAGGACTAGATACACAAAAGAACCATCACTATTTTTCTTAAAATAAACACAACTGTCAAAGCTGTTTCTTTTGAAATCATAAGTAGTCATAAAAGAATTAAACCTTGTGTATCACTGTCTTGGTGACTATTTTAAGCCATAAAAGGGACTTTTTCAACAAGCAAACATAGTCCTCTTTTTTTGAGACTATAAAACCCTCTGGTTGTTGCATGTAAATATCTTCCTCAAGTTCTCCATGTAAAAATGTTGTTTTTCCATCTAATTGCTCAAACTCCAAATCATACATGGCCACAATACCAAGCAAGGATTGAATCGAACTATGCTTCCCAATTGGAGAAAACACATTTATGAAGTCTACACCTAGAATTTGACTGTAAACTTTTTGCAACTAGCCTTGTTTTATATCTAGGTTTTTCAATTCCTAGGGTCCCTTCTTTCTTCTTGAACACCCATTTACAACAAATAGCCTTTATACCCTTAGGAAGCTCCTATGTTCTGTTCTTATGGAGCGATTCCATCTTTTATTGCATAGTAAACATCCACTTTCCTGAATCTTCACAGCTAATTGCCTCAGAATAAGTAGATGACTCTTGATTTGCATCTATTTCTTCAACACGTTTAAAGAATAAGCAACTAGCTCAACCTCGGCGTACCTCTTTAAAGATTTAATTTATCTTCTAGGTTTGTTCTTGACAATAGATATTGTGGTGAAGAAGCAACTCTACCATAAGTTTTTGTATTAACATGAGGAGTCAAATTTGTTGTAGATTCTAGATCAATCTATAGCTCCACCTACTTCACATGTGTGCCTAGACTTTGCTAGTCTTTATTGGAAGAGTCTTTAAGAGATAAGTTAGGCAGCATAACAGTTTCATAAAAAATAACATCTTTACTAATCACAAATTTTCTATTTTTAGGACACCATAACTTATATCCTTTAACAGCAGCCTTATAACCAAGAAAAAGACATTTAATGGATTTAGGTTCCAATTTTTCATTATCAATATGAGCATATGCAGGACACCCAAAAATCTTCAAATTAGAATAATCAGCAGGATTACCAGACCATACCTCTTGCGAAGTTTTTTTCTAAATGGCAATTGATGGAAACCGGTTAATAAAAAATTTCAGTAGATGTTACTTCAGTCCAAAATGACTTCTTCAAGCTAGTAATCGATAATATACATTGAACCTTTTCCATGATAGTTCTATTGATCCGTTCTGCAATGCCGTTTTGGTGTGGAGTATTACGAACTATCAAGTGTCTCACGATCCCTTCTGATTTGCACAAGTTATTAAACTCATCAGAACAGAACTCCAAGACATTATCTGTGTGGAGGTGTTTTATCTATTTTCCTATCTGCTTTTTTATCATAATTTTTCAAGCCTTGAATACAGAAAACACATCACTTTTCTACTTTAGGAAGAACACCCAAACTTTTTTGGAAAAGTCATCAATAAATGTCAGCATATAGTTAGCGTCACCCCTTAAAGGCATTTTGGATGGTCCCCAAAGATCAGAGAATGAATATAATCCAGCATTCCCTTCATGTTATGGATTCCTCTGGTGAATCGAACTCTCTTTTGCTTCCCAAAAATGCAGTGCTCATAGAATTTCATTTTACTAATGCCTTGCCCATTAAGAAATCCTCTTTTGCTCAATTCTACCATGTCGTTCTCACTCATATGCCCTAGATTCATATGCCAAAGTCTAGTAATATCATCATTTGACAAGAAAGAGGAAGCAATGGCTACATCACCAATAACAGTAGAACTTTGTAAAATATAAAACTTGGCAATTTTTCTCTACCTTTTCATCACAACTATTTATTTGTACCCTTTTGAATCAAGAGTACTCAACGAAATCAAAATTCTCTTCAAATCTGGGACATGTCGAACGTCACTAAGTATTCTGACAACTTCGTCAAATATATTAACTTTAATTATTCCAACACCTATGATTTTACACGAAGCATTATTTCCTATCAAAACAACACCTTCAGACATTATTTCATAAGTTGTAAACCAATCCTGATTGGGACTCATATGGAAAGTGAATCCAAAATCAAGGATCCACTCATCGCTCACTTTAAAGTTGTTGGCAGAAGCAAGTAAGAGTTCACCATTGCTGTATTCTTCTACAACATCAGCTTCACCGGATTATTCTTGTTGTTTTCCATTTTGATTCGTTGCATCTCTTTTGATCTTATTCTGCAACTTATAGGACTTAGATTTAGTGTGCCCTTTCTTCTTGCAGAAGTTACAATGTTTGAAGATCATGATCTACCCTTAGATCTTGTCTCCTACAAATAATGAGACTCTCTTTCTGAGAGTCGAATCTAGACACAAGATGATTCATCTTGTCATGTGATGTTAAGGAAGTATAGATTTCATCAACTGTGAGAGATTCGCGGCTATACAAAATCGTATCTCTAAATGTTGAATAAGACGAGGGTAATGAACAAAGTAGAATTAACCCTAAAACTTCTTTATAGTATTGAACCTCTATGGCCTCTAGGTCCAAGAGGATTTTTTTAAACACAGTTAAGTGTTCATGCACAGAAGCACCTTTCTCCGAACGATGAACATAAATACGCTACTTCATATGCAACTTGCTAGTTAGGATTTTTGACATGCATAACTGCTGCAGCTTTGCCCATAATGCAGCGACAGTCTTCTCCTTCATCACGTCTTATAAAATTTCATTTGACAGATGCAGATGTAATTGTGTTAAAACCTTTCGATCTTTATGTTTCTTCTCTTCCTCCGTCAATGTCGAAGGCATCTTATCTAACCTTAGCATGGCTCCAAATCCATCTACGCAAGAAATGCCTACATCTTTATCTGTCATAATAAGAATCTAGTGTTAGAAAAAATAGAACTCAGATTTTACGTAGAAACCCTTTCAGGAAAAACCACGAGTAGAGAAAAGAAAATTCACTAATGTCAAATTCGAATGGTACAAGAAAAGTTTCGACTACATCTATTTATACGCTGAAAAAGCCTAATTCTAATGATGTAAAATATATTATGCTAATAAATGCTAAATATATTATTCTACTAAATATTCTAGAAAGAAAATATATTTTGTTTAACTTAACTTGCAAGCAATCTCTTAGAATTTGGGTCACACAACTCTAACATCTATGTTAACTTTACATGTGTAATTAGATTACGTTCTAGTAGTACACTTCATGATCCTACTATTAGCATTCAATGATCTTACCACTAACCTTACAACGTAAGACACCTGTCTAGACGAACATACTTTAAGCTCTCTTATATTAACTCCTTTTATCTTCATGATTGACTTCAAACACTCAACTCTCTTAATCAAAACACTTTCAAATATCTTTAAAATACTCTCAAACATCTACTAATGACTCTTAGAGTTTTAGGTAAACCATTTCTAACCTTTAATATCACATTTTATATCAACAAAACTCTTAACAGGATCCTCATATTTATAGCAAAGTTTCCTCACAACTGTAATATCCTGAATTAGGGCTTAATCGAAATAGTGGTTTCGTGACCACAAATCCGAGATAGAAATAATTATTTTATAATTATTTTGATGATTATGATATGATTGCATGATCGTGTGAAAATTTCGTGATGAAATTCTATGCCTAAAGTGTTTAAATTGAAAGTAGCGACTAAATCGAATAAGTTGCAAAATTTGCATTCTAGAAGTTTTTAGTATGAAATTGCATTGAAATATTAATTAGGAGGTCTTAAATAGAATTTTACCAATTTTAAGTTCATGGAAAAAATTAGGACATGGAAGGAATTTTTGAAAGTTTAGTAAGGAGGGGCATTTTGGTCATTTGGATATTAAATGAAATAAAAAGGGAAAAATAACACAAAATAGTCATCTTCTTCATATGGTTGCTGCCGAATTTTACTCTCTCCATAGCTAGGGTTTCTTCAACTTTCAAGCTCCATAGTAAGTGATTCTAAGCCCCGTTTTTAATGTTCTTTACGTTTTTGGAATCCCAGAAGCTCGATTAAGCTTATGCTAGCAATAATTCAACCTAGGGTTCATATTTGGAAAAATACCCATAGGTGAAATTTGTGTATTTTGGTGTTTTATGATAGAAAATGAGGTTTTAAATTATGTTAGACAACTTGTACTACTCGGTTTTAAGCGAAAATGAGTAAAAGGGCTTAATCGGTAAAAATACCTAATAGTCATAAGTACATGTTAGAGTGTGAATTTGATGTTACCATAGAAGGGAAAAATGATCATCATGTCATAAAACATAAGAATAAGGGATGAAGTTTAATTCCCAAGCCTAGGGGCAAAAGTGTAAATATGCAAAAGTTTAGGGGTAAAGTTGTAATTTTGCAAAATTTGAATTAAAGACTAATTTGATAATGTGAGTATTAAATAAGCCAAATGTGTTATTTTAGATCAAGAAAGACGTGGAATCGACCCCAATCGAGGAAAAGAAAAGATTGTGGACTAAATTGATATTTTGGTACCAAGGTAAGTTCATGTGTAAATAATGTAGTATAATTGTTATTTTTAAATTATTGATGACAATTATATGATATGCTGATTTTTATCATGAAATATATGCTTTGTGGTTATTTTCGAATAAAATGCAAATTATTTGTATTATTTGTTAAATATAAAGTGCTACCGAGTATTGGTTTTGGTATTTTACGGAAGATGGCAAGGATATGTGTTCGAGGAAAATCCCGTTTGAACCTTAGGAATAGATTAGGATACAAGTGACATGTCACTAGGATGGTTGAGCATCTGAACTCGTTAAGTTGAGTCCAAGTTCACTTATGGATGCGAATGTCCGAACTCGTTGAGTTGAGTCCGAGTTCGTGAGATGTAACTAGGCATCCGAACTCGTTGAGTTGAGTCCGAGTTCACTTATGGATGCGAACGCCCGAGCTCGTTGAGTTGAGTCCAAGTTCACTTATGGGCGGGTTACATGATTGCTTGATTACATATGTGGCACTTATGTGCAAATTATCCGTGTATCCGAGTTATATTCCGATGTGTTCAACGGGTGAAAATTTCTATGAAATGGAAGAACACTTAAGATGCAAGTGATGTTTTGGTAAGTGTTGTGAAATGGGCACTTTGGACAGGTATGTACTTAACCCTCGGGTCAAAAAAAAAATTAGATACAACAACGATAAAGTGGTAAGATGATGAATGATGTTTAGAAATGTGATATATGTTTTGGTGATGCCATGCTAAGGTTGTTTGGTATAATTGTATTGCATGTTACTTGTTATTTGCATATGAACTTACTAAGCATTTATGCTTACTCCCTCCTTTTCATTCACTGTAGTTTTGAACAAGTTAGCTCGGGAATCGGGGCAGGTCGAAGTTTCGATCACACTATCCGAAGGATTTCTATTGGTAAATGGCTTGTAAAACTTAAGTATGGCATGTATAGCAATGTACCTATTTTGTGTAAATAATTTTATGATATGGCCATGTTTGGTTGAGAAAATGTTTGATATTGATAAGTCATGGTGATGGTTAATTAGATCATGTTTGATATCATGGAAGTTTAATAGGTTATCTAGTTCATAAAAAAAATTCATGGAAAGATGAAACTTGCCTTAAAACAGAATATTGCTGCAGCAATGACATGAATTTGAAAAATCACTAAAAATAGTATAAGTAGAAATAAATGATGAGTAAATTATGAAATTGAAGCTTAATGAGTCTATTTTCATGTGGATTGAACAAAATAGGCATATAAATTATATTTTATGAGATATTTAAACTTTTGTGAAACAGGGCCAGAATGATTTCTGGATCCCCTGTTCTGACTTTAAAACTTCATAATAAATTTTAAAAAAATAATTAGAAGTCGTTATTTACATGTACAGATTTCTTATTGAGTCTAGTTTTAAGAAAAATAAACCTCATAGTCATTGAAATTTTGTATAGAAAGATATCTGATTTGTAATACACAGAGGTCAGAGCAGTTGAACCCTGAAATAGGGGAGACTTTAACTAATAAACTGTACTAATTGGCCCAACCAAAAATTTTAGAAAAAAATTATTAAATAGATATATGATTTTAGATTTAGATAAAATTTACGGATCTTGATTTTGAGTTTCGTAACTCAAGATATTATTTCTCTTGTAACTGTGACGCAAATAGCTAGAAAGCTGTGATTGTAGAAACAAATGATTCGAAGTACTTAAATTGATAAATTATGTTCGGTAACACCTCAAGCTCGATTCCGGTATCGGTCTCGGGCGTGGGGGCGTTACAACAACATTGCAAGATTACTCTCAGCTTTATTTTTTTATACAAATTACACTTAACTTTATTGTTCTTAAAAATTATATACTTAGTCATATGTGATTTTTTTGTTGGATTAAAATCCTCAATTATGGGCACATATATGTAATGTATAATGCTATTATAAAGTGTGATACAAAATTAAGTAACCAATTATGTTACAAGTGTCATGAGTATTAAAGTGTGATGGAAATAATGTGTAGATACCATAAGTAATATTTATAATTTGATGAGGAGCCAAATTAAAATACCCAAAACTGATTTAATAATCAGTTATTTTTAAAAGAGGTAGTGGTCCCCAAGAAATATATATATCTCATATTTTTTTCTTTGGAGAAAAAGTATTTTCTTGGAAGATCAAAACCTTCTAGGCAATATCCAACAATGGATTTAGATATGCTTCTGTATTTTTTTTCTTGATGATCTAACATGACTGATCTTGGTTTATTAAGTTTTCTATCAGATTTTTACGGTTCTAACAAGTGGTATCCGAGCCTCGTTATGTCCAATAATTGGGAATTGATTAAGTTTCTATTCTTTTTGGAATGATTGGTCCATGAAATTTCATGGGTTTGATATTTTAATTTGATATTTTGATTATATATATTGATGTTTGAAATTCATATTGAAGTTTTTAGGTTTGGTTATTTTTATTAAAATTTTGGGTTTATGAATATCGATTGAAACTTACGAATTGATATTGACTATACAACTTTGGATCTTGTTGAGTTAAAAAATAGGTTAATTAAAACATGTGTATAGTGCCTTTATATACCAATTTGGTTGAATTTCTTTTATGATTTCGATTGAACATGCACTAAGGGAAAAACAACCTACACCTCTCACTTCGGTAAGCACTCATGATGCTATAAGGGATTTTGAGAGGTGAGATCATTCAAATCGCATAACACTAATGATCAAGAAGCATAACATTTTAGAAGCCTTTAGGGGCATAGAGTCTGAAGAGATTACTCAAGCCAAGGGTTTCCTTGACGAAATTAAGAAACATTTTGCCAAAAATAGTTGAGATGACATCACAACTTCTTTAATGTCTATAAAGTATAAGGATCAAGGAAATGTTAGGGAGTACATTATGGAGATGTTTCATATTGCTTCAAGACTTAAGGTACTTAAGATTGAGCTTTTTGAGGAATTTATTTTTATGGTTTTGGTATTGTTTCCTACATAGTTTAATCAATTCAAAAGTAGTTACAACCGTCAAAAGGGGAAATGGACTCTAAATGAGCCTATTTATCATTACAAAAGGAAGAAAGGTTGAGGCATGATAAGTCTAAAAGTGCTCATTTGACCAGTGCCTCTAAAGACAAGGGCAAGAAAAGAAAATATCATAATGAAGTTGCTAAATGTCCAGCTCAAAAAAAAAAAAAACAGTAGCAAGTTATAGAGAGTTGTTTCTTTTGTAACAAGTCTAGACACATGAAGAAATAATGTACCAAGTATTACACCTAGCGTACAAAGAAAGTTATAATTCTTATTTTGGTTTATTATGAGGATAATTTAACTTTAGTACCTAGAAACACTTGGTGGATAGATTCTAGTGCTACTACTCACATAAGGGTTTCTATGTAGGGTTATCTAAACTATTGAAAGCCATGTGATGGTGACAGACACATTTTCGTTGTAACAGAAAATTGATGAAAGTGGAAGCAATTGGGCATTTTAGGTTGTTATTAGGAATTGGTTTTTATTTGGACTTAAAAGACACTCTCGTAGTACCATCTTTTAGAAAGAATTTAGTTTTTTGCTTCTTTGTTGGACAAATTTAGATATTGTTGTTCATTTAGAAACAATCAGTAGTTTGTCTTTAAATTCTAATATTGTTGGAACTAGTATTTTAAATGCTTATGACAAGATTTATTTGCTAGAAACAGTTGCATCCTACAATAAAACATTGTGTGTGAAATAATGTGGTATTAAACATAAATTAAATAAGGAAAATTTAGCATTATTATGGCATAAATGCTTAGGTCATATCTAAAAAGGTAAAGTTGAGCACTTTGTGTTTGATGGCATTTTAGAGTCCCTTGACTTCACAGGCTTTGATGTCTGTGTCGATTGCATTAAGGGAAAATAGACCAGAACCAATAAATTGGGTGCCAACAAATCTTCATATGTCTTAGAATCAATTCATACTAATATTTGTGGGTCATTTTCTATGACATCCTGAAATGTTCAACAATATTTCATAACATTCATAGACGACTACTCACGTTATGGGTACCAATATCTCATTCATGAGAAATCTCAATCACTGGACATGTTCAAAGCTTATCAAGCTGAAATTGAGAATAAACTCAACAAAAGGATTAAGAATGTCCGATTTGATCGTGTTGGTAAGTACTACGGTAGATATGATGGCTCAGGTGAACAACGTCCAAGACCATTTACGAAATTCCTAGAGGATGCAATATTATCCCATAGTACACCATGCCAAGATCACCTAGTATGAATGATGTAGTTGAAAGACAAAATAGGACTTTTAAGGATATGGTAAAGAGCATGATTGCTTATTCTACCTTACCTTAGTCTCTTTAGGAAGAAACATTAAAGATAGTAGCTTACATTCTGAATAGAGTACCCACTAAAGCAACTACAAAAACACCTTATGAGCATTGGACAGGTTGAAAGTCTAGTCTAAAACACTTTCACATTTGGGGATGTCCAACTAAGATAAAGCTTTATAGGCCACATGAAAAGAAATTGGACTCCAAAATAGTGAGAAACTACTTTATTGGTTATTTTGAGCAATTTAGGGGCTATAAGTTTTATGATCCCACAATTAGGAATTTTTTTAGACGACAACTGCAACATTTTTTGAGGATGTTGAGTTTGGAGGGAGAAATAAGGTTAGAGAGATTGCTTTTGATAAGGAATTAGATTCTAACTCAGTTCCTGCTATCACTTTTGACTAGTTTCAGGTTCTCATACCTATCATTGATCAAGAAATTAATTTAGAACCTCAACAAGATAATGTTGAACAACTCCCTATTCAAGATGAGGTAATTGTTCCCAAAGAACAAACTCAACAACCTCAAGAACAAGTGTCATTAAGGAGGTCCACGAGAGAGAGGAGAAATGTTATTTCAAATGATTATATTGTATTTCTCCAAGAACATGAGGATGAAAATGGAATGATGGAAGATGATCCAATCAACTTTCTTCATGCCATGAAAAGTTCTAATTCTCAAAATTGGATTAATGTTATGCAAGACAATAAAGTTTGGGAACTTGTCCCATTACCTGAAAATGCAAAACCAATTGGTTGTACATGGATATTTAAATGTATAAGGTGCGTCTTGTAGCTAAAAGATACACTCAAAAAAAAACATTGATTTTACAAAGATTTTCTCTCTAGTTTCATTAAAAGACTCTTTCAGAGCAATCATGGAGCTGGTTGCTCATCTTAATCTTAAGTTACATCAGATGGTTGTTAAGACTGTGTTTCTCAATAGTGATATTGTGCAACTAGTAAACTTTGAGTTAAAAGACCCAAAGAATATGGTTTACAAATTAACAAAATACATCTATGGACTCAAACAAGCTTCTAGTCAATAGTACCACAAGTTTCATCAAGTAATCGTCTTGTTCGATTTTGAGATGAATATTGTTGATGATTGTGTGTATCACTAATTCAGTGGGAGTAAGTATATATTCTCGGTTCTCTATGTCGATGACATTTTACTTGCCACTAATGGTATAGCCTTATTGCACGAAACCAAGAGATTTTTATTTAAGCATTTTGAGATGAAAAATCTTGGGGACACCTCTTCTTATTTTAGGAATTCAGATACATTGAAACCAATCTTAGGGTATTCTTGGATTGTCATAAAAGAGCTATATCAATAAAGTACTTAAAATGTTTGACATACAAGGTTGTAGACCAGGTGACACCCCTTTTGCTAAAGGAGATAAATTTAATCTAACTCAATATCCTAAAAGTAACCTTGAAATTCAGGAAATACAAAAGATTCCCTCTGCATCAACTGTTGGGTACGCATCTGGATTTGCATACCTTGTTGAGATGTTAGGCAAATGTTTAAGCAACCCTAGTATGGACTATTAGATAGTAGTCAAAAGGGTTATGAAGCATCTTTAGAACAAAAAAGATTACATGCTTACTTATAAGAGATCAGATTATTTGGAAGTTGTAGGGTATTTTGATTCTGATTTCGTTGGGTGCCAAGATAGTAGGAAATCTACATCAGACTATATTTATCTAGTGGCTGGAGGAGCTATATCCTAAAAAAGTGTCAAACAGACACTTGTAGCTTCTTCCACTATGGAAGTAGAGTTTGTAGCATACTAAGAGGCATCAAACCATGGAATATGGTTGCGGAACTTTATCACTGGGTTACGTATTTTAGAGAATGTAGAAAGATCACTCAAATTATTTTGTGACAATAAGTCAGCGGTAATGTATTCCAACAACAACAGGAGCTCATCTAAGTCAACGCATATAAACATAAAGTTCCTAGTTGTGAAAGAGAGAGTGCAAAGTGGAAAAATATCCATATAGCATATTGGGACAAACTTCATGATAGCGAATCCGCTCACAAAAGGTTTAACACCCAAGGTCTTTCATGAGCACACTGATCAATCGGTGTTATATTATTTGAGGACATAATGGTTTAGTGGGAGTTTGTATTTTATTTTCTTTCTTTTTGATTTTAGACATTTATGTATTTAATTATTTTTTTATCAAAAATGAAATATTCAATTTATTCACTCTGTTTTGTTATTTTGATACTAACATCACTTAAGTTAAGCAGAACTAGTTGGAAATAGCATGTTTGGTTCACATTTCATGTAATTTCCATGCTACGCATCTATGATTAATCTATTTCATTTGACTATATTTGTGTATGTGACCATTAATGAGTTTAGTCATGATTAATATGACAAAAATTGCTTTGGTCCTATATGGATATAGTTGATGGACGAGATTGTTATAGAATACTTGTTATATAATATTAAATTTTGAGCTCATAAGGTTGTACATTTATCAGGAAACATATGTTACCCATGTGGGAGATTGTTAGACTAAAATCCTCAATTATTGGCACATATATATAATGTATAGTGCTATTATAAATTGTGATACAAAATTAAGTGACTAATTACGTTATAAGTATCACAGGTATTAAAGTGTCATGGAAATAACGTGTAGATATCATAAGTAGTATTTATAATTTGATGAGGGGCCAAATTAAAAATGCCCAAAACTTATTTAATGATCAATTATTTTTAAAAGAGGTAGTGGTCCCAAAGAAATAGATATATCTCGTATTTCTTTTCCATCCTCATCAGAGAGTTATAAAAAACTATTTTCTTGGAAGATCAAAATTTTTTGGGCAATCTCCAACAATAGGTTCAAGTACGCTTCCGCATTTAGTTTTTTTCTTAATTTATTCTTGATGATATAATATGACAGATCTTAATTTATTAAATTTTATATGAGAGATTTAAAGTTATGATCTATTTTCTTTGTGATTTTCTCGATAAACATTTCTTGTCACAAATATTCTTAATGCGAAAAAAGAAAATTAGCATACCAAATTACATGATAAAAGAATATCTTTTTATGGAATAATATGTCGCTAAAAATAGTTCAATGGTTTTTTTTTGAGCACCAATCCTCACCTCTTAAAATTATAATAATAATTATATTTTTAATTATTTTAAAAGTTGTTCATTAATTTATGATGTGTTTTTAAAATTCATTAATTTATATTGAATTATAAATTCTCAATGTCTCAAATACAAATCTTATAATAAATTTAAATTTCTTTTTATTTCTTCATTTGAAATAAATCTTTTTTCTTTTAAATAATGCATGGGTATAGTTTACCTAAAGAAAAATAAAAGTGAATAGAATTTCCGCCTCTTGAATCCACTTATCCTTTTATTTATTTATTAAAAAAGATTCATGTTTGATGCATCGGAAAATATACAATTTTAATGATAGCGTATCTTCAAAACTTTATTAACGTGAAAAAGCGAAATTTCATTTATACACATCCTCAGAATTTTCGTGAGGTAGTTGAGATCAATTAAAATCATGGCTACCAGTTTGCGAGATTTTCATTAATCTCACCTACCTCGCAAAAATTCAAAGGATGAGTGATTAACATATTAATTTACATGATTTTTGTGTTCAATTTGGTTTATTTTTGAATTAATCCTTACTTAATCGATGTTTTTATTATTTAATCTTGTTAGGGATGCAATTGGCCAAAAACGAATAAAAATGGGCCAAATCGAAAGACAAATTGTTGACGTGTGGCCGAACCAAAAGAATGGAGAAAGCCAAGGGCTTATTATATGTTTTGACTTTGTAAAAAGCTAAAAATAGAAGATATTATTTTGTTTTATTATTTATTTTTATTTTTATTTTATTAATTTAGGATAGGCTATTTTTAGTAACCCTATGTATATAAATAGGGGCTTTTAGTTCTTAGAAAAATGATCCTTTAATTTGTATTCCTTCTTCTACTTGAAATAGAATTACTCTCTCTCTTGTATTTCCTTTTTCAATTTGGAGTAGAAATATCATTTCTTTTCTCTTCAATTTGACGTTGCTTTTTGTATATTTGTCTCAAATTTTTGTTTCTTTTCCACAATTGGGTCAATTGCTCTCCAAGTTCCCTTTCCTTTCCAAAATTCCATCATCCTTTACACAAAGCCAAAACACAATCCACAACCTTCAAGCATGATTAAATTCATGCCACACTAAACCCTTTTCAGCTTTAAGCCGGTGTTAACCCCGTCAAAAACCCGTGAGTTACGAACCCGAGCTGTTTAACTCCCAATTTTTGATATTTATTATTTCTCCGAATTAAGAGTATGACTTCGTCAACTCACAAAGTCAAGACAACACTAAGTCAAAAAAGACGTCGTTTGAGTTAGTGTGGCTCAACGTACAGTTGGAATTTCGAAAGGATCAATTGTCTAATTGGTTTTCTGTGAACACATTGGCGTGCCAAGTGAGGATTGTTGTTTGGTTCCGTCAAGGGAAGTAGTAACCGGATTTAAATGTCCCAAATATTTGAGGGCATTGGTTCGAGCTAGGCTCTTCTAGAACGCAAAGCTGCCAGAGTTCTAAATCACAAACGTTTCGTAGATTGTTCGATCGGTAAGGGTTAGTTATAGGACATTCCATAACTAACTTACACAAGGAAGAGTTGGTGTCTGAGGCGTCCTTGGTAGCTATAACTAGCTTATTGGAAAAGAGGAGTTTACCTAATTTCGAGGATCGGGTCAAAGTCGGGAGAACCCGTGCTTAAGGCTGAGCTAAGTTTAATTGATTTTTCTTCAGATTACTTCGTTGTTTTTTTAATTTCATTTTTTACTTTTTACATTTTTTTTTTTGTGTATATTTCAGGTTTCATATTTATTTCCCCCCAAACATTGCGGGCACGACAACTGCCCAGACATAAATTTGGTCGAGAGATAAACAATTTCAGTAAACCCAGTCTCTGTGGGATCGACCCTACTTCCTATATTGCTTTAATTTACAAATTAGGTGTAAGTTTATATTGGTGGAATCGACAGCCATCAATGAGTATGATTCAAACTTAGATATTAATAATTCAAAGGATGAGTATGATTCAAACTTAGATATTAATTTCATTTATATGCAAAATATTTTGTTTTTCAACATTACAGAAACCAGAAATTTAATTATTTATACGTTAGAACAAACAAACACCAGAAATTTTATTAAGACAGCCATCGAAATTAACAGCAGCATTTGCTCTCACATTATTCGGCATTTGTAGCACATAATTCAACAGCAAGAACTGTTTTAGTGCTAACTATCAATAACTGAAGCAAGTAAAGGATTGAAGCCATTGCCGCAGTCAACAAAATCATATCTAATAGTCAGGTGGCCTTGAGCATGACCTACTCCATCAGTGTCCAATCGGTTGAAAACTCCCACATCCAAATCTAACCCTCCATTGCTGCATCTGTCTACAATCCTCACTATTTCTTGAGCTCCAGTTCTTGTGTTTCTTACCCTCAGGCACCTCCCACAAGCAGCCGGGAAAGAAGGACCAACGGGGCCACAAAAGGCAGTCCAACCATACTTACTCCTCCATGAATATGGCTTGTTAGCATCCCATGTAGAGCAATAGGCACTCACTGCCATCAAATCCCATCCATTTTGTTCTGGATTATAGAAATGGTAAGTAGATCTCACAGTCGCTCCTTCTCCTGTAGGGGGAGGGGGGCCACTTCTGCAATTGCTCTGGCAATTTTTTGCTGGTGAACAGTAATCATCGGTGTTCCCACACCATCCATATTGACTGCAACATAAGTTGTTAGGGCATAAGGCCCCACCAGCTTGCCGACCGCATTGCTCGCCCATTGTTGCTCTTAGTAAGCTAACCAAACATACAAACAGCATCACAAACTTTACTTTATCCATTTCTTTTCTTCTTTTTTCGAAGGGGTGGATTTAGTATACTCTGCTTATAATTTTGTCAAGTTTTTATACTAAGTTATGTTCATGTTATTATTACCAAAATGACCTTAGAACTCAGATTAGCAGACGTCATATTTTATATATATATATATTAAGATAACATCATGGAATGGTGATTGTTTGGGGAGCGTTTTGTCAAGGCATGTGGGGGCGGCGGCTACAAATAAATGTTAATGAAGAAGATAAGGCCAAAGAGATTAGCCGCCTCAGTTCATTTTTTCATTAGCATGTGAGGTGCTTAATGGTTTTTATCGGATACGTGATTAAATTATTAAAAAATTTATGTTTTAGTTAATCAATTTTAAAAGGTTAAAAAATAGTTATTTAATTATTCAAATTTTTTTATTTTTAAGTTATCAAAATGTTAAAAAAAATTTTAAAGTCGATTAGTAAGCTCTAAACAATGATTTGTATGATAAATAAATACCCATCTATAAGTAGAAGAATATTTCTTAGATTTTAGTTAATCTGAAAATTAGTGTAGGAGATTGGAGAAGAAAAATGTTTAGATTTTAGTTCGTAGGTTTGTAATATTCAAATATATTTTATGAAAAAACTGAACTATAAAATATAAGAGGAATGAGAGCTTTCGATTGGTTCAAGCGGTACAAATGAAGAAGGCCATATAGCAATGATTTTAATAACTTGATGACTTATATAAAAACTTTCAAGTAGTTTAATAACTATTTTATAACTTTTTAAAATTGAATAACTAAAATATAAAGTTATTAATAATTTAGTAACACTTTCCTTCTTAAAAAAGAGCGGAAGAATTGAGTGGTTGATATTTGAATTGTAGATTTAATCTGCCAATCAAGATTTCAAACTAACAAAAATCTTTTTATCACTAAATTAATAATTTGATTGATGGTTATTTAACATTAAGAGTTATAAAATACAAGTAATTTAACATTTGATTATGTTTAGTGAAGATTTAGAGTGATTAAATCATGGTTTAATTTAAACATTTATAATTATAGATTTTACAAATTATTTTTTAGATAAATATATTAATTGTTATGTATAATTTAATTTTTTTGAAATTGTCAAATAGTGTTTAAGAAACATAAAACAAAGATAATTTTATCTAATTAAAGTTGAAAAGTCTAAATTTAAAGATAATTTTTGTCTAAATAAAGTCCAAAAGCTCAAAGCCCACAAATAATATAGAAACCCGAAATCCAAACTGATTGAATACAATTTGATTATAACCCGTTTCTTATTTCCACTAATTTAATTTTGATTTGAAAAATGAAAAAAAAATTGAATATTTTAATTTAGTTAAAAAACCGAACTAATCTCACCCCTAATCCCAATCTGGTAAAAGGTAATTGGATTTGAAAAAGAAAGCAAAGGACAAGATTTATTAAGTCGCTTTTGTCATGTTTAAGATGGAAGACAACATTGGGCCAAGACAAGGCATGGAATCTCACATATAGTTGATCCAATTCATGGTTGGTCCATAAAAATAAAAATAAAAACCACCCCAATCATTTGGTCGTTTGTCTAAACTCTAAAGATGTACTTTCTAGACAAAACTTTACAACTAGGTTTCTCCCAAATGAACCCAAAAACTAGAATTATTTCTCACCCAATTTCATTAATTTAAGAGGATTTTCTTTGTAAAATTATAACCATTTTGATCAAAATGCTCTTAATTTTTTTAATGAAGTGGAGAATGTATTAATCCTAAATTTTAAATAAATAAATAAAAGCATAAATACAAATAATATTATATAAAGGGTTGAACTTTCTACATCTTTTTATCTAGTTAAAAAAAGTGTTAAATATAAAATTAGTATCCGAATTTGTTCACATCTCCCAGATTAGTATTTATGTTTTTTTTTTGTCCCAGATTAGTACCCAAACTTTTTTTCGTCCACTAGTTTGGTAACTGAAACTAACGTCGTTAATTTTTTGCTGACGTAGCAGCATTGACCGAGCACACACCACCATGTGGCATCCTATTTGGCAGCATTGGCCACTCATGTGACGCCACGTGGACTGCTTTTGTAGATCCTTTTCTTTTTTATTTTCCCCCTTTTTTCTTTTTTTTTTCTTTTTTCTATCCTAGCTGCCCTGCATCTATACACCGCTGCTAGGCCACCATCCGACCTCCTCCGGTGAGCTCTCCGACCAACTGTGACAATTATAATTTTTATGGTGTTTTCCACTTCGTATAAATTAAATTGATATTTAGGTTTTGAGTAGAATTATAAAAACAAATAGATAAGTTCTTTTAGGATTTGATAAAAAAATATTATCTTAATATTTAAATGAAAAAAAAAATCGTTTAGACAAAACATTGGTTTCAAACATTGATTTCAGAGTTAAATAATATTAAAATTTTTAAAAATTCAAGTTTTAATAAAAATTAAGAATAATATTCGATATACTACTAGTGGAGTTTTTAGACTTCACAAGTAGAATTAGAAAGTTGACAAATATGGTACAATAAAATATTAAAAAGATAAATATTTAAGAAAACACTTGACAATTATTTAAAGTTATTGGATCAAAGAGGTATCGACAGTAGTTGAACCCACCATCATCAATGACCAAAGAAGATTTTTGAACCGGTAGAAAAGGGTCATTTCTGTCTAAGTCCAGGGATGCACTGCAAAAATGACCATCCTTACTGCGCCTAATGAACTCAGATTTAGGAGAAATCTGGGATGGCACTTCAATTAGATTATTTACAATGATGGAAAGGAATAGCCAGTATACTCCATTAAAATGTCTAAAGATGCAAAGAAGAGGAAATGTGATTTTTGATAGACGATAGGTTTTATGTTTCTTCAGTTTTTCTTTTAGGTTTTGCTTGCTTAGGATTTTATCTATGGCCTTTCAATTTCTTTTTTCTTTTTCTTTTTTAGGAAAACTCGAGGCACTGCTTTGGATACCGGTACTAGAGGAAATGTGATTTTTGATAGACGATAGGTTTTATGTTTCTTCAATTTTTCTTTCAGGTTTTGCTTGCTTAGGATTTTATCTGTGACCTTTCAATTTCTTTTCTCTTTTTATTTTTTGGGAAAACTCGAGGCACCGCTTCGGTTACCAGTACTTTCATGACAGCTGTTAGGACAACAGTTGAGTATATATTTTTTATAAGTGTACCACATCTCCTCTTTAAACGCATTTTGATTTTTTCTTAAAAAAAAAAAAACTTAAACTACAAACCACGAAAATAGATAATGAGTATATATTATGCATTAAATAAATAATATATGAATAGGAATCTGATTTGTCAACTTATTTTAAAAAAAAATTGTTGAAGTGATTCTGGTTTAATAAATTGAAACTGAAACTATAGATAACAAAAATAAATAATGAGTATATAAAAATGTAAAACATGTATGATGATTATCATATCCTTGTATAAATTAAATTAATAATGAAAGTAATTTTTTTTAGATTTTGAGTAGAATTATAGTGAAAATTAGATAAACCCATTTAGAATCTGATAAAAAAATAATTTCTAATATTTAACATTTTTAAAAAATTATTTAGACAAAACACCAATTTCAAACTAAATAATATTAAAACTTTTAAAAATACAAGTTTTAACAAAAATTAATATTTAAAATAAAAGATGAAAAAAAGAGAGCAACGATTTCAAGCCAAATCTAAAATATATATTTTTGTTTTTTAAACGCAGCAATAATAAAAATTGAAAAACGTTTAGTTTCAAATAATTTATCTAATGTTTAATTAAATAAGAGTTTTAATATTTCAAAATAGTTAAATTTAAAATTTTATAAAAGGCATATTTGTAATTTTAAAATAGGTACTTTTATATATAATAAATAGATAGATAAATATGACAGATTCTCACCAGAAATTTCAGCCAATAGGTTCTTTCAAGACAATTATAATTGGATGTATGGTGGAGACATCAAGTTGACGGTCAACTCTAATATAAGAGTCTGGATATTAAATTTGCTATATAATATAAATATGACATATTGGACTTAAATCTGTTCCCTATAGCTATTTATTACTGCTTTTTCATATCTACAGCAAGAGGAAGCATTTCTTTTTAGAGGAAAGATGGCTGAGCAGCATCAGGGTGTTGAGATTCCTAGAGTGAAACTTGGAACTCGAGGACTTGAGGTATGATGTTTTTCCTTCTCTCAGACTAGCTTATGTTCTTTTCAACTTCTTGTTCATTACAAACCATGCTTGAACTCCTTATTAACTCCATCAGAACTCAAGTCAATTTCTTGTTCAAAAAGTATTTTCCTGTCTCATTTCATTTCTGCTGTAAAATCTATTATTTCGTAGGTTTCCAAGTTGGGGTTTGGCTGTCTGGGACTTAGCGCATTTTACAATGATCCAGTGCCTGATGAGGTTGGCATCTCCATCATCAAGCATGCATTCGCCAGAGGAATCACATTCTTTGATACATCAGATATCTATGGACCCCAAACTAATGAAATATTGGTTGGAAAGGTAGCACATTTGCCAAAATTCCAATATAGTTTATTCTGTAGCTTTTGAGTTTAATTGCAAGTTGCAACAAATTTTATAATGATCCCATGAGTAAAAACCAATCTCTTTTCAGGCATTGAAGCAACTACCACGAGAGAAGGTACAATTGGCCACAAAATTTGGTATTGTCAAGATGGATCCTGCAGCTGGTGCTGTAATAAATGGTACCCCTGAATATGTCCGCGCCTCGGTCGAGGCTAGCCTGAAGCGCCTTGATGTCGATTACATTGATCTCTACTACCAGCACAGGGTCGACACTAAAACACCAATAGAGGATACTGTAAGTGCTGTAATTCAACACATGCATCCTTTATTTTTCATGGTTTAAATGCACAATATATGTAGGAAATATGATGTTAAGCTGCTTTTCTTAATTCAATCGTAGATGGGAGAACTGAAGAAGTTGGTAGAAGAGGGGAAGATAAAGTACATAGGTTTGTCAGAAGCTAGCCCTGAAACTATAAGGAGGGCACATGTTGTTCATCCCGTCACTGCCCTACAAATGGAATGGTCGCTTTGGAGTCGTGATATCGAGAACGAAATAATCGCCCTGTGCAGGTTTCCTCAAAAACCCCATACTGGTTTCGTTGAAAAGTAGTATACTGAATCATTAAAAGTATAAGTTTCCTGGAATTTGAACTTTGGTTTTTGATGTTCTGTCCATCCTATTTCTTATTGTAGTGAAGGTGAACTATATCCTCCGTTACCTGTTGTTTAGAATTTTTTTTTTCTCTTTTACTTCTCAAATTAAAACAAAAAGGAATGCTGAAGTAGTTTAATGTGTCCCCATATGTAGGGAACTTGGGATTGGAATAGTTCCATATAGCCCTCTCGGTCGTGGTTTCTTCGGTGGCAGGATCGTTGCGGAAAGTGTGCCTGCAAATAGTTATCTGGTATGGAAACTCAATTGTTTATTGCTTTAATCTATACTCTATTTGCATAGAAACAATCCTTCTAATTGGTAGCTTTTTTTCTTTCTTTTTGTACTTGTTTCCAACCTCTTCAAGACATTTCACCCAAGGTTTCAAGGAGAAAACTTGGAGAGGAACAAGAAATTGTATTTGCAAATAGAGAAGTTGGCTCAAAAGCATGGATGTACTCCTTCACAACTAGCACTTGCTTGGGTTCTTCATCAAGGGGATGATGTAGCACCCATTCCCGGTGAGCCACTTTCCCTATTTTCAACATCCAATTTGCTTCTTTGATATCAGATAATACAGATCTTTCAAGTACATCACAGCAGAATGATTTGCCTATAATATTGTATAAATACACATCTTGTATGAGCCTTGTTTTTCTGATGTTGCATTAGAAATATGATTTTTGACCCTTCTTGTAGGAACAACCAAGATAAAAAATCTCGATAGCAACATCGATGCTCTACGACTGAAGCTCACAGAAGAAGATTTAAAAGAGATTACTGCCGTGGTTCCTTTAAATGAAATAGCTGGGTCCAGGACACTAGATAGATTGAGTCACCTAACATGGAAATTTGCTAATACACCCACAAAGGAGAAGAAGACTGGAAGTTAAAGTACCACTGATTGCGAAACCCGCAGCAGAATATTATGATGCTTATAGCCCATGGGCTCTCCAGCCACTGAAGCTATTGAAGGATTAGAAGTATAAATAGAGGGTTCATTGAACCCGAAGTCAGTTTACCACTACCAAAAATAAAATCAAATAAGCAAGCTAGTTGCCGTTGAATGCTTGCAACTGTATGGTTCTTTTTTTTTTTTTTTTTTTGGTGAAAAAACAAGGTTACAACTTAATAAATCCTAAGAAGCTCTAAAAGCTTGGTCTTTTTGAATAACTATAGCCACCAAATCAGGAGGTACTTCAAAAACCTGGAGAGGTGCCTGCCAAAAGAGACTGATCTTTGCTAATTGATCCGCAATTAAGGTACACTCCCTAAGAATATACTTAATTTCCCATTAGCCTTCCGAACGCAAAAGATGTTTAACTCTTCGAAGCAAAATAGTGCCGAAATCCTCTGTTTCTTCCATGGACAAAATCCTTACCACTTTAAGATTATCTGTCTGAAGCTTGATTTTCTTATAACCCTTACTTAATGAAATGAGAATTCCATCAAGGATACCTCAAAGTTCAGCCTCCAAAGGTGAACATCTGCCCAAATAATGGGTGTACCCTAAAATCCAATTACCATCTCGATCTCGAACCACTCCTCCTGCAGAAGCATTACCAGACTCTCTAGCGACTGCTCCGTCAAAAAATAAGTGAACCCAATTTTCTGCACAATGTTGACTTGTTATTGGATTGGATGTAGTGGATTTGCCTCCAAATAAAAAAGTTTCAAAATGTTGCACCCAACTGGTCGAAGCTTTAATGATTTCATAGCCCGTCCAGTTGATATTTTGGAAAATGAACAAATTCCTATTTTTCCAAATCCTCCAAGCAATTATCCCAAATAAACACGGCCAAGTAATTCCCTTATCCTGCACTTTATCATGACAACAAAGGTTAGTGGATAACCAAATTTGAAAGGGTTCAGAAAAAAACTTGAAAATCTTCTCTGTGGGGACAACGAGCATCCAAGTTTCCTTAGCTATCAAACAATCATGGAGAACATGCAAAAGATCCTCAGAATCATGACCACATAAAGGACACTCACTATTATGACCAAGCCCTCTCCTAGCCCGTTCAGAATTAGTAAGAAGCCTTTGTTTTGTAGCAAGCCAAAGAAAAAGACGAACTCTCTGTGGTCCTTGATATTTCCAAACGGACTTCTAAGCATCATCATTAGGACTCCAAGAATTTTCTTTTAAAGCCCAATAAGAGCTGCGAATAGAAAAAGACCCTAAATCAGAACGAGCCCAAATGATCCTATCCACTCCCCCAGCTGGATGAGGAGGGGGAATACTTACTATTTGCTTAATGATGGCTTCAGACAACCAAAAACTAAGCAGATCTACATTCTAATAACTATCAGGGAGCACCCAATCCCTCAAAGGACTTTCCAAATCAAGTCTAGAATGAGTTACAACATAAGAAGAAAGAGGACCAACGTCAAGAACCCAAGAATCTTTCCATCCTCGAATAGTAGAGCCGTCCCCTACAGACCATATGAGATTCTCACAAAAGAGGGGCTACACCTTAAAAAGGGAACACCATAGGTGAGAGCAGTTGCTTCTCTGAATAGAATCAGAAAGCTGGCTCTTCCAACCATATTTCGACCGAAGAACACGAACCCATAAAGAATCCTTTCTAGAGATAAGATTAAACCCTATTTTTATAAGAAAAGAAATATTATGATCTTGAAGATGCCGAAACCCAAGTCCTCTGCGAGATCTAGGCTGACAAATGGATTCCCATCCTACCAGAGCAATCTTATGTTGTTCATTAGAGCCCCCCAAATAAACTGTCTTATAATCTTTTCGATCTCTTTGCAAACCCCTTTCGGAACTAACAAAGACTGCATAAAATAGCTAGGAATAGCTAGGAGGACTGATTGAACAAGTGTAACACGTCCCGCAAAGGATAACTTCCTGGCTTCCCAGTTATGCAGTTTACCCCTCACTTTTTCAACAACAAAATTAAGGGTACTTTTAGTAACTTGATCATGGAGGATAGGCACCCCCAAATAGATCCCCAAATTAAGAACCTCCCGGAATCCAAAGAGCTGACTAATCTGATCATGTGAACTATTATCAACACCTTTGGAGAAATATATATTGCTCTTCCTGGCACTGATCTTGTGTCCAGAAAAGTCACAGAATCACTTAAGGATTTCTTTTAACAATAGGGCTTGATCTATCTCCGCTTTACCAAAAATGACAAGATCATTAGCAAAAAAGAAATGAGATAAAGGCGGTCCTGACCTAGATAACCGAATCGGGTTCCACCTCCTAGCTGTGATTTATGAACAAATTAAGTGCCCTAACCATTCTATTCAGAGAACGAAAAGATAATACGATAAAGTACATCCCTGTCTAATCCCTCTCACTGGCTTAAAATGCTGATACGGAACTCCATTCCAAAGAATTTGCATAGTAGATGAAGAAATAGCGCCCATAATAACCTTCCTAAGAAACTCGGGGATCCCAGCAGCAACAAGAGACACATCAATAATCTCCCAGCTAATTCTGTCATAGGCTTTCCCTAGATCCAACTTAATTGCCATCCAGTTTTTGCCCGCTTTCCTACTGCGCATCGAATGTATGACTTCTTGCGCAATAATGATATTGTCAGAAATGTTACGACCAGTAATAAACCCCGCTTGTTCAGGTGTTATGTAATTAGGAAAGACTACTTTGAATCTGTTGGCGATCACTTTCATCACCAACTTATACAATACTGAACAGAGAATAATTGGCCGAAACTCACTGAATTCCTCCGGACAATCCTTCTTAGAAATAAGTACGATTAACGTGTTGTTAAGATCATCCTCCATTTTATTGCCAACAAAGACTCCTTGAACCCACTCACAAACCGCCCCTCCCACTAAATCCCACTAGCTTTGGAAGAAAAGCGTATGATACCCATCACTTTCGGGAGCCTTCAGTGAGGCCATGTCAAAAAAGGCCTTCTTAATCTCATCATTCAAAATTGGCGTATTAAGGAAATCAATATTTTTATCTGTGATACGAGGAAAGATATTCAAGGGAGAGGCACTCATGGGATTAGGGATCTCACCATACAGCTTCTCAAAAAATCTGGCAGCTTCAGCACTAAGAATACTCTAATTCGAGCACCACTGCCCACTACTTATGCGTAAAGCCATAATACGATTAAATTTCCTCCTTTGCATCATGCGACTATGAAAATACTAGGTATTGCGATCCCCAAACTGCAACCAATCACACCTAGCCTTTTGTCTCCATAGCAGTTCCTCATGGTTCAGTACAGTTTCCAGTTCACCGCGAATCTCCATCTCCTCTTCAACAAGCCTACTAGAAGAAGACTAGTCCATGGCCTTTTTTGAATGCTCCCAAGCGATCTCATAAGCTGTCTCTTCCACGATCCTATAAATCCATATACGGACCTATTCCAATCCTTGACATGTAAGGTAAATTCAGATAAAGAAGTAGCCATGTTACCTGAATAACTCCATTTTTCAGAGACCAATTCTTTAAAATTCGCATGCTTTGTCTAACCTGCGAGAAAACGAAATGGTCTCCCTTTTGGAAAACTGAGCGTAGGATTTGTTTTAATAAGAATTGGTCTTTGATCCGACTTGATGAGCGGAAGATGATAAACTAGAGTATGCGAGAAGGTTGGAATCCAAGTATCATTTGCTAAAGCTCGATCAATCCGTTCATGCGTGTTCCCTCTTTGCCAGGTGAATGAAGGTTCTATAAATCCAAGATCCTACAAATTACAAGAGTCAACAAAATTTCCAAATAAATTACACCTCTTACCCGTGGAGCGATCACTTTTTTTATCCTTAGGAGAGAGGACAGCGTTAATATCCCCTAAAATCATCTAGGGTGCAAGATCAGGAGGTAAAACTTCCATTAAGTCAGTCCAAAGTGATTTTCTCTTGACTCTGTCAGGGCTACCATACACAACAAAGATAAAAAAGGAAATAAAAACATTATTTCCCTGAACATGAAGAAGCATGAATTGACGATGATTGTGAATAACATTAATACAAATATTTTCCTTCCATCCAACCCAGATACCACCTCAAAATCCAATAGATTCAATACAGTGAGAAAAATCAAAGCCCAATTTATCAATAATGACGTTAGTTTTTTTACCACTAACTCTCGGTTCCAAAAGGCATACAATATCCGGTTTATGCTCAAAATTATATTCACGAAAAGCCCAGAGAAATTTACTACTCATACAGCCTTGACAATTCCATGAAAATATTGATAAATTTAAATCCATAAAAATAGGCAGTAGATTAGTGATAATAAAAATAACCTCAGTAGTAAAAAACTTTACTATATTAAACATAAAAAAATCATTCAAAATTTTTTTTACCAAAGTACAAGACAATATCTGCCGAATCCACACTTCTTAATGTGGAAATAGTCTAAGCCAACCTAGTCATAGAATCACTCAAAGGAATTTTAGAAGAATTTTTATTTTTAAAATTATTCCCTTTCCCATGCGTAATTTTATTAATCTTTTTTGTAGCTGTAAAACCCCCATCTTTACCTCCTAACATTTTCCCCATGTTCCGACTCTTATTGTTGCTAGAAATTGACACATGCATCTTCCTCGAATTATCACCATCTACTGGACTTTTTTCCCTAAAGGATAAAGCAGAGTGCTTATTAGGATTTAACCCACCAGGTGAGTCAAGAACATGAACTTCAATTGGTTCTGGCACCACAAAGACCGATTTGGGATGCATAATCTCATCATTTCCTTCATTCTCCTCCTACCCAACAAAGACCGGATTAAAACAAGATAGGGTCATAGGTGTTAAACTAGATGAATTAGAAATTATTTTAGAACTATCTGCACTAAGCAAATCAATATTATCAATATTTCCCGAGAGAATCGAAGGGCCCTCTATTTCTTTATTTTTCTGTCCAAGCTTTATGCAAGGCGTATCCATCACTCTCATGGGCTGGTTCAAGGCACTACTTGATGAGTCAATATCAGCCTTAGAATGAAATAGACTAACCGCTCTAGTATCAATAGTAGGTCCATTAAGTCAACCCACTGACCCACCAACATTTGGACTATCATCTTGCGATTTCAAAGGCCCAACACCCTCTGAAGCTCCCCCCATCTGTTTACTTTCCTTATCTTTAGAGAACCCCTATTTTTTTAGCCTCAAATTTTCCACAAATTCACCAGCCTTCAATGTTTCTTTAAATTCAACCGTCTGTTCCTCTCTTCCCTTATGTGTTCCAGCTTCCAAATTAATGGTTTCCATATTCTTCAAAGCATCAAATTAGGACCCTGATTTTAATTTTCCCCTTGAATCCACTTTGCTAATATCAGTATTCTTGGGATTGCGCTTGGATCTTTTCTCGACCACCATCCAAGGTCCATACATGGTGCCACCATTTTTGCTAGTCTGCTTTTTTGGAAAAGTAACGTATTGGATCTTCTCCGATGTGATCTCTAGTTGCATCACTGGGCACAATTCCTTGGTATGGCCGTATTTCCCACAAGAAAAGCAGATTGTAGGTAAAGTTTCATATTCTACTTTCTGCTGAACTCCATTCACTAAAACTTGTGCAATTAGAGGTTTATCAAGATTGACATAAACGGCCAACCTTGCAAATCTCCTTCTTATTCTACTGTCTGCGTTTAAATCCAGCCGAATCATTTTGCCAATGATCCCACCATTTTCTTCAAGTATCTTCCTTTTGTAGAGATACCCTAGAAGGCCTAGTGATCTAATCCAGGCCATCACTATGCTTGGATAAGGTTGAATGGGGTTAAATTCTTTAGTCTAGGGTTGTATAGTCAGATATTGACCATAAATCAACCATGGCCCTTGTGACAGAACTTTGGCATAGTCTTCATTGGGCTGGAACTTAGCTAAATAATATCCATTCTCAATATCCATGAGATGGAAGGGTTTAGAAGGATTCTATAAACTATTAATCCAGCTGGTTAGAGCCCCATAACCAATATTCCTTTCGAGTAATTTCAACACTATCGTAAGCTCCATCTCTTTAAACAAAATTTGTTGAATTCTCTCAGAGAAATCAATAGCAGGGATGCCATTAACAAAAGATCTGTGTATATCTCCTTCAAGAAATTCTAGGTCTTCATCAACTCTAACATCAGAATAAAGTGTCTCTATTTTGTCCGATGTTCTAGTATCATTCCCTAGAAGTTTATCCTTCCAAGAAGTCTTAGGACTGGAACCCGATTCCACCATCATATCAGTGCTCTCCTCGTCATTCCCCTCTTTAAATTGAACTTTCTTGGTATTACGATCAACATCCGCCAGAGAATCGCAACCAGCTTCACCTTCCGGTAGAGAAGTATTAGCCTCAAAATTCAGAGAATTTTCTATTTTTTGCTTTATTAATTTCACTGTATGGTTCTTTTAAGAATATGTTTGCTAAGAGCAATGATTAAGATGCTATTTTAAGAACAACTTATTGCAACTATATAGTTATTGTATCTACACATATTAGGTCATTTCATAAACCTGAAAAAGTACATCAAAATACACTGATATTCGTATATACATAAAATTAATGTTGGAATATTTTCAAAATATATAATGTTCCAATAATTTCAGATGAAAAGTAATATAACAAAAACTTATGTCACTTAGTTATTAACCAAAAGTTGTTCTTATTTATAGTGATGAGTTATGTCTCTTAAATTAAAAAGTTATAGCATTTTATTGTTAATAATAAACTCTAATTATTGAAAGATACTGATAATATTCTAAAATGACATATTTTTAAATGTTAATTACATATATATTTTGAGTACGATCCTACTAATTTGGGTTGTTTATGGTTTTTTATCTTGTAGGGCTAAATTGACAGCAAAAGGAAATTTGGTTGCAAAAAAGCATGAATTTAAAGACAAAATGGGTCAACATGCAAAATAGGGAAGAAATCGTGCTGAAAATACAAAGTGTAGACTTGGGGAAAATTTTCAAAGAAGAGATTTATGAACATAAAACTTTATTTAAATTTGAATTTTATTTTTAGGATTATTGTTAGGATTATTATGATATTGTTTTGTTTTAATTTCAAATTATATCTTTTAAACATTATCATCTAGAGTTTAAATAAAAATAAACTAGGTTTTTTATGTACTATAAATAGGGGATGGAGTGATATGAATATTGACTCATCACTTCTGTAAAAAAGCCCTTCCCCTTAAGGCTCTAGCCTTTTTGTTTCTTTTTCAATAAAATTTCATTCCATTACACTTGTGTTTTTTTCTCGAAAAGCATGAGCGACTAAACACATCTAGCCATAGCTTATCAAGACTCCTCCAATAGAGTTCATGAGGCTTAGAATCTGCACTTAGCCTTTTCAGCGAGTATTCATTATTTCTCTGCATTACAGGACTGACGCTTCCGTCTATGCCCTTCCAAAATCAATATTTTCATCTTGTGCAGGGAACGGCTGCTTTGTATGTTTTGGTAAAATTGCAACGGTCGGTTCATTAACTTACTGCATCAAAAGTTTTCAAGCCTAAAAGACGAAATGGCATGGCATTCACCATTGAGAAACGATGATCTAGTGTAAGAAGGTCCCACAAAAGTGACAGTTGGCTAGAGTCAAGTTCCTCTAGATCGTAAGGTTATAACCTAAGTGGAACTGGTGGTCATAGTTATCCTCTTCAACTATAACTGGCTTATTCGATCATGAGAAGAATCACCTAAAAGCCGATAATTGAACTAAAGGAGGATCGAGATAACCAGAGGATTGAATCTCTCAATCCAAAAACCTCTTTTTCTCAATTCTATTTCCTTTCACAATTACGATTTCAATTTACTTAATTTCGACTCATCCACATTTTTAATTCTGTTTTATTTTAGTTTTTTTCCTAGGTCAACTATTTTTCTTGGGCGCAGTATTTCGAGAAAAAAGAAGCTATAGTGATCCAGTCCCTGAGGATTTGACCCTACATTCCTTATACTATTCTTTTCGTTATTTCTTAGAGATAGGTTATTTTTGGTGCTTTCAACAACACACCAAATTTTTGTGCCTTTGCCAGAGATTGGCAAAATACTAATCTTGTTTCTTTTTCTTATGACCAGATCTATCCCAAGAATTATTGCTTTTGATTCAGAAATAGAAAAGACAGCGAGAGCTAATCACAAGCAAACAAATCTACGAAAAAGGCAGTCAAAGATGGTAGGAACTTGCAACACCCCTAGCCCGAATCCGATCGCCGGTTTAGGGCTAAGAGGTATTACCGAGCTAAACATTAAATTTTTTTTTCATTCACATTACCAACCAACATAAACAGAAATCGAACTGAATACATATTGATTTATAAGTTATAAATGCCATTTTCATATGGCTAAATTACAACACAAAATATAACTATCATCGGCCTAACCTATACATGCCATATCAAGGCCAAAATATAACTGTACCAAGAAAGATCGATAGTATGATGAACTGCTGATGATCCCCGAGTCGGTGACCAAAATCAACAATTTATAAAACAAAAAAATAAGGAATAAAGTAAGCTTTTGAGGCTTAGTAAGCTTTAAGCATTTCAAACAATTAAAACTTATCGTTTAAATCGAACATTAAGTATCACAAAACTCGTACTCTAATTGTAAATCACTTGGCCGAATATACACAAATACACTAGTTATAAAGCCTATTGGCCGAATATTTATATATGAATACACAACTTTCACTATACTATATGGCTCATACAATTACTTTAAGTCACATACTTTCATATAATGACATACATTGACCGAATAGGTCATTCTCTTATTCTTAGATACCGTAATCATCCTCACATATATATATATCGTTCTTTGATACTAATAATTCATTTTAAAATCAATTCACATATGAGCACATAATACGTACCTTAACATGTTAAATATATAGTACTTACTCGACGGTGGTTTTCCGCGGATATTCAATGTCGTAATTTTACTTAATTTACTGGCATCAATCCTGACAAGTCTTAGAACTTGAAACAAATTTCTAGCACAAGCCTGCAGGAATTTAAACCCGGTATAATACCAGCTCGTAGCCTGCGGGTCTTTAGCCCGGATAGCATTCCAGCACGAAGCCTGCGGGTCTTTAAGCCCGGATAACATTCCAGCATATAGCCTGCGGGTCTTTAAGCCCAGATAACATTCCTCAAGTATCATGCATATTTAATCATATATTAACACATCTCATTGAACATGTCACATTAGTAGTCATTTGCTACATGCGAATATAAGCTCCATATGAACACCATCATTTACATTTCAGTTTAAAATTTATACATAAATATCTCATATACATTTCATTAATCAAGCTTAACCCGTATTGACCATTCGACTATAGATCATATACTCAGATTATTTATCACACAACTTAGTTCAAGTAGACTCAAAAGTTCACAATTCATCTAATATACACATATCAAGGCATCATAAATTTTATACTAAAGGTGACTACTCAAAACTTACCTCGGGTATATTTGAACAGTTGCGGATAGGCTACTCGATTGCTTTCTCTTTTCCCCTATCTGATTTTGACCCCTTTGCTCTTGAGCTTAATTTAAACAAATAGATTTATTTAATTACTTACTCAACTTTACTTCTTAGTAGTCACATTTGACAATCATATATAACTTCGATACATATTATATTTTATAAAATATGCCATGACTCAATTTCATGCTTATTTAATCTCTATCTAATTCGCATGCACAAACAAAGATTTACATAACCTATTATGCTACCTTATACATGAATTCAATCATATATATACGAATATCAACTTATTATGAATCAGTTCAAACTAATTAATAGGCAACCATTCATATATTTCCCAAAGTAATATTCAAGCATTATATCCAATGAATCACAACTATCTAATGCTTAACTTATAACCGGGTATATATCAATACATGTATTTCATAAGCTGATTACCGAACTTATTACTTCAATTCATACACATATCGAATAGAATAACCCATATCACATGGCTTATGGTCCTTTAGCATATTTGGCATAACCCACTTCACAAAATAATCAAGTACAGATTTTAACAACATAGTCATATGTGCATCTAATACTAAGTCGAAACAAAACATAACATATGGATAAACAAGCATCCATACATGAACCATTAGCCAACCTTACCAAATGGACAAATATGCTTAAGATACCATATATATATATATATAAGTGCATAGTTACCATGTTACCAATAATTATTTTCTAGCTCAGTTGCCGAACCAATATACAAAACTTATGTGCTAAGTAGCTTGTCAACATTACCTATATGTATCCAATTCATTTCTCATCAATTCGGCTAGCTAAGTTATTGTCACGACAAATTATAAAATAACCTTACGGCCACAAAGCATACTCATTATTTACCACTTCCAAACCAATTCACAAGATAATTTATACAACCAAAACAAGTCAATAATAAACCACAACCTAATCACATCCATCAGTCATATTTATTTCACTTAAACCGAATTAGCAAGCACATATAGCCATTGGCCGAATGTCATTAAACACAAGCCACCATATATTATTCCTTAAGTCACAACCAAAAACCACATTCGGCACCTCTCATCCACAATTTTACCAATCTTCAAATTCACTTACAAGCTCATTTACATAACATATAAAGCATTAAACAATTTTTCATCAAGAATCTAGCATGACCGATCACCTATTTTTCTCCCTAAATCCAAATTCGGCATATCCTATAAACCAATTACTAACCTCAACTTTTAAGCTAAAATAACAAGCAACTTAACACATCCAACATAACTATCCATGCTAATGACATCAAAGCATCTACTAAAATTTTTAAGCTCCTTAATTTGAATCTCAACTCTCCAAATAACCTAAATTCAAACCATGAGATAGGTAGAATTTAAACTAATCATCCAAATGATGCATAAGTTTCCAAGAGTGACATTGAACATACCTTAATCTAGCAATCACCTTAGTCAAATTTTTCACAAGAATTTTTCTTCTTCCTCTCTTCTAGTTACTGCAATGGAGGAGCAAAGATGAACCAACTTTGGTTTCTCCTCCCACTAACCATTATTTTATTACTCTTTATTCTTTAATTCATTTTGTAAATAAAATGTTAATAGAAAATACATATAATATATATTGATCAATATCATGGCCGGCCACTATCCAAAAATGGGTAATTTGACATGCAAGTCTATCTTTTTGATAACATGCATTAATAGATCACTTTAAAATTTACCTATCACATTTCACAAATGTCTCACATAAGTCCTATTTAAAAATTTCACATACAAATGACAAAATCAAAGCATGAGACTTTCACAAATGCATTTACACATATAATAAGCATATAATATAACTATTAATTATTTTTATGACTCGATTTTGTGGTCCTGAAACCACTTTCCAACTAGGGTCAAATTAGGGCTGTCACACAACTCATAGTAACCCACTGCCAGAAATAGGAGCAGGCGATGAAGTTGTGTCTAGGGTTAAGGAAAACCCTACTCAAACACTGGAGAACAAAATAATAAGAGTCAATCCCTCGAAAGAAGTGTCTAACGCTAAGGTTAACGTAAACCAGAATCCAGCATAACAACCTATGGCCCAAATGATTTGGAAAATAGCCGAAGCTCCTGCAAAATAATAGCCGTTATGCATTGCGTATCCTACTATGGATACTAATTTTGAACTTAAGTCAGGATTAACCCAGTTGCTGTCGACTTTTCGTAGATTAGAAAATGAAAATCCACACAAACATCTAAAAGAATTTTGTATGGTTTGTCTTAGTATGAAACCTCATGGCATAACTAAGGATCAAATAAATTATATGCTTTCCCTTTTTCCCTAATAGACTCTACTAGGGAATGATTATTTTATCTACCTCCTGGATCTATCACAACCTAGACTGATCTTTGCCGTTTGTTTCCCAGTAGAGTTTTCCAGCATCGCGCACAACTAATCTAAGGAGGGAGATTGTTGGGATAAGGCAAAAAGATGTGGAGTCTCTTTACGACTATTGGAAGTGATTTAAAGAAGTTGTGTGCAAGTTGCCCACAGCATGGGATAACAGAACAGTCTCTTCTCCAATACTTCTATGAGGGCTTGAAGCACATGAAAATGAATATGATGGATGCCGACAGTAGAAGGGCATGGGTCAACATGACCCCATAATAGACAAGGGACTTGATATCCACGATGGCTGCAAATACTTAGCAATTTCGAGCCAATCTTGAACCTACTAGAAGGGTTTACCAGCTAAGTATTTCAAATTTAGAAGATAAAGTCGAAAAACTTACTAATATCACGAATTCTCTTTTTGCAATAAAAACATGACCAACCCGACTGTGCGGAATCTAATACATATAACCCAGGATGGAAAGACCATCCTAACTTGAGTTATGAGGTTAACCCACAGTATAACCAACCATACTAAAACCTGTTTCCACAACAAACGCAAGATTCAGATACCTCCCTAGAAACCATGGTAAATAAGGTAGCAGCTAATGTGCTTGCATTCTAACAGCAAATACAACGACAAACTGTTGATTTTTAAAAGAGGACAGTGGATTCCCAAAAGAGAACAGTGGATTTTTAATAGTAAATAGAGGCATCTATAAAAGAATTAACCACATCAATTAAGAAAATAAACTCACAGGGTAAGTTACCATCATAAACGGAACCTAACCCAAGACAACACGCAAATGCAATGATGTTGCAAAGTGGAAAAGTACTAGAACCAAATCCTAACAGGAATCTTGATCAAGATTCTGCCCAAAAAAAGTAAGAGAACGATAAATAGGTCCGAGTGAAACGTCCATTGCCCACAATTCAACCTTCATTTCCAAGACGGTTGAACCAACATTGGAAAGGTAAAAAGGAAAAAGAGATCATCGAAACATTCAGAAACATTGAAATCAACATACCATTATTGGATGCCATCAAACAAACTCCACGATATGCCAAGTTCCTTAAAGAGCTTTGCACCAACAAGAGAAAATTGACTGGAAATGAAAGCGTAAATGTTGGTGAAAATGTATCTGTGGTGTTGCAGTGGAGGATGCCAGTAAAATGTAAAAATAGGGGCATGTTTGCAATATCATGCAAAATAGGCCACTTAGGAATTAAAAAAGCTATGTGTGATTCCTTTTTTTTTATTTATGAATCACTTAACGTAGGTTTTTTTGAAGAAAACAGGTGTTATCATTCAATTGGCGAACAGGTCTATTGTGCATCCTGAAGTATTCCTACAAGACGTATTGGTGAAATTCAACGGACTTATCTTTCCTGCAGACTTTATGTCTAAAAATGAAAGAGGATCACGCTCTTGGGTCTTCAGATATCTTGTTGGGGCGACCTTTCCTTAGTACCACAAGTACTAAGATTAACATGCGTAGCAGAAGCCTTACAATGAAGTTTGATGGGGAGGTTATGAAGTTTAACGTTTACAACACTGTTAGTCATCCGAGTGAAATTGCAACAGCCCAATTTTGGGTCTAGTTGGAACAGTGATTACGGGACCACAAATCTGACATGGAAAATTTTATTTTTATTATATTTTTTATGATCTACATTTTTTTGAATGATTTCGTAAAAATTTTGTTCGAAAATTTTGACGTTTGGGCACTCAATTTAGTCAAAAAGATTGAATTGTAAAAAGTGCAAAACTTGAGTTCTAGAAGCTAGAGGTGTCTAATTGCTATGAATTTTTAAATTAGAAGTCCTTATACGGTAATTGGAACACTGTATAATTTTTTGGACAAAAATGGACATGAATTAGGTGAAATGGAATGTTTTTAAGTTAGGGGCATTTTGGTCATTTAGTAATTAAAAGAATTAAAAAGCCAAAATTTGTCCATCTTCCTCCATGGCCGAAATTTATATGAAAAAACCGTGGATAGGGCTTTTCAACCTCCCAAGCTCGATTGTAAGTCCGTTTTAGCCTCGTTTTTAATGATTTTTACGTTTTTCAAATCCTTGTAACAAGATCTACATATTTTCACCACTAATTTTAAGAGTTGTTAAAGTTTAAATTTTTACCCATGTTGAATATTTTTGTATTTTTATGTTTGATGGTAGAAAATGCATGTTATTTGTTTGTTAAATGACTTTTGCTAAGTGATTTTTGGTGAAAATGTCAAAAAGGACTAATTTGTAAAAGTTATAAAATGAGTAGTAAAAATGTGATTAAATGAGAAATTTAGGCTGCTATAAGAATGTATAAGATTTAGCTAGGCATGGGTATTAAAGAAATTGAGTACATTTCATTTTACGAGCCTAGGGACTAAAATGTAAAAATGTGAAACTTTAGGGGCAAAAATGTAATTTTTGTCAAAATGTGATTTTGGGCTGATTTGAATATTATAATGATTAAATTAGTTAAATGTGATATTATAGATCAAGAAAAACGAGGTTTAGACCTAGAATAGGGGAAAAACGAGTATTTGATGATTTAGTCCCTTTTTGGCATTTCTATGCCAAGGTAAGTTCATATGTAAATAATGCATTATTATTTATGCTTTAATTGTATTCTTATTGTATGAATTGTGATTTACTCTTTGAATGAATTCGACAAAGTTCGACAAGCGAGAAAATCTCGATTGAACCTTAGGAATAGTTAGGATACAAATGTCATGACATTAGGGTTAGTTGAGATACGTGTAAGACCATATCTGGGATATGAAATTGATATGAGATTTCATGTAAGACCATATCTGGGATATGGCATCGATATGAGATTTCATGTAAGACAATAGCTGGGCTATTGGCATCGATATGAGATCTCATGTAAGACAATATCTGGGATATGGCATTGGTATGGTACTATGTGTTCGAGATTTCTCGAGTATCTTTTAGTATTCTGAGTGGTTCAACGGGAAACTTAACGGCCATGTTAAAGTTTGGAAAGGCTATGATATATTATGAAATATTATGGTAAGTTGCAAATTGGTACAGGTATGTACATAAAGTTTATAAGCATTGACTTCATGAAATTATGAGTTCACGATTTCCACGAGAATGATTTTGTGAAAACCTTGTGATTACTGGCCTATACTTATGATGTATGAAATACATGATGAATGCTATTGTTGATTATGTGATTGGCTTTCGGGCTAAACTGAGTTAAGATATAGCATGTTATATTCATGCGAATTGTGATTCAACGGATATGTGAAAGAGGAAAGATTAACATAATTGCCTATTAAAATGATTATGAAATGATATAAGCTTTGAACAATTGAAAGATGTCAAAGTATATTCTCGAAATGTAAATACTCATAATTAATGTGCATGTTTACTATGAGGTTTGAAATGATTTGTTATTTGTTGTAATATGTTATAAAGGAGAGATTATGAATGTTAGGCTAATGCCAATAAATGTTAAATTATGCTTATAAGTTGATAGAGCCAACTCCGTGACTGAATAAAATTGTAACCATGAGACTATAGTGGATTATAATAACTTGTGTCCATATTATTGAACATGACAAACAATTGGTAAGATGTGATTGAGTAAGTTATATTTATGAGACTTAAATGACATTCTTGTGGATTTACATTATGTTAATTGTATAATATATGTATGGTTGAGGTTGCTTATTATTTGCATATGAACTTACTAAGCTATATAGCTTACCTTCCTTCATTTCCCATGTCTTATAGGGTTATTAAGCTATCTCGGGTTGGAGATCATCGGAGATCCTATCACACTATCAAACTATCATTTGGGTATAAATGAATTCAAGCATTTTGAGTATATGAAATGTATAGGGGCTAAGTCAATTTGTTATATGTGTCATGATTAATTTGGCCATATGTATTGGCTTATAATTGTCAAGGATTTGATCTGACCTTTGGCCATGTAACTTGGCTTATTTTTAGGCTACATGGTTGTAAGCCTTAGTATATTCATTCATATGCTAATGGCTTTGGTGATATGGTCATCGTATGCATGATGAATGATGGGAATGTGAATTATGGCATGAATGTGAAATGTTTGGCAATGTGGTCTATTGATGAAATGATAAATTAGGTATCTTGAAAGTAGGCAATTTTTGCTTAAATAAATGTTGTGAGTATGATAGATGTTGATATTGTATTGGCATGTGGTGGCCATAATTGTGGATGTTTGGTTGCCCAAATATATTATGTTTTGTACCTTTGGATTGGTGTAAGTGTAGGTGCAAATGAGGGTGGCAAAAGGCTTAGTAAATAGCTTTCATTCTGTCCACACGGGTAGACACACGGGCGTGTGTCTAGGCCATGCACGGTCTACCTTACGAGCATGTGTTCCGGCCGTGTGTCCTCTATACCCTGAATAATTGTAAAACAGAATGTCTAGTATCTAATACACTGGTCGAGACACGGGCATGCGTCTCAGCCGTGTGGAGGACACGGCCTTGGATACGAGCATGTGCCCTGGCCGTGTGGAGTCTGCACCTAGTTCATGAAAAATGCTAGAAACTAAATTGACCACATGGGCGTGTGGCCTAGCCATATGTGAAAGTTAGTAAGCACCCTTAGATGGACACGACCTGAAGCACAGGCATGTGATATGCCACACGGGCGTGTTCCTTAACCCACATGGGTGTGTGGTCCTGTTTTATGATGAAATTTTCTAAGTTCCGTAAAATTTTCCTAAGTTCTCAGTTTAGTCTTGAACTACCTCCAAAGCATATTTTGGGCCTCATAGGCTCGTTTTAGGGACGATATGAATGTCTATGAAAAGTTTTAAATTTGGATGGAAATTTACGTCTCGATTTTGTATGATTGATTGTGTATAAGTCTGATAATGCCTCATACCTTATTCTGGCATTGAATACGGGTAAGAGGTGTTACAAAAATCTTGAACGTAAACCGTGTTGACATAATTGACTCATTAGTAAAAGAAACTTTTGAGTCACTTCATGCAACAGATCTGGATTTAAAACCACTTCCCGAGCATCTCAAGTGCGCAATTTTGGAGAATGATGAGACCTTGCAGATTATAGTTTCAAATAAAATTTCCAAGTTCAAAAAAGAAAATTTGATACAAAAGGAGCATAACGAGGCGATTGGTTGGACTATTTCCAACTCAAAAGGGATAAGCCCATCGACATGCACACATAAGATTTTCTTGGAGGAAAATAAGAAACCAAAGCGAGAGGCGCAACCCAAATATGTTGGATGTGGTAAAAAATGAGAATTTCCAAGCCCATAGAATCGAAAAAATTCAGCTAGAATAGCCCCAATACTAGTTGGGCCATCAAGCTAACAGCGTTAAACAAGCGCTTGTTGGGAGGCAACCCAATTTTATTTTTATTTTTATTTTCTTATTTATTTTATTTATTTTCTTTCATGTTAATAAATTATATTCTCTCTTCTTATATCCAGGAGAATTGAGGAAACGAAAAATTAAATCTGGAAACAGGTGGCGAAAATAATAATGAAAACGGCATGGGGTGTATTCTAAACCTTTTTTTTTCATCGTATTTGTTAATATTATTTTTCACATTTAGGGTAATGTGATTTAAGTAGAGAGGAGGCATTCCTCATTAATTCTGTTGTTTTTTCTACCTTTTTACTATTGTGTTACTGTTGCTGTTGCCTTGTGCTTGTTTTTGCCCACATTTATTTTTTTAGTATTTCTTGTCCCTTTTCATGCCCAAGATTTTGACTAAGAATTACTCACTATTTGACCTACGAGCATGATTCTTGTCTACTGAGTTAGTTATGATTTTGCTATCTTGATTTCATCTCCACTTTTTTATTTCTATTAGGCTAAAATAATTATGATTAATGAAATTAATCCTATCTTGCTTATAGTAAAATCAATTAATTCTAAATGCAAAGAGGACACTTAATACGAATGTATGCTAAATTTATTTTCATAACTGTTAGGTAGTTGCCAAAACTTATTTTTGACACTTGATTGTTTTTTTAGTCCTCCAAAATTAAATTTTCATTTCTAAACAAAAAAATCTGATGATTCTGTGGTTATGAGCACAAGCTTACAACGTGACTGACTAAGTAATCGGGGTAGGGTGCTTGGGTTGTCATCCTACTTCGTGTAAAAAGGTTGTGTAACGTGTTAGGTAAAACTCTGCTAACCAGAATTAAAAAAAAAAATTAAGAGTATGTTGGGCTAACTAATCAGGGTAGGGTGGTTGTTATTCCACTTCACGCCAAAAGAGCCAAAACATTCTTAAACAAAAAATATATATAATATAATAAACTAGGAGTATGTTGGGCTGAGTAATTGAGGTAGGGTGCTTGGTTTTCATTCCACTTCGCGTTAAAAGGGCCAATACATTTTTAAGCATTAAAAAATAATAAATAAATAAAACGAAGGAAAAAAAAAAAGAATTACATTTGGGGACTAAGGGTGGAACAAATAGAGTGTCTTGGTAAGTTTAGTAAATTACCTAACTTTCATGAAATAATCCAAGTCAATTTAATTTTTGTGTGTTTAAGTTGGAGTACTTTTCGTTTTACTTAAATCAAACTAAATGTTCTCTTTATTTTTATATGCATTATGCCCAATTTTTTATAAAACTTTGGAGTGATACTTCTTTCATGATAAAATCTAAATTACACAGTGGGATAGGAATCATACTTGAGGGCAAGCATGGGCTAAGTAGGGGGAATATGATAATACTCTAAAATGACATACTTTTATGTATTAATTAAATATATATTTTGAGTATGATCTTACTAATTTGGGTTGTTTATGATTTTTTATCTTGTAGGGACTAAATTGACAGCAAAAGAAAATTTGGTTGCAAAAAGCTTGAATTTGAAGACAAAATGAGTCAGCATGCAAAATAGGGAAGAAATCGTGCTGAAAATACAAAGTGTAGAAGACTTGGGGAAAATTTTCAAAGAAGAGATTTATGAACATAAAACTTTATTTAAATTTGAATTTTATTTTTAGGATTATTGTTAGGATTATTATGATATTATTTAGATTTAATTTCAAATTATATCTTTTAAACATTATCAGCTACAGTTTAAATAGGAATGAACTAGGTTTTTTATGTACTATAAATAGGGGATGGAGTGACATGAATATTGACTCATCACTTCTGTGAAAAAATTCTTCCCCCTAAGGCTCTAGCCTTTTTGTTTCTTTTTCAATAAAATTTCATTCCATTACACTTGTGTTTTTTTCCTGAAAAGTATGAGCCACTAAACTCATCTAGCCAAAGGTTATCAAGGCTCCTCCATAAGAGTTCATGAGGCTTAGAATCCACACTTAGCCTTTTCAACTAGTATTCATCATTTCTCCACATTACAGGACTGACGCTTCTGTCTATGTCATTCCAAAAGCAATCTTTTCATCTTGTGCAAGGAACAACCGCTTTGTATGTTTTGGGAAAATTGTACAGTTGGTTCGTTAGCTTACTACATCAGAGGTTGTTGAGCCCAAGAGATGAAATGGCGTGGCATTTGCCATTGAAAAACGATGATCTAGTGTAAGACGTCCCACAAAAGTGACAGTTGGCTAGAGTCAAGTTCCTTTAGATCGTAAGGTTATAACCTAAGTGGAGCTGGTGGACATAGGTGTCCTCTTCCACTATAACTAGCTTATTCGATCATGAGAAGGATCACCTAAAAGCCGATGATTGAACCAAAAGAGGATCGAGATAACCGAAGGCTAGAATCCCTTAATCGGAAAACCCTTTTTTTCTAAATTATGTTTCTTTTCACAATTGCAATTTCAATTTATTTAATTTTGACTCATCCACTTTTTTAATTCTGTTTTATTTTCTCCCAGGTCAACTGTTTTTCTTGGGCATGATTGCGCCCAGGATTTCAAGAAACAAGAAGCTGTAACGATCTAGTCCCTGAGGATTTGACCCTACTTCCCTTATACTATTCTTTTCGTTGTTTCTTAGGGATAGGTTAGTTTTTATGCTTTCAACGACACACTAGGTACATATATAAAATATATCAAAATTTGTTAAGTATGGTAATCTATGTAGTGATAACATATTCTTTTTATTTTAATCATAATCTTTTATTAAAATGCTTTAAATAATATTTTTTATTCGAGTTCAATTTACTCAAACGTTTAGTTCTAGATAAATACTTAATTTTAAATTAAATAATTGATATTATATTTCTCTAATATATTAAATTAATATTAATTAATATTATATTAAGGAAAATTCATTAGTGATTTATAACTAAAATTTTATTAAAAAAACTTATAAATTTATTTTGTTTCATTATATTACAATTTATTTATACATTAATATAAGGGTAAACTACCAAAATAGCCACTTTTGTTTGCCTCAACTTACATTTTAGTCACTTATGTTTGAAATGTTACATTTTAGTCACTTATGTTATCGTGTTGTAATATTTTAGTCACTAAGCGTTGTCGTTAACGGTGTAACGGTAAGCTTATGTGGCACGTTAAATCATCATTTCAAACGAAAATTTTAGGTTAAATTATACAATTAGTCTCTATATTTTTTCCATTTTGAGCAATTTAATTTTTTTCTTTTACGTTAAAAGAGATGGAGAAGGGAGGAAAATAGAGGGAGAAGCAGAAGAGAATGGAAAATAAATAAAAGAAAGGAAAGTTAAAAGAACATAAAAGAAAAACTAAACTGCTCAAAACGAAAAAGTATGGGGACCAATTATATAATAATCTAAAATTTTTATTTGAAATGATTATTTAACGTACCACGTCAGTTTACTTTTACATCGTTAACGGCAATTAAAGGCTCAGTGATTAGAATGCTGCAACATGTTAACATAAGTGACTAAAACATAACATTTCAAACATAAGTGCCTAAAATGTAACCTGAGAAAAATAAAATTGACTATTTTGATAGTTTACCCTTAATATAAATATATGTCTATCTATAATTAATTTAATAAAAATAATTAATTCAATAGTAAAGCGATTGACATCCGCACAAATACAAGCCTAAGATGACATATTTTCATCATCTTCCTAAAGTCAACCGTAACCATTGAAGAAGAAAAACCAAAGTTTTCAACTTTTTCATTTTGCCATAAATTACCAAAAGACAACATCTAATAATTGAGAAGGAAAAGAAAAGTGAGAACTGCGATGAGTGACGTGAGATTTCAATATGTATTTCTTTGATTCGAGATCAATCTAATTATTTCTTATTCATGTTAAATTCCGTGATTTAGTAATGAGGCAAGTATTTAATGGTTGTATGAATTAAATTGTGGTGATTGATATGGTATATCGAGATGGAGGACTAAATTGAATAAAATAGAAAATAACTTAATTTAATAGATATATAATATTTGGTATGATATTGAGTTTAAACATATTTTATGATGTGTTGGAATGGTGAATTGAGAATGATGGAATGTGAATTGAATTATATGATGAAATTAGAAAATGGTTACCCTATTAACTATTCAGGTAAAGTCGGATATAGTTGACATGCCATAGAATTAGATTGTGTATGAGTTTATACTTCTTTATAAGCGATGATGCACTTATGTGCAAGTATATTTGCTTCGGTTTATTCGATGATGCACTACGTGTGCCAATATAATTGCTTCAGTTCATTTGATGATGCACTATATGTGCCAATATAATTGCTTCGACTTGTCCAATGATGCACTATGTGTGCCACTATATTTCCTTTAGTTTATATGATGATGCATTGCGGTGCTAGGTTGGTGTGTTAGTTAGTCAATCCGTGTATCTATCTTAAATCTGAGTCCAATTAATAGGGAATATAAAGTATGAATTTGAAGAATGATATTGAAATTGAATTGATAATACAACTTGGTGTTATTAAAGAAAACGGATTGGCTGTATGGTAATTCATATGAATTGTGATTGGATTTGGTATATTCGAATTCATATGAAATGTGATATACAACATGAAAGATTGTGTGAATCAGTTTATACAAGCCTTGGGGGCTGAATTTAAATTGAACGAGTCAATAGACTCAAGAAAGAGAATTGAATTGTAAAATGAATGACTAAATAACTTGAGATGAAAATTGAGATTGAATGTCATATTAATGCTTATATGAGTGTATGTAAAGAAAAATGGATATGGTGGCATTTTGTTATAGAATGCATGATATCACATGTTTAGTTTGATTATTAATTGGAATGGTGTATAAGAATGACAATTGAGTATTGATTTTGCAAATTGATTTAGTTGAATTGTAGCATATTTTGGATTGAATTCTTATATTAAATAGATTTATTTTGTGACTTGATTCATAAAAGTATCACTGACTTTATCATTCAACGTGTGATTTGTTTCCTCCGTGCGCAGGTATAGGTAAATTTCATAATTCAGGGCCCAATCTAACATCTAGCCAGTGATCCTCGACTCAGGAATGTTTGTATAGTCTCTTTTTATTCATTATATGACATGTACTTAGGTTGAGTCAGTTTTTGTATATTGTATGAATTTGTTAACTTTAGATGCTAGAATTGGTAATTTGGTAAGGGCAAAATGAATAGTTGAATAAATGAGTTTGGTATAGTTGAAATGCATGAGATGATGCAAATTTGTGATCATATGTATATGTAAGTATGTCACAAAGGGTTAAATGGATTACAGCATAATATTTAGTTATGTATTTGAATGAAATGGTGGTGTTAATTGCTTAGGAAAGAATATGGAATTATGATATTTTGGCTTCAATGGAATAGGTACTAATTTGGATCATTTAAAAATAGACATTCACGTTGCCACATCGAACTCTTGTTGTTGCAGTGAGGAATCTCAAAATTGCAACGTCAACTCGAGATTTTAAAATCTTTACGACTTGGTCTTAATTTGATCTTGGGTTAGCAATAGAGCTTTTTTAAGCTCGTGTAAGATTAAAAAATGATTGTATATCATACCATATGCATGCATTGCTAATATTTAAATGTATTATAATATAAATTGAATATATTTGATTGTAGTTGCTTTGACAATGAATGTGGCATCCTGTAACTTGGACTCGACAATTGAGTCAGTTATATGCATAGGAATTGGATCTTTATTTGTCGACATTTTTTCTCCAAAATTATGGATGTGATTCGATTCAACAAATTGAAATTCAAACTACCGATAATGAAAATCAATAATGGGTATATTGTCTACTAAATAAATAGGATGGGCATAGGAATCAAACCTTGATTTGTAAGTTTTTTTTCTTCAAAATTATGGATGTGATTTTCCGCTAAATTAAATTAATAATGAAAGTCAGATTTTATTTTTTATTTTTTAGATTTTGAATAGAATTATAATGAAAATTAGATAAACCCCTTTAGGATTTGATAAAAAAAGTAATTTTTAATATTTAATATTTGGAAAAAATAATTTAGACAAAACACCAATTTCAAATTAAATAGTATTAAAACTTTTAAAAATCCAAGTTTTAATTAAAAATAATATTTAAAATAAAAAATGAAAAACAAAGCAACGATTTCAAGCCTAATCTAAAACATATATTTTTGTTTTTTAAAGACAGCAATAATAACAATTGAAAAATGTTCAGGCTCCGTTTGTTTCTAAGTAAAATTTTTTCCGGAAAATAATTTCTGGAAAATGATTTATTTTTTTAGAAATGATTTATTTTTCTGATGTTTGGATGAGTGTGTGTAAAATATTTTCTGTTATTTGGCAGATTTCCTGAAAATATTTCATAAAAGCTGTTTTAAATTAAACAAATACATATTTAAGAATTTATTATCTTTTCATTCTTTAATTGAGTTTATTATATATATATTAATAAATTTATATTTTAAATTATTTTTACATATATTACAATGATTTATTAGATGTATATAATAAGACTGTTTTGTTTGTTTCACTTGCAAACACGAATACGATATAACGCACTCATTTTATATGAATATATTTGGATCATAAAGGAATACACTATCAATCAATTAATTACAACTTATTTAACATTCATCCATAAAATGTTTAGAAATTTCTTTTCTTGATTACATATAATAAGCTTAAACTTCTTTAAAATGGACTGTGTAAAACCCTCAAAAGCTTGACATTTCGACACTTCAGCTGCTATTTATGGAACTCCACACTCCATTGCTAACAACAACAACCCAACAGAGTGCGTGTTCCAATCATGCAACTTTTTGTTGTGGCTACGTGTAATCAACATATAAGCAACTATTCCCATCTTTATTACCAGTGTCATCAGGCCACCTAAGTTATGATATCGTATATGTAGATAAGTAATAGGTAGTTTGGCAATTTATATTCTATGTTTGATCATCAAAATATTGAGCTATAATCAAATTTGAAACCATAAATGATGCCATGACAAAGCATGAATCACTCAACTTATTTATCATTTACAATAACAGGGTGAATGTCATTCTCAAGCATCTTCTAATTCCTACCAAATTTAAAACTTAAAGAAAAGATATAAAATTGATTCATAATGTGCAACATTAGGGCTCTTTCTCAGGAACTGGCTCCAGTTTTGATAAGCTCACCGCCGCTTTTAGATATTCAAAAGATACTGATGCTTCTTGAGTTATGGTTGAACTTGATTCTGTTCCTTTATTTGGATTACTGGATTTCTTCGCCTTAAATCGATATTAAGACAGTCTGTCAAGACCTTTGTCACGCCCGTCCCACGTTGAGGAACTTTGCTGCTTGAAAGAAATGGTGATCTATCACCCTTTGCAGGGGTAGCTAGCTGTGCTAGTGAAAAGTTCGGGGTTGAAAAAGCTGTTCTATAAGGAGTGCTGGGGAAGGGCACTGAGTAAGGAACCGAATGCCTCTTCTGACCAATAAGTCCGATCCTAGACAGTGAAGACAATTGATCTGAATGATTGGTCAAGTCATTCACATAGAGCACATCATCAATACGTGCGATAATGTTGACTGCAAGACTTTCCAAAACCCTCGAGTAGCTCTCCAATATGGATTTTCCAACATCCTAATTAACACCATAATGTTCATTTACCAGCATGAATTTTGTAATTAAAAGCATTCATAAGAACAAGTCTCGAATTCAAACTATTGACACAAACCTTGTTGTACTGAATTTTGCTCATATCTAAAGTGGTCAGGGGAAGACCGGGGAATAGCTACTTCAAGCAAAGCAGGAGGCTCTCTGCTCGATCTGCAAGCATTTCTCTTTTGTCAGAATCGATCATTAGGTCCTTCACCAAATCCCATGATGACTTAAAACTGGACCGATTTGTGCTAATAGGTTTGGAGTTTGATTTTTTTTGCCATAAATATATTGAACCTCCACTCGGTTGGCAATCTCAATAGCTTGATGCTTGGATGACAAATCAAGGTAATCAAGAAGGCTTTTTCATGATTATATAACTATACAAGTAGCTTAGGGAGGCTCTCATTACCAATAGCATTTGATTTGAATTGCCAGAAACTAGACATGGCATTCTAAACTAAAAATCTTTCATTGGATACAACTTGTTCCCTAGAACTCAAAAACTGTCCTAATGTCACATTTTCAAAAATGGGAGAAGTTTATGGGAAAAAGTATTGATAGCTTTACCTCGAGCTTGCTTCCATCCGGGAATGTCTGCCACTAAGAGATCAACTCAACAATGTGATCACTAACAGAAAGAAGCCATTCCATCTCTCAATGCCACATTTCTTTCTTCTCAACAGGAACTGGTTCTAACCTCCATATTTGCCCAAATAAGGTAGCTTCAAATGGAAGTGAAAGGGAAATAACCATCAAACTAGAGAACCAATAGTAATTGACCAACATAAAATCAGAAACAAATGCCCACATAGGTAAACAGAATAGAAGAAACAACATACCACAAAGATTGGTGATGGCATTTGAAATAGCCAAGGCGGCGCAAAAGCCATTTCCACACCCAGACATATCTTTCTCTAAGCAACAATTTTGCAAATCTTTCCTTCATCAGCTCAATCTCTGAAACCCCCATTATTAACCAATAAAAAAATAAATTCAATTGAGAGACAAATTCATATGATAATCAATAATAATACCTGAAATTGTGGAGCCTTTGTTTCTCTAATTTCCTATTATCCAATGGGGTTTTCTTTCCATCTTCACTACAATTAGTACTGGTGCAGTCTTCTGTCCCAACATTTTCCTTTATAGCCCAACCTAATGAAGGTGGTGAAGCAGACGCTTCCTCGGAACTACTGTAACTGTGTTCCTCCTCATGCCCGATTATTTCAGATGTTAAAAAATCAGAACTTGATGAAGAGATTATAAAAGATATGCGACGAACACAACTAAGGAAAAATGGAAGATATTATAAAAGATGAATGAAAGGAAGAAGTAGAAGGAGGAAAGTTGCCTGGATGAAGAAGGAGATGGAAGATGTAGAACGGCAGGAAAAAGGTAAGAAAGAAGTAAGTGAGAGTTGGAAAATGTCTTATAGAAAAGACATTTTCCCTAAACCCAAAGCCATTTTACCCGCGTTTTGGAAATTATTTTCTAAATGTAAAATATTTTCAGTCAAATAAATACAGTAAAATTGAGAAAACATTTTGGGTCCGTTTGTTTGGGAGGAAAACATTTTCTGGAAAAGCTTTTCAGCCTTTTCCAGTGTTTGTTTGGGAGGAAAATATTTTCCCAAGGAAAATGAATTACAAAACACGGGAAAACAAAGCCAATACTTTAGGAAAATGTCTTACCGTTTTTATTTCGGTAAGACATTTTCAGGAAAAGAAGCAACACAATCTTCCTTTTCCCTTCCCCTTCCCTTTCCCCCATCATTTTCGGTAAGAGTTTTCTTTGATCCGTGATAAATTCCCCCAAGTTTCTCATCAAAATTGAAAATTTTCAATCATCTTCTCTTTTAATCTTCTTGATTCCGAATCTCTCCTAGAAGGTAATCTTCTCTTTACAACTTCTTTTTCTATTTCGATTTTTATTTCTTTATTCGTGATTTCTTTGTCTGTTTCTTTATTTTTATGCCTCTCTGTTTCTTTATTTTTAATTTTTTTCTGGGTTTGGGATTAAATTTTCTCTGCTAAAACCAAGGATGTTTTCCAACCTGTTATTGCTGAGTTTTCAGATTACTTTATAACGAGTATGGTACAATGAGTGATAAGTCTGTGTCACGTGTGGCTTTATCAGTAATGGGGATGCCAAAGTTGGGGTTCTTAGTTGATGTGATTTAAGATTGTGCTGTTTTGGTTTGTTGGGATGCTATTTTGGGGTTGAAAAATATGATTTTGGAGACTGAATGGTGGGCTAGACCTTCTCCTATAGTTCTGGAGCAGTGTCAAGAGGCTTTACCTTGTATGTATTACTTGTTTCAGAAGTTCCCAGATAAATTTAAAAAATTGGGTGGTGATGATTCTAATGTAATGGATATGGCTTTAGGGGTTTTGATAAGTCTTTTGAAATCAGTGGCATTTTTTAGGGACTGCTTTGTGGCGGCTGGTGTGAGTTTTTTTGCTGCTTTTCAAGTTTGCCTCAGTGATCAAGAGCTTGGTCTGTTCATCATTAAAGGTATATTTGGTCAAATTGTTAGTAGTTCTTGCACTAGGATTCGTTTAGCAATGTTATTAGCAAAGTTCCTTATAAAGGAGATGTTTGCGTTGACATACATAATCTATCTGGATTGAATAGACTTTGTTTGATTAGAGGCATTCTTACTGCTGTTCCAAGAATGGTTCTAAATACAAATTTGTTGTATCCATGGAAATGTTGCTTGTTCTGTGAAGACTGTATTGTATGATGGGATTTTGCCTGAGCTGTGTAATTATTGTGAGAACCCCACAGATAGCCATTTTACTTCCATGCATTAACTGTAATGCAAATTTGTTTGCAATAGATTAAGACCTCTATGCTGGCAAACCTTACAGTTGCATCTGAAAATTACAACCCATTGCAGGAGGATATGGAAACCAGAATGCTGAAAATAATATGGAATAACTTGGAAGATCCTCTAAGTCAAACAATCAAACAAGTTCATCTTATATTTGATCTTTTCTTAGACATTCAGTCCTCTCTTTTCAAAGGCAGGAGGGTAGTGAGAAAATAAAGATATTCCTACAAAAGATTACTTCAGATCCGCTTGCGTTTAGGGTCACGTTGTAAGGGGAGATATGTTCCTTTAGCTCTCATTGACCAAGAGGTTTGGAGCAAAGACTATGCTAGATATGAGTCCCGACTCTTTGTTTGAAATAGTATAGGCATACCTGTGGAAAAAGATCTCATGTTCAGCGGCACAGCTTATTTAGAAAGTTCTTTTCTCGGGTGCGTACAGCCTTGGAGAGGCAATTTAAGTACGGAAGCTGGCAGCCTCGTATGAATAATGAAATTAGCGAGTTGTGTCTATGTCAGGGAATGAGGATAATCTGATTAGAAGAGCAGAGAGAGGAGCTATTTAATTTTATGAGGTGGTTGAGTTGTTTTCTGTTCTTCTCTTGTTATCCTTCTGCTCCTTATAAGAGAAAAATAATGGCAATGGAGCTTATACAGATAATGATCAATGTTTGCCCTGTCCAACCTTCTTCTCAAGAAAGCTCAGCTTCTATGTCTCCTGAGAGCTGTCTTTATCCCTACAGTATAGGAATTACTTCACCTAAATCAACTTTCCTTTTAGTTGGATCCATAATTGATAGTTGGGACAGACTGCGAGAGAGTGCCAATACGAGAGTGCGCAGGGTCTGGCTATACGAGAGTGCGCAGCCTATTGAGCTGCCAATACGAGACAAGAGGGTTCAGAAGCAGAGATAATCAAAATATAAAGCAAGGTCTGGCTTGAGAGTGCGCAGGCAATGCTTCACATCCTGCTTGCCATTTACTCATGTTTCTGAAAATAAATCATGTGACTGGTTAAAAATTAATACTAGCTATTAGAGGGTATCTGTAATCATAATATACTTTTATTTATGTAATTGATGAAAAATAATTTCATTTCTAAATTTTTGACATTTACTATCCCTAATTTGAATATATTTTGCTGAAATTTGATAATAGGTTCAATGGAAATCAAATTGTATATGAAAGCTTTTTCTATGCAGTGATGTTGTGCTTGTCTTGGATTGGAGATAAAGTAGATATAATGTGTAGACATGCAGTTGTACCCTTCAAATTCTATAATGATGTATGGTTGTTCCTTATTGAGTGGGATGCATTTAAACAGGTTTGCTGAAATTACGGAGTGGTCTGATCAACCATCGGTGAAGGTGGCGGTCACAGTTGATGCACCTGCTGTTCTCAAGTTTGTAAAAAATAAGACTTCTTCAAAATTTAAGTGAAAAATTTTCCTTTTTTTGCCTCAAGCAAGTCGTATGAATAGCTAAAAGTTACCAATTGTGATTAATTTATAATTAATCAATAATTAAAACAAGTGAAAAAAATAATATTCCATGTGAAAAAAGAACTTGAATAGCTAAAGGTTAAGAAGATTTAATAATAAATTCTTAAATATATATTTGTTTCATTTAAAAGCGACTTTTATAAAATATTTTCGTGAAGTCCACAAATTAAGCAATGAGAAAATATTTTACAGATTCATCCAAACACCAGAAAAGTAAATCATTTTCAGAAAAGTAAATCATTTCCAGAAATTATTTTCCGGAAAATATTTTACTGGCAAACAAACGGAGCCTTTTTGAAAAATATTTTCTTGATAAACAATCGAACCCTTAGTTTTAAATAAGAGTTTCAATATTTTGAATAGTTAACTTTTAGGATTATCAAAGGCATTCATTATTTGCAATTTTAAAAATAGTTCCGTCCTTGACTTTATATGGGACTTTTCTCAAGAAATTACACCCATAATTTCGTTCCATATACTTATAATTGCATATGGGGTGATGTATGCATCTGAGGTGACATGCATAGTGAAGTCACAATGTTGACAGTCAAACTCTATCTAAGATTCTGGACTAATAGAAATACAACATATATACCAATTCTATCCAAGATTCTGGACTACTATAAATACTACACATACATCTACTTGTTTTTTCAGCTCTACGCCAAGAGAAAGCATTGATCCAACAATAAAGCGAAAAGATGGCTGAGCACCATCAGGGTGTTGAGATTCCTAGAGTGAAACTTGGAACTCAAGGACTTGAGGTATGATGTTGTCCTTCTGTTCTTTTCAACTTCTTGTTCACTTCAAACCATGCTTGGACTCCTTATTAACTCCATCCAAACTCAAGCCAATTTCTTGTTCAAAAAGTATCTTCCTGTCTCATTTCATTTCTGCTGTAAAATCTATTATTTCGTAGGTTTCCAAGTTGGGGTTTGGCTGTATGGGGCTTAGCGAAAATTACAATGAGCCAGTCCCTGATGAGGTTGGCATCTCCATCATCAAGCATGCATTCGCCACAGGAATCACTTTCTTTGATACATCAAATATCTATGGACCCCAAACTAATGAAATATTGGTTGGAAAGGTAGCATATTTACCAAAATTCCAATATAGTTTAGTGTATAGCTTTTGAGTTTAATTGCAAGTTGCAACAACATATTTTATAATGATTACATGAGTAAAAACCAATCTTTTTTCAGGCATTGAAGCAACTACCACGAAAGAAGGTACAATTGGCCACAAAATTTGGTGTTGTCAAGATGGATCCTGCAGCTGGTATTGTAATAAATGGTACCCCTGAATATGTCCGTGCCTCGATCGAGGCTAGCCTGAAGCGCCTTGATGTCGATTATATTGATCTCTACTACCAGCACACGGTCGACACTAAAACACCAATAGAGGATACTGTAAGTGCTGTAATTTAACACATCCTTTATTGTTCGTGGTTCGTGGTTTAAACGGTCAATATATGGAGGAAATATGATGTTAAGCTGCTTTTCTTAATTCAATCTTAGATGGGAGAACTGAAGAAGTTGGTAGAAGAGGGAAAGATAAAGTACATAGGTTTATCAGAAGCTATCCCTGAAACCATAAGGAGGGCACATGTTGTTCATCCCGTCACTGCCCTATAAATGGAGTGGTTGTTTTAGAGTCGTGATATCGAGAATGAAATAATCCCCCTGTGCAGGTTTCCTCAAAAACCCCATACTGGTTTCTTTGAAAAGTAGTATACTTGTTAAGCATTGGCCTGCAATGCAACATTAGACCAGTAGCAATTCATGAAGATTGATAGCATTGAAGCCGAACCAGAAAAAGTCTTAGCATTTTGTTTCATTTTGTTCAAATGTAACTTGCTTAGTTACTTTGTTATTTGTCATTAGAGCTAGTAAGATTAGTTTTTGATTTGGTCTTGATATAATAGCTGAAATGTCAGCTTACTTTTACTTGTAGTTCAAACTTTGTATTTCCATTATTAGTGGGAGCAGTTACAAGCATTAGGTAACTGTCAACTTTGTATTCAACTCATATATTTTTGAATTCAATTATTGAAATGGATCATTATTCATTCGGTTACAACTTGGCTAAAACTTCTCTCTCAAATTTTAGTTGCTTCTCAAACTTGTTTTGATTCTTATTTTCTTGCTACTGCCATTGTTCCAACAAATGGTATACAGAGCTTAAGTCTTTGAGGGCCTCTGATTGTTGGTTGTTTTATTTGAGAAAATGAAGTACGAGAAGGTAAAAGTTTGAAGCTGTTGAACTTGTTGCAACAGGATGAGTTTCACTCCACCTCCACCTCCACCTCCAGTATTTGCTGGTGAAAACTACCACATTTGGGTAGTCAAAATGAAGACTTATCCTCAAGCTTAAGACTTGTGGAGTGTAGTTGAAAACGACATTGAACCACCTCCATTGAGGGCTAATCCCACAATTGCTCAGATGAGGCAGTATGCTGAGGAGAGCACCAAGAAGCACAAAGCCTTGGCCTGTTTGCAAAATAGAGTGACAGATGTAATCTTCACTCGAATCATGGCTTGTACCACACCTAAGGAAGCTTGGGAAAGGCTGAATGAGGAGTTTATGGGGTCAGACAAAACTAGGCAACAACAAGTGGTTAACTTGAGGAGAGAGTTTGAAAATTTGAAGATGAAAGAGTCTGAGAGCATCAAACAATACTCAGACAGGATCATGGCCACTGTTAATAACATAAGGTTGCCCGATGAAGATTTCAGTGACAGTAGAGTGGTTGAAAAGGTTATTACCACACTTCCTAAGAGATTTGAGTCTAAAATCTCATCACTCGAGGACTCAAGGGACTTGACAACCATCTCTTTGTCTGAGTTGGTTAACTCCTTTTATGCTTTGGAGCAGAGAAGGGCCAATAGGCAAGAAGACCATCCTGAAGGAGCCTTTTAAGAAAGGCCAAAGAGAGCTCCAATACAAGCCAGAAAGGAAAGAAGCATTGGCTTGACAAAAGGGATAAGCCAAGGAGAGACTCAGGCAAGAGGAAGTTTCCACCATGTGTCCACTGCAAAAAGACCACTCACTCTGCAAAATTTTACTGGTTTAGACCAGACATACAATGTAGGAGCTGCAAGCAGTTTAGCCATGTTGAGAAAGTTTGCAAAAACAAACCAAAGGCACAAGCACAGCAGCAGATCCAAGCTCAAACTGCTGAGGACCTTCAAGCTCAGGAGGAGCATGTGTTCACAGCCTTCTGCTTTGCATCTTCAAGCAAAGTTGGAAGCAATTGGTTGGTGGATAGTGGCTGCTCACACCACATGGTAGGTGATGAGAGTCTGTTCAAGGATCTAGATAGAAGCTATGGCCCAAAAATCAGAATTGGCAATGGTGAACTGATTGAAGCCAAAGGCAGAGGTAGTGTTTTAATCAGCACTTGTTCAGGTAACAAAATCATTTCAGATGTACTCTTTGTGCCTAATATTGATCAAAATCTGTTGAGTGTTGGTCAATTGGTTGAAAAAGGATATTCCTTAGTTTTTAAAAATGGTTCATGTGTTATTAAGGACTGTCATGGTCAAGAAATGATTACAGTAGGCATGGTAGATAAATATTTCATGCTTGATGCAAATCAGCTCGAAAACAAAGCTTATGCAAGCTTGACTGATAATGCTGGCCTATGGCATAGAAGATTAGGCCATGCCAATTTCAGATCATTTGATCTGTTACAAAAATAGAATTCGGTGGAAGATATGTCCAAAGTGGAAGCAAGTGACAGTGTTTGTGATGTCTGTTAGTTTCGCAAGCAAGTCAAATTGCCATTTCCAGTGAACCAAGCTTGGAGAGTTCAAGAAAGGCTTGAACTAGTGCACTCTGATATTTGTGGACCAATGAAGTCCCCTTCTTTAAATGGCAGCAAGTACTTTGTGTTGTTCATTAATGATTTGACCAGATTTTGTTGGGTTTACTTCATGAAACACAAGTCTGAAGTGTTTGAGGCCTTCAGCAAATTTAAGGCACTAGTGGAGAACCAAACAGGTTGCAAGATCAAGACCTTGAGAACTGATAATGGGACTGAATACCTGTCTGAAAGGTTTCAAAAGCTTTGTGAGCATGCAGGGATTCATCATCAGCTAACCACAGTCTATACTCCACAGTAAAATGAAGTTTGTGAAAGGAAAAATAGGACAGTGATGAATATGGCCAGATGTCTGCTGTTTCAAAGCAAACTTCCAAGCAAATTTTGGGCAGAAGCTGTCAACACCTCAATTTATCTGTTGAACAAGCTTCCAACAAGAGCTGTAAAGGACAAAACACCCTTTGAGGCATGGTATGGGATCAAACCATCAGTTTCCCATCTAAGAGTGTTTGGATGTGTGTGCTATGTGCTCATTCCAGCTGAAAGAAGGACCAAACTTGAAAGAAGGTCTGCCCCTAGCATATTTGTTGGCTACAGCAGTACCAAAAAGGGCTATAGGGTGTATGATCCCTCAACAAAAAATATTTTGGTGAGCAAGGACATCAAATTTGATGAGGAGAAGTTTTGGAGCTGGGAAGGTGCAGATGCAAGTCAGTTTGATGAAAACTAACTTGACATCAGTCTAGAGCCAGTTGAAAATGAACCAGAAAGTGAAGACATTGATGATCCTTCTGTGAGAGGAACCAGAACTATTGCTGACATCTACCATAGATGCAATGCAGCAATAGCTGAGCCTTTAAGCTATGAAGAAGCTGCAAGGGATAGATGCTGGAAGAAGGCAATGGAAGCTGAGCTTGACATGATCAAGAAGAATGAAACATGGGACTTGGTTGATAGACCAGACCAGAAGAAAGTCATAGGTGTCAAATGGGTTTTTAGAGCCAAATTCAACTCTGATGGCTCTTTAAACAAACATAAGGCAAGATTGGTGGTAAAGGGCTATAGTCAAGAGTATGGCACTGACTTCATGGAGACATTTGCTCCAGTAGCTAGGCTTGACACAATCAAACTTTTGTTTGCCTTGGCTGCAAAGAAGCAGTGGAAGATTCACCAATTGGATGTCAAGTCAGCCTTTTTGAATGGTTTTCTAAAGGAAGAAATTTACATAGAGCAAACATAAGGGTTTAAAGTCCCAGGAGAAGAGAATAAAGTCTATAGGCTGAAGAAAGCCTTGTATGGTCTGAAACAGGCACCTAGAGCTTGGTATGATCGAGTTGATGCTTACTTATGCAGACTTGGGTTTGAGAAAAGTCTGAGTGAACCAACACTCTATGTAAAGAAGACTGAATATGAAACCTTGTTGATTATTTTAGTTTATGTAGATGATTTGCTTGTTATTGGAAGTAGAACTGATCTGATCAATGACTTCAAGACTCAAATGAAGGAAATGTTTGATATGACTGACTTGGGAGCCATGACATACTTTCTTGGCATGAAAGTGAACCAGTTTGATCTTGGTATTTTCATCAGCCAACATGCCTTTATCCTAAAGATCCTAGACAAGTTCTGCATATCTAATTACAAATCAGTGAGCACACCAATGGCTCAAGGAGAGAAGCTGACCAGCTTTGGAAACTAAGAGAGAGTTGATGAGAAGGAGTACAGAAGCTTAGTTGGTTGTTTGCTCTATTTGACAGCAACTAGACCAGATCTCATGCATGTTGTTAGCTTGTTGTCCAGATTCATGCACTGTTGTGACACATCTCATTTCAAGGCAGCAAAAAGGGTGGTTAGATACATTAAGGGAACTTCAAGGCTTGGTGTTATGTTTAAGAAGGAAAATAATCTTAAACTTGTGGAATATTCAGACAGTGACTGGGCAGGTTCTGCAGATGACATGAGAAGCACCTCGGGTTACTTCTTTATTCTTGGCTCAATAGTATTTTGTTAGAGTTCAAAGAAGCAATAAACTGTTGCTCAATCCACAGCTGAAGTAGAGTATATCACAGCAGCAGTAGTGAATCAAGCCATTTGGCTCAGGAAATTGTTGTCTGATTTGAATAAAGAACAAAGTAAAGCTACTGAAATCATGGTTGACAACCAATCAGCAGTTGCCATAGCTAAAAATCCAGTCTTCCATGGCAAGACTAAACACTTTAAAATTAAATTCCATTTTGTTAGAGAGGCTGAGCAGACAGGAGAAATCAACCTTGTTCATTGCAAATCACAAGACCAGTTGGCTGACATTTTGACAAGGCCACTTGGTACAGCTAGGTTCAAAGATTTGAAAAACAAAATTGGTGTATGTTGTATACAGTCCAAGGAGGAGTGTTAAGCATTGGCCTGCAATGCAACATTGGACCAGCAGCAATTCATGAAGATTGACAGCATTGAAGCCGAACCAGAAGAAGTCTTAGCATTTTGTTTCATTTTGTTCAAATGTAACTTACTTAGTTACTTTGTTATTTGTCATTAGAGCTAACAAGATTAGTTTCTGATTTGGTCTTGATGTAATAACTGAAATGTTAGCTTACTTTTACTTGTAGTTCAAACTTTGTATTTCTATTATTAGTGGGAGCAGTTACAAGCATTAGGTAACTGTCAACTTTGTATTCAACTCATATATTTTTGAATTCAATTATTGAAATGGATTATTATTCATTCAGTTACAACTTGGCTAAAACTTCTCTCTCAAATTTTAGTTGCTTTTCAAACTTGTTTTGATTCTTGTTTTCTTGTTACTGCCATTGTTCCAACAATACTGAATCATTAAAAGTATAAGTTGCCTGGAATTTGAACTTTGGTTTTTGATGTTCTGTCCATCCTATTTCTTATTGTAGTGAAGGTGAACTATATCCTCTGTTACATGTTGTTTAGAATTTTATTTCCCTTTTACTTATCAAATTCAAGCAAAAAGGAATGCTTAAGTAGTTTAATGTGTCCCCATATGTAGGGAACTTGGGATTGGGATAGTTTCATATAGCCCTCTCGGTCGTGGTTTCTTCGGTGGCAGGATCATTGCGAAAAGTGTTCCTACAAATAGTTATCTGGTATGGGAACTCAATTGTTTATTTCTTTAATATATGCTTGATTTGCATACAAATAATTCTTCTAATTGGTAGCTTTTTTTTGTACTTGTTTCCAACCTCTTCAAGACATTTCACCCCAGGTTTCAATGAGAAAACTTGGAGAGGAACAAGAAATTGTATTTTCAAATAGAGAAGTTGGTTCAAAAGCATGGACGTACTCCTTCACAATTTGCATTTGCTTGCGTTCTTCATCAAGGGGATGATGTAGCACCCATTCCTGGTGAGTCACTTTCCCTATTTTCAGCGTCTAATTTACTTCTTTTGTATCAGATAATACAGATCTTTCAAGTACATCACAGTAGAATGATTTGCTTGGAAATATTGTATAAATACACATCCTGTATGACCCTTGTTTTCTTAGATGTTGCATTAGAAATATGATTTTTGACCCTTCTTGTAGGAGCGACCAAGATCATAAATCTCAAAAGCAACATCGATGCTCTACGACTGAAGCTCACAGAAGAAGACTTAAAAGAGATTACTGCCGTGGTTCCTTTAAATGAGATAGCTGGGTCCAGGACACCAGATAGATTGAGTCACCTAACATGGAAATTCGCTAATACACCCACAAAGGAGAAGAAGAATACAAGTTAAAAGTAACAATGATTACGCAACCTGCAGCAGAATATTATGATGCTTATAGCCCATGGACTCTCCAGCCACTGAAGCTATTCAAGGATTAGAAGTACAAATAGAGGGTTCATTGAAACCTGAAGTCAGTTCATCATTACCAAAAATAAAATCAAATAAGGAAGCAAGTCAGTTTACTATAAATATGTTTGTTAAGAGCAATGATTACGATGCTATTTTAAGAACAATTTGTTGCAACTAGACTTATTGCATCTACACATATCTAAGTCATTTCGTAAACTCGAAATAGTATATCGAAATACACCCATATCGGTATATACACAGAAATAATATTGAAATATTTTCAAAATATATATAGTGTTCAAATAATTGCAAATGAAAAGTTATAAATAACTAAAAGTTATGTCACTTCATTATTAACCAAAAGTTGTTGCTATTTATAATAATAAGTTATATTTCTCAAATTTTAAAAATTATCACTTTATTATTAACAATGAATCATGATTATTCAATGATACATCTATTGAATTATTATGTTTATTATTAGAAATATAACTATCCATTTTTTATGATTATGTCCCTATGAAGAGACATGAGACTTCTTATGAATGAAATTTTATTTGTATGACACAAAAAAAAAAAAAATATATATATATATATATATATATATATACAAAGTTTCCTTTTATTTTTCACCATCTTTTATATTATTAGATTGTTCTATAAATAATTATTGAAATTTTTTTCTTGCAAAAATTAATATCATTGTTATGTTTCGCTCAGAATTCAATAAACTATTTTTGTCATTGCAAAACATAAAAAGTCATGTGCTTTATTGTATCTCCGAAGTTAATTTGCAAGTAACCCTTTTGTACGTCATAATATAAGAGGAAACAAATAAAATCTTATAGAAAATGGCAATGATACACGTCTTAAAACCTTTGTTAGTTTCTCATAAATTTATTTTTATCCCCCACAAATAATACACTTATTACTACAGTACTTGGAAAGAAATTTGTCTTGCTCTATTATCAAATTTTGATTTTAAAAATTCCAAATTAATAATTAATTTTAAAATTCAAAAGGGAAGGGTTAGGCAATAAAGCTTGGATTAGCTCAAAACCAAATCCAGTTTTTATTGGATATCCAAACAAAAGATTTGGATTTGGAATTCAAATTCCAAAACTTTTTATCCAAATCTTGATTGCCAAACAAGGGTTTAATATATATATATTTTTGAAATAAAGTGACCAAGTATAATTAGAAAATAAGAAAAAAGAAAAAACAAATGAGGCCCAACAAAGACCAATGGGCACAGGCCTATTACACCAATCCTAAGCACAGATCCGACCTCACTATATTGTTTAATAGTGAAAACCTCCTAACAAGCATTAAAAACATAACTTAAAGGAAACGGTAAGCAATAAACGAATCTGAAAAAAATGAACCTAAATATCTACCCCAATCAACTCAAACGGCTGGACTCCATTACCTTTCTCAATTTGTCATTTGAATAAACCCATTCGTTCTGATGATAGTTATTTCTAATGAAAAAACTTTACTTGCTATCTAATTTTGAAATCAGATTCCCTCAACTTCTCCTTCAATCTGAACTTCTTGCCCATCTTCCCTCCGAGCCAAAAGAGTGGTGATTCAACTCTTCTCCCATCAGGTAAGAGATCTCTCCTCTATCTAGAGTGTTCTTTGCAATTCCATGAGCTTGCAAGTTCCCTAATCTATGAATATGCTAAAAGATAATCTCTTGAAAACAAGGCTTCTTATTCTGAATATCTCTGATAATCGCTCCGATCACTGATTTATCAATTGAAGACGTTTGACATTTTTTTATTATTGTCCTGGAATCCCCCATAATTTTAACCGATTGTATACCCATTGAGATCTCTAACTTTATGCCTTCCAAACATGCATATGCTTCTGCTGCAAATAGGGAAGAGACATTGTTGTGGAGGGTTAACTTTAAAACCAAGAGTTTGCCCATCAAACCCCAAACCACCAGACTTGTCGCTGATTTGAGTTGCTATTGTCGAACGCCGCGTCGAACTGAATCGTCATTCTCGGTATGACCTCCTGATTTCTGTGATTTTTGTTCATGTTTAAAGGGATCTGTGTTGCTCTCTCTCTTTCATATTTTGCTATATGCCTTTGTATTATTTGAGCAAGGTCTCTTCCTGTCGTATCTTTCCTCTCATATATGAACTGGTTTCTGGAAAACTAGATTAGCTATAAGGCATAACAGAAAAGATGACAATGTTCATCAATTTCTCTCTTGAAAACCCAGGTTAGCCACTCCTATATATTTTGATTCATATTGTTTATGACCCAAGATAGATGTAAAAACTACCAAACTTCTATTGTTATAGGGCATTGATAGAAGATGTGAGGACTGTCTTCTACCCAGGAACAGCAGCGGGGGCATCTATCGTTTGCAATGACTCTTCTGTATTTGAGATTAGCTAGAGTAGGAATGAAATCCCAGGAAACTCGCCAAATAGTTATTGTAATTTTTTAAGGTAGATGTAGGCCCCATAGTTTACTATAAAATTCTTTAATTTCGATTTATATTAAATAATTACTAGGATCCAAATCAGCCGCTTGTAATAGTTTATAGGCACTACGTACTGAAAATTTTACGGACTGCTCTCTTTTCCAAACTTGAATATCCTTGTGATCAGTCTCTGCAAGAGGGATCTGTATAATTTCTAGTGCAGTTTCCGCTTGAAAAGTACTGTTAATCAAGTCCGTCTTCTATTTTTTGTTTGGAATATCAATGAGATCCGAAACTAACTTTAACTTTTCATTGTCTGGTCTATCGTGCCCTTCAACTTTGTCGATCCCTAAATCCAACTATCATCTCAAATTGAAATTTTATCCACTCTGCCCACTCTCTAGCACTGCCCTTTTTGGAGAAGTCCCTTTGCTGCCCAAATACTCTTCCAGGTGAGTGAAGGTAAATTCCCAAGTTCTGCATTTAGAAAATTTGAACGCGGATAGTATTTTGCTTTCTAAACTCTGGCCAATAAAGAATTTGGATAATTAATAAGACGCCAGCCTTGCTTGGCTAATAACGCGATATTGAATTGGACAAAATTTCAAAAACCTAATCCACCATTTTCTTTTAAAAAACAAAGATATTTCTAAGTGCACCAATGAATTCTCTTTTTTCCATGTCCCTTCTGCCACCAGAACTTCGCAACTATACTTTCGAGCTCATCACATAGAACTTTAGGTAATAAAAAAACCAAGCCATCATGTAAATTGGTATAGCCTAAAGAATGGCATTTATAAATACTTCTTTTTTGCCCTGAGATAAAAACCTATTACTCCAATAATCAATACGGTTTTTGAGTCGGTCCTTTAGATTTTGAAACGATTCCTTTTTTCTCTGACCCATCATATTTGACAAACCTAGGTATCGTTTTAGCTCATTTGAGCTGCAGACCCCCAGTAAGTTGACAACTAACCTTCTGTCTCCTTCTTTTGTGTTTTTGCTAAAAAATATTATTGATTTATCAAACTTTACACATTGACCCGAACAAGATCTGTATTCGTGTAACATGTCATTGAATAGATTTGCTCCCCTACTTGTTGCCCCCCAAATAAAATGCAATCATCGACAAATAAGAGGTGGGATGCCTGTAGGCCACTTCTACTAACCTTAACACCTTTGAAAAGCCCTCAATTTGTTGCTAGTCTTAGTAAGCTCGATAGACCCTCACCACATAGAAGAAATAAGAATGAACTTAGAGGATCACCTTGTCTGAATCCTCAGTTGGTAGAAACTTTTCTCCAATATGCCCATTAATGACCACTAAATAAGAAATAGTTGTTACACATTTCATAAGAGCATCCACCTATTTTTGAGCAAACCCCAATCGTATCATTATCTCCTTAATAAAGTTCTATTCGACCCTATCATATGCTTTACTCATGTTGAGTTTAACTGGCATAAACCCTCTCTTCCCCAATCTCTTATGTTTTAGCATATACAATATTTCATAGGCTAACAACACGTTATCTAATATTAATCAACCTGGCAAAAAGGCACTCTGTGCACCATCAATACATTTCTCAATAACTCCTCGAAATCAGTTTGCTATTACCTTGGCCAGAATTTTATAAAGTATATTGCATAGACTAATTGGCCGAAACTGCGTCATATTAAAAGGGCTGGTAACTTTTGCAATAAGCAGTATATTAGTGGAATTAATTGAACTAACCTCTATATCCCCATTTAGAAGTTGTGAACAAAAGAAGGTGACTTCTTCTCCAACAATATGTCAGCATTTTTGATAAAATAGGGCTAGGAATCCGTCTTCCCCTGGTGCCTTTGTGGATCCCATGTCAAACACGGCTTCTTGAATTTCCTCTTTTGTGTATGTTGCTATCAGTTTTTGATTATCTTTCTCATAGACACAACAATTGATCTTGACTGAGAAATGGAGGCCTTGCAGGAAATAGAGGGTGTTGCACGAGCTTATGAATAAAATTTGTCCTCCGCTGCTGTGTTGCTTGACTGTGAAAAAATGCTGTATTTTTCTTGCCAAATTTTAACCAATTCAGTCTAGCCCTCTGTTCCCACTAACATTCATCGTTTTCAATCTCAAATTTTAAATGAATTTTCGTATCAATCAGCTCAGCTAAATTTTTATTATCTCTTTCAGCTTCAGCCAGCTCAGCTAATTTTTCCGTTAGGACCTGTTTTCTCTTTTTCCTATTTACTGGAAGTTGCCCAGCCCATTGTCTCAACCCTCTTTTTAAATTTTCCAACTTTTGTAATAGATCCCCTAAAGACTTCTCCTACAAAAATTTAACTTCATTAAGGAAAGAACCCTCCAAAGACCACCAAGCTTCAAATTTGAAAGTATTATTCCTCAATCGTTCTTCAATCAATCTTGTATTAATTAGGAGAGGACAATGATCTGGAAAAGAATGCACTAGATGTTTGACTTTCACCTTTGAGAACAAAGTGATCCATTCTGCATTGGCGACACCTCTATCCAAACGTTCTTGTATGTTCGTCTCCGGTAAATTACCTGTAATATCCCGAATTAGGGCCTAATCGGAATAGTGGTTTCGTGACCACAAATCTGAGATAGAAATAATTATTTTATAATTATTTTGAGGTTTATGATATGATTACATGATTGTGTGAAAATTTCGTGAAGAAATTCTATGCATAAAATACTTAATTTGAAAGTAGGGACTAAATCGAATAAAATTTTGCAAAACTTGCATTCTAGAAGTTTTTAGTATGAAATTGCATTGAAATATTAATTAAGAGGTCTTAAATAGCAATTTGACCAATTTTAAGTTCATGGACAAAATTAGGACATGGAAGGAATTTTTGGAAAGTTTAGTAGTAAGGGCATTTTGGTCATTTAGTTATTAAAATGAATTAAAAACAAAATTAAAAGCCAATTTATGTCCATCTTCTTCATTAGGCCGAAATTTCAAGGGTTCTCCATAGCTAGGGTTTGTTTCAAGCTTCCAAGCTCCATAGTAAGTGATTCCAAGCCCCGTTTTTAATGTTCTTTACGTTTTTGAGATCCCGATAACTCGATTAAGCTTATGTCAGCAATAATTTAACCTAGGGTTTATATTTGGAAAAATACCCATAGGTGAAATTTGTGTATTTTGATGTTTTATGATAGAATATGAGGTTTTAAATTATGTTATACAACTTGTACTACTCGATTTTAAGCAAAAACGAGTAAAAGGGCTTAATCGGTAAAAACACCTAATAGTCACAAGTACATGTTAGAGTGAGAATTTGATGTTTCCATAGAAGAGAAAAGTGATCAGCATGTTGTAAAACATAAGAATAAGGAATAAAGTTTGATCCAGAGCCTAGGGGCAAAAATGTAAATATGTAAAAGTTTTAGGTAAAATTGTAATTTTGCCAAAATTTGAGTTAAGGATTAATTTGATAATGTGAGTATTAAATAAGCTACATATGTTATTTTAGATCAAGAAAGACGTGGAATCGACCTCAATCGAGGAAAAGAAAAGATTGTGGACTAAATTGCAAAATCTTTGTATTTTGGTACCAAGGTAAGTTCATGTGTAAATAATGTAGTATAATTGTTATTTGTAAATTATTGATGTTAATTATATGATATGCTGATTTTCATTATGAGATATATGCTTTGTGGTTATTTTTGAATAAAATGCAAATTATTTGTATTATTTGTTAAATATAAAGTGCTACTGAGAGTATTGGTTTGGTATTTTACGGAAGATGGCAAGGATATGTGTTCGAGGAAAATCCAGTTTGAACCTTAGGAATAGATTAGGATACAAGTGACATGTCACTAGGATGGTTGAACATCCGAACTCGTTGAGTTGAGTCCGAGTTCACTTATCAATGCGAATGTTCGAACTCGTTGAGTTGAGTCCGAGTTCGAGAGATGTAACTAGGCATCCGAGCTCGTTGAGTTGAGTCCGAGTTCACTTATGGATGCGAACGCCTGAGCTCGTTGAGTTGAGTCCGAGTTCGCTTATGGGCGGGTTACATGATTGCTTGATTGCATATATGGCACTTATGTGCAAGTTATCCATGTATCCGAATTATATTCCGATGTGTTCAACGGGTAAAGTTTTACTCAAATGGAGGAACATTCGAGATGTAAAGAGACGTATTGGTAAGTGATGTGAAATGGATATTTTGGACAGGTATGTATTTAACCCTCGGGTTGAGTATTGATACAATCACGATAAGGTAATAAGATGATGAAAAATGATTAGAAATGTGATATGTGTTTTAGTGATGCATGCTAATGTTGATTGGTATATTTGTTTGTTATGTTACTTATTATTTGCATATGAACTTACTAAGCATTTATGCTTACTCCCTCCTTCTTACTCATTGTAGTTTTGGACAAGGCACTGTGAGAGTGGGGATAGGTCGAAGGCTCACCACACTATCAGGAAGACTTTTGGTAAATGGTTTGTAAATTTAAGTATGGCATGTATAGCAATATACCTATTTTGTGCAAATGATCTTATGATATGGTGATGGAATGGTTGAGAAAATGTTTGACAATGATAAATTATGAAAATGGTTAGTTTAGATTATGTTTGATGTTAAGGAAAATTATTAAGATACTTAGTGCATAAAAACTCATAAAAGGGATGAAATTTGCCATAAGCAGAATACTACAGCAACAACATGACCCGAGTTTGAAAATTTACTAAAAATCATAGAAATTGAATCTGGTGATGGAATATATATCAAATTAAAGCTTATTATGTCTAGTTTCACATGAAACAAATGAAAAAGGTAAAGGAATTATATGTTAAAAGATATTTGAATTTTAGTGAAACAGGGTCGTAACAGTTTCTAAATCCCCTGTTCCAATTTTAGAAATTCACTATAAATTTTAATTAGGTGGTGTATTTTATATCCTCAGAATCCTTATTGAGTCTATTTTAGTATAAACAAACCTCATAGTCATATGAATTTTGTACAGAGAGAAATGTGGTTCGTAGTAAATAGAGGTCAAACCAGTCAAGTCCTGAAACAGGGGTAAATTTAACTAATAAACTGTACTAATTGGCTCAACCAAAAATTCTAGAAAAAATTAGTAGATAGGTATATGAGTTTAGATTCAAGGAAAATTTACGGATCTTAATTTTGAGTTTTGTAACTCGAGATATGATTTTTCTTGTGACTGTGACGCAAGTAGCTTAAAAACTGTGAATGTAGAAACAAATAATCCAAAGTTCTAAAAATGTTAAATTAAGCTTAGTAACACCTCATACTCGACTCGCGACGGTCTCGGGCGTGGGGCGTTACATTTAGTGGTATCGAGAGCAGGTTTAGTCGGTTCTCGGACTACGTGTTGTATGTACGGATTTTGCTATACATGCCATATGTATAAATTGTGATAGTGTGACGACTTCTAAACTTTTAAATGATTTTTTTATAGTAAATGGATCCCGATCCGGTGTGGCGAGATGAAGTAGAGAGTAATGCGCCACTCCAACAAGGAGCGGCACATCGAAAACCCACCTCCTCTGTTGGTCGGGAGGAGGAGAAAGGGGGGAAGCCTTTCCCCAAATGATGAGTGCATGGTACATCGAGTTCGTTCATACGAACCCAAATGTACAACCTCCCCCACCTCCCCAATTCCTCAACCTGCACCCCGACGCCTCAAGGTATGGATCGATGAAATTTCACAGAACTCAGTTGATAGAATTTGCAAGCAAGGGCTGAAGAATTTAAAGCAAATATTGATGATGATGCTGAGAAAGCGAGTTCGCTTGAAAATTCTATCCGGTATTTGTGAATTATCTTGTACACTGAAGAATGTTTGAAATGCGCTATATCTTTGTTGAGGATTGACTTATAATTGGTGGAAGGCTTTGATTTGGTGGTACCGAAAGAGAAAATAACTTGGGAATTCTTTCAAGAAGAGTTTGGAAGAAATATATTAGTGAAAGATTTATTGATCGAAGCGTAAAGAATTTCTTGAGTGAAGCAAGGTAATATGTGATTCTGAGAATATGAAAGAGAGTTTGTTCGATTAAGTAAGTATGCCAGAGAGTATGTTCCTACAGAGGCCAAGATGTGCCGACGATTTGAAGACGGGCTCAACGAAGACATCAAGGTATTTGTTGGAATTCTTGAATTAAAAGAAATGGTAGTATTGGTTGATCGAGCTTGTAAAGTAGAAGAATTGCTTAAAGAAAAGAAAAAGGTAGAGGCTGAGACTAGAAATTGGAAGAAAAGACCGATGAGCAGTTCATTTTCACAGCAACCTGGAAAGTCAAGAAATATGAATCCTCGTTCCCAAGCTTCAGCTGGGCAATCGTATGGGAATTATAAGAAGCAAAATATGGGTCCTAAATCTCAGAGTACTTCGGCAGCCAGTGTAGAGAACTCGAGATTTGTTAAACCTGAGTGCCAGCGGTGTGGTAGAAATCATTTTGGTCCGTGTAGAGCAAATGAATGTTTTCGATGTGGTTCTCCGGATCATTTTATTAGAGAGCGCCAGAGAGAGAAGTGAAAAGAAAAATTTGAATACAAAAATAAGTGGGCGGATTCGAGAGGAAGATATCCAAGAAAAGTGGGAGCGAAAGCAAAGTAAGAATGTAGCTAAGGATGCACCAGTTAGACTGAAGGAAGGGCTCAAAGCTAGAACTTATGCTATTAAAGCGCGTGAAGATGCTTCCTCACACGATGTGATTACCGGTACATTCTCTCTCTATAATGTTAATGTTATTGCTTTGATTGATCCGGTTCTACTCATTCATATGTGTGCATAAAATTGGTGTCTAGTATGAATATACCAGTTGAGAACACAGAATTTATGATTAAAGTGTCGAATCATTAGGCAAATGTGTATTTATTGATAAAGTATGTAAGAAATGTCCTTTAATGATTCGGGATCATTACTTTCCTAAGCCGACTTGATGTTCTTTGCCGTTTGATGAATTTGATGTTATTTTGGGTATGGATTGGTTGACATTGCATGATGCTATAGTAAATTGCAAAGAAAAGGTTATAGAATTAAAGTGTGAAAGCGGTGAAACTCTGCGGGTTGAATCGGATAAATCGAGGTATTGTCTAGTGTGATTTCTTTGATGTCGGCTCGAGAGATATTTGAGAAAGGGTTATGAAGCTTATTTGGCGTATGTAATTAATACAAAAGAAGTTGAAAAGAAAGTTGAATCGATCTTAGGTTGTGTGTGAATTTGCGGACGTATTTCAAGAAGAATTGCGGAGTTTGCCTCGATCGTGGGAAGTAGAATTTGGTATTGATTTGATACCGAACACTCCGATTTCGATTGCTCAGTATAGAATGGCACCAGCAGAGTTGAAGGAATTAAAGTCGCAGATTGCAAGAGTTGACTGATAAAGGTTTTGTGAGACCGAAGTTTTTCACCTTGGGGTGCTCCGTGTTATTTGTGAAAAAGAAGGATGGTTCTATGAGGTTGTGTGTTGATTATCGCTTGATTAAACAAGGTGACAATCAAAAACAAATATCCGTTGCCAAGAATTGATGATTTGTTTGATCAGCTAAAAGGAGCGACATGGTTTTCAAAGATTGACTTGAGATCTGGGTATTACCAACTGCGGGTAAAAGAGTCGAATGTGCCTAAAATTGCTTTTAGAACAAGGTATGGTCATTATGAATTTTTAGTTATGCCATTCGGGTTGACAAATGCTCTCTTTGTGTTTATGGATTTAATGAATCGCATATTAAGACCATACTTGGACAAATTTGTTGTGGTGTTTATAGATGATATTTTAATTTATTCAAAAGATGATACAGAGCATCTTGAGCATTTGAGGATAGTTTTGCAAACTTTGAGAGATAAGCGATTGTATGCTAAGTTTAGTAAAAGTGAATTTTGGCTATAGGAAGTTGGATTTTTGGTCATATTGTTTGAGGTGATGGTATACGGGTTGATCCTAGTAAAATTTCAGCCATTGTTGATTGGAAACCATAGAAAAAATGTAAGTCAAGTTAGAAGTTTTGGGGCTATTTGGGTATTATCGGCGGTTTGTAAATGGATTTTCTATAATTGCTGCTCCTATAACTAAATTACTCAGAAAGGATAAATTTGAATGGACGGAAGAATGTCAATGAGTTTTGAAGAATTGAAAAAGTTATTAACAGAGGCACAGTGTTAGTACACCCGAATCGGGTAAAGAATTTGTGGTGTATAGTGATGCTTCTCTAAATGGTTTGGGGTGTGTGCTCATGCAAGAAGGAAAAGTGGTGGCATATGCTTGAGGCGATTAAAACCTCATGAGAGGAATTATCCTACTCACGATTTGGAATTGGGCTGCAGTGGTGTTTGCTTTGAAAATTTGGCGACATTATTTGTATGGTGAAAAGTCTAGGGTATATATCGACCATAAAAGTCTTAAGTACTGATGTTACAAAAAGACTTGAATTTAAGACAGTGAAGATGGTTGGAGTTATTGAAAGATTACTAGCTTGTTATTGATTATCATCCAGAAAAGCGAATGTGGTTCTTGATGCTTTTTGAGAGAAAGTTGTTGTTTGCTTTGAGAGTTATGAACACTCGGTTGGAAGTGTCGGATGATGGTTCGATTCTAGCAGAGCTAAGAGTAAAACGAAGTTTTTACAAGAGATTTCTGAAGCTCAAAAAGATGATCAAGATTTGCAAGCCAAGAGAAAAGCGAGTGTGAAGTTGATACAGTCGATTTGAATTGGTTACGATGGGTGCTTAATGTTTAAAGATCGGATTTGTGTACCAAAGAATGAGGAATTGATTCAAAAGATCCTACAAGAAGCACATAGTAGTTATTTCTCGATTCATCCGGGTAGTACGAAAATGTATAATGACTTGAAGAAAATGTATTGGTGGAATGGAATGAAAAGAGATATATCGAGTTTGTGTCCAAATGCTTAATTTGTCAACGGTGAAAGTTGAACACCAAGTGCCTTCGGGATTACTTTGACCTATTATGGTTCTTGAATGGAAATGGGATCGGATTACTATGGATTTTGTTTGAGGATTGCCATTGACTCAGGAAAGAAAGATGCCATCTGGGTAATAGTTGATAGATTAACTAAGTCGACTCATTTTATTAGAAGACGTCACGGATTATTCTCTTAACAAGTTGGCTGAATCAGTATATTAGAGAAATTGTTAGATTACATGGAATACCATTGTCGATTATTTCAAATAGAGATCCAAGGTTTACCTCGCGGTTTTGGCAAAAATTGCAAGGCAGCGTTAGAGTACAAAGTTAAATTTCGAGATTGCCTTTCATCCACAAACCGATGGACAATCGGAGAGAGTAATTGATTCTTGAAGACATGCTCGGATGTTGTGTATTGGAATTTCAAGGAAGTTGGGAAAGATATTTGCCGTTGGTAGAATTTGCTTACAACAATAGTTATCGAGACGAGCTTGAAAATGGCACCTTATGAAGCATTGTATGGTCGTAAGTGTCGAACACCTTTGTATTGGGTGAACTCAAGGAAAATCAGATTTATGGAGTTGATCTAATAAAAGAAAGCTGAAGAAAAAGTGAAAGTAATTCGAGATTGTTTGAAAGTGCTTGAGATAGGCGAGAAATCTTATGCAGATCTAAAGCGAAAAGACATTGAATTTCAAGTTGGTGATAAAGTATTTTTAAAGGTGTCTCAGTGGAAGAAAGTCCTTAGATTTGGGCGGAAGGGCAAATTAAGTCAGCGTTTTATTGAGCCGTATGAAGTAATTGAAAAAGTTGGACCAGTAGCATATCGGCTAGCATTACCACACGAATTAGAGAAGATTCATGATGTGTTCCACGTATCTATGTTACGTCGGTATCGTTCGGATCCTTCACATGTAGTTTCATAAGCGAAATTGAACTACAACCGAGATATGACCTACGAAGAAGAACCGATTAAGATTTTAGCTCGAGAGGTCAAACAACTAAGGAATAAAAATGTTGCACTTGTGAAGGTGTTGTGGCAAAGGCATGGAATAAAAGAAGCTACATGGGAATCAAGAAGAAACTATGAGAAATCAATACCCACATCACATTTCACAGGTAAGATTTTTGAGGACGAAAATCCTTAAAAGGGGAGAGTTGTAATATCCCGAATTAGGGCCTAATCGGAATAGTGGTTTCGTGACCACAAATCTGAGATAGAAATAATTATTTTATAATTATTTTGAGGTTTATGATATGATTACATGATTGTGTGAAAATTTCGTGAAGAAATTCTATGCATAAAATACTTAATTTGAAAGTAGGGACTAAATCGAATAAGCTGCAAAACTTGCATTCTAGAAGTTTTTAGTATGAAATTGCATTGAAATATTAATTAAGAGGTCTTAAATATCAATTTGACCAATTTTAAGTTCATGAACAAAATTAGGACGTGGAAGGAATTTTTGGAAAGTTTAGTAGTAAGGGCATTTTGGTCATTTAGTTATTAAAATGAATTAAAAACAAAATTAAAAGCCAATTTTTGTCCATCTTCTTCATTAGGCCGAAATTTCAAGGGTTCTCCATAGCTAGGGTTTGTTTCAAGCTTCCAAGCTCCATAGTAAGTGATTCCAAGCCCCGTTTTTAATGTTCTTTACGTTTTTGAGATCCCGATAACTCGATTAAGCTTATGTTAGCAATAATTTAACCTAGGGTTTATATTTGGAAAAATACCCATAGGTGAAATTTGTGTATTTTGATGTTTTATGATAGAATATGAGGTTTTAAATTATGTTAGACAACTTGTACTACTCGATTTTAAGCAAAAACGAGTAAAAGGGCTTAATCGGTAAAAACACCTAATAGTCACAAGTACATGTTAGAGTGAGAATTTGATGTTTCCATAGAAGAGAAAAGTGATCAGCATGTTGTAAAACATAAGAATAAGGAATAAAGTTTGATCCCGAGCCTAGGGGCAAAAATGTAAATATGTAAAAGTTTAGGGGTAAAATTGTAATTTTGCCAAAATTTGAGTTAAGGATTAATTTGATAATGTGAGTATTAAATAAGCTAAATGTGTTATTTTAGATCAAGAAAGACGTGGAATCGACCTCAATCGAGGAAAAGAAAAGATTGTGGACTAAATTGCAAAATCTTTGTATTTTGGTACCAAGGTAAGTTCATGTGTAAATAATGTAGTATAATTGTTATTTGTAAATTATTGATGTTAATTATATGATATGCTGATTTTCATTATGAGATATATGCTTTGTGGTTATTTTCGAATAAAATGCAAATTATTTGTATTATTTGTTAAATATAAAGTGCTACCAAGTATTGGTTTCGGTATTTTACGGAAGATGGCAAGGATATGTGTTCGAGGAAAATCCCGTTTGAACCTTAGGAATAGATTAGGATACAAGTGACATGTCACTAGGATGGTTGAGCATCCGAACTCGTTGAGTTGAGTCCGAGTTCACTTATGGATGCGAATGTTCGAACTCGTTGAGTTGAGTCCGAGTTCGAGAGATGTAACTAGGCATCCGAGCTCGTTGAGTTGAGTCCGAGTTCACTTATGGATGCGAACGCCTGAGCTCGTTGAGTTGAGTCCGAGTTTCGCTTATGGGCGGGTTACATGATTGCTTGATTGCATATATGGCACTTATGTGCAAGTTATCCATGTATCCGAATTATATTCCGATGTGTTCAACGGGTAAAGTTTTACTCAAATGGAGGAACATTCGAGATGTAAAGAGACGTATTGGTAAGTGATGTGAAATGGATATTTTGGACAGGTATGTATTTAACCCTCGGGTTGAGTATTGATACAATCACGATAAGGTAATAAGATGATGAAAAATGATTAGAAATGTGATATGTGTTTTAGTGATGCATGCTAATGTTGATTGGTATGATTTGTTTGTTATGTTACTTATTATTTGTATATGAACTTACTAAGCATTTATGCTTACTCCCTCCTCCTTCTTACTCATTGTAGTTTTGGACAAGCCAGCTCGAGAGTCGGGATAGGTCGAAGGCTCGATCACACTATCAGGAAGACTTTTGGTAAATGGTTTGTAAATTTAAGTATGGCATGTATAGCAATATACCTATTTTGTGCAAATGATCTTATGATATGGTGATGGAATGGTTGAGAAAATGTTTGACAATGATAAATTATGAAAATGGTTAGTTTAGATTATGTTTGATGTTAAGGAAAATTATTAAGATACTTAGTGCATAAAAACTCATAAAAGGGATGAAATTTGCCATAAACAGAATACTACAGCAACACTGACCCGAGTTTGAAAATTTACTAAAAATCATAGAAATTGAATCTGGTGATGGAATATATATCAAATTGAAGCTTATTATGTCTAGTTTCACATGAAACAAATGAAAAAGGTAAAGGAATTATATGTTAAAAGATATTTGAATTTTAGTGAAACAGGGTCGTAACAGTTTCTAAATCCCCTGTTCCAATTTTAGAAATTCACTATAAATTTTAAAGATATAATTAGGTGGTGTATTTTATATCCTCAGAATCCTTATTGAGTCTAGTTTTAGTAGAAACAAACCTCATAGTCATATGAATTTTTTACAGAGAGAAATGTGGTTCGTAGTAAACAGAGGTCAAACTAGTCAAGTCCTGAAACAGGGGTAACTTTAACTAATAAACTGTACTAATTGGCTCAACCAAAAATTCTAGAAAAAAATTAGTAGGTAGGTATATGAGTCTAGATTCAAGAAAAATTTACAGATCTTAATTTTGAGTTTTGTAACTCGAGATATGATTTTTCTTGTGACTGTGACGCAAGTAGCTTAAAAACTGTGAATGTAGAAACAAATAATCCAAAGTTCTAAAAATGTTAAATTAAGCTTAGTAACACCTCATACTCGACTCCGGCGACGGTCTCGGGCGTGGGGGCGTTACATTACCCCTCTCCCAAGTGAACCAATTACTAGAAAATCCCACGTCACTCAGTTGGCATTCCTCTAATGTTCTTTGAAATAGTTCCATCCTTCTTTCATATCTAGGCAGCGCTCCTTTTTTCTCAAAGCCATACATAATTTCATTGAAGTCTCCGCAAACAAACCGAGGGATATCCACATCATAAGCTAAGCTTTTCAAAACAGCCCATGATTCATTTTTATCTTGTGCATATGAGGATCCATAGAATCCTGTGTATCTCCAATTGATTCCCACTTCATTGTTTTCAACTACCACATCAATATGTCTTTTAGAAAAATTTTGAAGTGTAATCTTAACATCAGTCATCCATGCTAAACACAACCCTCCTCTCGTACCATCTGAATCGACTTCAATACCATTCACAAAACCACAACTTCTACGGACTCGTTCCATCTGTCTTCTACAAAGCTTTGTCTCCATAAAGAAGACTATTTGAGGATTATATAACTTCAGCAAATGCCGAAGTCTACGAATCGTCCGTGGACTCCTCAAGCCACGAACATTACAACTTATGATTTTCATTGCGCCCGGTTGGCTTGCCTTTTGGCCGCCGCCGATGATAAAAGATTAAAATCCACCGTTTTTCTACTCCTTACCATTGTATTATCACTTTCTTCTTTTCTTGTTGGATCTTCCATCTCTCCTCGGTTTCGCTTTTTTCCTTCATCTCCTATTAAGATACCATCTTCCAAATCATGCTCCATGACAGTCTACATCTGATCCAACTAAAGTTTTTCCTTTCGTTGATCAAGAGATGACGTTCCCCCTTCTATGTTAAACCCCAGAATAGGATCAATGATTTTTCCACTTCTTTCTTTGCTAGCCCCTCCCATGATCTAATCCCTAAAGCCCAATTATTCTTCCAACTTCCTTCCTATTTTCTTTCACCTTCTTCTCGTAGTCATATGCTATTCATTGATAAAGCTCTTCGAGATTGTGCTTGCAATGATAAATCCCAACCCATTTTAGCAATTTCGACCCCTAGCATCATTTTTGCCTCACAAAAAGAGTCACTATGCCTCAAACGTCCGCAATAGAAACAAAAAAGTGATAAACGTTCGTACTTAAATTTGACATACGAACATCTCCCTCAACACATAACTTGCTTTTTTCTTTTCAAAGGACGCCTAATATTAATCTTTACCCTTACTCTCATGAAATTGCAGTTTTCTTTCCCCATATTTGATCCATCATAATCTAAAAAACCCCTATAAAATTACCCAGTTGTATTGCTAAATTTTCAGAAAACAGCCCAATTGGGACATCATGAATTTGTACCTAGAAATGAGTAAAAATTAATGGTACTCTTAATGGATCCTCCCCTCTTTTCAATTTGTAAAGCACCAATAAATGATTGTTAAAAGTTGATGCGATCGTTGAGAGCACCAAATATATTCTATTTCCTACAAAATAATGAAAAAGAATAGTAAATGAGAAGTAGGGTCTAATCCTCAAGGACCGGATTGCACGAATGCTTGTTTCTTGAAATCCTGGGCAGAATCGTGCCCAAAAAAACCTACATTTCTGGAAAAAAATAAAAAAACAGAATTAAAAGTTTAGATCTAGAAAAATAAAATAAAAACAGAATTGGAAGTTGAATTGAAATTACGAAAATAAATAAATTGTGATAATTAAAATGGAGAATATATAAAAATAAATAGAGTTTGAAAAAAGAGAGAGTTTCTTATGTGCTGAGATTCCAGCCTCCGGTTGTCCCGATTCGTCTTGGGTCCAATCCTTGGCTTTTAAGTAATCATTCTCAAGCAGAATAAGTCAGTTATAGTTGAAGTGGACGCCTATGACCACCACGTCCAAGAATTTAGACTTAAGATTTGGCAGAACCTGACTTTAGGCAATAATCTCTTTTGTGGGACCATCTTCTGTTAGATCATCACTTCCCAACGGCGAATACCATGCCATTTTGTCTCTTAGACTCTCCAACTTCTGACGCAGAAAGCCAACGAACCGACTGTGCAACCTTCCCAAGACGTACAAAGCGGCCGTTCCTTGCACAAGTTGAAAAGATCACCTATTAAGGGACATGGACAGAAGTGTCAGCTTCATAATACAGAGAAGCGATGAATACTCATTGAGAAGACTAAGCGCGGATTCTAAGCCTCATGAACCTTTTTGGGGAATTTCGACAACCTTCGGCTAGATAGGTTTAGTGGCTCATGATTTTTGGGGAAAAACAAATAAAAATAATGGTAAGAGAATTTTTATAGAAATATGAAAAGAAAAACTAAATTTATAGAGGAGAGAGTGTTACAACAAAAGATGGACAAAATTTGTGTCATTTCTTCCCCTATTTATAGTACTAAGAAACCTAGCCTATTCCTAATTAAATTCTAAAAGATAAATACAAATAATTAAAGATAATTAAAGATAAATAAAGATAAATAAATAAAATTAAATCCTAAAATTAAATCTAAATAATTATCCTTAATAGTTATCCTAATATAATTAAACATTAAATAGAGTTTTATACTATAAAATCTCTTCTTTTGCATTTTTTCCCCAAAAGTCTTCCATACTTTGTATTTTTGGCACCACTTCTCTCCTACTTCGAATGTTGGCCCACTTTATCTCCAAATTTATGGTTTTCGCTCTTAAATTTACTTTTACTTACAATTTAGTCCCTAAAAGATAAAAGACCATAAAATAGCCCAAATTAGTAGGATCATACTCAAAATAAACATGCAATTAGCATATAGAAATATGTCGTTCTACAGTATTATCAAAAATCCATGGTGAACCCCTCAAAACCCTCTCCATATCCATATTGTGAAAAAACTGAAAAAGATACCTTTTTTCCCCCAGATCTCGAATTTGAACCCCACGAACAAAATATCACAGGTTTGCCATAGTACTTTTCATGGCTGGAAAGTGAATTATACTGGCTGTTAAGAAACATCTCACTAGTTGAAACTCCCCCATTTCTCTTTCCGTACTCGGATCTACCTGTATCTGTAAAATTTCTTCTCCTTCCTCATTAAGTGTCAATTGTGCTAATTCAGCTTCCATGAATGCAAGTTTAAAGACCAGAAACAAGATCAATACTTTCCAAATCGTAGAAGTAAAATAGCCTTAAAGGCCGACTGCAGCTAAGAAACAAAAAGGGATAAAAACTAAAAAAAAAAAAAAAAAAAAGCCTAAAAACTCATGCTAGAGGCGGGAGACAATAGTATGCTAGGGTAGCAGACTCTTAGATGGGTTTAATATATTTATAATTACGTAAAGGTTTGGCCAAAAAGCGTCAGCTCTGCATGCTAAATTTGTTTCTAACCAAGATTCTGAAACATTGAATTTGGTAATATAAACACAACGAGTAGATCAGTGTGTTTCCTTTAAGCAGTTTTTAGTTCCTGTTTTCTCAACCGTACACTGAGGGAAAGCATTGAGTCAAGAACAAGAGAGAAACGATGGGCGAGGAGCAGCAAAATCAGAGCGATGTGATTCCTAGAGTGAAACTGGGAACTCAAGGGCTTGAGGTAAGACTTTGTTCTTCTATGTGAATTCTCTCAAGACTGAGGTGTTATTTATGAGTAGAGTACAGCTATGTTTATTAACTGACACCTGAGACATACTTTGAATCAGAAAACTTCTAAAATTGAGATGCTGGATCCCCTTGTCTATGATCTATTCAAGTTCTTGTTCAGTTAAACCAATTGCTTGTTCAAAACAGTATCTTCCTGTCTCATTTTTGTTGTAAATTCTATTATTTTGTAGGTTTCCAAGTTAGGGTTTGGATGTATGGGGCTTACAGGAATATACAATGATCCTGTCCCTGAAGATGTTGACATCTCCATCATCAAGCAAGCAATCGACATAGGAATCACTTTCTTTGATACATCAGATATCTATGGACCCAAAAGAAATGAATTATTGGTTGGAAAGATAGCATATTTGCCACAGTTCCAGCAGAGTTTTACTGTTAAGGCTTTGGAGTTTAACTGAAACAAAATTATTGACATGATTTCATAAGTATTTACCCGTAAAAACCAGTCTTTTCTCAGGCATTGAAGCAATTACCACGAGAGAATGTACAATTAGCCACAGAATTTGATACTGTCAAGTCGGATCCTGCGACTGGGATTGCAATAAATGGTACCTCTGAACACGTCCGCGCCTCGGTCGAGGCTAGCCTGAAGCGCCTTGATGTTGATTACATTGATCTCTACTACCAGCACAGGGTCGACACTAAAACACCAATAGAGGATACTGTAAGTGCTCCATTATAAACATCCTTTATTTTTCTTGGTTTAAATGCTTAATGTGCGGTGGAAATATGATGTTAAGCTGCTTTTCTTAATTCAATCTTAGATGGGGGAACTGAAGAAGCTGGTAGAAGAGGGGAAGATAAAGTACATTGGTTTATCTGGAGCTAGCCCTGAAACTATAAGAAGGGCACATGTTGTTCATCCCGTCTCTTCCATAAAAATGAAGTGGCCGCTTTGGACTCGCGATAGCGAGGACGAAATAATCCCCCTTTGCAGGTTTCCTCAAAAACCCAACACTGGTTTCATTGAAAAATAGTATACTGAATCATTAAAAGTATAAGTTGCCAGGAATTTGAACTTTGGTTTTTGTTGTTCTACTTCTATCCTATCTCTTATTGTAGTGAAGGTGAACTATATCCTCTGTTACATGTTATTTAGATTTTGTTTTTCCTTTTACTTCTCAAATTCAAGCAAAAAGGAATGCTTAATTAGTTTAATGTGTCCCCATATGCAGGGAACTTGGGATTGGGATAGTTCCATATAGCCCGCTCGGTCGTGATTTCTTCGGTGGCAGGACTGTTGCGGAAACTGTGCCTGCAATTAGTTTTCTGGTATGGAAAGTTCTTTATCGATTGTTTCTTTTGGCCAGTCAAGTTCTTTTTGGCTTTAATCTATACTCAATTGTGCATAGAAACAATCCTTCTAATTAGTACCCTTTTTTTTACTGATGGACTTCTTTAAAGACATTTCACCCAAGATTTCAAGGAGAAAACTTTGACAGTAACACAAATTTGTATTTGCAGATGGAGAAGTTGGCTCAAAAGTATGGAGGCACCCCTGCACAGCTATCACTTGCTTGGGTTCTTCATCAAGGGGATGATGTAGCACCCATTCCTGGTGAGTCACATTCTTTGTTTTTGGCATCCAGTATATTCTTTTGATTTTAGACAATACAGATCATTCAACAACATTCAAAGCAGAATTGAACACAATTCCCTGGACATACTGTACAAACACATATCCTAAATGAACCTTGTTTTGTCTGATGTTGCAAACAGAAGGAAAACGGGGAAATACTAGGTTGGCTGTTCGAGAAAAGCTGTACAAATCCAGCATTCTGGTATAGTGAGATTAATTACTGATTGATAAATTTGCACATACATTTTGTTTAATTGTGAAATAGTTTGTTGCTGGTTTTGAATAATGCAGAAAGCAAAAGAAATTCTTCAGTTTAAGATGATGAAAACTGGATTAGCCAATAAGATAGAGGAGAAAAGAGTGATGGTTGAATCGTTGATGGCAACCAAAAGAGATGCTGCAGAGAGTGTGGCAAGCTTAGAGCTTTTGAAGATGAGAAGGAAGAAGCTAACGAAAAAGCTGAAAAGAAGAATCAAAGACTTCCAGAAATTGCAGACATTGGAGGCTGAGCTGACATCGGAGATGAGTTCCCCGTGAAATAGATATCATGAATAAATTAATTTCAGTGTTGAGATACGTATACATAAGGTAACGCTTAAACAAGAGCTGGCTTTGTCCAAAACTATGCCGACACTTTTGAGTGGATATTTTACTAAGTGTTGGAATAGACTTGTTGACATATGCTTTGGCCGACTCTTTATATAAGAGTTGAGATATGCCTTTTCCAGCTATATAAAAGTATTGCCATACGAAAAACCTAAGCCAACTCTTTTTGGACTACACTGACTCTTTCTTGAGTTGTTTAATTTTATACATTTAAGTAATTTTTTTAGTATTTGCAAAATCTAATCATTTCTTGATTGTTAAGAAAAGTTCGAAAATATACTTATTAATTCTTTATTCTTTTTAATTACCTTTAATTTTTAGGTTTACCATTCTACCTCCTATCTCGTCTCCCTATTTCCAAATCAGTTTCAAAACAAAATTCCGTAAGTGCATTACTGTGTTTGTATATAATTTTCGAAAAGGTTTGGCCGCCCGCTAAAAAATCAGAAGCCCCCAATATTTCATTTTTAAAGCGCAAAAAACAAAAGGTCAAACCAGAAGAAGTAAATGGCACAAGCAGCAAGGCTAAAGCTGAGAATGCAAAATGAGCTGAAGCTCCTTCTTGTCGGTCCTCCTCATGGTGCTTCCTTTCCTACCCTCTCTTCACAATATGATATTAATGTTCATTCTCCCTCTCGCTTTCGCTTCACCCAAAAAAATGATTCAAAATCATTCTTTTTTATTAATATCCAAAGTCTAGATGTTGTTTAACAGAAATAGGTCCTGAAAAATTTTTTATAGCAAAGGAATCTTCGAGATTAAGATTCAGATACCTGAAAGGTATATCTAAGTTGCACAATGAATTTCAATTTTTCTTTCGCATTTTCTTTTATTAAAAGGACGTTATTGGGTGTTTTTTTTTTCCTGCCTTAAAGGTATCCGCTTCAGCTTCCGATTGTGACTTTTGTGACGCCAATTTATCGCCCGAACATTGATAATGGAGGTCGAATTTGCCTTGACATTCTCAATATTATTTTGTTTCTTTTATTATTTTTTTGGAGGGGGTTTTTGATTCATACCCACCTCAGATCTAAAGATTTACAGTAAAGGTTAGTCCTTTCTCAGATCCATTGATGTTTTGACAACTTTTGTTGGTTTCCCTTTATTCTGGAGATTGTTTATTTAAGCATTCGTCGATGTTAATATTTGATGCAATTTTAGGCAAACAGGAATCTATATTTCTTGTTTCTTCATTGTCTTTATTCTATTGTTTGCTATTGATTGTTTGTAAATTTGAATCTGTTAAATGTTTTCATTGATTTGATGTAGCTAGTTTCTATTTTTATGCATACAAGTCTTGGAAAAACAATTTCTTAAGTTTGATTTTATTATAGCATGAATTGATAGACAAGTATGGTAGGGGATAAACTTGAAGGATGAGATCTTGACATTTATTTAGGTTTCTAACTTTAAAACTTTAGATTTATATTCACTCAATGTTGTTGACCGTATGTGCAATTTAATGGATCCTTGATCTTCATGCGAGTGGAACCAAGTTTAAGGTTATTGAACTTTCAGTTTTTTACAGGGACCATTAAACAGTTTTTTACAGGGACCATTAAACATGAAGAATAGACTGTGTTTGATGTTTAAGTTTCTTTTTTAGTTAGTAAAGGGCACTGAAAATTTTATGCTAAAAAGCCATGTCTGCCTCATTGATTTCTCTTCTATTTCACTTCTAAAATGGAAGTTTTGTTTCTTTAAAGTATCTGATATATGACATGAAGAGTATGGTCCTCATCTAAACAGGGGGCATGGCAACCATCATTGAACATTTCAACAGTGCTTACAAGTATAAGGCTATTGCTCAGCGAACCAAATCCTGAAAATGGCCTAATGTGTGAAGCAGTAAGTAGACTTTCTCTCAAGATAAATTAATTTTTTTTTCTTTTCTATGTTTTCCCTTTGCTTTTGATATGTTAATGAATATTGTTAATGAATCTACAGAGTATGGTGCTTTGGAGCTTAGTCCTAGCAATAAAAGAACACATGGCATTGGCCAAAAGTAGATTTGATTTTTATGGCGTTAGCAATAAAAGAACACATGGCATTAGCAATAAAAGATTGGATGGTGCAGAAATGCTACCCCTTTAAGATATATTGTTCTAATACTGGCTAGCTTGAATGCAGGTTCTAGACAATATATGTGGCGTATAAAGAAGAAAAATAAATATAATCATTACATGACTATTGGTACTAATATTATCTTATAATAGTCAGTCAATAATCATTTATATATCTTATAATAGCCAGTCAATAATGTAGCTGCAAAATCATGTTTGCATATGGGGCTTTGTTTATATCTTTATCAAATCTCAATAGAGTATTTTAACTGTCTCCTTGTGCTTAGAAAATGAGATGTTTCATTTGATTTGCTATTTCATATCTAATGCAACTTTGATTTGCTATATTTTACTATAACAGTTTGAGGTTGAATGAGGTCTGCAATTTGCTTATAGCAAGGCTAGGGCTCGAGGGATAACGCTAAATATAGTGAAGAGTCGGGAAGCAATAATGGTGAAAAGAGAAGACTTCATGTTACAAGTAGGTAGTAAACAAAATGGATTGTTAGGGTATATGGTGTACTTAGATCTAAAGATGTTTCACTACTTGAGGCTACCCTTGTAGAAATAAGAGATTAGTAGAGTTTCTTGGAATCGAAGTTGCAGTTTCAGACTATATTAGCTTTTATGGAATGCAATATCAATATCAATATCCATCGTCTTAGGTGTTTTTTTATTTGTTTACTTTTGTATATTGGGTTGAATGTAGGTGGTATACATTTCGGCTAAATGTTAGTGTATTTTGGTTGTTGGATCGATTTTTGTAGTTAATATTTAACTTTTAATTTTATATTTTTTAGTTGTATTTAAAACACAATTTCTATCATTATTCATTTTAAATATTTATGAAAATATATTAATATTGAAATAATAAAAAATAGAAAAAATTTTCTCTGGATGTGTCTATCTTAACCTTTTTAAGGTTGTCTTAGATGGGTTTATTCTAATCTTTTTAAGGTTGTATTAGACGGGTTTATTCTAACTTTTTTTAAAGGTTGTCTTAGACGGGTTTATCTCAACCTTTTTGGGGTTGCTTTATACGGGTTTATCCTAATCTTTTTTTAAAGGTTGCCTTAGATAAGGTCTATCTCAATTTTTTTGAAAAGTTGCCTTAGATTGGTCTATTCCAACCCTTTTTAAAGGTTGGCCTTGACTAGGTTTTTCCCAACCCTTCAATAAAGGTTAGTTTACGTTGACTTATGGCAACGCTTTTTCAAAAGCGTCGAGGAGCCTATGCCAACCGTACTATAGACAGCCTTTTTGGAAGTATTGGGAAAAACGTCGCAAAACTTATGCCAACATTTTTTGCGTCTTCTTAGGTCAAAAAAAGTGTCGCGATAGGCCTGTTTTGTTGTAGTACTTGCTGCAAGTTTGTGAGAGTAAATTGTTCTTTGTTTTTTCCTCTTTTGTTCTCTGTACTGTTCTCTTTTTTTGTTGCTGTCAAAAACCCAAAAAATGGTATTATGAGCCCAAGTATTTGAGGCTTATTTTTGCTTTTGCTACTTGTTAAGAAAGACAAGAAAGTCATTAAAACTGTCATATTTGTGACTACATGTAAAAAAGCAAAGACTCATCATCCTGTGAGATTCCCAAACAAGCTTGGGATAAACTGAAGGAGGAGTTGATGGAGTATGTGCATGAAGACACTCTACAATAGGAGGGAGTATGTGCAAGAAGAAATAGGACTGTAATGAACAAAGGAACAATGCAAGATGTATTTGAAGGCAAGTTGCCAACCAAGGCTGTGAAGGAAGAGAGGTGATGTGTCGTTGAGAGCACCAAAAATATCCTATTCCTTGTAAAATAGTAAAAATAACGGTAAAAGGGAAGTAGGGTTGAATCCTTAGGGACCGAATTGTATGAATGCTCGTTTCTTGAAATCTTAGACAATTTTTTGGCCAAAAAAACTTGCGTTCTTGAAAAATAAAAAAAGAATTAAGAACCTGAAAAAATAAAAACAGAATTTAAAGTAAATTGAAATTGTGAAATTAAATAAATTGCAGAAATTAAAATGAGGAATATAAAAATAAATAGAGTTGGGACAAGAGAAAGTTTTTTATGTGGCAAGATTCTAGCCTTCGGTTGTCTTGTTCTGCCTTGGGTTCAATATTTGGCTTAAGTAACCATTCTCGAGTAGGATAAGTTAGTTATAGTGGAAGAGGACGTCTACGACCACTAGCTCTAAAGATTTAGACTTAAAGTTTGGGGAGCCTGACTTTAGCAAATAATTGCTTTTGTGGGACTATCTTCTGCTAGATCATCACTTCCCAACGGCGAATACCACGCTGTTTTGTCTCTTGGATTCACCAACCTCTAACGCAGAAAGCTAACGAACCGACTGTGCAACCTTCCCAAAATGTACAAAGCGGCCGTTCTTTGCACAAGTTGAAAAGATCACCTATTAAGGGACATGGACGGAAGCGTCAGCCCCGTAATGCGGAGAAGCGATGAATACCCTGTTGAGGAGGCTAAGCGCGGATTCTAAGCCTCATGAACTTTTTTAGGGAATTTTGACAACTTTCGGCTAGATTAGTTTAGTGGCTCATGATTTTTGGGAAAGAAATAAATAAAATAGATATGGGATTTTTATTGAAGAAAATATGGAGAGAACAAAAGACAGAGTTTTTAGGAGAGGGAGTGTTTACAGAAAAAGAGATATCAAATATGTGTCACTCCATCCCCTATTTGTAGTACTAGAAAACCTAGTCTATTCCTAATGAAATTCTAAAAGATAAATAATAAATAAATAAAGATAAATAAAGATAAATTAAAATAAATCTTAAAATTAAATCTAAATAAAAATTCTTAATAATTACCCTAATATAATTGAAATTAAAATAGAGTCTTGTGCTGTAAAATCTATTCTTTTGCATTTTAGTCATTAAGTCTTCCATGTTTGCATTTTTGGCACCATTTCTCTCTTTCTTTGCATGTTGGCCCATTATATCTTCAAATTTGCACTTTTTGCCCTAAAATTTCCTCTTGCCTCCAAGTTAGTCCTTAAAAGATAAAATACTACAAAATAATCTAAATTAGTAGGATCATACTCAAAATAATCATGTAGTTAGCACATAAAATATGTTGTTCTAGAGTATTATCAAATTCCTCCTACTTGCCATGCTTGCCCTCAAGTATGGTTCGTGTCCACTGTGAAAATTAAATCTTGCCATGAAAGAAATACTACTTCAAAGTTTTATAAAAATTAGTCAAAATGCATATGAAAAATAAAGAGAACCCTTAGCTTGCTTTAAGTAAAATTGAAAAAAGTATTTCAATTAACACACACAAAAATTCAGATCAACTTGGATTATTTCATGAAAATTAGGTAATTTACCAAACCTATCAAGACACCCTATTCGTTTATACCTTCAGTCCTCACACTTTATTAATATGTCTTTTTTTTTTCTTTTTTTCTTTTTTAATAGAATTTTAATTTTATTTATTTTTTTTTACTTAGGAATATATTTAACCTTTTGACGCGAAGAGAGATGACAGCCAAGCACCCCACCCCGGTTACTCAGCCCAACACATTCTTAAAAATTAATTCCAGTTAGTGGAGTTTTACCTAACACATCACACAACCTTTTGACACGAAATAGGATGACAACCCAAGCACCCTACCCTGGTTACTCAGCTAGTCACGTCTTAAGCTGCACTTATAACCACGGAAACATTATTATTATTAAATGAAGTTTCAATTTTGGAGGACTTAGGAAAAATAATCAAGTGTCAAAAATAAGTTTTAGTAATCACCTTAATAGTCATGAACATATTTTAAGCATGCAATTGTATTAAGTGTCCTCTTGTATTTAGACTTAATCAAATTTACCAAAGTCAAGATAGGGTTAACTTCATTAATAATAATTATTTAAACTAAAAGAAATAAAAGAGTGGAGATGAAATCTATCAAGCAAAATCATAATTAACTCAGTAGGAAAGAACCATGCATGTGGGTCAAACAGTGGGCAAGTCGTGGTCAAATTCTTGGGCATGAAAAGAGGAAAAATATTTTAAAAAAATTATATGGGCAGCAACAACCGGATCAGCAGCAACAACAAAGATTCAGCATCTAAAACGACAGAAATAATAAGGAATGCCTCCCCCTACTTAAAAACACATAGTCCTCGATGTGGAATGAATAAAATAGGAGAAAAAGGTGTAGAGGAACTTCCCATGTAATTACTGTCATTCGTGTATGATGGCAATGAGATCCGCTAGTTCTTTGGCAAAAAGTGTCAGTAAATTTGTTTGGTATGAGCTTACCTAGAAGAATAGAATTTTATTAATATCTGAAAATAATAAATAATAAAATAAAAATAAAATAAAAATAAAAATAAAAATAAAAATAAAAATTGGGTTGCCTCCCAACAAGCGCTTGTTTAACGTCGCTAGCTTGACGCCTCAACTAGTATTGGGGTTGTTCCAGCTGAATTCTTTCGTTCGTATGAACTTGGAAATTCTCATTTTTTATCACGCCCACCATATTTGGGTTTAATCGTCCTTGTGCCCCTTTCTTTGGTTTCATATTTTCCTCCAAGGGGTTGATCCCTTTTAAGTCAGTAATGGTATTATCATTCTCCAAAAATGTGCATTTGAGATGCTCGAAAAGTGGTTTTAATTTCAGATCTGGTGCTTATGAGTTAATTATGTCGACACGGTTTACGTCCAAAACTTCACTTGGTTGACTAATAGTGCCATAAACGTTAAATTTCACGATCTTCCCATCAAACTCCATCGTGAGGGTTCCACTTTGTACGTCAATCTTAGTATTTGCAGTACTAAAAAAAGGTCGCCCTAACAAGATGTCTGAAGACCCAGGAGTGTTATCCTCCTCCATTTTTATCACATAGAAATCTGCAGGGAAGATAAACCCATTGACTTTAACTAATACGTCCTCAAGGACTCTTTCAGGATGTACAATGGACCTGTCTGCTAATTAAATGATAACACCTGTTTTTGTTTAAAAACCCGCATTAAGTGATTCATAAACAGAAAAATGCATTACATTTATTGAGGCCCCTAAATCACACATAGCCTTCTTAAGCATGGTATAGCGAATATACCTCTATCTTTGCATTTTGCCGGTATTTTTTGCTGTAGCACTGCGGATACATTCTCACCAACACTTACCTTTTCATTACCTGTTAGTTTTCGTTTGTTGGTGTAAAGCTCTTTGAGGAACTTGGCATACCGCAAAATCTGTCTGATGGCATCCAGCAGTAGTAAATTGATCTTCACATTCCTGAATGTTTCGAGGATCTCCTTGTCTTCTTTTCCCTTTTGACACTGATTTAATCGTCTTGGAAATGGAGGTTGAATTTTCGACAATGGAGGTTTTGCTCGGACCTGTTTGTCATTTTTAGGTTTTTCCTGGGCGATTTCTTGGACAAGATTCTTGCTAGGAATTGGTTCCAGTACCTTTCCACTTCGCAAAGTCACTGCATTTGCATGTTGTCTTGGGTTAGGTTCTGTTTGTGACAGCCGCTTCCCTTGAAAGTTTAATTTCTCAATTGATATGGTCAACTCCCTTATGGATGCCTCGGTTTTCTGTTGGAAATCCTTCATCTCTCCTTGGAAATTAAGAGTTTGCTGTTGAAAATCAAATACATTAGCTGCTAATTTATTGACCAAAGTTTCTAGAGAATTACCTAAATCTTGTGGCTGCTGTGGAACCCGATTTTGGTATGGCTGGTTATATCGTGGATTGGCCCCATAACTCAAGTTAGGGTGGTCCCTCCATCCTGGGTTGTAGGTATTAGCGTAAGGGTCATATCGCCTTTGTGGTTGCCAAGAGAAATCATCATGCAGACTAGGGCACGCATCAGTCGTATGTTCAGGTGTAGCACATATTCTGCATAACCATGCGTTTTTTGCTCTTTCTACAATAAGAGAATTCATCATATTAGTAAGCCTATCAACTTTATCCTCTAAGGTAGAATTACTTAGCTGATGAACCCTTCTAGGGGGTTTAAGATTGGCTCGAAATTGCTGAGAATTCACAACCATCGTGGAGATCAAGTCTTTTGCTTGTTGATGAGTCATGTTGACCAACACTCCTCCACTAACGGCGTCTACCATATTCATCTCCATGGGTCTCAGGCCTTCATAGAAATACTGGAGCAAAGATTGTTCTATTATACCGTATTGTGGGCAACTTACGCATAGCTTCTTAAGCCGCTCCCAATAGTCGTACAGAGACTCTGCATCTTTTTGCCTTATTCCCACGATTTCTCTTCTTAACTCGGCTGCACGCGATGCTGGGAAAAACCTGTTGAGTGTAACACCCTGAATTTGGGCCTAGAATTTTTGGGCCTTAAGCATAGGAGCGGTTGAAGGTAGCTTATAATATTTTGTTATGCATGTAAATTTCGTTAATGAAGGCTTGTTTTAGTGGTTAAGTGTGCTGAGAAGTGTTGAAGAAGTCTTGGGTTGAAACTTGGACTCTAGCAAAAGTTTTTGGTTTAAGGTGAATCAAACCCTGGGTGTAGTAGGTAGGCCTTAAGAATATTGTTGGAGAAATTGTGACACAAAAAGCCTTGTGGTAAGAGGTAGGAAGGTGGTATCATAGAGTTGGCAAGGAGGTCCAGGGTTCGAAACTCATGGCAAACAAAGAGCATTTATTTTGCTAACAGGGGGCGGCAAGAGTTGGTGTTGAATTTAAACTTTGATGATGGGGGGATCCCACATCGGGAAGCTAGCATAGGAGTGGATGCGAAGCTGGCTTTAAATAGAGAGAACCATGAGGAGAGTAAATGTACCTTTCTTGGCTGATCCCTTTCGCTTTATGGCGTACTCATTTGGGTTGGGCGTTGGCTAAGAGTGCTCGGAGCGCGGATTAACTCCAATCTCCTATCAGGTGTGTATTTCTCACTACTCTGGCTGTAGGATGGCTACTTCAGGTCGCGATGGGCCGAAAGGGGCCATGTGGGCCCAATGGGCCTACGAGCCCAATTGGATAAGTTGTTTGATTGTGTAGTAAATATTGGACTAGGCTAGGTAAATCTCATATCTGTGGCTAGATTTGGGCTAAAAGGGCCACACGAGTGTGTGGGCCCACTTGGGCCGAGAAAGGGCTTTAGGCCCATTCGTATTGTTATCCCTGTTTAGAATATTTTAGTTCACCAAATTACTGAAATACCCTCGACTTGTAAAATTACCAAAATACCCTTGATTTGTAAAATTACCAAAATACCCCTGGTTTGTAAAATTACTAAAATACCCCTGTATGGTAGAATTACCGAGATACCCTTGTAGGGTACCCCTAGGGTGTTAAATGATTGTTTTGCCCTTATGGGCAAGTAACTGACTTGGACTGTGTGGTTGACAGATTTGATTGTGAGTATATAGATGACTTGACTGTGATTGTTTGATTCAAATATGGGTATGGTATTCTGATTCTGTATGTTGTATGCCATGACATGTATATCTGTTGCATGAGATATTGATATACATGATATGACATGATATGCACATGATATGTTATGAGATGCAGATGATATGCTATGATATACTCATTATATGCATGGGTTGGGTTAATATAAATGGAGGAAGTGCAAAAGGGATTTGCCCCAGTTTACCAAAAAGGGCTTTGCCCCAGTTATTAAAAGAGGCTAGGCCTCCAGTTATATGATAAAGCAGCTATGCTGGCAGTGGAGAGTTTGGTTGGGTGGGTTGAGTTATTCCCCACATGGTGTATTGGCTGGTATGGGTGGAGAGTAGCGGATGGTGGGTTGAGTAGTCTCCCCAAATGGGCTTGCATACATTCATTGATATTACATGTGAAATTGAAATGGGCCTATGGGCCATACCGTTTTCAGTAAAGGCTTCGGCCCAATGATATGATTTATGAAAAGGCTTCGGCCTAGTGATATGATTTATGAAAAGGCTTTGGCCTAGTGTTATGATTTATGAAAAGCTTCGGTCCAGTTTATGTCGAGACTGAGTATGGCCTAAGGCCCATCTGATACTTTCTGTTATAATGGGCTAAGGCCCAATTGATACTGAAACTGTAAGTAGGGCTGGGGCCAGACTTTTAATTCTTTTATATGACTAAATGTTCCTTTTATATAGTAAGGGATTTCATACTGAGTTTTCGTAAACTCACCCCGTTTATTAACCTTTCAGGTAATTTTTAGACTTAGACGGATCGGAGCTACGAGAGACTCGGAGGGAGCCACACACACTGTTTATGTTACAGTTTGGATTATTACTTTTAAATTATTTTATATGGGTTAGAGTAAAGCCGTTGTAATTTTCTGGATTTCTAATTTGGAATTTTATTTATTGTTGTTATAATTGCTAGTACTAGAACACGATTTTCCAAAGTAACTACTGTTTTCAAAACATCACGTATCCGCAATTGTTTTTAAATTAAGCTTCATAGTGAATCGCCAAGATTTTTACAAAGTTGTTAAGAATGTTATTCAGTTGAGGTTTTCTAACAAGGTTTAAAAAGGGTATAAGTTTTTAATTATTAAGAAGGGTTTTTAATAGAAACATAGTTTTCGAAAAATACTTCAATGTGACACGCCAGATTCGGGCCAAACTTTCAGGCCGGGTTTGGGGTGTTACATTGAGAAATAAACGAGACAGATCAGCCCAAGTCGTTACAGATCCAGGAGGTAAATAAAATAACCATTCCCTAGCAGAATCTACTAAGGAAAAAGGAAAAGCACGTAATTTAATTTGATCCTCAGTTACCTCCTGAGGTTTCATACTAAGGCAAACCATATGGAATTCTTTCAAATGCTTGTGGGGATTTTCGTTCTGTAACCCCTAAAAAGTTGGCAGTAGCTGGATCAAGCTTGAATTTAATTCAAAATTAGTATCCATAGTAGGATACGCAATGTATAGTGGCAGTTGTTCCGTCGGCGCTTCGGCCAGTTGCCAAATTGTCTGAGCCATAGGTTGAGGTGCTAAATTAGGGTTTTCGTCAACCCTAGCGTTAAGCACTTCTTCTGGGGAATCGACTTCTACTTTTTCACCTTCAAAAGTTTGAGTAGGGTTTTCGTTAACCCTAGACTCTACTTCGTCGTCAATTCTGATTTCTGGAAGTGGATTACTTTGACTCCCAACCACCGTTGACTGCTTTTTTCTTAGCTTTGTTTCCTTGCGATTAGCTCTCGCAGTCTTTTCAATCACTGAATCAAACGCAAGAGTTCCTGGAGCAGATTTGGTCATAAGAAACAAAAAACAAGATTAGTGCGTTACTGATCCCCGACAACGGCGCCAAAATTTGATGTGTCGTTGAGAGAACCAAAAATATCCTGTTCCCTGTAAAATAGTAAAAATAATAGTAAAGGGGAAGAGTTTTGCTTATGGTGGAGTAGAGAGACAAATTTTTACCACTTACTTTCTTTAATCTAATAACTCCTCTTCCTGATCAGTAAAAAAAAAAAAAAAACGTATGGAAGACAAATTTATAGGTTCAAGAAAGAGTAGGGGATGGGAGAATGATACTTACATCCTGTTTAATGTGTGATACTATGATCTGGAACTTCCATTTGTTAATTTTATGCTGAAAATGTTATTTATACGAGTATGGATACATAATTATTTTGCTAAAGTAGTTCTAGACTTGAAACCTAGTTGGAGGAAAAGGAGATTTATCTCTTTAAGGTCTAGAGGTAGTCAAGGCATGCACCAGTTAACAGTGCTTTCAATTGTTCAAAACTTTGTTGGGATTTCTTGGACCACTTAAACTTCACATCTTTCTATAACAATTGAGTCATCAGTGTAGCAATCATCGAGAACCCTTTTACAAAATGCCAATAATAGCCAGCTAATCCCAAAAAACTTCTGACTTCGGATACGTTTCTTGGTGGCTTCCAGTAAAAAACTGCTGAAATCTTACTCGGATCAACTAAGATGCCTTTTCGGAGCCAAAACTCACATTTCTGAATTTAGCAAATAGTTGCTGATCTCTCAATGTTTGTAATACAATCCTCAAATGCTCGACATGCTCAGATTCATCTTGAGAATAGATCAAAATGTCATTAATGAATTTAACAACAAGTTTGTCTAAATACGGTCTATAGATTTGATTCATCAAATCCATAAATACTGCAGGAGAGTTAGATAATCCGAATGGAATAACAGAAATTCATAATGCCCGTACTTGGTTCTGAATGCAGTTTTTGGCACATTCGAATCTTTAACTCGCAACTGATAATAGCTAGATTGCAAATCAATCTTTAAAAATATTGTTGCTCTTTTCAACTGATCAAACAAATCATCAATTCTCAACAAAGGATACATATTCTTAATCGTATCCTTATTAAGTTGAAGACAGTCAATACATAGTCTCATCTATCTATCTTTATTCTTTATGAATAAAACTGGTGCACCCCAGGGCAAAAAACTAGGTTGCGCAAAACCTCTATCTGTTAACTCTTGCAACTGAGCTTTCAACTCTTTTAACTCTGCAGGAGCCATTTTATATGGAGCTATCGATATCGATGATGTTCTCAATATGAATTCTATAGCAAACTCGGCTTCTCTGATTGGTGGTAACCCAAGTAACTCTTCCGAAAACACATCTGAATATTCACAAACCACTGGTACTGATTCTAACTTCGATTCAGACACTTTTGTATCCAGTGCATAAGCAAGGTAAGCATTGCAACCCTTTCTCACATATTTTTGAGATAGGTAACCAACTCGTATCATCGGGTTCAATTCGAAGAATTTCACTATTCTGACATTTTAACTCAATAATCTTTCGTCTACAGTTTACAACAATATCATGCAGAGTCAACCAATCCATAACCAAGATCACATCGAATTCATCAAACAGTAAAAGTATCAAATCAGCAGGAAAATAGTAACCTCGAGTCATCAAATGACAATTCTTGCAAACTTTATCAACTAGGACATACTGGCCTAAGGGGTTCAATACTTTAATCACAAATTCAGTCGACTCAATAGGTAAACTCTTACTAGACACTAAAATCATACAAACATATGAATGAGTCGATCCAAGATCAATTAAAGCAGTTACATTAGTGTCATAAAGAGAAAATGTACCGGTGATAACATCTGATGATGACACATCTTCGCGAGCGCAAATAGCGTAAGCTCTGGCTGGGGCACGAGCCTTAGATCTCACAGTAGAGTCCTTTGTCACACCTTTGCTACTAGTCACAATTCTCGTATTTTGAGGTGGTCTCCCTCTAGCAGCTGTATTACTCAGCCTTGTATTCAGATATTTATTTTTCTCGGGTAACTTAGGACAATCCCGAATAAAGTGATCTTGTGAGCCACATCTAAAACAAGCTTTATTACTCATCCAGTAGTCTCCAAAATGCCATCTTCCACACTATTGACACTCAAGTTTGTTGGCTTTAACACTACCAACACCCGATATTGAAATAGCTTGAGCTTTTGGACTCGTGTGTTGCTTCCCACGATCTCTGTTAGAATGCCCCACTGAAGCTATCGAACGGTTATAATAATCTCTTGATTTCTTTGACAATAAGTGATATGATTTACTCATTGACCTCTTTCTCGAATATCTAGCCTCAGAATCAGCTTTCCTCTTTTCTTTACTAAGTTCCTCAACTTTGCAGGCTTTGCCGACTAACACAACAAATTCTTTCAATTCTAAAATCCCAACTAGAAGTTTAATGTCTTCATTCAACCCATCATCAAACTGCTTACACATAATTTCTTGAGTAGAAAAACACTCTTGAGCATACTTACTTAATCTCACAAATTCTATTTCGTACTCGGTCACAGTCATACGACCCTGTTTCAACTCTAGGAATTCTTTTAGCTTTTGATCGATAAACCGTTGACTTATGTATTTCTTTCTGAACTCAGTCTGAAAGAATTCCCACGTGACCCTTTCTTTCGGCACCACAGATGTTAAAGTATTCCACCACTGGTATGTAGCATCTTTCAAAAGTGATACAACACATTTTACATATTCCACTGGTGTACAAGACAATTCGTCAAAAACTCAAATTGTATTCTCAACCCAAAACTCGGCTCTATCAAGATCGTCATCAATTGTAGCTCTAAACTCTTCAGCACCGTACTTTTGAATTTTATCAACAAGCGGCTTACTAAAACGTAAAGGTTCCAAACCTTGAGGAGTTACGGGAACCGGTTGGGGAATAGGTGGGGGTGGAGGTAGCTGAGCAGTCGAATTCGTTCGGACAAACTCAGTGAACCACTCGTTCATCATTTGGAAGAAGGCTTCCTTGGCCTCTACTCCCTAACTCTAAAATACAGGTCTCAATTTAGAGTGCGCTACTCCGTGAACGGAGGCTAGCGCATTACTTTCTACATCATTAGCAACTCCTCGATTGGGACCCATTGCTATATAAACACATGATTTAAAACTGGTAGGAGATATCACACTATCACAGGTTATATATCGCATGTATAGCTAGACTCACACACGCTACGTTAGTCCAAGAATAGACTAAATCGTAGCTCTGATACCAATAAATGTAACACCCCTAACCTGTATCCGTCGCCTGAATAGGGTTACAAAGCATTATCAGACTTAACTCATAAACAATCATACAATTCGAATCACAATTTTTGTGCCAATTAAAATCCATTCAAATAGAATCATATGGTCCCTAACACGAGCCCTCGAGGCCCAAAACAAGCATTAGAAGTGGCTCGGGACTAAACCAAGAATTCAAGGAAATTTTAGGAAAACATAGAATATTTTCAAAGTACAGGGGACACACGTCCGTGTGGTCAAGCTGTGTGTCTCAAATGGCCAAAGACACGTCCATGTCACAGGTCGTGTGGACATTCGAAATAGGATCACATGATCATGTCCCAGCCCGTGTCCTACCCCGTGTAACTCTCTGACTTAGGTCACATGGCCAATCACACGCCCGTGTGACTAGCCCGTGTACCCTTCAAAATGGTTTCACACACCCTTGTACGAGGCCGTGTGAAAACTGAAGGGTATACTGACTTATGCCATACGACCAAGCCACATGCCCGTGTACTAAGCCGTGTGAAGCTACTGACTTTTTTTCTAAATAAGTATTAGGGGACACATGGCTGAGATAGAGGCCCATGTATCTCCCATGTGGATAAACATAGGCTATGTTTCAAGCTACATTTCTCACCCAAACTTGCAACAACCTAAGCATACCAAATAGCTTATGACCATATCCTCAATAGGCATTCAAAACATCCACAACCAAGTCCAATTCATACAATTTGCTTACCAACAACATTGCTCATAAACATTACAATTGGCCATTCAAATTCATACCAATTCACATCCAACACCTAAATAGTCACTTTTATTTTGCCTAAAACTTAGCATGCTAATTGATTCTCAATTTCAACCATTTGCTACCTTCATAACCAATTTTCAACATGGTATTCACAAAGCAAATATAAACCATATATTAATGGGCCATTTACACATATATATATATATACATAAACAAGTATACCAAAATAAGCCAAATCACATGGCTGTACACATAACCAAAACACATATCATTCACATTCCAAATCAATTGGCTACATACATTACAAACATATAGGTTATATTAACCACAACACCTATACATGCCATATAATCAAGTATACAAGTTCAAAAGTACCAAAACAACGACTGGATAGTGTGATGAGATCTTCGACAACTCTAAATCCGAGCAAGCTTTGAGTTCACTATTAAAACACTGAAAAATAAATAGAGTAAGCTATAAAGCTTAGTAAGCTCGTATGATTAATAAATATAACCTACCATTCATTCACCAATCAAGTAATCTATCATAATACACTACAATTCAACTTAATCACAAGGCTAACATATGTACATCACATAGTAGATCATGTAACTCTAAAATTTCATAGATCCAATGCTTATACGGTTTAGTACATACCTGTACTGATATGTATCAATCTCTTACCCTTTCATATCTTTAATATATCCATTGAACCATTTGAAATAATATCAGATACTCGAGAATCTCGCACCCTAAGTGCCAATACATGGTCAAACTCATCTCAATCTCATATCGCATTTGTAAATGCTCATCTCGAGCTATCATTGGGTCTGCTCACACAAGCTGACGGTCAAGACGTAGCTACACGGTGCTGTTCACACAAGCTGACGAGTATCCTCAACACATCTTGGAAAACTCAGCCACCGGTAGAACGTACAGACTAGCACCCAAACCACAATAACCCCTAATGACATGTCATTTGTATCCTATCTATTCCTAAGGTTCAACCGAGATTTTACACGTAACGAATTCTTCGTCGCATATATTCGTAAGGTCGTGTTCATCAACAATACAATTATAAAGCATTAAAAACACAATTACATTAATATTTATTAACATACAAACTTACCTCGAACACAAAAACGAAGGAATAGGATCGACTAATCCAATACTTTATTTTCCCCCCGATCTAGATCCGTACGTTGCTTTTCTTGATCCATATAATCAAATTTAACTCATTCAAAATACATTCTATTCAGTTTAATCCAAAAATTCATATTATGGAAATTTTACACTTTTACTTCTTATATTTTAACTTCTTTATAATTTAGTCCCTAACCCTTAAAAATGCAAATTCACGAATTAAATCCACATCCATGCTAGCTGAATTTCATATAGACTCATAGTAACCTAAAATTTTTATTATTTCACACATTTACCACATAATTTTCATATTTAACAAATAAATCCCTAATTTGCAATTTCACCCAAAATCACTTAACAAATGTTGTTTATCTAACAACAACCATTTATTTTCTACCAACAAACATCAAAACACATACACATTCACCAATGAAAAATTCAAACAAGTTAATAGTTTTGCAAATTAGTCCCTGGGCTAGCTAGATTAAGCTACAACGACCCCAAAAATATAGAAATCATTAAAAACTGAGCAAAAACCACTTACATGCAAGTGAAAGTAGCTTGACTAGACCCTCGCTATGGCTTCCCTTGTTGTTTTCGATTGAGAATGATAAAATGAAGAAGATGGACACATTTTGTTTAAGTTATTTTAACTTCAAATAAACCAATCCCATAAATGCCCACTATAACTTAAATCGTCTATTTACCATCCAAGTACTCATACATTTAAAATCGATAGCCATTTAATGCATTTAACTAATAGAATTCAAGTTTTGTACCTTACATGATTTAGTCCTTTTTATCAAATTGAGCATGCAAACGATTCAATTTCTTAATGAAATTTTGATACAATCATACTATCATGTTGTAGACTTTAAAATAATAATAAAATAAATATTTTGACCTCAAATTTGTGGTCCCAAAACCATTGTTTCGATTTGACTAAAAATAGGATGTTACTTCCACCTTTTAATTAAAGTCTCTACAACTTCTATTCTCGTCATTATCATTAATAATCCTTTCAAAATTTTCACTTTAAATAAATAATTTCAGGCAAGTATAGTCAATTCTGCTTAGAAATCATAATATGATCTCATTAAAGCCTTCACCGAAATCTGTTGTGTGTAATTGTCATAGAGTAATCATAATCCCTATAAACATGCATAATATTTGTCCTCATATCTAAACTTTCAAGCATGTATATAGAAGGCGAGTTTTTTCCATCTAGATTTTCCATGCTAATCAATCTTTCAAAGTAACCCTAGGACAAGGTTCCATTGAATCTGTTGTAAGAAAGATCGATGATTCGCAACTTTGGAAAGACAATGAGATTCAACTTAGGATTCTCCATCCTACCATAAAATGCATTAGAAGATAAAATAAGAATATTCAATTCTAGAAGAGATCCTGACCAAGAATGGGATGCATATATGATTGTTTCCAAGATCAAGATATTTCAACATTTTACACTGCATCAGCGATTTTGGAATCTTCTCTTGAAATTTTTTTTTTTTGCTCAAATTTATCATTTTTAATATGTTTCCACTTACCCAACCATTTGTAATGGGACAATCTAACTGGTTGGAGCATACTTTCAGTACTAATAAAGACTTGTTGAAGTTGCTCAAACATGCTGGGATCCCACCACTTATGTTATTATAGGAAATATCAAGAATGGAAAGAGAGTTGAGATTGCGCAACAGCTGTGGATCTCTCATTTGAAAAAATTATTGGAGATGCAATAGTAAACTGTAGACAAGGGTGGAACTGGGAGAGAACCTTAGAGAATGTTGGAATCAATTTTCAGATATTACAATTTAGATTATGGAAGAACAAGTAGGAAGTCATCAAAATTGGTAAGGGAGTTGTATGAAAGGTTGGTGTGTCATTAAAGCACCAAAAATAACCTATCCCTATGAAATAATGAAAAGAAGAGTATAAAGAAAGTAGGGTCAAATCCTTAGGGACTGGATTACTACAACTTCTTGTTCCTCGAAATCCTGGGAACAGTCGTGCCCAAGAAAAACGGAGTACCTGGGGAAAAAAATAAAACAGAATTAAAAATGTGGATGAGTCAAAATTAAATAAATTGAAATCGCAATTGTGAAAAGAAATAGAATTGAGAAAAAGAGGTTTTCTGATTGATGGATTCTAGCCTCCGGTTATCTCGATCCTTCTTGGGTCCAATCCTAGACTTTTAGATGATCCTTCTCATGACAGAATAAACCAGTTATAGTGGAAGAGGATGCCTACGACCACCAGCTCCACCTAGATTTTAGACTTACGATTTAGAGGAACCTGACTCTAGCTAACCGCCATTTTCATAGGACCGTCTACTAGATCATCATTTCTCAATGGTGAATGCCACTCCATTTTGTCTCTCGGGCTCGACAACCTCTGATGCAGTAAGTTAACCAACCAACTGTGCAACCTTCGCAAAACATACAAAGTGGCCACCTTTGCACAAGATGAAAAGATCACTTTTGGAAGGACATGGATGGAAGCTTTCGTCCTGTAATACGGAGAAACGATGAATACTCGTTTAGAAGGCTAAGTGCGGGTTCTAAGCCTCATAACCTTTTTTGGAGAATCTCGAAAACATTTGACTAGATAAGTTTAGTGGCTCATACTTTTCAAGAAAAAGAAATTAGTTTAATGGAATGGAAATTTATTGGAAAATGAAAGGAACAAAAAGGCTAAGAGCCTTAAGGGGAAGGAGTTTTTTACTGAAAAGATAAGTGAATATTTATGTCACTTCACCCCTTATTTATAGTATATAGAAAACCTAGTTTGTTTCAATTTAAACTCTTAAAGATAAATAAAGATAAAAGCTAAAATTAAATCTAAATAATTATCCTAATAAAATTCAAATTTAAATAGAGTCTTATTTTTATAAATCTCTTCATTGAATTTTTGCCCCCAAGTCTTTCACACTTTGTATTTTTGGCTCCACTTCTTTCCTATTTCGCATGCTTTCACCCCTAAATTTTCTTTTGCCTTTAATTTAGTCCTTATAAGATAAAAAACCATAAATAGCTCAAATTAGTAGGATCATACTCAAAATAAATATGTAATTAATATATACAAATATGTCATTTTAGAGTATTATCAAAGGTCTAAAAACACAGGTTTCCAATGCTCACTTTGGACATCCACTGCGATATCTGGCCCTAAATGTTGTTTAAAGAAAGATCAAGAAGTTGTAATCGGTGTTGGTTGCGCAAGAAATATGGGAACTCTTTTAGATGGCAGTACCGTAATGCTATATCAACAAGATGAGCTTGATGACGGGTGGCATTGCTATTACTTGGAGAAACCAAATAGAAATTATTCAAGGATAGAAACAAATGCTGCATATCTTTTAGCTCCAAAAATGCATCCATCTCTAGAGTGCCACCAAATCTATTGTCATCAAAGTAAAAAAATTTAAGTTTCTCAAGTCTCGAGATTGAGCTTGGGACTGATCCATGTAGAATGTTCCTGAGTAGATTCAAAGAAGTGAGTTGGGTTAAGTTGGTAATCTTAGAAGGAATAAAACTTGTTAGACTTAAAAAAGAAATTGATTAGTCAAATTTGAAAAAGAAAAAGAAAACAAAGACAAAACTCAAAAGGTTTCCTGGTAACTCACTTGTAAAATTATTTTCTTTAAGAGACAAATCATCGAGTTTGGTGAGATTACTTGTAACACCCCTATCCCGTAACCGTTGTCGGAATTGTAACTCATGTCAGAATAGTAAAATTTTAAACTTTTTCTTGAAATAAAGATCATTCATTTAGATAAATGCTAAATACAGCCAGGGATAAAATTAAACTTCTATAAGTACACATTCAAAGGATGCCATTTTCGCATGGCTTATATACATTAACTAGAGTATTATTCCGCTACTAGTCTATTCTATACATGCCATAAAATAATCCAAAACATAGCAATACCAAACAGTGGATAGTGATAGTGTGACGAGTTGTTGACGATCCCCGAGCAAAGGCCAAATTTGATAATCTATAAAACAGAGAAACGTAACAACAGAGTAAGCTTTCAAGGCTTAGTAAGTCTTAAGTAAAACAATTAGCTTTGCTGGATTAAATACATTTATAACTTACACAAAATCTGAGTGAAGTCTCGATGGGCTTAATAAGCCTACACAAGTACATAATACATACCTGGCCAACTTAATTTGCTGAACATCCGTAATTGTTGATTTATTACTAAGTCGCTTAAGATTAGACCTTGCACAAATCACGTTTTGAAATGTCAAGATATATCACCATTCGGTCAAATAGATTAAACCCTATGTATGTACATGTAATTCATCTATTTCATCCAAATTTAAGAGTATGTACCCCTTCGCATTTAAAAAAAAAAACATCAATGCTATTTTTAGTTTAATCAGTCGAACTAAAACATAACACTATAATCATATTCGGTTTTCATATTTGGAAACACATATTCATGTTTTCATATTACATAAACATTTTGATAGAGTCAATACTCGTTGAATATAACTTATAACCATCTCATAAGTGATTCCCAAAGTACATTTGTAATACAAACGAAATCGAGTTCACATAGCAAGTAAGTATCACTTACCATATACTTAACCTTTGTACGCTTACCGTTTCCATAGTTACCAATTACCAATTCAATCTTTCAATACCTCTAACCACTTAATCATATGCACTCATTTCGTGCACATACACAAATGTATATATGTATTTAGGAGCTTAGTTCTTTAGTTCATATTCACATTAATATTTCAAATAATCAAATCATGACAAGTATTAAAGTTTCAGATATCGTATATAAAGGACTAAACATATTCCTTATCACATATACATAAATGACCAAATGCAATCCATACCTTGTATTTGCACATCTCCCGAATACAACTCAAATTAATAAATTTTTATGAAACTAATTAAATCCTTATCTTAAAGATATACAAATGGTCTTTGGTTTGAAATAATTCAAGACACTTAGCCATAGCTGCAGAGGTTAAAAAAATCGAATCCGATTTACAGATTACCAAACTGCGGGACTTTAAGCCCGGATATATCATCATATTTAATTCACAAAGTTGTATACACATCAATTCACATACCTTCGATTTTTCCAACACGGAAACACATTAATAAGGTATCACTTCATTCGAACTTATTCAGTATCTCAATATAGCTAGTCTCATTTCACAAGAGCCATTAGGCCACATCACGTAGTCAATGAGTCTTAACCCGGATACTTTCCAAATTCCATGTATATTTAATCACATGTTACCACATTTCACACAAACTATCACCATTGTAATTCATTAACCTCATTCAAATATAAGCATATAGTATGTACCTTAACTTCATGTCATAATATCATTCAACTTTAATACATATTTATATGTATATATATATATATATATATATATATATATATATATCCCTTTCAATAAACTTCCAACTAAATAAGAAAATACACACATGACTTACATTCTTCTCATGACAACCATTTGGCTAAACAACATATAAGTCACTACGCCTTCAATTTATAAAACTATCAACACATATTACAGCTTACGTTTATAAAATAGCCATTCGGATAACTTACACACATTTAAATTTTAGCCATTTTGGCCTCACCACCTATATATTTATCTTGTACATCAATTCAGCAATAGCTTATAAGCAACTCAATTAGTTTCATCAATGTTTACAACAAAATCACAGATTCACTACAAGCTGTTTTCTTGAGCAACAATCATTAAATTATTTGTAACTGGAGCTACGGAACTCCAAATGAAGTGACATAAATTTTCCCTGAAAATAGACTCATATATATTCTATCCATAAAATTTTCAGGATTTTTGTTTGGCCAATCAAAACCAGAATTTTCTTAAAGTTTCCCCTATTTCACTGATCGACTATACTGACCACTCTTCACTACGAATCAAATTTCTCATTTTACAGATTTCAAAATATGTTCTTGTTTATTTAATTTGAAACTAGACTCATTAAGGAGTCTAAGAATATAAATTTCATCTTATAAAAATTTTTGTACTATTTATAATGATTTTCTAAAAACAGAATAGGGGATTTCAGATTCATTCTGACACTGTCACACACAAATTTAAATATCTCTCTATAGGAAATTCCTTTGCTTGCATTGTTTATTTTATAAGAAACTAGACTCATTGAGCTTTGATTACATATTTTATTCAGTCTCTAATCCCACTCCAAAAATTTATGGTGATTTTCAAAAATCACACTACTGCTGCTGTCCTAAGCAGATTATTACAATTTGCTCTTAAATTTCCAAGTCCAAACACTTAAGAACTTACCATTTGAGTTTAAAACATATCATCATATATAAGTACTTCTTATTATCACATACAAATCATAATTTAAATATCACTTTTCTAATAACCAATCGGCTAAGGCTCATAGAAGTAACTTATTCCTTATCATCTTACTATAGGTAATTACACCAATTCATAGTCCCATATTTACCCGTATTCCATATCATTCTTCATTATAACTAAATTATATGCTAGAAACTTACCTCGGATGTTGTCGAACGATTTCAATGGCTATTCGATTACTTTTTCCTTTCCCCTATCCAACTTTGATCCTCTAAGCTCTTGAGCTAAATCAAACAAATTTACTTCCCAATCAAACATAGTCATACGGCATCCATATACATTTTAAAACCAATTCATTTGAATCAATTGACCACTTAAGTCTATTATCATTTTGTTTTCAAATTTGTGTACTTGATAAGTCACATTAAACAATTATATATGTAACTTTAATACATATTTATATTCGAATGTCTCAATGACACAAGGCGTATACATAAGGCATTAACATACTTATAAATATATTTTAGTCGATTACTCAAGTTATGCACAACATGTATATATATACACTCTCATATTCATTATTGTAAATATTGCCGAATACTTAACGCAACTAAGCTAAGAATTTACTCAATATCATCTTAATTAACTTCTACTTATACATCAAAGTTTCAAATACAAAGTATTTAGCACCTATGCACTTAAACCGGATTAGCAAACACCCATAGACCTTGACCGAATGCCATTAAACACAAGTCAACAAAATCTTATGATTTCAAATCAAACTCTTAGCAAGAATGCACAATGCCGAACCCTTAGATGATTAAACATCTAATTTAGACAATTTAGAACACCTAAACGGCACTTGTTCAAAACATTAAACAACTACATGTTCGACTATTACACATATGAGCATTAAAAATTTACTATCAATAAGCTCAACTTCTTGCAATCAACAAATTCTTCATCAAAGCTTAAAGGCTACAATCAAATTATTTTCTCATTAACCATAACCGAATGTGCCCTACATCCATCAAGATTCAAATTTTTTTGGCATGGGCTAAGTAAGAAGCAAGATGATTAACCTAAAACAAGCTTAAATTTCAAAAAAAAATCTAACACCATTCACTAACCTTCTTCTCCTTCAAAATGACCGAAAGTCTCCCCCCCTTTCTCTTCTTTTCAATTCGGCAAAGAAGAACAAAGATGAGCTTTGTTTTCTTCACCCAAATTTTCACTTATTTCCTTATTCAATAATTCATTTTGTATGTTAAAATGTAAGTAAACAAACTAAAAAAAATGCATATAATATGTGTTAATCATTAGCATGGCCGGCCACTATCTCTAATTGGTTAATTAGACATGCAAGTACATTTTTTTATCATCATGCACTATTAGATCACTTTTACATTTGTCTAAACATTTCACAATTGTCTCACATAAGTCCCTACTAATAAATTTCACATATACTGATTAAATTAAAGTATGAAACTTTCACACATTCATATTCACATAAAATAAACGTAAAATATGACGGTTAATTATTTTTTTATGACTCAGTTTTGTGGTCCCGAAACCACTTTCCGACTAGGGTCAAATTAGGGATGTCACATTACTCAACGTCTGTGAAATAGCATTTAAGTACAACCTTCAACTTCAACCATATACTCAAATGAAATAAATCAATAATATGGCACAAACATAAAGTTATCCTTTGATGTTAACTGATTTTTTTTTACTCTAGTCATAAATCTTTTATCATTTTAATGATTTTTAAAATTTAATTTAATTAATATTTTTATTATAAAGTTAATTGAACTTTTAAAATTTTAATGGCATTAATGTCACAATTTATGTATTCACCGCCCTTAAGTGTGTTGGCCTGATGGTTAGGGTGTTCATTGCCTCAAGTGTGGCCTGGGTTCTAGTTGCTCTAGTTACATTGCTGTTAGAGCTTTGCCCTCCTCTTGTAATTCACCAAAAAAAAGTTTATATCGTAATTCTTCCCAACAACTAATTTTAAAATCGAAATATGGCAATGTGTTCTCTCTGTGAAAGCAACAGTAAGGGGAAAATCTTCTTAGGGACTCAAGCACCAAGAAGGTGTGATTCAAGAACTCGGAGCCTACTTCGAATGTTAAGATGGTTGTTGAATCAATGCTGATGCCAACCTTGTCATGAAAATATATGGTTTTGGGGAAAGGTTTTATTGAATCAAAAGGGTCGAGTAATGTTCACTCTACTGATGGGAATTTCTCCATTCTTGAAGGTGATGTTAAGAAGTCAGTTACCAATGGTATCTATGCTATTGAGTTTTTGGATAGAGTTTAAAAACTTTTAGTAAATGACATGTCTACCTTCATGACCCTTAAGCTATTGGGAAAGAATATTGGTATTGTGGCTTTGGAGAATACGGTTTATGTGTTGTGGAGACCATTTCAACCTTTTTAGCTTATGGGTATAGAAAACAACTATTTTTTAGCAAAGTTCTAGAATTTTGATGATTATGAAAAGGTTTTATCACAGGGACCTTAGCTTTTCTTTGGACAGTATCGAATGGTGCAACCATGGACAATTGATTTTAATCCTTTGAATCCACACCCTACTACCATTCTTGCTTGAATTAGATTTCCAAGACTTCCTAGTTACCCCTATAAAAATGAGGCTTTATGGGAAATTTGGGGAATGGTTGGGAAGGTGACCAAGTTGGATTTCAATACAGATAGTAGATCAAGAGGACGATACGCGTAGATGATAATTTATATCAATCTGAAAAAGCCACTAATCTCACAAGTTCTAATTAATGGGAAACTCCAGCACAGTGAGTATGAATTCCTATCGGTGGTGTGTTTCTCGTGTGGACGATATAGTCATTCCAAGGAAGTAGAGGTGATCATTGGCGGTAGGAGCTGGGTTTGAGCGGAGGCCGGACAAAATTTTAGGCCTGTCTCTAGGCGGGACCACCAGAAATATGGGTCTAAAATTTTGCCCAAGCCCGGCCCGAAATAAAATTACTAAGCCTAAGCCCGGCCCGGCCCATATTAAATTTTTTTCTTATTTCATTAAATAAAAAAATTTAAAAATGTAATAAATTAAATATATTTAAAAACATAAAAACAAATATTAAAACAAATAAAAATAATACTAAAACAATTCTTAAAACAATACACAAATTAACAATATAATAAAAATAGTTATATTAAAAATTTAAAATAATTTAAAATAAAATAAAAAATATATTAATATATATTCGGGTAGGGCCGCCAAAAAAACTCGTGCAGGAGGCTCGCCCGTTTCTAAAGCGGGCTTTTTTTTTGCAAGCCCATTTTCAGGGCCTATATTTTACCTAAACCTCCCATTTTTTGGCGGGCGCTTGGTGGGCAGGCCACCCAGCTCATGATCAGCTCTACAGTGAAGTTCGTATGTAGGCTTCTATAGTAACAAACTCATAGAAGGAGAAGGATTCGGTGACTGAAAATTCCCGCGCATTTTATGGATCGATGGCTGGAACAGATGAGTATGACCCTTGGATGTTAGTGGAGAGAAATGCCAAACATACCCCACGTGACCAAAGTAACTTTGGAAAGTTTGGAAATAGGGAGAAATCTAGGGGCTCGAGATTTAATCCTTTAAATCCTATCAATTTTGATGAAATGGGAAGTGATTTAGAGAAGGATGATGATTTGATAATTTCAAAAAGGAATGGAAAAGAAATAATGAAGGTTGATTTAGGGATATTCCATTGGGGGAAAATTAATTGTTAGCCATCATATTATTACTTGTGATTAATGGTAATAATTCTAACCAATGTGAACGGCCCAGGTCCATTATCACTAATAATGGCCTAAATTGTTTGGACGGGCAAATTGATGGGCAAAACGTTGGGTCGAATGGCTCTTTGGGGCTTGATGGGGTTTTTAATGATCTATTGGAATGTGGTAATGGCTGTGGCTCTTTTGGTTTTAGTGGGAAAATCTGAAAGTTTGTAGGTTTAGAGAAGTCGGGTTCTGCTATTTTTCTAATGCTCTTGGTCGAGCAGTTGGTGATGTTGGAGATAAGGTGACCTCTATTAATTTCAACCCCGTATTTGAAGACTTGTCGATAATGTCTGTGGTCATGAATGAAGGGGTTCTTGACACAAAAAAACACAGAGTAGTCACTTTCCAAGAAAATTCAAAGTCGAACTTGGTTAGAATGACTAATGATAATATAGCTAACAATATTGGAAACTCGACTATTCTGACTAAAGGTCGAGGTAATGGAGGAAATGTTGTTGGCTCTAAGGGAGGCTAGAAAATCAACAAAACTCTAAAAGGGTCAAGTAATTGATTTAAGGCATTGAACAGCTCACGGGTTTTTCTCGTGGGGTCCATGTTAAAGGCGACAGATCTCATCATTTCTGAACTGGAAGGGTATGCTATCCAAGAGATGGTGAAAAAAGGAAAAGAACGACCAGAATGTCATGTCCTTGGTAGTAATTATGGTCTTTTCTCTCTTTTTTATATTAATTTATCTATTATGTCTTGGAATGTGAAGGGGTGTGCAAAACCAAAATTCTTTCGAATCTTTCAAGAATATAGTAAGATCAGTTTGCTTGAGTCGAGAGATAGTGGTTTTAAACTGATGTTATCATTGCAAAATTAGGGTTGAAAAGGTCCTATCAAGTGAAGTGGTTGGTTTTTTTTGAAGGCATTTGGTTAGGGCTAAATGAGTCTGTTGATGTTTAGGTGATTAAGAGTCATCCCCAATTTATTCGGATTCGCATTTAGTCTACTTTTTAATCACAGTCAATTTTTGCTGCTTTTTTGTAAAGTAGTCTTGATAGATAGAAGATGAGGCTTCTCTGGAAAGATTTGAGGTTGTTTATTCCTTCAAGGCATTTTTCTTGGATGGCAATAGGGGACTTCAACACTATTCTCTCAACAGAGAAAAAAAATGTGGTCATATGGCAGGTTAAAAATGTTCTTTCTTTGGTGAGTCTATGGATGCAACCCAAGATGATCTAGATATAGAGGTCCCCCTTTTACTTGGCATTATGGCTCATTTTTTGAAAGGTTGGATAGGGATTTGTGTAATGATGCTTGGTTTGAATTTTTTCCTAACTATTCGGTGAGGCATCTTCCAAGGATAAAATTGGATCATAAACCTATTCTGCTCATATTACAGTCGAATTTCTCTTTACCTAAAGGTAGGCCATTTTGGTTCTTAGTTGGGTTGTTGGAACATTCAAATTTCTTAGATTTTGTCTTGGATAATTAGAGGTTTGATGGGGACATGTCGAGTACACTAAATCGTTTTGCTGAAAGACTTAGAGACTGGAAAAATGTGTCTATAGCCATATTAATACTAGTAAAAGATAGTTGGTTCATAAGTTGTCTAATATTCAATAAGCAATGGATCTTTCCAGTTCTAATAGTTTGGCATAGAGGGAATTAGAGGCTCGAGAGGAGCTAGAAGACATCCTTTAGCATGAGGAATTTCTCTGGAAGCAGAAATCGAGATATGATTGGTTAAGTTTGGGTGATCGCAACAATAAGTACTTTCATAGATGTAAGATTTAAAGAAGGAAGTACAATAGTATGACGGCTTTGCGTAGCTCCGATAGTGAATGGATTTTTGAACCTAAAGTTTTAAAATCAGAGGCTATTGCTTTCTTTCAAAAGTTGTATAGTGAGGTTCCTAGTCCTCTGGAGAGTTTGCCTACAAGTGGTTTTTCGCAACTTGAGACTAAATATATTAAATTTCCTAGAAGACCTATATCAAATAAGGAGATTAAGTGTGCTCTTTTTGAGATGGCCCCTCTTAAGGCACTAGGCTGCGATAGTTTTCTTGCCTTGTTCTTTTAAAGATAGTGGGAAACCATTGGAAAGGAAATCTATGAATGGATAAGGAAGTTTTTTAAGATAGCGCTATAGATTTAGAGCTTAGCACTCTCATTGTTTTAATTCCCAAAGTTTCAAATCCAAAAAAATTCTCACAATTCTAACCAATTGGTCTCTATTCTGTGTCATACAAGCTGGTTATGAAGGTGATAGCGAATCGTTTCAACATTGTTTACCTAAAATCATTGACCAAGAACAAGCGAGGTTTATTGCAAGCATGAATATTACTTATAATGTGGTAATAGCGCAAGAAGTGTTGCACATTATTAGATGTAAAGTACAGTGCAATGAATGGTCGTCAAGATAGATTTAGAGAAAGCCTATGATAGAGTGCGCTGGGATTTTGTAAAAGTATCTCTTAAAGTGACAAATATTCCTAACTTCTTGATACAAGTTATCATGTCGGTCATCTCAACGTCCACTATGCAGGTATTGTGGAATGGAGTTCCGGCCAACAAATTTAAACCTACTAGAGGGATTCGTCAGGGATATCCTCTGTCTCTATATCTATTCATGTTATGCATGAAATGGTTAGACCATCATTTTCATTCTGCTATCTCTACTGGGGGTTTGAGTCATATTCGACTATCTCGACGAGGACTTGATCTCTGACATTTATTTTTAGGAATGATCTAGTTATTAGCAAAATAGACTTGAAGTACATTAACCTTCTTAAAGACTTCTTTGGGAGTTTCTGTGAATTCTTGAGACACAAGGTTAATGTACGGAAGACTAATATTTTCTTTTCTGCAGGAGTTAAGAAGGATTTAGTGGATGAGATAACAAACATACTCAATTTCCAACATGTCCATGATCTTGGGCATTATTTGGGAGTTCCTTTTCTGCACCAAAGGTATGCTAAGCTTTTTGGTAGATAGAGTTCAAAGGAAGCTGTCTAGTTGGGAGGCTAAGAAATTATCCTTTGCTGAAGGGTTACTCTTTCACAATCAGTAGTTCTTTCAATTCCAAGTTATCTTATGCTGTCCTTAATGGTTTCGAAGGCTGTTTGTGACAACATTGAAGGAATAGTGCGACAATATATTTGGGGATCTCCTGATGGTAAAAGGAAAATGACATTAGTGGGTTGGGAAGCTATCTGCCAGCCTAGAGGATTTGGGATACGATATCTTAGTGATCAGAAACTGCCTTAATGATGAAGCTTGGCTTTTATTTCGTCACCAAAACTGAAGCTTTATGGGTTCAAGTTCTTAGAGCAAAGTATAGGATAACCGAAAAATTGCCCGAGTGTATTTCACGAATCAGAAGCTATTTTTTGTGGAAGTCCATCTCTAAGGTATGGCCCTTGCTTTTTGATAATTTGATATGGTTAGTGGGTAATGGTAATAATGTGTGTTGTTGGGAGGGTGCTTTGTAACAGCCCATTTTCAGTGGTGTCAGAAACTGTGGTTTTGGGACCACAAATCCAACGAGTGAGTTATTATTTTATTATTATTTTAATTTTTACAAGATTATATTAAGGTCGTATTAAAATTTCATTGAGAAATTTTGACATTTGCTTGATTTATTAAGTAAAAAGGACTAAATCCTAAAAGGTATAAAAGTTGATTTCTATTAGTTAAAAGGACTATAAGGCCATGGAAAGGAAATATAATGGAATTAAATGGTAATTAGACCTTTGGATGAATAAATGGGTAGTTATGGATATGGTTTTGATGAAATTATGATAAATTTTTAAGGTTAAAATAGTAATTTAGTAATTAAAACTAAAATAACTAAAGAAATAAGGTTCATATTCTTCATTTCTCTCAACACCACCGAAAATTCATCATTGAAACAAGCTAGGGCATTCGTTCAAGCTTATTTCCTGGCATGTAATTTTATTCAAGCCCTGTTTTTAATGATTTTTATGTTTTTGAGTTCATTTTAGCTTAATCTAGCTAGCCTGGGGGTTAATTTGTAAAATTGTTAAAGGTTGATGGTTATGCCATGGATGTTTTTGAGTGTGTTTTGATGTTAAATGATAGATTATGAATCTTTGTTGAAAAATAAACAATTTTTGTTAAGTGATTTTTGATGAATTTTGGAGTTAGGGATTAGATTGTTAAAGGTGTAAATTCTAGGGTTTTATTGTGAAATGATGGTTTTTATGGGTTATTTTAAAGTCCCTTGCATCTATGGTTAATATGGATTTGGATTGAAATGGTTAGATTTTAAGTTATAAGCTTAAGGACTAAATTGTGAATAGTTAAAGTGTTAGGGGCAAATTGGTAGTTTTGTATAAATATGAAATGTGGATTAAATTGAATACTATAAGTGTTTAATTTATTGAAATTACCTATTTATATCAAGATAAACTACGTTCAGACTTAGATCGAGGAAAAGCTAAAGCTTCGGATTAGTTCGATCTAACTTCTACGCCCCTAGTTATTGAGGTAAGTTCGTATGAACGGTTATCGTGTTAATGTTATTTAAATTGAACGTTTACTATGTTATATTTAATGTAAATGATCAATATATAAATGTATCAATGCTATGATGAATTGACGGATATTGAGTCGCAGTTGAACCTTAGGAATTCTTAGGATACAAATGACATGTCATTAGGGATTTCATGTTTCGGATGTTGGTCTTGAATGTCCTATCGATGGCTGAGGTCCTGCATTTGTTGCGGATTCTTGATCATGATTTTTCGTGATAAGTTTTATAAATTTATAATTAATCGTTCTTGAAACTAACTATTATCACGATAAAGGCAAGTGTACCTATCGAACAGTAGTATAGCTTTAGCAGGACCGGATTGTCGAACCCAAAGGAACTAAAAGTACTAGTGTTAACTGCCTTTTTATTATCCAGCCTAAAGAATAAAAGGGTTTGTTTATCTAAACTAATTAACTAAACTAAGAATTCACAGAACTTAACTAGGGCTCGGCAGGGACACACCCATGTGCGATTACTTCAGGCCGTGGCCAAGTCTGAGAAATCAACACGCCCGTGTTAAGGTTGTTTTAGGCCGTGTTCGAGCCTGTTAGAATGGCACGGGCGTGTGTGATACTCGTGTGAGGAACTCCAGGCCGTGTTGTTTTCCCACATCGGTCCATTTTCTCCATTTTCGGCCTGTTTCTTGTTCTTTTTTCTCTCCTGTGCTCACTTAAGTATAAAACATGAAATTAAAGGATTAGGAGCATCAAATTCACCAAATATAAGGAGAAATCATTCATAAATGTGTTAAGCATGGGATAATAATATGTATAAATTACGGTTTATCAAATACCCCCCACACTTAAGCATTTGCTTGTCCTCAAGCAAAATCCTTAATTCACAATTAAGAATTCCTTTTTCTCAACTTATAATTCCTGTCAATAATATCTCAAAATTATCCATAAGTAATCATACATTGAGAATTCAAATAGAAGAACATTAAAGTCTCAAACATTCCAAGTTTCATCACGAAAAACATAGGTATCTCCCCTTATCTAAGTAATTACCTTTGATTCAAAATCCCACAGAGTTTAACATCCTCACTAAAGATTCACTCAAATCACTCGAGGTGTTTAAGGATAATGAATTTAGCACTCAACAGTCAATATGAAAAGTTATTACCATAGGCTTGTATGAAAATCAAATCTCTACCACTACAAATTGAGATGATACATCAATCAAAAGGTCTTTAGAGGGTTGTAACGAGGCTTTGGTTAGGGGGTGTGGTCACAAGCTAAAAAAGAAGGTTAGAATCGAGATTGAATTGAAGAATTACTTAACTAGAAAAATACTTCATCATCAATTGCATACAAAAGAGCTTCTTCAAGCTCAAAAATAAAAGATTACTACTAATATGTACATATGTATATATGTATGTTTTTTATTTTTTTTAAGAACAAGTTAAGAATAAGATAAATAACATAGGCTAACTAAAAAAAAAACATAGCTAAGAAATTTATTCAAATCAAATCTCGACAAAAAAATAGGGATCAAATTAATTGAGGGGATTTCAACAATAATGAGTCAAGGGTTAATATTGGGGCTAAATCAAGGAATGGCTTGTTAGGCTCAAAGGGGTTTACTAAGGGTTAGCTGTGAAGGTAGGCTTTTCATGGCATGAGTGGGTTAAACCTAAGTGCCTTATCATCTTGACATACCAAATCAAATGGTGAGGTTTTGGCATGCATAATCAAGCAAGTTCTAGAATAACAATTCGATATTGACGTACTTGATAAATCGTAATTTATACATATTTTATCCTATGCTTAACACATTTATGAATGATTTCTCCTTAGATTTGGTGAATTTGATGCTCCTAATCCTTTAATTTCATGTTTTATACTTAGGTGAGCATAGGAGAGCAAAAAGAACAAGAAACGGGCCAAAAACGGACAAAATGGGCCAACGTAGGAAAACAACACAGCCTGGACTTCGTCACATAGACAGCACACACGCCCATGCCATTCTAACAGGCTCGAACACGGCCTAAAACAACCTCAACACGGGCATGTCTATTTCTCAGCCTTGACCATGGCCTGAAGCAATTGCACACGGGTGTGTCCCTGTTGAGCCCAAGTTTAGTTCTATTTGGAAAAGGGCTCATTTGAGGGCTTTTAGGCATTCTAAAGCCTATTTAAACACCCTAGAGGAGGACTAAAAGGGACACACAGAGTAGGGAGTAAGGTATTACTCGAAGAAAGCTGATTGATCCATCTCAGAAGTCGGATTCATCATCAAGACTGAAGATCTCTCCTCAATTTCCTTTTAGGAGTTTTGGGTTTTCTTTATGTTTTGTATTCATTATTCTTCTGAGATGATTTCCTTTTTAGTTATGAACTAAATCCCGTAAATACCTAAGGGGAATGAAACCTAAGACTGATCTTGTTATTATTATCTGAATTGTATGATAAATATTTAACTTGTTCTTAATTATGTGCTCCTAATTCTTGTTTCGATATTTCAGGATATTGATTCAAGTTAATGCTCTCATTCGAAGTATGAATAGTCCCTGTTTAAGAGTAACTTTGTCATAATTAAGCGAAGTTGATTGCGCGCCTAGAGATAGGGTGACAGAATTTTGCCAGATTAGGGTGAAACCTAATAAGGGATCCATAGATCGAGTTAATGCAACCCTAGGGTGTTAATTAGAAAGAGATTTCAATTATTTAATCTAGGGTTAGACGTTATTAATCTTTAATAGGGATAATAACATAACTTAGAGATTTCTACGGAACAAGTTGAAGGAATAAATCGTCCGATTCGGAGTCAAATAACAATTGAAGTCACGATCAAGTTTTTGGTGCCGTTGTCGGGGAACTAAGATATTAAGAACACTTGATTTTTATTACTTTAGCCATTTACTTTTTTGCAATTTAAATTTTGTTTTAATTTTCTTTACTAAATTTTCTTTTTCTCTTCTAGTAGGTTCTTATAGTTTATGACTACAGGAAACCCGTCAGGACCATTACTTTTTGACGAAGAAATCGATCGTACAGCTCGCAGAAACTGAAGAGAAATAAGGTGAAGCCTAAGATACATAGAAGAAGAGCAAGAGGATGATATCTCAACTAAAACTGATGAGATGGCTGAAAATCAGGAAAATCCGCTACCTACTGCAATTGCCGCCGATCAAGTAAATTAGAATCAAGCTCTATGCACTATGTATGATTATGCTAAGCCAAATTTAACAGGAACTGAATCAAGTATAGTTAGGCCTGCTATTGCTGCAAATAATTTTGAACTAAAACCTAACACGATTCAAATGATACAGCAATTTGTTCTGTTTGATGGTTTGCAGGATGAGAATCCCAACACTCACTTGGCAAATTTTCTAGAATTCTACGACACCTTTAAAATTAATGGCGTTTCTGACGATGCCATTCGTCTTCAGTTATTCCTTTTTTCATTAAGGAATAAAGCTAAACAATGGTTAAACTCGTTACCACGAGGGTCAATCACTACTTGGGAACAAATGACCGAAATTTTTTTATTAAAGTATTTTTCGCCAGCTAAAATAGCTAAATTATGTAATGATATCTCTTCTTTTGTGCAGATGGATTTAGAAACACTTTGCGATGCATAGGAGAGATACAAGGACCTATTACGAAGGTGCCCTCACCATGAGTTACCTTTATGGCTACAGGTTCAAACATTTTATAATGGTGTGAACCCCTAGACAAGATAGATGATTGATGCAGCGACTGGTGGCACCATCAATAACAAAACACCTGAAGCGGCTTACGAATTTATCGAGGAGATGTCACTGAATAACTATCAGTAGCAAGTCATGAGGACTAAGCAAACCAAAATAGCAGGCGTTTATAACGTCGATACAGTTAATATGTTGTCAAATCAGGTAGAACTTCTAAATAAAAAGATTGATGGCTTACTTGGTTCTACACAAGTACATCCAGTGATGAGGTGTGATTCAAGTGGAGAAGGCATACATACTGAGTATCAACCCTTCAATCCTACAACCGAAGAAGAACAAGTCCACTATATGGGTAACAATAACTCTAGACCTCAAAATAACTCATATAGTAATACTTATAACGTAGGTTGGAGGAACCACCCAAATTTTTCATGTGGTGGTCAAGGAAATCAAAGGCCACAAAATCCTCTGGGTTTTCAACAACCACCTTATCAATAGGAAAAGAAAATATTGAGGAGATGCTATCCAAATTCATCTCGATGTCAGAAACTTGTTTCCAGAATACCGAGACAGCACTTAAAAATTAACAAGCGTTAATCCAAGGGCTCGAAACTCAGATAGGCCAGCTGTCTAAACTAATTTCAGAACGACCATAAGGTAGCTTGCCAAGTAATACTGAACCTAACCCAAGGGAACAAGTAAATGCAATCAACGTTAGAAATGAGGAATGGTTAGTTGCATCTGAACTAGAACCAAAGTAAGAAACTGTGGCAAGTAAAGGTAAAGGTGAGGTAGGTCACAGTGAGTAGAAACCGGTAAGTATAGAATACAAACCATTTATTGAAGCCCTTTCGCAGATGCCAAACGCAATGAAGTTTTTAAAGAAGATTTTAACGAAGAAGCGAAAGTTGGATGAGGCATCATATGTGGAATTGAACACAGTTTGCTCAATCATTCTACAGAATAAGCTACCCAACAAGCTGAAAGACCCAGGGAGTTTTACGATTCCTTGTTTAATTGGTAGTTAAAATGTTAAAAATGCTTTGGCTGATTTAGGGGCTGGTATTAATGTCATGCCCTATAAAATATTTAAACAACTAGGTCTTGGGAAACACAAACAAACTAGGATGAGCATTCAATTGGTAGATAAAACCATTAGATTTCCTAGGGGTATCATTGAAGATGTACTAGTAAAAATCGATAAGTTTATATTCCCAATTGATTTTGTTGTTCTAGATATAGAAGAGGACAGTGACGGGCCTTTAATTCTAGGAAGGCCTTTTTTAGCAACTGCTAGAATGATTATTGATGTTGGCACAAGTGAACTCACACTTCGTGTGGGAGACGAAATAATCACCTTTCAAACTCGCAATTCGAGTAACACATCAAAAGTTGAAGGTGGTTGTATAAATCATTCTACTAAAACTGACAATATGGTGCAACCTACTTTGCAGGAAATAAGATCAAAGGATATACATGAACCATGTTCAAGCAATAATAGAGGACCTATTCATGAAGAACGAAGGCTACAAATCGAAGAGCTAGATGAATGGCAAACACATAAATAAAAAACATACGATAAACCAAAACTACATCAGGACGAGCTCAATACCTCACCAAATCAACTTAAGGTTGGAGATAAGGTATTATTAGATGTCGCAGATCCTCACACTACCACTACTGAACCGAATGAAGAAAATCCTTTTATGGTATTTAACATCTTCCCATACAGTACAGTCGAGGTAAATCATTCCAAATTCGGCTAGTTTAAGGTAAATATTACTCGTCTCAAACCTTATTTTGATGAGATTGATAGTAGGAATAAAGAGTGTAAACTCCTCGAACCATCATGACCATTCAATGGAGAGGTAAGTCGAGCTTAGACTATAAATAAGCGTTTCTCAGGAGGCAACCTGAGCACTAACGGTATTAACTTCTTTAAATTTTAGTATTTAACACTTAACCTACTAATGAGTTCTTGAATAAAGGTTTTCCACACCCACACGGCCAGGCACATGGGTGTACTTTAAACCGTGTGAAAATAGGGCAAGGGCTTTTCCCAACATGGGCTGCGATAAATCGCCCCGGCCGTGTGACATGGCCGTGGGCAATCCTGTCAAAATAACACGGGCTACGACACGCCCATATCTTGAAACCGCAGTAGATCCTGCCAAAACAGCACGGGCGTGCGACACACCCATGCCTAGCACCCGTGGGCGACACTGCCAAAATAACATGGGCGTGCGCATAGGTACACAGGTGTAGGAGAAACAAACCACATCGCACACGGTTGTGCAATACGATCATGCAGCCACACGGCCTAGACACACGGGCGTGTCCTAAGGCCGTGTGATGATCTCTCAATTCGTGACAAACATGGGCCAGACACAAATCGCACAGGCGTGTGATACGGCCGTGCCACTTGCAAAATTAGATTATTTCTCTTATTTTATTCTTACTTTTATTTTTATTTATTTTTTGAAGACTCATTTGTTCTTAAAACGTGACTTATCTTTATTATCAGATTATTTCCTTAATTCTTCCTCAAAATCATGCCTTCCCTCCAGCTCTATTTTCAATTTTTGCTCTAGCTAATCTAGGGATTCCATCCATTCATAACTCAGGAAGTTTCACTTCTCTCCCTATCTTATGATCTTATATTTATATTTTTTAGTATATCTATTTTTTTTACATTGAGGGCAATGTACATCTTAAGTGTGAGGGGGTTATCTATATCTATATCAGAAATAATCCCTGAATTTTGTCTTAGTCTCATGTAAATCTCTCATATCATTTTTAGGAAAAATTTTGGTTAGTTTGTGATTTTTTATTGATATATCTTGAATTAAAACATAGGTATTCATGCATTGATTATTTAAACTTCAAGACATTAGAGAATTAAGCATGATAAGTTGATTTTTGAGAATTTAAAATTCTAGGTTGTCTTCCCAAGTTTAGGTATTATCTTGAATTGAAATCCACAGGTTTAAACATCAAAAAGTCATAATTTTTGTGAGATTTTGAGCCTTTAAGAGCATATATTATTTCTTTCATGCTAACTTTTATTATTGGTTTGAGTGTGTCAATATCGAATTGTTATTCTAGAACTTGCTTGATTATGCATGTCAAGACCACACCATTTGATTTGATATGTCAAGATAATAGAGGCACGTAGATTTAACTCGCTCATGCCATGAAAAGCCTACCTTCACAACTAACCCCTGGTAAACCCCTTTAAGCCTAACAAGCCATTCCTTGATTTATCCCCAATACTAACCCTTAACTCATTATTGTTGAAATCACCTCAATTAATTTGATCCCTATTTTTGTTGAGATTTGATTTGAATAAATTGCTTAGTTATATCTTGTTCTTAATAGTTAGTCTATGTTATTTAACTTGTTCTTAAAAAAAATACATATTAGTAGTGATCTTTCTTTTTTGAGCTTAAGTATTTAAATTCCATATTCCAAGAAGAAGCTCTTTTTTATGCAATAGATGAGTAAATATTTTTCTAGTTAAGTAATTTTTCAATTCAATCTCGATTTTAACCCTTTCTTTTAGCTAGTGGCCACACCCCTTAACCAAGCCTCGTTACAACCCTTTAAAGACCTCTTGATTGATGTATCATATTAATTTATAGTGTGGAGATTTGATTTTCATGCAAGCCTACGATAATAACTTTTCATATTTGCTGTTGAGTGCTACATTCATTATCCTTAAACACTTCGAGTGATTTGAGTGGATCTTTAGTAAGGATGTTAAACTTGTGAGATTTTGAATCAAAGGTGATTATTTAAATAGGGGAGATGCCTATATTTTTCATGATTAAATGCTCAACTTGGAATGTTTGAAACTTTAATGTCCTTCTAGTTGACTTCTCAATGTATGATTACTTATGGATTAGCTTGAGATATTATTGATAGGAATTATAAGTCGAGAAAAAGGAATTCTTAATTATGACAAGCAAACACTTAAGTGTAGGGGTATTTGATAAACCATAATTTATACATATTTTTATCCCATTCTTAACACATTTATGAATGATTTCTCCTTAGATTTGGTGAATTTGATGCTCCTAATCCTTTAATTTCATGTTTTATACTTAGGTGAGCATAGGAGAACAAAAAGAACAAGAAACAGGCCAAAAACAGACAAAATGGGCCAACGTAGGAAAACAACACAGCCTGGACTTCGTCACATAGGCAGCATACACGCCCATGCCATTCTAATAGGCTCGAACATGGCCTAAAAAAACCTCAACATGGGCGTGTCTATTTCTCAGCCTTGACCACGGCCTGAAGCAATCACACACCAGCGTGTCCTTGTCGAGCCCAAGTTTAGTTCTATTCAGAAAAGGGCTCGTTTGAGGGCTTTTAGGCATTCTAAAGCCTATTTAAAAACCCTAGAGGAGGACTAAAAGGGACACACAGAGTAGGAAGTAAGGAATTACTCGAAGAAAGCTGATTGATTCATCTCAGAAGCTTCATCATCAAGACTAAAGATCTCTCCTCAATTTCCCGTCAGGAGTTTTGAGTTTTCTTTATGTTTTGTATTCATTATTCTTCTGAGATGTTTTCCTTTTTAATTATGAACTAAATCCCCTAAATACCTAAGGGAAATGAAACCTAAGACGGATCTTGTTATTATTATTTGAATTGTATGATAAATATTTAACTTGTTGTTAATTATGTGTTCCTAATTCTTGTTTCGGTGTTTCAGGATATTGATTCAAGTTAATGCTCTCATTCAGAGGATGAATAGTCCCTGTTTAAGAGTAACATTTTCATAATTAAGCGGAGTTTATTGCGCGCCTGGAGATAGGGTGACAAGATTTTTCCGGATTAGTGTGAAACCTAATAAAGGGATCCATAGATCGAGTTAATACAACCCTAGGGTGTTAATTAGAAAAAGATTTCAATTATTCAATCTAGGGTTAGATGTTATTAGTCTTGAATAGGGATAATAACATAACTTAGGGATTTCTACAGAACAAGTTGAATAAATAAATCGTCTGAATGGAGTCAAATAACAAGTGAAGTCTAGGTGGATTTTTCCTTGGGTATTGTCTTAATCAATCAAATTTTCTAAAAAGTATTTTCCCCAATTTTCTTTCTGTGATTTCTTAGTTTAGTTAATTAGTTTAGATAAACAAACCCTTTTAATACTAGTACTTTTAGTTCCTTTGGGTTCAACAATCCGGTCTTGCTAAAGCTATACTGCTGTTCGATAGGTACACTTGCCTTCATCGTGATAATAGTTAGTTTCAAGAATGATTAATTATAAATTTATAAAACTTATCACGAAAAATCACGATCAGCACACAAAGCAACAATAAAAGTGAGCATGAAAGAAATAATAGATGCTCTAAGGCTCAAAATCTCACAAAAATTATGGCTTTTTGATGTTTAACCCTGTGGATTTCAATTCAAGATAATACCTAAACTTGGGGAAAACAACCTAAATTTTTAAATTCTAAAAAATAAACTTATCATGCTTGATTCTCTAATGTCTTAAAGGTTAAATAGTCAATGCATGAATGCCTGTGTTTTAATTCAAGTCATATCAATAAAAATCATAAATTAATCAAAAGTCATCCTAAAAATGATATGAGAGATTTACAAGAGAACAAGACAAAATTCAGAGATTTTTCTGATAGTGATATAATTAACCCCCCACACTTAAGATGTATATTGCCCTCAATGTACAAAGATAAAATTAGTGGCAATCATAGATATAAGATCATAAGATAGGGAGAGAAGTGAAACTTCCTGAATGCAAAATGAATGAACTCCTTAGTTTGGAGCTATGTAGAGTGGAGAAGGATACTCCAGTGCTGGTAGAGGTTACGTTCTACAAGTGGCAGTCATGGGATCCTTTTCCAGTGGAGTTTCAAGTTCCTAAGTAATAGTGAGCTTCGAAGCTTTTTATAACTGTGATAGAATCAGGAACTTTTTAAGAATATAGAGGAATAGGGTTACTCATAAAGAAATACTTGCAATTATAAAGTACTTAATAATTATAAAAATTCTAAAAAAATGGAATAAAATAGTTTTAAAGAAAGATAAAATTAGAAAAAAATAGGTATTTGGGGCACACGGTCGTAGGGCATACCCGTGTGCCTTTTATTTAGCTTGTGTTTTTCGTGGGTTTCAAATTTTGGGAGTGTTGGTACCCACGACCGTGTCACACGGCTGTGTCTTGCTCGTTCGCTTCTCCCACGCCCGTGTGTGTAGGTCCACGCCCCTGTTAATTTGATAGGTTTGACCACAAGTGCTAAGCACGGGCGTGTCGCACGCCCGTGTCATTTTGGCAGGATCGCCCACAGCGATGTCGCACGGCCATGGAAACTTGTTGCAACCCTTGTTGGGGAAAAAAATTTTGCCCTGTTTTCACACGGTCTACAGCACGCCCGTGTACCTGGCCGTGTGGGTGTGGAAAACTTATTTTCAGGAGCTCAGTTAGTAAGTTAGGTGTTAAACACTAAAATTTGAAGAGGTTAATACCGTTAGTGCTCCAGTTACCCCCCAAGAAGTACTTATTTAGTGTCTAAGCTCGACTTACCTCTCCATTGAATGGTCATGGTGGTTTGAGGAGCTTACACTCCTCATTCCTGCTATCAATTTCATTAAAATAAGGTTTTAGACGGGTATTGTTTACCTTAAAAGTGTCAAATTTGGGATAGATTACCTCGACTGTACCGAATGGGAAAATGCTAAGTACCGTAAGAAGAATTTCTTCATTCAATTTTTGCAGTGGTAATGCGAGGATCTGCGGCATCTAATAATACTTTAACTTCAACCTTAAGTTGATTTGGTGAGGTATTGAGCTCATCCTGGCATAGTTTTGGTTTATCGTGTGTTCTCGGTTTATGTGTCCGCCATTCATCTAGCTTATCGATTTGTAGCCTTTGTTCTTCATGAATAGGTCCTTTATTGTTGCTTAAACATGGCTCATGTATATCCTTCGAACTCATTTCTTGCAAAGTAGGTTGCATTATGTGGTTAGTTGTAGTAAAATGATTTATACAACCACCTTCAACTTTGGATGTGTTACTCGAATTGCGAGAAGGGTGATTATGTCGTCTCCCACACGAAGTGTGAGTTCACTTGTGCCAATGTCAATAGTTGTTCTAGCAGTTGCTAAAAAGGGCCTTCCTAAAATTAAAGGGGTGTTACTATCCTCCTCTATGTCTAGAACAATGAAATCAACTGGGAATATAAATTTTTCAATTTTAACGAGTACATAATCAATAATACCCCTAGGAAATCTGTAGTTTTATCTGCTAATTGAATGCTCATCCTAGTTTGTTTTGGTTTCTCAAGACCTAGTTGCTTAAACATTTTGTAAGGCATGACGTTGATGCTAGCCCCTAAATCATCCAATGCATTATTAATATTTAAGCTACCAATTAAGCAAGGAATTGTAAAACTCCCTAGATCTTTTAATTTGTTGGGTAGCTTTTTCTGTAGAATAGTTGAGCAGACTGCCTTTAGCTCCACATACGATGCCTCATCCAATTTTCGCTTATTTGCTAAGAGCTCCTTTAGAAACTTCATTGCGTTTGGCATCTACGAGAGAGCTTCAATAAATAGTAAGTTGATATGTAATTTCTTTAAAAGTTTAAGGAATTTACCAAATTGTTCGTCTGAGCGTATCTCCTTGTCGCATTGGGGTATGGCACACGAGGTTTATATTCTACACTAATCGGTTTCTATTCTACTTTACCTTTACCTTTGTTTTCCACAGCTTCTTGCTTTGTTTTTAGGTCAGATGCAACTAACCTTTCCTCATTGCTAATGTCAGTCGCATTGAGTTGTTCCCTTGGGTTAGGTTCAGTATTGCTTGGCAAGCTACCTTGTGGTCGTTTGGAAATTAGTTTGGACAGCTGGCCTATCTGAGTTTCGAGCCCTTGGGTCGGCGCTTGTTGATTCTTAAATGTTGTCTCGATATTCTGGAAGCAAGTTTCTGACACCGAGATGAATTTTGTTAGCATCTCCTCAAGGCTCGGTTTCTTTTCTTGTTGATAAGGTGGTTGTTAAAAACTTGGAGAATTTTGTGGCCTTTGATTTCCTTGACCACCACATGAGAAATTTGGGTGGTTCCTCCAACCTGTATTATAAGTATTACTGTATGGGTTATTTTGAGGCCTAAAGTTATTGTTACCCATATAGTGGACTTGTTCTTCTTCGGTTGTAGGATTGAAGGGTTGATATTCTGTATGTACGCCTCCTCTACTTGAATCACACCTCATCACTGGATGTACTTGCGTAGAACCAGGTAAACCATCAATCTTTTTATTTAGAAGTTCCACCTGATTTGATAACATATTAACAGCATCGACGTTATAAACTCCTGCTATTTTGGTTGGCTTAGTCCTCATGACTTGTCACTGATAGTTATTCAGTGATATCTCCTCGATAAATTCGTAAGCCACTTCAGGTGTTTTGTTGTTGATGGTTCCACCAGCTGCCGCATCAATCATCTGTCTAGTCGAGGGATTCAGGCCATTGTGAAACGTTTGAACCTGTAACCAGAGTGGTAATCCATGGTGAGGGCATCTTCTCAAAAGGTCCTTGTATCTCTCCCATGCATCGTAGAGTGTTTCTAAATCCATCTGCACAAAAGAAGAGATATCATTACGTAATTTTGCTGTTTTGGCTGGCGGAAAATACTTTAATAGAAATTTTTTGGTTATTTATTCCCAAGTAGTGATTGACCCTCATGGTAACGAGTTTAACCACTGTTTAGCTTTATTTCTCAATGAAAAGGGGAATAACCGAAGGCGAATAGCATCATCAAAAATGCCATTAATTTTAAATGTGTCGTAGAATTCTAGAAAATTTGCCAAGTGAGCGTTTGGATCCTCATCCTGTAAACCATCAAACTAAACAAATTGCTGTATCATTTGAATCGTGTTAGGTTTTAGTTCAAAATTATTTGCAACAATAGCAGGCCTAACTATACTTGATTCAATTCCTATTAATGTAGGTTTTGTATAATCATACATAGTGCGTGGAGCTTGATTCTAATTTACTTGATCGGTGGCAATCGCAGGAGGTAACAGATTTTCCTAATTTTCAGCCATCTCCTCGGTTGTAGTTGAGATATCTTCTTCTTGCTCTTCCTCTGTGTATCTTAGGCTTTGCCTTATTTCTCTTTAGTTTGTGCGAGCTGTGCGATCGATTTCTTCATAAAAAAGTACTGGTCCTGACGGGTTTCTCCTAGTCATAAACTATAAGAACCTGCTAGAAGAGAGAAAAATAAAATTTAGTAACAAAAATTAAAACAAAATTTAAATTGCAATAAAAGTACATGGCTAAAGTAATAAAAATCGAGTGTTCCTAATATCTTAGTTCCCCAGCAACGACGCTAAAAACTTGATCATGATTTTTCATGATAAGTTTTATAAATTTATAATTAATCGTTCTTGAAACTAACTATTATCACGATAAAGGCAAGTGTACCTATCGAACAATAGTATAGCTTTAGCAAGAACGGATTGTCAAACCCAAAGGAACTAAAAGTACTAGTATTAACTATCTTTTTATTATCTAGCTTAAAGAATACAAGGGTTTGTTTATCTAAACTAATTAACTAAACTAAGAATTCACAGAAAATAGATTTGGGGAAAATACTTTTTTGGAAAAACGATTGATTTAAGACAATACCCAAGGAAAAATCCACTTAGACTTCACTTGTTATTTGACTCTGAATCGGATAATTTATTTATTCAACTTGTTCCGTAGAAATCCCTGAGTTATGTTATTATCCTTATTCAAGACTAATAACGTCTAACCCTAGATTGAATAATTGAAATCTCTTTCTAATTAACACCCTAGGGTTGCATTAACTCGATCTATGGATCCCCTTATTAGGTTTCACCCTAATCCAGTAAAACCTTGTCACCCTATCTCTAGGCGCGCAATCAACTTCGCTTAATTATGGCAAAGTTACTCTTAAATAGGGACTATTCATCCTCTGAATAAGCGCATTAACTTGAATCAATATCCTGAAATATCGAAGCAAGAATTAAGAACACATAATTAAAAACAAGTTAAGTATTTATCGTACAATTCAGATAATAATAACAAGATTCGTCTTAGGTTTCATTCCCCTTAGGTATTTAGGGGGTTTAGTTCATAACTAAAAAGGAAAACATCTCACAAGAATAATAAATGCAAAACATAAAGAAAACCAAAAACTCCTGAAGGGAAATTGAAAGGAGATCTTCAGTCTTTATGAACAATCCAGCTTCTGAGATGGATCAATCGGCTTCCTTTTAGTAATTCCTTGCTTCCTACTCTGTGTGTCCTCTTTAATCCTCCTCTAGGGTGCTTAAATAGGCTTTAGAATGCCTAAAAGCCCTCAAAATCGCCCTTTTCCAAGTAGAACTTACCTAGGGCTTGACAGGGACACGCCTTTGTTGAGGTTGTTTTAGGCCATGTTCGAGCCTGTTAGAATGGCACGGGCATGTGTGATACCCGTGTGAGGAAGTCCAGGTCGTGTTGTTTTCCCACGTCGGTCTATTTTTTCTGTTTTCAGCCCATTTCTTGTTCTTTTTGCTCTCCTGTGCTCACCTAAGTATAAAACATGAAATTAAAGGATTAGGAGCATCAAATTCACCAAATCTAAGGAGAAATCATTCATAAATGTATTAAGCATGGGATAATAATATGTATAAATTACGGTTTATCAATTCTCCACAGCTCGTGTGAGCAGCAACGTGTAGCTTACATTTTGACCCATAGCTCGTGTGAGTAGGCCCATTTCACAGCTCGTGTGAGCAATGATGTAAAGGAAAGATTACGGATATATGTAAAGGCACACCTCGTGTGAGCTTTCCCAAGTATTCGATGTAATTCTAGATGGTTCAACATGTTTGAAAAGGAAACAAAATGGTAAGTTTTCAAATGGAATGAATCATGAACTTGTGAAAAGGATTTGTGAACTAAATGATGTGATTACATGTGTAAATTTACTTGTTTATGGATGAATTCATTTTAACTATGTACAAGAGCACTAACTTGTGAATTTGGTGATGTTGTTTATGTCAAGCTTATGGTTTTAATTGATATTTCACTTATGCTATATAAACTATACAAATGAAATGGTAAATTATGTTTTGGTTTATATGAGCTTACTAAGCACTATTTGTTTACATAGTTTCTTTCCTTTGTTTTATAGATTATTGGAAGCTCAATTTGGTTGGAAGTCCGTCGAAGACCTATCACACTATCCAGCAAAAAATTCGGTAGTTTTTGAGTATTTTGGCCAAGGTTTATAATGGCATGTATAGGGTGTTTTGTAATAGTATTTTGATGAATGTGCTATTTTTGTTTTGGGCATGTATAAGTTTTGAAGTTATGTTGGTTTGGTACCATTTGATGCCTTGTCAAATTATGTCATTTTGCTTACCTTGTTGTGTATGTTTATAAGGCTCTTTATGGTATGTTTTGATTGGTCTGGAAATGGTTCAATGTGGTATGTTTTAGTACCTAAATGGACGAGGTTTGTATGCATGAAATGAGGCATGTAAACATGTTTAACTTGGGATTGGATTAATTTCATATAGCCCTTCTCGGTTGTGGTTTCTTCTGTGGCAGGACCGTTGCGGAAAGTGTGCCTACAAATAGTTATCTGGTATGGATACTTGATTGTTTATTTCTTTAATTGGTCGCTTTTTTTTGTACTTGTTTCCAACATCTTTAAGACATTTCACCTAAGGTTTCAAGGAGAAAACTTGAGAGGAAGAAGAAATTGTATTTTCAAATAGAGAAGTTGGCTCATAAGCATGGATGTACTCCTTCACAACTAGCACTTGCTTGGGTTCTTCATCAAGGGGATGATGTAGCACTTATTCCTGGTGAGTGACTTTCCTTATTTTCAACATCCAATTTACTTCTTTGATATCAGATAATATAGGTCTTTCAAGTACATCACATCAGAATGATTTGCTTGGAAATATTGTATAAATACACATCCTATATGACCCTTGTTTTCTCTGATGTTGTATTAGAAATATGATTTTTGACCTTTCTTGTAGGAACAACCAAGATAAAAAATCTCGATAGCAACATCGATGCTCTACGATTAAAGCTCACAGAAGAAGATTTAAAAGAGATTACTGTCATGGTTCCTTTAAATGAGATAGCCGGGTCCAGAAGACCAAATAAGTTGAGTCAACCTAACATAGAAATTTTCTTATACACCCACAAATGAGAAGAAGATTAAAAGTTAAAAGCAACATGTAACACCTCTAACCTGTATCTGTCGCCAGAATAGGGTTACGAAGCATTACTAGTCATAACACAGCTCGTATAGATATTTATTACATTTCACAACTTGAAATTTAATCACATCAATGCTCGTAACTTAATCAAATATCAAGTCTTAAAATCATAACATTCATAACATTGCATAATTAAAACATAATCTAGCTAAAATCAAAACATATTATATACAGAACATATAACAAAACAACAATTTCATTAGTTGAATATCAAACCTATTATTATATAGCTTTTGCACATGTACAAATTAAACATCAAACGAACCATATTTCAATACTAAATATTGCATTCATTTATGCGGCATTGGTGATATATATAAAAAAAAAAACCAAAAATGCTTTAGTTACCATTATACCATGAGCAAATTTCCTAATGTCAAAGCCATATCTAAGCATAATTATTGAATCAATATTATCTTATTCCATTAATTAATTCATGACTATACCAATTCACATGTTATGCACATTAATCTAAGTTAAATTAACTGCACGGCATACTAGACATTCCTACACATTTACTCATTTAAACAAGCATCATTTCAAGACCAAATATACTTCTTCTCTTGACGCAAGTTTATGCGCATATGACCATATTGATTTGAGCCATTTTCAGCACAAATAACACTAAAAGTACACCTAATTCACATGCTTAAAATACATACACATAACCAATGACTTAACTACATATCGGGTCATTCAAGATAACTTCAATACATAACATAAAACATATCACATACTCATTAATATGAGTCTAATACTTCAGCCGAATATACTTATACACATTATTCACCATTTCTAAACCATTTCACCAATACAAGCTTACCATTTCAAATTGACTCAAAGTAACCATATCAAATTGAAAAATATCCATAGTATAGCATGGTCCACACATAATGAATACAACCAATTTTAATATTAACATATAACTAAACAATTAACTACATGATTAAATCACCATTGCCAAATCACAAATTAGATTAAAACCATCATCTATAGTTACAAATTAAGCTAATACATTACCTAAAATCACTATCATTAGCATCATTAACAATCCACAACCAAAACACATCCATCATCCATATATCAAGTTTACCACACACATATACCATGGCCAAAATTACTTAAACATTAGAATATTAACATTATTATTTCAACTTGGTCAAATATAAACTATCTCATGCACGCATAAGTCACTCTTTTAACATGCATAATTATATCATCATCTCAAGTACTATACTTACCTTATTTTTGTGAACATTTAACTTCACACGAACCTGAACCATTTAGCTCGATTTAACATTCGATCTTAACTCGACATTGCCCGTTGAACCATTTGGAATCAATAAGGATACTTGGATAGCTCGAAAAGCTCATACAATGCCAACATCCTAGACGAGGTCTTACATGTAACTAAATATCGATGCCATTGTCCCAGACAAGGTCTTACACAAAATCATATACCGGAATCCTATGTCATGACATATGTATCCTAACTATTTCTATGGTTCGTACGGGGCTTTCGGATGCCATAATTCAACCGATTCATGCTCGTAACAAATCATTCCATGCTAAATTCAATTCAACAATGTAGTTATACATATATACAATTCAATTCGGCTATGTACAAAATAAATACATTCAATTTAACATCATTTATTCACTTACGAACTTACCTCGTACGAAGACGAACGGACCGTGACGACTATTCGACAACTTTTGTTTTCCCCTGATCCAAATCCGATTTCCTCTTTTCGTGATTTAAATTAATACAAATTTCACTTCTTTAATCATATATTTATTCAAATTCACCCAAAAACACATAAATGGGAAAATTACACTTTAGCCCCTAACATGTCACATTTTTCACAATTTAGTCCATATTTCACAAAACACAAAATATTCAAAATTTCACCACACCCAAGCATAGCCGAATTTTACTTAGGTCCCTAGCAGCCCTATTCTTTCATTTATTTTACAATTTAATCCTTAATATACATTTTTACCAAAAATCACTTAATTAAACATGATAATCTACCAACATATATTTATTTTTCATTATCAAACAACAAAAACCACAAGCTGTCATCAATGGAAAATCATGAATACATCAACAAATTCAAAAATTCAAACATGGGCTAGCTAGTATTCGAAGCAACGATCTTAAAAATGTAAAATTCTCAAAAACTGAGCTAAATTCATACCTTAATCAAGCTTGGACAAGGCCGAACCTAGCTTGTTCTTTTTATTTCTTTTTATTTTGAAGTTTCGCGAATGATGAACTAAAATGCATGGCCATTTCATGTTTATTTTATTTAATTACATGTTATTTTACTTTTTTACTATTTTAACCTTAAGTATTTAATTAGAAAACTATTTAATGGTTGTCCATATTTGTCCATGCATATTTCTAATGGTTAAATTACATCATAAGGACCCCACATTATATAAGCGATAACAATGTAGCACTTTAACAAATAGCTAGCCATTTTTACATTTTAAGCGATTAAGTCCTTTTATAAAATCGAGCACACAAACGATAAAATTTTCATACGAAATTTTCACACATATCACATATCATGCTGTAAACATAGAAAATAATATTAAAATATTTTTTTGACTTAGATTTTTCATCCCAAAACCACTGTTTCGACTAGGGTCTAAACCGGGCTGTTACAACTCTCCCCCTTTAGGGATTTTCGTCCTTGAAAATCTTACCCGCGAATAGGTTTGGGTAATGTTCTCTCATAGCATCCTCGGGCTCCTACGTAGCTTCTTCGATCCCATGTCAATGCCATAAGTGTAACACCCTTTACCCATGTTTGATGCCGGGATAAGATACGAGGCATTACAGGACTTAAATACCATCAAACATACATGTAAAACCGGGTCATAAAATTTCGTTCAAATAAAAACATTCATTCATGTTCATAATGTCCCTTATATGGGCTCACGAGGCCCAAAACATATATCGGGGGTAGTTCGGGACTAAACCGACAACTTTCAGAAATTTTACAACACTTAGGAAATTTTCCATGTTTGGCGAGTCACACGCCTGTGGGGTTAGGCCATGTGATCACACACGCCTATGTAGATTGGGACACGCCCGTGTCCTCAGCCTGTGTAACTCTCTATTTATGACATCAACAATAAAATAGGGTCAAACGGCCAAGTCACATGCCCGTGTGCCAGGTCATGTCCTCCACATGGCTAAGACACACGGCTGCATCTCTGCTCGTGTGGCCAAGAAAATGGCTATTTACCAAGCCATTTGGCACTCTCATTTGCACATAATTAAACATAACTTCAATGACACTTTTCATGGCATAATTTAGTCAATTTAACATCATCAAGTAATTTAGGGCACATTCACAATCCGTCCATACCAAACACACACAACCATTATGAGCCAGATCTCATGGCCATATACAAAATGAATCATATTACCATTATGAGCCAATGTAATTAGCCAAATCAAATGACACACACACAATTGACTAAGTCCCTATACATGCCATAAACTTGAAATGCTTGAAATCATTTATACCATTCAATAGTTTGGTTCGGAGCCAGAATAACAAGTAAAAGTCTAGGTGGATTTTTCCTTCGGTATTGTCTCAATCAATCGCTTTCCCCAAAAGTAATTTCCCAACTTTTATTTTCTGCAATTTCTTAGTTTAATTAATTAGTTAGTTAAAACCAATTTCTTTTCTTTAGCTAAACAATAAGAAGACAGTCATTACTAGTACTCCTAGTCCTTTGGGTTCGAAAATCCGGTCTTGCTAAAGCTATACTACTGTTCGATAGGTACACTTGCCTACATCATGATAATAGTTAGTTTCAAGAACGATTCAATATAAATTTATAAAACTTATCATAGGAAAATCAACGATCAGGAAGTCTTTACTACGTTAATTTCTCAACATGCACTCTCAATTTCACAATCAAAACAATTTATGTGATATTAACTCAATCACACATCATAAAGATATAGTTGCATTATTAACATACAACTTACCTCGAATTACAAAATGTGGCAACTATTTTGGCTTAGTCCGCTAGCTTTGCTTTTCCCCGATCTAGGCCTGAATTTTGTAATTCTTGATATAAAATGATAGAAATTTACAAATTTAATCATTTTATTGATCTAGGTACTCAAAAATTTATAATTGGGGCAAAATGACCATTTTACCCCTAAAATTTCACAAAATGACCATTTTACCCCTAGACATGAAAATTAATTTTTATCACATTTTCTCATTAACCAAGCCTAGCTGAATACTTTTTATACTAGGAGCAGCCTACAATTCTCATTATTTCATACATTTATCACCTATTATACAACTTATGCTAAATGTTCCTTAGTTAGGGTTTTCACGAAAACTACTTCACAAAAGTTATTTATTACAAAGCCATGATTCATTTTCTTCCATAAAATTTAGAAAACAACATGAACATTCTCATGGTAAAACCCTAGACTTTCAACCATTTAGCAAGTTAGTCCCCTTGTTAGAAAGCTCATGCTACAAGGGTTCTAAAAATGTAAAAATTTTCAAGAAAAGCCTTCAAAGTCACTTACTTGCAAGAGTAGAGAGTAGCTAAAATTTTGAAGCTCAAAAACCCCTACAATGGCTGAATTTTCAGTGGAGAAGGAGATAGGAAAAGATGATATCTTTTTCTCCTTAATTTATTTCTATTTTAATCAATTTTGCCAACTCACCTAACATTTGACATTTTGACTTCCCTTGTCTCCTATGGCCAGCCATACCTCTCTAAAGGGTCTAATTGCCCTTTAAAGACCCCCAATTTTGGTTCTCTAGCTATTTGACACCCTTAGCTATCAAAATAGGACTTTTGCACTTTATGCGATTTAGTTCTTTTTCGCAATTAAGCATGAAATCGTTAAATTTATTTCACTAAAATTTTCATGCATTCATATAATCATGTTATAACACATAAAATAACATTAAAAATAATTTCTTCGACCTCAAAATAGTGGTTCTGAAACCACTGTTCCGATTAGGCCCAAAACGGGCTATTACAAGCTTTTTTCTTTTTGTTTTATTTTATTTCCAAATAAGTCATCCAATGCCACCAAAATTTTACTTTTCAATGCCTTTGTCTCCATGTTCAGCCACTAATTTTTAATGGTCTATTTTCTCACTAAGGACCTCTAATTTAGTGTTCCATAGCTATTTAACAACATTAGTTTGTAGAACAAATCTTTCGCACTTTATGCGATTTAGTCCTTTTTTTCAATTAAGCACGAAATCGCTAAAATTAATTCACCAAGTTTTTCAACACTCATATAATCATGCTATAACACATAAAATAAAAAAAAATAATTTCTTTGACCTCGAATTAATGGTTTCGACTAGGCCCAAAATCAGGGTGTTATAATAAGACTTTCACTAAAGAGATTTTCTTATTTCTAAATTCTTTAACCTCGCAATCTAAAATTCAGATCGGTTCCTCTTTATATGTCATATCAGGCTTAATTTCAATCTCAAATGGAGAGATCACATGTAAAGCATCAGATCGATAACATCAACGTATGGATGCATGATCTTTTCTAGCTCAGATGGCAACAACAATCCGTAAGCAATTGGCCCGATACGCTCAATAATCTCATACGGCCCAATGAATCTCAGACTTAGTTTGCCTTTACGACTGAATCAGAGTATTTTCTTCCATGGTAAGACTTTCAAAAACACTTTGTCTCCGATCTGAAACTTAATATCTTTCCGTTTTAAGTCTGCATACGATTTCTGATGATTTGACGCTACTTTCAGACTATTGCAAATCATTTTCACTTTCTGTTCAGTTTCTTTGATCAAATCAACCCCGTATATCTTATTCTTATTGAGCTCAGTCCAATACAAAGGTGTTTAGCATTTTCGACTGTATAAAGCTTCCTAAGGTGCCATTTTTATACTTGATTGAAAGCTATTATTATACACAAATTCAATCAATGGCAAGTATCGTTCCCACGTGTAACACCCCAAACCTGGCCTAGACGTTATGACCGGATCTAACGTGCCAAATCGAAGTGCTCAAAACATTCCATATTACTTAGTTTAGAAAACTTAGTCGATGTTTTAAAAGATACCTTTTTAAGTAGATTAGAGTGAATGGAAGCTGTGCACCAGGTAGGAAACCGAGAAAGAGGAGGTGAGTCCATCGGACTGCTTAAGTACCAAGCTCCCTTCGGATCCAATCCTAGACATGCACACCGCCATTGCCACACTCCAACATTGCGTATATTTTAATCAATTAATCCTACACATAACAAACGGAACACAGAATTTTAAATTTTACATATTTTTTTCAAAGTTCCTGAAAATTGGGGGGTTACAACTCTACCCTCCTTAAAGAAATTTCGTCCTCGAAATTTATCTGGTCCGAACAGATGAGGGTATTGTTGCTGCATTGCCTCCTCTGGCTCCCAAGTAGCTTCCCCTCTGCCATGATTACGCCAAAGTACTTTCACTAATGGGACGGATTTCCTCCTCAGAACTTTAACGTCTCGATCCAATATTTGCACAGGCTCCTCCTCAAAGGTTAAATCAGTTCGCACCTCAATTTCTGCAACCGGCACGACATGAGTAGGGTCAGAACGATAACGCCTTAACATGGAGACGTGAAAAACATCGTGAATCCTGTCTAACTTTGGAGGCAATTCCAACTGATAAGCCACTGGGCCTACTCGCTTCAAAACCCAATAAGGCCCAATGAACCTCGGACTCAGCTTGCCCCTCTTACCAAACCTTAGTATCTTCTTCCAAGGTGAAACCTTCAAGAAGACCATATCGCCCACTGAGTATTCAATCTCCTTACGCTTCAGATCTGCATACGACTTTTGCCTATCAGACGCTTCCTTTAACCGATCTCTAATCAACTTGACCTTATCCTCAGTAACTACCACCAACTCAGGTCCAAGAACTTGTCGCTCCTCGATTCGATCCAACAACTAGGTGTTCGACACTTCGCCCATCTGATGCTTCATAAGGTGCCATTCAAATACTCGATCGATAGCTATTGTTGTAGGCAAACTCGCCAAAGGCAAGTAATCCTCCCAACCGCCTCGGAAATCAATCACACATCCTCAACATATCCTCCATGTCCCGAATAACTCTTTCCGATCGACCATCGGTTTGAGGATGGAAAGCCGTACTAAAGTTCAACCGCGTTCCCAATGCCTCATGCAACTTTTGCCAAAATCGAGATGTGAATCTAAGATCTCAGTCAGAGATAATCGAAACTGGAACTCCATGAAGTCGTACAATTTCTGCCACATACAACTTGGCTAACTTCTGCAGTGAAAAGTCAGTGCGAACAGGTATGAAGTGAGCCGACTTAGTCAACCTATCCACAATAACCCATATCGAGTCTTTCTTCGATGGTGTCAAGGGTAGCCCACTCACAAAGTCCATGGTTACCCTCTCCCACTTCCAAAGTGGTATTTTTATCGTCTGCATAATCCGTAAGGTAATTGATGCTCAGCTTTCACTTGCTGGCATGTCAGACATTTCCTCACAAATTCCGTTACCTCTCGTTTAAGTCCAGGCCACCAATACAGTTCTCGCAAGTTGTGATACAACTTATTCCCTCCAGGATGCATAGCACACAGTCCCCCAGGAGCTTCCCTCAAAATTGACTGTCTCAAGTCAGAGTCCTTCGAAACAAAAATTCTACCTCGAAAACACAGAACCCCTTCTTCATTTAACCCAAGGTCAGAAGTTCCCCCTTCCTTAACTTGTTGAAAACGAGCGACCAAAGACTCATCCTTCAACTGCTTCTCTTTAATCTGATCCACCGAAATTGGCCTTACTTGCAATTCAGCCAACAGACTTCCATCATCAAACAGACTTAGTCGAGCAAACATTACTGTCAGATCAGATACAGCTCTACGACTTAGAGCATCGGCTACCACATTAGCCTTGCCTGGGTGGTATTCAATTGAAAAATCATAATCTTTAAGCAAATCGATCCATCTCCTTTGCCTAAGGTTCAGTTCCTTTTGAGTCAACAAGTACTTAAGACTCTTATGATCTGTGTATATGATACACCTCTCTCTATAAAAGTAATGTCTCCAAATCTTAAGTGCGAAGATCACTGCTGCCAACTCCAAATCATGAGTAGGATAGTTCACTTCGTGAGGCTTAAGCTGTCGTGATGCATAAGCAACCACCTTACCCTCCTGCATCAACACACAACCCAAACTTACGTGTGATGCATCACTGTACACAGTGAAATCCTTCCCAGACTCTGGCTGAATTAACACAGTGCTTGATCGTAACTTTCTTCAACCTCTCAAAAGCTTCTTGCTGTTTTTCAGTCCAAACAAACGGTACTCCTTTCCTTATGAGTTTTGTCAGAGGTGCTGCCATCATAGAAAAACCTTCCACGAACCTTCTGTAGTAACCTGCCAACCCAAGGAAACTTCGAATTTCTGACACCGACCTAGGTGGCTTCCATTCCAGGATTGCTTCAATCTTTTGAGGATCCACTTTAATCCCCTCTGCAGAGATCACATGCCCAAAAAACGTTACCTCCCTCAACCAGAACTCACACTTGCTGAACTTCGCATAAAGTTCCTTCTCCCTTAACACTTGCAACACAGTGCGGAGATGCTCATCATGTTTTGCTTCAGTCTCAGAATATACCAGAATATCATCAATAAAGACGACCACGAACCGATCCAGAAATGGTTGAAACACACGATTCATCAGATCCATAAATGCTGCAGGAGCATTTGTCAGTCCAAATGGCATAACCAAAAACTCGTAATGACCATAACGAGTCCTGAATGCTGTCTTATGAATATCTGCCTCCTTGACCCTTAACTGATGCTATCCAGATCGAAGATCGATCTTGGAAAATACAGAAGCTCTTTTAAGCTGGTCGAACAAATCGTCAATCCTTGGCAGAGGGTACTTATTCTTAATCGTCGGTTTCTTCAATCGGCGGCGATAATCAATGCACATGCGCATCGTCCCATCCTTCTTCTTCACGAACAGCACCGGTGCTCCCCATGGAGACACACTTGGCCTAATAAAGCCCCTATCCAACAACTCTTGAATTTGCGCCTTTAACTCTACCAACTCCTTCGGTGCCATCCTATATGGTGCAATGGACACTGGTGCTGTCCCAGGCAACAGATCGATTCCAAATTCGACTTCTCGGTTTGGAGGCAATCCCGGAAGCTCCTCCGGAAAGACATCTTGAAACTCTTTTACAGTTCTAACCTTATCCACAGTCAGCCCCTCTTCATCTGTTTGACTTATAAATGCCAAATAGGCCTCACCACCTTTTCGAATCCACTTTTCAGCCCTCAATGCTGATATCACATTAGACAAATAGTCCCTTCGCTCACCTATCATCATAACCTCATCACCTTCCATGGTCCTTAGCACCATTCGGTTGGCGGCACAGTCCAAAGTCACCTTATGCTTAACAAGCCAGTCCATTAGCAGAATGAGATCAAACTCTCCAAACGGCAACTCCATTAGATCGCCAAGAAAGACCCTTCCTTGAGTTTCTAAGGGTACATCTCTATACAACTTTTCTACCCTAACTGAGTGACCCAAAGGACTTAGCACAGATACCCCACTCACTATCTTCTCAGAATGCATTCCCAATGACCCAGATATGGCACAGGCAACATAAGAATGAGTAGATCCAATATCCACCAAGGTAGTAAACGACATATTAGAAACCAAAAACGTACCAGTTATGACATCAGGTGCGTCGCCCTTCTCTCGATGATGAGCTGCATACACCAACGGCTGGTCGCCGAGCCTCGCATTTCGGCCCCGCCAGCGCCTCAACCTTGACCATTTCCATTCCCATTTCTGCCCCTTCCTTGTCCACGTCCTCTCGGTGGTTGTGGTCCACCTCTCGCTGGTTGAGCAACCTCTGTTCTGTAACTTGAACCTGATCAACTCTCTGAGGACAGTCCTTAACTCTATGCTCCATCGATCCACATCGGAAACAAGCACCAGAACGTTTCCTACATTCACCCAAGTGCACCTTACCACAGTCCCCACAGATTGGCGGTCTAACCACATTCATCGGAACAGCTCTAACTGGCTCCTCTACTCTCGCCCTTTTGACATTCTTGTTTGCTCCACCCGAAGGTCCAGAATCCCTCCAAAAATGGTTTCGATCTTTCTCACGGTTTTGCCTCTCAGTTCGCTTTACCTCCTCAGCGATCTTAGCTTTCTCCACCAGGACCACGAAGTCACGCTCCCTCTGCGGAGCAATCAACACCTTAAGGTCATCTCTGAGTCCATCCTCAAAGCGAACGCTACGTTCATACTCTGTAGCAACTATTCCCACAGCATACCTACTCAGCCTCAGAAACTCAGCCTCGTACTCAGCAACGGTTTTGCCTCCTTGGACCAGATTCAAGAATTCTTTCCTATGGGCGTCCACATAACTCGCCCCAACATACTTCCCCTTAAAGGCTGTTTTAAATAGCTCCCAAGTGGCCCTGTCAGCTGGGGTTCCATCCCTCACGGTAAGCCACCACTGATAAGCCTCATCTCGCAAAGAACGATACTGAATTTCTTCACACGCTCCTGAGCAGTACCCAAGTCATCCATAATTCGTTCTGTGGCCTCCAACCAATATTCTGCCACATTTGGGGCTACACCAGATACACCCCTAAAGATCTCCGCTCCGTTAGCCCGGAGTCGTTCAGAAATCGACCCTCGAATTCCGTTGCCTGAACTTGCCGGTAACCTTTCCGAACTCGAGCATTGCACGCGCGACGGGGCATCATCCCCGGCACCACGATCATGTGATTCTACTTCCGTTGCTGATGGTACGGTGTACGCGCCACGGCATATGTTCTGAAGATGAAGATCCTGCTCGGGCTCTTCCTCGGTCTCGTCTACGGCCTCTACCTCGAGCTGCTCGCGTACTCATATCGTATTATCTGGTTACGAATTTTATGCATTAATTTTAGCATTTCAGTGTTTATTACAGATGTTTTATGATTCAAACAGTAATTCAGATTTGGTTTTCGCAGAATCGATATCTAGCTACAGTTTCAGTCTTTTAGCAAGCTTTCTTAGGGTTTCAGCAGTATTCTATCTAGAGTATTCTAGAAGAGTTCCAGTACAGACAGATAATTCAGAGTATATATTCAGAAAGTTCAGAACTACTTACAAGCTTGGGCCGAAGATTCGGAATGCCACTTCCCAGTTCCAGATTTTGAAAACAGAGTTTTTATAGTCTCCATAAAACTTTAATTTTTAAAAAATCTCTGTTATTGTAAACCCATTCCACAGCCGAGTTGTTGTAACCTGGCTTTGATACCACTAAATGTAACACTCCAAACCCGACCTAGACGTTATGACTGGATCTGACGTGCCACATCGAAGTGCTCAAAACATTCCGTATTACTTAGTTTAGAAAACTTAGTCGATGTTTTAAAAGATACCTTTTTAAGTAGATTAGAGTGAATGGAAGCTGTGCACCAGGTAGGAAACCGAGAAAGAGAAGGTGAGTCCATCAGACTGCTTAAGTACCAAGCTCCCTTCGGATCCAATCCTAGACATGCACACTGCCATTGCCACACTCCAACATTGCGTATATTTTTGAGAAAACCCATTTGATTAAGTCCATTTTAGGAAAGTCATTAATTTGTTTGAAAATCATTTGCTTAGCGGAAGCTTTACTTGTAATCGAGTTATTTTGAAATCAATTATTGTTTTGGAAATCGCGCCCTAGGACTAATCCATTTTGACAATTAAAATAAATCATTTCTATCCTAACAGAATATAAATCAAAACCTTAAAAAAATAATTAAGCGGCCTTATTACACTTAAAAACCCAAAGAAACCGTAAACGAAAATAAAAGACGTCCAGTTCATCAGAAAGTAACTGAATTTTGCAGAAACAAGTGGCCACTCCGAATCCCTCACAGCTCAAAGCCCACTATGGTTGAGGATTACCTATGAGGATGAAAATGAAGGGGTGAGTTTGGGAAAACTCATTGTGTAAAAAACCCAACCATAACCTAAATCAGTTCAAACCACAGAAATAGAATAATTTGGCCTTAGCCTAGAACAGATTTCAGATTTAAGCCCATAGGCCCGCAATGGATCAAGATCTGATTTATATCATGCTTATGCAGAAGCCCAACCCATATCCAACCATATACTCCCCCATACCATCCTTTCACCATGTGGGGAGACTACTCGACCCACCCAACCGCTACACGCCACGAGAAATATGCAAGCATGGTCGCAGATCTGAAAAATGTGTGAGTCACAGATCTGATATATGTGGCAAAGCCACTGTATCAGAGATATATATGTGGCAACGCCACCAGAACAGATAATTTGTGGCATAGCCACTAGGATGCTTCCTCCATAATATAACCCATGTCCCCATGCAACATATAATCATGGCATTCATTATACAGAATAACATCAACATGCTTTTCAGACATAATTAACCCTAGGGGTATAAAGGTCATTTTACACCTAGGGGTATAACAGTAATTTTTCATACATGAAGGTAGTCTAGTAATTTATCTATTCTTAGGATTCTCATGCATATTTTCACTATTTACGTATATTCAGAACCACTTACTGCACATACTTACCGAATTGGGCCCGTTGGCCCATTAGTCGACTTTTGGCCCATTAAGCCCAAAATTGTCAAAACGCACGGATTGGTACACTTTGCAGTCTTATCATCATGGAATACCAGAATTAATAACCCCTTTCCTCTTACGAGCATTCGCACACTCGTAAGTTCCCAAAATACCGGCTTTTCGGTATTTCGGGTTTTCAACTTTTGCCGACCTAGTCTATAGAAGGGTATAGATTACACACCTGTTTTGTGATTTCCTCAACGAGATCTACACACGAACTGCCTACAATAAAATCACTAAAATATTACTCTAAACCAACCATAACACCAAGTACTTAGTCCCTTACCATATTCGGCCAAACTTGCTTAAAACTCCTATTGCCCTTACCTTGATGCCGAGATATGGTTAACTCCAAGATCTGATCGTTCCACTTGTCCAAGCCCTTGATCAACTGACTCTAAGTCACGCTATTACCAAAACCAAAATAGTTATCACGACCCTTTAGAGTTACAAGTCCAAAACGACAGCCTCCCTAAATTTTAGGGACTTCGGCTTTTTCCCAACTTGAAAAACAAGACTAGATTTAGAGTGATAAGCACTTACCACTTATTCCTTTCTGCTTTCAACATAGATCTGATGCAGATTTAACCCTTAAATGACGGTAGAACTTGAATCCAGAAGCTTTGAAGTTTCGGCTATAAGTTCCTAACTCTATAGTAGTTTCGGCTTTCCTAGGTGATATAAAAAATAACGATTTGAGGCTATAACCACAGGTATCATCGATGACTATTAGGGTTTAGAAGAGAGGAATGTTGATCAATAAAAGAAAAATATTGAAAGATATGGTTTTGAAAGAACGGCACAAAAGTATAGCTTCCAGGATTTGTGATATGAGGTTCGGCTTTAGTCAAAAACTAATGGAGGAAAGTGGTGTAAAGTAGGGTAGAGATGAACAAGAGGTTTGAAAGGTTCGGCTATGGAGGAAAAGACTAAAAGAAATAGTTAAAGAGAGAAGGTGAAAGATAGTAGCAAATGGCACAACTCCCTCCCTATTGCCGAATTTATACTGGCCCTCCAACCTAGCCGAATTATGCCCCCCTTAAAGAATCCCTTGGCCGGCCACCTTTTGATCTTCAAGAGTCAAATATTCAGCCAACACTATCCTTCTTGATCAGCTCCTAAATCCTTTCCCTTATCCCCTCCTTACTCAATCTCCTGAGCAACTCAAACTCCTCCTGACAGACTTTCACTTTAGTTCTATTACTTACCTTTTCTGTTCATAAAAATTAATCCTTTGTTTTGCTGTCATTGTGACTTGAACCTGGGTCCTCCCAAGGTTCCACACGCCACCTACATTCTTCCCAGTGGCGTCACTTAGCCACTTTACCACATGCTTCCTTGTGATCCATTTTACACAATTAATTCCTAAAAGCCTAATTTAACAGAACCCCTTTCTCTTATGGAATTAAAATTAATTAAAACTACTGGGTTTTATCCTAAGCTTGGGCCTTCTAGAGGCCCACTATCATAATTAATCCTACACATAACAAACAAAACACAGAATTTTAAATTTTACAGATTTTTTTCAAAGTTCCCGAAAATTAGGGGGTTACAACTCTACCCTCTTTAAAGAAATTTCGTCCTCGAAATTTATCTGGTCTGAACAGATGAGGGTATTGTTGCTGCATTGCCTCCTCTGGCTCCCAAGTAGCTTCCCCTCTGCCATGATTACGCCAAAATACTTTCACTAATGGGACGGATTTCCTCCTCAGAACCTTAACGTCTCGATCCAATATTTGCACAGGCTCCTCCTCAAAGGTTAAATCAGTTCGCACCTCAATTTTTCGCAACCGCACGACATGAGTAGGGTCGAATGATAACGCCTTAACATGGAGACGTGAAAAACATCGTGAATCCTGTCTAACTCTGGAGGCAATTCCAACTGATAAGCCACTGGGCCTACTCGCTTCAAAACCCAATAAGGCCCAATGAACCTCGGACTCAACTTGCCCCTCTTACCAAACCTTAGTATCTTCTTCCAAGGTGAAACCTTCAAGAAGACCATATCGCCCACTGAGTATTCAATCTCCTTACGCTTCAGATCTGCATACGACTTTTGCCTATCAGACGCTTCCTTTAACCGATCTCTAACCAACTCAGGTCCAAGAACTTGTCGCTCCCCCAGTTCAGTCCAACAGCTAGGTGTTCGACACCTTCGCCCATACAGTGCTTCATAAGGTGCCATTCAAATACTAGACTGATAGCTATTGTTGTAGGCAAACTCTGCCGAAGGCAAGTAATCCTCTCAACTGCCTCGGAAATCAATCACACATCCCCTCAACATATCTTCCAGAATCTGAATAACTCTTTCCGACTGACCATCAGTTTGAGGATGGAAAGTCGTACTAAAGTTCAACCGCGTTCCCAATGCCTCATGCAACTTTTGCCAAAATCGAGATGTGAATCTAAGATCTCAGTCAGAGATAATCGAAACTGGAACTCCATGAAGTCGTACAATTTTCGTCACATACAACTTGGCTAACTTCTGCAGTGAAAAGTTAGTGCGAACAGGTATGAAGTGAGCCGACTTAGTCAACCTATCCACAATAACCCATATCGAGTCTTTCTTGGATGGTGTCAAGGGTAGCCTACTCACAAAGTCCATGGTTACCCTCTCCCACTTCCAAAGTGGTATTTTTATCGGGTCTGTGATAATCCGAAGGTAATTGATGCTCAGCTTTCACTTGCTGGCATGTCAGACATTTCCCCACAAATTTCGTTACCTCTCGTTTAAGTCCAGGCCACCAATACAGTTCTCGCAAGTTGTGATACAACTTATTCCCTCCAGGATGCATAGCACACAGTCCCCCATGAGCTTCCCTCAAAATTGACTATCTCAAGTCAGAGTCCTTCGGAACACAAATTCTACCTCGAAAATACAGAACCCCTTCATCATTTAACCCAAGCTCAGAAGTTCCCCCTTCCTTAACTTGTTGAAAACGAGCGACCAAAGACTCATCCTTCAACTGCTTCTCTTTAATCTGATCCACCCAAATTGGCCTTACTTGCAATTCAGCCAATAGACTTCCATCATCAAACAGACTTAGTCGAGCAAACATTACTCTCAGATCAGATACAGCTCTACGATTTAGAGCATCGGCTACCATATTAGCCTTGCCTGGGTGGTATTCAATTGAAAAATCATAATCTTTAAGCAAATTGATCCATCTCCTTTGCCTAAGGTTCAGTTCCTTTTGAGTCAACAAGTACTTAAGACTCTTATGATCTGTGTATATGATACACCTCTCTCTATACAAGTAATGTCTCTAAATCTTAAGTGCAAAGATCACTGCTGCCAACTCCAAATCATGAGTAGGATAGTTCCTTTCGTGAGGCTTAAGCTGTCGTGATGCATAAGCAACCACCTTACCCTCTTGCATCAACACACAACCCAAACTTACGTGTGATGCATCACTGTACACAGTGAAATCCTTCCCAGACTCTGGCTGAATTAACATAGGTGCTTCAGTCAGAACTTTCTTCAACCTCTCAAAAGCTTCTTTTGTTTTTCGGTCCAAACAAACGGTACTCCTTTCCTTATGAGTTTTGTCGAGAGTCTTTGCCATCATAGAAAAACCTTCCACACGAACCTTCAGTAGTGCTTTGCCAACCCAAGGAAACTTGAATTTTGGACACCGACCTAGGTGGCTTCCATTCCAAAATTGCTTCAATCTTTCGAGGATCCACTTTAATCCCCTGCAGAGACCACATGCCCCAAAAAGGTTACCTCCCTCAGCGAACTCACACTTGTGAACTTCGCATAAAGTTCCTTCTCCCTTAACACTTGTGTAACGATGCGGAGATGCTCATCATGTTTTGCTTGGTCTCGAATATACCGAATATCGTCAATAAAGACGACCACGAACTGATCCAGAAATGGTTGAAACACACGATTCATCAGATCCATAAATGCTGCAGGAGCATTTGTCAGTCCAAATGGCATAACCAGAAACTCGTAATGACCATAACGAGTCCTGAATGCTGTCTTATGAATATCTGCCTCCTTGACCCTTAACTGATGCTATCCATATCGAAAATTGATCTTGGAAAATACAGAAGCTCCTTTAAGCTGGTCGAACAAATCGTCAATCCTTGGCAGAGGGTACTTATTCTTAATCGTCAGTTTCTTCAACTGACGATAATCAATGCACATGCGCATCGTCCCATCCTTCTTCTTTACGAACAGCACCGATGCTCCCCATGAAGACACACTTGGCCTAATAAAGCCCCTATCCAACAACTCTTGAATTTGCGCCTTTAACTCTACCAACTTCTTCGGTGCCATCCTATATGGTGCAATGGACACTGGTGCTGTCCCAGGCAACAGATCGATTCCAAATTCGACTTCTCGGTTTGGAGGCAATCCCGGAAGCTCCTCCTGAAAGACATCTTGAAACTCTTTTACAGTTCTAACCTTATCCACAGTCAGCCCCTCTTCATCTGTTTGACTTATAAATGCCAAATAGGCCTCACCACCTTTTCGAATCCACTTTTCAGCCCTCAATGCTGATATCACATTAGACAAATAGTCCCTTCGCTCACCTATCATCATAACCTCATCACCTTCCATGGTCCTTAGCATCATTCGCTTAGCGGCACAGTCCAAAGTCGCCTTATGCTTAACAAGCCAGTCCATTCGCAGAATGAGATCAAACTCTCCAAACGGCAACTCCATTAGATCGCCAAGAAAGACCCTTCCTTGAGTTTCTAAGGGTACATCTCTATACAACTTGTCTACCCTAACCGAGTGACCCAAAGGACTTAGCACAGATACCCCACTCACTATCTTCTCAGAATGCACTCCTAATGACCCAGATATGGCACAGGCAACATAAGAATGAGTAGATCCAATATCCACCAAGGTAGTGAATGACATATTAGAAACCAAAAACGTACCAGTTATGACATCAGGTGCGTCGCCCTCCTCTCGATGATGAGCTACATACACCAACGCTGGCTGCCGAGCCTCAGCATTTCCGACTCCCCTGCCAGGCGCCCCTCGACCTTGACCATTTCCATTCCCATTTCTGCCCCTTCCTTGTCCACGTCCTCTCGGTGGTTGTGGTCCACCTCTCACTGGTTGAGCAACTCTCTGTTCTGTAACTTGAACCTGATCAGCTCTCTGAGGACAGTCCTTAACTCTATGATCCATTGATCCACATCGGAAACAAGCACTAGAACGTTTCCTACATTCACCCAAGTGCACCTTACCATAGTCCCCACAGATTGGCAGTCTAACCACATTCATCGGAACAGCTCTAACTGGCTCCTCCACTCTCGCCCTTTTGACATTCTTGTTTGCTCCACCCGAAGGTCCAGAATCCCTCCGAAAATGGTTTCGATCTTTCTTACGGTTTTGCCTCTCAGTTCACTTTACCTCCTCAGCGATCTTAGCTTTCTCCACCAGGACCGCGAAGTCATGCTCCCTCTGCGGAGCAATCGACACCTTAAGGTCATCTCTGAGTCCATCCTCAAAGCGAACGCTATGTTCATACTCCGTAGCAACTATTCCCACAGTATACCGACTCAGCCTCAGAAACTTAGCCTCGTACTCAGCAACGGTTTTGCCTCCTTGGACTAGATTCAGGAATTCTTTCCTACGGGCGTCCACATAACTCGCCCCAACATACTTCCCCTTAAAGGCTGTTTTAAACAGCTCCCAAGTGACCCTGTCAGCTGGGGTTCCATCCCTCACGGTAAGCCACCACTGATAAGCCTCATCTTGCAGCAACGATACAGCCTCCTTCAGCTTCTGCTCCACAGAACAGTCCAAGTCATCCATAATTCGTTTTGTGGCCTCCAACCAATATTCTGCCACATTCGGGGCTACACCAGATACACCCCTAAAGATCTCCGCTCCGTTAGCTCGGAGTCGTTCAGAAATCGACCCTCGAATTCTGTTGCCTGAACTTGCCCCGGTAACCCTTTCCAGAACTCGGAGCATTGCCTGCAACAGGGCATCATCCCCGGCACCACGATCATGTGATTCTACTTCCGTTGCTGATGGTACCGGTGCTTCTGCCGCTGGCATATGTCCCAAAGATGAAGATCCTGGCCGGGCTCTTCCTCGGCCCAAATCCACGGCCTCTACCTCGAGCTGCTCGCGTACTCATATCGTATTATCTGGTTACGAATTTTATGCATTAATTTCAGAACAGATCACTACAGATTTATATCATGCTTATGCAGAAGCCCAACCCATATCCAACCATATACTCCCCCATACCATCCTTTCACCATGTGGGAAGACTACTCGACCCACCCAACCGCTACACGCCATAGAAATATGCAAAGCATGGTTGCGGATACGAAAATGTGTGAGTCACGGATGCGAATATATGTGGCAAAGCCACGTAGCAGATATATGTGGCAACGCCACGTATCAGAGATAATTTGTGGCATAGCCACCGGGCGCTTCCTCCATAATATAACCCATGTCCCCATGCAACATATAATCATGGCATTCATTATACTGAATAACATCAACATGCTTTTGGACATAATTAACCCTAGGGTATAAAGGTCATTTTACACCTAGGGTATATGATAATTTTTCATACATGAAGGTAGTCTAGTAATTTATCTATTCTTAGGATTCTCATGCATATTTTCACTATTTACGTATATTCGAGAACCACTTATCGCACATACTTACGAATTGGGCGTTGGCCCATTAAGTGACTTTTGGCCCATTAAGCCCAAAATTGTCAAAACGCACGGAGTTGGTGCACTTTGCGGTCTTATCATCACGGAATACCAGAATTAATAACCCCTTTCCTCTTACCAGCATTTGCACACTCGTAAGTTTCCAAAATACTGGCTTTTTGGTATTTCGGGTTTTCGACTTTTGCCGACCTAGTCTATAGAAGGGTATAGATTACACACCTGTTTTGTGATTTCCTCAACGAGATCTAACACGAACTGCCTACAATAAAATCACTAAAATATTACTCTAAACCAACCATAACACCAAGTACTTAGTCCCTTACCATATTCGGCCAAACTTGCTTAAAACTCCTATTGCCCTTACCTTGATGCCGAGAGATGGTTAACTCCAAGATCTGATCGTTCCACTTGTCCAAGCCCTTGATCAACTGCCTCTAAGTCACACTATTACCAAAACCAAAATAGTTATCACGACCCTTTAGAGTTACAAGTCCAAAACGACAGCCTCCCTAAATTTTAGGGACTTCGGCTTTTTCCCAACTTGAAAAACAAGACTAGATTTAGAATGATGAGCACTTACCACTTATTCCTTTCTGTTTTCAACGTAGATCTGATGCAGATTTAACCCTTAAACGATGGTAGAACTTGAATCCAGAAGCTTTGAAGTTTCGGCTATAAGTCCCTAACTTTATAGTAGTTTCGGCTTTCCTAGGTGATACAGAAAATAACGATTTGAGGCTATAACCCTGGGTAATACTGTCGACAGCTATTAGGGTTTAGAGGAGAGGAATGTTGATCAATAAAACAAAAATATTGAAGGATATGGTTTTGAAAGAACGGCACAAATTTATAGCTTCCGGGATTTGTGATATGAGGTTCGGCTTTAGTCAAAAACTAATGGAGGAAAGTGGTGTAAAGTAGGGTGGAGATGAACAAGAGGTTTGAAAGGTTCGGCTATGGAGAAAAAGAGTAGGAGAAATAGTTAAAGAGAGAAGGTGAAAGATAGTCGCAAACGGCACAACTCCCTCCCTATTGCCGAATTTATACTGGCCCTCCAACCTAGCCGAATTATGTCCCCTTAAAGAATCCCTTGGCCTGCCACCTTTTGCTCTTCAAGAGTCCAACATTCGGCCAACACTATCCTCCTTGATCAGCTCCTAAATCCTCTCCCTTATCCCCTCCTTACTCAATCTCTTGAGCAACTCAAACTCCTCCTGATAGACTTTTACTTTAGTTCCATTACTTACCTTTTCTGTTCATAAAAATTAATCCTTTGTTTTGCTGTCATTGTGACTTGAACCTGGGTCCTCCCAAGCTTCCACACGCCACCTACATCCTTCCCAGTGGCATCACTTAGCCACTTTACCACATGCTTCCTTATGATCCATTTTACACAATTAATTCCTAAAAGCCTAATTTAACAGAACCCCTTTCTCTTATAGAATTAAAATTAATTAAAACTACCGGGTTTTATCCTAAGCTTGGGCCTTCTAGAGGCCCACTATCATAATTAATCCTACACATAACAAACAGAACACAGAATTTTAAATTTTACATATTTTTTTTCAAAGTTCCCAAAAATTGGGGTGTTACCACGTACCTTCGAACTCAAGAATGCAACATTTCAACATATCCTTGAGTATTTGAATAATCCGCTCAGATTGACCATCTGTTTGCGGATGAAAGTTAGTACTAAAATGTAGCTTCGTACCTAATGCATCTTGCAGCTTCTTCCAAAATCGCGATGTGAATCTCGGATCTCTATCTGAAACAATAGAAATAGGTACTCCGTGCAATCTCACAACCTCAAAGATATATAACTCAACAATATTATCAAGTGAATAATCTATGCATACCGGAATGAAATGGGTAGATTTAGTCAGTATATCAACCACTACCCAGACTGCATCATTCTTACTCGGGGACAGAGGCAAACCTAAAACAAAATCAATGGTAATTCTGTCCCATTTCCTCTCGGGAATCATAATCAGCTGTAGTAACCCAGACGGTACCTGATGCTCAGCTTTGACTTGCTGACAGATTAAACACTTCAAAACAAATTCAGAGATATCGCGCTTCATACCAGGCCACCAATAAAGCTGTTTCAAATCGTTATACATTTTCGTACTTCCCGGATGTACAAATAATCAACTGTTATGAGCTTCATTTAAAATCATCTGAATCAACTCTGAGTTTCTCAGAACATAAATTCGACTCTTAATCTCAGACAATCATTAGCATCAATATGAAATTCTGAATCGGTATTCAAATCACATTGAGCCCTTTTTGATAACAATTCATTATCAACTTTTTGAGCTTCACAAATCTACTGTATAAATAACGGTCTCCTTTTCAATTCAGCTACAATCGAACCGTCATTAGATAGAGCTAATTGAGTATTCATATTAAGTAAAGTAAACAAATATTTACGACTCAAAGCATCAACAACAACATTGGCTTTCCCTGGATGGTAGTCAATCACTAGCTCATAATCCTTTAACAACTCTAACCATCTTCGCTGTTGTAGATTCAGATATTTCTGAGTCATCAAATATTTTAAGCTTTTGTAATCGGAATAAATGCGACATTTCTCACCGATCAGATAGTGGCGCCAAATCTTCAACACAAACACTGCCTATTTCAGATCATGTGTCAGATAGTTCTTTTCGTGCGGCTTTAATTGTCTCGACGTGTAACAGTTCAGTTTAGACCCTAGTTGAAATAGTGGTTTTGGGACCACAAACCCGAGTCAAAAAAATATTTAAATATTATTTTTTGTACTTATGATATGTGAATTAGCATGTGTGAAAGTTTCATATGAAAATTAATTCGTTTGTATGTTTAATTTGATAAATGGACCTAATCGCGTAAAATGTAAAAGTTGTCTGTTATAGGTTAAAAGTGCCTATTTGATTTGGCTTATTAATTGTGAGGTCCTTATATGGTTATTTAACCATGAAATGCATTAAATGACATAAATGACATTATTTTTTATGAATAAATGGTTTTATAATAAAGGGTAAAATTGGTATTTAGTATATTATGTCATATTAAATAAAAGAAATGCTAAAAATTTAGCTCATTTTAAGTGTTATTCAACCAAAAATCAAATAAAAAGAAAAGTAAAATGATTTCCTAGGGTTCGGCCAATACTTTTCTTGATTAAGTTATGTGTTTTGATCCGTTTTCGATAATTTCTACGTTTTTGTGATCGTTGCTTGATATTCTATAAAGCCCATGCCCAAATTTCTGATTTTGATGATGATTTTGAAATATTTCATTGATGAAATTGTGAGCTTTGTGATGTTATTTGTTAGAAAATAAAAGATATATGTTGGGTTGATATATTTTGATTTTGAATTTTTGGTGATTTTGAGTATAATGGGCTAAATTGAGAAATTTGTAAATTGAAGGAATAAAATTTGAAATAAATGAAATTTTTGGACTTGTATGAGTACTAGGAGAATTCGGCTAAGCTTGTTTAAAAGAAAATTATGTGTATTTTGTGATTTGGTAAATTAGGGACTAAAGTGTCAAAATGTAAAAATGTGAGGGCTAATTTGTAAAATGCCCTAAATTTGTGTTTGCGGATTGTTTTGAATGAATGTGTGGTTGAATAAGTCAAATTTGAATTTATATATATCAAGAGTTAAAGAAAATAGAATTAGATAGGGGAAAGTCGAAAGTTGTCTAGTAGCCGATTCTGTCTGTTCGAATCCACGAGGTAAGTTTATATACAAATAAACGTGTTTGAATTGAATTATTATTATTCATATGATATTGATTGTGATGAATGAATATTCAAACTAAATATATGCTATCCGAGAGAGTATCGACAAAGTTCTAACATCCGAAAAGTCCCGTACGAACCTTAGGAATAGTTAGGATACATATGTCATGCATAAGATTCTGATATGTGTTATCGTGTAAGACCACGTCTGGGACATTGACAACGACTTATGAGTTGCGTGTAAGACTATGTCTTGGACATCAGCATTGTATTTGATTTAGTGTAAGACCCTGTCTGGGATAGTGGCATCGATGTTTGATTACATGTAAGACCACGTCTGGGACGTTGGCATTGTATATGCTTTCTGAGCTATCCGTGTATCCTTATGTTTTTGAACGGTTCAATGGGTCTTCTGAGATACAAATGATGATATGAAATGTATATTCGATTCAGGTACGTTTGATTTATACACTATATTGATAAAGAAAGGTAAATACATGCACCTTGTGAACATATGACATAATTATGAGAAAATATGTTATATAAACAAATGGATTGGAAATATATGAATTATATGTGAACTAAGTGGTATATGTTAGTATCTTGGTCATAAAGTATATGTATTTTATGATGTTTATGTGCTTAAGTTGATAAGTTTATTCGTATATGACTTACTAAGCTTTTGAAAGCTTACTTTGTGTGTATTTGTAATATTTTATAGACATCGTAGCTATCGGGAGCTCGGGATTGTCGAGGATCCTCACCACACTATCAAAATATATTTTGGTACCTTTTGAAAATGTATTTAGTAAAGTATGGCATGTATAGGCTAGTAGTGTTTGGATATGTTTTGTAATGTATATATCATGCCATGTGATATGGCTAGCTTGTGTTTGAACTTATGGTTAAATAATGATATATGATATGTGATGAAATGACAGTATGTATGATGTGTTTTAGATGGCCAAGAGAGTTGGTCAATTTTGGTAAGTTTTGTTATGTGTTTATTTGAAAATTTGGTAAGATCTTGGCATGAGATTCAGTCATGTGTTTCAGATTATGAAACTATAAGTCTTGGTATGTTTTGATTATGGAATGACATGAATTGGTATGTGAAAAGAACATATAAATGATTGATAATGTTATGGCATGGTTGATGTATGGTTTGGTATAGAAATTGGCTGAAATTGTTGTGCAAATATGCTTGGTTTGGTGTTTGTAGGTTTGACCCAAATGGGGCGGCAAATTGGCTATTCAAATGGCCAATTTTCGTCCACACGGGTAGAGACACGGGCGTGTGTCTCAGCCGTATGCGACACACAGTCATGTTGCACAGCCGTGTGTCCCCTGGGGTTCCTTACAATTGTAAGTCAGGCTCGAACCACGGCCAAGGCACACAGGCGTGTGGCTAGCCTTGTGACCTAAGTCAGTGTCGACCACGGCCAAGACACACGGACGTGTCTTGTGGCTGTGTGAACAAGTTAGTATGTATGCCCTATTTTGACACAGCCTAGACATACTGGCGTGTCTTATGCCGTGTGAGGCACACGGCCTATTCATACGGGTGTGTGACCTGTACATCTTTGAAAAATGTTTAAGTTTTGAAAAATTTTGTATGTGTTCGATTTAGTCCCGACCCCTTTCTAATGCATGTTTAAGGTCTCGATGACCTATGTAAGGGACTTAATATTAATGTTTGAATTATGATACTATGATATTTATGAAATGAATGTTAAATGTTCTGAATTATTCGGTAGTGCCTTTAATCCTAGTCCGTCGACGGATACGGGATAGGGGTGTTACACGAGGCACAAGCTATGAATTTGCCTTCCTGCATCAAAACACAGCCCAGACTATTCAAAGATGGATCACTATAAATGACAAATTATTTACCCGACTCTGGTTGAACTAGCATCGGAGCTTCGGTTAAGAAACTTTTAACTGATCAAAACTATTCTGGCACTTTTCTGTCCACTCGAACTTAACATCTTTCTGAAGTATCTCGTCATCGGGGTTGCAGTCATAGAGAAACTCGTTATGAACCGTCTGTAATAACCAACGAGTCCTAGAAAACTTCAAACTTTGGATAATTTCTCGGAGGCAATCTAGTATAGCCGAAATCTTGCTCAGATCAACCCAAATACCCAATGCTGATATAATATGTCCCAGTCACACTTACTGAACTTCGCATACAACAGTTTATCATGCAAAGTCTGTAGCACTACTCTTAGATGTTCGGCATGCTTGGATTCATCCAGGAATAGATCAAAATGTCATCTATAAACAAAACTACAAATCGATCCAAATATGGTTTGGAGATCCGATTCATTAGATCCATAAAAGCAGCAGGTGCATTTGTTAGTCCGAAAGGCATAACCAAAAACTCATAATGTCAGTACCTTGTTCGGAAAGTAATTTTTGACACATCGGAGTCTTTCACTCGCAGCTGATAGTAACCCGGTCTCAAATCAATATTTGAAAACACTGTAGCCCCTTTCAACTGATCGAACAAATCATCTATATGTGGCAGAGGATATTTATTCTTTATGGGCACTTTATTGAGTTGTCGATAGTCAATGCACATTCTCATAGTTCCATCTTTCTTTTCACAAACAAAAATGGTGCACCCTAGAGAGAAAAACTCAGTCGTGCGAAACCTTTGTCTGTCAATTCTTGCAACTGACCTTTCAATTCTCTTAATTCAGTTGGTGCCATTTTGTACGGAGCTATCGACATCGGATTCGTCCCCGACACTAACTCAATACCAAACTTTACCTCTCAGATCAGTGGTAAACCCAGTAATTCTTTAGGAAACACATTCGAAAAATTGCACACAACTGGTACTGATTCAATCTTCTTTTCGATCACTTTAGAATCGAGCACATAGGCAAAGTAAGCTTCACAACCCTTTTTCACATATTTTTGAGCTAACATCGAAGATATCACTACCAGTAAACCATTTAGATCATTAGACTCAATCTGAATAATCTCATCATTCTGGCATCGCAAATCAATAGTCTTCCGTTTACAATTTACAACTGCATCATGTAATGTTAGCCAATCCATACCCAAAATTATATCAAACTCATCGAATGGCAACAACATCAAGTCGACTGGAAAACATGAATCTCTAATCATCAATGGGCAATTCTTACATACTTTATCAACCAAAACACACCAGCCTAAGGGGTTCAATACTCTAATCACAAATTCAGTAGACTCTACACGTAAAGTCTTACTGGATACTAAAGTTTCACATACATAAGAATGAGTCGATCTAGGATCAATCAATGCAACAATACTAGTATCATAGAGAGTGAAAGTACTAGTAATAACATCTGGAGATGAAGCCTCTTCGCGAGCGCGAATAGCATAAGCTCTGGCAGACGCGCGATCATCAGATCTAATAGTTGTGTCTTTAGTTCCCCTCTGGCTGCCACTCATATTACACGTGTTTCTGGGTAGTATACCTCGAGCTGATATATTACTCGGTCTTGTATTCTGTACTATGTTTTGCTCAGCTAACTCAGGGCATTCACGAATGAAGTGATCCATCGATCAATATTTAAAACAAGCTTGATCATTCAATCTATAATTTTCAGGATGTTATTTATCTCAATGTTTGCACTCAAGTTGGTTCGGTCGGATGTTACCAACACTAGCTACTGAGGTAGCTTTCGAGCTCACGGGTGGTCTATCTCGATCACGTCTAGAATAGTCTGCAGTAGCCTTTAAACGACTAAAACCATATTAAAATTTCTTTGACGCCGTCTGAAATGACTTACTCAATGATCTTTTTCGTGAGTCTCTAGCCTAAAAGTCAGCCTTTCTTTTCTCTTTCCCAAGCTCTTCAACTTTGCATGCTCACTCGACTAGTACCACAAACTCTTTTATTTCAAGAATCCCGACTAACAGCTTAATATCTTCATTCAACCCGCTTCGAATCTTTTATACATTATTTCTTTGGTTGATACACATTCCCGGGCATATCTACTGAGTCTCACAAATTCCTGTTCATATTCTGTAACTGTCATGCGACCCTATTTTAACTCGAGGAATTCTTTGCGTTTTTGATCTATAAATCTCTGATTGATATATTTCTTCCAGAATTCAATCTGAAAGAACTCCCAGGTAACTCATTCTTTTGGAACCACCGATACTAGTGTATTCTACCAGTGATATGTGGTGTCTCGTAACAAGGATACAACACATTTTATACACTCATCAGGGGTACAGGATAGCTCATCGAACACACGGATCATATTATCAAGCCAGAATTCAGCTCACCCAGCATCATCATCCATAATAGCTCTGAACTCTTCGGCCCCGTATTTTCTGATTTTATCAACTAGTGGCCTATTTAATCTCACCGGATCAGTAACTTGTCGCGTTACAGATATTTGAGCAGGAATTGGTGGGGGTGGAGGTTGTTGAGCAGCTAAATTTGTACAGATATATTGTGTGAACCAATCGTTCATCATTTGGAAGAAGGCTTGTTTAGCCTCTACCTTGTGGCTACTCGTAATAGGTCTAAAATCAGATTGCACTACCCCTTGAGCGGGAGCGGGTGCATTACTTTCCACGTCATCTGCTAGAGCTCAATCAGGATCCATTTACAATACGAAAACATATTTTAATTGTCAAGAATCAGCCCACTATCACAGTATAAAAATATGGCATGTATAGCTAGACTCACACGCACTACGTTAGTCTTAGAATCGACTAAACTGTAGCTCTGATACCAATCAAATGTAACAACCCTAACCCATTACCACTCATATTACAATTCATACAGATATTCATTACATTTCACAACTTGAAATTCAATCACATCAATGCTCGTAACTTAATCAAATATCAAGTTTTAAAATCATAACATTCATAACATTGCATATTTAAAACATAAGCCAGCATATATCAAAACATATTATATACAGAACATATAACAAAACAACTATTTCATTAGTTGAATATCAAACCTATTATTATATAGCTTTTGCACAGGTACAAATTAAACATCAAACGAACCATATTTAGTTAGATAGATTCAATCAAATGCATATGAGTGTAGATAAGTTACAAAATGCACCCACCAATCCAGCCAACACACCTCTCCGTCCCTCATCACACGGCCATGTGGTTCTACCTTACGAAATTATTGTATTATGTTAATTTATGCCATGTTTGTGGTTCTGTGTGCTTCAATCCTTGACTAAGCATACTAAGGGTATTTAGGACTCTGATTTGGCTTGATATGTGTGTTAAATGTGATTGTCGGTGCAATTATTCTAAACTCGAGTTATGAGTGTGCTCATGTCTGATTTTGTAACTGACTGATTGGGTGTGAGTTGTTGCTTCTGATTAAATGTCTGGAATCGGTATTCTAATTGTGTACATCTAACTGCATACATGCATATACATATACTATTTTTGGGTGGGATTGTGAAGAGAAGGGAGTCTGATCTGAACTAGTAGTTGCTCTGCTGGTTATTATTGATAGCCCCTAATACCTAGAGGGTTGTGGGCGGTCCCAATGCCTTTAGGGTCGTGGACATTACTGAATACGGTATAGCAGATTACCGCCTTGCACTGTACCACATGTACGTTAGCTACGCTACGTACCTTTATCTGATCCGACAGTTTACACTGCATGTCTGTATCACGGTTTACTGCATTGCACAGTACAACTTATAGATAGCCTTGCTACGTAATATATCTGATCTGGTAGTTCATACTGCATGTCTATACTGCAGTATTTTGCATAGCACTGTATGGCTTACTGATTGCCCCTAATACCCAGAGGGTTGTGGGCGGTCCTAATTCCCTAAGGGTCGAGGACAATGGTGATGTCCACCATTGGCAGGTAACCAGGGATGACATCATACGTAGTGCAGGGTTAGATGGATGGGTTGATTATATCCCCATATGAAGTGATTAGTTGGATGAGTTTAATAGCTCTATTGCAGTGTGATGGGGGACGGAGAGGTGTGTTGGCTGGATAGGTGGGTGCATTTTGTAACTCATCTACACTCATATGCATTTGATTGAATCACCATCATTTGGATAGTTCTGAGAGTGGGGCTAAGGCTTCAAATCAGAATCGATCGATTCTGAAACTAGGCTGATGCCCAGATTGTGACCACTGGGAATTACTGTTATTGTGTCTGTCAGAGCCATATGACTGTAAAGTTACATATGGTCTGTATTTGTTATAGTCGCTCTGTAAGTATGTTTCACTGCTAAACTATTTTTAGGTCTACTGTATTTGTTTCTGTTTCGGTAGTTAGATAGTTTGATCTTAAACTGAGCTCCTGTAGCTCACCCCCTCTTTTGTTTCCCTTTCAGGTACCTTTTTTGATTTTTGATGCTGGACTGGGTATAGTAAGGTCTCAGATAGTCTCGTAAACTAATAGTTCTGTTTTCAGTTACGATTTTGTTATTTGGGTTATCTGAACCGTAAGGCTCTATAATATTGTGGAACAACTTCTATTTTAGAATTTCATTCGTACGTTTACTTCAGGTTCTACATTGAGTTTTACTGTAAATTCTATTGACTGGTTATCAAATGGTTTTAAGCACTTTTGGTTTACTGAAAAGAGTTTTTTTGTAGAATTTTCCTACAATCACTTAGATGATCAACGTAGCATTCAAGATTCAGTCTAGACTTCTAGGTCGGGTTTGGGGTGTTACATTTAGTGGTATCAGAGCCAAGTTTGCAAAAACTCAGCCTGTGCTCCTACGCTTTCGTATGCGTACGTGTTGGTTTGAAAAGAAATTTTTGAAAAACTTTATCGCATTAAGTTTAATGATTGCGTTTTGGAAATGTTTTACGAAAATGAACTGTCTGAGACTCCGATGCTGGTCCAAGCAAAATTTGAAACTGTAAAATTAGAAATGTAGACTCTGTTATTACAACTATTTTTGTGTTATGGTATTGTAGGCCTTCTAAGTTAGCCATACGCCAGATATGACTTCTGAAGGTGAGCGTGATCGCGAGAAGTCATTTGCCTCTCCGAAACGTGTGACTGTTCAGGAGTTGGAGGACAATGTGAGTCCACCAACTTTTGGTAGCAATAACTCAGAGCTTGGAATTGAGGCACTAACCCGGGTAGTAAGGAAAGTGCTAGAAGGAGTGTTTGAGGGTAGGATAGGAGAGATCAGTGAAACGCTTCAGTCTAGAGGCGTGGATTGTGGAAAGAAGAGAGACCATAGTTCTTTGAGGTTGGAGCCTTGTTCTGCGAAGCGTGCTAAGACATATTCGAGTGATAGTAAGGGTGGTGCTCGTTGTAGGGCGAGCGTACCGTCTTGTGAGCATTGCAAGAGGTGTCAGTTGGGCAACTGCTGGAGGAAGTCAGGAGCATGTATCAGGTGTGGATCTAAAGATCATCGGGTTCGAGATTGTCCTCGACGATTTTGAGTCAGGTATGAGTGGAAATTTTTCGATGTGTTGATTTGAGTATAGGAATTATGTATGCAGTATGTGTATCTACTTCAATGATTAAATGTTCTAGGTGTGTGTGAGAGGTTTTGAGTTCAAGTTTGGTGTGGTAGTGTTTTGGGATTAGAGTGCGCAGTGGGAGCGTAGTGGTGTAATTCGTGCTATACCATTGTTCTGTAATTTGGAAATTTCGAGGACAAAATTTCTTTAAGGAGGGGTGAGTTGTAATGCCCTGAATTTTGGGCCTAGAAGTTTTGGGACTTGAGCATAAGGTTAGTGAGGAGGCGACACATTTGTGTTTAGTCATGCAAGTTAGAGACAGAATGGGCCTGCTGGTCTGGTGGGTTAGTGAGTGATTAGTAAACTTTAGGGTTATGGGTTCGAGTCTTATGAGTGAAATTTTAGAAACATTTTATTTTGTTTGATTTTAAGTTAATATTTTTATTTACTTACTTATTTTATTTATTTAAATTTTTTTACTTTTACACATTCTCCTTCCCTCTCTTCTTCTTTACTTTTTAGGTTTTTCAAAACAATTCTCTAAAACGGTATTTGTGAATCTGAAAATCTCGCGCCTCAGTCGTCATCTCCGATTGTATAACAGGTGTGGGAATCGAACTCTAACTACGTTATATAGGAATTGTGTGTGCAATATGTGTATCTACTTCAGTGGTTAAATATTCTAGGTGTGTGTGAGAAGTTCTGAGTTCAAGTTTGGTGTGGTAGTGTTTTGGGATTAGAGTGCGCAGTGGGAGTGTAGTGGTCTAATTCGTGTTATACCATTGTTCTGTAATTTGGAAATTTCAGGGACGAAATTTCTTTAAGGAGGGATGAGTTGTAACGCCCCAAATTTTGGGCCTAGAAGTTTTAGGACTTGAGCATAGGGTCAGTGAGGAGGCGACACATTTTTATTTAGTCATGCAAGTTAGGGACAGAATGGGCCTGCTGGTCTGGTGGGTTAGTGAGTGACTAGTAAACTTTAGGGTTATGGGTTCGAGTCTTATGAGTGAAATTTTAGAAACATTTTGTTTTGTTTGATTTTAAGTTAATATTTTTATTTACTTACTTATTTTATTTATTTAAATTTTTTTACTTTTACATGTTCTCCTCCCCTCTTCTTCTTTACTTTTTAAGTTTTTCAAAACAGTTCTCTAAAATGGTATTTGTGAATTCAGGAATCTCGTGCCTCAGTCGTCATCTCCGATCATATAACAGGTGTGGGAATCGAACTCTAACTATGTTATTTAAAGCGTTTATTATTTCTGAAAGTTTTTTGTTTGGCTTTTCCTGACTGTATGCTAACCCATTGATTTTGGGTTTTTATTGATGGAAGTGATGAATGAGTGTTGATTGGAAAAAGATTAGGGACAAGTTTGGTGGGTAAAACGGTGGTTTTAGTGCTATTTTGGGGTGTTTTCGTGACCTCTCTGACGGCCACACGGGCGTGTGACGACTCACACGACCATGTTCTTTGGGAATTAGGGTTTTGGGTAAATTTTGGTGTCAACATGGCTTGGCCAGACGGGCATGTGAGAAATCTACACGGTCGTGTCTCATCTAGTCTTAATTTTTAGCATTTCTGGACAGAGAGTTACACTAGCTGTTCACATGGGCATGTGTCCCCTCCACACGGCTGTGTAGGGCCTTCACATGGGCGTGTGTGGCTTCCACATGGGCGTGTAGACACCCACACGGCCGGGGCACACGGCCATGTGGTTCTACCTTGCGAAATTATTGTATTATGTTGATTTATACCTTGTTTGTGGTTCTGTGTGTTTCAATCCTTGACTAAGCCTTACTAAGGGTATTTAGGACTCTGATTTGGCTTGATATGCGTGTTAAATGTGTTTGTCGGTGCAATGATTCGAAACTCGAGCTATGAGTGTGCCAATGTTTGATTCTGTAACTGACTGATTGGGTATAAGTTGTTGCTTCTGGTTAAATGTCTGGAATTGGTATTCTGATTGTGTACATCTAACTGCATACATATATATGCATATACTATTTTTGGGTAGTATTGTGAAGAGAAGAGAGTTTGATCTAAACTGGCAGCTACTCTGCTGGTTATTATTGATAGCCCCTAATACCCAGAAGGTCGTGGGCAGTCCCAATGCCCTGAGGGTCGTGGACATTACTGAATATGGTATTGCTGATTACCGCCTTGCACTGTACTGCATGTATGTTAGCTATGCTACGGACCATTATTTGATTCGGCAGTTTACACTGCACGTCTGTATCGCGGTTTACCGCATTGTACAGTACAACTTATACGATAGCCTTGCTGCGTAATATATCTGATCTGGCAGTTCATACTGCATGTTTGTATCACAATCCTTCGTATGGCACTATACAGCTTATTGATAGACCCTAATACCCAAAGGGGTGTGGGCGGTCCCAATTCCCTAAGGGTCGAGGACAATGCTGATGTCCATTGTTGTCGGGCAACCGGGATGACATCATATGGAGTGCAGGGTTGGATGGATGGGTTGATTACTTCCCCACATGGAGTGATTGTTTGGACAAGCTCAATAGCTCTATTGAGGTGTGCTGGGGGACAGAGAGGTGCGTTGGCTGGATGGGTGGGTGCATTTTGTAACTAATCTGCACTCATATGTATTTGATTGAATTTGTCTAAATGGATAGTTACTGAGAGGGGCTAAGGCCCCAACTATAAACTAATACTGATTCTGGAACTGGGCTCAAGCCCAAATTGTGACCACTGGGAATTACTGTTATTGTGTCTGACAGAGTCATATGATTGTAAAGTTACATATGGTCTGTATTTGTTATAGTCGCTCTGTAAGTATGCTCCGCTACTGAACTATTTTCAGGTACACTGTATCTATTTCGGTTTCGGCAGTTGATCTCACACTGAGCTCTTGTAGCTCACCCCCTCTTTTGATTCCCTTTCAGGTATCTTTCTGATTTCTGATGCTGGACTGGGTACACGGAGGCCTCAGGCAGTCTTGCAAACTATTAAATTATTAGTTTTGTTTTCACTTACGATTTTGTTATTTGGGTTATCTAAACTGTAAGGCTTTATAATATTGTGGAACAGCTTCTGTTTTAGAATTTCATTCATACGTTTACTTCGGGTTCTACATTGAGTTTTACTGTAAATTCTATTGGCTGGTTATTAAATGGTTTTAAGTACCTTTGGTTTACTAAAAAGAGTTGTTTTGTAGAATTTTCCTACGGTCACTTTGGTGATCAATATAGCATTCCGGATTCGGTCTAGACTTTTTGTAACACTCCTAACCCGCATCCGTTGCCGGAATAAGGTTATGAGGTATTACTTGACTAAACAAAACTTCTATAAGGTCAAAGATATTTACCAGACATAAATTATCAACAATGCAACCTGTCTCATTGATTTTTCATAAGAGCTCTTATAAATTTCCAAAATGACTAACTATCAAAACATAACCGAATATCTAATAACAAATTAACTACTATCAAGTTATAACTAAAACATTTCAACACATTAGTTCAATTATAAGGCTTCTCTAAACAAAATAAGCGAGCCATCTTCGCATGGCTATAATGTATACAAAGTCAAAATATCATTCTACCTATAGTCTATCCTATACATGCCTTAAACCATGATGATATACCATCTTCTCAACTCACATAATGACTCGATAGTGTGATGATATCTCCGGCTCTTCCAACTCAAACTAAAGGATAAACCTATAAGGAATGGAAAAGAGAACACGGAGTAAGCTTCAATGCTTAGTAAGTTTTAAGCAATGCAAACAATTAATTTACTTATAGATCGATTATTTCAAATTTTCAAGAAATCATTCCTAGGTAATTGCCATTTCGGCCAAGTATCCATGAACATAATGCATATTTATCAAATTCACCTCACTTGAATTGAAATCAGAAATAAGATCATAAGAACTCGAAAAGCATCTCATTAACTAGTTTTAACCATGTTTGCAACAAAATCACAAATTCACTACAAGCTGTCTTCCTGAGCAATAGTCACTAAATTATTTATAACTTGAGATAAGAAACTCCAAATCAAGTGCCGTTAATTTTTTCTGAAAATAGACTCATATATCTTCCATCCATAAAATTTTCAGAATTTTTTGTTTGACCAATAAATATCAGATTTTTATTGAATTTTCCCCTGTTTCACTGTTTGACTATTCTGACCACTCTTCACTAAAAATCAATTTTCTCATTATACAGAATTCTAAATATGTTATTGTTTACTTAATTTGAAACTAGACTCATTAAGGAGTCTAAGAATATAAATTTTATCTTATAATCATCATTGTACAATTTACAATGATTTTCTAAAGACAGAACAAGGGATTTCAAAGTTATTTTGACTCTGTCTCACGCCACTTCAAATATCTCATTATCTAAAATTCTTTTGCTTACATGGTTTCTTTTATAAGAAACTATACTCATTAAGCTTTAATTTCATAATTTATTCAGCTTATAATTCAATTTCCACAATTTATGGTGATTTTCCAAAATCACGCTACAGTTGCTGTCCCAAGCAGATTTATTGCAAAATTTGCTCTTTCACACATTCCTTGCATTCAAATTATCTAAACATGTATATCATGTCATTCAAGATCGAACTCATATAACATAGGCATTAAAATGCTTCACTATCAGCTTTAGTTCAATTGAAACGAATGAAATACAATATCATATTCACATTTAATTTTCCATGATCGTAATCACCTAAAAATAAAATCATATACTTCCACAAACCTTTCCACAAGGACCAAGTGTTTATATTTGAATATAAACATAGAATCACTTCACATAACTTCACACATTTACCGAATATATCACAATCACATTTATAGTCATAACATTATTCACAGATGCATCACTTTATATATTTATAATTTAATTCAAATCAAAATCGCATACGAGTACATGATACATACCTGGCCAACTTAATATGTAATGCACTTTCAATTTGTCAACTTAGTGTAGGATCTTGTAATTGTATACTTTTATCAAATTCATCGGCACTTGGCCTACTAGGTATAAAACCCGAAATTATATTACGGCGCAAAGCTGCGGGACTTTAACCGGATACATTTCAAAGACGAAGCTGCGGGACTTTGGCCCGATACATTTCAAAGCCACGAAGCTGCGGGACTTTGGCGGATACATTTCAAAGACGAAGCTGCGGGACTTTAGTCCGGATACATTTCAGCCACGAAGTTTGCGAGACTTTGGCGGATACATTTCGGCCACGAAGCTCATGGACTTTAGCCTGATACATTTCAGTGTCTTGCATATTTATTCACATGTTAACACATTTCACATAACATATCACATTAGCAATTTAATTGCTTCATTCGAATATAAGCACAAAATGTACACCTACCCTTTAACTTTCGGTTCAATAATCATACACAAGGAACACATAATCTTTTCATTATCCTAGTTTCACTTTTAATAACCATTCGGCTATATGCCATATTCACAAATTATTTCACACACAACCTCAATCAAGTAGGAACAATAGTCACAATTCATCTATTATACAAATATCCCATTCTTTGACTTTGTTTCATAATAGCTATTCTGTCACCACATATATACCATTCAATTCACATTCGACTTTATACAAACAAGTACAATAAAATTGTATACACATATTACACACTTTCACATCATCACTTAATAGTCATTCGGCCACATTATATACATAAATCATCCATTTCATATTGGCTTTATAGCGAAATTCAATATACTTATTGCAAATCGAACTTATAAACGTCAAATAATTACTTATCATATTATATAATCTTAAGCGCGCAGCAAATCAAATATAATTACTTAAGGACTTACCTCGGAAGGCGATAATCGGAGCGAGACGACTAATCGACCACTTTGATTTTCCCCGATCCAAATCCGAATTCTACTTTTGCCAATCTAATTAATATCAAAATTAACTCACTTATTCAACATTTCATTAAATTTTATCTAAAGACACATAATTTGGGCATTTTGCATTTTATCCCCTAACATTTCACATTTTTACAATTTAATCCCTATTTCAAAATAACACAAATTACTCAAAATTTCATCAAACCCATGTTAGGCGAATTTACATTAGGTCTCTAGCAACCCATTTATTTTATTTATTTTATGTTTTGACCCCTCAATTTACAAATTTCTAAATTTAGTCCTTAATACACATTTTTATCAAAAATCACTTAATCAAACATGAAAATCAAACATCAAAGATTTATTACTCATCATCAAACAACAAGATACTCAAACATTCAATAATGGCATCATCCAAATACTTTAACAATTTTAAAATTAGAGGTGCGGGCCGACTAGATTACTGAAGCAACGATCTCAAAAACGTAAAAATTATTAAAAACCGAGATGACATGGACTTACATGCATGAACAACCATGGCCGAACCTTCAAAGCTTTGAGAACATTATTTTCTTTCTCACATTCGGCTATTGATGAAGATGATAGCATGTAATTTGGATTTTGTTTTATTTTATTTTATTATAATTACCAAATACCATATTTAACCTTAATATACATTAATAATTTCCATTATACCAAGCCATGGAATTCCACTATCAACAATTATGGAATAATTACTTAAGGACTCCCACTATTTGATTCCATAGCTATTTAATATCTTTAACTTATAGAACACAACTTTTACGCTTTATGCGATTTAGTCCTTTTGCTTAATTAACTATCAAAACAATAAAATTTTTCAACGAAACTTTAATATCATCTTATTGCCACTCCGTAAATATTTATAAAAATATTTACGACTCAGTTTATAGAAACGAGGTCTCGATACCTCATTTTCTAAACCCACTTGACCTTAGGGTCATACCACTTGAGCTTAATAAATTGCTTATAAAACAAAAATCACAATATCAAAAACCTTTTTTAAACTCACAATTAACTCATAAATATTAAATATAATATTTACAAACCTACTCATCGGATTTAGTGGCCCCGAAACCACTGTTCTGATTAACCCTAAAAACGGGCTGTTACAACTCTCCCCCTTAAGGATTTTCGTCCTCGAAAATCTTAGTAGGAAATAAATTAGATTTACTTTCACAAGGCTCATCAATTTCTCACCTAGCCTCAGATTTCTCAACTTTTCAATCTCATGAGCTAAGATTATGATCTGCTCTTTGCTATACATCATAACAAGCTGAGTTTCTACTTCTGTAAGAGATACTATAGATAAAGGATCTTATTTGTATCATCACACCATATATATAAAAAACACATTACGGGTCTTCCCAAGTTCTACTAATAATCTCATTCAATCCGATGAATTGCGAACTCAACTTCTCTTTATAGCTAAATCGAAAAATTCTACTCCCACTATAATACTTTCACAAATACTCAATTTTCTAATTGAAAATTCAATGCTTTTGCACATCAAGCCCACATATATTTTCTGCCAATCTGAAACTACTTTTAGACGGTCATGAATTACTTTTATTTCCCCTCACTCTTTCCAATCACATCAACCCCGAAATTCTTTTTATCAAAATTCAATTCAATACAACAAAGTTCAGTAATTTCAACCATACCTCTCTCTTACAATGCTATCTTAACATTCATCTCATAACCATTATTATTATACGGAAACTTAACCAATAATAAATGTCTTTCTAGTTGCTTTCTGGGTTCTAGAACACAGTGTGACAAAGTAACTCCATACCCAAAGCTCACGATGAGTTTATTTTAGTAACACGATATAATCCTTGTGTCTCCATTTGAACAATAAAAACTGGTACTCTTTTAGTACTCCCCGTACGGAAAGATAATCACCACTGTGCTAGATGTCACAATTGTTGTAAAATCTCTAGATTTCTCAATACACAAACTCTATCTCGACATAACGAATGATTGTCGGTTCCAATCTAAAATTCTAAATCAGAAATCAATTTACGTTGTACCCTTTTTAACTTGTAATTCACTGACAGACCTCTTAGCCTCACAAATTTGGTGATTAAACATCAATTTAGTTTCTAGCTCACCAATAACTACTCATCATTTGATAAGATTAATTACATGATTGTCGATCGTAAAACACATAAAGATTTCTCGCCGAACCCCAAAGACTATAATCATTTGCCCAGAAGAAAACGTAGTAACTACGACTATAACCACATTGCACTCGGCTATCATTTCAATTCAAACATTATCCTCCTTGTCTAATTCTGTCATCACTGATTTCACAATATCTCATTACTAACAGAAATCAATTTAGAAAAACTTCCATTTAATACATTCTTTAGACATCATACCTGAATACTTTCATCTCATCGAATTCAACTTCTTCTTTAACAGTGAATTGGCATATAACGAATGGCCTTCAACATGATCCAATATCTTTTCTGTTACTATCTTCACTTGCGGACTCAGTCTCTTATATGATCACAATACTAATCTTTCAACCACGAAACTCTGTAATTTCACACTCTAAGCGTATTTAATCCATATAGTACGGATATCATTACAATGCTTTACCGATGAGGGGGTGAGGGTTGTAAAGCCAACAATTTTAACACTTACGTAAGCATGCACATCACACATACTATTATGAACGAATAGTTCATTACTAATTCCGCATTCTCAAACATCTAGCAATCATTTACTTATGATCACTTGGTACTTAACACATAGCTCATACGCTAAATCAAATCATAAATTCTAAGTCAAAATATTCACACAACCATCATTTACCCAACATCACAACTCATATACTCATATAATTATAACATTTATCAATAGCAGAATATCATGCATTACGATTCATACCTTTTATGAGTTTCAACTCATCACCAACACATTTTCACTCAAACATCCGAGTATAACATTACGTACTATCGAATTAGCTCGGTTGGAAAGCATATCTCATCTTACAAAGCAATTCCGTTAGAGCGGAGATGTCACACTATCACGAGTAGTAATATGGCATGTATAGCTAGACTCACATACGCTAGGTTAGTCCGAGAATCGACTAAACCATAGCTCTGATACCACTAAATGTAACACTCCTAACCCGCATCCGTTGCCGGAATAAGGTTATGAGGTATTACTTGACTGAACAAAACTTCTATAAGGTCAAAGATATTTACCAGACATAAATTATCAACAATGCAACTTGTCTCATTGATTTTTCATAAGAGCTCTTATAAATTTCCAAAATGACTAACTATCAAAACATAACCGAATATCTAATAACAAATTAACTACTATCAAGTTATAACTAAAACATTTCAACACATTAGTTCAATTATAAGGCTTCTCTAAACAAAATAAGCGAGCCATCTTCGCATGGCTATAATGTATACAAAGTCAAAATATCATTCTACCTATAGTCTATCCTATACATGCCTTAAACCATGATGATATACCATCTTCTCAACTCACATAATGACTCGATAGTGTGATGATATCTCCGGCTCTTCCAACTCGAACTAAAGGATAAACCTATAAGGAATGGAAAAGAGAACACGGATTAAGCTTCAATGCTTAGTAAGTTTTAAGCAATGCAAACAATTAATTTACTTATAGATCGATTATTTCAAATTTTCAAGAAATCATTCCTAGGTAATTGCCATTTCGGCCAAGTATCCAAGAACATAATGCATATTTATCAAATTCACCTCACTTGAATTGAAATCACAAATAAGATCATAAGAACTCGAAAAGCATCTCATTAACTAGTTTTAACCATGTTTGCAACAAAATCACAAATTCACTACAAGCTGTCTTCCTGAGCAATAGTCACTAAATTATTTATAACTTGAGATAAGAAACTCCAAATCAAGTGACGTTAATTTTTCCTGAAAATAGACTCATATATCTTCCATCCATAAAATTTTCAGAATTTTTTGTTTGACCAATCAATACCAGATTTTTATTGAAGTTTCCCCTGTTTCACTGTTTGACTATTCTGACCACTCTTCACTAAAAATCAATTTTCTCATTATACAGAATTCTAAATATGTTATAGTTTACTTCATTTGAAACTAGACTCATTAAGGAGTCTAAGAATATAAATTTTATCTTATAATCATCATTGTACAATTTACAATGATTTTCTAAAGACAGAACAGGGGATTTCAAAGTCATTTTGACTCTGTCTCACGCCACTTCAAATATCTCATTATCTAAAATTCTTTTGCTTACACGGTTTCTTTTATAAGAAGATAGACTCATTAAGCTTTAATTTCATAATTTATTCAGATTCTAATTCAATTTCCACAATTTATGGTGATTTTCCAAAATCACGCTACAGTTGCTGTCCCAAGCAGATTTATTGCAAAATTTGCTCTTTCACGCATTCCTTGCATTCAAATTATCTAAACATGTATATCATGTCATTCAAGATCGAACTCATATAACATAGGCATTAAAATGCTTCACTATCAGCTTTAGTTCAATTGAAACGAATGAAATACAATATCATATTCACATTTAATTTTCCATGATCGTAATCACCTAAAAATAAAATCATATACTTCCACAAACCTTTCCACAAGGACCAAGTGTTTATATTTGAATATAAACATAGAATCACTTCACATAACTTCACACATTTACGAATATATCACAATCACATTTATAGTCATAACATTTATTCACGGATGCATCACTTTATATATTTATAATTTAATTCAAATCAAAATCGCATACGAGTACATGATACATACAGCCAACTTAATATGTAATGCACTTTCAATTTGTCAACTTAGTGTAGGATCTTGTAATTGTATACTTTTATCAAATTCATCGGCACTTGGCCTACTAGGTATAAAACCCGAAATTATATTACGGCACAAAGCTGCGGGACTTTAACCGGATACATTTCAAAGACGAAGCTGCGGGACTTTTGTCACGATACATTTCAAAGACGAAGCTGCGGGACTTTGGCGGATACATTTCAACCACGAAGCTGCGGACTTTTAGCCGGATACATTTCGAGTGTCTTGCATATTTATTTACATGTTAACACATTTCACATAACATATCACATTAGCAATTTAATTGCTTCATTCGAATATAAGCACAAAATGTACACCTACCCTTTAACTTTCGGTTCAATAATCATACACAAGGAACACATAATCTTTTCATTATCCTAGTTTCACTTTTAATAACCATTCGGCTATATGCCATATTCACAAATTATTTCACACACAACCTCAATCAAGTAGGAACAATAGTCACAATTCATCTATATACAAATATCCCATTCTTTGACTTTGTTTCATAATAGCTATTCTGTCACCACATATATACCATTCAATTCACATTCGACTTTATACAAACAAGTACAATAAAATTGTATACACATATTACACACTTTCACATCATCACTTAATAGTCATTCGCCACATTATATACATAAATCATCCATTTCATATTGGCTTTATAGCGAAATTCAATATACTTATTGCAAATCGAACTTATAAGCGTCAAATAATTACTTATCATATTATATAATCTTAAGCGCGCAGCAAATCAAATATAATTACTTAAGGACTTACCTCGGAAGACAATAATCGGAGCAGAGACGACTAATCGACCACTTTGATTTTCCCCGATCCAAATCCGAATTCTACTTTTTCCAATCTAATTAATATCAAAATTAACTCACTTATTCAACATTTCATTAAATTTTATCTAAAGACACATAATTTGGGCATTTTGCATTTTATCCCTAACATTTCACATTTTACAATTTAATCCCTATTTCAAAATAACACAAATTACTCAAAATTTCATCAAACCCATGTTAGGCGAATTTACCTTAGGTCTCTAGCAACCCATTTCTTTTATTTATTTTATGTTTTGACCCCTCAATTTACAAATTTCTAAATTTAGTCCTTAATACACATTTTTATCAAAAATCACTTAATCAAACATGAAAATCAAACATCAAAGATTTATTACTCATCATCAAACAACAAGATACTCAAACATTCAATAATGGCATCATCCAAATACTTTAACAATTTTAAAATTAGAGTGCAGGGCCACTAGATTACGAAGCAACGATCTCAAAAACGTAAAAATTATTAAAAACCGAGACGACATGGACTTACATGCATGAACAACCATGGCTGAACCTTCAAAGCTTTGAGAACATTATTTTCTTTCACATTCGGCTATTGATGAAGATGATAGCATGTAATTTTTTTTTTTTTATTTTATTTTATTATAATTACCAAATACCATATTTAACCTTAATATACATTAATAGTTTCCATTATACCAAGCCATGGAATTCCACTATCAACAATTATGGAATAATTACCACTTAAGGACTCCCACTATTTGATTCCATAGCTATTTAATATCTTTAACTTATAGAACACAACTTTTACGCTTTGCGCGATTTAGTCCTTTTTGCTTAATTAACTATCAAAACAATAAAATTTTTCAACGAAACTTTAATATCATCTTATTGCCACTCCGTAAATATTTATAAAAATATTTACGACTCAGTTTATAGAAACGAGGTCTCGATACCTCATTTTCTAAACCCACTTGACCTTAGGGTCATACCACTTGAGCTTAATAAATTGCTTATAAAACAAAAATCACAATATCAAAAACCTTTTTTAAACTCACAATTAACTCATAAATATTAAATATAATATTTACAAACCTACTCATCGGATTTAGTGGCCCCGAAACCACTGTTCTGATTAACCCTAAAAACGAGCTGTTACACTTTTAGGCCGGGTTTGAGGTGTTACAAATTCACTATTAAATTTTTCGTTCATTTATGCGGCATTGGTGATATATATAAAAAAAGACCAAACATGCTTTAGTTACCAGTATACCATGCGCAAATTTACTAATGTCAAAGCCATATCTAAGCATAATTACCGAATCAATATTATCTTATTCCATTAATTAATTCAAGACTATACCAATTCACATGTTATGCACATTAATCTAAGCTAAATTAACCGCACTGTATACTAGACATTCCTACACATTTACTCATTTAAAAAAGCATCATTTCAAGACCAAATATACTTCTTCTCTTGACACAAGTTTATGCGCATATGACCATATTGATTTGAGCCATTTTCAGCATAAATAACACTAAAAGTACACCAAATTCGTAGGCTTAAAATACATACACATAACCAATCACTTAACTACATATCCGGTCATTCAAGATAACTTTAATACATAACTTAAATCATATCACATACTTATTAATATGAGTCTAGTACTTCAGCTGAATATACTTATACACATTATTCACCATTTCTAAACCATTTCACCAATGCAAGCATACCATTTCAAATTGACTCAAAGTAACCATATCAAATTGAAAAATATCCATAGTATAGCATAATCCACACATAACGAATACAACCAATTTCAGTATTAACACATAACTAAATAATTAACTACATGATTAAATCACCATTGCCGAATCACAAATTAGATTAAAACCATCATCTATATTTACAAATTAAGCTAATACATGACCGAAAATCACTATCATTAGCATCATTAACAATCCACAACCAAAACACATCCATCATCTGTATATCAAGTTTACCACATACATAAACCATGACGAAAATTACTTAAACATTAGAACATTAGCATTATAATTTCAACTTGGCCAAATATAAACTATCTCATGCACACATAAATCACTCTTTTAACATGCATAATTATATCATCATCTCAAGTACAATACTTACCTTATTTTTATGAACATTTAACTTTACACGAACCTAAACCATTTAGCTTGATTTCACATTCGATCTTAACTGGACATTGCCCATTGAACCATTTGGAATCAATAAGGATACTCGAACAGCTCAAAAAGCTCGAACAATGCCAACGTCCCAGACGAGGTCTTACATGTAATTATATACCGATGCCACTGTCCCAGACAGGGTCTTACACCAAATCATATACGATGCCAATGTCCCAGACATGGTAACGTAAATCTCAATTCGATGCCAATGTCCTAGATGTGGTCTTACATGAAATCACAAACTAAAATCCTATGTCATGACATATGTATCCTAACTATTCCTATGGTTCGTATGGGGCTTTCAGATGCCATAATTCGATCGATTCATGCTCATAACAAATCATTCCACGCTAAATTCAACTCTACAATGTAGTTATACATATATACAATTCAATTCAGCTATGTACAAAATAAATACATTCAATTTAATATCATTTATTCACTTACGAACTTACCTCGTACGGAAACGAATGAACCGGGACAACTATTCAACAACTTTTGGTTTCCCCCAATCCAAATCTGATTTCCTCTTTTCGTGATCTAAATTAATACAAATTTGAATTGTTTAATCATATATTTATTCAAATTCATCCAAAAACATATAAATAGGCAAATTTCACTTTAGCCCTTAACATTTCACATTTTTCACAATTTAGTCCCTATTTAACAAAACAAAAAATATTCAAAATTTCACCACACCCAAGCATATCCGAATTTTACTTAGCTCCTAGCAGCCTAATTCTTTCATTTATTTCACATTTTAACCCCTAAATTTTCAAATTTCACAATTTAATCCTTAATATACATTTTTACCAAAAATCACTTAATTAAACATGATAATCTATCAACATATATTTATTTTTCATCATCAAACTACAAAAACCACATGCTATCATCAATGGTAAATCAAGAATACATCAACAAATTCAAAAATTCAAATATGGGCTAACTAGTATTCGAAGCAACGATCTCAAAAACGTAAAAATTATCAAAAACCAAGCTAAACACATACCTTAATCAAGCTTGGACAAGGCCGAGCCTAGCTTGATCTTTTTCCTTCATTTTATTTTGAAGTTTCAGTGAAAGATGAACTAAAATGCATGGCCATTTCATGTTTATTTTATTTAATTACATGTTATTTTACTTTTTTACTATTTTAACCTTAAGTATTTAATTAGAAAACTATTTAATGGTTGTCCATATTTGTCCATGCATATTTCTAATTGTTAAATTACATCATAAGGACCCCACATTATAAAAGCCATAACAATGTAGCACTTTAACAAATAGCTAGCCACTTTTATATTTTATGCGATTAAGTCCTTTTATAAAATCGAGCACACAAACGATAAAATTTTCACACGAAATTTTCACACACATAACATATCATGCTGTAAACATAGAAAATAATATTAAAATATTTTTTTGACTCAGATTTGTGGTCCCAAAATCATTGTTCCAACTAGGGTCTAAACCGGGCTATTACACAACAATGATTGCGAAACCTACAGCAAAATATTATGATGCTTATAGCCCATGGGCTCTCCAGCCACGGAAAGTATTGAAGGATTAGAAGCATAAATAGAGGGTTCATTGAAACCTGAAGTCAGTTTACCATTACCAAAAATAAAATCAAATAAGCAAGCAAGTCAGTTCAGTATAAATATGTTTGTTAAGAGCAATGATTAAAATGTTACTTTAAGAACAACTTGTTGCAACTATAGACTTATTGCATGTACACATGAGTCATTTCATAAACTCGAAATAGTACATTGAAATACACCTATATCGATATATACACAAAAATAATGTTGGAATATTTTAAAAATATATATAGTGTTCCAATAGTTGCAAATGAAAAGTTATAAGTAACTAAAAGTTATGTTACTTAGTTATTAACCAAAAGTTGTCGCTATTTATAATGATGAGTTTTTTTCTCTTAAATTCAAAAATTATATCACTTTATTATTAATAATTAATCATTATTATTCAAGGATACATCTATTGAAAAATTATGTTTATTGCTAAAGATATTATAAAGAGACATGAAACCTCTTATAAATAAGTGTGAATTTTCATTTGCATGACACAACAAAAAAAATATACAAAGTTCCTTTCTATTTTGTCACCATCTTTTATATTCTTGGATTGTTCTATGAAGAATTATTGCAAAAATACTTTAAAGAAATTAATATCTTTGTCATGCTCCACTCAGTGCTCAGTGGACTGTGCAAAACGTAGACAGTTATTGGGTTTCATTATATCCCTGAAGTTCATTACTCTTTTGCACACCATAAAAAAGGAGAGAGTGAATAGAACCTTAAAAAAAAGTAGCATTGATTCACTTCTTGAAGCATTTGTTAAATTTTTCATAAGTTTATTTTTATCCCCACGTACCAATAAATAATACGCTTATTGGTACAATACTTAGGGCACATTTGATTCATTGGAATGGAATAGAGTTGTTATGAAATAGTCATTCTGTGAGAATGAAATAGGACTGTAATAGAATTGAATAGATATAACAATGGTTTGGTTGGATGGAATGGAATGGGTATTATAATAGTATTCATGCATTTGGTTGAAAGAAATAATATGTAATAGCAAAAAAAAAAAGAAAACTCGAATGACAAATATGCCCTTTAATAAATTAAATTATGTTTTTATTTTTGTAAAAATATTAAAAACCAAAAGCTTTAAATGTTGAAATAACCAATATACCCTTTAATTTTTTTTTTTATAAAAATGTAGAAATCATAAAAAAATCAAATGACTAATATACCATTTAATAATTTTTTTAAATGCAAAAAAGAAAGTGAAACCAATATACTTTATTGTATACTATTATTTTTGTATTTGCACATAATCTTATGTTTTATAAATTGAAGATTCAATTATACAACTTAAATATGTTTACCAAATATCCAACATTATATTCCATTATAATAACATTATATTTCATTTTAGTAACACCACCAGTATTGTCAAAGAGTGCTACTATCAAAATAAAAATACTATTAAAGAAGTAGCACCAACATAATCCAACAATCATCTCAGCATCTAAATAACATAATAAACCATGGTCGGCTTTTAGGAGTCCAATTACAGTACAAAACTCATTTACATATATACATAAATTGACAATATTAGTATTACATACTTCCATGTCATTAAATCATCCTACAATTACATACAAAAAGTGATATTAGTCCACCACCACACCGATTTACACATACAAAAAGTGACAATCTACAATTACATACAAAAAACTATATTAGTTCACCACCATAGCCATTTACACATGCAAAAAGTGACAACACTCTATGACAGATAAAAGTTATATTCATCCACCACCACAACCACATCTTTAATGGGTAGAAATAAAATTTTTCACCCATGCTAATCACTTAGAAGGTGGTAGACTTAGAAAAACGAGCATTTACGTTGGATGATTAGGAATTTTGATCAATGCATCATCTCGCTCATTATCTGTTAAACCTTCTATTTCACCTAAAGACACATAGAGATTTTGTACCTTTATGCTAACCACATAGAAGGTGGTACACTTAGAAAAATGAGCATTTCCGTCAGATGATTAGGAATTTTGATCAATGCATCATCTTGCTCATTATCTGTTAAACCTTTTATTTCACCTAAAGACACATAGAGAGCTTGTACCTTTTCTCGAATGATCATTTCTAACTTCTCTTGAATGAGCATTTTGGAGGCAATGCTCCTACTTAATTCAAGGAAAACTTTCCTAATATTATCCCCCAATAACGTGGCATCATTAATAAGTGAAGTAGAAGAAACTAGTTTACTAGTTTCAGAATTATTTTTCTCCTTCTTTGAAAATGTAGAATCAACTTTGTTTGGATTAGACGGTTGTGATTGTGTAGTCGAGACATCTATCTCATCTAGAGAAATATCAACTTCACATTCATTGTCATTGCTTCCTTTTTCAAGATTCCTTTCATTAGCAACATCCACAAAACGTAATTCTTTAACAATATCAATAACTGTTCAAGCATCTTTACCTATGGCTCGATCTTTTGCATATATGAAATTAAGTTGCTTATAATAAAAGAAACTTCAAGTTCTGAATTGCCCAAATTCTTTATGACTTTATAAAAAAAAATTTCATAAGCATTATATACTATATCGATATAAGTAAGTCAAAACAAGAAAAGAAATACAAAAAAATTTCTTACACTTATATGAGTCCAACACTGCATCTTCAGTAACAACAAATTTGCCTATGCTCGTCCCAACCAAATCCACTGTTTTCTTTTCCTTTGAACATGCTGTAAATGATTGCCTAATCCCTTTTCAATGTCCTAATCCTTGATTCAGGATTAGGTTTAGCCTTTAGTATTGTATGAGGTAAAACTTTTTCCATCATTATTTCCAATTCAGGTAAATAACTAGCTTGAATCCCGTATTTGCATTAAAATTTTCAACATTGTGCAAGTTTACCATAAATGAAATCAATGCAACATCTTCTTTAGGAACCCATTTCCTTTTGGTTCCTCTAGAATTTTAAGAAGAAATTGCAGTTGATTGTGAAAAGTCTAACATATTTTTAAAGAAAATTGCACAAAATCAATTAATAGATAAAAAAAATCAATTAATACAAGTCTAATACAATACAAAAATACCATAAACACAACATCAAAGATAAATAAAAGAACATAAATTCTTTCAAACAACACTTGTAGCCCTATTAATTTATAAATGCTTATCCTTTATTAAACATTTGTTTTTCTAGTTTCGCCCTCCAATTTGTACATGCGTCAGTTGGATGAATATTGATTATATTAGGTTCATAATCCTCTATCACATTACTATTTAAACCTTCTCTCAACGCCGCTTCAATAGGATCAAGACTCATTTCAGTTCGAATATAATTATGAAGCAAGTAACAAGCAATAATGATTCAATCGTGCACCCTTACAGGATAAAATGACGGACTCTTAAGTATACCCTATCAAAGTTTTAATAAACCAAAACATCTTTCAATAACATTATGCGTTGATGCATGTTTCATACTGAAAGTTTCTTCTGCAGTACTTGGTTGGTGACCTTGGCACCATTCATTCAAATGATATCTTTGTTCACTAAAAGGTGCAAGAAGTCCCTTACAATTTGCGTAACCAGCATCAACTAGATATAACAACCTATATTAAGAAAACAATAGTTATCAATATCTTGTTTTCAATATTAGTATTGTAACGCCCTCAACCCGACCCGATTCCTTGGGTCCAGATCTTGGGTGTTAAATCACATAATAGTTAACAAAATTTTCAAACAGTAGACAAGCAGTCATTAATTAAAACATTTTTCGTTATCATTTCATTTAAAGACTTAATATCAAAGAAACTAAGGAATGTATTTTAGAAATAAAATATTACATCAAAAGAATTACAACTCATTACAATACAAACATTTACTAAAGTTTAACTCTTAGAGTATGATACTACAGTAAGACACTTTTCTATTGTATGCATAATAACCCACTTCGTTGCTACCTTGGCTACTCCTGGCGTAGTCTCTCTTACGCATTCTCTAACTACATCACTTAAAACAATAGCAAACACTGTAAGTTCAAGAGAACTTAGTGAGAATAAATACAGAATACCTTAGTAGATTCTTTTATAATATTTGAAAAACATCTATATGCTAGCTATCCTTCTTAACCACTTACTTCTATTTGGGTGGATACTATCACAGTTTCATGCTTACACTTACTCGCCAACTATATACTCTTAATCGTACTAATTCCCTCTTAACTACCTAACTAACTTAAGATCTTTCCAGACATTACCTTAATCTCTTCTTTTTCTTAGAACCACAAAAGTAATTTTAACAGAATATCTCTTCAGAGGCCGTTACATACAGACCATCTCTTTATACATACACTAATTTCAAAATGGTTGATCATGGATATTGTTCACTAGTTCGTACATACACAATTGCCAGATACTCACGCAGATTTGAATACTATCAGTTTACTAGTCAAATCATATTCTTGTTTGATACCCTACAAGCTCACTTAGATAATGAATTATACAAATCGTCCAAATGGATTCTACACAATTTTATTACAGAACCCAAGATACTCAAAAATACGATGATTCAGATTCCATAAGATTTTAGAAGAAGACATGATATTGTTCAGATATGGCGGATACCAGATAACTTAGATTCAACCCTACATGGTATATATAAACTTAGACTAATTGATACTTATCTCATTCATAACTAAAAATATAACACCCCTATCCCGTATCTATTGCCAAAATAGGGTTACGGAGTATTACCGGACAAATAGAATAATAAATCATTCAATTTATACATCAATGTGAACATAATCTAATTATAATTTGTCCCTTAATCGAGCCCTCGAGGCCCTAAAAATACTATAGAAATAATTCAGGACTAAATTGAAAACATTTGAAAATTTTAGGAAAAATTTGAAAATTTTGGTCTGCAGGGGTCATATGGCTGAGACACATGCCCGTGTCTCAGGCTGTGTGGACATTCAAAATAGAAACACACGGTCGTGTCCCAGCCCTTATCCATACCCATGTAACTCACTGACTTGGGTCACATGGCCATGGCACACACTGGTGTGCCAGGCCGTGTTACCCTCGAAATGGCCTTACACGCTTGTGTGCCTACCTGTGTGCTAGCCCGTGTAACTGCCAACTGGTATGCCTTGAACCTACAGGCCCGTGTGCCAAGGCGTGTCACCCTCAAAATGGCCTTACACACTTGTGTGCCAAGCCGTGTGCTAGACCATGTAACTTCCTGACTGGTATGCCTTGAACCTAAAGGCCCGTGTGCCAAGTCATGTCACCCCCGAAATGGCCTCACACGCCTGTGTGCTAGGCTGTGTACCTACCTGATTAGTATGACTTGAACCTACAAGGGACACACGGTTGTTTCGCATGGCCGTGGGTCTCACCCGGCTGAGACACACACCCATGTCTTAGGCCGTATGGACAAGAAAATGGCCAAAATCAAGCCATTTCTCTCACCTTTCTTAAGCACCAACCTAAGTACACTTGCACACATGATCAAAGCTTCAAAACATACTTAAAACATACATAAAATGATCATGGATTAAGCTAATAATCTATACAACCAATATGCCATTTTGGCACGTCAAACATAACCAATAAATATACCAAAACATACACATTCTTAACCATTCACCAGCTAACTTATTTCTAACTAAACCATTATAGATTCAATACCATATCTTCGCTATACTAAGTTCACTTTATAACATACTAACATGTAACCTTAACATGCATCACATAACCACTTAACACATATTTTTGAAGATATCAAAAGTACCAAAGTGGTGTCGTCCAAACAACTTACACGACAAAATTCATACTCAACTATTTACATAACCAAGACATGAATATCAACATTCAAACCTATTACATGCCATATAATTTAGAATAAATGTTCCAAAAACTATCAAGATGTGTTGGATAGTGTGACTTGAGTGTCGATCTGGTTGTCCAACCTTCCGAGAACTACAATGACATTAAACAACACAGGTAAGCTTACTGATAAGTCATAAAAGTAACATGTTTTAATCCCATTCTTGATGTTTTTTTGGATGATTTATTAGTTAAATTAGTGAATTTGATGCTCCAAATCCTTTAAATTTATGTTTCTATACTTAGGTAAGCGTAGGGAAGTGAAAGGAGCGAAAAACGGGCCAAAATTGGACCAAAAGAGCTATTTTTAGGAACCACATGGCTTCGACATTTCCACACGGGCTGGGCATACGCCCATGTGAGCCACATGGGTTGGGCACATGCCCATGTGAGCCACACGGGCTGGGCACACGCCCATTTGAGCACATGGGCTGGCCACATGCCCATGTGCCAGCCTATGTTAGTTTCAAACCCTACTTTTCTTTTACGCGAAAAAACCCAATCTTTAGGGTTTTTGAGCATTCTAAAGTTTATAAATACATATTAGAATAAGACTAAAGTGACACGCAGAGAAGAACAAAGAAATTACTCGAAGAACACCGTTGGAATCAACTCAGAAGCATATCTCCTTCAAGATTAAAGATCTTCATTCAATTTCTTTAGAAGTTTTATTGGGTTTCTTTATGTCTTATTGTTATTCTAATTTTGAGATGTTTCCACTCCAGATTATGAACTAAATTCCCTAGATATCTAGGGAAGATAAAACCTATGATGGATCTTGTTATTTAATCTCTAATTTACATGATAAATACTTGATTTCTTGTTCTCAATGATGTATGCTTATTTCCTATTTTGATATTTTCAGGATATTGATTCATGTTAAATGTGCTTATTCAGTGGAGCAAAAGTCCCTATTTAAGAGTAGATCTAGCATAATTGAGTGGAGTTGCATGCAATCCTAGAAATAGGACAACAAAAATCTACTGGATTAGAGTCGAATCTAATAGGGGAATCCATAGATCGAGTTAATGCAAATATAGGGGTTTTAATTAGAAAGAGATTTCAATTAATCAACCTTGAGTCAGTTGTTCTTATTCTCGAATGAGATATTAACATAATTCAGGGATTTCTATGGATCAAAGAGTAAGTGAATAAATTGTTTAATTCAGATTCAAAAAAATAAGTGAAGTCTAGGTGGATTCTTTCTTGGGTATTGTTTATCTCATTGGTTTATTCGATTATTTTCTTAATTCATTCTCTGTTGCATTCTTAGTAATTAGTTTAGTTAATTTTAGATTAAAAATAATTCCTTCAATTTATCGGCTAGATAATAGAAAGATAGCAATTACTAGTACTTTTGGTCCTTGTGGATACAATATTCCTGACTCACCATAGCTATACTATTATTCGATAGGTGTGCTTGCCTTTTTCGTAAGTTTTAGTTAGTTTAGTCATCATTACTTACTGAAGCTTAGTAAGTTTAACGTATTAAACGATAAATCTTACCGAACTAGTTATGATAATTCAAACAATAACAATCATCTAAGAGAACTCTTTGTCATTCACAACTTCAATCAGTGCATTCATCCATGTTCAAATCAATGTGAAATAAATAACATATCTTTCAAATTCATTGAACAGATTACCTTACCGAGATTTTCTATTCGATGAACGACTTATAGGTAAGAGTACATCGTCAACAGAAGCTCATAAGAGCTGGTCCTCCCAAACACGCCAATAGAAGCTCATAAGAGCTTAACAGAAGCTCAAAAGAGTTGAATAGAAGCTAATAAGAGCTAAGAAAAGCTCATAAGAGTTTAGCAGAAGCTCAAAAGAGCTGAATAGAAGCTCATAAGAGCTTAACAGAAGCTCATAAGAGCTGATCCACTCAAATCACACTAAAAAAAAAAGTATAACATGAGAGTTTGTAACAAATGTTGAACCTCGGTTTACTTGGGTAATATACTGATATCTTGTAACATCCCAAAAATCAAGGGTTAGTATAATCGGGTTTGTGAATCAAGAGAGAATAATCGTGCCTTAATTTTTTAAATTATCTATGCATTTTTAGGAAATAAATGAGGTATTGGTTTGTTGGTTAAGTGTTAGTGTAACATTTCTTGAAACCCAAGCTCAAATCCCTTCTCTCGCATCATTTTTATTATTTTTCAAGTTTTTCCTTAAACCTCAATATGTGGTATGCCTTGTAACACCCCTTACTTGTATCCAACACCAGGATAAGGTTTGAGGCATTACCAGACTAAAACATAAACATTCACACAAAGTCAGGCGAGAAAATTTCACCTAAATTTAAAAAAAATTTAAACATATGCGTAACGTCCCTTATACGGGCCTACGAGGCCCAAAAGATACATCAGGGATGAATCGAGACTAAACTGAGAACTTTCGAAACTTTTGTAACACTTCAAAAAATTTCTTTTTTGGACGGTCACACGCCCGTGTGGCTTGGGACACGCCCATGTCCTTAGCCCGTGTAACTCTCTGTTTATGACACCATTAGCAAAATAGGGTCACACGGTCAAGTCACATGCACATGTGCTAAGGCCGTGTCCTTCACACGGCTGAGACCCACAGCCGTGTCTCTGCCCTGTGTTTACTACTTGGCATTATGTTTTACCTAATTAAGGTGTAGGGGACATAGGTCGGATCACACGCCCATGGGGTTGATCGTGTGTCTTACACGGCCTAGACACATGCCCGTGTGTCTACACGTGTGGACAACTTTGAGGCTATTTTTCCAAGCCAATTGCCACCCTTATTTGCACAAACACATACATGACTTTAAGGGAACTTAACATGGAATAATTGAGCACTTAAACATACACAAACAAAACATGATTATGGCGCTATCATGTTAGCTTATACAAGCACAAAACATCATACTTCATTAAACTCAACTTACCAATTCTCATTTATGTCATGGTTATCATCATACTAACAAATCCCAATTTAACTATCAAGCATTCATAGCCACAACATAACTCATCACATGTACATAACCACCAACCTCATCACAATTGCATAAGCACATGCAAGCATGAATAAATAGGCTTACAACTCAACAATCAATATAAGCCACATCTCATGGCCTTATACAAATTGGACCATAAACCATTCTAGGCCAACACATTTGACCACATTAACAATGACATAATTAATCAAAAGACAAAGACCTTATACATGCCATAAACTTAAAATACTTGTGTTCATTTATACCCAAATGATAGCTTGATAGTGCGATGGCATCTCCAGTAGTCTCCAACCCGAGCTAGCTAAATTAACCTATAAGAGATGGGATAGAAAAGGGGAGTAAGCTTAAAGCTTAGTAAGTTCATATGAAAATAAATAACGACTATTAAAATTCACTTACTTTATCTATCCATAAGGATACTATTTTTACAATTTGCATTAAATATCATGATTACCACTTCTCTTTATGTTTTTATAATGACCTTAATCAATGAATTGTTCTTGTCTTTCCTTTTTCCCATATCTATTGAATCACAGCTTAAGTATGTACCTCGTACTATATCAGAACTCAATTAGGCTCACAAGCCTATCACATGATCATTATCTAATTTTATCATGCAACCATTCATCATAAATGTAGATCATTTGTCACAAGGTTGTTAATGTTTCACAAGCATAACTTAATTGTGTACATTCTTACCACAAATTCATGATATACCAAATTCACTTCACATGAGTTCTGTGTACATACCTGTACCACTTGCGATGTAGTACAAACTTTCTCATTCTTAATGGAACGATGGAAAAATATGTGCAAGTGTACACAATCACAACAAGTAATAAAGTGACAAGTAAATGTCGAGTTATATCATTACACTGTGGACTGTAAAAAGAATTATTTATGAAATTAATTGTAAAACACTTTGGCGAGGTAAAAATATTTTGATTTTGAAAGATGGTCAAAGATTAGTTGAAAACTAAGTAAATAATTAAAATAAAACAAGGTAGTTCTAATGCACGATTTCAAATAAGATTTAATCAATGTCACATACTTGTGTTGGATTAATTATAATTCTTTAACTTAGAATTATTAAACTCATGTTCATACTGTTACGAATAATTTCACAGCAACCCAGTAATTTGCTAACTTATGAACAAACTCACATACAAAAATCCATTCATCTCTTGACATATCCCTATGTCAATTCAACCGACTAAACAGATTCTAGCAAGCAAACATGTTATTGCACATACATACTCATTAAATTGAACCAATCTCTTGCATATCCCTATGTCAATTCAAATGATTAATTAAATCCAATAAGCGTATAAAAGACTATGTGAAGTAACAAGGCATCCTTACCTTGAAACAATTTAATCACAATAATCTTGCAAGTTATGCAAGGCAATAATATCGCCAGATACATTGCTAATTTAGCCTTCAGCTACCTTAGAAGAATAAACATGCACTGATTAAGTACTGTGTCAATTAATTACAATTGCAATCTATTTAAATAATTAATTCATTAGTTACCTTACAGCCGTAACGCAAGAATAACTTAGGCATGATTTTACTTAATCAAGCATCTTACCGAGGCTTATAACAGCATAAACATGATTTTAACAATTTAAGCAGTCAGAATATGATCAACCTAACACAAACATAATTTAAGCTGGATTGATTAAAATAACCATTTCACTAGCATAAATATTCATAATCATGTTCGTCAAAACAACAACAAAATTTAAAGAGATAGGGAACAAGAAGCAAATCCGGTGTTTTTCCGTGACTTGACTAGTTGCTCCGCTCTTCGTTCTTCATTGGCCTCGGCTATCAAGGTGGCTTATGAACACCTAATTTGTTGCTCCAAATGGCTGATGAGAGTCTCTTTCCCAAGAGAAGAAATCGGCACTTGAACAAGAGAAAATGGAATGGAAAAATGAGAGAAAAGTGAGAGAGGGAATGAGAGAATGATGTGAAGTGAGGGATGCTTTCAATGATCAGCAAGGGGTGGCTTTTATAGCTGATTGTGGCTACTAAAAATATCAAATTCCAGCAGCCAAAGAGCCCTCCTTGGCCGGCCACACACATGGCAAACTTGGGAGTTTCAACTTTGCTATTTTAGGCTTGGGGCAAATCTACAAAGCCATAAATTAAGGTGAGGTTTGAATGCAATTTAGAAGTCTTTTGAGGGCCTTTTTGCAAGCATATTTAATAAAATAAAATTCTTATTTGGGTCAGCATATGGACAGTTTTGGGCTGCCCATTTAATGGCTGGTTCGGTTCACTCAATTTGGCTCGATCGGTGCGGTTCAATTGGACCCTTTCTCCATAATTAATTAAAAATAATTTATTTAACCCAAATTAAATGGGGAATAAATTAAAATTAATTAAAATATGAATTAATACACATTTTTGGACCATCTTAGGCTGGAAATTAAAGTGCCTCGATACTTCAAATTGCTTCTCGATTTTGGGCTTTCAGCAGTGTCAGCCGAGCCAATTTTCGCTCTTTGCGCGAATCTGTCGAAAATAGTCAAAATTAATTCAAAATTAAGTATAAAATTAAATAAATTCACCATGTTCATATTTTTAATATGATTTAATTATTTCGTAATATGTAATTATTTTTCGACAAGAATTTAATCGGATTTGCATGAATTTAAGTAAATTGGGTATGAAAAAGTATATAAATTTTTGTGTTTCCACACCCCCAAACTTAATTCATTGCTCCTGAGTAATGCGCAAATTTTGAAAATAATTTCTCAGAAACACCTTTGAAAAATTCCTTCAGAATAACATTTTTCCCAAAATTATGAACTTAAAATACTTATGCTCAAAGACAAGAAATCTGTTAGTTTGAACAACTTATTATAATAGCAAAATCTAGACTAAATGCTTTTAGTAACAAAGAAATGTCAACCCTCACCAATTTGATTTTTATTCCTTTATTCAAGACTAAGCTGCAATCATTAAGCTTAACTTATGTTTTCATATGTTGATCGTAGAATTTCTCTCCACTAATGTAGGTAGCATGAGGACTTTGAATCAATAGGTCTTTATCAAGGTTATAACGTGGCTAGGCTAGGGGTAGGTGAAAGATGGATAAATTTTGGTTTAAGAAACCCTAGACTCAGCGTCAATTGAACCTTCGGAGTTTTTACTTTCGATACACCAACTTGACTTTCATATGCTCTTTTGTACATCTCTTTCAAATACATGTGCTTTTTTTTTTTTTTTTGATTAACACGAGCACTTATTTTGTGCACTGCAATTCTTGAGCAATTGATACTTCTTTTCAACTCCCCCAAACTTATTTTCAAAAAACATCTAGAATATTACTGAGTCTAGTTTTGGGACAATTTTAAGGTTATTAAGCGAAAAGTAATGGCTAATTATTGTAAGGGTCGAAATAAAATCAGGCCATATAGTCTCAAAGTTGGATTTCAAAGGATGAAATTTACCATGGTGGGCTTGAAAGGCTCAAACGGTCCAAACAATAGTTGCCTAAATCATTTCCAATGTTTCATGCTCCCTAGGATTTCGCCTCAAGAAACTACTAAGTCAATTCTAAAGACTTAAACTTTCATGCATACCTAACTTTCCTAAAGAACTAAAAATTTTATGGTACGAATTTGCATGCTTTATTAAAAATACATTCATGTCATTATTAAGCTAATATAATAATTCATTGAAATAATAGAACTTTATTCATACTCAAATTGAGCATACTTAACAGAATTCAAATATCTGAACAAAATATATCCTAATCATAATTAAAAGAAAAATTTTATTCTAAATGGAAATAATTTAATTTTTCGGTCCCTCCAACTTAAAATGAACAATGTTCTCATTGTTTAAAGTGAATAGATACTATACACCAGGTAGGATTTTAGAAAAGAGGAGGTGAGTCAATTTGACTGCTTAAGTACCAAGCTCTTTCTAAATCCAATCCTAGACATGTATATATCTATTGCCACACTTTATACTTTGTGACTTGCTCATATTTTATTAATGATTTTCCTCTCTTGTTTTATTATACAAAAATAAAAAATAAATTCCTAATTAAACTTAATCCTACAATGACCTAAGAACAGAAATAAAATAAAGTCAAGATCCTCCCTTTATTTATTCACAGACCCTTCCGAATTTGACTCATCCTTTGCTCCATCACTATCGTCTTTGCATGAATCGCTTCGCTCCTTCTTTGATAATGAACTCCATGGTTCAAATATGAAATCTGGAAACTCAGGCACAAAAATAAATGGGTCATTGTATATTTTCTTAAAAGCACTTCTCATCGAGTCATCCCTTATTTTTGAGTATCTCCAGTAGGCTTGTTGCTGCCATTACATATGTTGCATTAAGTCCATCAATTTTGATAGCTCATCTAGAAGGTCTGGGCTCGGCGATTGAGCTCGAAACATTAAAGTTTCCATATCAGGTTCAGCTTCAGGCTCCATTGATTCTACTTTATCAGGGACTTCAAATGGTTGCATCGTGGGATCTTCTTCTTTATCAGAGTCCTCCGGTTCCTCACTTACTTCAAATTGTTGCTGTAAAACTGAGTCTCCGGTTACTCGATAAAGGTCCCAATCCGTGATTGGGCCTTGGCTATACCCTGTCTTACTTACATTTGCAAGAATCTCAGCTTTCAAGCATAGAATTGTTATCGTAAAGGGGAAATTAGCAGGGCCAGAGCGTTTAACAGCATAATTACGTATCTCACTCAAGATAATCTTCACCACATCAATGGTCTTCCCAGTTAGGATCAAGTACAATAAGACCATTTGCTCTAATGAGATTGTAGTCCCATGTGAGCTAGGCATAAGGCTGAATCGGATGAAGTAAAACTACACCTTTGTGAGTGGCGTCAAATATTCTCTTCGACAGATGTGGATTCCTTGTTTTGACATAGTTCATGTAGAACCTGGAACTGTCAGTTCCTCAAGAATTTCTTGCAAATTTTCACAAAAAGAGGCATCTAATTTTTATTATTTACGAAAAGAGCAACCAAATTTTAAAAATGTTTCAATTAAGTCCCTAGACTTAATGAAAATTTGGAATTGAGTTGCAATTTAAGACTCGGATCAAAATTGATCTTTTTATTTGAAAAATCAAAGATTAAAATTTCTATTTAGAGAATAATTTTTAGGAAAATTATATTAAAATCAATTCCCAGGAAAGATTGGAGGGGTCACAAGAGGTCCCGCTTAAGTTCCAATCTCCTAGACAAAAATTATTTAAACATATTGATCCCGAAAATATACTCTAAATCTTTTATTAAAACAAAAAATAAGAAAATTTTAAATATCCGATAAAATGAACGAATTTCATTTCGTTCAATCTTATATCCCCAATAGTGTTTCAAGCGCTAAGCATTAACTTGAAAATTACCTCCCTTACTTTGGAGCTCGACAACTCCGTATGAATAGACTCGATGAATCGTAAATGGACCGGACCAACGTGATTTTAGCTTACCTGGAAAGAACTTTAGTCTGGAATTAAATAACAAAACTTGCTGACCTACTTCAAATTCTCGAACTCGAATGTGCTTGTCATGCCATTTCTTAAGTCTCTCCTTGAGTAATTTGGCATTTTCATAGGAGAATAGCCGGAGTTCCTCTAGCTCATTGAGCTAGAGCATCCATTTCTCTTTAGCAAGCTTAAGATCCAAGTTGAGTTGTCGAAGAGCCCAACAAGCCTTGTGCTCTAACTCTAAGGGTAGATGACATGTTTTCCCAAAGACCAACTTGTAGGGTGACATCCCTAAAGGTGTCTTGTATGCTGCTTGGTCGGTAAGCCCATAAGGCATCATCTAGCCTTTTGGACCAATCTCGTCTGTTTGGGTAAACTACCTTCTCAAGTATGCCTTTGATCTCTTTATTTGCAGTTCACTTGCCCCATCTGCCTGCGGATGGTAAGTCAGAGCAACCTTGTGTTTCACTCCGTACTTTTCTAATAACCATTTTAACCACTTGTTCACAAAGTGGGATCCTTCACCACTAATGATAGCTCTTGAGGTTCCAAACCTTGTGAAAACATGTTTCCGCAAGAACTTAATTACAACCCTAGCATCGTTTGTCGGATAAGCTTCAGCCTCGACCTATTTGGACATATAGTCTACTGCTACCAATATATACTTGTGACCAAAAGACGGAGGGAAAAGACCAAGAAAGTCAATACCCCATACATTGAATAATTCTACCTCAATGATGTTTTTTCAAGGCTCTCATTTCTGTTAGTGACATTTCTGACCCTTTGACATCGGTCACAACTCTTTACGTATGCATATGCATCCTTGAATAGTGTCAGCCAAAAGAATCTGGCTTGCAATAATTTAGCCGCTGTATGAGTACCTCCAAAGTGTCCCCCACTCAGACCTGAGTGACAGTGGTATAAAATCTTTTGTACTTCATTTTCTGCCACACATCTCTTGATCATCTAATCTGCACACCTCTTAAACAAATATGGCTCTTTCCAGAAGTAGTACTTCACATCGTGAAGAAACTTTCTCCTTTGTTGATACGTCTTATCAGTTAGCATCAAACCACAAGCTAAATAGTTAGCAATATCAACAAACCAAGGGGTATTATGGACATAACTTACCTTCAGTATTTGTTCATCTGGGAATATTTCCTGAACCGGTATACTAGGAGAATTCCCTTCTTGCGGCTCTAATCTGGACAAGTGATCTGCTACTTGGTTTTCTACTCCCTTTCGATCTTAAATTTCTAGATCGAACTCTTGAAGTAGGAGCACCCACCTAATCAATCTCGGCTTAGCATCTTTCTTGGCAAGTAAGTACTTGATTGCCGAGTGGTCCGTATAAACAGTTACTTTGGTACCTACAAGATAAGATCGAAACTTGTCAAAAGCAAATACAATAGCAAGTAACTCTTTTTTTGTTACCGTATAGTTCAGTTAAGCTACTGTAAGAGTCTGGCTTGCATAGTAGATGGGATGAAAAACTTTGTTCCTTCGTTGGCCCATAACAGCTCCTATCTCGAAATCGTTTGCATCACACATTAATTCAAATGGTAGATCCCAGTCTGGTGTGACAATTATGGGTGCCGTAACTAATCGACTCTTCAAATCCTTGAAAGCCTTTAAGCATTCATCATTGAACTTGAACGTCATGTCCTTATCCAATAATTTGCATAAGGGTTTAGTAATTTTGGAGAAGTCCTTGATAAATCTTCAATAGAACCCGGCGTGACCCAAAAAGCTCCTAACACTCTTTACAGATGTTAGAGGTGGAAGCTTCTCAATAACATCTACCTTTGCTTTGTCTACCTCGGTTCCATATCTCGTTATCTGATGCCCTAGAATAATTCCTTCTCGTACCATGAAATGGCACTTTTCCCAGTTAAATACTAGGTTTGTTTCTTCGCATCGTCTTAGTACCTTAGCTAAATTGGCTAAGCAATCATCGTAAGTATCTTCGAACACTAAAAAGTCATCCATAAAAACTTCCAAGTACTTTTCAACCATTTCAGTAAAAATAGACATCATACATCTTTGAAATGTAGCAGGTTCATTACATAAACCAAATGGCATGCGTCTAAATGCAAATGTACCGTACGGGCAGGTGAACATTGTCTTGTGCTAATCTTTCGGTGCTACCATAATCTGATTATACCCTGAGTATCCATCGAGAAAATAGTAATAGTCTCACCCCACGAGTCTATCCAGCATTTGGTCCAAGAACGGCAAAGAAAATTGATCTTTTCTAGTCGCCTTGTTCAGCTTCTGGTAATCGATGCAAATCCTCCATCCTGTAACTGTTCTTGTTGGTATCAACTCATTGTTCTCATTTTTTACGACTGTGATACCTCCTTTCTTTGGCACGCACTAGACCAGACTTACCCACGAACTATCTGAGATGGGATAAATGATACCTGCATCTAACCACTTGATAATCTCTTTTTTCACCACGTCCTTCATGATGGGGTTCAGTCGTCATTGTCCATCAGTCGTCCTTTTTTTGCCATCTTTCAGGATAATATTGTGCATGCATATAGATGGAATAATACCACGAATATTGGCTATGGTCCATCCGATATGAGTTTCTCTTCTTGCTCAATAGTTAATTCTGCTGAAATAATCACAGGCAAAGTAGAAGAGTTACCTAAATAAACGTATTTTAAATGTAAAGGTAATACCTTGAGTTCTAATTTAGGTGGTTCTTCAATTGACGCTTTTGGTTGGGCATACTCCCTTTTCTCTAACTCCAAAGATTCAAAGTGGGTTTGCAGATTAAATCCCCTTTGATTAGTTTCTAACAAAGCTAAGTGTTCATCCTCCTCTTCATCATTTGGAGGATCTGATGTGAAATTTTGTTCCAACGAATCTTCAACATTATTGAGCTCCTTTTCCACTATTAAATCCTCTAAATCAGATACTGCAGAACAATCATCAATTGTGTCAGGAAATCGCATAGACTTAAAAACATTGAATGTTACCTGGTCGTCCTGAACACGCATCGTAAGCTCGCCCTTCTGCACATCAATAAGGGTCCTTCCGGTTGCTAAGAATAGTCTTCCTAGGATAATCGGCACTTCTTTGTCTACCTCAAAATCTAGGATAACAAAATCAGTAGGAAAGATAAATTTATCTACACGTACCAATATGTCCTTGATTTTTCCTTCTAGATGTGCTAAGGATCGATCTGCTAGTTGAAGTGTAACCGTAGTAGGTCTGACTTCACCTATCCCCAACTTTCTAAATATTGACATAGGCATCAAGTTTATACTTGCACCTAAATCACATAATGCCTTACCACAATATGTTGCTCCAATGTTGCAAGGTATGGTAAAACATTCAGGATCCTTCAGGTTTGGGGGTAGTTTGTCTTGAAGATATGCACTGCATTCCTTCATTAGAGCTACCGTCTCAAATTCTTCGAGTCTTTATTTTTTGGACAGGATATCCTACATGAACTTGACATAGTTTGGAATTTGTTCAAGTGCTTCAACCAACGGGATGTTGATGTGAAGTTGCTTGAGTACGTTTAGGAATTTCTTGAATTGAATTTCCTGCTTTTGCTTCTGAAGTCTTTGAGGGTAGGGTGGTGGTGGTTTCTTTACTGGAACTGGTTGGTTCATTTTCTGCGATAATTCTGCATCTAACGGAGTTGTTAGTTGATCAGAATTAGCTGGTTCTGGAATTACCTTGTCGAGCTTTACAGATTCTAGTTCTTGTGAAACTTGAATTTCAACACTTGGTTGAACTTCCTCTGAGTCTTGAGCATCAGCTGGCTCTTTTTCAACTTCGATAGTGCTGGGCTCTACTTTCTTTCCGCTCCTCAGTGTTAACGCTTTGCAATGTTCCTTCCCCAGATTTCTTGGATTCTCCGTATCACTAGGTAAAGCACCTTGTGGTCAGTTCCTAAGTTCAGTCGCAAGCTGGCCCATTTGGTTTTCCAGATTCTTCAATGTAGCTGCTTGGCTTTGAATTAAGGCATCATTCTTTACCATGTATGCCTTCAGTAGATTCTCTAAACTATTGGATGGTTCAGCTTGAACTGGGTTCTAAACTTGTTAGGAAAAACTAGGCGGCTGATTCGGTCTAGGTTGGGCGTAGTTGTTACTGGTTCCAGCCCCTTGGTTACTCCAGGAAAAATTCAGGTGGTTTCGCCACGATGGGTTGTAGAAGTTGGATTGCAGTCCTTGCCTTCCTCGATTTTGGTTCTGGTTACCAATGTAATATTCATATTCGGGGTTTGATGGACATTCTTCAAACAAATGTCCCTCCCCACAATAAACACAGGCTATACTCTCAAATTAGTGAAGTGGTTGGGCTGCAAAACTGTTAGATCTATTAGTAGTAAGATTCTTAAGCATTGAGGATACTAAAGATACCTGAGATGCGAGTGAAGTGAAAGCATCCACTTCATGTATTCTAACGACTCGTCTTCCTAACGAGGCTCGATTGGTTGGCCATTGGTAATTGTTACTGGCGATCCTCTTGATGATTTCGTAAGCCTCATTATAAGACTTAGAAAGGAGAGCACCATTAGCAGAAGCATCCACTACCATCCTCTTGTGAACATTGAGACCATTATAAAATGTCTCAAGTTGGATGCAATGTGGGATTCCGTGATGAGGGCATTTTTGTAATAGTTCTTTTATCGTTCCCATGCCTTATACAAGGACTCATCATCCATTTGTTGGAAAGCAGTGATCTCGTTCCTCAACCTAGCATTCTTGTTAGGCGAGAAATACTTTATAAGGAATCTTTCAGCTAACAGGCTCGAGCTCTGTCCCTTAGTGAGTACGGGAACAGCTTCAATTGTAGTGCATCTTCGGTAACTCCAGCTAATTTGAAAGAGTCGCTCACCTCCATAAATAGTCTTAAATGAAGATGAGGATCTTCAGCAGGCATTCCACTGAATTGGCCCACTGTCTGAAGCATCTGGAGCAAAACTGGCTTCAGCTCGAATTGTTGTGCCTCAATTTCGGGTCTCCTAATACCCAGATTAAGATCGTTAAATACTGGCACAACATATTGTCTTAAGGCTCTATCCCTATCGTCAGCAATAAGGATAGGATTTTGAGCAAGGTTTGCTCTATTTCCTTGATTCATATTCTCGAAATTCATTCCTTAAGTCCTTCTCTGATTCGCTTGTCTTCTTTGCTATCGAAAGGTTCATTCCATCTCAGGGTCTACAGGGAGTAAGTCAATGATCTGGTCAATACTCATAAACACCTGAAATTATCAAAGAAAAATTAATTAAGTTAAAATTAAACAGGAAAATAAACCAAAATGTAAGACTAACAAATTCACAAATAATGGCTTTTTAAAACAGTCCCCAGCAAAGGCGCCAAAAACTTGGAACGATGGAAAAATATGTGCAAGTGTACACAATCACAGCAAGTAATAAAGTGACAAGTAAATGTCGAGTTATCGTACCCACAGGGACTGTAAAAAGAATTATTTATAAAATTAATTGTAAAACACTTTGGCGAGGTAAAAATATTTTGATTTTGAAAGATGGTCAAAGACTAGTTGAAAACTAAGTAAATAATTAAAATAAAACAAGGTAGTTCTAATGCACGATTTCAAATAAGATTTAATCAATGTCACATACTTGCGTTGGATTAATTATAATTCTTTAACTTAGAATTATTAAACTCATGTTCATACTGTTACGAATAATTTCATAGCAACCCTGTAATTTGCTAACTTATGAACAAACTCACATACAAAAATCCATTCATCTCTTGACATGTCCCTATGTCAATTCAACCGACTAAACAGATTCTAGCGAGCAAACATGTTATTGCACATACATACTCCTTAAATTGAACCAATCTCTTGCATATTCCTATGTCAATTCAAACGATTAATTAAATCCAATAAGCATATAAAAGACTATGTGAAGTAACAAGGCATCCCTACCTTGAAACAATTTAATCACAATAATCTTGCAAGTTATGCAAGGCAATAATATCGCCAGATACATTGCTAATTTAGCCTTCAGCTACCTTAGAAGAATAAACATGCACTGATTAAGTACTGTGTCAATTAATTGCAATTGCAATCCATTTAAAAAATTAATTCATTAGCTACCTCACAGTCGTAACGCAAGAATAACTTTAGCATGATTTTACTTAATCAAGCATCTTACCGAGGCTTATAACAGCATAAACATGATTTTAACAATTTAAGAAGGTAGAATATGATCAACCCAACAAAAACATAATGTAAGTTGAACTGATTAAAATAACCATTTCACTAGCATAAATATTCATAATCATGTTCGTCAAAACAACAACAAAATTTAAAGAGATAGGGAACAAGAAGCAAATCCAGTGTTTTTCCGTGACTTGACTATTTGCTCTGCTCTTCATTCTTCGTTGGCCTTGGCTATCAAGGTGGCTTATGAACACCTAATTTGTTGCTCCAAATGGTTGATGAGAGTCTCTTTCCCAAGAGAAGAAATCGACACTTGAACAAGAGGAAATGGAATGGAAAAATGAGAGAAAAGTGAGAGAGGGAATGAGAGAATGATGTGAAGTGAGGGATGCTTTCAATGATCAGCTAGGGGTGGCTTTTATAGCTGATTGTAGCTGCTAAAAATAGAAAATTCCAGCAGCCAAAGAGCCCTCCCTTGGCCGGCCACACACATTGCAAAGTTGAGAGTTTCAACTTTGCTATTTTGGCTTGGGGCAAATCTACAAAGCCATAAATTAAGGTGGGGTTTGAATGCAACTTAGAAGTCTTTGGGGGGCCTTTTTGCAGGCATATTTAATCAGCTAAAATGCTGATTTGGGTCAGCATATGGACGATTTTGGGCTGCCCATTTAGTGGCTGGTTCGGTTCACTCAATTTGGCTCGACCGGTGCGGTTCAACTAGACCCTTTCTCCATAATTAATTAAAAATAATTTATTTAACCCAAATTAAATGGGGAATAAATTAAAATTAATTAAATTATGAATTAATACACATTTTTGGACCATATTAGGCTGGAAATTAAAGTGCCTCGATACTTCAAATTACATCTCGATTTGGGCTTTCAGCAGTGTCGGCCAAGCCAATTTTCGCTCTTTGCGCGAATCTGTCGAAAATAGTCAAGATTAATTCAAAATTAAGTATAAAATTAAATAAGTTCACCATGTTCATATTTTTAACATGATTTAATTATTTCGTAATATTTAATTATTTTTCGACAAGAATTTAATCGGATTTGCATGAATTTAAGTAAAATTAGGTATGAAAAAGTATATAATTTTTTGTGTTTCCACTTAACATACCTGTTGAAATACAATTTAAGCATATAAAAGTATTAGATCACATTTCAATTCGTCCCAAAAGCTTAACACCTAATCATCCTTTATATTTATCATATATCCAACATCACAAGTATGTACATTATCAATCACAATGGAAAATAAACAATTATTTCCACAACAATCATGAATTTACAATTATAGGCTTACGTACATGCTTGTTCACTCGTAGTAATTTCATTCTCATACTCATCTCTGATTTACCCATTGAACCACATGGAATACTATTGGATACACAATAAGCTTACACACAGTGCTTCATTCGTAGCTACATGCTACCTCAAATCACATATCACAAATTGCTCGCTCTCAAGCTAATCACGGGCTACTCACACAAGCTGACAGGTACCCGCAACACATGCAGGGCTACCCAGCCACCGGTAGACGTACAAGACCAGCACCCAGATTCACATAAACACATATATCACATATCTCATGAGCTCAAGTCATATAGATCCTAGTGACATGTCACATTGTATCCTAACTATTGCTAAGGTTCAAACGGGATTTTCTCAATGTTATTCTCATCGACCATTAGGTCGTTCATACAATCGTCATAACAATTAAACATAGAAATTCATATTCAAATAAAGTATTAAAACATGATACAATATTGCATTATTTACACATGAACTTACCTCGATACCGAAATGGCAAAAAGGGATATAACAGTCAATTTCACGTTTTTCCCCATTTTAGGCCCGAATCTCGTTTTTCTTGATTTAAAACATCACATTTAACCTATTTATTAGTCACATTATTCAATGTGATACAAAAATCATATTATGACAAAATTACATTTTTTCCCCTAAAGTTTCACATATTTACACTTTTGCCCTAGGCTCGTAAAATGAAATGTGTTAAATTTGTTTACTACCCATGCATAGAAGAACCTCTTTTATACTTATATAAACCCACATTTTTCATTAAAACATAGCTTTACTGCATATTTTATAATTTTTTACAAATAGGTCCTTTTGGACATTTTCACCGAAAATCACTTAGTAAAACTCGTTTCTTACATATCAAACCTTCATAATCTACCATAAAACATCAAAAAACATGCATGTCACACATGATTAAATTTTTAAACATCAACCCTAGCTCAAATAAATGGTAGAAATAGATAGATCTTATTACGAGGATTTCAAAAACGTAAAAATCATTAAAAATGGGGTAAGAACGGACTTACTATTGAGCTTGGAAAGATTGAACAAAACCCTAGCCATGGATTCCATGCAAATTTCAGCCAAAGGTTTAATACAAGAATAAATTTGGCTTTTATTTTCCATTTTTATTATTTTAATTACCAAATGACCAAAATGCCCTTAACTTAATATTCTATTTCACTCATTTCATGTCCATTTTTGTCCAAAAAATTAACCAATGGTCTAATTACCATTTAAGTACCTTTAATTTAAAATTTCATAACAATTGGACACCTCTAGCTTCTAGAACTCAAGTTTTGCACTTTTTACAATCTAGTCCTTTTGACTAAATTGAGTGTCCAAACGTCGAAATTTTTGAATGATATTTTCACAAAATCATTCCATGAAATCATAAACCATAAAAATATAATAAAAAAATTTCTTACGTCGGATTTGTGGTCCCGAAACCATTGTTCCGACTAGGCCCAAAATCGGGCTGTTATATGCCTTATTTTTTAAAATAAATATTGCAAAATTATTTCAAGAAGGAGAAAAAAGCCTAATGATTAAAATAAGTATGAGAAAGCATGGAAATTAAATGAGGTCCCAAGTTCGAATCCCTTCCCTTGCGAAATAATTAAATTTTGCAAAATCCATTGTTTTTTTAATGTATGTGCCATCCATACCCTTGAACCCTAAGTATAAATATATATTTTATTTTATTTTTCAGCCTTTAATTCAGCTTTTACCTACCCAATCCGTTCACCCTTTTCGTCTCCTCTTTTCTCTTCAATTTTCTTTCTTTCTCCCATTGTTGTCATCGCCTATACCTAGTTTTACCATCTCTTTCTTCTTTTTCTTTTTGCCACTAGATTTGTTAACATATTCTCCACCATATTGCTTTCATTTTTGCTCATTAAAATCAGCCCCTAATATTAAATCTTGAACTCCAAGATCGATCTTGAACATTGCCAAGAAAGTGCCATTACTATTTCTCTCGACTAGCTTGGGTAAGGTCTCTTCTCTCTTCAATTTCTTAATTAATCTTATCGATTCAAAACCTAAATTTCCAGATCTGTAATTTTTATGAATTTAAATAATTTCAAAGGTATTTTTTTTACATAATTTAATGAGATCTCAAACCATTTTCAAATTTAGCCCCAATTTTGGCCACCATGGGTGGTGGTGCGCGTGCGGCTATATGCAAGAAAGGGGGCTATTTTTTTTCTTGGTTTTTTCCTATATTTTTCCAGAATTAATTTGAGTAGTTGAACCCTCCTAATCATCTTTTAAACCAATTTCAATTATGGAAAAATTTTCTTGATCGATTGGCCATTTGGATCCCACAAATCGTGAAGCGTAAGTGCAATTAAAGGTAACTAGTTTGTTATTTCGATATAGTTGTTGGGTAAAGGTTATGATTTGATTAAATGAATGAATTTAATCATTAATTAGCTACTTATTTTCTAGTATATTATTTAATTAGGTGCTTACTCAAATGCCTCAAACCATCCGTAAAGGAGAAGAACGATTGTACGTACGGTTTGCATCGATATAGTGTAAGGAATCTAACTAGTTTGGATTCATAAAATAGTTATATTTCAATGATTGGTTTGAACTCATAAGTGGGTGTTTGGGAGATGGTTTAATGGTAAATTTATTTAATTTATACTTAATTTTGTTTTAGTTTCATTTAAAGAATTATTAAGGAAAATTGGAAGATTCGCTAGTGTGCTGCGAGGAAGCGAAAATAAGGTATGTGTTCTAAACTCATAAAATTGTTTGAAAATGTTAAATATCATGTTATAGTTGATAAATTAGTTTTCTTCTTGGATTGGCTTAATATCCAAATTATTGACTTTGTTAGTGCCTGAATCAAGTATGTTTCGATCCTTAAAAGATTGACATGTTGGCAAAAAACCTAGTTTGATAGTATGGATGTTTGATTGAGCTTGTAATTGCATATTTGAGTTATGAGATATGAGAATGTTTAACTGAATGATATAATGTGTTGAGATATTAAGCTTATGTATGATTTAAACGCATATTTGTTATATTGTGTACTACAAAGGGTGTTATTTATGAACAATGAAAATCCGTAAAGTATGTGAAATTGAAAGATATTGATTGATACCAACACAATGGTAATTTGAAATATTGGAACAGTGTTTCCATTTACTGAAAGTATGTGATTATTGAGGACATGCTCAGCATGTCAAATGAATGTGAAAAGTATTGAGATATGATTATGTATGAGATTGTGTGACATGTTGCATATGCATTGGGTTGGGATTTTGTGGTTGATGAAGGAGTTCCATGGAGTACCGATGGCATATTAAGTCCGTATTATTCATAGTCAGTGCACTGCACCTGGAGTACTGAGGGATTGGCAATTTTATCACATATTATATGTTATTGGTGATTGTACTGCACTATTTGATATCCGACAGGTTTTCTACATTATTGATTATTTAGTGGTTTTACCACGTCGAGCTATGCTCATAATGTTTTGGAGTTTAGCAGACGGGTTCTGGGGAACTTGTGGTGTGTAGCAGATGGAATGGGTAGGAACCTTTTTTTATTGCATCATGTGCATAACAGATTCGAATGTTATTGATTTATGCTATGTATTGTATTTTTTTGCACTAAATGGTAATTGTTACTCGAATAAATGATGTCTCGTGCTCATACACCGTTTGACATCAATTTGATAATGGCTAAGTAATGATATGAAATTCCAATGATGGTTTTGTGTTCTTCTATTAATGCTAATATGTTTCAAAGTATTTGACATTTATGTTTTTGTCCGTTTGAATAATTGTTCGATTCACACTGAGCTTTTCATAAGCTCACCCTCCAATAGTGTTTAACTTTTCAGGTAAACCTCAAAATTAGGATTGGACTTGGCATTCAGAGAATCACGTTGGACCTCAAACTATTTTTAATAAGTATTAATCAGTTTCTATTGGTTTTGGTTTATAATTTTTAATGACTTCTGGTATGTGGCTTGCTAACTTTTCTTCTGGGATTTTTGCATGCATGGATTACACAAGCATAATAACTAGCCCTAGTTTCCGCTGCATTACAAATGAACCATTTTTGAAACAAAAAAATCGATAAGGCAATTAATTTTCCAAAATGACTTGAAAAATGGTTTTTCCACTACATTAGTTTAACTTCGAGTTTTTTAAAAAAGAGCAACAAGCAAACAGTTTTTCTAAAACAATACTGTCAACAATAAAATGAATCCTAAGCATACACAACCTAATGAATGAATGCTTTTAAGCTAACTCAAAGTACAACTAGGTTTTCTTTAAAATGAGTTTATTCGAAATCTTCAAAAGTAATGTAAGTTAGCTTAGCCATTTCGGTGATTAATGTAGCTTTCTCAATTTAGCCATAATGTTTAGGCTGGGTTTGGGAAGTTACATATCTCCCTCCAATACCATCTCCACTCCCAATCCCGATAATATACCAAAGCACGAATGTACTCTAATCTCGCGTTCAATCCAAATCGAGTATCAAAATCAATAATATATCTCAATTTACTATTCATTATCCATAATTAAAAATAAATATATAAGTTGTTCGATGATAATCTACTCAAAATTCATATTGATATTAAATTCTAAACCGTACGAACTTACCTGGACTAAATTGTAGTAGTTACAGAAGTTTAGAGACTATTCTGCTATTTTTTCTTTTCCACGAGTATCTACGAGATCTTGATCTAAAATGTAAAATTCCTCATTTAACAGCATATACTTCATTCCCAAACCAATTTACAATTAATAACCTTTTATTTTCCAAAATTACATAACTACCCCAAACTTTTACCATTTTTGTAATTTAGTCATTTAACCCTATATTCATAAAATTAATCATTTTTTCTCAAATCAATAATTTATCCAAATATACTAGGCCCTCAAATAGTCCCTAATAAACATCAAATTTACTAAAAACCCTAATATTTTGACATTTTCACAATTTAATCCTAAAATCAAAATATAACAAAAATCACTTTACAAATTCATCAAATACCATAATCAAAGCTCCAAATACATGGTATTCATCAAAACCATTTAATATTCATCAATGGAAACTTCCAAAATTTTTAGTAAAATCAAAAACGAACGTACAGGCTAGCTGGATCTAGTTGCAAGGATCTCAAAAACATAAAAATTACAAGAAACAGAACTCAAAACTTACTCATACAAGAGGTTGAATTAGCTGAACCTTCAAACCTAAGCTTTCATGGTGTTTCGGCTATGGAAAGAAGAAATTAAGAAGAAATGTCTTTTAATTCCTTTAGTTTTTGTTTTGATTTTATAAAATTTATCATTTTGCCATTAAATCGTGTAATATTTAATAATTTTCATCCATAATGTCATCCAAAATTAACGTCAAGGAATATTTACTTCATTGATCCTTTCTAATTTAATAATCAAGCTATTAAATCAATTAATACTATAATTTCTATATTTTGCCACTTTTTCAATTTAGTCCTTTTTCTTTAATTAACTAACTAAGCGTTAAAATTTCTTAAAGAAATTTTAATACAACCTTAATAGTACATTGTAAATATTTGTTAAAATATTTACAACTTGGTTTATAGAAACAAGGTCCCAATATCTCATTTTCTAAAACCATTTGACTTTAAGGTCATACCACTTGAACCTAATTATTCTTTCAAGTGGTATAATTTACCAATTCAAAATTTATTTTAACACCATAATTGTCTTGTAAATATTAAATAATAATATTTATGAACTTACTCGTTGGATCTGTGGTCTCATAACCACTGTTTTCGACACCAATGAAAACCGGGTTGTTACAACAAACATGCCCAGAGCCCAAACTAATAGGTTATCATGGTGGAGACCATTTCTGAACATATATATGCACACTTCTTTTCAGAAAACTCCCTTAAGACTTATAAACTTACATCATAGATCTTATTCAACTACCTTAACTTCAGACGTAGCATAACCTTATCATAGTAGTATAGAGCAATCAGAATTTATCCAAATTTCAACATAAGGGAAGATAATCATATTCTACCAGACAAACTTAACAGAGTACTCCACAAGGGTCAAACAAAATACACCATAAGGGCAATATACAAAATCACGTGTTTAATGTCTCGACAGACTTTCACAGAAGGTGTCATTGGTTTCTCCATCATGGACTTATACATAAATTTTATGTATTCTAAAAAATGCAAAATGAGTATTGTTTCTCCACAAAGTATGAGAATAGTTAGATTAGCACTTTTCATCATATAATGTGTCATCATCAAATTGCTATTCTTTGTTAGTGTTCACATAGTACATTAGCTCTGCGAGGTATTTTGCTATTCAATGTTTCAAATTATAATCTATGTTACCTGTTGTATCTTCACTTCCTTCGAACGAGCATTCTACTATTAAATCTACCAACACCTGCCCTTTTATTATTGTTTGCGGGGTAAAATCAATCATGAATTCTGCAAGTTCGATGTTCTATTTTATTATCCTCCCCAGGGTGTCGTCCTTGGCAAGCACTTCATTCATTGGCTAGTCAATGATTGCGGCAATTGGATGGGCCTAGAAGTATGGTCGCAGCTTGCGAGCTGCAATGTTTAGAGTATAAATGCATTTTTTCTATTCTTGTGTACCTGAACTCGCCATGCTGAAGGACCTTGCTGACATAGTAAACTAGAAATTGGAGGGTGCCTTCGGACTTGACTAAGACAGTTGTGATTATTTCCTTTGAGGCTTCTAATTATAGGTGTAGTGTTTCTCCTGTCTGAGGAGACTTTAGCAGTGGAGGGAAGTAAGGTACTGCTTTAGTTGCTCGAAGGCGGTTTGGCACTCTTTAGTCCACGAGAAAGGCTTCCTTAAAGCTCTGAAAAATGTCAAGCATTTGTCCACCATTCTAGAGATAAACCTATTCAGTGCCACTATCTTGCCCATGAGGTGCTAGGTTTCTTTTATAGTTCACAGGGGTGGCATCTCTGCGATGGCTTGGATTTTTTTTTGGGTTTGCCTCTATTCCCCTCTCCGAGATCATGAAACCCAAGAACTTGTTGTCTCGCACACCGAAGGCGTATTTCTCGGGGTTAAGCTTCATGCTGTGGGCCCTCAATATTGTGATGTGTCAAAGAGGTTACACACATGTTTCTTCATGGATTCACTTTTTACAAGCATGTCGTCTACATAAACTTCCAGGTCACTGCCTATCTACTCTTTGAATATCTTGTTTACCAACCTTTGTTAAGTCGCCTCCGCATTGTTGAGTCCAATTGGCATGACCTAGTAACAGAAGAGACCTTCTTCAGTGATGAAAGTTATCTTTTCCTGGTCGCTAAGATCTGATTGTAGCATAAAAAGACATTCATTGAGATAATAAACTTGTATCCAGTAGAGGCATCCACTAGACGATCTATCGATGGTAGGGGGAAGCTATCCTTGGGGCATGCCTTGTTCAGGTTGGTGAAGTCAATGCACATCCTTCAATTGCCTGTCGCCTTTTTTACCATCACTACATTTGAGATCCAGTCCGCGTACTCTACTTCCCTAATGAATCCAGCAGCCAATAACTTGGCGACCTCTTGTCTCACTGTATTTATTACATATGGTGCAAAGTTTCTCTTTTGCTGTTTTGTAGGCTTCGCTTTTGGGAGTACATTCAATTTTTGCACTATTTCCCACGGATCCACGCCTAGCATATCCATTACGAACCATGCAAAGACATCCAAGTTTCCCCTCAAGCATTCAACCAGTAGCCTATTCTCTTCCCCACTCAGCGCCGACGAGATCTTAACTATCCTTTCTTTATTGTCGCAGAATAGCTGCAAGGTCTCGATGTGCTCTGCTACCTCTGGTTTCTTATCTTTATGCTCTTTCCTTACATCCAAATCGTCCAAGTCGATAGCTTGGCCTGGTGAACTCTATTTCTCGGTCAAAGGCTACTTACCCTGCCTGACAGAAAAGATATGACACTGCCTTGCCATACGCTGGTCAGACCGCAAGAAGCCGACATCAGTACTTGTCAGGAACTTGATACTCATACAATAGGTTGCCATTACCATCTTTTCCATTCACATCATTGTTCTACCAAAGATGGCGTTATATGCCATTGGATGGTCTACCACATAGGATTTGACACACTTAATGGTCGTATGTTCTCCTTCACCTAGAGTGACCAGCAACGTGATGGAGCCCCTTACCTCAACATGGTGTTTCACGAAGCCATATAAAGGGATGACTGCAGATAAGAACTGCTCCTTTAAGCCCATTTTCTTATATGCTCCCCAAGATAATACTTCCACTGCGTTGCCCTTATCGACAAATATCCTCTTAACTTTGAAGCCTGAAACCTCATGTAACACCCCTAACCTATATCCATCGTCAGATTAAGGTTACGGAGTATTACTGTACAAACGAAACATTCAACATACATTTCATACATCATTGAAAACATATTAAAATACATTCATTCCCATATGTATCGTCCCTTAATCAATCTCTCGAGGCCCTAAAATCACCTTAGAAACAATTCGGGACCAAATTGGAAGTAATTAGGAAGTTCAAGAGATTAGAAAAATTTGACTGTAGGGGTCACACGGCTATATGGCCAAGCCATGTGCCTCACACGGTTGAGACACACACCTGTGTTTTGGGCCGTTTAACAATCGAATTAGGGATACATGACCATGTCCCAGCCTGTATCCTCACCCGTGTAACCCACAGAGAAGGGTCACATAGTCGTGTCATATGCACATGCGCCAGGCTGTGTGCTATGCTGTGTAACTGCCTGACTTGCATGCATTAAAACCTACAGGGGACACATGGCTGTGTCGCCAGGTCGTGTGTTACACACGGCTGAGTCACACGGCCGTGTCTCAAGCCGTGTGGACCTGAGATGAACTTTAAACAATAAGATTACCATTTGAAATTGACTTGGACCCTAAGTAAACCATTTACCAACCAAAGTACCTATTCAAAGTGACATTAAAAACACCAAAATACATGCCAAATCAACATCCTAAATGCCTAACCAATGTATCACCATTGATACCACAAGTATATACAATTGTATCTCAAAATAAAACCTCAAACACAACTTATCAATTCATTAAATAAAACACCTAACCCAATGTACCTATCATAGGTACCTCAAATACAACATATCATTAGCATATACCTTTCCTATTTGCATTAAAATATCTACCTCATTCACATATAACGTATAAGTTAATAATTTCTACAAAAGTCATACATAACATTATACACATCCAAAACATTTATAATGACATACAAACCTATTACATGCAATATAATCCAAAATAAACATTCCAAAAACTACCAAAATTTATGGATAGTATGGCTTGAGTGTTGATCTGATCATCCAACCTTCCGAGTATCTACAAGAACAAATAATAACACAAGTTTAAAGAAGCTTAGTAAATTCTACGTATTGTTATAATATACTTTACTGAAGCAAGTATAACAATTAAAAAAGTAATAATACAACCATGAATGTTCCCTGTTATCCACAATCTCAATCGATAAATCATAAATGTTCAATTCAAAACTCAAATATATGGTGAATCCATCAAAATTACTCAACAAGTTACTTTACTGAGATTTTCAATCCGATGAACAACTTACGAATAAGAGTACATCGACAAACCATCCAAAACACACCAGATGCTCGTAAGAGCCAATCCATCTAAAACATACCAATGCTCATAAAAGCTAATTCCTCCAAGACACACCAATGCTCATAAGAGTTAATGCCTCCGAAACACACTAATGTTCAAAAGAGCTAGTCCAACCAAAACACACCAAAACAGAGAGTATAACACGAGATTTCGCAACAAATTTTGAACCTCGATCCATCCAGGAAACAATCTCCACAACAATCTCCACTCCAAACCCCCATAACAAACCATATCTCGATTGTACTCTCCCCGAGTTCAATTCGATCCAAACATCAAAAATCAATAACATTTCATCAACAACAATTAAATATATCTTTTGTACCATCTTAAATTGTTAAAGAAATCATATAAATATTAAATTTTAAATCGTATGACCTTACCTGGACTGAATTGTAGTAGTTACAAAAGTTTAGGGACAATTTCATAAGTTTTCCTTTTCTACGAGTATCTACGGGATCTTGGTCTAAAATATAAAATTTCTCAATTATTATCTTACATTTCACATTTCAATCCATTTTATAATTGATACCCTTTTATTTTTAAAATTTACGCAATTATCTTAAACTTTTACAATTTTGCAATTTAGTCCCTTAACCCAAAATTCATCAAATTAACTATTTTTCTCAAGTCAATATTCCATCCAAATATACTAGGCCCTTAAACAGTCCCTAATGAACATTAAATTCACTAGCAATCCCCAAAATTTTGACATTTTCACAATTTAATCCTAAAATCAAAATCTAACAAAAATCACTTTATAAAATCATCAAACAACATAATCAAAGCTTTAAATACACAACTGTCATAAAAAAAAATTCAAGGCTCATCAATGGAAACTTCTAAAATTTTTAACAGATTCAAAAATAAAGGTACGGGCTAGCTGGACCTAGTTGCAACAATCTCAAAAACATAAAAAATATAAGAAAACGGATCAATCTTTATACCATGCAAAGATAAGAGATAAAAAAAAAAAAAAAGCTTCCCAAGTCTTCAATGGCGAGGTTCGGCCAAGAAGAAGAGAAAACTGAAAAAAATAAAGCTTTTGATTCAATTTGTTTTATTAATTTTGAATAATTTACAAAATTGCCATCAAACCAATTTTCTTTAGTCTTTTTCTTTAATTATTAACCCCATTACCATCCACTACTAAATAGTGAGGTCTAATTGTCTTATTGGACCTTTATTAATTAAGCTATTAAATCATCTAAATACAATAATTACTAAGTTTTGCACTTTTTACAAATTACTCTTTTTTCTTTAATTAGCTATCTAAACGTTAATATTTTCGAACCAAATTTTAATACGACTCTAACAACTCTTTAAACATTCTAAAAATAATATTTACGAGTCAGTACTACAAATATTTGTGGTCTTGAACCACTATTCCATCACCACTGAAATTTGAGCTATTACACCTTAGCTGAAACCACCATCGATTCATTCCCTTCTTCACCATGTATTAGCTCATCATCGTCGCTTTCAAACTCCACACTTCATTTCTCCTAGTGTCGTGATTTCTTCGAAGAATTGAGTGACATCATGCCCCTCAATTATACTTACCTCTTTGTGCTTGATAGCATCCACTCGTCGTTTGTGCCTACTATTACACGAATGGTGCCTCACACCCTTTGCTTTCCCTTGGGATCTGGTCCTTGCGAGCTTTGGCCTTGCTGCAGGCTTCCTCCATTTATGAACTCCACCAGTTTTCCATTTCGAACCGCTTCTTCTATGGCATCCTTTAGCGTGAAATAGTCATCGTTCTTATGTCCCATGTCATCAAGGAATGCGCATCGGTCCCTAAAATTCATCCTTCTACCGATACTTCGCATTAAGGGGGTTTGGGAAAGATGCCTAAGCTTCTTACTTAGCTAAGTATGTACGCTCACATGGCATTCAATGGGGTGTAAGCCTTAAACCTGCCTTGGGGGTAACGCCTTTCATACTCTTACTAGTGCCTCTGCGAGTTTCTAAGTGCATCACTGTAACACCCCTTACCCGAATCCAAGGCCGGAACAGAGTACGAGGCATTACCAGACTTAACAATACACATAGACGAAAACCGGGCCATAAAATTTTATTTAATTTAAAACTTTTCAAACACATGCATAACAAAAAAAGCTAACTATATCATTACATCAAAACATAGGACATAGCACGATTAATTAAACTTATAAACCTTAATGGATAAGGACCACATCTCATAATCATATACGATAACTCAATGCAGACTGATACGTATGGTCAAAATCATAATAAAAACACATATCACAAACCAACTTCCTATACATGCCACTCACTTAATATTTCTAATATTTGAATTAATTCTTCCAAAAATGATAGTTTGATAGTGTGATTTTGCCTCCGACGATCTCCAACCCCGAGCCGACCTGTCAATACTAAAGAAATGGAAGAGATGGGTAAGCATATGAAAATAATAAGCAATTACTACCATGCTTTTCAAGATAAAACACTACAATTGTACAATTACACATATTCAGGTTAACCTGTGTTATTGAGTTATAGTTACTAAATCATTCATATTTGAAGCTACAAAACTCCAAATTTAGTTTCGTTAATTTTATTTGAAACTATATTTATATATCTTTCTCCCATAAAATTTTCAGAATTTTTGGTTTAGCCAATTAGTACAGTTTATTAGTTAAATTCTCCCCTGTTTCAGAGTATGACTACTCTAACCTCTGTGCACTACGAACCAAATTTCTCCCTGTACATAATTCCAACGACCATTCTGTTTATTTTCCTTAAAAATAAACTCAATAAGGAATCCATGCATATAAGATATGACTCTTAATAGTTTTTTTAAAATTTATGGTGAATCTCTAAAGTCAGAATAGGGGATCACATAATCATTCTGAACCAGTCTCACCAAAAACTAAATATCTCAAAATATAGAATTCATTTGCTTTCTCTGTTTCTTTTATATGAAAATAGACTCGTTAAGCTTTAATTTCATATCTCATTAAGCCTCTAATATAAGTTATACTATTTTTATTGATTTTCCAAACTCACATCACTGTTACTGTTCGAAACAATTTTATTGCTAATTCACTCTTTCACACTTTCTTTGTATTAACCTCATTTTAACATACATATCACAAATCATTTTCACCACATTTCATACATCACAAGTATAGGCCCATGATTACAAGGTCACTGTAAAATCATCCTCATGTATAACTTACTTGTTTATAACCTTACCACATCCCGGTTACTAAATGAACACATCATTCACATAACCAAGTTCCTGCACTTATTCATCACAAAACTCACAAAGCAGTACATAATAAGTCTCCCGTTGAACACTTCGGATCAATCTTTGATACTTGGTGGTTTCCACACATAGCTCCACCCATCATAAAGTTCGGCTCTCTTGTACACATGGTGAACACTTAGTACCACCCATGTGACCTAACCAGTTTATCTCGTAGCTCTCTTGTCTACATGGTGTCCTTCACCTGGAACCACGCATGCGACCTAGCTACATATATCCCGTAGCTCTCTTGTCTACATGGTGTACACATAGTATCACCCATGCGACCTAGCTACATCATAATGTCTCGTAGCTCTCTTGTACACATGATGTGCACTCAGCACCATACATGTGACCTAGCTACATACCATCTGTATCATCCAATCTTTCCGAAGGTTCAACTGGGATTTCTCTCTCTTTTCCAATAATTTCACCAATCAAGTAATTATCAACAAACATATTTCCAATATTATTATAAAATATCATAATACAAGTAAAATTGATGTATTACTTACATATAAACTTACATCTCATTTAATATCAAGGCAATAACATTAAATTACACATTGCATTATTAAAAATCATACGAACTTACACTTGCTCATAATATCCATAATCATAGAAATAATATTTATGTACGATAATTCAATGCACTTCATGTACCATAGACATATGTTTTTAAATCAATTCATAAACTTGGCACCATAACATTTAATTCATGTAACAATAATTTTCCATTCAATTTCACATGACACAACTAGCATTACATTATTTTTTTTCTATATACATACCATCCATCAACTTCTCTTAAACATATTAGATCATACAATTTATTCCATATCAATAGAGAATTACAATTCATGCATGGTATTGCATTATTATTAACATACGAACTTACCTCGATCCAGAAATGGCAATTTACTATTTTAGTCCATAACCTTGTATTTTCCCGATTTAAGCCCGAATCTCGATTTCCTTCATCTATAATATCACATTTTGCCTATTATTCATACGGGTCCAAAAATTATATTTTTATAAATTTGCATTTTGACCCCTAAACTTTTGCATATTTGCACTTTTGCCCCACGGTTCGGAAATTAAACTTCATCCTATTTTCTTATATTTTATGACATGCTGATCATTTTTCCCTTCTATGGCAACATCAAATTCTCACTCTAACATGTACTTATGACTATTAGGTATTTTTATCGATTAAGGCCTTTTACTCGTTTTCACTTAAAATCGAGTAGCACAAGTTGTTTAACATAATTTAAAACCTCATATTCTATCATAAAACACTAAAATACAAAAATTTCACCTATGGGTATTTTTCCAAATACGAACCCTAGGTTGAATTATTGCTAGCATAAGCTAAATCAAGTTACCGGGACTCCAAAAACGTAAAAATCATTAAAAACGAGGCTAGAACGGACTTACAATCGAGCTTGGAAGCTTGGAAACCCTAGCCATGGAGTCTCCCCTGGTATACACGTCCATGGTGAAGAAGATGAGCAAAATTGGCTTTTAATTTTGTATTTTAATTCATTTTACCCCTAAATGACCAAAATGCCCTTACTACTAAACTTTCCAAAAATTCCATCCATGTCCAATTTTTGTCCATAGACTTAGAAATTGGTCAAATTTCTATTTAAGACCTCCTCATTAATATTCCAAAGCAATTTCATACTAAAAACTTCTAGAATGTAAGTTTTGAAAATTATTCGATTTAGTCCGTAATTTCAATTTAAGCACTTTATGCATAAAATTTCTTCACGAAATTTTCACACAATCATGCAATCATATCATAGACCTCAAAATAATCATAAAATAATTATTTTTATCTTAGATTTGTGGTCACAAAACCACTATTCTGATTAGGCCTTAATTCGGAATATTACAATCACCTTGGGCCGAGAGCCACTATGGCCTATCGGTTCCTACCTGTAGGGACTAGTTGCTGGGATATTATCTAACGAAAAACCCTACTCTACTCTTGGGTTGCCTATCCTCTCTTTGGAAGCTGACTCATGACGCCTTCTTAATTTCCTCCCCCTCTATGAACTTATGAATCTGTTTATATAGGTCAGCTATGTTCTACTGCCTATTGTCCGTAAACAAGTACCGTACATGGTCATTTTGTATCCCTATGATAAAGGCGTCTATTGCCCACTTATCCTCCAAGTTTTTCATGTTGAGTGTAGCTGCGTGAAACCTCTTTATGTAGTCTTGAAAGGACTCACCTTCTCACTACTTCAACGACATCAACCCCATGGGCGTGTTCACGATTACTCGGTGGGCCCTGAATCTTCCCAAGAACATTTTCCCAATTGTGAGAAGTTGTGAACTGATCCTTTTGGAAGTGAGAGATACCAGTCCTTGGCACTTGCTTTCAACGCCGTAGAGAAAGCCCTGCATTTAGTTCCATCTGATGCTCCCAACACATTCATATAGTCATTATATTGCATTTTCTAAACTTTGCAAACAACTGTTTATCTCTCAAAGTTTCTAACATAATTCTCAAATGCTCGGCATATTTAGATTCATCACGAGAGTAAATTAAGATATCATGTATATAGAGATCACACGCTCGGGTGAACAGGCCGTGTCACAAGCCGTGTGGACACAAGGCATACATATTGACTTGTATCACATGGCCGAAGACACGCCCGTGTGCCTTGACCATGTGAAATCTGAAGGGCATACTAACTTGGGTCACACGGTCGGTCACACACCCATATGCCAGTCCGTGTGTCTAAGTCATGTAACTCACTGACTTGTTTAATTAAGTTACAGCAGACACACGGTCGAGTCACACGCCCGTGTGCTCAACCGTGTAGGGCGCAAATAGGCTTGGTTTAAGCCACATTTCTCACCCTCCTCAAGCAAACCAAAACCACATCATTTCATACCATTTCAATACATTTATAGGCAACCAAAACATGCTATTTCATATACAAATCATGCCATTTAAATTCCATCTATTTCACTACTCAAATCATAATCCAAAACATACTAAAATAATATGTCATTACCAACAATTTCACCTATCTTCTCTATGTATTTTTCTCATCATCTTATCATCTATTTTAAACCTCAAATCATACCAATTATTCACCACAACATCCATGACAAACATGTCAAAATGCAAGGCCATCTATATACATCATATTTCACTTACCAACTCATAAAATAAGTCAACCCAAATGGCCAAATACACACCAACATTTACATCATTTATGAGCCAAATCTCATGGCTAATATCATATCTCAAAACACATCATCATATCACTAGCCTATACATGCCATATACCATATTTACAAAGTATCAAAAGTACCAACAAGTTGATCGATAGTGTTACGGTGTTCCTGATGATCCCCGAGTCTGAGCTAACTTTGATTATCTATAAAACAGAGAAAAAACACATAAAATAAGCTTTAAAAGCTTAGTAAGCCATATACAAATAAAATTATCACATGAATAAACATCATTTCCATCAATAGGAAAACTATGAGTAAGCATATATAAGCTCACAAACCTTTTCCAATGTATACATATTCAATATCATAAGTGAATTCATCAAATTCTTCCCTTTTCAAATACTTGTATGAATCTCGTACGTACCTGAGTCACTTAACTCATTCACACATTCTTTCTCGACTTGACTTTGCCCGTTGAACCTTTTTGGAATTGATAAGGATACTCGAAAATCACATATAGCTCGTACGATGCCATATCCTAGATATGGTCTTACATGTTATCACATATCAATGCCGATAGCCCAGCTATGGTCTTACACGAAATCAAATAACGATGCCAATGTTCCAGACATGGTTTTACACGTAATCACATAATGATGCTAATGTCTCGGACATGGTCTTACACATAATCACATCTCGTTAATCCTAATGTCATGACATCCGTATCCTATACTATTCCTAAGGTTCGTACGGGACTTCCGAATATTGTAACCCTGTTGATTCTTACTCATATTTGATCATTCAACATTCATAGCAGTTTAATGAAAATTAAACATATATAATTCAATTTAAAGACATTTATTTGCATATGAACTTACCTTGTATTCGGGATAAACAGACTAGATCGACTATACGATAACCTTTGATTTTCCCCGATATAATTTCGATTTATTTCGTTCTTGATCTATATACATTCAAAATTAACTTATTTATTCATCAAATCATTCAATTTAATCCATGAACACATATTTGAGCATTTTTACACTTTAGCCCCTAAAGTTCCCCATTTAATCAATTTAGTCCTTATTTCACAAAAATACAAAATTCACAAAATTAAATTTAAAAACATGCTAGCCAAATTTCATGGGACCCTTAGCAGCCCTAAACTTTCATTTATTTCACATTTAAACCCCTCAATTTGCACATTTCACAATTTAATCCCTATTTGACATTTTTGTCAAAAATCACTTTACAAAACTATTAAATCTATCAATAAACCTTCATTTTCCATCATCATACATTTAAAAGCTCAACCATTCATCAATTTCATTTCAAGAAATCATTAACAAATTCAAAAATTAAGGCACGGGCTAGCTAGAATACGAAGCAATGATTACAAAAATGTAAAAATTATTAAAAACCGAGTCAAAATGGACTTACATGCTTGAAAAACAATGGCCGAACCTTCAAAGCTTTAAAACCCTTATTTTCTTCCTCACATTCGGCTATTGAAAAAGATGATAGCATGAAAATTGCTTTTGTTTTGTTTAATTAAACTTAGTTCACAATTTACTAAATTAACCTTAATTAATAAACGTTTCAATCATCAAATATAAGGCCATTTATGTCAAATTCCACTATCAATGGTCTAATAACATCATAGGGACCTTTCATTTAATAAATCATAGTAATTAGTCACCTTTAACAAATAGAATGCAACTTTTGTATTTTACACAATTTAAAACTTTTTCTTAAATTAAGCATTCAAACACTAAAATTATTTCACGAAACTTTCACACATATATATTCACATGCTATAACCATAAAAAATATTATTAAAATAATTTTCTAACCTCAGATTTGTGGTTCCAAAACCACTGTTCTGACTTAGCTAAAACTGGACTGTTACAATTCTCCCCTTAGAGATTTTCATCCCCGAAAATCTTACCAGTGAATACGTTCAGGTATTGGTTCTCATAGCATCCTCGAGTTCCCAAGTAGCTTCTTCAACCCCGTGTCGATGCTGTAATACTTTCACTAATGCAATTCTCTTATTTCTCAGCTGTTTGATCTCACGAGCTAAGATTCGAATTGGTTCTTCATTGTACGATAAATCTGGTTGAATTTCAACTTCGATCGGGGAAATAACACGTGAAGGGTCGGATCAATATCTTCGTAGCATCGACACATGAAATACATTAAGTATTATCTGTAACATCTCGAAATAAGGCCTAAATGGAATAGTGGTTGTGAAACCACAAATCTGAGATAGAAAAGTTTATTTCGATTAATTTTTATGATTCACCGAGTGATTAGATGTATGTGTTAAAGTATTGATAAGAAATTTTATAGATTGCATGTTTAATTTGCCTATTAGGGCTTATTTGCAGAAGTTGCTGTAACAGCCTGATTTAAGGCCTAAACGGAACGATGGTTTTAGAACCACGAATTTGAAGTCAAAAAATTTATTCCGATTAAGTTTTAAGGTTTATTTATTGATTAAAATATTGTGTAAAAATATCGTTAAGAAATTTTACTGATAAAGTGCTTAATTGGACTTTTAGGACTAAATTGCAAAAGTTGCAAAATATATGTTCTAATTCATAAGTACTTGATTGAAATGGGAGTTTAAAGAGGAGGTCCTTAAATGGTAATTAGACCATTATATTTTGTTTGGACAAAAATGGGGATGAATAGGACAAAATTTTAAAGAAAGGCCTTAAGGGCATTTTAGTCATTTGGTAATTAAAAGAAATAAAAAGGGAAAATAAAGCCAAAATTGACTCATCTTTTTCATGGAGGCCGAAATTAGCATGGGGGAAGCCATGGCTAGGGTTTTCAAGCTTTCCAAGCTCAATAATAAGTCCGTTCTAGCCCCATTTTTCAAGTTCTTTACGTTTTTAGAATCTCGGTAACTTGATTAAGCTTATTCTAGCAATAATTTAAGCTAGGGTTCATATTTGGAAAAATACCCATCGGTGAAATTTGTTTATTTTGATGTTTTATGGTAGAATATGAAGGCTGAAATTATGTTAAACAACTTTTGCTAAGCAGTTTTAAGCAAAAATGAGTAAAACGACTTAATCGGTAAAAGTTGTTATTATTCATAACTATGTGTTAGAGTGAGAATTTGATGTTGCCATAGAAGGGAAAAATGACCAGCATGTCATAAAACATAAGAATAAGGGATAAAGTTTAATTCCCGAGCCTAGGGGTAAAAGTGTAAATATGCAAAAGTTTAAGGGAAAAATTGTAATTTTCCCAAAGTGTGAGTTAAGGACTGTTTTGAATAGTACATTAATTAAATAAGTAAAATATGATGTTTTAGATCCCAGAAAATGAGATTTGAACCTAGAATGGGAGAAAAATTAAAAATCGGGAAAGTTAGTAAAATGGCCATTTTAGTATCGAGGTAAGTTCATATGTATAATAAGCATTAATTTATGCATGTTTCAATGTAAAATTGATATATTTACTATGATTGCCGAGGTGTTGAAAGTAAGTATAATTATGATGATTTAAATGTTCAATATTAATTTGACATGGAAATGAGAAAGTATGTAAGTTTGTTTGTAAATATTACATTATCTTTATTTACGTTTTTTTTTATATTTCAGCATATTTTATGTATTGTAGCTGATTTTTGAATCATAATTGACTATTGGAAGAATGGAATAAAGTATTAGATAGTGAGATACTTCCCGTTTGAACCTTCGGAATCGAAAGATACGGATGGTATGTAGCTAGGTCACATGTGTAATATGGGATGTATACCATGTGTACAAGAGAGCTACGGGATATATGTAGCTAGGTCGCATGCGTGGTTCTAGGTGAAGGACACCATGTAGACAAGAGAGCTACGAGATAAACTGGCTAAGTCACATGGGTGGTACTAAGTGTTCACCATGTGTACAAGAGAGCCAAAATTATGTGTACAATCGAGCTAGGTCACATGAGTGGTGCTAAGTGAAGGCCACTATGTGTACAAGAGAGCTTCGATTTTAAAGGTGGGCTGTGTGCGATATTATCGCATATCTGTTATTATTCTGAAGTGTTCAACTGGGAAATTGATTAAATGAAATTGTGTATGACTCTGTGATGATAAGTGTAAGTATATACATGTGTAACTCATGAGCAATATGCTCGATATGTGATTGGAAATTAGAAAGATTGTTATGGGTAAGTGATGAATACAATTGAAGTGTGAAAGATCAAAATTGACAATAAAACTGTTCGGGATAGTTGCAGTGACAGGAATCTAAAAATTTATCAAAAATAGTAGAAATTGAATCAGAGATTGAATGAGATATAAAATTAGAGCTTAATGAATCTATTTTCATATAACGGAAACAGAGCAAGCAAAAGAATTCTATATTATGAGATATTCAAGTTTTTGAGAGACTGGTTCAGAATGACTACGTGATCCCCTGTTCTGACTTGGAAAAATTATTAAAAATTTTAAAAAAATAATTAGGGGATATAATTTATATGATTGAAATCCTTAATGAGTCTAGTTTCAAATGAAATAAACAAGAACATCCTTTGAATTCTGTACAATTATAAAATTGATTCGTAGTTAAGAGTGGTCAGGGCAGTTGAGCAGTGAAACAGGGGTAAATTCAATGAATTAACTGTACTAATTGGATAGACCAAAAATTCTGAAAATTTTATGGTAATAATATACATGAATCTAGTTTCAAGAAAAATTAACGGTTTGTAATTTGGAGTTCTTTAGCTCCAGAAATAAATAATTTAGCTACTGGTACTTTGCTAGACAGCTTATTTTAAACCTGTTTATAATTGTAATAGTGAAAGTATGTGTGTTTGTGATGGTAATATTCCGGGAACATATTGTGACTTTGTTTAAAGTATGATAATGTATTGTTTATTAATATTTACATATTTACTTACTAAGCTATAATACTTACTCCCTTCCTTTCCTTTTTCCTATAGTGTTACAGATGTTAGCTCGAGTTGGAGGTCGCTGGAGGTTAAATCAAACTATCAAACTATTGATCGATATATAAAGGTTTTAAAGTATTTTTAAGTCTTTGGCATGTATGGCGACTCGTTTAATTGTTATTAAGTTGCTAGGAGTTGGCCTAAAATACTGACCTATGTTAATTGAAGGTCTCTATTGTATAAAGTCATTTAATGAAGATAGTCTTGATTATGTTATTAATTAAATGATGCAATTTATGAATGTGCATGCTTGCCTATGTGTGAGGTTGAATTAAAGTATGATATGGGCCTTGTAAGCACTTTTTAAGGGACAGCTTGAATGTGTTTGAAAAAGTTTTAAATTAGAGTGAAATTATGAATCAATTTTTATACGATGATTAGTAATGCCTCGTACCCTGTTCCGGCGTCAAACACGGGTAAGGGGTGTTACATTATCTCTAACTCAAACGGTAAAGATAGTCGATAAGAAACTGGTCTGACTAGCGTGATAATCTCATACGGTCCGATAAATCACGAACTCAATTTCCCTTTTCGATCAAACCGCAATATCTTTTTCCACGGCAACACTCTCAAAAATACTCTATCCTCAATCTGGAACTCAATATCATTCCGTTTCAAGTCAGCGTAAGATTTCTGTCGATCCAATGCTGCTTTTAAACTATCGCGAATTACTTTTACTTTTTCTTATGTTTCCCTGATCAGATCAACTCCGTGAATCTTATTCTTACTTAGCTCAGTCTAGTACAATGGTGTTTGACATTTATGACCGTACAAAGCTTCGTATGGTTCCATCTTTATACTCGATTGGAAACAATTATTTTAAGCAAATCCAATCAGCGGTAAAAATTTCTCCCAGCCACCTTCAAATTCAAGAATACAACATCGCAACATATCTTCAAGTATTTGAATAACTCACTCGGACTGACCATCTGTTTGAAGGTGACACGCAGTGCTAAAATGCACATTTGTACCTAAAGCTTCTTGCAATTTCTTCCAAAATCGCAAAGTAAATCTCAGATCTCTATCCGATACAATAGATAGTGGCACTCCGTGCAATTGAACAATCTCTGAGATATACTGTGACAGCCCTAATTTGACCCTAGTCGGAAAGTGGTTTCGGGACCACAGAACTGAATCATAAAAATAATTAACCGTTATATTCTATGCTTATTGTATGTGTACATGCATGTGTGAAAGTTTCATACTTTATTTTGTCATTTGTATGTGAAATTATTAAATAGGACTTATGTGAGACAATTGTGAAAAGTGATAGGTAAAATTAAAAGTGGTCTATTAATGCATGTCATAAAAAAGTTGGACTTGCATGTCAAATACCCATTTTTTTGTTTACGGTGGCCGGCCATAATGATGATTGTTGGATAATATATGTTTATTTAAATATTATAATAAGAAATGACATTATTTTGAAATAAAAATAATTAGTAAAATATGGTAAAGATAATAAAATAAGGGATGCTCATCTTTCTTTCTTCATTGCTGAATTTGAGAAAGAAAATATTGAAGAAGAAACCAAGGCATTCGACCATGGCTATCCTAATTTAAAGGTATGTATTGTGATTTTTATTTTGATTGATTATGAGATTAAAATGATAAGTGCATAGTATAGTTAACCCATGGTTTAAATTCATGAATCCTTGAACATATAGCCATTCGGCAAGTTGATAAATTTGTGTTAATTTGATAAGTTTTTGGAAGATGTTATTTATATGTTAAAGTAGCTTAAATGAATAAGTTGAATTCATTATCGGGAGGTACGAATTGAAGTTGCCGTATGTATATATATATATGCATTTTGGAAAGAAAATTTTGTGTTATTTGAGTTTTTATATATATATGTGCATTCTGTCATTGGGGGTAATTAGATGAATTTAAATTGTTGTGGTTTGCTTTTAAGGTTTGTTAAATTGTTGTGGTCATTGTCGAATACATGTTTAGTTAAAGAAAATTTCTAAAGTGTTTAGTTAATTAGTAGATTAATGGTGTGTGTGCACAAATTATGTGAAATATAAAGGTTGTATGAATATTTAAAAGATGTATATGAATTTAGTTTAATTGATCCATTTGTGTTAGGGGAATAGGAATAAATATCGGGTTGATGAGCTATATATATATATATATATATATATATATATATATATATATTCTTAACTATATAGATTTGATGTGTACATGAAAATATGATAAGCCTTATGAGGTTGTTTTTGTGTACGTGATCTAAATGCTTAATGGATATTGGCTAAAAAGGGGTTAAAGGTTAAGTCATAAGAATTTTGGGTGATATTCATATTTGGACATTAGGGTTACATGTACTTTGGCTATGTGAGTTATGTGTTAAGTAAGCTATTTATTTGATATGCATATTTAGTCATTGTTTGGCAAGACTGAAACCTATGTGCAATTTGTTACAATTGATCATGAAATGGAAATTGTATATGAAAGCTAAGTTTGAGTGGTTAGGGTCGAATGTGGCATATAAGATATTAAGGCATGCTATAATTATATATGTGTGTTAATACGTGGTTGTGCATAAAATGAGTGATCGATTAAATTGTGCCAGTCACACATAGGTATATATATATATATATATATACACATATATGCCTTATGTAAGTACCTTGTGACATAGAGACATTCGGTTATACATATATATATATATATATATTATATATAGTTAAATTGTGAATATAATAAGCATGACTAGTTGGTGTTGAATGTTTTTAATTAGAAGAAGGTTATAAATTGAGTTTAATGTTAAAAGAAATATTTGAAAAGATGCATAGTGCCGAATGTGTTCGAATGTGACTTACAAAGTACATAAATTTGAAAATGAAATGGTGATAGACTTAAAGTGGACAAATGATACGAATTAATTGGTTTTTGAAATGTATATGGTTGCCGTATGTATGTGTTTGGTTGAGAAGTAAATTTGTTTGATTTAGCTCAAGAGCTTAGAGGACCAAAGTTGGATAGGGGAAAGGAGAAAGGAACCGAATAGCTGTTGAAATTGTTCGACAACATCCGAGGTAAGTTTTGAGTTGTCTCCTTTAGTATATAATTGATTATGCCTTTATAAGAGTATATTAGATGAATTTCGATCTTTGGCTTGCACTTGAATAAAGTTGTATAATAAATAATGCATGTATAGGACTTATAGTCTGATGGTCACTTTGAGTTTAAGATTGAATGGTGAAATGAATGTGTGATATGAGGTATAACTCTTGAGCTGAAATGTGAATGATGATGTGCATATTGAGTTTATATCCGAATGTAATATATGATTACTAAAGTGATAAGATGACTGAGATGTGTTAAAATAAGACTAAGTATGTATGAGATTTGAGATATATCCGGACATGAGATCCGCAGGCTATATGCTGGAAAAATATCAGGACATGAGATCCGCAGGCTATATGCTAGAAATATATCCGAACTTGAGGTCCACGGGCTACGTGCTGGAAAGATATCCAGGTTAAAGACCCGCAGGCTTATGCTAGTAATGTGTTCCGAGTTCTAAGACTAGACAGGACCGATGCCAATAAGTTAAGTAAGATTACGACATCGAATGTCTGTGGTAACCATCGTTGTGTAAGTAAAATATATATTTTACATGTTAAGGTACGTGTTATGTGCTCATATGTGAATTGATTTCAAAGTGATTTATTAGTATCAAAGAACGATAGATATATATTTATGTGTGTGTGTGGATGAATTCGGTATTTGAGGATAAGACAATGACCTATTCGGTCACTGTAAGTCATTATATGAAAGTATGTGACTAAAAGTAATCGTATAAGCCATGTAGATATTGAAATATGTGCTAGAAATTTTCTTGTGTATACATATATACATATTTGGCCAATAGGAATTAAAACTAGTAAGGAATTAAAACTAGTGTACTTGTGTATATGTGGCTAAGTGAATTACAATTAGAATACGAGTTTTCTTGTATTCAATGTTCGTTTTAAATGACAAGCTTATATGGTATGAAATGCTTAAAACTTACAAAGCCTCGAAAGCTTACTCTGTTTCTTATTTCTCTGTTTTATAGATTGTTGATTTTGGCCACCGTCTCGGGGATCGTCACCAGTTCATCATACTATAGCCCCTTTTGGTACAATTGTATTTTGACCTTGATATGGCATGTATAGGTTAGACCGGTAATAGATAAGTTTTGTAATTGTAAATATTTTGGCCATGTGAAAATGGCATATATATATAACTCAAGAATCAATATGTATTCAGCTCGACTTCTGTTTTAGTTGATAGATTATGTGAATAAAATTAAATGTTTAGCTCAATAATACCTCATAGCCTAAACCGGGGATCGGACTCGGGCTAAGGGTGTTATATTTTATTGGTTTCAGAGGTACAGTTTAGTCGATTTAGAACTAATGTAGAGTGTTTGAGTCTAACTATACATGCCATACAGTATTATTACGATAGTATGATGAATTCTGACAGTTAAAAATGTGTTTTCGTATAGTAATGGATCCCGATCCCAATCGAGCGGTAGCTGATGATGTCGAGAGTGTAGCACCTGCTTCCGCGCATGGGACAGCGCCGATGGACTCTCAACCTATCACAAGCAATCAGAACGATGAGGCTAGATAGGCTTTTTATAGTGTAATGAATGATTGGTTCAACCAATACATTCGAACTAATACGGCTGTTCCACAACCCCCATTCCCGAATAATACACCCCCTGCACCTACGATACATTCGGTAATTGATCAGACAAGGTTAAATAAGCCCCCAGTTGACAGAATCCAAAAGCACGGGGCTACTGAGTTTAAGGCTACAGATAGTGATGATACTGAGCAAGCTGAATTTTGGTTGGACAATACTATCCGAGTGTTTGATGAACTGTCCTGCACACCCGATGAATGCTTAAAATGTGCTATATCTTTGCTACGTGATACTGCCTACTACTAGTGGAATACGTTGATTTCTGTTGTACCCAGAGAGTGAGTGACTTGGGAGTTCTTCCAAACGGAGTTTCGAAAAAAGTATATCAGCCAGAGATTCATTGATTAGAAACGGAAATAATTTCTTGAACTTAAACAAGGTTTCATGTCGGTTACTAATTATGAAAGAAAATTTGTGATGCCCGAGAATGTGTTTCTTCAGAAGCTATAATGTGTAAGCATTTCAAAGATGGATTGAACGAAGATATAAAACTGTATGTTGGCATTCTTGAAATCAGAGAATTTGTAATACTTGTCGAACGAGCTTGCAAAGCCGAAGAGCCCAGTAAAGAGAAAAGAAAGACTGAAGTGGGAGCAAGAGAGTTCAGTAAGAGATCTTCAGGAAAGCCCTTTCAGCAGTCACCGAAGAAATTTAGAGATGATTCAGGCCAATCAAAAGACACTTCAGGCTTTCCCAGACGAGACCGTGATCGACCCCCTATAAGTACGCGAGTCACTTTGGTTGCCAGTGTTGGAAACGATCGTCGGGACAGAACTGAGTGCAAGTATTGTGGGAAATGGCATTCGGAGAGTTGTAGATTCCATGACCACTCCTGTTATAAGTGTGGATCAGCTGACCACTTTATCAAAGACTGCTCGAGATTGTCTGAACAGAATGTGAATTAGAGTGGGAAACCGGGTACTACTACAGCTCGAGGTAGACCATCTAGGAATGCAAGGAATGCTAGTGGCGGTCAGAGAGGGTCTAGAGATGCTAGACTAGATCTGAGGCTCGTGCTCCTGCTAGAGCTTATGCTATACGCGCACGTGAGGATGCTTCTTTGCCAGATGTTATTATCGGTACTTTCACTCTCTTTGATACTAATGTGATTGCATTGATTGACCCTGGTTCTACTCATTCATATGTATGTGAGACTCTAGCATCCAGTAAGACTCTACATGTTGAGTCTACTGAGTTCGTAATTCGAGTGTCGAATCTTTTGGGTCGTTGTGTGCTTGTCGACAAGGTGTGTAAGAAATGCCCCCTAGTAATCCGAGGTTCCTATTTTCCGGCCGATTTGATGCTTTTATCGTTTGATGAATTTGATGTTATTCTCGGTATGGATTGGTTGACCGTACATGATGCAGTTGTAAATTGCAAAAGAAAGACCATTGATTTGAGATATGCAAATAATGAGATAATCTGAGTCGAGTCTACTGACTTGAACGGATTGCCAGCAATAATATCCTCGATGTTGACTCAAAAATATGTGAGAAAGGGATGTCAAGCATATCTTACGTACGTACTAGATAGCAAAGAGTCCGAAAAGAAACTTGAATCAGTGCCAGTAGTTTGTGAGCATTCAGATGTTTTTCCTGAGGAACTACCGAAATTACCACCTGTTCGAGAGGTAGAATTCGGCATCAAACTTGTACCTGGGACTACACCAATTTTGATAGCTCCATACCGTATGGCACCAACGGAATTGAAAGAATTGAAAACTCAGTTGCAAGAGTTGACGGATAGAGGTTTCGCTCGACCGAGTTTCTCACTTTGGGGTGCACCAGTATTATTCGTGAAAAAGAAAGACGAAACCATGAGGATGTGCATCGACTACTGTCAATTGAATAAAGTGACAATAAAGAACAAATATTCGTTACCGCGTATTGATGATTTGTTTGATCATCTGAAGGGAGCCTCAGTGTTTTCAAAGATAGATTTGAGATCAGGTTATTATCAGTTGCGAGTCCGAGACTCAGATATATCTAAAACTACTTTCAGGACGAGATACGGCCACTATGAGTTCTTAGTGATGCCATTTGGGCTCACTAATGCCCCTGCAGTATTTATGGACTTGATGAATCAAATTTTCAGGCAGTATTTGGACCGGTTTGTAGTTGTGTTTATAGACAACATCTTGATTTATTCACGCAATGAAACCGAACATACCGACCACCTGAGATTAGTGTTGCAGATATTACGGGATAAGCAGTTATATGCTAAGTTCAGTAAATGTGAGTTCTGGTTGAGAGAAGTTAGCTTTTTGGGACATGTGGTATTTGCATCGGGTATTAGATTTGATCCGAGCAAAATTTCAGCCATACTCGATTGGAAGCCTCCGAGAAATGTTACCGAAGTTCGGAGCTTTTTGGGACTTGCTGGTTATTACAGACAATTTGTAAAGGGTTTCTCGATGATAGCCTCACCAATGACGAAACTACTTCAAAAAGATGTTAAGTTTGAATGGTCAGGAAAATGTCAGAAAAGTTTCAATCAATTGAAATCTTATTTGACTGAAGCTCCAGTGCTAGTGCAGCCCGAATCCAGTAAAGAGTTTGTCATTTACAGTGATGCATCATTACTTGGGCTAGGTTGTGTATTGATGCAAGAAGGTAGAGCTGTAGCTTACGCGTCAAGGCAATTGAAACAGCGTGAGAAAAACTATCCGACCCATGATCTCGAATTAGCTGCCATCGTATTCGCTTTGAAATGGCGACACTACTTGTTTAGAGAGAGGTGTCATGTATATTCGGATCACAAAAGCCTCAAATATTTGATGACTCAAAGAGATTTGAATCTGCGTCAAAGACGTTGGCTTGAGTTGTTGAAAGATTATGAGCTCGTCATTAACTATCACCCGGGAAAGGCTAACGTGGTTGCCGATGCTTTAAATCGCAAGTCACTGTTTACTTTACGAGCAATGAATGTACACCTGTCCGTTTCATCTGATAATATGTTAGTAGCAGAATTGAAAGCCAAACCATTATTGATTCATCAAATACGTGAATCTCAGAAAGTCGACGATGAATTGGTTGCTAAACGAGCTGAATGTCCTTCTAATATGGAATCAGAGTTTCAATTAGACGACAACGATTGTTTGAGGTTCAGAAGTCGACTGTGTGTTCCAAGAAATTCAAAACTTATTTCGATGATTTTGAGCGAGGCTCATAGTAGCCGAATGTTAATCCACCCGGGTAGTACGAAAATGTACAACGATCTGAAGCGTCAGTTTTGGTGGCCTAGTATGAAACGAGACATTTCTGACTTTGTTTCGAAGTGTTTGATATGTCAACAAGTGAAAACAGAACATCAAGTGCCTTCAGGGTTACTTCAGCCGATCATGATACCCGAATGGAAATGGGATCGTGTCACGATGGATTTTGTATTTGGGTTGCCATTGTCGTCAAGCAAGAAAGATGCGATCTGGGTTATTGTTGATAGACTGACAAAGTCGGCTCATTTTATTTCCGTACGTACGGATTATTCACTTGACAAGCTAGCTGAATTGTATGTTTCTTAGATTGTAAGGTTACATAGGGTACCTATTTCTATTGTGTCGGATAGAGATCCGAGATTCACATCGTGATTTTGGAAGAAATTGCAAGAAGCATTGGGTACCAAGTTGCATTTTAGCACCGCTTTTCATCCCCAGACTAATGGTCAATCCGAGCGGATAATTCAGATACTCGAGGATATGTTGAGATGTTGCATCCTTGAGTTTAGTGGTTCATGGGAACAGTATTTGCCTTTGATTGAATTCGCTTATAATAATAGTTTTCAATCAAGCATTAAAATGGCACCTTACGAGGCTTTGGATGGTCGTAAATGCCGTACATCGTTGTTTTGGACCGAGCTTAGTGAAAGTAAAATATTCGGGTTTGACTTGATTAAAGATGCTAAGCAGAAAGTAAAAGTGATCCGTGAATGTCTAAAAGCAGCTTCAGATCGTCAGAAGTCGTATGCGGATTTAAAACGAAAAGACATTGAATATCAGATTGGAGACAAAGTGTTTCTTAAAGTTTCACCTTGGAAAAAGGTGCTCAGATTTGGCCGTAAGGGCAAATTGAGTCCGAGGTTCATTGGGCCGTATGAAATATCTGAACGAATTGGGCCGGTCGTATATAGATTGATTTTACCGCCTGAACTTGAAAAGATTTACAACGTTTTTCATGTTTTGATGCTTCAAAGTTATAGATCCGATCTATCGCACGTAATTAATCCATCAGAGGTTGAGATTCAAACTGATTTGAGTTACGAAGAAGAATCGGTTCGTATTTTGGCTCGTGAAGTAAAAGAACTACAAAATAAGAAAATCTCTTTAGTGAAGGTATTGTGGCTTAAGCATGGGGTTGAAGAAGCTACTTGGGAACCTGAAGATTCTATGAAAGATCGATATCCTAACTTATTCACTAGTAAGATTTTCGGGGACGAAAATTCCTTATGTGGGGGAGAGTTATGACAGCCCTAATTTAACCCTAGTCGTAAAGTGGTTTCAGGACCATAGAACCGAATCATAAAAATAATTAACCGTTATATTCTATGCTTATTGTATGTGTACATACATGTGTGAAAGTTTCATGCTTTAATTTTGTCATTTGTATGTGAAATTATTAAATAGGACTTATATGAGACAATTGTGAAAAGTGATAGGTAAAATTAAAAGTGGTCTATTAATGCATGTCATAAAAAGGTTGGACTTGCATGTCAAATACCCATTTTTTTGTTTATGGTGGTCGGGCATAATGATGGTTGTTGGATAATATATGTTTATTTAAATATTATAATAAGAAATGGCATTATTTTGAAATAAAAATAATTAGTAAAATATGGTAAAGATAATAAAATAAGGGATGCTCATCTTTCTTTCTTCATTACCGAAATTGAGAAAGAAAATATTGAAGAAGAAACCAGGGCATTCGACCATGGCTATCCCAATTTAAAGATATGTATTGTGATTTTTATTTTGATTGATTATGAGATTAAAATGATAAGTGCATAGTATAGTTAACCCATGGTTTAAATTCATGAATCCTTGAACATATAGCCATTCGGCAAGTTGATAAATTTGTGTTAATTTGATAAGTTTTTGAAAGATGTTATTTATATGTTAAAGTAGCTTAAATGAATAAGTTGAATTCATTGTTGGGAGGTATGAATTGAAGTTGCCGTATGTATATATATATATATATATATATATGCATTTTGGAAAGAAAATTTTGTGTTATTTGAGTTTTTATATATATATGTGCATTCGGTCATTAGGGGTAATTAGATGAATTTAAATTGTTGTGGTTTGTTTTTAAGGTTTGTTAAATTGTTGTGGTCATTGCCGAATACATGTTTAGTTAAAGAAAATTTCTAAAGTGTTTAGTTAATTATAGATTAACGGTGTGTTTGCACAAATTATGTGAAATATAAAGGTTGTATGAATATTTAAAAGATGTATATGAATTTAGTTTAATTGATCCATTTGTGTTATGGGAATAGGAATAAATATCGGGTTGATGAGCTATATATATATATATATATATATATATTCGGCTATATAGATTTGATGTGTACATGAAAATATGATAAGCCTTATGAGGTTGTTTTTGTGTACGTGATCTAAATGTTTAATGGATATTCGGCTAAAAAGGGGTTAAAGGTTAAGTCATAAGAATTTTGGGTGATATTCATATTTGGACATTAGGGTTACATGTACTTTGGCTATGTGAGTTATGTGTTAAGTAAGCTATTTATTTGATATGCATATTTAGTCATTGTTCGGCAAGACTGAAACCTATGTGCAATTTGTTACAATTGATCATGAAATGGAAATTGTATATGAAAGCTAAGTTTGAGTGGTTAGGGTCGAATGTGGCATATAAGATATTAAGGCATGCTATAATTATATATGTGTGTTAATACGTGGTTGTGCATAAAATGAGTGATCGATTAAATTGTGCCAGTCACACATAGGTATATATATATATATATATATACATATATGCCTTATGTAAGTACCTTGTGACATAGAGACATTCGGTTATACATATATATATATATATATATATTATATAGTTAAATTGTGAATATAATAAGCATGACTAGTTGGTGTTGAATGTTTTTAATTAGAAGAAGGTTATAAGTTGAGTTTAATGTTAAAAGAAATATTTGAAAAGATGCATAGTGCCGAATGTGTTCGAATGTGACGTACAAAGTACATAAATTTGAAAATGAAATGGTGATAGACTTAAAGTGGACAAATGATACGAATTAATTGGTTTTTGAAATGTATATGGTTGCCGTATGTATGTGTTTGGTTGAGAAGTAAATTTGGTTGATTTAGCTCAAGAGCTTAGAGGACCAAAGTTGGATAGGGGAAAGGAGAAAGTAACCGAATAGCTGTTGAAATCGTTCGACAACATCCGAGGTAAGGTTTGAGTAGTCTCCTTTAGTATATAGTTGATGATGCCTTTATAAGAGTATATTAGATGAATTTCGATCTTTGGCTTGCACTTGAATAAAGTTGTATAATAAATAATGCATGTATAGGACTTATAGTCTGATGATCACTTTGAGTTTAAGATTGAATGGTGAAATGAATGTGTGATGTGAGGTATAACTCTTGAGCTGAAATGTGAATGATAATGTGCATATTGAGTTTATATCCGAATGTAATAAATGATTACTAAAGTGATAAGATGACTGAGATGTGTTAAAATAAGACTAGGTATGTATGAGATTTGAGATATATTCGGACATGAGATCCATGAGCTATATCTTTGAAACATATCCAGGACATGAGATCCATGAGCTATATGTTGAAATATATCCGGACTTGAGGTCCGCAGGCTACGTGCTAGAAAGATATCCGGGTTAAAGACCCGCAGGCTTATGCTAGTAATGTGTTTCGAGTTCTAAGACTAGACAGGACCAATATCAGTAAGTTAAGTAAGATTACGACATCGAATGTCCGTGGTAACCACCGTTGTGTAAGTAAAATATATATTTTACATGTTAAGGTACGTGTTATGTGCTCATATGTGAATCTATTTCAAAGTGATTTATTAGTATCAAAGAACGATAGATATATATATATATATGTGTGTGTATGGATGAATTCGCTATTTGAGGATAAGACAATGACTTATTCGGTCACTGTAAGTCATTATATGAAAGTATGTGACTAAAAGTAATCATATAAGCCATGTAGATATTGAAATATGTGCTAGAAATTTTCTTGTGTATATATATATACATATTCGGCCAATAGGAATTAAAACTAGTGTACTTGTGTATATGTGGCTAAGTGAATTACAATTAGAATATGAGTTTTGTTATATTCAATGTTCGTTTTATATGACAAGCTTATATGGTATGAAATGCTTAAAACTTACTAAGCCTCGAAAGCTTACTCTGTTTCTTATTTCTCTATTTTATAGATTGTTGATTTTGGCCACCATCTCGGGGATCGTCAGCAGTTCATCATACTATAGCCCCTTTTGGTACAATTATATTTTGACCTTAATATGGCATGTATAGGTTAGGCCAGTAATAGATAAGTTTTGTAATTGTAAATATTTTGGCCATGTGAAAATGGCATATATATATAACTCAAGAATCAGTATGTATTCAGCTCGATTTCTGTTTTAGTTGATAGATTATGTGAATAAAATTAAATGTTCAGCTCAGTAATACCTCATAGCCTAAACCGGCGATCGGACTCGGGCTAAGGGTGTTACATATACAACTCAGCCAATTTATCAAGCAAGAAATATGTACGTACAGGGATGAAATAAGTTGATTTTGTCAATCTGTCTACAATAACGCAAACCACATCTTTCTTTCTCGAAGATAAGGGTAAACCCGATACAAAATCCATTGTTATTCTATCTCATTTCCATTCAAGAATCATAATAGGCTGTCATAAACCTGATGGTACTTGATGCTCAGCTTTGACTTGCTGACAAATCAAACATTTCGAAACAAATTCTGAGATATCACGTTTCATGTCGTGCCACCAATAAAACTATTTCAAATCTTTATACATTTTCGTGCTTCCCGGGTGTACTGATAAACAATTACTATGTGCTTCCTTTAAAATCATCTGAATCAACTTTGAATTTCTCAGAACACATATTCGATCTCTGAATCTCAAACAATCATCAGAATCAACTTGAAACTCTGAATCAAAATTTGAGCCACACTGAACCCGTTTTGCTTGCAGTTCATTATCAAACCTTTAAGCCTCACAAATCTGCTGCAGAAATAACGGTCTTGCTTTCAACTCAGCTACTATCAAACCATCTTCAGACAAAGCTAATTGTATGTTCAAAGAACGTAAAGAAAACAAGGACTTTCGGCTCAAAGCATCAACAACTACGTTCGCTTTCCCTGGATGATAGTCAATTACCAAGTCATAGTCTTTTAACAATTCTAACCATCTCCGCTGTCGCAAATTCAAATCTCTCTGAGTCATCAGATATTTCAACCTTTTGTGGTTAGTATAAATATGACATCTCTCACCAAACAAATAATGGCTTCAAATTTTCAATGCTAACACAATCGCAACCAATTCTAAATCGTGCGTCAGATAGTTCCTTTCATGCGGCTTCAATTGTCTCGAGGCATAAGCTACAACTTTGTCTTTCTGCATCAAAACACAATCCAAGTCATTTAAAGATACATCACTGAAAACTACAAATTATTTACCCGACTCAGGCTGAACTAACACTAGAGCTTCAGTCAAAAAAAACTTTTAACTGCTCGAAACTTTTCTGGCATTTATCTGTGTAGCATCTCGAATTAGGCCCTAGTCGAAACAGTGTTTTCAAAACCACAAATCTAAGTTGGTAATAATTATTTATGATTATTATAAGGTCTATGATATACCTCTATGCTTGTACAAAAATTTCATGAGGAAATTTTATGTGAAAAGTGCTTAATTAGACTTTAAGGACTAAATCGAATAATTTGTAAAACTTGTGTTCTAGAAGCAATTTGCATGAAATTGAATTAGATTATTAATTAGAGGTTCTTAAAGATTAAATTGACCAAGTTCTAAAAATTTGGACAAAAATGGGCTTAGAAAGGTAAAATTTAAAAGAATGGTAAAAAGGGCATTTTGGTCATTTAGGGGTAAAATGAATTAAAAGACAAAAATTAAAAGCCAAATGTGTCCATCTTCCTCCTATGGCCGTGTGAATCAAGAGGGGAGCCATGGCTAGGGTTTCCAAGCTTTCAAGCTCAATAAAAAGTGATCTCGAGCCCCGTTTTTAACGTTCTATGCATTTTTGAAATCCAGTAACATGCTCTACTCATTTCTACCATTATTTTGATCTAGGGTTTATGTTTAAAAACTTACCCATGCATGACATGCTAGTATTTTGATTTTTAATGGTAGAATATGAAAGATTGGAGTGCATTTAACACTTTTTACTAAGTGATTTTTCATGAAAAAGCCTAAAAAGGACTAAATTGAAAAAGATGTAAAATAGGTAACTAAAAATCTGTTTTAATGAGAAATGTGGGCTTCCATAAGCTTGAACATGGTTCGGCTAGGCTTGGGTAATCAAGAAATTGAACACATGTCATTTTATGAGCCTAAGGACTAAATTACAAATATGTAAAAGTTTATGGGAAAAATTTTAAATTTTCCAAAATATGTTTTTTGGGTCAATTTGAAAAATGCGAGTCCTGAATAGGCTATATTTGAAATGATAGATCAAGGAAATCAAGATTCGGGCTTAACTCGGGAAAATACAAGGTTATGGATTAAAATGGTAACTTTGCCTTTTTCGTATTCGAGGTAAGTTCATGTGATTTAATAAGCCTATTATTCATGTTATTATTTTTATACACGAAACATGTCTTGCTATGATTGTATTGAATTTGATGTTGATAGAAATTTGGTGGAATATGATATTTTAAATGAAATGAGTAAGTTTGTATAAAAACAAGGTGACATGTTATTTTGATTGTATGGATTTATGCTCAAATAAACACGAAAATGTGTTGATGTGAATGTACATTGCATGATCATCTATGCATATTGATATACTTTATGAAAAGAGAAAATCCTGTTGAATAAAAAAGGAGATCCGATGGATAAATTCTTACTTACATGACATGAGATCCTGCATGTGTTACAGAAAAAGATTTAGCCAGAACGAGTAATCCAATGATCTCAGTATAGTAAGGATCCAGCCCGGACGGGTGTTCCTTAAGTGATCGAACCTCCTGACGAATATGTGTGCATTATGGACTTAGCCCGGATGGGTAGTCACGATTAAGGACTGAAATTAGTCTAGACTGGTAATTCAGATTCGATCTTATTGGAGTAATTTTCGTTGTAAGGGATTTAGCCTGGAATGGTAATCCCGACAATACTCCTTGAATTTATGTATTGGGGGATTTAACCTGGATTGGTAATCCCGCCATAAGAGCGAGGTTCGCAGGAGTGCATACTTGATAATGATCACTTGCATGATTTGACGGTAAATAGGATATCCATCGAGATTCCGAGGAATTCAACAGGATTAATATGGCAAATGGAATGGAAATACCTGAAATGATAAATTCATCTATGCTTAGTTGATACTAGTATGATGCATATGATTGTCCTATTTGGATAAGTGGTTGTGTTAAGAGATAGAACAGATACGTACTCGAAACCCATGATTATGTGTTTGACATGTGAAATGAAATGTACTTGTGATAAGAGTGCAAATGAATGAGTGATATTTATGAGAATAATTTCAATGCAAATTTGTGATGGTTATCATTATGTTGTACTAAGACAGATTAGGACAATAGCAGGGGTCCGACTTTGAAAATCCACCAAAAATAATGGAAATTGAGTTAGAGGATGAATAAAATATTAAATTAAATCTTATCAAGCCCAGTTTCAGATAAAGGAAATGGTGTAAGCGAAGGAATCTCATATGATGAGATATTTAAATTTTTGTGAAACAGGGTTAGAGTGATCTTGGGCTCCCCTATCTTAACTTTGGAAAATCATTAAAACTTTTACAAAAATTATTATAGGTTATAATTTATATTCTTAAAATCCTTAATGAGTCTATTTTCAATAGAAATAGATGGGAACATCATCTGAGTTTCGTACTATGAGATAATTAATTCTTAGTGAAGAGAGGTAGGAACTATCAGACAACAAAACAGGGGTGAATTTAATGAATAAACTGTATTTATTGACTAAACCAAAAATTTTGAAAATTTTATGATAAAGATATATGTGAGTCTAGTTTCTAGAAAAATTAATAGATCTTAATTTGGAGTTCCGTAGTTCCAGATATAAATGATTTAGTGACTGTGACTCAAGAAAATAGCTTGACTAGATTTTGAATAAATAGAGAGAAATTGAAATAGCATATTAATTCCTTGTTTATTATTTTCATACGAGCTTACTAAGCGTAAAGCTTACTCCCTCCTTTCCATTTCTTTTAGTGTTTTCAGGTCAACTCGGGGTTGGAGAACGTCGGAGACAATATCACACTACCAAGCTATCACATTGGGATATTGATACATAGGTGGAGAAGTTTCAAGTGAGTGGCACGTATAGGGATTAGTTCTTATGATATGTGCTCTATGATTTGGCCAAATGTATTGGCTTATTTTGATTTATTTGTATATGGCCATAGGGTGTGGCTCATATTGATTATGGTTTGTAAATCTATCTATCCATGCTATGTTTGAATGTTTGTGATGAAATAATGTGAACATGATGGTTGGCCATGCATGATTGGTGTTATGACATGCATGTGTGATGAATGCTTCATGACCATTCGAAGTGGTCATGACCATGTTTAAGATATAATATAGCAAGTGAGATAATAATTCCTTGAATGTGAATGCTTGATGGATAGGTTAATAATCATGGTATAGGAGAATAAGTGGTAAAGTATTTGGCTTGGTCAAATGAATGAGTTATGGTATGCCTAGAATCGATATAATGTGAGACTATGTAAAACGTGTATGATGCCTTGAAAATATCATGCTGTGTCATAATAAAGAGTGTTTTAATCATTAAAATGCTGCTATGAATTGTGATTATGACTTGTATAAAGTTGTAAGGGATTATGATCAACATGAAGGCTTGGAAAATAGCCTAAGTGTTGGCCACACGGGTTGAGACACGGCCTGGTGACAGGGGCGTGTTGATGGCACATGGGCGTGTGACCCTGTTTCATGGGGAAATTTCCTAAGTTGTCCTGAAACTTTCCAAAGTTCTCGGTTTAGTCCCGAACCATTCTTAATGCATGTTTCGGGCCTCGTAGGCCCATAATAGGGACACTATGAATATGTTTGATTTGTTTTAATTTGGAATGAAATTTTATGGCTTGATTTGCATGATTGTTTGCATTTAAGTCCGATAATGCCTCGTATCCTGTCTCGACGTTGGACTCGGGCAGGGGGTGTTACAATCTGGCCACTCGAACTTAAAATATTTTTGAAGTAATCTTGTCATCAGAGTTGCAATCATCGAAAAGCCTTTTACAAATCGTCTATAATATCCTGCTAGTCCTAGAAAACTGCGGACCTCAAAAACATTTCTCGGAGGCTTCCAATCTATAATCGTAGATATCTTACTTGGATCAACCCGAATACCATCAACTGAAACAATATGTCCCAGAAATCCAACCTCTTGTAGTCAAAACTCACATTTGCTAAACTTTGCTAACAACTGTTTATCTCTCGAAGTTTGTAACACAATTCTCAAATGCTCGGCATGTTCAGATTCATCACGAGAGTAAATTAAGATATCATTAATAAACACAACTACTAATCGGTCTAAATACTGCTTGAAAATCTAGTTCATCAAGTCCATAAAAATAGCAGGTGCATTCGTTAGTCTGAAACGTATAACAAGAAATTCGTAGCGCCCATACCTTGTTCTAAATGCAATCTTTGGCACATCAGAGTCTTTGACTCGCAACTGGAAATAACCCGATGTCAAATCGATTTTTGAAAACACTGTTGCCCCTTTTAACTGATTAAACAGATCATCAATCCTCAGTAGAGGGTATTTGTTCTTTATAGTCACATTATTCAGCTGTCTATAGTCAATACACATTCTTATCGTGCCATCTTTCTTTTTCAAAAACAACACGGGAGCACCCCAAGGCGAAAAACTCAGTCTAGCAAAACCTTTATCTGTCAACTCTTCCAACTAAGCTTTCAATTCCTTTAACTTTGTCAGAGCCATTCTGTAAGGAGCTATCGATATCGGCGTAGTTCCTGGTACTACTTTAATACAAAAATCAACTTCTCTGATAGGTGCTAAACCCGATAACTCTTCGGGAAATACATCTAACTACTCGCACACAACTGGTACTGACTCAATCTTTATTTCTGTCACTTTCGTATCAAGTACATAAGCAAGATAAGCTTCACATCCCTTTCTCACAAATCTTTGAGCTAACATAAACGATACCCAAAATCACATCAAATTCATCGAATGGAAACAACATCAGATTAGCCAAAAAACAGAAATCTCGATGCATTAACGGACAATTCTTACAGACTTTGTCAACCAAAACACATTTACCTAAAGGGTTCGATACTCTAATCACAAATTCAGTAGATTATACAGGTAAAGTCTTACTGGATACTAAATTCATGCATATATAAGAATGAGTAGATCCTGGATCTATCAATGCAATCACATTAGCATCATAGAGAATGAAAGTATCGGTAATCACGTCTAGCGAGGATGCCTCCTCCCGTGCACGGATAGCATAAGCTTGGGCAGGTGCTCGTGCCTCAGACCTCACAGTAGAGTCTTTTGTCGCTCTCTAAATACCACTCACATTACCAACATATCTAGGTGGTCTTCCTCTAACTGCAGTATTACTCGGCCTCATACTCTGAGCATTATCTTTTCCAGCTAACTCTGGGCAATCTCTGATAAAATGATCTAATGATCCACATTTAAAACAAGCTCGATCATTCATTTTAGAATCACCGAAATATCATTTTCCACACTGTCTATATTTGGGTTGATTTAATTTCACACTCCCGACACTAGCTATCGAGAAAGCTTGAGCTTTAAAGCTCAAATGTTGCCTTTCACGATCTCTGTTTGAATGTCCCACTGATGTATTAGAACGATTAAACGAATCTCGTAATTTTTTTAATAAAGATTGATACGGCTTACTCATTGATCTTTTTCTCGAGTCTTTAGCTTCTTAATCTGCCTTTCTCTTTTCTTTACTAAGATCATCAGCTTTACAGGCCCTCTCAACTAAAACGACAAATTCTTTCAACTCTAGAATTCTGACTAGTAATTTTATATCTTCATTCAATCCATCTACAAATTGTTTGCACATGATTTCTTCAGTAGAAACATATTTCAGGGCATACTTGCTTAACCGTATGAATTCTCTTTCATACTCAGTGACAATCATCCGACCTTGTTTTAACTCTAGAAACTTTTTATGCTTCTGATCAAGGAATCTTTGACTGGTGTACTTCTTTCAAAATTTGGATTGGAAAAACTCCCACATAACCCGTTGTCTAGAACCATAGATATCAACATTTTCCACCAATTGTATGCATTATCTCTCAGCAAAGATACAATACATTTGATACATTCATCAGAAGTACAAGAAAATTCATCAAATACTCTTATTGTATTTTCAAGCCAGAACTCGGCTCTCCCCGCATTATCATCAACAATTACCCAAAACTATTAAGCCCCATGTTTCTGAATCTTATCTATTGGCGGCTTGTTCAATTGTATCGGATCTATAACTTGAGGAAAAATAGGGATTTGTTGAGGAACAAGTGGAGGTGGAGGTTGTTGAATAGCCGGATTAGTACGAATGTATTCCGTGAACCATTCTTTCATCATATGGAAAAAAGCTTCTTTAGTCTCACCTCCGTGACTACTCGACATGGGTCTAGATTTTGTAGGTGTTGTCCCTTGAGCAGGAGCTGACGCATTACTCTCTACATCATCAGCTATAGCTCTTTTGGGATCCATTGCTATACGAAAACACAATTTAAATTGTCAGGAATCATCACATTATGGCAGAGTATATATAGCATGTATAGCTAGACTCTCACACACACTACGCTAGTCCTAAAATCGACTAAACTGTAGCTCTAATACCAATTAAATGTAACACCCCTAACCCGTATCCGTCACCAAAATAGGGTTACGAGGCATTACCTATCAAATCACAACATACAACATATATTTCTCATCCAAGAATCCATTAATACATAAACGTCAATCCAACATAGTCACATTGTCCCTTATAAGGTTCTATGAGACCTTAAAACATGCTTGTAAGAGATTCGAGACTAAATCAATAACATTTGAAAACTTTTGGAAACTTATAAAATTTTTTCACACGGCCTCCAGACACGCCCATGTCACAAGCCTGTGGAAACAGGGCATACATACTGACTTGCATCACACGGCCGAAGACACGCCCGTGTCCCTTAACCGTGTAAAATCTGAAGGGTATACTGAATTGGGTCACACGGCTGGTCACAAGCCTATGTGCCAGCCCTTAATTAAACTTAATTCACAATTTACTAAATTAACCTTAATTAATAATATTTCAATCATCAAATATAAGGTCATCTATGTCAAATTCCACTATCAATGGTCTAATAAAATCATAAGGACCTTTCATTTAATAAATCATAGCAATTAGTCACCTTTAACAAATAGAATGCAACTTTTGCATTTTACGCAATTTAGTACTTTTTCTCAAATTAAGCATTCAAACGCAAAAATTATTTCACGAAACTTTCACACATATATATTCACATGCTATAAACATAAAAAATAATATTAAAATAATTTTCTGACCTCAAATTTGGGGTTCCAAAACCACTGTTCTAATTTAGCTAAAACTGGGTTGTTATAAAACAAGTCTATCTCCTCATGTCGAAGGTCAAAATCTGATGCTCCTATCTGACTATAGGAAGGGGTAAGGGGAAAGGTCTTGTTAGGATGAGTCATTTTTTACACTTTAATTTAAGGAGAATTGAATCAGACTAGAGAGAATCTATCAGTCGAAAGTAGTCCACACTCATCGTACCAATTGTTAAGTAATGTTTTCTCGTATATCATCAAGAGAAACACATAGGGTATTTATACAAGTTCCTGCTACTACTATTACTGCTCACAATAGGGCCCACTATTTTTTTTGGCCTTTGAGCTGATGGTACTGACATTCCTTGTCCCTGGTGCTGACATTCTCTGGGCATCCCTTGGCTTATTAGATGCCTGTCTGTGGAGTACGCCGTCCTTTCTGATCTTGGGACTGACTCCTCTAACGAACCTCGCACCTGACAGTCACAAGCGAGGATCCCTTGCAGGGCTCACGATCCCAACCGTGGACACAGCTTGTGACCTTGTCCCTGTGATGCTTGCACGAACTCTCTTATTGTGACCTCATTCCTGCAAGGCTTACGCAAGCTCCCCTTGCGGGCTCCTCGAGCGAGCTATCTTTGCGAACAGCTAACCTTCCCTCGAGGTCCTCAAATGACTATGCCTATAGGCGAGCTTTATTCTTCTGAGTCGGGTCCATCTTTAGGCTGGTGGTTCCCAAATCCTAACAAAAAGTATAAGATAAAATACTTGCATATTAAATATTCTAAGAATCTTATTTAAGGGAGAATTCAAACTTAATTTTCTATCAAAGCACAAACACTTCTGCTAGTTAACCTACAATTACTAAGTCAAGGGCACCAATAAATGAAACTATTGAGTTAAACCTAACGTTTTTATTCGTAAACTATCAATCTCAAGAAAGACTTTTTACTAGGTGTAGCTATAGTGATTGGTAGGTGTGGTGCATAAGTCGATTATTAAACACCCTAATTTGTTGCTAAACATTATGTTATTATTACCCCTAATTTATCTCCATCTCACAACTCACCCTAGGAAATGGAACAAAATCAACATTGAATACTAGAGTATAATGGAATGGTTAGAATGTGCAGTGCACTTGTGTTGATTTCTTGTCTCATTGACTCATTCATCTTGATGTTGTACTTAATCCCTTAATATCCTAGACTTCACATCTGATCAAAGTAAGCATTAAAGTTAAAAGAACTATATGACAAGGTTGAGAACTAAGGTTTCTTTTGTTAAGGAAATTCATTTAAAAAGAATACTTAAACGTAAATTAAGATGCTACAAATAATGACATAAAGAGTCAAATGTGAGGGGAATAAAAGTTTGGGTTTATAAAAAAATCTTAAAAATATTAATCTAAAATAAAATATTAAACTCAAGTCTGAAACTAATAAGTGTTGGGTGCAATGATAAAGGACATTACATTCTTAACGAAAGACCACATATCCAAACCTTAAAGATAACATTGTTAGAAGGGACAACCACAAACCTTGAACATGAACTGTAAAGTGAAGATGAAAAATACTAAAAACAAGGGCAAATGGCCAACCAACTATGCTCGTGTTCTTGTTTTGGTCACCCAGCTTAAAATTTTTCAATTTAGGTATTAACGTTTGACTTTGTTCCTATTTTGGTCACCCGCCATTAAATTGATAATGGTCTAATTGATATAATAGCACATTTAGTCCTCAATACTTACATATTCTAACAATTTGATCTTCAAACTTTCTAACCAAAATTTTCAATTTTTAAAATAGAGGCATTTCGCATCTATAAATTTGTAAAATACACACACAAAAAACTTCTCCAATAAAACAAATGTATTCTTTGATAATCCATTTCAATTACACTCAAGTGACAAAGATTGAGGATGATCTCAAGGTATTAATTCCTTTGTTGGATTTTCTAATCTATACACGTTAATGCAAGCTGGCTTTTTACTCGAATAGGTTGAATGAGATTTTAGGTCTTATAGTATTGTTTATTATGTTTTTTTTTTTTTTTTTGTGTTGAGTCTTGATGATTTTATCAAGAAGTAAGCAAATTAAATTCCAGTAGTAGACTTTGAATCCAATCAAAATATATTAATAGCAAACTTTGAGAGTAGATCTTATTTTCTAGGTGTACAACAAGTACATAACCAATTACTTTTCATACATAAATTGTCTCTCTTCTTAAAAGGTTTTTAAGAATTCTTGGTCTTTTCTTGCTTTCTTCATTTTTTCACTTCTAGTTGTGAGAAAATTTATTACGACCATCCCCCATGACTATTATTATAGTCCAACTTACTACATCCACGTCAAAAATTATGCCTTTCGAATTTATGTCATACTGTAGGAGCACATTTGAATCATGAAAATTTGAATAAGTTCTCTCTTGCAAGGTTCTCATCAGTAATACTTTTCCATATAATTTTAATTCAGAGCTTATTTTGAATATTGTAGAGTTATACTCATAATTTAAAAAAAAAACTTGCAACTTCAGGTGCATTCAACCATAACGAGCTTTAGATAGAATTACCATATTCTATTGCTCACATTTTTCTTTTAAATTATTCCAGAATTTAAGTAGATCTTTCACAGTCAAATATTTTACTTTCAACTCCTTAGCGAGGATGATGACAAAGGAAGACCACAAAATAGTCACCATCAATTGAATTTATAACAAGAGTAATAAATATAAATCAATAACCCATCCTCTTTTGATTTATATGAAATATAATTTTTTCTCATTTACAATTTCAATATGAGATCCATTATAAATGTATTTTAAAACCAATGGATTAACCATCACAAGATATTAATTTATTAGCTCTTTTGGAACTTTCGACTAATTTTGTACTACCAAATATTGAAATAATATTGGTTTATATTTTTTTTTTTTTGCGTTCACTTCAGGAAATGCAATAGATTTACTAGCACAAAGTTATAAACGTCCCAAAAAATTCTTTATTTCATAATCACCATCGCAAACATGTGTGGATTTCAAATCAAAATCTATCTATTCATGTTTTTCATGATTAGTCTCCAATTATAATAAACATGATATAATAAAAAAATCATAGTAAAATATACCTGAGATTCTTTAACATCATCGTTGTCACCTTGGTTATTACCACGTGCATTATTACAAGTACTAAAATAACTATGCTTTCATTAGAGCATACTACATATAACTTATAGAATCTTATGATGCTCTAATAAATTATTTGTACTTTATAATCCAATCTAAAAGGTATAATCCAATCATTCATCAATAACAAAAAAAAAAAAAAAATCTCTTTAAAGGGGACCAATATCACAAAAGCTTATATTTTGCGTCGACAATTACTATATATTTAAACAATCATTTAAAAAATAATATATTATAAAGTTTTATTAGTAAACCTTATGAACCCATCGATATTTAATAATATAACTTAATAATTTGATCAGACTTAAAACAAATAAATATAAATATAATAAGCATACCTCAAAAAATTTGAGAGCTTCTTACCAATTTAAATTGTGCTTTATAAATCCAAAATCCATGCTAAGATCAATTTTTTTTCACCATCCAATGTAATGGACTGTAGTGTCCATCTTGGTGTTGAACCTCTTACTGTAAATTCAAACCTTCCATTTGGAGTAATACTCTTTTACCAACTTTAATAAGAATTAAAACAAGTTAATTAAAATAATCCCAAATTAATTTAACTTAACTAAAAATTAATCTAGATATAAAACACTAAATAGATAAAAACTTCTTGCAAAGAGTTATAAACTGCAGCAGGCGAAAGGCAGCAAGTAATGGAGAATTAGGGAAGTAAGCGCTCAATTTGAATAGCAACCAGCAGCAATAAATAGCCATTTCAATAAGCAAAAGAGCCACAGAAAAATAAGAGTAATTTTAGTGGTCGAAGGCTAAATTTTGGTATTATGGATAAGGCTTAATGGTTCGCAAATTTGCTGCTGATTTAATCCACAACTAAGATCATTAAAAGAGAATAGTGTTGATAACGTGTTGTATAATAAATAGATAGAGAGTAAAGAACAAAGAGAATGGGAGAGTAAAGAGAGAGCGTAATTTTATTAATCAATCAGAAAGCTTATCCAAAGTCTTTATTTATAGGCATAAGAAGTATAAATGAAGTAGAGATCTAATTCTAATGACTATTAGAATTTAAAGTACATTAAAACTTATATTAATCTTGATGGACATCAACTTAAAAATAAAATATTCATAACAAAATTTGTTTATATGACACCCCAAACCAGATCGGGACAGACCGACTCGAATTCAAAGCATTACATTAGTCACCTAACTGACTCTCCGGCTAACGACTACCCAAAAGACACCCTGACCTTATAACACCTTAATCTTATCTGGTTATTAGTTAATTATTAATGCAGAAGCAAATTATGAGGCAATTTTAATCTTTTCCTAGGTAATGTATCCTAAGGGCATATTTGCCATTTTACCACCTATGGTAAAACTAACCTGATTTTAGATCTATATATTTACCAATCTTATTTTAGTCAAATTTATGCAAGCTTAAAAATTTCAACTTAATTTGAGTTCGTTTACTATGTCTAATTCAAGTTTTACCATTAGGGACTAATTTGTAACAAATACAAACTATCAAGACCTATTTCGAATTACAAATTAAGTGTGTTTCTAATGAATTTTACCCATTACAAGACTAATCCTAAAATTTTCCAAGTTTCCTTATCATCTAGGGTTCTAATTAGACTAATCAATTTTCAGGACTAAATCATGGTGAGTACTCACAAAACCTATGGCATGCCAACTATATCCAACGGATCTAGCATGCATATTTCCAATATATACAATCAAACATAGCAAATAAATTAGTCATTATGATGTTCAATTTAATGTGACAAGATGCTTATGTGTAACATGTAACATAATCATTTAGCATCCAATTAAATCAATCAATTCATTTTTCAATTTCTTATATTCAATTATCAAATGTAACACCAACATATCCTGGTCAAAAATTTCAGTACACAAGCTTTAAAATCATCCTTAAAATTAAAAAAATTAAGTAGCACAACACCACCCAAAAACTCACTTTCCATTTTTTTTCCATACAAATTTAGTTTATTGCACATTTATTACCAATCTTGCAAAATCAACCATTCAACCATAATTAATTAATTGAAATCATTAATTAGGCTACTAATTAAACATAATTGAGGGTCAATTTACCAAATCGACCAGAGAAACACTCACCATAGAATTTTATTCTACCACAACAAATGATCAACTAGGCAATTTCGAGCTTCAATTCCAGTTGTCTTGGTCATCTTCAAGATTCAGAGCTTTAACAGAGACAAAATAGACATTACCACCTTTCCAAAGTTATATTAAACACGAATTTTAATTAATTATACTAATAGAAATTCTTTTACAACGATACCTTACCGGATTTGTAACATCAAGTAGAAAACTTGATTCCTCACAAAATCGATCACTCTAGCCCTCCTAATCACTTCCAAGCATCAATACTAGACCAAATACACATAAACTAAGCATCAATTTTACATTTAAATCAATTTCACAAAAATCCAAAAAATCAATTCATGAAGATGATGAAATTCGAATTTCTTCAAATTACCTCACAAATAATGTTTAATCTTGATAAATAAGATCAAAAACCTTTTAATAGATCAATTTTGAGTTGGAACATCCATTGATTTATGGATTTTTGCTCAAAATTTAAGATCCACCATTAAATCACCTTAAGCTTTTGAAGAAGATGACATGGATGAAAAATCATATAATTATCACTCAAATCATGTAAAAATGTTTCTAATCATCATAAAAATAAGTTTAGAAATAATAATTACCTTTGATTCGTTCTAAATCCTTTGATTGAAAATCTTGATTCAAGAATCTTAAAAAATTTCAAAATATTTTTTGCTACTTTTGTGAATAATTTTGAGTGAAAAGAGAGAGTATTTTGATAAGAAAATTTGGATCTATTCTGTGATAATAGTAAAACCATGCAAAGAAAGCGAACTTTATCTCTCTAATATTATGTAAATGGTGTGAAAAGTAGGCTAAGTGCATTGTTTTTAAAACTGAAACAACCCACCATAATTTAAAAATTGGAGAATTTGCCTAATGGTCACTCTCACATTTCCCTTACTTTACTATTTAATCATTTCCCTCTAAAATTTCAAATTTTAAGGTTTATTTTGTCAAATAAATACTCTAATTTTCCCTTGTTTTACAATTAAATACTATTTAGTTAATATTTAAATTTAACTCAAATTAACCCTTAATAAAAATTATTTTAAAATTCTTTTTCGACCCAAATTAATTATTTTCACTAATAATTATTTAATTAGTTTAAAATTAATTTTTCAAAAATATTTTTATTTTTCCAGATTATTGTTTAATCAATTTTAAATGAAATTAACCACCTAGTTTAAATTAACTATAAACCCCATAAATTCCTAGTTTCTCACTCCGAACCTGAAAAATATATCCGAAACCCAAAAAATATACCCGAAACTACTAAACCTAGTTTAGGGATATTACAATTTATTTGTTTTTTTTTTATCTTAAAAAAATGCCATGTCAGGAATTTACACATAACTTAATGAAAAATTATGCCACACAGATAACAAGATGAGTGAAACGTAAAAATTAAACCAAAATTAAAGTTTGATGTATACAAATACACCAAATTAAAGATGATGTATAACATTGAAAATTTTATCAAAGTTCATGTATAATTTTAATATTTATCCCATTTTATTATTATCTTCTATTATAAATTATTTATTTTTTTACCCCTTTGTTATTAATTGGTTACAAAATGTTATCATTTACCTATTATGTTAAAGACCATATAGTATTAATTTATTAATTATTTTTAAAATTAATTAAAATTGTTAATATGTTATCAATAATTTATGCAATTTTTTACTAATAAATTATTTATATTGTTATTATTTATTATTTATTATTTATCAACAATTTATTATATTATTTAACATATAATATTATTTTATAATAATTTATCTTTTAATTATAAAAATTACCATATATTATGAATAAATTATAGAATTAAAATCATTTATCATTGAACTATCTTAGAGGTTTGAATTCGGTCACCTAATTATTAAATTATTGATTTACACACTCATATATTAAGGAAGCTAAAAATATTAACCATCTAATGGTAAGAGACTACGATTATTTTATTACAAGCTACAACAATCAACAATTATGATATTCCAATTATGAAATTTTAATAATGTCGAAACAAAATATTATTAATTAAATTTTAAAATTTTAAACTTATGTGAACTAAATAAAAAATTTTAAAAATTAAGTGACAAAAATATAATTTAATTTTCAAAAACATTAACTTTTTTTATATAAATTCATATGTTGTGGCAAAATAAAGTATTGTGACATAACATCTTATAGATGGTGTTATATTGTTATGTTATCGTATCATTATTAATTAATGATTGAATGGCCAACATATTCAATGTTATTAACTATGGTGCTTAAATTGATGATTTTGATAGTTGAATAGTTAAATTAAACATATATTACTATTATATGTTAAATTTATTTATTATTTGTTATTAATTATATATTAATATTTAATCAATAGTTTGCTACTAATATTATTCATTATGCATATCATTTTATTGATCTTTATATTACAAAATTTATTACCAATAATGTTGAGGTAGTTTTTGAGCAGTACTTAGATTAGTATCAATTGGTCGTGGCATTGTTTGCTTAGAAAATTTGCCATGTTTAAGTAGTAAATTTTCGCAACAAAATATTTTTGGGCTTTGAATTTTTGTTGATACTTTGGATGTTAGCTAACCCATCTTTAATATTCAAATTACACATAACAACATACTTGGAGATTAATTTGGACTTGGATCCAAGTAATCAAATTCTAAAGTTTGATGGATTAGATCAAATTGGGCAAAACTTGAAAGTATATCCTGAAAATTCAAGGTTTTTCCTGAGGTGATTGAAGATATTTGTTATGCTGATTATCTTGTTTGTTTCGAGATAAAATTGTTTGTAATTGATATAATATGTTAGCAAGTATCAATCTCTTATAAATTAAGGAGAGTTGTATGGGTGAGGTACTGAACTAAGAGCACTTATTATTATTCCTTGAGGAATGTTTCTTTTAAAACTTATAAAAAATTTCTAAGCATTTGACCAAATTTGAAAATTACTTTGAAAATAATTTCTCATGGTTTAACGTAAAGTTTTACAAAATTTGATTAAGGAAATATTTTGTTATATCAAATCATTTGAAAATCAAAGTTAACACTAATAATAATTAATTAATTAATTAAAATTTTATAAAAATATAAAAAAAAAATTAAACCACTTCGACTATCGATTTTTGTTCAGCTTTTCAATTTTTATCAATTTCATGTTGTTTCCCGGTCAATTGATTCAACCCTTTTGTTCAGACTATTATACCAATCAATTTTTAATCCATTCAATTTGACATTATTCTAGTAACATTAATCACATCATTAAAGTAAAAAATTATATTATCTCTAAATATTTATAAAATCTTTCAGCATACATATCAATGTTTTTAATAAAACAGATAAAAAGATGACCTATAGGGTGACATATTAAGAACATATTACGAATTCATGACATATTTAGACTAGTCACGAAGTGGACAAGTCAACTAAGATGAAGATAACCTTCATAGCCATCGGCTAAGTCTTTTATACTTGCTGTTTCTTTTGAGCTGTACACAAACAAGAAAAGCCTCAGTTCATTAACACAAGAAAGAACAGAAAAAATGGAACAAAAGATGGGTGAGGAGCAGCAGGGAATTCAGATTCCCAGAATCAAACTAGGAACTCAAGGACTTGAGGTTAGATTCTGCTCTTCTTACACTACTCATGACAAAGGTTGTCTCTAAATATGCCCTGAATTTTTGTCATTTTTATATCTGTTCCTCCAAGATACGCAGTCTGTAGCTGGATTTATTTGTCTCAGTTCTTTTGTTTTGTAGGTTTCAAAGTTGGGGTTTGGCTGTATGGGTCTCACTGGAGGTTACAGTTGTCCAGTCTCTGAAGAAGTTGGGATATCGATTATCAAGCATGCATTCCGCAGAGGAATCACTTTCTTTGATACATCTGATATCTATGGACCCAAAACTAATGAAATTTTGGTTGGAAAGGTAGACATGCTTGGAAAAGCTGTTTGTATTTTCAAGTCCAGTTACCCCAGCTTCTATTATTGTTCTTGTCTCATGAACGTGTAAAACCAATATCTTCCTTTTTCAGGCATTGAAGCAGCTACCAAGAGAGAAGGTACAGTTAGCCACAAAATTCGGTTTCGAAAAACTGGATTCAACAGGTATCAAAGTAAACGGTACACCTGAATATGTCCGTGCCTCTATCGAGGCTAGCCTAAAGCGCCTAGATGTGGACTATATAGATCTCTACTACCAGCACAGAGTTGACACCAACACTCCCATAGAGGATACTGTAAGTGCTACAGTTGAAAGCACCATAAGATTATTTCTTCAATACATAATACCAAGTCCTAGATTTTCCTTCTTTCATCTTCTTATTGTGGGGAAACTATCTTTTAACTGGTTGAGCTTTCTGACTTTAGATGTCTGAACTCAAGAAGTTAGTGGAAGAGGGGAAAATTAAGTACATAGGTTTATCTGAAGCTAGCCCTGAAACTATAAAGAGAGCACATGCGGTTCATCCTATAAGTGCTTTCCAGACAGAGTGGTCGCTGTACACTCGTGATATCGAGGATGAAATAGTCCCCCTTTGCAGGTTCGTTCGTGTATCTTGAACCATTGAAACTTAAAAAAAAAAAATGTAAAGTTTACTTCAGATTCGAACTCTAATCTTGCTAGTCGTGTTCTATGCAGGGAACTTGGAATTGGGATCGTTCCTTATAGCCCTCTTGGTCGCGGTTTCTTTGGTGGCAAAGGAGTGGTGGAAACTGTGCCTGCAAATAGTCATCTGGTATGCGAACTAACTTATTTATGTCTTTAACCTATCCTTAATCTTTGTATAGAAAGTAAACTAATACCCTCCCAACTTCTACCTTTTAAGCTATATTTCCCAAGGTTTCAAGGAGAAAACTTGGACAGAAACAAGATGTTGTATTTGAAAGTGGAGAAGTTGGCTGAGAAGCATGGATGTAGCCCTGCACAATTAGCACTTGCCTGGGTTCTTCATCAAGGGGATGATGTAGCACCGATTCCCGGTGAGTCACATTCTGTAATTTTCAACATCTATTTTCTCTTTTCGATGGCCTTGTACCAAGTACCAATGCATATGCCTTGTTTAGATAATAGAACTAGGACCATAGTTTTGATCCTTTCTTTCATTATTGTTTTCACAGGAACAACAAAGATAAAAAATCTGGATAGTAACATTGATTCAGTAAAATTAGAGCTCACAGCAGAAGATTTGAAAGAAATTTCTGATGCGGTTCCGATAAATGAGGTAGCAGGTGATGTTTTGCCTGATAGATTTAGTCAATTACACTGGAAGTTTGGTAATACACCACCAAAGGGAGCAAAGTTTCAAACTGAAAAAAACCATGGATGCCAAGTCTGCAGCAAAATATGAAGTTTTGGATGAACGGACTCTCCAACAACTCAAACTATTGAAAAATTGTATCAATGATTTGGTAAGCAATTTGGTTAAAGTACTAATGAAGGGTTGAGTGAGAGTAGAAGCCTGCATTACCAAACCAAAACAAATAAGCAGTTTTGTATTGTGTTTCTGTCTGTGATATGTAGCTAGTAATCTTCCAAGTTATGTAGTTTGAAAATGAACCAGGTTGTTTGTTTATCACCTGAATGCTGCTAGTAACAGCAGCATTATTGTATTAGGTTTCTACTACCTGCTTTACTTGGAGAAATAAAAAAAATCTACTTTTTCCAGAAAATTTAACACAAGTGAATGCGTTCCTTGATCTAAATCTATTAAAATTATTAATCTCTTCTTTTGTTTCATTTCATATTTACGAGTAAAAGCTGTATCAAATAACAATATGAGACATCTTTCAAAATAAAACAAAATCAATCTATTGAATTTATACAATATGTTAAAACAAGAGCACAACAAAGCACCAGTGGTCCAGTGGTAGAATAGTACCCTGCCACGGTACAGACCCGGGTTCGATTCCCGGGTGGTGCATAGTGTTTGAGCAATGAAGAGAAATTCGCTCTGTCCCTGATCTTACGATGAAAAACTGCGCTTCGAGCTCTTTTATTCTTTTTTTTATCTCTATTTTAGATCCTAAATATCATTTTCCAGGTGAAGAAAAGGAATTTAAGAAAATTCTAATTCTGAATTTCGTTGAATTTTTTTTTTTAAAAGTTAGTATACTTTAATTTATCATCTTACCTTTCAATTTTACAAAAATAAAAAAGTTTGCCAATTAATTGGTGCAAATCAGGGATTTAAATTGCGGTAGCAGCCGTGTTTTCGGTCACGTTGCGTTTATCGTGGTTGCGGACATACGGATGCTATTGCGGTCGCTACGGGTATCGCAGTCGTGAATTTTTTTAAAATTCGCACAACTTATTGTAAAAAATAATAATTATAATTATAATTATAAAAAGTCATTTTTAATAATTTTTAGTGTGTTTTCTAACACTTATGAACTTTTATTAATATGATATGAGAACACAACTTTTATAATCATTAATTATTCTTATCTTTATTTACGAATTTTCTAAGAATATTATATTAACTAATAACAAAGTAAAAAGAAAAAAGGAAATATTAAACATTTATCATATTTAATAAGTTTGAAAGTTTTTGTAGATAAAATAATTGAACATTCATACCTGAGAGATGTCTTCAATATTTCTTGACAGCTTTGAAGATGGTGAAGATATAAATATTCTATGCTGCAAAAGGAATAGATAAATGTATAGATTCTCATTAATTATTCCTATTTCCTACCACTTATTCTCACTCTCATTCTACTTTCATATATAGTTTAACATGCTTTGATTCTTAATTATATTTTCATAAAATATACTCCATTCATTTATCTAAAGATATATTTTAAATATTTTAATATCATCAAAATTAAGAACATTAACAAAAGTTTTCTTTAAAAAAAACATACCTTACAAATAATGGTAGTGGTACGATTTAGTTTTCACCAATTAGTGGAATGACGAGGAAGATCAGATCCTTCACCTTCACTTTGAGAGCGCTCTTGACTTGATTCTCTTGGCCTTTGTCCAAAAATATATCCAAAAAAGTAACATTTTCACCTTGGTTTTCATATAATTGATAAGGAGGATATATTTGAGGAGAAGGATACATGAGAGGTGAAGGTGGGTGATACATTGGTGGTAGAAGATGCATTTGAGGCTGGTATGGCACACCATAATTAAGAAATAGCGTATAATAACCATATGGTTGTGGATAACCATGTGAAGGTTGAAAATATGAAGGTTGTTCTGGTAGATAAAAACCTTGAGTGCTAGTAGATGAATCACTGTACCCAAGGTTACTAAAACTCGATCTCCTACCAGATGAAGAGCCTATAGAAGTATGCTTCTTGCATTTTCCTTTTGATGGAGCTCTAGGTTCACTTCTATCTCTCCTAGGTTCAGGAAACATATTTCCATCAAACTCTGATCTATCACGGAAATGTCCACTAGTGGTACCAGCCCCATATTCTCATCCATACTGACTAGAAGACCTAATTTCACATCTATCACCACTATATCCATCATCCTCATCAATTGGACTTAAACCACCACCATCGGGTCCATCGCCACTCTGACTTGGCGTTAAACTAGAACTTGAATGAAACAAATTTTGTTGTTGAGATTGATCAACATCCATTTCATCATCAGAGGTATCTACAGGCAACACACCAGCATTTTCACCATCTAATAATGGATTCTCTTTCCCATGAAGCCATTTTGATAGTAGATCAACATCTTCAAAGATATGATCAAGGCTGATAGGATTAAAACTAGCGTTTATATCATCAGTGCTCATTCTTTTTTTATGCCTTATCTGAAGCCTCATATTATAATAGGTAAACACTAGTTTCCCAAATTTTTTATACTTTAATCTATTTCTTGCCTTGGTTTGAATATAACTAAATGTGCTCCAATTTCGTTCGCAATTTGATGCTGAAGTTGCTTGACTAAGCACTTTAATTGCTAATTTTTGTAATTCAGGAACACATGTGTCGTATATTATCCGCCACTCAGCTGCATAATATTATTTAAATTTCAAAATAACTTCAAAATGTACAATATAATTAAATAATTTAATTAACTGTTTACCCAGATTCATTTGCTTCCAAGGTCTTTGTGCTTTTGGAGTACTGAATGTCTCATGTTTATCTCTAAATAGTAACAACTGCATAAATAAAAGATAGAGTAAAAATAAAACAAAAAAATTCTATTTCAAATTATGTAACTAAGTTACAAATAATAGTAATTGAATCTAACCTGATTGACTATTCTGACTTGAGTCTCAAGAGAAGGTTCTAATCTTTCAATTACTGATCGTGTAGCTTCTAATGTTTCTATTAGTACATTATCAGAATGTTCCACCCCAAATTGAAATTGAGGATTGAGAAAATAACCTAAGTATAATTTATAAGAATATCATCAAATAATAATAATCTAAAGCTTAAAATAATAAAATATAAAAATAGTTCTTAATTATATGAAACATTTTATCTTTCCAGCTGAATGCAAGTCGGAATGCATAAAATTCCATCTATTGTCAATAATCTTTTCATACTCGGTGAAATATCGACAATCTTGTTGAATTGCTCGTTTAGCTCTATCAATAGCCTCATAAATAAAGCCCATTGTTGGTTTTTCATCACTATCCACAAGTCTCAATACTTTTACTAGGGGCTCGTAAACTTTTATGAGGTCGTTGGCTTTTTTCCAAAAATCTTTTCCCAAAACAAGTTTTTTGGCTTTATAAGTAGGCCTTGACTTTTGCTGTCCCCATTTTGATTCTTTAAAATCCTATATATTCATAAGAAAAATTTTAAAATAATATTATTTAAATTATTTAAAACTAATAAAATTATTAAAGGTTTCTATATTTAAGTAATCATATTAACTAATTATAAAATCAACAGTCCAAATGTGATTGTATATAAAGCAAGTCACTTGCTTTGCCTCATCTAACACTTTTGCTACACTGGGCTTTTTCCCAATATCTTCAAGGCATAAATCTAAACAGTGAGCTGCACATGAGGTCCAATATAGATGTTTTCTTTTCAACATTAATTTTTTTCCAGCAGCTTTCATTGTTACCTCATTATCAGTCATTATTTGGACAAAGCCATTTTCTCCAATTTCTTCTACAACTGAATCTAGCAAACTATAGTAGAATTCAGCATCTCTACTATGAACATTTGAGACATCTACCGATTTCCAAAAAATGGTTCCTTTACTACAATAAACAATGAAATTAATGATGTACATTTGATTCAAACTGTTGGTCCAACCATCACACATTAGAGTTGCACCCAATTCTTTCCAATAAGTCTTTAGTCCATTTACCCAATCACGAACTCGTTGATACTCTGACTCCAAATACACATCTGAAATCTCATAAGGTGTTGGGAGCTTTACACCTTGTCCAACTTCTGTTGACACTTGAATTAAGTTATACAACCATGGAGAGCTTGCTAATTGAAAAGGAAGCCTTTCATATACTAAAATTTTAGATATCGCTTCACCTATCTTCCTTCGAAAACTCTTTAAAAAAGAGTCATTGACCTTTGCTTGCTTTGAACTTTTGCTTCTAACCAATTCAGGTATAGTTCCCCTTAAGGTAAACTCAGACTCACTTGGGATGGATTTACTTGTTCTTTCTCTATGATGTTCTCTAGCTGATCCATAAGAAGATCGCCCTTCTTCATAAATGTTATTCCAACCACCAGTACTTCATCCAAATTCTTCCCTTCTATGCCACTCGTACTGTGATTGGATACTTTCTCAAGTTGCTTGCCTTATAGCAGAAACCTCATCAATGAAATCCTCGTGTTCATCATCATCTTCTATTAATTGAGATAAGAATTCATCTTTTCTCCTTTTTTTGTCTATTTTTTTTTGTCTTGCATTCTTTCAGTATATTCATCATACTTTCTCTAATGACACATGTTAATAAAATAAAAATAATTCACACTTTATATTATTATCAATTATATATAATCTTTATAGAAAATATACAATAACATTTAAAAATAATAATAAAGTATCACATTCCAGTAACATTAGGGTATGGTGCAACATTGCTAGTTTTATGAGCAATGTGTTCTTTAAATCGCGTTATTCCTCCTTTCACAACTTTACCACAAAGTTTACATACGATATTTCCTTTCATATTTGGCACTGGAGTTCCAAAGTGCCAACCTATATCATTACTTGGTGTACCCTCCAATCCTTTAGTCGAGAACTCTTCACGTGGTGGCATGCTTTATTTTTATTTATATATAAGAAACATAAAATTATATTTAGAAAATAAGCAATTCATTACTTATATTATCAACAATATAATACAAAAAAATAAACATCATTAACATGGAAAATTTAAATTTATTGCATAATCCATACATAATAATAAGTAATAAATTATGAAAGTTATGAAATTTTAAAATAATAATAAAAAATAAAAAAAATTATCATTATAAATTATAATTACAATATTAATTAAAAAATAACATATAAAGTAAAATTATAAACCTGATAAGCTTTCATATTAAAAAATATAATAATATGATTGTTGTCAAAGTAATTTTCATGTTCTGTAAAATCTCTCCAAACTATAATAAATCAACCTGTCGAAACCTCTTTAAAATGGGTTTTTAAAAAAAACGAAAACGGGAGTCGCCACCAATCTTTTTAAAGTGTGATTGGATCACTTTATAAAACGTTTTGGTCTACGAAATTATGAGAAAATAGGTTCGGGAGTCGGTTACGTGCGAGGAAGGATTAGCACCCTCATAACGCCCAAAATTGGTACCAAATTGAATAATTTTGCCTTAGTGTCAGAAGTTTGAAAGAATTTAGAAATGAGATTCCCTTAAAACCATAATGTTTTGAGAAAAGAATCAAGATTCATTTGTTTTAAAAGAGTACAAACATCACATCTAGCATGATTGGGCACGATATCTTTGAACTTTTCATAACTGAAACCATCTTGCGATTTGTAAAACTTGTTTAAAAGGATATTTTAGATATTTAGACGAACGGGAAATCGCAACCCAGCATGTTAGGGCACTACTTCCCGAATTCCTAAATACCGAAACATTGCCTCATTTTTTCAAAATTCCTTTTGAATTAAAAGAGATATGATTTTCTTTTGAAAGTAATGATGTGTTTAACACATTACTAAGAATCAATACAAATTAACCTACATAATATTTACTTTAACATTTTATGTATATATAATATAAAGGATGATAAATAATGGTATAAATTACATAATATACATTATCATTTTATGTATGGTCATAGATAACATAAATATACGTGCATTATTATTACATGCAAAATAAAATGTAGAGCATAATGAATTCAATGATATAAACTATATAATTCATATATATAACAACATCTCATGCAAATGTACTTTAAATCAACTTAAATGATTAATTTTCATGCAAATATGTAAAAAAAATAACAAATATTATATGAAAATTTAACCCACTAAACAAAATAAAAAGAAAACAAAGAGAAAATAAGCAAGTTATAAACATATGAAATATAAATCAAATAAAATAAAAATAAAGATATTCATAAATTTTTAGAACAATGTGAAAATAATAAAGGAAAACTCTTTTTTTTTAAATGATTAATATATATATATATATAAACCATATTATAGGGTATAATAACTTAATATATTAACAAAATAATGTACTATATGTTAATATTACATATATTTATTTAATAAAAAAACATGTATAATTGATGAGTGATAAAATAGTATATAATGAAATAAAAGTAATGTAAAGTATAATATATGGTGAAATATATAATGTATAATATAATTTGTAAACAAAATATATAATAATAAACCAAAAATATATAATATAATGTATAATAAAAAAAAAAAAAAAAAAACTATAAGGAATAATATAAAATATGATATGTAGTAAAATATAATGAAAATAAAAATACTATAATATAAATAAGGATAATATATACTATTATTTAAAAAAATTTTACACAATTAATGAATAATAATACATAATTTATAAAAATAACAAAAATAATATATATAATAAAATGTAATTTGTAAGTAAAATGTATGATAAAAATAATATAATGGATAATAATATACATTACTTTATATAACTAGTATTTATAAAAATAAATAATATATAAGGTATTTAAAATAAATTAAATATATAAAAAGGATTAAAATTAAAAGCAATTGAAAACCTTGGGCTAATTAAAAAAATAAAAAAAGAATTTGGGCCTATTTGGAAAACGCATTAAAATCGAGGGACTCACTGTGCAAATTCCCCTAATCCCAAAACGACACCGTTTCCCCGAATTTAGTTTTAAAGTCACTGTGAGGACCACATTGAATCAAAATTAAAGTATTAGGGTTAAATTACAAATAAATAAAATAAAATTATAAAGATTAAAAATAAGGGAGGACCAATTGGGAAATTATCCCATTTTACGAAAACATGCGGATCCTCCCTGGGTAATCGCGTCAACACGCGGATCCAAAGCCTTGAAACGACGCCGTTTTGTGCTTATTGAGTTAAACCAAAAAGGCACCTTTTCATTAGGGCTATATAAGCCAAATCTTAAGCTTTGAAATCATTTTTACATTCTATTTAAAAAAAAAAAAAAAACGAGGAAACCCTCTGAAGGAGGGTTGGGGATGGGTTCTCGGAGTGCTCTCGAGTCTCCGTCCAGGGGTGGCACGCGCTCACGCGCCTCCATCAATGCTGCCACATACGACGGTCGGAAACTGAAAAGTTTCCTTTTTCCGACGTGAATCGAAATGGTACGTTCCTTTTCCTCTCTATTTTAATTTATTCTTACAAAATCTATATATATATTTAAAAATATTCACCTCTGTTTCTTCAATCGACTAAGATTTTCTTTTATTGTATCTATGTGTCTCTTCCAAAAACGTAGTTACAAATTAGAAAAGAAAGGGGTTTTTATAACCCTTTGTTACATTTTAGGAAAAAAAAAAGAAAATCATTTGATTTCTTTCCAAATCTGTTTCTTTGGTTGCTGTAGTCCCTTCTTCTTTTGCAGGTACCAGCGAGGAAGCCAGTAATAGACGGGTACTGATGACGACACCGGCTTTGATTCGGCATCGATCACGGCATGATTCAAAACCTAGAATCACGGCGTCGATGATGGGTAGCTGGAACGATGTGAGATGAAAAAGTGTGTCTGTTGGGGTGCTTGCGGCGCGAAGCTTCTGGAAACCCTAGGGTTCCCAGATTCTGTTCAGGCATTGGGCCTTTTGGGCCTTGTATGTTTTGGGTCTGGGTGTAACGGGTACTGGGTAGTGGTATAATCGGGTGTGGGTTGTAACCAGGTATAGGGCTTGTGGGCTTCAAAGGCAACCGAACTTTGGGCTTTGTAAATGGACTTTATTAATACTGACTCAAGACTATAACCAAACCTAATTTTGTAGCCCCCAAAATCAACAAGTTGAAATGCCCTTCATTACCGATGTGGTTCAATTACCTTTTTGGCTCTTTTTTTTTTAAAACATGCTCACACATAAGACTATCTATTGGAATAGATTAGATTCTTGCTACGTTTTTTGCACGTATGGATAGAGAATTAAATCGAATTTATTGATCATTACATAGAATTCAATTAAGATATTGTATGAAAGTATGATTTCTTCTATTCTCTTGTAAGAATTGAAGGCTTTTTGATTGGGTGAGTTCAAAGAAGTATTGTTTAGTCTGCCTTATTTATCGAAAAAACATTCTCATCTTCCTCAAAGGTATTCCAATATCTTCAGGAGTGTCAAATTGACTATCTTCAACCTGCTTCTTGAAAACTCAGGAACACCAATCTGCTATTTTCAATCTGTTCTCTGCCAATACAGGGACGCCAAATCTGCTATCTTCAATCTGCTCTCTGATAATACAAAGATACCAAATCTACTATCTTCGATCTGCTCCTTGTAAACACAAGAATGCCAGATCATCTTGGATCTTCTTCGATGCAAAAAATCTGAATGTTAGATCTGCTATGTCTTCGATCTGTTATCCATCGAATATGGAGATGCCAAATCTGTTATCTTCAATCTGCTCCCTGACAATACAGAGATGCCCAATCTGCTATCTTCAATTTTCTCTCTGACAATATAGAGATACCAAATCTGTTATCTTCAATTTGCTCTCTGATAATACAGAGATGCTAAATCTGTTATCTTTGATCTGCTCGCTGTCAATACAAAGATGCCAAATCTGCTTCTTGGATTTGCTCCTCGTCGAATACGAAGATGCCAAATTATCTTGGATCTGCTCCCCATCAAATATGAAGATGCCAAATATACTATCTCTAGCCTGCTACCCTACTGCTTAGGGGGTTGGTGCGCATCAATCTTCATTGTCCTTTGAAGGATTTAACCTGTATAATGCATATGAGTTCATGCCTAATGATTAGGATGCTATGATCAAAGTGAGTCAAATGCTTCTAATTAAACCTGTTACAATGCAAAATGAATATGATCCCTATTCCTTCGTCAAAGCTCATATTTATTTCTTTCGAAATATCATTCTTACTCAGCCTGTGGGTTTGTACCATTCTTCAAATGTTATGACCCATCAAAAATGTTTGTAAGATGATCCTCTCTTAGGATCAAATCGTTTGCTTTGTCCAATCATCATTTTGGACTAAAGAAAGAATTCCCTCAAGTTCTTCTGAACCTCACTTACGTGAATTCCTCGAACAATTGTTCCGTTTTAGTTTCTTGTATTATCTAGAAACTTCCAGAGTAATGAGCAAAACTTCATTTGTGAAAATTATTTAGTTTACCTATCATTATTTTAATACAACATACTTTAAGAATAATGGAAGATGAATTTAATCTTCAGAATAATTAGATTGGAACGAATTTGCCAGAAATACAAAGAAAATTTATCTGATAGCCTATCCTTGAGAAGAAAAAGAATCTAAAGATAGTAAACAGGACAAATGTTAGATGCCCTAGATATCGCCGCTTGAGCGTCTATACACCAGTTCCATGAAGACTTTCTTGAGTTCAACATGTGTTTAAAAGAGTCAAAGTACTTTTGTTGATACACCAATATGCAATGTGCTTTGCTCGTTGTTGAACCCGATATAGCGAGATTACCTTGTACTCTTCAAAATTTGAGTTGCCCTTTCGGGTTTTCAACTCAAAACCCCTTTGGTCACAAGGCGCCCTTTGCGGGTTTTCACCTTGGCCTCTCTAAAATTTTTTTTTTTTGAAAACTCAAGGGGCCCTTTGCGGGTTTTCACCCTGGATTCTCCTCTACTTTAGACAAAGTACTTTTTAACTAAGTCTGAATTACTGGATTGGGTAAACTCTTCCCATCCATTTCCGTTAAGATCAATGCACCCCCAGAGAAAGCCTTCTTCACAACATACGGCCCTTCTTAATTTGGCATCCATTTTCCTCTAAAGTCTTTCTGAATGGGAAGGATCTTTTTTAGCACAAGATCCCCCTCGTAGAATTCTCTTGGTCACACTTTCTTATCATAAGCTTGCATCATTCGCTTCTGATATATCTGCCCATGGCGAATAGCTTTTAACCTCTTTTCTTCAATCAACTTCAACTGGTCATACCGAGATTGAATCCATTCTGCTTCATCCAACTTTATCTCTGATAAAATTCGAAGAGAAGGTATTTCAACTTCAATGGGTAACACTGCCTCTATCCCATAAACCAATGAGAAAGGAGTTGCCTCAGTAGAAGTTCCAATGGATGTTCAATAAGCTAAGAGTGTAAATGGTAACTTCTCATGCCAATCTCTGTAGGTTTCAGTCATCTTCCCCACTATCTTCTTGATGTTTTTGTTAGTAGCTTCCACTGCCCCATTCATCTTTGGGCGATATGGAGATAAGTTATGATGCTTAATCTTGAACTGACTACAAACTTCAGCTATCGTTTTATTGTTTAAGTTTAATGCATTGTCTGATATGATCCTTTCAGGCATCCAATACCGATAAATGATCTCTTTCTTCAAGAATCGACTTACAGCTGACTTAGTAACATTTGTATAAGAAGCGGCCTCTACCCACTTAGTGAAGTAATCAATGACCACAAAAATAAAGCGATGCCCATTTGAAGCTTTTGGTGGTATTGGCCCAATGACATCCATGCCCCACATGGAAAAAGGCCATGGAGAAGTCATAACATGTAGAGGTGAAGGTGGTACATGAATCTTGTCTCCATAAATCTGACATTTATGGCACTTCTTGGCGTAGCTGATACAATCCCCTTCTATAGTAGACCAATAATATCCAAACCTCATGATCTGTCTAGCCATTGTAAAACCATTAGCGTGCCTCCCACAAACACCCTCATGAACTTCTTCCAAGATTAACTTAGCCTCCACGGCATCAACACATCTCAAGAGTACTTGGTCTTTTCTTCTTTTGTACAAGATGTCCCTATCCAAAACGTAATCACAGGCTAATCTCCTTAAAGTTCACTTACCATTTTCAGTTGCCTATTCTGGGTATTTACGATCTCTTACATACCACAATATATCCTGATACCAAGGGTTATCATCCTTCTCTTCATCAATATTACAACAGAGAGCGAGAGCCTCAAAGATACTCATCTGAATGGGTCTCATCTCCTCCTTTTTATTCACTGTAATCATTGAAGCCAAGGTTGCTAGAGCATCTGCCATCTGGTTTTCATCTCGTGGGATACAATTGAAAGTGATGTTATCGAACTCCTCAAGTAACCCCAAAACTACTTTTCGATAATTGATCAATTTAGGATCCCTTGTCTCCCGTTCACCTCTAAGCTGGTACATTACCAACACAGAGTCTCCATATACTTCCAAGGTTCTAATTCCTCGTGCTATAACCGCTCGGAGTCCCATGATGCACGCTTCATATTCGTCTGTATTGTTTGTGCAATCAAAATCCAACTTGCATGTGAATAGATAATAATCGCCACTTGGAGATACCAGGACTGCCCCAATTCTATTTCCCACTGCATTGGATGCCCCATTAAAGCTCAACTTCCAAGGATAATCCTCTGTAGTTGCCACACATATCAGCTCCTCATTTGGGAAATCAACATTCAACGGCTCATAGTCTTCTAGAGCTCTACTAGCCAGAAATTCTGCTATCGCACTTCCCTTTATAGCCTTCTGGCTTACATAGACTATGTCAAACTCTGAAAGCAGAATTTTCCACCTCGCCATTCTCCCATTCAATGCTGTTGACTCCATCATATACTTTAAAGGATCAAGTTTTGAAATAAGCCAAGTAGTATGATATAGCATGTACTGTCTTAACCTTCGAGTCGTCCAGATTAAAGCACAACACAATTTCTCAATTAGCGAATATCTCATTTCACACTCTGTAAGTCTCTTACTGAGGTAGTATATCGCCCTCTCTTTTCTTCCTGACTCGTCATGTTGACCAAGCACACATCTCATAGAATTACTAAACACCGACAAGTACAGAATTAATGGTTTATCTGGACTAGGAGGAGATAGTACTGGAGCGTTTAACAAGTATTGCTTGACTTTATCAAAGGCATTCTGGCATTCCTCATCCCAAGTACCTTGGTTGTGTTTTCTAAGGACGCGAAATATAGGATCACATTTCTCGGTTAATTGTGAAATAAACCGAGCAATATAATTCAATCTTCCAAGAAAACCTCGAACTTCTTTCTGAGTACGTGGTGAAGGCAAATCTCGTATGGCTCTAACTTTGTCTGAGTCAAATTCTATTCCTTTTTCACTGACCACAAAACCTAGTAATTTCCCCGACCTAGCTCTGAAAGTGCACTTTGCCGAATTAAGTTTTAACTGAAACTTCCTTAATCTCAAGAACAGTTTTCTCAAAACTTCAATATGTTCCTCCTCCGTTCGAGATTTGGCGATCATATCATCGACATACACCTCAATTTCTTTGTGCATCATATCGTGGAATAAAGTCACCATAGCCATTTGGTATGTTGCCCTGACATTCTTCAACCCAAAGGGCATTACCTTATAACAGAAGGTACCCCACAATGTTATGAATGTAGTCTTATCCATATCCTCAGGATGCATCTTTATCTGATTGTATCCTAAGAAACCATCCATGAAGGAGAACAATGAATATCCCGCTGTGTTGTCTACTAAAGTGTCGATATGCGGTAAAGGGAAATTGTCTTTTAGGCTAGCTTTGTTTAGATCTCTCTAATTAACGCACTTTCGTACCTTCCCATCTTTCTTAGGGACTAGTACAATGTTAGCTACCCATTCAGGGTATTTCACCTCTTGTAAGAATCCTACACCGAACTGCTTCTTGACTTCATCTTTTATTTTCAATACAATATCTGGCCTCATTCTTCACAACTTCTGTTGGACTGGCTTACAATCCTATCTTATTGGAAGATAATACACCACGAGATTAGTATTTAACCCTGGCATATCTTGATAGGACCATGCGAAGATATCCTTGAACTTACATAACAACTCAATCAGTCCTTGCCTTGTGTCCTCGGTAATATGTGTGCCAATTATCACCTCTTTCCCTTCTTCTAGGGCTACATTCTCTATTGTCTCTTTCTCATATGGCATGATTTGTTTCTCCTCTTGTTTTACCATCCTTAACAAATCCAAAGACACATCACAATCCTGGACGTCTTTAAAATCTTGAGATTCCTCTAAACACATGTCTTGCTCATGAGAGAAATCAGGATTTGTAATATCAGTGCTCATGTCATTGGTATCTAGGGATCTGTAAAGAATATACAAAGAATGAATGAATTTAAGAATGATTATTTATGTGCTATGAATGAAAGAATAAGAATTGCCAAAATTTAAAGGAATATTGGTCGATAAAAATGAAACAATACTCGTTCAAATTGATAAAAGTTATGTTTTATTAAAAAAATAACAGATAATCGTAAGCCTATTTCACAAATGTAATCCTATTACTCCTAGGCTCTAGAATAACAAGAATGTTTCGAAAATTACTCTAAAAAATTCCTAAAGACTACAGGAAGTTCCTCCGCAGTCCAATTGTTCAAAGAGCTTCCCAGTTCATAAGGGCGAATACCCTCAAGGCTTCCTTACTCCGATCATTCGTCGTGTATAGCATTAACATGATGACTTTTTTCTATAAGTAACCCTCCCAATATGAAGGTTTGGGATATTAGAGGGAATGTCATCGGCTTCCACTCCACTTCTCTTCTATTAAGGCGCGCCCTTCTTCCCTTTTGGCGCTTCCCAACTTCTTTCCTCTTTTTCTTATAGTCTGGCTTGAAGCCCAGACCAAAACGATCTCTCTTCTCTTTAAGTTCAGGGATTTGAGTCCCTCATTGCAGGTATTTTCCTAACCCTCTTCCTGGCAAGGTTCCCTTTCCTACCATCATTTGTAGAGCCATCCTCGTAGCTCTTGCTATCTTTGGCACTGGTAGCTCACTCCCTTCTAAAATGAAGGTTGCATATACAAATTCTAAAGAGCAAAAAGAACACTCAATAGACTCTTCGTTTTTCTCAACATAATGGGCCTTGCTAGTGACTGCAGCTATAATGTCCTCCTCCACATTGATAGTTATTAACCGTCCATCCGTTACTAACTTCAATTTCTGGTGCAACGACGAGGGCACCGCTCCTGCTGAGTGCATCCATAGCCTGCCTAATAAGCAATTGTAGGAAGGCTTGATATTCATTACCAAGAATTCTACTTCGTCTATATTCGGCCCAATTTCCAAGGGGATGTCAATCCTTCCCATCACATTCCTTTCTGTACCGTTGAAGGCTCTTACCACATTTTGACATGTCTTCATGTGAGAATTGTTAATGGGTAATTTGTTCAATGTAGATAACGGTAGAACATTCAAGGCCAATATATTATCGATGAGCACACTCAGGAGTGTATACCCCTTGCATCGAGTGGTAATGTGCAAGGCCTTAGTTGACCCTCTACCCATCGGTGGGATTTCATCATCATTAAAATAGATAAATTTATCCGTGCTTATGTTGTTCACCAACCGGTCCAGCTTGTTAACGGATATGTCATGGGTGACATATGTTTCGTTGAGCACCTTCATCAATGCCTTCTGATGCACTTCGGAACTCAGAAGTAAGGCCAAGACTGATATGCAAGCCGACTGCCTATGCAACTACTCGACCACGCTATACTCGCTATACTTAAGGAACTTTAGAAATTCCTTAGCCTCTTCTTCCTTTACTGACTCATTGACAGGCATTTCAACCTCCTTCTCCTTCTCTGCACTAACATTCTTTATTTTTGGGGGCTCTTCTCTGACGTCCATCGTATCATAACGCTTCCCACTCCGTGTATGGGAACCCTCAACTTGTACATCCTTAGGCATACTGGCTATATCCTCCTTCTCTGGCACTGTCACACTTCAGTCATAACTCCATGGTACCCTCTTATTATCTTTATAAGGGAAAGGCGTAGGCTTATGGATAATGACCTTAGGCACCGTTTGTGCCCCCACTTCATTATTCCCCAGTAAGGAAATAATAATGCTTGGCTGGCTAGTTCTTTTCTGTTCATCCTCCAACACACATACTTGTTTTTCACAAGAGCTATCTTCAAAAATTTGTAGCTTTTTATTGTCTAAAAAGCCCTGCACCAAGGCCTTAAACTCGTCGCATTACTGAATTTTATGCCCCTCTTCAGCATGGAACTCAAATAGTCCCCTGCTCCTTTATTTCCCTCTTTAGAGATTATTACATCTCTTTTCACCATTTCTTCCCAAATCACCTTCATAGGCATCCTCACCTCAGCAACGTCTTCCTTCACTCTCCTCTCACTGGCTTCACAAATGGCATTTGCTCTTTGGTTGCTATGATTTGGCAACGGGTTTTCCGTATTAGAGGTATTGTCGAACGTTACTACCCCTACCTTAATAAGTCTCTCTACGGCCTTCTTAAAACCAGTACAGTTTTCGATTGAATGCCCCGGTATTCTAGCATGGTATTCGCATCTGGCGTTTGCATCATACCATTTGGGATATGGGGGCTGCAATGGTTTCAGGTGAAAAGGAGAAATAGCATGTGCATCGTATAAGCTTTGATAGAGCTCACGATACGTCACGGGGATAGGTGTGAATTGCATCTTTTCAGAATTTTGCCTTCTACCCGACTCCTTCTTTTGAGAACTTTGTTGCTTAACCGCAGCTATTTTAGGTTGACCAACTGTGATTGCCCTTATGCTGTAGGTGCTTGTGTTATTCACTTCACCATCCTTTCTCCTTGAGGCTGATCTTTTGGTTACTTCCCCCTCGATTTTGCCACCTCTTATGGCATTCTCGATCATCTCTCCCGCCATGACTATATCTGCAAAACTTTTAGTAGTACTCCCAATCATGTGAGTGATGAACGGAGCCTTTAGAGTGTTGATGAACAACATGGTAGTTTCCTTCTCCAACAACGGTGGTTGAACTTGCATTGCCACCTCTCTCCATCTTTGTGCATACTGCCTAAAATTTTCATTAGGCTTTTTCTCTATTTTTGCAGCGTGATCCTATCCGGAGTCATGTCAGTCACATGATTGTACTGCTGCATAAAGGCTTATGCAAGATCCCTCCATGAACTTATTCTGGCCCGGCTCAGTTGATTATACCACTTGGCTGCTGCTCCAATTAAACTGTCTTAGAAATAGTGGATCAACAGTTGATCGTTATTCACATATCTGGTCATCCTCCTACAGAACATCATAATGTGGGCTTCTGGGCAAATAGTCCTATTGTATTTCTCAAATTCTGGCATCTTGAATTTGTGAGGAAGCACCAAGTCTGGGACTAAGCCTAGATCTTTGGCATCAATTCTATGATGCCAATCAGCATTCTCTAAAGCCTTGAATTTTTCCTCCAACCATTTGTAGCGTTCTTCCAACTGTCTTGCAACCTTAGTCTTTAAATCATCTTTTTCAGCCATGTCTAAGTCAGGAATGATAGGATTTGCAGGATTGTCGCCCAAATTGAATCCTGAACCAGTTGGGAAATTTATAGGGATCCCAGCATCGACTTGACCTGTTGAGGCCTTATTGTGACAGACGGCCCTCGGGGATAAGTCTCAGGTTGGGTTTGTATGTGAGGTGGAGTGAAACCAGGAGGATGACCCTCGTTATCCTCTTTAGTGATTGCCATGGGAGCTTTCCCTTATCAGTGGCTCTCAGTAATTGAGCCATCTCAGCCATCATGTTCCTTTGAGCCTCCAATATTTGCTCCCTCATGTCATTTTGCATTTTTGCCAATTGCTCTTGCAATTGGTCCAGCATGTCTTTCTGTAGTTGTTCAAATATTTGGTCCATACTCTTTGACTTAGCGCGTGTACCATAAGGATGTGTTGCTTCCAGATTTTCTTTCTCTTACTCTCTTTCTCCCTAATAATTTTAACTAATTAGGGTCTTTCTATAAACTTGAATGCATATGATGTGATGAGATGCAAATGCATGAATGCAAGAAGATGTCGATTCTGATTCAGTTTCATTTTAGAAAACGTTATTTAAGGAACAAAAATATTTTCATAAAATGGATTACAAATACACTTTCACCCGCAGGCCTAGAGTCTTAACCCTATCTAATAACAATGCTAACTCTCGTCCTCTGTCTGACGATGACTCATACATTATACTCAGGGTTCTAGCTTGTATTGCCAAATCCTGTAAGTGTTCAGCAACCTGTCGAATCTGAATTAAGGCCTGTTCTATGACATGATCTCTATCTCCCACTTGATCCCGGAGATGGTGAAGTTCTCCCTTCCATTATTCTTCTCTTACCTCGAGTTGCTCAATCCATAGCTCACAGTCATGTAGTGCTGCTTCCAACCCTCCAATATTGTGCTTCATTTCCTCGATCTTGTTTAGACTTGTTTTTAACTCGGCTACGGAATTACGACTTCGATAATGATGAAGAGATCGTCCAAGCTCTGTCACCTTAACTTTTAATCCTTGATTTTCCTTTTCTAGGGCCTGATTACGCGACTGCATCTCTTGGAACTTTTTCTCTCGATACTCAGCTTTGGCTCTTTCCTCTTGAATCTCTTGTTGCCACTGCTTTGAAGATCTCCCTAATCCGACCCTTTTCAACGTTACCTGGGCTTTCTTGTAGTGTGTCTTTAAATCATCTCGATCTTTCTCTTTTCCTTTTTCACCTTCTCAACTTCCATCTTTTGAACATTGACATCGAGACTCAAACACATTTTTTCCTCTTCGAGTTTCTCCATCCTTTTTTCAAGCTCTGAATTCTTTCTCTCAAACTCTTGCTTCTTAACCTCCAACTCTGATGGAATCACTCGTAAGCTCTCCTCCAATGATCGAGCCACCCCCAACATTGGCCTAGGGACATTATCATTGACTCTCCTACTAAACCACCCTTTATACTCAAGGGTTGACGTCGAGCCTTCAGTCAAGATCTTCATACAGAAAGGCTTCTTCCAAGCCTCAGAAATCTCTCGCATCCTCTTCTTGTAGTGATCTCCTTTATAAGAGAAATCACTTTGAGCTAAAACCTGTGTAGCCAGTATGAATTGTCTCGCTCGATATTTCCTTAGAACAAGTAATGGTGTATATCCAACAACTCCCCAAATTCCTGGCAGAGGGACCCAATCAAAACTGCCACATCGGTAAAGGACTTCACTAGGAACCAGCCAAGGAGCCTTCCATATAACATCTTCCTCTCGAAGATTCTGAAGAATGTCTATCCACCTCTCCTCTGAAATGTCATCTCTCCTAGGCATGTCATCTCTCCTAGGCATGTCCACTACTTCCTTTAAGGGAGAATAACCCTCAAGAATACTCGGCAAGGAACCTTATCAAGCTTCCAGAAGTGGCTATGAAACCAAACCAACAGCAACTGTACACATTCAACGAACCTTCCTTCACCAGCTCTTCGACATGCGCTCAAGGATCTTATCGTCTCAGCTAAGATTGTGGGCACAGGTGTATTCTGTTTACCAAGTCGATTGAATAAATCTGCAACAGCCTCATCTCTATGCCCCAACGCCTTTGAGAAAACCACCATGCCGTAAATACTCAAAGCCAGGACGTCGACCCTTTTCTTCACGTCTGGATGCGTCAATATCAAATCTCTCAAAACAGCCATGGAATGCACTTACTATCACCCTTTTACTGCACACGAGCTACAGCCCATTGCTTACTCATCCCAATAATCATCACCAACTTCTTCGTAAAAGTTGAAGAGCTAGCAGGCCTAACATAAGCCTTGTGACCCTGAATCCTTGAGCAACGCAGTAAAGTCGTATACTCCTCCAAAGTAGGTACAAGATCAACATCACCATATGTAAAGCAACTATAAGTAGGGTTCCAGAACTGTACCATAGCTTGAAACAAGTGCCTATCTACTTTTACGTCTAGCAAATAGGGAAGATCTCTATAATTCTGATAGAAAAGCTGCTTAGCCTCGTCATCCCATTGGGCCCAAATGTTTCTCAGCTCATGAAACTCATTCTGCGTCGAATTAACACAGGTGAAGTCCTATAACTCTGACGTATACCCCTTGGTGACACTATCTCCTTTCTCTAACTGAGTTTTCTCTGACCAGGTACAGACAGAAGCATTATCCTCCACTTTATCAAGGTATTCATCCCTTATTACAAAACTTTCTAATCTAGAAATTGAGCCGTGAATCGACACCTTTAAATGCCAAATAACATGCAATGACAGCAAAATAAAAAAAAATAGGTCAATATCATATATATATATATATAATGATAAACAAGTACTTACAAGGGTAGTTTTCTAAAGGTTATCACTATTTCCCTAGGGTAAGCACTTAAAAGTTCACTATATGAGTTTTAGCTCTAAAGCAAGGGTACCTGAACCAGCAGATTCCTCGGTCTACACCCATTATAGGCTCATATAGACCAAGTTCAGTTCAGGGGGGCACATTTCCCTATGGCCATACGAAGATGAAAATCTCACGAAGACATAGGTACAGCATCTCGGAAGCAATCCATTAGCTCATACGAAGGTGAAAACCTCCCGAAAGCGTAGCTTCTTACTCCCACTTAAGGGTGTGACCACAACGGTCATGCAAGTACAAAGTATGGTAATAAGATAACAAACAGATGCAGCAAACACACGTAAAGCAAGATCAAATTTTAAATCTTCCAAACTTCCGACATTAAGACATAAAATAATCAATTTCTTGGCTTGACTCTCTACTTTCCCCAGTGGAGTCGCCAAGCTATCGAAACCTCTTTAAAATGGGTTTTTAAAAAAATTAAAATGGGAGTCGCCACCAATCTTTTAAAGTGTGATTGGATCACTTTATAAAATGTTTTGGTCTACGAAATTATGAGAAAATAGGTTCGGGAGTCAGTTACATGCGAGGAAGGATTAGCACCCTCGTAACGCCCAAAATTGGTACCAAATTGAATAATTTTGCCTTAGTGTCAGAAGTTTGAAAGAATTTAGAAATGAGATTCCCTTAAAACAATAATGTTTTGAGAAAAGAATCAAGATTCATTCGTTTTAAAAGAATACAAACATCACATCCAGCATGATTGGGCACGATATCTTTGAACTTTTCATAACTGAAATCATCTTGTGATTTGTAAAACTCGTTTAAAAGGATAATTTAGATATTTAGACGAACGGGAAATCGCAACCCAGCATATCAGGGCACTACTTCCCGAATTCCTAAATACCAAAACATTGCCTCATTTTTTCAAAATTCCTTTTGAATTAAAAGAGATATGATTTTCTTTTGAAAGTAATGATTTGTTATTGTTTTTTACATATTTGCATGAAAATTAATCATTTAAGTTGATTTAAAGTACATTTGCATGAGATGTTGTTATATATATGAATTATACAGTTTATATCATAATCAAATAAAATAAAAATAAAGATATTCATAAATTTTTAGAACAATATGAAAATAATAAAGGAAAACTCTGTTTTTTTAAATGATTAATAAATATATAAACCATATTATAGGGTATAATAACTTAATAAATTAACAAAATAATGTACTATATGTTAATATTACATATACTTATTTAATAAAAAAACCTGTATAATTGATGAGTGATAAAATAGTATATAATGAAATAAAAGTAATGTAAAGTATAATATATGGTGAAATATATAATGTATAATATAATTTGTAAACAAAATATATAATAATAAACCAAAAAAAATATAATATAATGTATATAATATAATGTATAATAAAAGAAAAAAAGAAAAAAAAACTATAAGGAATAATATAAAATATGGTATGTACTAAAATATAATGAAAATAAAAATACTATAATATAAATAAGGATAATATATAATATTATTTAAAAAACATTTACACAATTAATGAATAATAATACATAATTTATAAAAATAACAAAAATAATATATATAATAAAATGTAATTTGTAAGTAAAATATATGATAAAAATAATATAATGGATAATAATATACATTACTTTATATAACTAGTATTTATAAAAATAAATAATATATAAGGTATTTAAAATAAATTAAATATATAAAAAGGATTAAAATTAAAAGCAATTGAAAACCTTGGGCTAATTAAAAAAATAAAAAAAGAATTTGGGCCTATTTGGAAAACGCATTAAAATCGAGGGACTCACTGGGCAAATTCCCCTAATCCCAAAACGACACCGTTTCCCCGAATTTAGTTTTAATGTCACTGTGAGGACCACATTGAATCAAAATTAAAGTATTAGGGTTAAATTAAAAATAAATAAAATAAAATTATAAAGATTAAAAATAAGGGAGGACCAATTGGAAAATTATCCCATTTTACGAAAACATGCGGATCCTCCCCGGGTAATCGGGTCAACATGCGGATTCAAAGCCTTGAAATGATGTCGTTTTGTGCTTATTGAGTTAAGCCAAAACGGCACATTTTCATTAGGGCTATATAAGCCAAATCTTAAGCTTTGAAATCATTTTTACAGTCTGTTTTAAAAAAAAAAGGAGGAAACCCTCTGAAGGAGGGTTGGGGATGGGTTCTCGGAGTGCTCTCGAGTCTCCGTCCAGGGGTGGCACGCGCTCACGCGCCTCCGTTAATGCTGCCACATACGGCGGTCGGAAACTCGAAAGTTTCCTTTTTCCGACGCGAATCAAAATGGTACGTTCCTTTTCCTCTCTATTTTTATTCTTACAAAATCTATATATATATATATATTTAAAAATATTCACTTCTGTTTCTTCAATCGACTGAGATTTTCTTTTATTGTATCTGTGTGTCTCTTCCAAAAACGTAGTTACAAATTAGAAAAGAAAGGGGTTTTTATAACCCTTTGTTACATTTTAGGAAAAAAAAAAGAAAATCGTTTGATTTCTTTCCAAATCTGTTTCTTTGGTTGCTGTGGTCCCTTCTTCTTTTGCAGGTACCAGCAAAGAAGCCAGTAATGGATGGGTACTGACGACGGCACCGGTGTTGATTCGGAGTCGATCACGGCATGATTCGAAGCCTGGAATCATGGCCTAGAATCACGGCGTCGATGGTGGGTAGCTGGAACGACGCGAGATGAAACGGCGTGTCTGTTGGGGTGCTTGCGGCGCGAAGCTTCTGGAAACCCTAGGGTTCCCAGATTCTGTTCAGGCATTGGGCCTTTTGGGCCTTGTATGTTTTGGGTCTGGGTGTAACAGGTACTGGGTAGTGGTATAATTGGGTATGGGTTGTAACCGGGTATAGGGCTTTTGGCCTTTAAAGGCAACCGAACTTTGGGCTTTGTAAATGGATTTTATTAATGGACTGTTTTTTTATTTTATTTTTATTTATTTATTTATTTATGGGCCCGGGTAAATTTGGGTTATTACACAACCCAAATATACTTTGCTTCAACAAGTTAAAAGATGAAGAGGATGGGAGTGAGAGGTGGTATTCACTCTTTTCCACTTTAAATACTTACTAGTTTATAGAAATAGCAGGTGAAAACCTTTACGTAATATATTTATAAAAAAATTGTTATGAAAATTAAGGGCGTGAAATGATAAAGTTAAGATGATTTTGATGTTGGGTTTCAAATGTCATTATTTACATTTATATGCATGTATTTTTTTCTAAATTTATCAAATATAAAAATATATAAATACCTCAAAATAATATTTGTTGTTTTATAAAATGAATGGATAATAATTTTCTAATTGAGTTTGGTCTCAGTTATTAGGTTTCATCAACTCAATCAACTCCTTAATTTATAGTATAGATGATTTTTTATGGTTGCATTAGCATAGTATATAATTACATAAGAAAATTATTAAAACTCCATATGTGTATGTAAAAATTTAATTTCATAAATTATTAATATTTAAAAATTTATATCAATCAAAATTAAACAAATAGAATATGAATATTTATATTATACTTAATTGTCGATAAGTTAATGTCAAGAGTCAACTAAACACTAACTTGATTGGAAATTAATAAAAAAACATAACCTTTTTACAAAGCAGCTAATATTAGAATATAAAAATGTTTTTACATTTTATACAAAATATATAAAAAAAATCAATTTAAATCCAAAATACATATAGAAAAATACAAACAATAATCAAATTTAAAAACTTTCAAATCCTCAAATTTATCATTCAAATTAAATCTCGTTTTTTATATTAATTTTAATAAACATAGTGAGGATATCATTCTCATTAAATAATATATAGTGGTTTATTTTAAAAATGATTATATATATATATATATATATATATATATATATATATATATATGTTTAACCGATATAATGAATTTTATTTATGAGCTTTAATTTCAAGTCTCTATAGCATATTAACTTTAAGTCAAAGTGTCAAACATTACTCCCATTAAAGAGTGACCTGTCAAGAGAACACTGGTAGCCTAGACGGTGCCTCGGTTTTGGCTAGGAGTAAAGGAAAATAAAAATGAAAAAATAAAGAACAAAGGAAATCAAATGGCAGAAAACTTAGAAAGAAAAATTGAAGAGGCCCTAAAGTTCCAGGATCTCGCTTCTCTTGCTCGTTTTCATCGCCATTGCTGGATTGATTTTCTTTTTATCGATCTTACAACGATTAGTAAGGAATTGATTCACTTTGTGTTGAAGCAGTTCAAATTACTTGACAATTTTTTTTTTCTAGATTCTTTTATGTTGCAGACTATTAGTAAGGAGCAGATTTACTTTGTGACCTAAACTCTATCATCATCTCAAAACTCATATCCCCTCAAAACACTATCAAATTCTTGGAATATGCTGCAAAAACAAGCAAGAATCAAGACAAATTTTCTGGTACTTACTTGAAAATTATCAATCTCTGAATGTACAAGTGATTAAGGATTCAGGGTTTGCTTTGTTTGCCGTTTGGTTTGGAGTTTAGAGACTGAAATATGAGAAATAGAATTTCATATTTTCTATTGCTTTTGAGCTTTGAATTTTGATTGCTTTTTTCTGTTTATTTGGTCTTCTTTTTACTTTTTTTTATTGAAAACACTCTAATTTTGTAGGTAGGGGAATATATTCCCTTTGGTTTATTGTGTTTCACTGTTTCTGTTGATGGATTATTTTTTTATTTACTGTAACGGAAAATAATGGGAATAGCGGCCCGTTATAGCTACAATTGGCCATTACCCATTAAATTACGGCCACGACCCACCGCTATCGGTGTGACTCCGCTTCATACCGTTATTTTTAGCAGTAGCGGTTTCAGACGGTGTCTTTACCACTATATAGCGGCCGCTATAGCGGTATCGAACCAGTATTTAAATCCCTGGTGCAAATCTTTTACATATAAATTGAAGAATAATTGATTTTCCCTATTCATATATGAATAATGGGTAGGTTTTGGTTATGAAATTGGATTAACTTATTAGTTTTGGTAGAGTAAGAGGATCAACTTTAAACAAATTAAAATATAGGGCTTAATTTATTAATTTTGTTAAAGTTGAAGAAAGATTTCCTGCAATGAACAGTGAAAGATTCACTCCATTTGGGAGGGTGATTCGGACTCTATTTCCAAAACCAGAACACCATTTTCCTCTCCATCTTGACCTCGGTTGATATTGTGCATCAACAAAATTTGCTCAATAAAATTTTAAGTCAAAACCTATATAGTTAGCCTAAAATTACACAAATTATAAGTGTAAGCTTGTTTCAGAAGAGCCAACTTATAACTTTTTTTCGACAAGATGGAGGATAAATTATTATATAATTATAATAAAATATATAATAACTTGATTCGGGATTTGACCCGGTGATCCAACCCGAAATACCTATGATTCAAATAACCTCACACACTCCATTTGAGAAGGGGGCTCGGACTCTATTTTCCGAACCAGGACACCATTTCCCTCTCCATCTTTACCTCATTTGATTTTATGTATCACTATATATATATATATATTATCCTAAAAAATTCAATAATTTTCTTCTCCAATGATCTAACAAATCATCTAAAAAGTTTAAAATAATAATTAAAAGAAAAAAGAAAAGAAAAAAGCTCACTATCACAATAGCATTGACACTAGATGGATACTGCAGTTTCATTCATTCCTAACAAATTTCCATCAGAGAAAGTCAATGAAGTAACTATTCAACAGTAAAAGTAATAGATTTTTTCTTCATTTCTCATAAACCAAATTAACTAATAACCATCTCAATAAACCAAATTTGCACTTATAGAAAGAGGGAATGAATGATATTACCATTAGAACTCCGCTAATCCAGGCCAGAACTTTCTTTTCAAATTGTCTACCATCTTTGCCTGCCTAAAATTAACAAAAAAGACTAAAGAGTTTCAATAAAAGTTACTAAAGCCAATTCATAGCTAAGAAGCAAATTTTAAAACCTGCAACTTTCGCGCCAATTCCACATTGTACATAACGGTGGTCCCAGCATCGAAGTTGGCCGCACCAGCGTTACTACTTATCGGTTCTTCTTGTTTCTCCAATTTTTTTACCCCCTCTATGCTGATCTATACCAATTGGAGTTTCTCCGAAACGGCGGCCAGATCGAAATCATGTCATTATCTTCCCCGACGATCTGCATTATCAAAAATCAACCATAAAAAAAGAGCTTATTAGAGAGATAGAGAGCGTGAGAGAGAGCCATTTGACCTTTTTCTGATCGGGAGGAATTGAAGTGAGAGAGAAGAGCCGAAACTGAAATACTTAAAATTAGAAAAAGTTGTAGAGAGAAAATAAATAATAGGAAATGACAAAATTATTTTTTTTGTACAGAGAAACTGTTGGAGAATGATTCAAAATTAGTTTTTCTAAATTTAGATTTGGTTGAGTTGTGCTCAGTTTATTTTTTCCTTATTTTTCTGTATCTGTTGAGATATGATTTAATGCCAGATTTTTTCCATTGAGATTTGTTGATGTGTAAAGCCTATATAAGAGGCTAATCTTTAGTTGAATAAGATGCATCAGTTTTTCCCAAATATACTATAGCTTATTTGTGTCCATAACCTGTTTGATAAGATTACTCTTAGAAACCTTTTTACTATCTCTTATTTTTAAAGGCTGTTTTCAGTTTCTTTCTCTGTGTATAGCTGTCTCTCCAACATTTTTTGGTATCAGAGCAAGGTTCGATTGTTATTAGGTACATTTCTCATGACGACAAACAACAATACCGTGGGTGTTTCTCAATCGACAATTTTTGTTTTCAATGGTGATAACTATGGGTTTTAGAGCATCAAAATGAAGACACTGTTTAAGTCTCGAGAATTGTGGGACTTAGTTGAGAATGTGTATCCTGATGACGATGGGGAGGCTAAGTTGAGAGAAAACTAGAAAAGTGACAACAAAGAATTATTCTTCATTCAGCAAGCTGTTCACGAGTCAATTTTTTCAAAAATTACAGTAGCAGAAATTGTAAAAGAAGCTTGGGCAACATTGCACATAGCATATCAAGGCACTTCGAAAGTTGTTACAATGAAGCTTCAGACTCTTTTTCGTGACTTTGAGACATTGCAAATGAAAAGTGGAGAATCCGTACAAGATTATCTTACAAGGACAGCAGGGGTTGTCAATCAAATGAAGTCCTATGGAGAGCAAGTTACGGATTAAACTACTGTTGGAAATGTGTTGTGGAGTTTGACTCCAAAGTTTGATCATGTCGTTGCAGCTATTGAGGAATCTAAAGACTTAGCTACTTACTCATTTGATGAACTACAGGGATCTTTGCAGTCCCACGAAGTGAGATTGAACTGCACAAATGAAAAGTCTGACGAAAAGGCATTCCAAGTGATGGGGAGCCTCCTAAGCAGCAAGATGATTCAAGAAAGGCGACATACAGAGGTGGTCATCGTGGCAGAGGTGGTTATCGTGGTAGAAGAGGTCGAGGCAGAGGTAGAGGTGCTAGACATGATGAACAAAGGCAGATGACAGAAAAATAGAAGCAATACATGAGCAATGTTTAATGCTATTATTGCAAGAATATGGACATGTGAAGGCGGATTGCTGGAAAAGGGAAAGACAAGCCAACTATGCAGAAGGTGACGAAGAGATTAAGTTGTTCATGGCTTATCAAGATGACGTTATAGCTTCAAAAAAATATGGTTTTTGGACAGCGGCTATTCAAATCATATGATGGGGATAAAATCTTTGTTCAAAGAGCTAGATGAGTCATACAAGGTGAAGGTGAGACTTGGTGATGACAAGCAGATGCAAGTTGAGGGCAAAGGCACTGTGGTGATAAGCAAGGGTCATGGTAACATAAAGCTCCTTTATAATGTCTATTTTATTCCTATTTTATCTCAAAATTTATTGAGCATTGGGTAGCTTATGGGTAGTGGATATTTTTTCATATTTGATGATATGTCTTGTGTGATTAGAGACAAAAAATCAGGAAAAATTATTGTTGATGTTCAGATGGCACCAAACAAACTCTTTCCTCTTAAAGTCTTTAATGTAAAAAGTCAAGCTCTTATTGTTAAAGAGAAAAGTGAGTCTAAGTTGTGGCATTTACGGTATGGGCACTTGAATGTAAAGGGTCTAAAATTTTTGAGTCAAAAGGAAATGGTGTTTAGGCTACCAAAAATTGAGTCTTTAGATTTGTGCGAAGGGTGTATATTTAGGAAATAATGTAAAAAACCATTTCCTGTAAGAAACTCTAGAAGGGTGTCTGAGTGTCTTTGGCTTGTACATGCTAACATTTGTGGTCCCATAAAGATAGAATCCTTAGGTGGAAGTCGCTATTTTTTGTTATTTATAGATGATTGCAGCAGCATGAGTTGGGTGTATTTTCTTCACTCCAAATCAAAAGCATTCGAAACTTTTAAGAAGTTCAAGGCGCTAGTTGAAAAGCAAAGTGAAAAAAGTTTCAAGGCTTTACGCACTGATTGAGGAGGAGAATTTTTGTTTAATGAATTTAACCAGTTTTGTGAAGAGCAGGCATACATAGAGAGTTGACAGCACCTTATACACCGCAGCAAAATGGTGTGGCTGAGCGTAAGAACCGAATGATTGTCGAAATGGCAAGAAGTTTGCTGACATCTAAGGGGCTGCCAGATAAGTTTTGGGCTAAGAGTGTTGTTGTTGCTGTTTATTTGCTGAATTTGTCTTCAACAAGGGCAGTTCTTAATCGAATATCTTATGAAGCGTGGAGTGTTAGGATGTAACACCCCTAACCCGTAACCATCATCGGATTAGGGTTAAGAGGCATTACCGAACATTTTACGATCAATTCACAAACACCAATCATATCATCATTTCATAGCATATCATACACAAAGAGTCCCTTTAGAAGGTCTACGAGACCTTGAACATGCTTTGAAGAAGGTTCGGGACTAAACTGATCTCGTATAAAATTTCTCAAAACTTAACAATTTTTTTTCTAAGTTATAAAGGTCACACGCCCATGTGAATAGGCCGTGTGCCTCACACGGCATTAGACACACCTGTGTGTCTAAGCCGTGGCAAAACAGGGCATACATACTGACTTATTCACACAGCTAGAGACACGCCCGTATGCCTTGGCCGTGGTCGAAACTGACTTGGGTTACACGATTGACCACACGCCCGTGTGTCTAGCCTGTGTACCCTTCGAAATGGCCACATACGCCCATGTGCCTAGGCTGTGTGCCTCATATGGCCACCATACACGCCCGTGTGTCTAGGCCGTGCTCGAGATTGACTTTAAATTATAAGACTACTCTAGGGGACACACGACCGTGTAGCATGACTGTGCGTCGCACAAGGCTGAGACACACGCCCGTGTCTCTGCCCATGTGGACAAAAATTAGGCCATTTGTAAAGCCAATTTGCGATCCATTTGTGTCCTCCCTACAAGTCCAAAATCAAGCATCATATATACAACATTTTTAGCTAAATTCAACTCCAAATATATATATCAATCAATCTATAATATCATCAATCTATTTCATATTCAGTTTCTATACCAAAGCACATCAAAATCACATGCAAAATTAATTCACTCATACTTCAATATCATTAGTCATTTCCATACATAATTCCAACTCAAACATATTAATTCCATGTACCTAATTCATACCATGAACTCATGATTCATATCACATTTTCCACTATTTCAAGATCTAACAATCTTACCAAAAAGACCATTTCACTAGGCCATATATATACACAAACATTAACATCATTAACAAGCCATTTTTGCATGGCTACATATATACAAATCAAAATGAACCATATCGAAACTAGCCTATACATGCCACCTAACCAAAAACTCAAACTTTTATTTACCAAAACGATAACCAAATAGTGTGATGAGGTCTCTTACGACTTCAACTCGAGCAAGTCTCCGAAACTCTATAAACAAAAGGAAAAACACACAGAATAAGCTTTGAAAGCTTAGTAAGCCATAAGCAACTAAATCATTTCAATGATAATAATGAACAAATATCACTAAACCGAATTTAACAAATTTCAATAACATATACATTCATTGTACTCATAAATTTCATATAACCACATTAAAAACTCCATTTATCTTATTTATCACTGAACATATAACCATGCTTTCAAATTCGAATAACAACCGTCAGCTCAATCATATAAATCAAGCTCATACATATTCATTATATCGCAAACCAACCATGGTCATTTCATTATCCGTTCAAGTTTTCGAACCAAGTAATCATACATCAAAACCATGTTTCATGTTTCATAATTCTCATGTCTGAAATAGAGGACCACAATTTCATATATTGAATGTATATAACACATCATTCATTTGTATACATTCATATCATTCGTTGCCATATATTTCACTTATAGTCATATGAAACATACTCACCTTTCATTACTGAATTTCATAAACAAATCACACGTACCTGTATCGGATGCTATTTCACATAGTTATTTATTTCTCAGAATGCCCGTTGAACCGTTTGGAATCAATAAGGATACTCGGATAGCTCATAAGCTCATACAATACCAACGTCCCAGACATGGTCTTACATGTAATCAAATATCGATGCCATTGTCCCAAACAGGGTCTTACACAAAATTATATACGATGACAATGTCCCAGACATGGTCTTTACATAAATCACAAATCGATGCCAATGTCTCAGACATGGTCTTACACGATAACACATATCGAAATTCCTATGTCATGACATATGTATCCTAACTATTCATATGGTTCATACGGGTCTTTTCAAACGTCGTTGCATTATCGGAACTTTCTCAATATCACATATTTAATCAATTCATGCTCTTAACAGATTCTACAAAGCTCAGTTCATTTTAGCAACACGCATATATTTCTTTACAGCTCAATTTAGCACATCTAATGCACATACATTTCAATTTATCAACATTTATTTACTTATGAACTTACCTCGTACTAACACAAATGGACCGGAACTACTATTCGACAATTTTAGACTTTTCCTGATCCAAATCTGATTTCCTCATTTCTTGATAATTGCCCCCCCAAAGTGTCGAACTATTTTGAGCATTCAAACCCTATTTTTATTGTGATATTCGGTCAAATAATGAAAAAGATGAACCAAAATTAATTTTGGTTTTATTTATTAAACATTAATAAAATAATTACTAAAATAACCTTAATAAAATAACACCAAAATCATCCATTTAATGGCCATTATTATCCATTTCCATTATCCATGGTCCAATTGCTACATAAAGACTTCTCATTTAATAAACCATAGCTTATAAGCACTTTAAACAACTAGCATGTCACTTTTGCATTTTACGTGATTTAGTCCTTTTATCAAATTTAGCACACAAATGATAAAATTTTTACACGAAATTTTCACACATATCACATATCATGTTGCAAACACATAAAATAATATTAAAATATTTTTTTAACTCGGATTTGTGATCCCAAAATCACTGTTCCGACTAGGGTCTAAACTGGTCTGTTACATAGGAGACCTTCAATAAGCCATTTGAAAATATTTGGTTGTATTGCCTATTCTTTGGTAGATTCACACAATCGAAGCAAGCTTGATGAAAATTCTATGAAATGCATCTTTGTTGGTTATTGTTCTCAATCCAAAGCATATAGGCTTTACAACCCTTTGGGTGGCAAGGTGATTATTAGCAGGAATGTTGTTTTTGATGAAAATGCAAGCTGGGGTTGGAATGAAGAGCAGGTACATCAGCAAATTTCTATGCCTATTGAGGTTTCACAAGATGAAAGATAAGAGTTAAATTTAGCAAGTTCACCTTCTAACTCACCAAGAGCTACAACTCCTGAAGAACCTGTAGCTGAGCAACTCCCACTTAGAAGATCGGCAAGGGCCAGAAAGCTGAATCCAAAATATGTTGATGACACACTTACTGTTTTAGATCCTATATACTATGAAGAAGCTGTCGGAAAAGAAGAGTGGCAGAAGACAATGGAGGAAGACATAAAAGTTATTGAGAAGAATGGAACATGGGAAATGGTAGACTTACCGAAAGAAAAAAGTGCAATTGGCTTGAAGTGGGTGTTCAAAATAAAGTTTGCTGCTGATGGAAGCTTACAGAAACACAAAGCTTGTCTTGTGACAAAAGGTTATGCACAACAACATGGTGTTAATTTCGAAGAAACTTTCTCTTTTCGAAGAAACTTTCTCTCAGTAGCTCGGTTTGAAATAGTGAGGCTTATTCTAGCATTGGCTGCACAATTGCAATGGCCTGTTTATCAATTTGATGTCAAGTCAGCATTCATTAATGGAGAACAAGAAGAGGTTTATGTAGCATAGCTGGAAGGTTTCATAAAGAAGGGCAATGAAATGAAGGTGTACAAGCTGAAAAAAGGATTATACGGACTGAAGCATTTCCCTCGAGCATGGTACAGCAAGATTGATGGGTATTTCCAGAAAAAAAGGGTACGTGAGAAGTGAAAACGAGCCCACCTTGTATGTGAAAAGGGAAGGTAATGATTTCATCATTATTTGTCTTTATATTGATGATATCATTTATTCTAGTTCTTCTACCTTTCTTGTGGATGAGTTTAAATCTCAAATGATGAATGAATTTGAAATGTCGGATATGGGTCTACTGCATTATTTCCTTGGTCTTGAAGTTCATCAGGCTAAAGATGGTATTTTTATCTCACAAAGAAAATATGCCAAGGACCTTCTTAGTAAGTTTGGCATGCTTAATTGCAAGTCTGCAACTACACCCATGAATATCAATGAGAAATTGCAGCAAGAAGATAAAGAAGAAATGGCAGATGCAAAAAGGTTCAGAAACTGGGTAGGTGGTTTAATTTACTTGACACACACCAGGCCCAATATTGCATTCCCTGTTAGTGTTATTTCTAGGTTTATGTAACAACTTTCAACAGTTCATTATGGAGCAGCAAAAAGAGTCTGCGTTATATTACAGAAACTTTGGAGTATGGTGTTTGGTACTCCAAAACTTCAAATTTCAGATTGTGTGGGTTTACAGACAGTGATTGGGCAAGTTCGTTGGATGATAGACGAAGTATTTCAACAAATGTTTTCACTCTAGGTTTGAGAGTGCTCACTTGGAGTTCGAAAAAACAAGCTACAGCAACACTGCCAACTTCTGAAGCTAAGTATATAGCAGCAACCTCAGCAACTTGTCAAGCCATTTGGCTAAGAAGAGTGTTAGCAAATCTTCAACATAAGCAAAAGGGAGTAATGAAAATATTTTGTGACAATAAAACAACTGTTATCATGATAAAAAAATCCTACATTCCATGATAGAACGAAACATATAGACATTCACTATCATTTTATACGCGATCTGGTTGCAAATGAGGAGATAACATTGGAATATTGCAGCACTCAAGATCAACTGGCAGATATGCTGACCAAATCATTGCCCAAAGAGAAGTTTTGTTATTTTAGAGCCTTACTTGGTGTGTGCAAGTTTGAATCAAGGGGGAGTGTTGGAGAATGATTCAAAATTAGTTTTTCTAAATTTAGATTTAGTTGGGTTGTGCTTAATTTATTTTTTCCTTATTTTTCTGTTTTTGTTGATATATGATTTAGTGCCAGATTTTTCCCATTGAGATTTGTTGCTGTGTAAAGCCTATATAAGAGGCTGATCTTTAGTTAAATAAGATGAATCAATTTTTCCGAAATATACTATAGCTTATTTGTGTCCATAACCTGTTTGATAAAATTACTCTTAGAAACATTTTTACTATCTCTTATTTTTAAAGGTTGTTTTGAGTTTCTTTCTCTTTGTGCAGCTGTCCTCTCCAACAGAAACAGACTTCAAAATCATCGTCGGTGTCGTAATCGACAGTAAACATTGAGTCGTCATGGCAAACCAGGAACTTGCGAGCTACCATTTTTCTTTTCTTGTTTTCTTTATATAAGTTTGACAGTTCTTTCCAAAAATTTGTTGCTTCTGAATTATATTTATAAAATAAAAAGAGAGAGAACGACCTTTGCTACTTCTTTTTCCAAGAATTTTCTTGCTTTCTTTTTTCCTCCTTTTTCCTTTGCTTAATGGTCTAATCTTGATTTTTCATCCCTAAACTTTACAAAACCTACCCATTATTCATATATGAATAGGGAAAATCAATTATTCTTCAATTTATATGCAAAAGATTTGCACCAATAAATTGACAAACTTTTTTTATTTTTGTAAAATTGAAAGGTGAGATGATAAATTAAAGTATACTAACTTTTTAAAAAAAAATTCAACGAAATTCAGAATTAGAATTTTCTTAAATTCCGTTTCTTCACCTGGAAAATGATATTTAGAATCTAAAATACAGAAGAAGAAAAAAGAATAAAAGAGCTCAGAAGTGCAGTTTTTCATCGCAAGATCAGAGACGAACCCAACCGTCACAAAAGCGCATTTTTGTTCATTGCTACAATAATATGCACCAGCCGGGAATCGAACCCGGGTCTGTACCGTGGCAGGGTACTATTCTACCACTAGACCACTGGTGCTTCGCGCACGTTTTAACATATTGTATAAAACAAATAGAATTTTTTTTTTTTTTTTTTTTTTTTTGAAAGATATTTCAGATTGTTATTTGATACAGCTTTTACTCATGTAAATATGAAATGAAACAAAAGAAGAGATCAATTAAATTTTCTGGAAAAAGTAGATTTTTTTTATTTCTCCAAGTAAAGCAGGTAGTAGAAACCTAATACAATAATGCTGCTGTTACTTGCAGCATTCAGGTGATAAACAAACAACCTGGTTCATTTTCAAACTACATAACTTGGAAGATTACTAGCTACATATCACAGACAGAAACACAATACAAAACTGCTTATTTGTTTTGGTTTGGTAATGCAGGCTTCTACTCTCACTCAACCCTTCATTAGTACTTTAACCAAATTGCTTACCAAATCATTGATACAATTTTTCAATAGTTTGAGTTGTTGGAGAGTCCGTTCATCCAAAACTTCATATTTTGCTGCAGACTTGGCATCCATGGTTTTTTTCAGTTTGAAACTTTGCTCCCCTTTGGTGGTGTATTACCAAACTTCCAGTGTAATTGACTAAATCTATCAGGCAAAACATCACCTGCTACCTCATTTATCGGAACCGCATCAGAAATTTCTTTCAAATCTTCTGCTGTGAGCTCTAATTTTACTGAATCAATGTTACTATCCAGATTTTTTATCTTTGTTGTTCCTGTGAAAACAATAATGAAAGAAAGGATCAAAACTATGGTCCTAGTTCTATTATCTAAACAAGGCATATGCATTGGTACTTGGTACAAGGCCATCGAAAAGAGAAAATAGATGTTGAAAATTACAGAATGTGACTCACCGGGAATCGGTGCTACATCATCCCCTTGATGAAGAACCCAGGCAAGTGCTAATTGTGCAGGGCTACATCCATGCTTCTCAGCCAACTTCTCCACTTTCAAATACAACATCTTGTTTCTGTCCAAGTTTTCTCCTTGAAACCTTGGGAAATATAGCTTAAAAGGTAGAAGTTGGGAGGGTATTAGTTTACTTTCTATACAAAGATTAAGGATAGGTTAAAGACATAAATAAGTTAGTTCCCATACCAGATGACTATTTGCAGGTACAGTTTCCACAACTCCTTTGCCACCAAAGAAACCGCGACCAAGAGGGCTATAAGGAACAATCCCAATTCCAAGTTCCCTGCATAGAACACGACTAGCAAGATTAGAGTTCGAATCTGAAGTAAACTTTACATTTTTTTTCAAGTTTCAATGGTTCAAGATACACGAACGAACCTGCAAAGGGGGACTATTTCATCCTCGATATCACGAGTCCACAGCGACCACTCCGTCTGGAAAGCACTTATAGGATGAACCGCATGTGCTCTCTTTATAGTTTCAGGGCTTGCTTGAGATAAACCTATGTACTTAATTTTCCCCTCTTCCACTAACTTCTTGAGTTCAGACATCTAAAGTCCAAAGGCTCAACCAGTTAAAAGACAGTTTCCTCACAATAAGAAGATGAAAGAAGGAAAATCTAGGACTTGGTATTATGTATTGAACAAATAATCTTATGGTGCTTTCAACTGCAGCACTTACAGTATCCTCTATAGGAGTGTTGGTGTCAACCCTGTGCTGGTAGTAGAGATCTATATAGTCCACATCTAGGCGCTTTAGGCTAGCCTCGATAGAGGCACGGACATATTCAGGTGTACCGTTTATTTTGATACCAGTTGAATCCAGTTTTTCGAAACCAAACTTTGTGGCTAACTGTACCTTCTCTCTTGGTAGCTGCTTCAATGCCTGAAAAAGGAAGATATTGGTTTTACAGGTTCATGAGACAAGAACAATAATAGAAGCTTGGGTAATTGGACTTGAAAATACAAACAGCTTGTCCAAACATGTCTACCTTTCCAACCAAAATTTCATTAGTTTTGGGTCCATACATATCAGATGTATCAAAGAAAGTGATTCCTCTGTGGAATGCATGCTTGATAATCGATATCCCAACTTCTTCAGAGGCTGGACAACTGTAACCTCCAGTGAGACCCATACAGCCAAACCCCAACTTTGAAACCTACAAAACAAAAGAACTGAGACAAATAAATGCAGCTACAGTCTGCATATCTTGGAGGAACAGATATAAAAATGACGAAAATTCAGGGCATATCTAGAGACGACCTTTGTCATGAGTAGTGTAAGAAGAACCGAATCTAACCTCGAGTCCTTGAGTTCCCAGTTTGACTCTAGGAATCTGAATTCTCTGCTGCTCCTCACCCATCTTTTGTTCCCTTTTTTTTTTTTTTTTCTGCTCTTTCTTGTGTTAATGAACTAAGGCTTTTCTTGTTTGAGTACAGCTCAAAAGAAACAGTAAGTATAAAAGATTTAGCAGATGGCTATGAAGGTTAGAATCTCCATCTTAGTTCACTACTCTAAATATGTAAAGAATTCTGAATATGTTGCTAATATGTCACCCCATAGGTTATCTTTTTGTCTGTTTTATTAAAAACATTGATATTTATGTTGCAAGAATTTATAAACTTTGACAATATGTTCCTAATATGTCATCCCATAGGTCATCTTTTTCTTTCTGTTTTATTAAAAACATTGATATTTTTGTTGCAAGAATTTCTAAATATTTAAGGGTAATATCCTTTTTTGCCTCTCAACCTGGTAAATCCGTCTAATTTGGTGTTTGTAATTTTTTATTCACTTTAATCTTTGAACTTGACAATTAGACCCATGTTGATCCCGATATGGATATTATTTAAATTTAATGATGTGACTAGTGTTACTAGAACAAGACCGGATCGAACGGATTAAGAATTGATCGATATAATAGTTCAAATAAAGGGATTGAACCGATTGATTGGGAAACTACATGAAATTAGTAAAAATCGAAAAGTGGGGCAAAAATCGACAATTAAATTGGTTTAGTAAATTTTTTAAATTTTTACGAATTTTTAATTAATTAATTAATTAATTGTTGTTGGTGTTAGCTTTGATTTTTCAAATGATTTTATATAACAAAATATTTCCTAAATCAAATTTTGTAAAACTTGGTGTTAAACTTTGGGAAATTATATTCAAGTAATTTTTAAATTTGGTCAAATGCTTAATTTTTTTTATAAGTGTTAAAAGCTTCCAAAATTCCTTTAAAATCTAATTTTGAAAAAAATTTTGGGTTGTGCTCTAATACTCTTATAAAATAACACTTAAATCTTTGACACAATGCACTTAAAAGAAAAAAATTTCAATCTATAAGAATAAGTGCTCTCTATTCAGTATCTCACCTATAACCTCAATTTATAAAGAATTGAGACTTGCTAACATATCATATCAATTACAATCAATCTTCCCTTAAAACAAGCAAGATAATAAGCATAAAGAATATCTTCAATCACCTCAGGATAAGTTTTGAATTTTCAAGATATGCTTCCAAGTTTTACCCGATTCGATCTAATTCATCAAACTTAATCTACCAAACTTAAGAAATTGATTCCTTCAGTCCAAATCCAAATCAATTTCCAAAATATGTTGTTGTGTGTAGTTTGAATATTAAAGAAGGGTTGACTAACATCCAAGTATCAGTAAAAATTAAAACCTAAAGATTTTTTGTTGCCAAAATTTGCTACTTAAACATGACAAGTTTTTTGAGCAGACAATGCTACAAACCAGTTGGTACTGGTCCAAGTATTGCTCAAAAACTACCTCAATAATATTGGTAATAAATTTCGTAACATAAATATCAATAAGAGTAAAATGATAATGTATAATCAATAATATTAGTAGCAAACTATTAATGATTAATAACAAAAAGATAAATTTAACATATGATTATTCCATTATTCGAGATGTTTGATTGAACTATCTAGCTATCAGAATGATACCAGATATTTACTATTTTATTTTTCTGATACCAAACACTAATACTAGATAGTCCCGGTTTGATACAGGAATGTTAATTTTATGTCATTGTATTGTTCTTGGGATTGTGGTATGAGATTTTGAGTTATCTGTTTTTATTAGAAAGGTTTCTCATTTTGGGCTTTGAAGTAAAGCCTTGGTATTAACTACAGAACACATAGCTTTGAAGTGGAGCCGATAAACTATAGTTAGTACTTCAGATTCAGGAAGCATTTTGTAATTATGGATATAAATTTGAAGGGTCAAAGATGGTAAAATGTTTTTATTAGTTAAAGAAACCATAAAATTTGAGTAGCAATTAAAATGTATTGGGCTAGTATATAGACTTATTTTTATATTTTCTAGTAAAGAATCATTAAACATAATGCGTCTTTGGTCTCTTAAGATAATTAAAATTGAGGTATTTTTAATGGTTTCAACGCTAAGAGGTTTGACACCAACTTAGACCAATCCAAAATGGACATATTTATATTTTTGTTCTTTGAGTTTATTAATGATGACCTTATCTAATAATTGGATTGCTTCATATTCTTTTTGGATAAGTAAACTTCTTTCTTTTGTTTTTATAATTTAACTACAAAAGGCCTTTAAAGTTTTAAAAGTTGTTTTCTTATAAACTTGGTTTATTGAAATTCTTGAGAGAGTCCAATTATCAAATCTTTGGGTTAAAATATAGAAATTTATTAAAAATATAAAAAAATGCAAAAAAAGTATTAAAATAATTAAAACTATATAAATTATATAAATTACAAAAAATAAACAATTGTAAAAATTATGAAGAATATTAATAAATTAATAAATTTACAAAATATTATAAATATAAAAAAAATCATAAAAACTAAAAAATTCATTTACACATTAACCATCATTTCATCATTGAAGTTATTTGTTGTACACATCCATAATGAACCTCCCAAAAAAATAACCTCCGAAAAATATATGTCATAAATGAGTCTGCAAGTCATCTGGCTGGTGCAAGCCAACAAATTAAATATATTATTTAAAAATAAAATAAAATAATTAATAAAATATATCTTCTTGTGTAGGTACTTTATGAATCAACACATAATCAATTACTTTAAATATACGCTGTATAATATATATATGCATACTTTTAGAAAATGACTAAAAGGTAAAAACTCCTCTCAGGTCACTCTTGATTGTAATTTTGACTAATTTGATCTCTCTCAAAAAAATTTTAAAGCAATTTAATTTTTATCAATTTCAAAAGTGGGTAACAAAAGAAAATTAATCACTATTTTTTTTTCAATTTGTACATACTTTTTATTAGTATAATAAAGTTAGCTATCAAAGCTTACATATTTTATCAATTTAGTCTTGATTTCACAAATTTAACCTTCAATATATATATATTCTGTCAATTTGGTTTCGATTTAACAATTTTAGCTTACATACATATTCTTTCAACATTTACACAAAATATATAAACATCGAGAGCTAAATTTATTATTGTGTTAATAAAAATTATGTATAATTAACAGAAAAACATTAACTGTCATGATTAAATATTTTTAATTCCTCACTTCTAAAATTAATAAAAACTAAATTACTTTAAATATTTTTGACAAAGGAAATGGCCTATGGCCGACATGGGAAATAACAATGGAGATTCCCTCTACCCTCCTGGTTTTACCCCGGCAAAAGTTCAAACGCAGCATGAGACACATACGCAGAGGCTGTCCATTACTGAAGATCCCCTCTACCCCCTGGTTTCGCCTCGATGAATGCTCAATGCAACCCGAGCTACACATGCGAAGACCGTCCGTTACAATCAGGCCTTGACAATTTCAAGCCGATACCTCGATGCCAATCAATTATCAAACGGGCTTAGGCTCTAATCCCGGGAATAACCCTATTAATCCTACAATCCCTGATCTGGATAATATGGCAGAAGAAGAAAGAGTGAGAACGGGGCTCTCTAAAGAGTTGGAAGACCGATGCAAGTGGTTAGAGGAAAAGTTCAGAATGATGGAAGGTGCTGACTACCATTGTGGGATCGACGCTAAAGATTTAAGCTTGGTCCCAGACCTAGTCCTCCCTCCTAAGTTCAAAATCCCAGACTTTGAAAAATACAATAGAACTAGCTGTGTAGAGGCTCACATCACCATGTTTTGTCAAAGAATGGCAGGGTATGTTCATAATGATCAACTATTAATCCATTGTTTCCAAGACAGTTTGGTCTGGTCTGCGGCCAAATGGTATAACCAACTAAGTCGCACGCAAATTCATTCATGGAAAGACTTGGCACAAACTTTCATGAAGCAATACAGTCACGTGACAGACATAGCACCCGATCGAATCACGTTACAAAACATGGAAAAGAAACAAAATGAGAGCTTTAGGCAGTATGCCTAAAGATGGAGAGAGGTAGCGACGCAAGTTCAACCACCTCTATTGGAGAAAGAAACGACTATGCTCTTTGTCAACACCCTGAAAGCTCCATTTATCAACCACATGTTGGGAAGAGCTACTAAGAGCTTCTCAGACATAGTAATGTCAGGAGAGATGATAGAGAACGCGATAAGATGCGGGAAGATCGAAACAGGGGAAAATGCTAAGAAATCAGCTCCGAGAAGGAAAGAGAATGAAGTGAACAATGCGGGTGTATACAATGAGAGTTATTCCAAGCCAGTCACTGTGAGCCAACCAAAGACAGTGACTACCAGCCATCAGGGCTCTGCAAGACAAGATTCAAACCCAAGGCCTAACACGGAAAGAATCCAGTTTATGCCTATCCTAATGACATACAGGGAGTTGTATCAGAGTTTATTCGATACCCATGTGGTGTCACCTTACTACTTGAAACCCCTGCAACCTCCATTCCCTAAGTGGTATGACATAAACGCTAAATGCGAATACCATGTAAGAATCTCGGGGCACACGATTGAGAACTGAACTACCTTCAAAAAGGTAGTCAAAAGGCTCATAGGCATGGGCGTTGTGAAGTTCGATGAGCCCACAGGACTTAATGTGGCAGGAAATCCGCTACCTAGTCATTCAGACAAGGGGTTAAACGCGATAATCGAAAATGGAAGGAGGAGAACCAAGATGGATATATCAAAGGTAAAAACCCCACTGAAATGGGTTTGGAAGAGGATGGTGGAAGGAGGTTTAATCACACAAGATTCAAGAAAAAGGCCTAGAGAAGCAAGAAGATACTGCGAATTTCATGCCGATGAAGGTCATGACATCCAAGAGTGCAATAAATTCAGGTCTATAGTGCAAAATTTGATGGACAATAAGGAGATGGAATTTTACGAAAAAATCGAAGGGTCAGAAGAAGGAGGGGTTTACGCCTCAAAGGAAAGAACAACAGAAGGGGTCTAAAGAGTCAATCATCCTGTGGTGATCATTTCGCGACCCAGTAACAATGAAGTGAGAATACAAATGACACTGAGAGTCATAATCCAGAAACTTGTATCCTTCCCCTACAAGGATAGCAAAAGGGTTCCCTGGAATTATGATTGTAACGTGACAATCCCGGGGGAGGAGGGCCCGGCTAGTACTTCAAGGGAGAACCAAGACGTAGGTTTCCATACACGCAGCGGGAGACATTATGATCCTGCAGGTACAAGAACTGAAATTGTCAAAGAAAAGACCCCAATAGACGAGCGAAGGAAAGAGAAAACAATCAGACCCGAATCACCAGTCAACGAGCCGGTGACTGAAAATGAGGCTAAGGAATTTTTAAAGTTCTTAAAGCACAGCGAATATAGCACGGTAGAACAGCTACATAAGTAGTCGGCCCGTATCTCAGTGCTAGCCTTACTCTTGAGCTCAGAGACACACCGGAGTGCATTAATGAAGGTGCTAAACGAAACCTACGTTGCGAATGATATCTCTGTCAACAAGCTGGATCGTCTCGTCAATAGTATAAGTGCCGATAACTTCATATTTTTCAATGACGATGAAATACCGCCGGGGGGAATGGGGTCAACAAAAGCGCTATACATTACCACCCGCTGTAAAAGATATACACTATCGGGAGTCTTGATTGACAATGGGTCTGCGCTAAATGTCCTACCCCTATCTACGTTGAATAGGTTGCCAGTGGATAGTTCCCATATGAAAACATGCCAAAATATAGTGAGGGCATTTGACGGTACTGAAAGGAAGGTAATAGGGAGGATTGAAATACCCTTTTTAATCGGTCTAAGCACATACGAGATAGATTTCTTAGTAATAGACATCAAACCCTCTTACAATTGCTTGTTGGGAAGACCGTGGATTCACTCAGCAGAGGCAGTATCGTCATCGCTGCATCAAAAGCTCAAATTTATAACGGAAGGGTGATTAGTGATCGTAAATGCGGAAGAGGATATCATTACGTCCGTTACTAGCAACGCACCTTATGTGGGGACAGATGATGAAGCAATAGAATGTTCTTTCTGATCATTAGAATTTGTGAACGCAGCCTTTATTGTCGAAGGAAACAAGGTCCCAGTGCCCAAAATCTCCAAAACTACCAAGATAGGCTTACAATTGACAGTCGGGAAAGGAACTGTGCCCGAAAATGGGCTTGAAAGAAATCTACAAGGAAGGATCGAGGCACCCATGCTCATAGGCAAACGAGACCGTTTCGGTTTAGGGTACAAGCCAGATGCAAGGCAGAAGAAAAAGGAAATAGAGAAGAGATAAGAGAGGAGAAGAGCGCGTTTAAATAGAAAAGAGGTCAAATGGGAGCCAATGACCTTTCCTCATATATCTAGAATATTCGTGTCAGGAGGGATTATTTATTCTAAAGGAAGAGCGATGAGAAAGGGGTCTGCCGAAGAAATGTTAAAAATTTTGAGCATTAAAGTCGTATCCGATGAAGAAACGAGAGAAGAAGATCATGTAGGCATCTGCCCATACGTGCCTGGGAGCATTTTAAACAATTAGCCCACGGAGGAGATCCTTATAACTTTTAAAATTAATTCAGAGTAATGTCCAAAACAAGCCTATTGCTCTAAGTCTAGGAGCAATAGAAATCCTTTTGTGAAATAGGCTCTTATCCAATATTGTTATTTCAATAAAAATATATCTTTGCGTATCATCTTGAGCAAATATTCTTTTATTCTTTCCATTTCATTCATAATCATACCACCAATAAATATTCTTAGATTCTTTTGTTCTTGGGACTTTTCTTCATCTCTATAACAGGTCTCCAAATATCAATGATATAAGTAACGCTGCTAATGACTCAGAGTCTCCTTTTGAGCAAGATATGTGTACGGAGGACCCTCAGGATTTTGAAGATGACTGAAATTGTAGTTTATCTCTGGATTTGCTAAGAATGGTAGAAACAGATGAAAAACAAATCCTGCCTCACAAGGAGCCAGTGGAAATCGTGAGCGTAGGAGAGGGAAAAGAGGTGAAGATTGGAGTTCGTATCGCAGCAGAAACAAGGTGAGACCTCATTGAGTTACTACAAGAATTCAAAGATGTCTTCGCATGGTCGTATAAAGACATGCCCAGTTTGAATACTGATATAGTGGTACATCGGCTCCCCATAAAGGAAGAGTGTAAGCCAGTCCAACAGAAACTCCGAAGAATGAGACCTGATGTTTTGTTAAAGATAAAGGAGGAGGTTAAGAAGTAATTCGACGCCGGTTTCTTACAAGTGGTTAAACACTCAGAATGGGTAGCCAATATAGTCCCGGTTCCTAAGAAAGATAGAAAAGTACGGATGTGTGTGGACTATTGAGACCTGAATAAAGCTAGCCCAAAAGACAATTTCACATTGCCTCACATTGATACATTAGTGGATAACACAGCAGGTTACTCACTTTTCTCCTTTATGGATGGATTCTTGGGATGCAACCAGATAAAGATGCATCCCGAAGACATGGAAAAGACTACATTCGTGACCATCTGAGGAACGTTCTACTATAAGATGATGCCATTTGGAGTAAAGAATGCAGGAGCAACATATTAGAGAGCCATGGTAACTTTGTTCCATGACATTATGCATAAGGAGATTGAAGTTTAAGTCGATGATATGATTGCGAAGTCCAAGACAGAAAAGGAGCACATACAAGTCTTGAAGAAATTGTTCTTAAGGTTAAGAAAGTTTCAATTAAAGCTCAATCCCACGAAATGTACCTTTGGCGCCAGATCAGGAAAGCTATTAGGATTCATAGTCAGTGAAAAAGGGATCGAAATCGACTCAGATAAAGTCAAAGCTATACAAGAATTACCTCCACCACGTATTCAAAAAGAAGTCCGAGGTTTCTTAGGAAGGATAAATTACATCACTCGGTTCATTTCACAACTAACGGAGAAATGTGACCCGATATTCCGCCTCCTTAGGAAACACTACCCAGGTGTATGGGATAAGGAGTGCCAAAGAACTTTCGATAAAGTCAAGTATTACCTGTCTAATACCCAGTTGCTTATGCCACCTTGCCCAGATAAACCACTGATACTGTATTTGGCAGTGTTCGAGAACTCCATGGGATATGTGTTAGGCAACACGATGAGTCAGAAAGAAAATAAAAGGCGATATACTATCTTAGTAAGAAATTCACTGAATGCGAGACAAGATATTCACCGATTTAGAAATTGTGTTGTGCTTTGATCTGGACGACCCGAAGACTGAGACAGTACATGTTGTACCATACCACTTGGCTCATCTCAAAACTAGACCCTCTGAAGTACATGATAGAGTCAAATGCTTTGAACGGAAGAATAGCTCGTTGGCAAATTCTACTTTCTGAATTTGACATAGTTTACATGAACCAGAAAGCTATAAAAGGGAGCGTCATAGCAGATTTCTTGGCCAGTAGGGCTTTAGAAGATTATGAACCTCTGAGTTTTGATTTTCCAAATGAAGACCTAATATATATTACAACCACTGAAAAAGATTCTCAAGAAGATCCTCCCTAGAGACTGAATTTTGACGGAGCCTCAAATGCCATGGGTAACAGAATCAGGGCAGTTCTGGCATCCCCAAAAGGAGATCATTATCCTCTTACTAGTAAATTGGATTTTGATTGCACGAAAAATATGGCAGAGTATGAAGCATGCATCATGGGTATCCGTGCAGCTATTGAACACAAAATCAAGGTGCTAGAAGTATATGGAGATTCTGCATTAGTGATCTATCAGCTCAAAGGAGAGTGGGAGACGAGAGACTCTAAATTATTCAATTACCGAAAGCTTGTTCTGGAGTTAATTGAGGAGTTTGACGATATCACTTTTTGCTATCTCTCACGAGATGAAAACCAGATGGCTGACGCCTTGGCAACTTTAGCTTCTATGATTAAAGTAAACAAATAAGAAAATGTAAAGCCTATCTAGATGAGTATCTATGAGGCTCCGGCTCATTGCTACAACATTGATGAAGAAGAGGAAAAAGACCATCACCCTTGGTATCAGGATATATTGCGATAAATGAGAAATCGTGAATACCCAGACCAAGCAACAGAAAATGATAAAAGGACATTGAGAAGGCTAGCCAGTGACTATGTCTTAGACGGAGAGATCCTATAGAAAAGAAGAAAGGATCAGATACTCTTGAGATGTGTGGACGCTGTCGAGTGTAAGCAAATCTTAGAAGAAGTCCATGAGGGTGTCTGCGAAACACATGCCAACGGTTTCACAATGGCTAGACAAATCATGAGATTCAGATATTATTGGTCCACTATGGAGAGGGATTGCATCAACTATGCCAAGAAGTGCCATAAATGCCAAATTTATGGAGATAAGATTCATGTACCGCCTTCACCTCTTCATGTCATGACTTCCCCATAGCCCTTTTTTATATGGGGCATGGATGTCATAGGGCCGATCTCGCTGAAAGTGACTAACGGGCATCGGTTCATCTTTGTGGTCATCGATTACTTCACCAAGTGGGTAGATGCCACTTTTTATGCCAACGTCACGACATCAGCAGTCAGCAAGTTCTTAAAGAAAGAGATCATATGTCGATACGGGATGCCTGAAAGGATCATATCGGACAATGCGCTGAATTTGAATAACAGCACAATAGCGGAGGTCTGTAGCCAATTCAAGATCAAACACCATAACTAGTCATCATATCGCCCAAAGATGAATGAGACGATAGAAGCAGCAAATAAGAACATCAAGAAGATTGTGGGAAAAATGACTGAGACTTATAAAGTTTAGCACGAGAAATTACCATTTCCCTCTATGCCTACCGAACGTCAGTCAGAACCTCTACCGGGGCAACGCCTTTCTCTTTGGTTTATAGAATGGAGGCAGTTCTACCTATTGAGGTTGAGATTCTTTCTCTACGAGTACTGTCAGAATTAAAGTTAGATGAAGTAGAATGGATTCAGACACGGTACGATCAGTTGAATTTAATTGAAGAAAAGAGGCTGAAAGCTATTCACCATGGTCAAATGTACCAAAAGTGAATGATGCGGGCTTATAACAAGAAGGTTCGCCCTAGAGAATTCTATGAAGGAGACCTTGTTTTGAAAAAGATTCTTCCTATACAAAAAGACTTCAGAGGAAAATGGATGCCAAATTAGGAGGGACCTTATGTGGTGAAGAAAGCTTTCTCTAGAGGAGCTCTGATCTTGACTGAGATGGATGGAAAAAGCTTGCCTAACCCCGTGAATTCGGATTCAGTCAAGAAGTACTTTACCTAAAAGAAAAAGGAGGGGCCATGGCAAAAACCCACAAAAGGGCGCTTTAAAACCAAAAAGGTTTTGAGTTGAAAACCCAGGAATGGGCAATTCAAATTTAGATCGAAAATGGGGTATACAGTAATTTTGTCTTCTTTGAATCAACAAAAAGGAGGGATGCTACATCTTGGGGCATCAACAAAGCGCTTTTGGTTTTTTGAACATGTACCAAGTTCAAAGGGTCCTCAAGGAGTTTTGTGCAGAGAAGCTCATGCACGATATCTGGGGTACTTATTTTCATCTTATTCATTTTGTATCTTAGCAAAATTTGCTATTACTTGATTCATTTCGAGCATTTCTCTCAATAAAATTCTATTTTTTCCATTGTAACAATATCATTTAAGTGTTTTTCATTGAAACAATGATTAATGGACTAATGACATTCAAAGAGGAGTTCTGCATATTACTCTAAAATGATTTTAAATGATACAAGGACCTGAAACGGGACTAATTAGTTTGAATTACCCAAATGTAAGGAAACATTGGGCAAAGAATAGCCTAAATCCTTCAAGAGATACCAACTAAAGAGAAGGATTGATTAATACGTCAATGATAAAACCTTGATAAACAGCGAGTAATATCAAGATAAGCATTAAAAATAACATTTTTGCATTCACGCCAACATTATCCATGCACATCTAGTTCGGAGCACTTGATTCATTCATGACATCCTAATCATTTGACGTATGCATAGGCTCAAGAAATCTATTCTACAGATCATGTCCCTCAAAGGACGGTGTAGCAAGATCGATCGTAATCACGAATTATGAAAAATCTTGTCTTCCTGAAGTTGCAGTGAAGCAGATTAAAACCATTAATCTTATCTCCCTGAAGTTGCAGTGGAGCAAAATGAAGACGGAAAATCTTATCTTCCTGAAGTCGTAGTGAAGCAGATTGAAGCCATTAATCTTATCTCCCTGAAGTTACAGTGGAGTATATCAAAGCCGTTAACCCTATCTCCCTGAAGTTGCAGTAGAGCAGTGGAGCAGGTTGAAGTTACAAGTCTTATCTCCCTGAAGTTGCAGTGGAGCAAACTAAAGATAGCAAATCTTATTTCCCTGAAGTTGCAGTGGAACAGATCGAAGTTATAAATTATAGATCCTATCTCCCTGAAGTTGCAGTGGAGCAGACTGAAGATAGCAAATCTTATTTCCCTGAAGTTGCAGTGGAACAGATCGAAGCTATAAATTATAGACCCTATCTCCCTGAAGTTGCAGTCGAGCAGACTGAAAATAGCAAATCTTATTTCCTTGAAGTTGCAGTGGAACAGATCGAAGCTATAAATTACAGATCCTATCCCCCTGAAGTCTCATCTCCCTGAAGTTGTAGTGGAGCGGACTGAAGTGGGGCACATTGAAGCTACTAAAAGTATCAAAAGAAGTCAAGGCTCAACAGGTCCAAGCAAAATTGGCCCTTCTATGGTCTTTGTTCTATTCCTGTTACACGACAATGAGCAAAGAGGGGCAACTGTAATCGGCCAATTTTGGCCTGGCCCGACTCATAAAAATAAACCAAATAAACAAAAGTCCAAAGACTTATTAACCGTCTATTTATACAACCAAATCAAAAAAAATTAAACCACAAACCCACATCCAAATCCAAAGCCCAATTAACCCAATCCAAATTACAACAAACCTAATACCCCTAACCCACTTGGCCCGATAGGCCCAATGCTCAAATCAGGTTTCGGCTAGCCGAAACCCTAGCTAGCCCTAGCCCTAGCGTCGTGCCTTCCTTCCCCTCTCACGTGCTTCATCAGCGTGTCCAACACCCGAGGCTCGGCGCCCATCTGTCGTTTTGCACCAAAATGGGAGCTTTTGCCCATTGACCTTCCTTAGCCCTGCAAAACAATCCAGAAATGGGCGAGAACACAGCAAAAGGCAACACAAACAGTGGAGAACAGAGGCTTAAACGAGAATAAAATAGATTATGTTTCGGCTATAAAGCTAGGAAAGAACATATTGTATTTTATTACATACACACGATTTTAGCAATCAAAAACAAAAAGGTTAAAATTCATTCTCTGATTTTTATTTCTGTTCCTTTATTTTTTTTATTTCTTTTTTTTCTTAAATCAATTTTGAAACACAAAAATAAAGAGAAAAAAAAAGGGACTCACCTGAATCTCGAAATCGCGATGTCGGAGCCCTTGCTCTGTCGTTGGAATCGCCTCAAAAGGGAAAACGGGGGTCCCTTCTTTCATTTTTGGGGGTTAAAAGAACATGGTCTTCGGGTGCTTAAAAAGGGGGGGCTAGAAACCCTTTTTCGCGCAACTTCGATCGCCCTCTACGGCGACATACGGCAGCGGCAATGATGGGTTCTCTAACCCTAGCAGAGAAGGAACATGAAAAAGGGAGGGGTGTTCTAAAATTTTTGAGAGAGAATGAAACAAAATGAAGATTTTTTTACATAAGTAGTAAAACAGTGCCATTTTGCACCTGGAATTCCAACGCCGAAATGGCGTCGTTTGGACTACGCCCGCGCGTGACCCAACCCGTATCCAAGGAAGGATCCACGTTTCCCATCATTAGGATATTTACGCGCTGGGTCCTCCACCTTTGGGACGTGACCCATTGTGGTCCCTTCCTTGTTTTTTCGATTTCTGCCACAAAATTTTGTTTCTTTTTCATTCTGATCCTCCGTCTGCTTGGCCTTTGAAACGCAGCGTATAATGGGGTCTGGGAAATTTTCCATTTCACCCCCGTTCGTTTTCAGCTCATCGCGATTTGGCCCTTTGATTTCATTTTAGTTATTTCAAATCTATACCTCGAATTCTGGTTTATTTTTAATCACGTCCTTAGTTCTTTTAATTTATTTATTTATTTATTTATAAGTTATTCATGTTCCAATGACTTTAACTTATTTTAATATGCTGTTTATTCAAGTGTTTGCTATCTGTTTTATGGTATTTTATATTTTATATTCTTTACTCATTATGTACATGTATATACATAGTTTATTTCAAGCTTTTTGCATGTTCATTATTCTTTTAAAAACTGTTTTTATATATATTTATTTCAAGTTATTTTATGATTGTTTGTTCTTAAGTTATTGTATATTAAGTATTTCAAGTAACCCTTTTTATGTTACCTTTGAACTATTATTATTATTATAAAATATATTTGTATTATCTATTTTTAATTCTTTTACATATTATACATTTTAAACTTGTTACACATTATTTTAAATTGATTTATATATGTATATATGGTTTATTCTAAAATTGTTTTACATATTTTATTTTGAACCCTATTTATTTATTTTGAAATGTTTTGTTATTATTATTGGTTTTAACCTTTTTATTTTGTTTTTTTCATACGTTGTCTCATATTTTTGCATATACATATATTATATATTTCTAAAAGTTCTTCATATTTTTACATTACTTATTTTAAATACATTTCTTATCATTTTAAAATTTTCTTTACGTTTTATTCATTTTAATTTGCTCTATATTATTTTTTTAATTGCTATATATTATTAAATCCATTTGTCTTTAATTATTAGTGATTAGTATTTTAATAATGCATGTTGTATAATTGCCACCTTTGTGTATTTTAATTTGTTTATTTCGTAGCTTTGCATTATTGTTATTCATTCATAATATTGTGTTCATGCATCATTGTTCTATGCTCATTACCATATTTTTACTGCATATCATCACCACATGAATTTAATTCCAACACGTTTATTCAACTTAGATTGTTTTATTTTTAATCAAAACGAATAACGCACTTTTCTAAACATTATACTCGTTATATTTCAAAAAGAGAATTTTCTAAATGAGGCAATGTTTTGCGTTTTGGAACATTGAGGAATTGTGCCCAAACTTACGGGGTTTCGGTTTTCTCGTTGGTTCTAAATAGCCAAATATCCTTTCGAGTTTTAAAATACACGGGATTCTAATTTAAATTAAAGACAAACTTGCACTTGGGAATCCATGATATCATGTCCTAACTTACGGGATGTGATATTCCGATATCTCGAGACAAGGAAGTCTTTAACGATCGTTTTGAACTAATTCAAGCGTTTTTAATCGACGTCAATAAAAAGGGATCGTACTTTAAATCCATTCCCGATTTTTAACTTTCGACATTGAAATACTAACTAATTAATTCGGTACCAATTTTTGGGCGTGTCGAGGGTGCTAATCCTTCCTCGCACGTAACCGACTCCCGAACTTATTCTCTTGAATTTCGTAGACCAAAAATGCCATTTTAGTAAACTAAAATTGTTTTATTAAAACAAAGGTGATCGGATCACACCTAATAAAGATCGGTGACGACTCCTGTTTTAATTTTCATTTTCAAATAAAGTCGATTCCTGAAAATGGTTTCGATAGATGGTATTGTATATGAATTGGAAAATGGGATAGAGATTTGAAACATGAAAATGAGATATGTTGTGACTGAATGAGATACATGAGTTATGTACTCATGAATTTTGTATTGAATGGCTAATGCCAATTTATAAACAATTGTGGTTTGATATGTGAATAGCTAGTTATATAGCAATTGTGTGAATTGAGACATTGTTAATCAAATAAAAGATGTTAGCATGTGCAATTTGAGTATAGTATGAAATGATGTGCTAATATGTATGAATTCAAAAGGTTGGCATGTGATAGTTATGATCCTAATCATTAATATGTGTTTATATTTCAATTGTGCATTTTGTATTCTCTTATCTTTAAATGATTGGATTATAGAAATATCACTGAGTTTTACTCAGCGTATGGTTTTTGTTTTCCATGCGCAGGTTAGATACTTCTCTTTTGATCGCCTATTCAGCATCCAGCAACGATCTCGAACTCAAATGTGGTGATGTTTATCTTTTGTGTCGACATGTACCTAGGATGTTTAGTTGATAGTTATTTTGTGGATGGATTGTAAATAAGGTTATAAATGTAATGTTGGTTTGGTATATAAGTAAACATGTGTTTGTGTTTGAAGCCATAGTATGGTATGGTGAATTGAACCAATGATTGATATGTGCATGTGAATTTAAGTTAATGTTTTAGGTGGATATGAGCTAGGCCAAATTGATGGATTTTGGCATGTTTATAATTTTGATCTGAATGATGCATTGATGATATGCTTTGATATATAAATGTGGTGCCAATGAAGGTACATTGGTTAGGTACCTAGGATGATTGTTTTAGCGTGTTTTGAATGTGTTTGATCATGTTTTGAATAGGTTAAATGAACAGTTTTTGGGTTACTTAATGCCCAAGCAAGTAGGAAATGGTGAGCTTGTTGTTTAAGGTACATTTTAGGTTCACACTGCTAGACACATGTGTGCGTGACTTGGTCGTGTGAGACACACAGCTAGCACACAGGAGGGCGAGGCCATTTCGAAGGGTATACGGCCTGAAACACAGGCGTGTGACCCAAGTCAATGAGTTACACGGGCACGGACACGAGCTGGGACACGACCATGTGTCCCTACTTTGAATACCCATACGGCCAGGCATACCCTGCAGTTAAAATTTTTGTAATTATTTTCTAAACTTCCAGAATTATTTTAAATTAGTTCCAACCTATTTTTAAACTACGTTTAGGGTCCCATAGACTTGTAATAAGGGTTGTAAGAGTAACTTTTATTCTGAATTGGAATGATTTAGCAAACCTATATTAGGTGCATTCTACTAACATTATCGAATATAAATTAAAAAGATAATCATAGATAGAGTATGGACTAATACTCTGATGCTAATAATTGGAATAGTCTTGTATGTATCCAAATTCTGACATTTTAAAAGGGATAAATAGTGAAAAAGAATGTAGATAGTAGAAGACCAAGTTTAGAAATGCATAGCATAATTTATGATTCGAATGTATAAGAATTTAGCATGAAAGTATTAGATTTTCGTGACCTGCCCCTGCATATTACAATGTTACTAGTTAGTTTATATGTTGATTATGATTGAATTAATTGTTTGATTTGTTAGTAATGCTCATGACCCTAAACCATCGCCGGAGAGGGGTTAGGGGTGTTATAGTTACACTTCAACCCGAGACAGTATAATCACTGTCAATTTGGACCTCGAGTTGCAAAGCAATTTTGGTTTCTCAGGTGATGGCTCCATACTTACACAGCAAGTGAAATTTGTAGGTTACCAGCTCCATGACATTATTGTGAACTCAAACACAACTTAAAACTATAACTACGTTTCCCTCAAAGTGAGAGAGAAATAAATCATCAAACCCAAAAATTTGTACATGCAAGAAAAAAGAAAAAAAAAACAAATTAGGATACTGAATTAGGGGATGGGACAGGATAAAAAGGGATTTTTTTTTATCTCGAGAATTCTAGGTTGTAAGGGCTCAGAGGCAAAAGCAATGGAGTTAGCCTGGGGTTAAATGGTCAGAGAGAAAACGCTCCCTGCAAGAGGCGTTTTTATCTAACATAGCAGTGAAAGCGCTCCCTACAAGGAGCGTTTTCCTGCCACATGCCAATTGAAAACACTACCTACAGAGAGCGTTTTCACCAGGGATTTAAATTGCGATCGCGGCTGCGTTTTCTGTCGCGTTGCATTTATGACTGTTTTGGACATAACGGATGCTATTGTGGTCACTGCGGGTATCGTGGTCGTGAATTTTTTTTAAAATTCGCACAACTTATTATAAAACATAATAGCGGTTTCGGCAGTAGTGGTTCCAGACGGCACCGCTGCCGCTATATAGCGGCTGCTATAGCGGTATTGGACCGCTATTTAAATCCCTGATTTTCACTACTGTGTCAGATGAAAACGCTACCTGCATGGAGTGCTTTCTTTCTAGCCATTTCAACCCCCAACCAACTCCATTAGTTCTACCTCTGAGCCCTACAACCCGAGATTTCAGAGAAAAAAAAAAGAATCTCTTTTGCCCTACCCCATGCCTCTACGAGAGAGTGTTTTCTCCCTCACAAAAAAGCTTTATAAAAAAGAACTCAATATAGACTTTTGATTTTCCTTACCAACATTAGAAGCAAATTATTGATCTGAAGGATACTTGGCACTAGGAGTAATCGGCGTTGTCCTGAAAACTTGAATTTCATCCCTACGTTGTTTTCGAAGCAAAGGTAATTCGTTAATTTATGTGTAGATTTAGGGTTTTGGGTGATAAGCACTATATTTTTTTTACTATTTTCTCGGTTTTAAACATGTGGAGCAAGTTATTTCGTTGAAGATTAGAGGACAAGTAAGAGCTCTTATCCATTACAATGGTCAAATTTGTGAGACCTAAATTAGCCCCGTTTTTATCGAATTTTAGTGAAATTTTTATTTGGATTATTTTCTTTTAACTTAAATAAATTATATTTTTCGCCACAACCATTGCTTCTTTGTTAGCTTCTACACTTCACCAACACAAGTTTATTGACGTAGAAAAGTATGGCATTTTTAATTTTAAAAAATGACACACGGCATGACTAGGTTGGTCCATAATGCCACGTCTGACTTCCATCGCGATTTGGTTGAAGTGGTTAACCGCGTAATTTTACAGGAAGCAAATTGGGAGAAATAACCATAGGTACCATACTGATTAATAAGGTACAGTTCAGGTACCGATTTGTATATTAACCCAAAATATATTATAAATAGTTTTAGTTGAATAATAATAATAATGCCCCTCGTGGCTGTTTCCAAATTCCAAAAGTTGGTGCTTTGTGGTTCTCCATTCTTTAATATTAAAATGGTGTATAATATCATAACATTCATCATAAACAAATCAAAGTTTTCAAACACATGGCTTCTATTTATCTTTCTCAATGATATTATATGCAAAGTGTGGTTCAACTTGCTGTTGGAAAAACAAAAATGGTAGTTTTGAAAATTTATGAAGTTATACCAATATATGAATCTTAATTGTCTCTGAAGAAAGAAGGCTGGAAATAGTGATTTGTTCGAAGTACCGTGTTTGACTCTCTAGCCAATGGCCTATACAAACATTGGTAGGTATTCCAAAGATGTTGAAAATCTTGAAAAATATTAAATTTGTCGGGAATGCAGAATAAGGTGTATGATCTGATAACATCATTATTCTGCCATTTTTGACTAATTGTTTGCCTTTTGATATTTAACAATTCTTGCAGTATAAATTTCAATGTTTTTAACAAAGCAGTCAAAAGGATGACCTATTGGGTGACATATTTAGAGGAGTCACCAAGTACTGGATGCAGATTCAGGATTCAAGGTTGCTAATAGCCATCTGCTAAATCTTTTATTCTTACTGTACTTTTCTTTTGAGCTGTACACAATTCATTAACACAAGAAAGGACAGAAAAAAGGGACAAAAGATGGGTGAGGAGCAGCAGAGATTTCAGTTTCCCAGAGTCAAACTGGGAACTCAAGGACTTGAGGTTAGATTATAAGTTCTTCTTAAAGGATTATATCTGTTCCTCCAAGATATGAACACTGTAGAATTGTGTATTAAGATATGCAGAGTAACTTGTCTCACTTCTTTTGTAACTTATATTTTTCATTTTGTAGGTTTCAAAGTTGGGGTTTGGTTGTATGGGTCTCACTGGAGTTTACAATGATCCTGTCCCTGAAGAAGTTGGGATATCGATTATCAAGCATGCATTCCACAGAGGAATCACTTTCTTTGATACATCTGATTTCTATGGACCCAAAACTAATGAAATTTTGGTTGGAAAGGTAAACATGCTTGGACAAACTGTTTATATTTTTAAGTTCAATTGCTACTGCTTCCAGATTTTGTTTCTAAATGCGATTCCATTCCTTAAACAAAAGGCTATTTTGTTGATCACCCTGATATGGTTTTATGTTTCCATTATTGTTCTCGTCCTTTTTCCAGGCATTGAAGCAACTACCAAGAGAGAAGGTACAATTAGCCACAAAGTTTGGAATCGAAAAAATGGTTTCGGCCGGTGTCACAATAAACGGTACTCCCGAATATGTCCGTGCCTGTATTGAAGCTAGCCTTAAGCGCCTAGATGTGGACTATATTGATCTCTACTACCAACACAGGGTTGACACCAACACTCCAATAGAGGATACTGTAAGTGCTGCAGTTGAAAGCATCTTAAAATTCTTTCCTTGTTTCATAATCTTATAGTGGGACAGTAATCTTTAGCTGCTTGAACTTTCTATGTCTAGATGTCTGAACTGAAGAAGTTGGTGGAAGAGGGGAAAATAAAGTACATAGGTTTATCTGGAGCTTCCCCTGAAACTATAAAGAGAGCACATGCAGTACATCCCATAACTGCGTTACAGATAGAGTGGTCGCTGTGGACTCGTGATCTTGAGGAAGAAATAGTCCCCCTTTGCAGGTTTGTTCATGCATCTTAAACCATTCAAACTTTTAAAAAGTAATGTTTACTTCATATCCAAACTCTAATGTTGCTAGTCTTTTCGTTTCCTAAGAGACTTGCTAAACTCATGCTATCAACCATTCCTTACTCCTCCATCTGCTACAAGCCAAAGCACAATAAATGCCCGAATAAATGTTTTAATCTATGCAGGGAACTTGGAATTGGCATTGTTCCATATGGCCCTCTTGGTAGCGGTTTCTTTGCGGGCAGAGGAGTAATGGAAACTATGCCTGCAAATAGTTTTCTGGTATGGGAACTAACATCATTCATGTCTTTAACTTATCCCTAATCTTTGTATAGTAAACTGATAGCCCACTTCTACTTTTAAGCCAACTTTCCCAAGGTTTCAAGAAGAAAACTTGGACAAAAATAAGATCATATATTTGAAAGTCGAGAAGTTGGCTAAGAAGCATGGATGTAGCCCTGCACAATTAGCACTTGCCTGGGTTCTTCATCAAGGGGACGATGTAGCACCGATTCCCGGTGAGTCACATTCTGTAATTTTCAACATCTATTTTCTCTTTTTGATGGCCAACAGACATTTCAACTAAAAGTCGCAGCAGAAGTAGCATAATTGGACTGAAAATCTTGTACCAAATACAAATGCATATATACTTAATTATTTGTTTAGATAATAGGACTAGGACCGAAGTTTTGACCCTTTCTTTCATTTTTTTTCACAGGAACAACCAAGATAAAGAATCTCGATAGTAACAGTGATTCACTAAAAGTAAAGCTCACAGAAGAAGATTTGAAAGAAATTTCTACTGCGGTCCCGATAAATGAGGTAGCTGGTGATTTTTTGCCTGATAATTTAAGTCAATTCCACTGGAAGTTCGGTAATACACCACCAAAGGGGAGCAAGGTTTCAACTTGAAATAACCATGGATGCAAAATCTGCAGCAAAAAATGAGGTTTTGGATGAATGGACTCCCTCCAACAACTCAAACGATTGAAAATTTGTATCAATGGTTTTGCTATCTGTGATTGTAGCAAGTAATTTTCCAAGATATATAGTTTGGAAATAAAACAGGTTGTTTATCACCTGAATACTGTTGTTTCAGCTACTTACAGCAGTATTATTGTAGCAGGTTGCTACACCTGTTTGTCTTGGAGAAATAAAAATCATAATTTTTTCCAGAAAATAATGTTATTTGAGATGTGTATGTTGCCTTGATCTCTTCTCTTGTTTTGTTTCAACTAATATATTCGCATTTACATTGGTAAAATCTTTAGAAAATAACTATCTAAGTAACAAAATTATACATAGCAATGAAACTATGGAAATTGTTGGAACATGTTGCTGTCAAAGCTTTGGTGATTTAGTGGTAGACTAGGACTTTGTTATAAATAAAGGATTGTATGAAAATGTGATTTCACGTCATATTTAAATCCAACTAAAAATGATAAAATTTAGGAGGAAAAAGTTCATTTGTCGTTCTCCTATTAAAAAAGGGTAGGAATAACGTAGAATCACAGTTTTATATAATCATTTCTCCTCTGCCACGTTACATCCCAATTTGTTGTTTAGTTTTTTGTTTTTCCAACTAGATGGTAGTTTTTTTATTAGAAGAAAATTTTGAAATAATTATAAAGGGTCAAAAATTATTGTTGGTAATGTCAAAATTATCATAAATTAAGAGATAAATAATAATAATAATAATAATAAAAGTATATTATCACTCATTAAAATAAAATACTTGGGTAATAACATTAAATAATTATTTTATTTCTAATTAACTAAATTAATAAGAGAGAAATAATAAATAAAATAGTTTAAATTCTTGTTAGACAATGAAATGAAGCAATTAAATTCTATAAGAATTCTCTTTTATTCAAATATTTAGTAATTTAGGTGTGTAATTGAACCGAGCTGAGCTTGAATATTGTCAAGCTTGAGTTCGATCGAACATCTATTTTTAAGCTTGGCTCAAGATATAATCAAGCTCCTTGAGATCGAGTTCGATTGTTCTCACTTACTAATTTTTATACTTAAGCTTGAACCCAAGCTCGAGATCGGCCTAATAATTAAGCTTAGGGTTAAAATACATATTAAGGGCAATAGTGTAATTTAATAATATAAAAATATAAAAAGCTCGATAAGGCTTGCGAGCCGTTCGAGTCAAGTATTACTAAGCTTGAATTTGGTTTGATTGATTAGGGCGGAGCAAAACTCTATTCGACTTGAAAAATTGAAAAAAAATTGAATTTCGAATTAATCGAATCGAGTTATTCGAGTTATTTTATTTTTTTAGTCAACTCAAATAAGTAATTTGAGTTTCAAGTTTGAACCGAGCTAAATTTTACAATTTGAATATCTCAAATAATTCGACTAACTAAAATAATAGATGGATGTAAATACACATTTGGTCCCTGTCAATTTTAAAAATGAGCAAAGTGATCTCTCTCTTAACAAAAATTACATAAAAATATAAAATAATTTTTAAAATTCCAAATATTTATAAAAATTCCAAATTTTATATTTTAAAAAAATATTAAAAAATTAAAAAAATTAAAGAATATATAAAAAAATTAAAAAAATTCTACAATAATATTGTTTGAGACTTTTTTTTGAATAAAATTCAGCTGGAGGATTTTTTAAAATCTCAAAAGAAGCAGGATTTAAAATAAAAAACTAAAAACACAAAAAACAACAATTAGAAAAATATAAATAAGTAAATTAAAGATTATCATACTAAAATATCTTTTTTTCTCTTATTTTGTTTTGAAAGAGTTTTCAAAAATAAATGGTTTTAAATTTATGTGCTCTGACATGGAATTAGTTATATTGTAATAAGATTTTAATTTGACATGTTTATTTTTTTTAATTTAACTCGAACAATTTCATTCGATTCAACTCGACTTAAATTTCATTTTACTCAATTCGATTTGAAAAAATATCAAAGCAAATTAGGATGATGAAGTGAGACTCGAAACTTTTTCACTTGATTCGATCAAACGATCACCTAATCAATAGCTTGAGCTGCTCGAGCTTGGCTTGATAATTACTTAATCGAGTTCAGTTTTTTTTCGAGTTGAATGTGAGTAGCTTGGAAGTACTACTGTCTCATTTACATCCCTATTTAGAGCTATAAAAAGGGATCACTAAAGCCATTCTACACATATACAAGTTCAAGAAGGCCAAAAGATCTTTGCAAAAATATCTGAAGAAGTCAAAGAACTTGAAGAAAATCTGAAGAATGCCACATCAGTTCTAAAGAAAAGCTGCCTTCCAATCCTGTTCAGTCATGGAGAATAAGCCAAAAGTTGTTCCTGAAGATAGCTAACTTTCAATCCAAATCAACTGAAGAGAGGAGGTCCAAACCCATTTCAAGAGCAAGTCAACATGATCCTTCAAGCAATCCACATTTGTCCAAGTTCAAATCATATGACCCTTGGATCAAAGCTCAAAGTGAAGAGAAGAATCAAGGAAGATTTTCTTCGCATTCAAAAAATTTTCAAAGGTTGCAACTTTTTAAAAGTCATCAATAAGTCAACTTTTGACTCCAAATTTTTAAGTCAACTTTTGACTCGAGATTTATATGTATATACTGGATTATAAAAGATAACATTTTCGTGCAATAGTCTTGGAGTTAATACTTTCAATTGCATTGTTATTTGTAATTTACATTGCAATTTATCATATTAATCTAAATATTTTGATTATTCACTTACATCTTTTTGAAGATTTTGAGTGAGAAATTATTCGACCAAATAATAGTCTTATTTCAAAATTCCTAGTGTGATTTACTTACCATATTTGAAGAGATATTGTTTATGAAAAAGTAGTAAAGAAATATCTCTTCATTTTATACCTTTTCAAAGCAATTAATTAGAAAAATACAAGGGATTTGCCATTTAAAATTAATTAATCTTAAGTGTTAAAGAAACCCCTAGAAAATAATTCAAAAATCAATTGAGCCCTTCGATGAAAAGTATAATCAATTAAGCCTTTAATCAAAAGTTGCAATCAATTGAGCCCTTACAATATGGTTTTTCGTCAAAACTACAAACATATTGTAAAGTGCTAATGTGATAGGTGACATGACGTTTGACAAAGAAATTTTTGATGATGTGGCATTTTTCGTGGAAAAATAATGACGTGGAATATTTAATTGATTTTTTAATTATTTTACGAGAACTTAATTAACTTATTTTAATTATTTTAGGAGATTAAATAATTTTTAAAAATTATATAAATAATATAATATTTATAAAAGGAGTGGTAATTTTTAAATTTTTATAACATTTAATACTTTTTAATAACATTTATTATTTTCTAATAATCTTCTAATATTTTAATAATTTCTAATAATTTTTAAAACTAGTAATTTTTTAACCTCCAAACATTTAAAAGAATTTGAGATTGTTTGTTCAAGCATGAAGCCCTAAGCTGTAATTGAAGAACAAACAAAATTACAACTTTTCCACTTTCCTTAGCCGATTCAACTAAGGAGTGGTTTTATTTACGGTCAAGTTGGGTTGCCACTTCGCTAGATACTGTGCTGGAGCAAAAATAATTTTTAGATTTCGGAATTAAATGATATATTTTTATGATAGTAAAATTATAATCATTTTAATATTTTATATTTTTATAATTTTTAAAAAATTAAATTAAAATTTTATTATTTTTGAGAGGTAAAATATTATTTTACTATACTAATTTAAAGTTTTATAAATTATAGAAAATCTAAATAATAAAAAATTATTTTAGGAGGGTCGTGCCAGCTAACCTCTACTCCACCACCGGCTAAATATAACTTGTTTATTTCTTAAAAGATTTTTTCCAACTTCTAGGGTCATGAGAATTCGTAGGGAAATTTCTACAATCAAGCACAAAGATTTAGATCACTATATAATTATTAGGAAATGTTCAAAAAACAATTGTGCACAAACTACCCACAACAGAATAATTTTGAGCAATCCCTTATACAGTACTTCTACGAAGGTTTACTTTCTATAGAAAGGAGATGATAGATGTCGGGTGATGGAAAAATTCTGAAGTTTTTATTCGGGCATTTATTACCTTTAATACGCAAAAACTAGGGAAAACTAAAGGAAAATTATCTGAAGTTCTGAACCACAAGTAACAAGAAAAAAGAAGAAAAAGAACTAAGTGTAAACTTAGGGCTAGTTTGGCAATGCTTTTGAAAAGTGCTTTTGAGAAGTGCTGTGGAAAAGTACTTTTAAGAAGTGCTTTTGAAAAGTTTGATTTAAAATTTGAGTGTTTAGCATTCTCATCACAAAAGTACTTTTGAGAAATAAAATGTCCATTTTAGACATGTTATTATCAAGTAACAAATATGTATTTAAATAATATTTAAATTAGTTAATATTATTATATTTTAGTAAGAATATAAAAAATTTATTATAACTTCTTGTTAATATTTTAATATATAAAATATAAATTTTAAATATTTTAAGCAATAAATATTAATTATTTATAAAATTTAATTAGAATATATAAACTATATTTAAAATATTTAAATATAACTATTAAATATTTGTAATTAATATTTTAAAAAATACTTTTTTATTTTTAATTAATGATTTTAACATATTTTTAATTAAGTATCAAGAAAAAAAACGAAAAGTACTATGTTATTGGATGGTGAAAAAGTAATTAATCACTAAAAGTGCTTTTGGGAGAGGAAAAGCTAAAAATTTTAGCTTCTCCTTTTCAGAAGTGCTTTTAAAAGCACTTCAAAAGCTAAAAATTCCACCTAAAAGCGACATTGTTCGCATGCCTTTTCTTCCAGAAGTGCTTTTGAAAAGCAATGCAGAACTGGCCCTTAACCTTATAGGTGAAATTCGGCCAGCTTATATGAATGGGCTACTGGATCGAATTTTAACATGAAAATCACATTATTGGGCGTAAATAAAATTACTCAAATGGGCTAAAAGCATATTAGATCAAAATAAAGCATAACTAAACCTAATGATGTCTAAATGGGCTCAAATTGGGTCAAAACACCATGGAGGTTGGTATAGCTTGTTGGATATCGATTTCTTCAAGGCTTTACTCTATGAAGCTTTGTAGGAGATCCTCCAAGCAAGTCCTGCTTCAAGAAATTCCATCTTGAACCAAGATTTTCAAATATTCTGTTTACTTATACAGAATAATTTGGATCAATAGATTTTGTTAATTATTTTAAGTTCAAATTGTAACATCCATACCCAATCCGAAAAACAATCGAATATAGAGCACCATGTTTGTCGTCTAAGCAACTCAAATGATGAATCATGCACTTAAAACAAGTTTAAAATAAAAGAAAAATAATTCCAGGAATCAATATTGCCGAAACCATTTTTTTGAAAACAATAGGGATCGACTTTTGAAAACAAAAATGTGGAGTCGCCACCGACTTTCTTTTGAGGTGTAATCGGATCACCTTGAAGTAAATCATTTTAATAAAACATTATATTTATTAAAATAAAAATTTTAGGTCTACGAAAATTAAGGGAGAGGGCTCGAGAGTCGATTCACATACGAGGAAGGGTTAGCACCCTCGTGACGCCCAAAATTGGTACCAAATCGATTAAATAAGCATCCCGGTGTCTAAGATTTAAAATATTTTTTTGAAATGAGGTCCCCTTTTTACTATATTTGAATAATCCGAATTGGTCATCAAAATCTTCTTGTTTGAGAAGAATATAGCACCACATCCAAAGCCACATGAGGATGCGATCCTTTATATCCTCGAAAAACACGATGTATTTTAACTTTCAAAAATATATGATTCGTAAACTATGAAAGGATGTTCGACTATTTAGTCCAACGAAGAAAACGAAACCAAAGACAAGAGAGGGCACGATTCCTCAAATTTCTAAATGTTCGGACATCGCCTTGTCTTAGAAAACACGAGTAAAATTAAAAGGGGTATTCGATTATTTGGGACAAATGGGAGATTGCAACCCAACACAATAGGGTACTATTCCCGAACTGCAAATCATCGAACATTTCCTTGGTTTTGAAAAGCTTTTAGAAAACATGAACGAAATTCTAGAGAGGTGTTCGATTATTTAGAACAAACGAGAAATTGCAACCCAGCACGATAGGGCACAATTCCTCGAATTGCTAAAAAACGATCCTCGTCTTCGTTTTAGGAGATTTCGATGAATAGTTATGAAAACGACTTATAATATACCAATTCGGTTTGAAATAAAATGGGATAGTTGTTAAAAAGGGTTTTAAGTTGTAAACAATATTTTGAAAATCGGAAATAAAATAAAAACGCAGGATAGTATGAATGTGCGAGATGCTATGATAGGTGAAAAGAAATAACATAATTCGTTTAATAAACTAGCAAAGTGGCCGCCTAATTTTAAAGACGTGATCAATTTCCTAATCATGGATGAAGAATAATTAATATAAAATAATATACTCGACAATCAACAAAACACAAAATACAATGATGTATAAAATTATGTATGAAACAAAATGGTGAATGATTATAAAATATATACAAGTTGATAAATTTGCATAAAAACTTAAGATACACATTTATAAATTTAAAAAAATAATTCAAATCAAATCATGCATAAAATATTTAAAGCACAAATTTATTCAAAAAAAATGATAACTCACAAGATAATTTAAATAAAATGTTAAATATGAAGGTATAATGATATGCAAAGTCGATTTATGAAACCTTTATATACAAATAACATAGAGTATAATTATTGATAAAAGTAAAATTAACAAGGTATAAAGAGTGAAGTAAATATAAGTTATAAGTGACAAAATGGATATGAGAGAACATAAGGATAATATGGAATACAATAAATTATCAGATTTAAAAGGTTCTTTAAAAATATTATACATATAAATAATTTTAAAATAGGATATATATGTATACTCATAAACATATTTACATAAAATTATAATAACATATACCATGGTAAAAATAACTTAAAATATTCCATATACATACGAAAACATTAGAAAGAATTATATGTCAAGATAGCTTAATTAAAATATGATTTATAAGGTTAATTTAATTTTTACTATAAATTAAAACACAGAATAAAAATGATTAATCACAAGTTTATTAAAATCTATAAAGATATCAAAGCTTTAATAATAGACACAAATTAAATGCAAAATACAGAATATATGTTTAATAATAGTTTAAATAATTCAAAATACGTGAGATTCTTTTTTTGAAAGGAAGGATGAGTGAATAAGTTTAAAAAGAAAATTATGTATGAAAATATTAGTGTCCAAAGATGTATTTGAATTATACGTACATAAATTATTTTCGTATATGTATACCTAAAATCTAACCATATGTAGGACGTATGGTCTCAAAAAAACGAATACATATATATCATGTAGTCCAGAAATAATTAAATATATATATAGTAATTTAATATTATCAAATATTCAATGGATAAAGCCAATTATAAAATATATACATATATATAATAACACATAAAACATTACATAAAATAATACACAACGAAATGGAAATTCAAATGCCCCCAAATTTCAACAAATAAGTGATCAACAATACAAATAATGCCATTAATAATAACATTAAAAATAATATAAACAGTAATAAGTACAAATGAAAATAAAACAAGAATGAATATACAACCTTAATGAAAGACTGAAAATATATAAGTGAATGAATCTAAATTTATAACATAAACCTAATAAAAATACTTAATTAAAACCCAAGTAAAACTAAAAGAAAAAGAAAAAATATGTGCGAGAAATGATAAATGTGGATAAGACTTAATTGAAACAAAGTTAAAACAGGAGGGCCAATTTACAAATAAAATAATCGCAAAATAGGGTCGATGTGCCATGCGCACCAATATGCGAGGACTGGAACGACAAATATTCCGCGCTTACAATACAGCAATGGATCGCAGACCTAATTGAAACCATACACAAACTAACGGGCCAATTTTAAAACATGAATTAGGCAAATCAAGCGACGATTGAGGATCGTGGGCAAAGGGAGGATCTATTGCGCAATTATCCCCTCACCGCAGAAACACGCGGATCCCAGGGGCCATGGGTCGGGTCGCGCGGGTTAGGTCCATACGGCACCGTTTTGGGGCCACTAGCACAGGCCTAAACGGTGCCGTTTTTACAAACTGGGTTAAAAACCCTAAATCCCTTTGCTTAACCACCTAAAAAAGCCTCAGAAACCAATCCTTCCCCTCCCCCATTCGGCCGAAGCAAAGGAGGCAGCCCCTAGCCTCTTCGTTCCATCTTCCTCACTCGACTCAGGCGTTGTTTTCGCCCGTCGGTCGTTTCACCTCTGTATCTCGGTAGATCGCGTCATAAAAGAGCGCGATTTGCCTTGTTCGAAAGCGAACCCGGAGGTTTCATTACTCTCGGGCCATGAGAACCTCGCTTCAACTTCGACTACTACGAAGCGAGCAAGGATCCGAAAATCGCCCAGATAAGTCCTTCCCTTTTTTATTATTAATACATTTTATAGAAATAGATGAACAAAAATAAACATGAAATTAAAAGAAATGCTTGGCCTGAGAATCACCTTTGATCTGATTTCTTATCACTATTTTTGTGTTTCAAGTTTTGTGTATTACAACTCTTCTCTCTTTGTGTTCGGGAAAAGATGAAAAGAAAAACCAAAAAAAAAAACCAGCCCCCCTCTCGGTTCGGTCTCTTCAGCTTCCTATATAGCCGATTTTCACTGTTTTCGCATTAACTCTTCGCCCCTTTTGCGAGGTTCGGTGGTGGAGCGGTGGGGTGTCGGGTAGGGAGCGCATGGGGAATAGGGGTTAGGTCTTTCTTTTTGATTTGGGTTAGGGTTTACTTGTAATTGGGATTGGGTTGAGGGTTAGTGGGCCTTTGTGGCCTGGGCCAAAATCAGGTCTGTACAGCTGCCCCTCTTTGCTCGTTGTCGTGTAACGAGAACAGAGCAAAGACTTTTAAAGGACCGATTTGGCCCGGCCGTGTCAAGTCTTAACTTCTTTAGCGCTCTTCTTCTTCTTGTAGCTTCGAGGAGATAGGGTTTGCTTCGATCCGTTCCGCTACGACTTCAGAGGGATGAGATCTGTGATTTATAGCTTCAATCTGCTCCACTGCAACTTCAGGGAGATAAGACTTGTTTTGATCTGCTCTGCTGCAACTTCAGAGAGACAAAACTTGTTTTGATCTGCTCTACTGCAACTTCAGAGAGATAAGATCTGTAATTTATAGCTTCAATCTGTTCCACTGCAACTTCAGGGAGATAAGATTTGCTATCTTTGGTCTGCTCCACTGCAACTTCAAGGAGACAAAACTTGTTTTGATCTGCTCTACTGCAACTTCAGAGAGATAAGATCTGTAATTTATAGCTTCAATCTGTTCCACTGCAACTTCAGGGGAGTAAGATTTGCTATCTTTAGTCTGCTCCACTGCAACTTCAGGGAGATAAGACTTGTAACTTTAATCTGCTCCACTGCAACTTTAGGGAGATAAGATTTGTCATCTTCAGTCTGCTCCACTGCGACTTCAGGGAGATAAGACTTGTTTTGATTTTCTTCGCTGAAACTTCAAGGAGATCTGTCGTGGCTTCTAGCCGCTCCAACGCCATTTCAGGGAAAAGGTTCGCTGAAACTTCAAGGAGATCTGTTGTGGCTTTTAGCCGCTCCAACGCCATTTCAGAGAGAAAAGATCCACCGAAACTTCAAGGAGATCTGCTGTCGCTTTTAGCCGCTCCAACGCCATTTCAGAGAAAATGATTGGTAATTCAGCCTATTACCCTACCGCCCAGGGGGTTAAGGCTTGTGAATTTACTGATTCTAGGATATGACCTGTGGAATCAGTTCCATGTATTTGTGCTTATGCCAAAGAATTAAGATGCTACGATCGAAATCAATCGATTGTTCCTAACTAGCTACGCTATGAATGTTCTATAAATGCATGAATGCAGCATGTTGTGAGCATGAATTTCCTTTTAAGGTTTAGGTTATCATTGCTCTTTGTTCGTCAAGGTTCTTTTTCAATCGGTAGACTGTCTTCTTATTAAACTTAGATCTTTGAACAGAAAACCCAAATTGGTGGCCCAAATTTAAACTCTTTTTCTCAAGTGTTTCCAATCTTTACGTTTGGGTTAGTTCTAAATAATGGTCCTGTTTCAGGCTCCTGTACTATTTAGGAACTTTCCAGAGTAATATTCAGAACTTCTTTTGTAAAAGTGTCATTAATCCACCAATCATCATTTCAATGCAAAATGCTTAAAAGAGATCACAATAATGACAGAACCGAAATTTGTCAAAAACAAAATTTGAAGGGAATAAATTAATCACAGTCAACTAGCGTTGTAAGAATACAAAATGAATGAAAAAAAAATAGGTGCCCCAGATATCGCAGCGTGAGCTTCTCTGTACGAACTTCTTGAGGACTCCCTTTTTACCTAATATGTGCTCAGGGGATCTAGAGTACTCTTGTAGATGCCCCAAGGTGCAACATCCCTCTTCCTTGTTAATTTGGGTATCACATGCCCCACTTTTGATCAAAATTTGAATCGCCCTTTTGCGGGTTTTCAATTCAAACCCCATTGGTCTCAAGATGCTCTTTGCGAGTTTTCACCTTGGCCTCTCCTCTTTTTTTTTTTTTTTTTTTTTTAGGCGAAGTATTTCTTGACCGAATCTGAATTTGCAGGATTAGGTAAAGTTTTGCCATCCATTTCGGCCAATATCAATGCTCCTCCGTAAAAGGCTTTCTTTACCACATAAGGCCCTTCCCAATCGGCATCCATTTCCCCGGAAATCCTTTTGTATGGGTAGGATCTTTTCAATACTAGGTCTCCTCGTGGAATTCTCCGGGACGAACTTTTTTGTTGTAAGCACGCATCATTCGTTTTTGATACATTTGACCATGGCGAATAGCCCTTAGCCTCTTTTCTTCAATTAAATTCAATTGGTCGATCGGATGGATCCATTCTCGCTGCCATCCAACTTTACTTCTGACAAAACTCTGAGGGAAGGAATCTCGACCTCGATGGGTAAAACCGCCTCCATTCCATAGACTAAAGAGAAAGGCGTTGCCCCGGTAGAAGTCCGAACGGATGTTCGATAAGCATAGAGGGCGAATGGTAGCTTCTCATGCCAATCTTTATAAGTTTCAGTCATTTTTCCCACAATCTTCTTGATGTTCTTGTTGGCTGCTTCGACTGCACCGTTCATTTTCGGGCGATATGGTGACGAGTTGTGGTGTCTGATCTTGAATTGACTGCAGACCTCTGCTATTGTACTGTTGTTCAAATTCAACGCATTATCAGATATGATTCTTTCTGGCATTCCATACCGACAAATGATTTCCTTTTTCAGGAACTTGCTAACTGCCGATTTAGTTACATTAGCATATGAAGCGGCTTCCACCCACTTGGTGAAATAGTCAATGACCACAAAGATGAATCGATGCCCATTCGAAGCTTTTGGCGAGATCGGCCCAATCACATCCATGCCTCACATCGAAAAGGGCCAAGGTGAAGTCATAACATGCAGGGGCGAAGGAGGCACGTTAATCTTGTCTCCATAGATTTGGCACTTATGGCACCTTTTGGCGTAGTTAATACAGTCTCCTTCCATGGTGGACCAATAATAACCAAACCTCATAATTTGCCTGGCCATTGTAAAACCATTAGCGTGTGTCCCGCAAACGCCCTCATGAACTTCCTCCAAGATTTTCTTAGCCTCAATAGTGTCTACGCATCTTAGCAAAGACTTGGTCTTTTCTTTTTTGTATAGGATTTCTCCATCCAAGACGTAGTCGCTAGCCAATCTTCTCAATGTTCTTTTATCATTCTCAGTAGCTTGGTCGGGGTACTCACGATTCTTCACATATCGCAGATATCGCGGTACCAAGGATGATCATCATTTTTCGCTTCTTCTTCGAGGTTGCAACAATGAGCGGGAGCCTCAGAATACTCATTCGGATCGGTTTCACATCCTCTTGTTTGCTCACCTTGATCATAGAAGCTAGAGTTGCTAGGGCGTCAGCCATCTGATTTTCTTCTCGAGGGAGGTAGTAGAACATGATGTCGTCAAATTCTTCAATCAGTTCGAGGACCAGATTTCTGTAATTGATCAATTTGGGATCTCTCGTCTCCCATTCGCCTTTGAGTTGATAAATCACTAGGGCAGAATCCCCATACACTTCTAGTGTTTTGATCTTGCGTCCTATGGCCGCACGGATGCCCATAATGCATGCTTCGTATTCTGCCATATTATTCGTACAATCAAAATCCAATTTACTGGTGAAGGGATAATGATCTCCGTCTGGGGATACCAAGACTGCCCCGATTCCATTACCCACAGCGTTTGATGCTCCGTCGAAGTTTAGCTTCCAAGGATGACCTTCGCGAGGGCTTTCTTCAGCGGTTGCCACGTACATCAGATCTTCATTTGGGAAATCAAAGTTCAGAGGCTCATAGTCTTCTAGAGCTCTACTGGCTAGAAAGTCTGCTATTGCACTCCCTTTCTGACTTCTACGGTTCACGATACGATATCAAACTCAGAGAGTAAGATTTGCCATCGGGCCATTCTTCCATTCAAAGCAGTCGACTCCATCAAGTACTTCAGAGGATCCAATTTGGAAATCAGCCAAGTTGTGTGATACAACAAGTATTGTCTCAACCTTCGGGTTGTCCAAATTAAGGCACAACATAATTTTTCAATTGGCGAGTATCTCATCTCACACTCTCAGTGAACTTCTTACCGAGGTAATATATCGCTCTTTCTTTCCTTCCCGACTCGTCGTGTTGGCCAAGCACACATCCCATAGAACTTTCAAATACATGCCAAATACTGATGATCGGTGGTTTATTTGGACTAGGTGGTGTCAAGACTGGGCATTAGACAAATATTGCTTAACCTTGTCGAAGGTCTTTTGGCACTCCTCGTCCCAAACACACGTGGTTATGTTTCTTAATAAGACGGAATATGGGGTCACATTTCTCGGTCGGTTGTGAAATAAACCGAGCGATGTAATTTAGTCTCCTAAGAATCCCGAACTTCCTTTTGAGTGCGCGCGGCGGAGGTAATTCTTGTATGGCCTTGACTTTATCTGGGTCAATCTCAATCCCTTTTTCACGACTACTTAATCCTAGCAGATTTTTCCGACTGGCCCCGAAGGTACATTTTTTGGATTGAGTTTCAACTGGAATTTTCTCGCCTCAAAAATAATTTCTTCAAGACCTGCACATGCTCTTCTTCCGTCCGGGACTTAGCGATCATGTCGTCAACGTAGACTTCAATTTCTTTGTGCATCATGTCATGGAACAGGGTTACCATAGCTCTCTGATATATAGCTCCCGCATTTTTCAATCCGAATAGCATTACCTTATAGCAAAAGGTTCCCCACAGGGTTACAAAAGTGGTCTTACTCATGTCTTCAGGGTGCATTTTGATCTGATTGTACCCCGAGAAACCATCCATAAAGGAGAAGAGTGAGTAACCTGCCGTGTTATCCACTAAGGTGTCAATGTGAGGTAATGGGAAATTATCCTTCGGGCTGGCTTTGTTCAGATCCCTGTAGTCTACGCACATCCGTACCTTTCCGTCTTTTTTTGGGACAGGACGATGTTGGCTACCCATTCTGAGTATTTAACTACTTGTAAGAAACCAGCATCGAACTGTTTCTTGACCTCCTCTTTTATTTTTAATAGAACATCTGGTCTCATCCGTCGCAGCTTCTGTTGAACTGGCTTACATTCTTCCTTAATGGGAGTTCAGTGTGTACCACAACGTCGAGATTTAGCCCGGGCATATCTTGATATGACCATGCAAAGACGTCCTTGAACTCTTGGAGTAGCTTAATAAGGTTCTGCTTTGTCTCTATGGATATGCAAGCTCCAATCTTTACTTCTTTCTTTTCTAGTTCATTCCCCAAATTCACAACTTCTATTGACTCTTCGTGTGGTAGGATCTGTTTCTCCTCTTGTTCTACCATTCTTAACAAATCAGGGGACAAGTTACGGTCTCTGTCATCTTCAAAGTCCTGTGATCCTCTAGACACACATCTTGCTCGAAGGAGACTCGAGTTAGTGGCAACGTTGCTCATATCATTGATATCCGGGGACCTGTTATAGGTATGAAGGAAGATACAAAGAACAAAAGAATCTAAGAATGACGTGGATAGTATAGTTATGAATGAAAGAATAAAAGAATATTTGCGCCAGATAAGACAAAAAGATGCATTTCATTGAAATAATAATTTTTGAACACAAGCCTATTTCACAAAAGGGCACTTATCACTCCTAGGCTTAGAGTAATAGTGTGTTTTGGGCATTACTCTGAATTAGTTCTAAAGACTACAGGAATCTCCTCCATGATCCAGCTTATTCAGAACACTTCCTGATTCAAAGGCCGAATGCCCAATAAATTCTCTTCTCCAGTTCCATCCTCGTATGTGGCGTTAATGCTCAAGTTTCCCATTAGTTCTTCAGAAGATTCTTTCATTGTCGCTCTTCCTTCGGAGTAAATGGTTCCTCCTGACACAAATGTTTTGGAGATGTAAGGAAAGGTCATCGACTCCCACTTAACCTCTCCCCCACTTAAACGCGCTCTTCTCCGCTCTTGCTTCTTTTCTTGCTCTTTTCTCTTCTGTTTTGCATCTGGCTTGAATCCCAAGCCAAAGCGATCTCGTTTGTCTATGAGCATAGGTGCGTCAACCCTCCCTTGTAGACTTCTTCCAAGCCCTTTCCCTGGCAACGCTCCTTTCCGATCGTCGGCCAGGCCCATTCTCGTGGTCTTAGAGATTCGGATGTAGGGACCTTATTTCCTTCAACAACAAAGGTCGCATTTACAAACTCTAATGACCGGAAAGAACATTCTATGGCTTCTTCGTCTGTCCCTACATATGGTGCATTCTTCGTAACAGATGCAATGATATCCTCTTCCGCGCTCACGGTCACTAATCGACCTTCCGTTATAAACTTGAGCTTTTGATGTAATGATGACTGATGATCGCCTCGCCGAGTGAATCCACGGCCTTCCCAATAAGCAATTGTAGGAGGGCTTGATGTCCATCACTAAGAAATCTATCTCATATGTGCTTGGGCCGATTAAGAGGGGTATTTCAATCTTCCCCATTACTTTCCTTTCAGTGCCATCGAATGCCCTCACTATATTTTGGCATGTCTTCATATGGGAATTATCCACGGGCAACCTGTTCAGTGTGGATAGGGGTAGGACATTTAGTGCCGACCCGTTATCAATTAATACTCCCGGCAATGTGAACCCCTTACAACGGGTGGTGATGTGTAGCGCTTTTGTTGACCCCATTCCTCCCGACGGTATTTCATCATCATTGAAAAATATGAAATTATCGGCGCTTATATTATTGACAAGGCGATCTAGTTTATTGACAGAGATGTCATTCGCGACGTAGGTTTCGTTCAGCACCTTCAATAATGCATTCCGATGTATCTCTGAGCTCATAAGTAAGGCTAGCACTGAGATACGAGCCGGCTGCTTGTTTAGCTGTTCTACAACGCTATATTCACTGTGGCTTCGTGAATTTCAAGAACTCTTTAGCCTCCTTTTCGATTCTGGGCTCATTGACAGGTGATTCAGGTTTAGATGTCTATTCTCTTCCTTGCTCAGCAACTATAGATTTTCCTCTAGCAGGTTCTGCTTTTGTGTTCGGAGTATAACGCCTTCCGCTTCGTGTGTAGAAACCTTCATCTTGACTTTCTTCTAAAGTGCCAGCTGGGTTCTCTTTTCCTCGTATGGTCACATTACAATCATAGTTCCAAGGCACGCTCTTGCTATCTTTGTAAGGGAAAGCAACAGGTCTCTGGATTATGACCTTTGGCGTAATTGGTACTCCCGCTTTATCATTTCTTGGTCGTGAAATTATCACCACCGGATGATTCACTCTCTGAACCCCTTCCGCTTTTCCTTTTTCTGAGGCGTAAACCTCACCTTCTTCTGTTCTTTCGATTTCTTCGTAAAACTCTATCTCTTTATTGTCCATCAGATTTTGCACAATGGACTTGAATTCACTGCACTCCTGGATATCATGACTTTTATCTTCATAAAACTCGCAGTATTTTCTTACTTCTCGAGGCTTTTCCTTTGAATATTGTGCAACCAATCCTCTACCAACCATTTTTTCCCAAACCCAACTCAATGGGGTTTTCACCTCTGCCACGTCGGCCTTGATTCTTTTATTCCCATACTCGATTATCGCATTCACCCCTTTATGATCGGGCAACGAATTTTCGGCTACATTGGGGCCAGGTGAGTCATCGAACTTTATAACACCCATTTCGATGAGTTTTTCCACTAGCTTTTTGAACGCGGTGCAGTTTTCAATCGAGTGTCCCGTTACCCCTGCGTGGTACTCGCATGGGGCGCTGGTATCGTACCATTTTGGAAATGGGGGCTGCAGAGGTTTCAGATAGAACGGTGATACCACATGGGCATCAAACAAGCTCTGATATAATTCCTTATAGGACATCGGGATAGGCGTGAACTGAAGTCTTTCTTTGTTGGGCCTTGGGTTAGAATCTTGTCTTGTAGAGCCCTGATGGCTGGTAGTTGCTGCCCTCGGTTGGTTCACCGTGACTGGCTTAGAATAGCTCTTCTCATATGAGCTCGTATTATTTACCTCATTTTCCTTCCTTCTTGGGGCTGATTTCTTAGCATTTTCCCCTGCTTCAATCTTTCCGCATCTTATCGCGTTTTCTATCATCTCTCCAGACATCACTATGTCTGAGAAGCTCTTAGTAGCGCTCCCTAACATATGGTTGATGAATGGAGCCTTCAACGTATTGATAAAGAGCATGGTTGTTTCTTTCTCCAGGAGAGGTGGTTGGACTTGCGTCGCCATTTCTCTCCACCTTTGGGCGTACTGCCTGAAGCTCTCGCTTTGTTTCTTCTCCATATTTTGCAACGTAATCCTGTCAGGGGCCATATCCATCACATGGCTGTACTGTTTCATAAAGGCCTGAGCTAAGTCCTTCCATGAGTTAATCTTAGTACGGCTCAATTGGTTGTACCATTTGGATGCCGCCCCAACCAAACTATCCTGGAAGCAATGAATCAAGAGCTGATCGTTGTTGACATACCCATCATTCGTCTCGCAAAACATAGTAATATGAGCCTCAGTATGACTCATTCCATTGTATTTTTCAAATTCGGGCATTTTGAACTTAGGGGAAGGACTAGGTCCGGGACTAAGCTCAAATCTTTAGCATCGACCCCACAAAGTGATAGTCGGCATTTTCCATTGCTCGAACCTTTCCTCTAACCACTTGCACCGTTCTTCCAATTCTTTCGAGAGCGATGTCCCGACTCTCTCATTTTTCGCCATATTGTCCAAGTCGTGGATTGTAGGATTAACTGTGGTTATCTCCCGGATTAGAGCCCGAGCTGTTTGATAGTTGATTGGCATTGAGGTATCTACTGAAATTGCTGGGGCCTAATCGCCACGGACGGCCTTTGCGTGTGCGGCTCAAGGTTGTATTTGAGCATTCATCGGGGTTAAGCCGGGAGGGTAGGGAGGATCTTCAAGAATAGATGGCCTCTGCGTATGTGTCTCATACTGTGTTTGAGCGTTTGCAGGAGCAAAACCAGGGGGGTAAAGGGGATCTTCATTATTATTTCAGTGTCAACCATAGGGCCTTTTCCTTTGTCCGGTCGATTAGTCAAGAATCGGTCAGCTCTTCCATCATATTTTCTCTGCGACTCAAAGCATTTGATCCTCATTTCTTGCTGGATTTTAGCTAACTATTCTTGTACTTGTGCTTGCATCTGCTCTTGCATCTCTTTCTGCATTTGCTCTAATCTTTCTAGTTTTTTATCCATTGCTTTAGTTCTTGTGCCGTAAGGATGCGTACTTGAGAGATTCTCGTCGGTTTCCAGATTACTGAAACATTTTTTAATTAATTAGAATCTTTTTATGGTCTTTGATGCATATGATGTAATGTAATGTAAATGCATGAATGCAAGGGAGGCATCAATTTGATTCAATTCCTTTTAGGAAACTTCACTAGAAAATAAAGATCTTTACATAAAACTGAGTTACAAATAAGACTTTGCCCTAATGCTTAGAGTTTTAATTTTCATGAACAAAGAAGCTAGCTCCTGTCCCCGATCTGACTCCAACTCATACTTTACGCTCAGTATGTCTGCTTGTACCGCCAAGGTTTGTAAGTAATCGGCTACCTCGCGAATCTGGGTTATAGCTTCCCCATAATATAGTCCCTTTTTCGACTTGGTCTTTGCATGATGATGTCGCTCCTTCCAACGCCTCCTCACCGCTTCAAGAACTGGATCCTCATCTCACGCTTTTGTAGTGTCGCTTCTAACTCTCTTCGTTTCTTTCTTTCATTTCTTCTATTTTGCTCAAGCTTGCCCTCAACTCCATCATAGTATTACGGTTTCAGTATTGATGAAGAGACTTTTCGAGTTCTGCCACTCTAGCCCTTAGTTCACCTTGTTCATTTCTGCTTTCCGATAGACTCTTCTCTAGCTCTTCATTCCGTGTCTGAGTCTCTCGAAATTTTCTTTCCCATCGATCGGCCTTAGTCTTTTCCTCTCGGATTTCATGACGCCATTGTTCGGAAGTCTTTCCTAACCCCGCAGTCCTCATAGACAGGCGTAACTTCTTATAGTCGGTCTTCAGACTGTCTAAATCCTCTTCGGCCTTAGTTTTCCCTTTCTTCCACTTTTCACCTCGACCGACTGGACATCAAACATCCAATCTCAGTGCATCTTCTCTTCCTCCAATTGTTCAATCTTTTTCCCCAGCTCTAAACTTTTCCTCTCGAAATCCTGTTTGATAATTTCCAACTCTGACGGAACGACTCGTAGGTGTTCTACCATAGGTTGCGTGTTCTCCAAGCTTGGCCTAGGAACGTTATCATTAACCCTTTTCTTGAACCATCCATCATACTCAGGCGTCACTATGGAACCAACAGCCAACCTCTTCATCCAACGAGTTTGCTTCCAAGTATCAGATAACTCCCGAACTTTCTTCTTATAGTGGGCATCTTTAAAAGAGAATTCACATTGAGCAAGTCCATAAGTTACGGGTATGAACTGCCTCGACTTATATTGTCTCAATGCTAGCAGTGGAGTGTACCCGGTAGCTCCCCAAATTCCTAACAAAGGCACCCAATCAAAGTTCCCACATCGATACAGGATTTCATCAGGAACCATCCAAAATGCTCTCCATTCTATATCTTCCTCCTTGAGGTTTTGAAGAATCTCCATCCATTTCTCTTCTGAGATATCTTCTCTCCTTTGTATGGCTGCTTCCTCTTTTAACGGGGAATAAGTTTCAGAAAAGACTCGATAAGAAACTTTATCTACCTTCCAAAAGTGCCCGTGAAACCACACCATCAATAGCTGTGCACATCCAATAAACCGCCCATTACCTGACTTTCGACACATGTTCAAGGATCTGAACGTTTCAGCCAATATTATGCGAGTGCAGGCGTGATTCCTTTCTCAAGACGGTCAAATAAGTCGGTGATCGCCTCATCCACATGTCTCAAAGCTTTGGGAAAAATCACCAATCCATAGATGCTTAGGGCAAAGATATCGATCCTCTTGCGTTCATCCGGATGCGCTAAAACCAAATCTCTCAAATTCTCCCACGGGATACATTTCCTGTCTCCCTTTTGTTGAATCCGAGCGGCGACCCAAGATTCGCTCATCCCTGAAATATTCATTAATTTCTTTGTGAAGGTCTGGCCATTAAGTACCTTGGCATAAGCCTTTTTAACTTGCACCTTTGGACATCGGAGCAAAGGCAAAGATATTCCTCTATAGTAGGCACTAAGTCCACTTTTCCAAAAGTGAAACACTTGTAAGTGAGATTCCAAAATTGAACCATAGCTCGGAGCATGTGTTTGTCCACCTTAATATCTAGCAAGTAAGAAATATCACCATAGCTTTGGTAGAACGATTTGTTTGGCCTCTTCATCCCAACGAGCCCAAATATCTCTCAATTCTTGTAACTCATTCTCGTCTTTGCGTTGACGCGAGTGAATTCTCGCAACTCTGATACATATCCTTCTGTCAAGCTATCCCCTTTTTCTGATTGCAACTTCTTTGACCACGCACAGACAGCCGCATTGTCCTCAACTTTATTAAGAAATTCATTCTCCATGTGAAACTTTCTAATTTAGTAGTCGAATGCAAATCGACACCTCCTTTAGTATGCAATGTTATGTAAAAAAAAAACAATCAAAACAAGATAAGTCAGTCTCAAATATTAACGATGGAACACAAGTATAATAAAGATAATTAAAGCATATATATATGGGTGACCACTATAATTTAACCTAGCTTCACCTAAAGAAGGCTCTTAGGGTTCTCTATATGTGGTTTAGTTCTAGAGTAAGGGTACCTGAACTAGCGAATTCCTCGATCCTCACCCATTATAGGCTCATACGGATTGAGTTCAGATTGAGGAATACATTTCCCTATGACCATGCGGAGATGAAAATCTCACGAAATCATAGGTACGGATATATTCCGGAAGCTATCCACTAGCCCATGCGGAGGTGAAAACCTCACGAAGGCATAGTTTCTTACTCCCACTTAGAAGGTGTGACCACAACGGTCATGCAATGCAATGCAATATCATTATACAAAATCTGAACCTTAACAATCATACAATTGGATGCGAATGAGGAAATCATGATTTTCGAAATAAATTTTCAATTTATTGACAAAAGGACAGCAAATAATCGATTTTATGGCTTGACTCTCTAGTTATCCCCAGTGGAGTCGCCAAGCTGTCGAAACCATTTTTTTGAAAACAATAGGGATCGACTTTTGAAAACAAAAATGTGGAGTCGCCACCGACTTTCTTTTGAGGTGTAATCGGATCACCTTGAAGTAAATCATTTTAATAAAACATTATATTTATTAAAATAAAAATTTTAGGTCTACTAAAAATTAAGGGAGAGGGCTCGGAGAGTCGGTTCACGCACGAGGAAGGGTTAGCACCCTCGTGACGCCCAAAATTGGTACCAAATCGATTAAATAACTGTCCTGGTGTCTAAGATTTAAAATATTTTTTTTGAAATGAGGTCCCCTTTTTTACTATATTTGAATAATCCGAATTGGTCATCAAAATCTTCTTGTTTCGAGAAGAATATAGCACCACATCCAAAGACATGAGGATGCGATCCTTTATATCCTCGAAAACATGATGTATTTTAACTTTCAAAAATATATGATTCAGTAAACTATGAAAGGATGTTCGACTATTTAGTCCAACGAAGAAACCGAAACCCAAAGACACAAGAGGGGCACGATTCCTCAAATTTCTAAATGTTCGGACATCGCCTTGTCTTAGAAAACACGAGTAAAATTGAAAAGGGGTATTCGATTATTTGGGACAAATGGGAGATTGCAACCCAACACAATAGGGTACTATTCCGAATCGCAAATCATCGAACATTTCCTTGGTTTTGAAAAGCTTTTAGAAAACATGAACGAAATTCTAGAGAGGTGTTCGATTATTTAGAACAAACGAGAAATTGCAACCCAGCACGATAGGGCACAATTCCTCGAATTGCTAAAAAACGATACTCGTCTTCGTTTTAGGAGATTTCGATGAATAGTTATGAAAACGACTTATAATATACCAATTCGGTTTGAAATAAAATGGGATAGTTGTTAAAAAGGGTTTTAAGTTGTAAACAATATTTTGAAAATCGGAAATAAAATAAAAACGCAGGATAGTATGAATGTGCGAGATGCTATGATAGGTGAAAAGAAATAACATAATTCGTTTAATAAACTAGCAAAGTGGCCGCCTAATTTTAAAGACGTGATCAATTTCCTAATCATGGATGAAGAATAATTAATATAAAAATAATATACTCGACAATCAACAAAACACAAAATACAATGATGTATAAAATTATGTATGAAACAAAATGGTGAATGATTATAAAATATATACAAGTTGATAAATTTGCATAAAAACTTAAGATACACATTTATAAGTTTAAAAAAATAATTCAAATCAAATCATGCATAAAATATTTAAAGCACAAATTTATTCAAAAAAATGATAACTCACAAGATAATTTAAATAAAATGTTAAATATGAAGGTATAATGATATGCAAAGTCGATTTATGAAACCTTTATATACAAATAACATAGAGTATAATTATTGATAAAAGTAAAATTAACAAGGTATAAAGAGTGAAGTAAATATAAGTTATAAGTGACAAAATGGATATGAGAGAACATAAGGATAATATGGAATACAATAAATTATCAGATTTAAAAGGTTCTTTAAAAATATTATACATATAAATAATTTTAAAATAGGATATATATGTATACTCATAAACATATTTACATAAAATTATAATAACATATACCATGGTAAAAATAACTTAAAATATTCCATATACATACGAAAACATTAGAAAGAATTATATGTCAAGATAGCTTAATTAAAATATGATTTATAAGGTTAATTTAATTTTTACTATAAATTAAACACAGAATAAAAAATGATTAATCACAAGTTTATTAAAATCTATAAAGATATCAAAGCTTTAATAATAGACACAAATTAAATGCAAATACTGTAATATATGTTTAATAATAGTTTAAATAATTCAAAATACGTGAGATTCTTTTTTTGAAAGGAAGGATGAGTGAATAAGTTTAAAAAGAAAATTATGTATGAAAATATTAGTGTCCAAAGATGTATTTGAATTATACGCATACATAAATTATTTTCGTATATGTATACCTAAAATCTAATCATATGTAGGACGTATGGTCTCAAAAAAACGAATACATATATATCATGTAGACCAGAAATAATTAAATATATATATAGTAATTTAATATTATCAAATATTCAATGGATAAAGCCAATTATAAAATATATACATATATATAATAACACATAAAACATTACATAAAATAATACACAACGAAATGGAAATTCAAATGCCCCAAATTTCAACAAATAAGTGATCAACAATACAAATAATGCCATTAATAATAACATTAAAAATAATATAAAATAAAGAATAAGTACAAATGAAAATAAAACAAGAATGAATATACAACCTTAATGAAAGACTGAAAATATATAAGTGAATGAATCTAAATTTATAACATAAACCTAATAAAAATACTTAATTAAAACCCAAGTAAAACGAAAAGAAAAAGAAAAAAATATGTGCAGTAAATGATAAATGTGGATAAGACTTAATTGAAACAAAGTTAAAACAGGAGGGCCAATTTACAAATAAAATAATCGCAAAATAGGGTCGATGTGCCATGCGCACCAATATGCGAGGACTGGAACGACAAATATTCCGCGCTTATAATACAAAGAATGGATCGAGACCTAATTGAAACCATACACAAACTAACGGGCCAATTTTAAAACATGAATTAGGCAAATCAAAGCGACGATTGAGGATGTGGGCAAAGGGAGGGATCTATTGCGCAATTATCCTCACCGCATGGTAAACACGCGGATCCCGGGGCCATGGGTCGGGTCGCGCGGAAAGAGTCCATACGGCACCGCTTTGGGGCCACTAACACGAGCCTAAACGGTGCCGTTTTTACAAACCGGGTTAAAAACCTTAAATCCCTTTGCTTAACCACCTAAAAAGCCTCGTAAACCAATCCTTCCCCTCCCCATTCGGTAGAAGCAAAGGAGGCCCCTCAGCCTCTTCGTTCCATCTTCCTCACTCGACTCAGCGTTGTTTTCGCTTGCGTCGGTCGTTTCACCTCTGTATCTCGGAGATCGCGTCATAAAAAGCGCGATTTGCCTTGTTCAAAGCGAACCCGAGGTTTCATTACTCTCGGGCCATGAGAACCTCGCTTCAACTTCGACTACTACGGCGAGCAAGGATCCGAAAATCGCCGGATAAGTCCTTTCCTTTTTATTATTAATACATTTTATAGAAATAGATGAACAAAAATAAACATGAAATTAAAAGAAATGCTTGGCCTGAGAATCACCTTTGATCTGATTTCTTATCACTATTTTTGTGTTTCAAGTTTTGTGTATTACAACTCTTCTCTCTTTGTGTTCGGGAAAAGATGAAAAGAAAAAACCAAAAAAAAAACCAGCCCCCCTCTCGGTTCGGTCTCTTCAGCTTCCTATATAGCCGATTTTCACTGTTTCCGCATTAACTCTTCGCCTCCTTTTTTGCAGGTTCGGTGGTGGAGCAGGTGGGGGCTGTCGGGGTAGGAGCGGCGCATGGGGGAATAGGGGTTAGGTCTTTCTTTTTTTCTGATTTGGGTTAGGGTTTACTTGTAATTGGGATTGGGTTGAGGGTTAGTGGGCCTTTGTGGCCTGGGCCAAAATCAGGTCTGTACAAATATAACATTATAATTGAAAATCAAAATAAAATAGGTCCTAATACGATGTTTTAGGGTCAAATTTGGTCAAACAATGAGTCAGGTCTTAATACCTGGGCCAATGTAACACCGGGTCCATGTATGGAGATCTATAATCTTTGGAACTAAATTGTAGCTATTTACTTGCAGGAAGACTAGCCTTGATCATCCGATCTATATTGTAAATCAAAAGAAAAAGGAAGAGTGGAAAAGTGACGAAATTTCTATTGTAAGCTTCTTAATATACGCTTTCCATAAGTTTCAATATAAAACAAAATTGTAATTGGTTATTCTCATAAGCTGCCAAAAATTTTAATGGATACCAAAATTCGTAATCAAATATCGATAACAGATACAATTTTTTTTTTATTTAAGCTCTAAAATTAAAAAAGAGAAAAAGAAGAAAGAAGAAATCGGGAAGGAAACCAAAAGTATTTGAAAACAAAATATTCTTAAAGAAATTTCCAACTTCCGGTGAAAAAAGACCCAAGTCTTTTGGTTAGTGATTTTAGTATCCTTCAGAAATTTTGATACCACGATAGAAATCTTAATATAACATTAAAAATTTTGGTACACAAACAGAAATTTTGGCATTTGGTTGGAAATTTTGATATTTTGTTATAAATTTTGGTACTTGCTATTGATCTTCACACACCGGCGGGAAAAGAAAAATTTTGGTATGCCAAAATAACTAATGATTTTCATTAGAAATTTTGATATTTGATTACAAATTTTAGTATCTATCAAAAATTTTGATATCCTTCAGTATTTTTTCAAATATTTTGATATACCTTTATAAATTTTGGTATGCCATATATGCAAATAATTTAAAATTTATAAAAAAATCATAAAATTTATAAACACATATAAATTTATTTAAAAATAAAAAATTATTAAATTTACTAAATATGTTATAAATAAAATATATTAAAAATTTACAAAATTATAGAAATTAAATTAAACAAAATTTTATTCCTTTATCTTTCTCTTCCTCGCCCCAGAAAAAACCCAAACTCTCTTAATCTTCTTTGCTTTACCAAATTATTGATATTGTTGTTGGGAAATGTGTCCATAGTGTAGTAAACATGCAACTGTTTTCTATATATTTGAACGATGAATAAATAGATAAAGTTAATTTCACATTTCACTATTATATCTTTTGTGTTTCTGTTTTTCATGTTTTGCATACATGGAGAATTTGTGACAAGAAAATATTAGCTAATTGATTGTCTAAATTCAAATTGATGATAAGTGACATTGTAAGAATGTTTACATTACGAGAAAGACAACTTACTTCAGTAGATAATTGAAATTAGTTCGTAATTCCATAAAAAAATCAAAGTGAACATTTTATTCAAATATTTAGAAGGATTATTATGTCTCTACAATTCTAATTAGGGAGATGACTATTCTTGGCAATTGGAGTAGTTGATTCCACAAGTAGAGACATAGTTGTACTCATTGGAATAATGATATATTGGACTGGACCCAAGTTGAATTAATTCTGAATCCGTTTGTGAATAAATTCTAGTTGTTCACTGTTGAAGAATTCTTGTTCAGGCAGTTCATACCATTTGTCGAAACCATTTTTTACGAGTTTAAAAAAAAGGGGATCGACTTTTTAAAACGAAAGTTTGGAGTCGCCACCGACCTTTTTTAAGATGGAATTGGATCACCCTAAGGCTAATCATTTTAATAAAACATTTGATTTATTAAAATAATAATTTTAGGTCTACGAAAATTGAAAAATGGTTCAGGAGTCGGTTACGCACGAGGAAGGGTTAGCACCCCCGTAACGCCTAAAATTGGTACCAGTTGATTATTGAATGTCCTATCGTTGAAAATTTGGAAAGAATTTAAAATACGATTCCTTTAAAAATGTATAAACAATTCAAATTGGATTTTAAGGTTCTCTCGCTCCTAAGAAATAAAATACCACATCCAGCACGTTAGGACATGATACTTTAAGCCTCCAAAAACTGAGATCACCTCCTAATTTCCAAAGCACGCAATGAACTCTTAAAAGGGTACTCCGTTATTTGGCAAAACGGAAAAATCGAAACCCAACACGTTAGGGTACGATTTCTCGAATTTCCCCAAACACGAAACATTACCTTGTTTTAAAGAATTAAATAAACAATTATGAAATCAGCTCAAAATGTATTCGTTTGGTTCGCTTTTAGGGTAAAAAAAATCGATGTTGGGCAAAAATGCGGATTTTTTAAAAAAACATGATGCAATTATAAGAAACTAAATCATAATTATAAGCATGAAACAATAATAAGTGGATACGAATTGAAAACGAAAAAAACACGTGATACACAAAACTACATGAAACCAATATAACACAAAACAATTTTAAAACCATATGAACAATATACCAAGAAATAACATATATTAGAATTCAAAATAGCTTATATGTATAAAAAACGGATAATATATAAATGATTATTTAAAAATATATTGAAATGAATAATATGTAACATAATTTCAAATGAAACAAATTGACTAAACAAATGATATATTTATATAAAAATGATAAATGAAAATAACGTATATACAAAGACCAAAGTAATTAAAATAAATAAAATATGCAATATAAAACAAGATCCTCAAAAGAAAGCTAAGCTATATACGAATAATTTTAAAGAAAATATATACAATAAATTTAGAAAATATTTACATAAAATAATATGAAAGCAACAATGTATATAGAATAGAATTAATCATAAATTATATGTCTAATAACATAAATATAAGAACATTTCAATGTAATAGCATACAAAAATTTTAAAACAATAATGTTTTTCAAAAGAAGAAGTGAATTATCAAAATGATTTAAAATATATATACAAATAAATAAAGAAAATAAAAAAATGTTAAATGAACCTTTTTTAAGAAAAAGTGAATTATGGAAAAACTCAATTAAAATAAAATTAAAATAAAAGGAATATTTCATAAATAAAGTAAACCATTGAAATAGAATTGTGGACCAAAACAAAATGCGTACAAACGCTTGGGGACTAAAACTGAAAAATAAACCAGACCTCAAACGTGCCATTTCAGCATGGACTAAAATGGAAATGCGCGCAAGTCCCAGGGAAAATTTAAAAGAAAATAAAAAAACCAAACATGGCTTAATTGGACAGCAGTGCAAGGGAGGGGGGACTAAACGCGCAAATTAGCTATTTAAAGAAATTGGGCGCACAGACCAAGTCAAAAGCTGTTTGCTCCTTCCCCCAATGCTTCTACCTTTTATTACTTTAATTTAAAGCTCATTTCAAAACTTTTTGCTTAATAACATTGCAACTCCTGTTTGTTTTTTCTTAAAAAACTTTTGAGATACTCTCAACTCACGTATCCTCTTTTCCCCTTTTTAGCCAGCACCGACTCCGTCGAAGATTCGTCGCACCATGGCCACTGATGAAGGTCCGATTTCAGCGTCGAGCTCACGATAACAGGTACTTCCCTTACTTCTTGAGTTTCGTATATAAAAAGAATAAAATAAAATAAAAATCGAAAGAAAATCAAAGATAGGAAAATAATCACTTTCAAAATATCTTGTTTGAATCAATTTTGTGTGTATTTTGTATTCTATTTCTCTTAGAAATGTTTTCTTGACTGCTCTTTACCTTCTTTTTGGTATCTTTTTGTATTTTTTAAAAAAAAATAGCCCCCCATACAATGAAAAAATCAAAGGCTTTTATAGCCGAGTACAAAACTGTTTCCCGTTGTTTTCTTATTCACCTTGCAGGTCATGAAGACGTGGAGGAGGGCGACGTAGTATGTGGGTGTGAACGTGGAGTAGGGCACGTGTGTACAGCAGTGGCAGTCGTGGCTACGGCGCAAAGAAGGCTTCTAGTATTTAGGTTTGTTGAAACTGTTTTAAACTTGTGGGCCAATTGGGCCGCGTTGTAAGTGGGTATTAGGATTGGGTTTGTATTGGGCTTGAATTGGGCTACTGTAGAATGGATGTTATGGGCCAGGGCAAAATTGGGCTACTACAGCTGCCCCTCTGTGCTCATTGTCTTGTAACGATGATAGAGCAAAGACTTCAAAAGGGCTAATTTTGCCCGGTCCTGCTGAGCCTTGACTTCTTGATGCTCCCTTATTCAGGTAGCCTTACTGCGTCTTCAAGGGTACAGGAAATTTCATTTCAATCTACTCCACTACTGCTTAGGGAGATAAGATTTATAATTTTCAGCCTGTTACCCTACTGCCTCAGGAAGATAAGACTTGTATCTTTAACTTGCTCTCTTGCTACCTCAGAGAGGTAAGGCTGATGGCTAAAATCTGCTCCATTGCTGTACATGGAGATAAGATTCACCGCCTTCGATCTGCTCTATAGCCGGTACATAGAGATAAGATCTGTAATTTTCAGTCTACTTCCTACAACCTCAGGAAGATAAGACTTGTATCTACAACCTACTCTCCTACTACCTCAGAGAGATAAGGCTGGTGGCTAAAATCTGTTCCATAGCCAATACATGGAGATAAGACTCGCTATCTTCGATCTGCTCCATAGCCGATACATGGAGATAAGATCTGTAATTTTCAGTTTGCTTCCTGCAACTTCAGGAAGATAAGACTTGTATCCTCAACCTGCTCTCTGCAACTTCAGAGAGATAAGGCTTGGTGGCTAAAATCTACTCCATAGCCGATACATGGAGATAAGACTCGCCATTTCTAATCTGCTCCATAGTTGATACATAGAGATAAGATGTATAATTTTCAGTCTGCTTTCTGCAACTTCAGGAAGATAAGAATTGTATAGTCGATACATAGAGATAAGATATATAATTTTCAGTCTGCTTCTTGCAACTTCAGGAAGATAAGACTTGTATATTCAACCTGCTCTCTGCAACTTCAGAGAGATAAGACTTGGTGGCTAAAATCTGCTCCATAGCCGATACATGGAGATAAGACTCGCCATTTCTGATCTGCTCCATAGCCAATACATGGAGATAAGATCTGTAATTTTTCACCGATATCGCTACATTATCCTCTGGGGAACATGCCCTGCAGACTCAGTTTCATGTCTATGTTTATGCCAAATGATTGGAATGTTATGACCGAAATGAATCAGATGCACCTAACCAAATGTGTTATGAATAATATGAATGTAGAAATGTCATGAGAATTTTATCACTCATTATTCATCAGAGTTTTATCCCTGTTGTATTATGCTGCCCCCTTGCTCGGCCAGCATATCCCAATAGAAGACCCATAAAAACACCCATTCTGCTCAATTAGTTTGCCCCATTATAACTTTAAGGTCCATTTCACTGATGCTACTGGAACTTAAGGTTTGTACCACCTCCAAACCCTCCCTTACAACTTAGGAGTATAGGACCTGAATCTTCCATCAATTCGGTCTATTACACCACCCCTTGGGTGTCGTGACCAGATACGTACACCTGATATTTGCATGAATGAGGGATATATTTATGCTCATTTCTGTTATTGACGCAATATCTTTTCTATTCAACCAATATCTTTGACTGAAAATCTGAAGAGATAATCACAATTTGACCATAAATATTCCACCCCTAAGTTGGGTAAGTTCTAATAAAAAGTCTTGTTTCAGGTTCTTGTACCATTTAGAAACTTTCAGAGTAATACATAAAACCTCTTTTGCAAAAGCATTATTAGTCCATTAACCATTTATTTCAATACAAATGCTTGAACATAAAGATAAAGATAGACAAAACTGAAATTTATTAGGAACAAGATTCCTGAAGAATAGATTAATCAAGGGAAGCAAATATAGCCAGAGTACAAAAAAAAGGTAAAGGGGAACAAAAACGAACGCCCCAGATATCGCAGCCTAAACTACTCCGTATGAACTCCGCGAGGACCATTTTGAGCTTATCATGTGCCTAGGAGATCTAACGTATTCTGTCGATGCCCCAAGACATGCGCACTTCTTCTTTATTAATTCCAGCATGGCAAGACTACCACCCGCCCCATCCTTGGTCAAAATTTGAATTGCCCTTTTCGGGTTTTCAATTCAAAACCCATTTGGTTTCGAGGTGCCCTTTACGGGTTTTCACCTCGGCCTCTCCTCTTTTTTTTTTAGGCGCCCTTTGTGGGTTTACCTCTTAAGCGAAGTACTTCTTGACTGAATCTGAATTTACTGATTTTGGCAAGCTCCCACCCTCCATCTTAGTTAATATCAGTGCTCCTCCAGAAAAACCTTCTTTACCACGTAAGGTCCTTCCCAGTTTGGCATCTATTTTCCTCTGAAATCTTTTTGCATAGGGAGGATCTGCTTCAATACCAAGTCCCCTTCATAGAATACTCTGGGGCGAACCTTTTTGTTGTAAGCTCGCATCATTCGCCTCTGGTACATTTGCCCATGACAGATAGCCTTCAGCCTCTTTTTTTCAATCAAATTCAGCTGATCATATCGGGACTGAATCCATTCTTCTTCATCTAGCTTCAACTCTGATAAAACCTGGAGAGAAAGAATTTCAACATCAATAAGCAAAACTGCCTCCATCCCATAGACCAACGAGTAAGACGTTGCCCCAGTAGAAGTTCTGACAGACGTTTAATAGGCATAAAGGGCAAATGGTAACTTTTCATGCCAATCCTTGTAGGTCTCAGTCATTTTCCCTACAATATTCTTGATATTCTTATTAGCTGCCTCAACCGCACTATTCATTTTCGGGCAATATGGTGACGAGTTGTGATGCTTAATTTTGAATTGCCTGCAGACTTCTACTATCATATTGTTATTCAAATTCAGTGTGTTGTCAGATATGATCCTTTCTGGCATGCCATATCGACATATGATCTCCTTCTTTAAGAACTTGCTGACTGCCGACTTTGTGACGTTGGCATATGAAGCAGCCTCTACCCACTTGGTGAAGTAATCGATGACCACAAAGATAAATCGATGTCCGTTAGAAGCCTTCGGTAAAATTGGCCCAATGACGTCCATGCCCCTCATTGAGACAGGCCACGGAGAAGTCATGACATGAAGGGGTGAAGGAGGCACGTAGATCTTGTCACCATAAATTTGGCACTTATAGCATTTCTTGACATAGCTAATACAATCTCTTTCCATTGTGGACCAGTAGTACCTGTATCTCATAATTTGTCTGGCCATTGTGAACCTATTGGCATGTGTCCCGCAGACACCTTCATAGACTTCTTCTAGGATTTTCTTAGCTTCAACAGCATCAACACATCTTAACAGCACTTGATCTTTCCTCCTTTTATACAGGATTTCTCTGTCTAAGACATAGTCATTGGCTAGCCTTCTCAATGTTCTTTTATCATTTTCAGTTGCCTCATCAGGATATTCACGACTCTTCACATATCATAAAATATCATGATACCAAGGATAATCATCTCTCTCTTTCTCATCGTATATATTGCAGCAATGAGCTGGAGCCTCATAAATACTCATCTGGATCGGCCTCATATCATCTCGTCCATTTACTCTGATTATAGAAGCTAACGTAGCCAAGGCATCTGCCATCTAATTTTCGTCTCGCGGGAGATAATAGAAAGTGATATTATCAAACACCTTAATTAAGTCTCTTGTTTCCTATTCACCTTTGAGCTGATAGATCACCAGTGCAGAATTTTCATACACCTCAAACACCTTGATTTTATGTTCAATTGATGCACGGATTCCCATGATACATGCCTCGTACTCTGCCATATTATTTATGCAATCAAAATCCAATTTGCAAGTGAATGGATAATGATCTCTATCTGGGGATATCAAGACTACCCCAATTCCATTACCAACAGTGTTTGACGCTCCATCAAAGTTCAGTTTCCACGGATGATCCTCTGAAGTGTCCTCTTCAATAGTTGCCACATACATCAGATCTTCATTAGGGAAATCAAAGTTCAAAGGCTCATAATCTTCTAAAGCTCTGCTGGCCAAAATTTTGCTATTGCACTCCCTTTCACAGCTTTCTGGTTCACATAAACTATGTCAAATTCAGACAGCAGAATTTACCATCGGGCCATCCTTCCGCTCAAAGCAGCTGACTCCATCATGTACTTTAAAGGGTCCAATTTCGAGATTAACCAAGTCATATGGTACAACATGTACTGCCTCAATCTCCGAGTAGTCCAAACCAAAGCACAACATAGTTTTTCAATTGGCGAATATCTCATTTCACACTCAGTGAATTTCTTACTAAGGTAATATATCACCTTTTCTTTCCTTCCCGTCTCGTCATGTTGACTGAGCACACATCCCATTGAATTGTCAAATACTGCCAAATACAATATCAACGGCTTACCCAGGCTAGGTGGCGTTAGCACTGGGGGATTGGTCAAGTATTGTTTAACCTTGTTAAAGGTTTTCTGACATTCATCATCCTACACACCTGGGTTATGTTTCTTGAGAAGGCGAAATATAAGATCACATTTCTCCGTCAGCTGTGAGATAAACCGGACAATGTAATTTAGTCTTCCCAAAAAACCTCGAACCTCTTTCTGAGTATGCGGTGGAGGTAATTTTTGTATAGCCTTCACTTTGTTAGGGTCGACCTCAATTCTCTTCTTACTGACTATGAAACCGAGTAGCTTCTCTGACCTAGCCCCAAAGGTGTACTTTATCGGATTGAGCTTTAGCTGAAACCTTCTCAGCCTCAAGAACAATTTCTACAAAACCTGTATGTGCTCTTTTTCTATCCGAGATTTTGAGATCATATCGTCAATGTAAACCTCAATTTTCTTGTGTATCATGTCGTGAAACAAGGTTACCATGGCTCTTTGATATGTTGCTCCCGCATTTTTCAACCCGAAAGGCATCACGTTATAGTAAAAGGTCCCCCATAAGGTTATGAATGTGGTATTTTCCCTGTCTTCAGCATGCATCTTTATCTAATTATGCCCAAAGAAACCATCCATGAAAGAGAACAGTAAATAACCTACCGTGTTACCCACCAAAGTGTCAATGTGAGGCAATGGGAAGTTGTCCTTTGGGCTGGCCTTGTTCAAGTCTCTGTAATCTATGCACATCTATACTTTTCCATCCTTCTTAGGGACAGGGACGACGTTGGCTACCCGTTCTGAATAATTAACAACTTGCAAGAATCTGGCATCAAATTGCTTCCTGACCTCTTCTCTTATTTTTACTGCAACACCGGGTCTCATCCTTCGAAGCTTCTGTTGAACAGGCTTGCACTCCTCTTTTATGGGGACGCGATGCACCGCAATATCAGCGTTTAGGCCAGGTATGTCTTGATATGACCACGCGAAGATATCTTTGAACTCTTACAGTAAATCAATGAGGTCCCGTCTTGTTTCCTTAGTTATGCAAGTTCCAATGTTCACCTCTTTCCCTCTTCCAAGGTCACACTCTCAATTGACTCTTTATGGGGTAGAATCTGTTTCTCTTCCTGCTCTACCATCCTTAACAAATCTGAAGGTAAGCTACAGTCTTCATCATCTTCAAAATCCTGAGATCCCTCCAACCACATGTCTCGCTCAAAAAGGAACTCCGAGTTCGTAACAGCGTCACTCATGCCATTGATATCTAGAGAACTACTGTAGGCACGAAAGAATATCCAACAAACAAATAAACCTAAGTATAGCTTTATTTGTATGACGTGGTTATAAATAAAATGAAAGAAAAGAAAATTTGCTCAAAACAAAAGGATATTTGTTCAGAATAAGACATGAAAGCGTATTTATATTGAAATAAATATTTTGAACATGAGCCTATTTCACAAAAGATTATCATTGCTTCTAGGCTTTAAAACAACAAGTGTGTTTTGAATATTACTCTGTATTTGCTCTAAAAACTACAGGAATTTCCTCTGCAGTCCAGTTGTTCAGAACACTTCCAGGCTCGTAAGGGCGAATGCTTGCTAAGTCACGTTTCATTACTTTCTCTTCAGATATGACATTGATATTCAAATTTTCCATTGCGTCTTCAGCTGTTTCCTCTCTTGTTATCTTCAATTCAGGATAAATAATTCCACCTGACACAAATGTACAGGATATATGGGGAAACGTCATTGATTCCCACTCGACCTCTGCCCCATTCAGTCGTGCTCTTCGTCTCTTCTATCTCCTTTCCATCTCCTTTCTTTTCTGCCTTGCATCTGGCCTATACCCCAAGCCAAAGTGATCTCGTTTATCAGCTAAAACTGGTACCTCAATTCGTCCATGAAGATGCTTTCCAAGTCCCTTTTCGGGCAACGCCCCTTTTTCAACTGTGAGTTGCAAGCTCATCCTCGTAGCCTCAGATATTTTTGCCCTAGGGATCCTCCCTCCTTCAATAATGAAAGTCGCATTGACAAATTCCAATGACCGAAAAGAACACTCAATTGCTTCATCATTATTTTCTATATACGGTGCATTACTAGTAACGGATGCAATAATGTCCTCCTCAGCATTTATCGTTATCAAGCGGCCCTCCGTCACTAACTTTAACTTTTGGTGCAACGATGACGGTACTGCCCTTGCCGAGTGAATCCAAGGCCTCCCCAACAAGCAATTATAGTAAGGCGTAATATCCATCACAAGAAAATCTACCTCGTATGTGTTTGGTCCGATCACCAGAGGTACCTCAATCCTTCCCATCACTTTTCTCTCAGTGCCATCAAATGCCCTCACTATGTTCTGACATGTCTTCATATGAGAGCTTTCTATTGGTAACCTATTTAATGTGGACAAGGGTAGAATATTCAGCGCTGACCCATTATCAATTAATACCCCCGGTAGTGTATACCCCTTACAGCGAGTGGTGATGTGCAAAGCCTTGGTGGATCTTATGCCCCCTAGTGGTATTTCATCGTCACTGAAGGAGATGAAGTTATCGACGCTTATGTTACTGATAAGGCGGTCTAGCTTGTTCACTGAAATATCTTCAGTGACAAAGGTCTCGTTCAAGACCTTCATCAACGCATTTCGGTGAACCTCTAAGTTTTGAAGCAGCGCTAGTACCGATGTGCGTGTCGACTGCTTGTGCAACTGTTCCATAACATTATACTCGCTGTGTTTTAGGAACTTTAAAAATTCTTTAGCTTCATCTTTAGTTATTGGTTCATTAACCAGTGGCTTTGTCTTCTCTTTCCCTTGTTCAATCATCACGGACTTCCCTTTTCCAGGCTCGACCTTTGAACTTGGCGTGCTGACCAGACTCTCTTCCCCTGGATATGTCACATTATAGTTGTAATTCCAAGGCACTCTTTTGTTATCCTTATACGGAAAAGCCGCAGGTCTCTGGATTACAACTCTCGGTGTAATTTTTGCTCCCACTTCATTAATTTTCGATCGCGAAATGACCACCACTGGGTGATTGACCTCAGAAATCTTCTCTATCAACCCCTCCTCCGAGGTGCATACATCTTCCTTCTTTGTAAACTCAAAGAACTCTAGCTCTTTGTTGTCCATTAGAGCCTGTACCAGGGCTCTAAATTCATTACATGTTTTTATATCATGGTCCTCATCTCCACGGAACTCACAATAGTTTCCTACTTCTCGGGATTTGCTCCCAAAGTCTAGTATGATTAGACATTTCTCTACCATCCTCTTCAAAACCTCCCTCATCGGGGTTCTCACTTCTGCCACATCTAGCTTAATTCTCCTCTCCATATTCTCGACTATTGCGTTTACCCCTTTATCACTATGATTGGGTAACGAATTTCCTACAACAGGTGCATCATCGAACTTCACAATGCCCATGTTGATGAGCCTTTCGACTACCCTCTTAAAAGAAGTGCAGTTCTCTATTGAGTGTCCCGCGATTCCAGCATGATATTCACATTGAGCACTTGCATCATACCACTTGGGGTATGGGGGTTGCAGTGGTTTTAAGTAGAAATGAGATACGACATGTGCATCAAACAAACTTTTGTATAGCTCCCGATACGTTACTGGAATGGGAGTAAACTGGGGCTTCTCCGTGTTCTGCTTTGTATTGGGCTCCTGCCTTGGCGAAGCTTGCTGGCCCGTGGCTACCACTTTCGGTTGATTTACCATGATTGGTTTCGCATAACCCATATTCACATTACTGAATTCATTTTTTTTCTTTTTCGGGGTTGACCTCCTAGTACTTTATTGCATTCTCAATTATTTCCGCACTTTATTGCATTCTCAATCATTTTACCAAACATAACTATATCCACAAAACTCTTAGTTGTACTTCCCAATATGTGATTAATAAAAGGTGCCTTCAAGGTATTAATGAAACGCATGGTTGTTTCTTTCTCCAATAATGGCGGTTGGACTTATGTAGCAACTTCTCTCCATCTCTGACCGTATTGCCTGAAACTTTCATTCGACTTTTTCTCCATGTTCTGTAATGTGATCCTATCAGGTGCTATGTCAGTTACATAGCCATATTGTTTCATAAAGGCCTGTGCTAAGTCCTTCCACGATTTGACTTGGCTACGATTCAACTGATTGTACCATTTGGCCGCCGCCCCAGCCAAACTGTCTTGGAAACAATGGATCAATAACTGATCATTATTGACATGACCAGTCACCCTTCGACAAAACATAGTGATGTGAGCGTCAGGACAACTGGTTCTATTGTATTTTTCAAATTCTGGCATTTTGAGCTTCGAAGGGAGCACTAGATCTGGGACCAAGCTTAACTCCTTGGCCTCCATTCCGCAATAATAATCAGCGCTTTCCAACGCCCTAAATTTTTCCTCCAACCATTTATATCGGTCTTCTAGTTGTTTTGGAAATTCTGCTCCTATCTTTCCTACTTTCGTGACTTCATCTAAGTCAGGGACTGTAGGATTTGCCCGGTGGTCTTCGGGGTTAGAACTTGAGCCCATCGGGACATTTATCGGTGCCAAAATACCAGTCTGATATTGGGGTTTAATATTGACAGACACCTTTTGCAGAGGCACTGGGGTGTTTGTTGGGGTGAAACCCGGAGGATAAGTAAGAATCCCGCTATCATCCTCAACATTGACCATGGGACTCTTCCCCTTTTCCGACTTTCCAACTAGTAGCTGAGTCAATTCGCTCATCATACTCCTCTAAGATTTCAGCATTTGATTTTTCATATCTTGCTGGATCTTAGCTAATTGCTCTTGCATTTGCGTTTGCATCTGTTCCTGCATTTCTTTCTGCATTTGCTCCAATTTTTCCAACCTTTGATCCATAGCTTTGGTCTTTTTCCATGTGTAATATTGATGTTCCAAGTTAACTATAATAAAATTTTCAATTAATTAAGTCTCTTTTGTGAAATTTAATGCACATGATTTAATGAAATACAAATGCATGAAATGAATGCAAAACTAAAGAGACATCGATTCTGATTCAATTCCATTTAAAAAACTTTATTAGAAAGCAAGATCATTTACATAAAACAGATCATATATACGGCCTAGCCCTAATGCTGAAAGCTTTAACTTTCTTAAGAAGGCAAGCCAACTCTCGACCCCGATCCGACTCTAGCTCATACTTCACACTTAGCACATCAGCTTGAACCGCTAAGGTTTGTAGATGAATCTGAGCCACGGCCTCGCCCATGATATAATCTCTTTCCCTGACTTGGTCTTACGATTGACGGAGCTGTTCCTTCCATTGCTCATTGTTCGACTCAAGGAATTCAATTCGGAGCTCACAATTCTGTAGAGTAGTCTCAAATTCTTCCACTCTTCGTTTCAAATCCTCAATCCGGCTCAAGCTGGCCCTTAACTCAATATCCGAGTTACGACCACAATACTAATGTAGTGCCTTCTCTAACTCTGCTACCCGAGCTACCAACATCTTCTTCTCATCCTAGCCTTAAACGAAGCTCTTTTATAAAGCATTTTCACGTGCTCGAGCATCATGGAACCTCTTCTCCCACTGATCAGCTCTAGCCTTTTCCTTTTGAATTTTCTGTCGCCACTGCTCTAACGTCTTCCCCAGCCCGACAGTTCTCATCGACATACGTAGCTTCTTGTAATCAGTTTTTAAACTGTCCAGTTCTTCCTCAACCTTCCTTTTTCCTTTTTTTAACTTTTCAGCCTTGAGTTTCTAAACATCGACATCTAATCTCAAATGCATCTTTTCCTCCTCTAATTGTTCTATCTTTTTCCTTAACTCCGCATTTCTCTCTTCGAAGTCCCGTTTTATGATTTCAAGTTCGGAGGGGATTACTTGCAAATACTCTTCCATCGTACGAACATCCTCCAAACTCGACTTGGGGATATTATCCTTAACTCTTTTACTCAACCATCCATTATATTCAGGAGTCGTCATTGATCCAACAGCCAATCTCTTCATCCGGCGCGTCTGTTTTCAAGCATCAGAAATCTCTTGAACCTTCTTCTTATAATTTTTCTCCTTATACGCGAACTCACTCTGGGCTAATCCATGTATCATCGGTATAAATTGCCTTGACCTATATTGTCTTAAAACGAGCAAAGGGGCATATCCAGCAGCTCCCCAAATTCCAAGTAGAGGTACCCAATCAAAACTCCCACACCGATAGAGGATCTCATCAGGAACAAACCAAGGAGCTCTCCACTCAACATCCTCTTCCTGAAGATTTCGAAAGAGCGCGATCCAATTTTCTTCTAATTTGTCATCTCTCCTAGACATGGCTGCTATCTCCTTCAACGGGGAGTAACTCTCAGAGAAAACTCGATAAGAAACCTTATCCACCTTTCAAAAATGGCTGTGGAACCAAGCTAACAATAACTGCGCGCACCCTATAAATCTACCTTCACCTGCCCTCCGACATACACTCAAGGATCTGAATGTCTCAGCCAGAATTATCGGCACCGGTGTAACCCCTTTATCAAGTCGATCAAAGAAATCAGCAAGTGCTTCATCTATATGCCTTGAAGCCTTAGGGAAAATCACCAAACTATAGATACTTAAGGCGAAGACGTCAACTTTCCTCTTTGTATCTGGATGTGCTATGATCAGGTCCCTCAAACTCGCCCAAGGAATACACCTAATATCACATTTTTGCTGAATTCGAACTGTAACCCATTGTTCACTCATCCCAGTGATACTTATTAATTTCTTTACAAAAGCTACCAGCAGCCTTGGAATAAACTTTGTCGACTTGAACCTTTAGACAACGAAGCAAAGCCGCATACTCCTCCACAGTAGGCACCAAGTCCATCTTCCCGAAGGTGAAATAACTATATGCCGGGTTCCAAAATTGAGCAATAGCCCGAAACAAGCACTTGTCCACCTTGATATCGAGCAAGTAGGGTAAGTCACCATAACTTTGATAGAATAGCTGCTTAGTCTCATCATCCCAACTGGCCCATATATCTCTCAACTCTTGGATTTCGTTTTGGGTCACACTGATCGAGTGAAGCCCGACAACCCCGATGTATACCCCTCAGCTAGGCTATCCTTTTTCTCAAGTTGCATCTTTTCTGATCACATACGGACAGCCGCATTATCTTCTACTTTAGCAAGGAATTCACTTTCCATAATAAGCTTTCTAATTTAGGAGCCGAACAGAAATTGACATCTCTTTAATATGAAATGACATGCAAACATAACCACAACAAAACACAACAAGTTAGTATCGAAAAATAAAAATCAAAGCAAATAGAAAATAATCAAACACCTAACTAGGTAATCGCTCGGGTTCAACATAACTCTACCTAGGGTGGGACCCTAGAGTTCACTATATGTGGCTCAGTTCTAAGAAAAGGGTACCTGAACCAGCAGATTCCTCAACCCTCACCCATTATAGGCTCATGTGGATCGAGTTTGGTTCAGGGGAATACATTTCCCTATGGCCATGCGGAGGTGAAAACCTCACGAAGACATAGGTACGGATGTATCCCGGAAGCTGTCCACTAGCCCATGTGGAGGTGAAAACCTCACGAAGGCATAGTTTCTCACTCTCACTTAGAAGGTACGACCACAACGGTCATGCAAGATGATGCAAGGGGATATAAAGAACTCAAAATGCAAAACACGAATAAAATGACAAAAACCATAAAACCCATGAAATGCAATAAAAGGATCGTATGTTAAAATCTAAATTTTAAATTTCGACGAAAGAACAGAAAATAATCAATTTTACGGCTTGACTCTCTTATTGTTCCCCAGTGGAGTCGCCAAGCTGTCGAAACCATTTTTTATGAGTTTAAAAAAAAAGGGATCGACTTTTTAAAATGAAAGTTTGGAGTCGCCACCGACCTTTTTTAAGGTGGAATCGAATCAACCTGAGGCTAATCATTTTAATAAAACATTTGATTTATTAAAATAATAATTTTAGGTCTACGAAAATTAAAAAAGGGTTCGGGAGTCGGTTATGCACGAGAAAGGGTTAGCACCTCCTTAACGCCCAAAATTTGTACCAGTTGATTATTGAATGCCCTATCGTTGAAAATTTGGAAAGAATTTAAAATACGATTCCTTTAAAAATGTATAAACAATTCAAATTGGATTTTAAGGTTCTCTCGCTCCTAAGAAATAAAATACCACATCCAGCACGTTAGGACATGATACTTTAAGCCTCCAAAAACTGAGATCACCTCCTAATTTTCAAAGCACGCAATGAACTCTTAAAAGGGTACTCCGTTATTTGGCAAAACGAAAAAATCGAAACCCAACACGTTAGGGTACGATTTCTCGAATTTCCCCAAACACGAAACATTGCCTTGTTTTGAAGAATTAAATAAGCAATTATGAAATCGGCTCAAAATGTATTCGTGTGGTTCGCTTTTAGGGTAAAAAAAATCGATGTTGGGCGAAAATGCGGATTTTTTAAAAAAACATGATGCAACTATAAGAAACTAAATCATAATTATAAGCATGAAACAATAATAAGTTGATACGAATTGAAAACGAAAAAAACACGTGAGACATAGAACTACATGAAACCAATATAACACAAAACAATTTTAAAACCATATGAACAATATACCAAGGAATAACATATATTAGAATTCAAAATGGCTTATATGTATAAAAAACGGATAATATATAAATGATTATTTAAAAATATATTGAAATGAATAATATGTAACATAATTTCAAATGAAACAAATTGACTAAACAAATGATATATTTAAATGAAAATGATAAATGAAAATAACGTATATACAAAGACCAAAGTAATTAAAATAAATAAAATATGCAATATAAAACAAGATCCTCAAAAGAAAGCTAAGCTATATACAAATAATTTTAAAGAAAATATATACAATAAATTTAGAAAATATTTACATAAAATAATATGAAAGCAACAATGTATATAGAATAGAATTAATCATAAATTATATGCCTAATAACATAAATATAAGAACATTTCAATGTAATAGCATACAAAAATTTTAAAACAATAATGTTTTTCAAAAGAAGAAGTGAATTATCAAAATGATTTAAAATATATATACAAATAAATAAAGTAAATAAAAAAAATGTTAAATGAACTTTTTTTAAGAAAAAGTGAATTATAGAAAAACTCAATTAAAATAAAATTAAAATAAAAGGAATATTTCATAAATAAAGTAAACCATTGAAATAGAATTGTGGACCAAAACAAAACGCGTACAAACGCTTGGGGACTAAAACTGAAAATAAACCAGACCCCAAACGTGCCATTTCAGCGTAGACTAAAATGGAAATGCGCACAAGTCCCAGGGAAATTTTAAAAGAAAATAAAAAAAAACCAAACATGGCTTAATTGGACAGCAGTGCAAGGGAGGGGGGACTAAAGCGCAAATTATCCATTTAAAGAAATTGGGCGCACAGACCAAGTCAAAAGTTGTCTGCTCTTTCCCCCAATGCTTCTACCTTTTATTACTTTAATTTAAAGCCCATTTCAAAACTTTTTGCTTAAAAACATTTCAACTCTTGTTTGTTTTTTCTTAAAAAACTTTTGAGATACTCTCAACTCACTCCTCTTCTTTTCCACTTTTCAGCCAACATCGACTCCGTCGAAGATCCGTCGCACCATGGCCACTGATGAAGGTCCGATTCCGGCGTCGAGCTCACGATAACAGGTACTTCCTTTACTTCTTGACTTTCGTATATAAAAAGAATAAAATAAAATAAAAAATCGAAAGAAAATCAAAGATAGGAAAATAAGCACCTTCAAAAAATCTTGTTTGAATCAATTTTGTGTGTATTTTGTATTCTATTTCTCTTAGAAATGTTTTCTTGGCTGCTCTTTACCCTCTTTTTGGTATCTTTTTGTATTTATTTTTTTTAAAAATAGCCCCCCTACAATGAAAAAATCAAAGGCTTTTATAGCCGAGTACAAAACTGTTTCCCGCTGTTTTCTTGTTCACCTTGCAGGTCATGAAGATGTGGAGGAGGGCAAGGTGGTACGTGGGTGCGAACGTGGAGCAGGGCACGCGTGTACGGCGGTGGCAGTCGTGGCTACGGCGCAAAGAAGGCTTCTAGTATTTAGGGTTTGCTGAAACTGTTTTAGATTTGTAGGCCAATTGGGCCGCGTTGTAAGTGGGTATTAGGATTGGGTTTGTATTGGGCTTGAATTGGGCTGCTGTAGAATGGATGTTTATTTATTTTTGGTATGGGCCCGGGCAAAATTGGCCCACTACACCATCCATACATAGTGTTTTGATCTAAGAGTTCAATTCTTTCATGTTAATCAAAAACAATTCTTGAATGAGGTATTCAACTCTAGGGATGAATCGAAAAAGAAACCTTCATCGACCCTACCTTCTATTTTTTATGAAGAAAATGAATCTTTGTATCGAAGGATCAGAAAAAAAAAAAGGGTCCAGATCTCCTGCAAGAATGCTTTGAAAGATCTAAAACAAAAAATAGTAGTATTTACTGACAACAACATAATGAAAGTAGTCAATCAGGATAAATTGATTCAAAATCTAATTCAAATCCAATATAACACCTATGGGTACATAAAAAAATATATTGAATCGAATTCAATCATAATTTCAAATATGAAATTAAAAGGGAATATGAAAATTCTCATCTTTTCATAGTTAAGTGGAGAAAAAGGGCAAAAGAAAAAACTTGAGCAGACTAAAAAAATATATTATAAATTAGTTTTAGTTGAATAATAATAAAAGGGTGCATGGCGGTCAACCTTGGTGGATGTGTTTCAAGGTCCAAAAAGTTGTGCTCCGTGGCTCTGCATTCTTTAATATTATATTTTTGCCCCTGTACTATTCGGTAATTTAAGGTTGCTTTCCTCTGCCGCTAATTGGATTATGTTATTTTATTGATAACAGAGGTTTGACTTTTAACATTACACTTCGTTTACCTTATCAGTTCCCCCCTTGAATCCAAAAAATAAAAATAAAAAGGAAAATAATTTATAACACCCGGTTAGTTCTCCTTCTCCCTCCTTAAAAAAAAGAATGAAGAGCTCTGAAAAATTATCGAGGAAGAGAAAATGAAGAACTTTATCAGAGTTTGATTTCTTTCTCTTTCCCAGAGAAGTTCTTATTTCTTTTCGCCAAAAATAATTATCAGATGTGTTTTGGGAGGTTTAATGATTGGGTTGATTCATTATCTTTAGATTAATCTTTTATTGACAAAATATTGCATAAAAAGGTAATCTTTTCACCTGGATAAGTAAATGGTAAAGCATTAACCTTTCTCGAAAACCTTTTGCATGGTTCAGATACCGGGCAAAATTCTGCAGTAAGCTTGGGTCCCATTCTCAACAGAGAAAGAAAATAACCCAATGAACAATAGTCCTGAATTTGTATAAAGAAGTGACAAAGATTATCAATAAAATAATCATGTGATGAACAATAGTTTATTCATCGATATTGACTATTAATTATATTTTGACAGGGTTAAGCAAGTGGTATAAATTGTTTCCTTTTTTTGGTTTAGCAAGAAATAGAACAAGTAAACGATTCAAACCTCTGTTATCAACAAATAATAGCATCTGCTAAATCTCTTGTACTTGCTGTATTTTTTAGCTGTACACAAACAAGAAAAGCCTCAGTTCATTAACACAAGAAAGTACCCAAAAAAAGATGGGTGAGGAGCAGCAGAGAATTCAGATTCCTAGAGTCAAACTGGGAACTCAAGGACTTGAGGTTAGATTCTGTTCTTCTTACACTACTCATGACAAAGGCTGCTTCTAAATATGCCCTGAATTTTTGTCATTTTTATATTTGTTCTTCCAAGATATGCAGTCTGTAGCTGGATTTACTTGTCTTAATTCTTCTGTAACTTATTTTTCATTTTGTAGGTTTCAAAGTTGGGGTTTGGATGTATGGGGCTCACTGGAGTTTACAATGATCCTGTCCCTGAGGAAGTTGGCATATCGATTATCAAGCATGCATTCCACAGAGGAATCACTTTCTTTGATACATCTGATTTCTATGGACCCAAAACTAGTGAAATTTTGATTGGAAAGGTAAACATCGCTTGGACAAGTTGTTTGTATTTTCAAGTTCTACTGCAACTGCTTCCAGATTTTGCTACTTTGTTGATCATACTGATATGATTTTATGTTCCCATTATTGTTCTTGTCTTTTTTCCAGGCATTGAAGCATCTACCAAGAGAGAAGGTACAGTTGGCCACAAAGTTTGGAATCGAAAATATGGATTCGACTGGTTTCATAGTAAATGGTACTCCCCAATATGTCCGTACCTGTATTGAAGCTAGCCTGAAGCGCCTTGATGTAGACTATATTGATCTTTACTACCAGCACAGGGTTGACACCAACACTCCAATAGAGGATACTGTAAGTGCTTCAGTTGAAACTTGAAAGCATCTTAAAATTATTTCTTCAATGCATAATACCATGTCATAGAATTTCCTTGTTTCATAATCTTATTTGTGGGACACTAATCTTTAGCTGCTTGAACTTTCTCTTTTTAGATGTCTGAACTCAAGAAGCTGGTGGAAGAAGGGAAAATAAAGTACATAGGTTTATCTGAAGCTAGCCCTGAAACTATAAAGAGAGCACATGCAGTACATCCCATAACTGCTCTACAGATGGAGTGGTCACTGTGGACTCGTGATATCGAGGATGAAATAGTACCTCTTTGCAGGTTTGTTCGTGCATCTTAAACCATTCAAACATTTAAAATGTAATGCCTATCTACATATGTTCATCTATGCAGGGAACTTGGAATTGGCATTGTTCCGTATTCCCCTCTCGGTAGCGGTTTCTTCGCCGGAAGAGGAGTGATGGAAACTGTTCCTGGAAATAGTCTTCTGGTATGGGAACTTACTTATATGTCTTTAAACTATCCTTAATTTTTGTATAGTAGACTGATAGCCAACGTCTACTTTTAAGACATATATCTCAAGATTTCAAGGAGAAAACTTGGACAAAAATAAGATGTTATATTTGAAAACCGAGAAGTTGGCCAAGAAGCATGGATGTACCTCTGCACAAGTAGCACTTGCCTGGGTCCTTCATCAAGGGGATGATGTAGCACCGATTCCCGGTGAGTCACATTATGTAATTTTCAACATCTATCTTCTCTTTTTGATGGCCTCCAGACATTTCAACTAAAAATCACAGCAGAAGTAGCATAATTGGCCTAAAAATCTTGTAGCGAAATTATGCTTGTTTAGAGTTTTGACCCTTTCTTTCATTTTCTTCGCAGGAACAACCAAGATAAAAAATCTGGATAGTAACATTGGTTCACTAAAAGTAAAGCTCACAGCAGAAGATTTGAAAGAAATTTCGGATGCAGTTCCGATAAATGAGGTAGCAGGTAATCCTATGCCTGATATTTTAAGTCGATTCAGTTGGAAGTTTAGCGATACACCACCAAAGGGGAGCAAGGTTTCAACTTGAAATAACCATGGATGCAAAGTCTGCAGCAAAATCTGCGGTTTGGGGTAAACGGACTCTGCAACAACTGAAACTATTGAAAAACTAGATGTTTGTATCAATAATTTAGTAAGCTTTGGTTATATAGGAGGGGTTCAGTTACATAAGAAGAGTGCATTACCAAAATAAAACAAATAAGCAGGGTTGTATGATTTTGCTGTATGTGGTTTGTAGCTAGTGATCATCTTTGGAAATGAAACAAGTTGTTTATCACCTGAATACCATTGTTTCTGCTTCTTTTGTTTCATTTCGAATTTACATTACTAAAAATCTGTATGGAAAAAAATTCAAAATAGATAATTGTTTGGCACACTTTGTATTTAAAAAACTAAAACAATAAATAAAATATGTTGTAAAATTTTAATTTTGCTTGTAAAATTAGTAGTGATGGGGATGAATGTCTGGTAACTCAGAATGGGAGGTTGATGGTCAGTATTGGTTTGGCTTGGCATTGAAGATGAGGTTCGGTGATGACGGTAAGGGATGGTTTTGTTGTTTGACTTAGGATTAGCCCATGGAGCTGTTGGATTTTATTTATTTCTGTAATTTTCAATTTTCTTATTTCGAATTTCTTTGTGTTTTTTTTTTTTTGGTATTTTTGAAATTATAATAATGTTAATATATTTATATAAATGATAAAAAATTGAAGAATGTTCTATTTTTCTTAAAAACAAAAATTTACTCTTTTTTTTCACTAAAATTTTTATCAATTAATTTCTTTAACAGTTAATTTTAATAATTGACCCTTAAAGTATAATGATTGTCTTTTTTTAAAAAATTGACGTATTTTTGTCACGTATTCTGAGGATTGTAGCACATGATGAAAATTAATCATTTTCATTTAAATTTAGTAAAAAATTATTAAAATAGTAAAAAAAACTAGTTTGCATACTCACGCAATTGTCATGAGGCTAGAACTTAAGTTTGACAAACCGTGTGCTCTTAAGTGATTTCTTTACTTCAAATCCCCTAAGTTAGCCTTACTTTCGAAAATGAATATTTTAAAAGGAAATTCTCTAAGACAATGAAATAAAGCGGAAGCAAACTCAAAAGACAAAGGAACTCAAATCAAATAGAAAAACCACAAGATCAAATTACTTATTAGTTGTGAATACTAATTGTTGGGTTAAAGTACTTGAGAAGTCCGATCATAAGGACATGATCAAATTAGTCACTCTATCATTAAATGGATCAATTTAGTCACTCTACTATTACAAAGAATGAAATAAGTACAAATTGTAATATAGTTAATATTTAGTGTATAAAAAATGTGTTGAAATTGAAATTACTTAATTTAGTCTCTAGAAATATTCTTTCCACTTCCAGGCATACTATTCATAGTTAGAATGAAAAAAATTACTTAATTTTCTCACTTCCAGTAACAAATTATTTCTTCTTAAAAGATATTCATTTTCAATTGATGGGTTTTTAAACCAAAACCTGAGAATTATATTCTCACCTTCTTACCATTACACTAATTTTAACTTATATGTCAAATTGTGAAAGAAAAATATAATAATGATTATACAGTCATATACAAACAAAAAATGATAGCATGAAACAAATTATCAGTAATAATAATTCAACTTAATCAAATATATTAAGAACATTCAAGTAACTTTGAATTAAAATATAAATAACTTATAATTTTTTAAATGTCAAATTAACCGCATTATATGCTTAAATAACACCTATTTTTATAATATTTTTGTAAATATAAATGAAATTAAATTAAATGTATGGATAATTTTTTTAAAATAAATAAAATTTAAAAAAGAAATTACTTTTAAATGAAAGCTTTAACTTTTATTTATTATATTTTATATTTAATATACATTGAATACTTTTCTTTTTACTCTTACTTGTTATCTAGTTAAAAGGTTACCACACATTTCCCTATTTTACTACATTTTTCTCATAAATCCGATGTGACAAGATCAAAGGTTTAGTGAAGTTTATTTTTCTGATATTTAATTTCAGCTATTGATTGTTTTGGATCTCATAATATCTTACTAAAAAAGATTCCATTTTAAACGTTACCCCATTTATAGGATTAAAATAGAATATATTTGTAATTATTTCTTTCTTTTTCTTTTTCTTTTTTTTTATATTTGATTGTTTTATTTTTAAAGTCTGAGAGACAATAAGACTATGATATGAGTTCTCTCGGTAAAAGCACTGGGTTTGAAAAATCCATTGTAGAAGAATTAATCCCTAAAAAGGTTAGATTCCGAGATAAGGATGAGGAAACGAATGATGACATGAAGGTTGATTTACCATCGGGTCAACTGATCTCTTGGAAAGATATGCTCGTAGGCGCTGCAGTGGAGGATGCTTCTAAGGACTCAGAAAAAAAAAAAAAAGAAACCATTGATTTTTTAGAAGGGGATATTTAGAAGACCTATGTGAATGGAGTGCCGTCTATTACTTTCTCGGACAAGATCCATAAAATCCTTATTCAGAGTATGGACAACACTGTGATTTTAAAATTACTTGGTCGTAACATTGGTTTTTCAATTTTGCAGAACAAAATTTACAGTATGTGGAAACCTTCAGCACATTTACACATGATGGATATCGAAAATGGCTACTTCCTAGTCAAATTTCAAAATAAACTGGACTACGAAAATGCTCTCTTAGAGGGGCCGTGGACCATATTTGGTCAATACCTAACAGTTCAGCCTTGGTCGCCGGATTTCGACCCTGCCTAGGCTTACCCAAACACTGTAATGGCGTGGATCAGGTTCCCTGCTCTACCTAGCTATTTTTGTAACCGTAAAATCATTGAAGAAATTGGAGAATTGGTAGGGAAAGTGGTTAAACTGGATATGAATACCGATAGTAGGACAAGGGGACGCTTTGCCAGAATGGCCGTTTATGTCAACTTGTACAAACCTTTGGTCTTTCACATTCTGATCAACGAGCGATCGCAGAAGGTAGAATACGAATCCCTATCCACTATTTGCTTTCATTGTGAGGGATACGGCCATGTGAAAAATATTTGCTCCTTTAAAAATTCCGAATCAATAATTCAAAAGGAAACTAATTCGCCGAAAAAGTCATCGGAGAATTCACATCTGGTCGGTGAAGAATCAGAGAAGAAAGACGAAAATGCCCATTGATGATTGTTGAAAGGAAATCAAGGCGAAAAGTCAGGGAAAACGGTCAAAAGATTGCTTGAATTCAAGAGAAAGAAAAGGCATATTTCCATTTTAATGGGCTAAATAATAAGGACATCAATAAAGAAATTAATGATGGAGAACCTCATGTTATTCGGAGCCTCAAAGGGAAAGAAATCATCAAGAAAAACCAGAACGAGCAAAATTTAGACAATATTCGTAACCGAAAATCTGACTTAATGAGTATTAAGAACAACAAAGGTAAGAATCAGGAAGTAGGGTTAAGTTTTGGGCTTGGGCCGAACACAAAAAGAAATAATGGGCTTGGACTGGGGTCCAGTTCAACCACTAATTCTGCCAAAGGTCACTTATAAATTCCAGGAGGAAGTAATATGGGCTTAGACTTTGCTGGCACTGTGTTCCAGGATCAACTGGAGCGGACAGACCCGAAAGAAGTGATCCAACCCAGGCTACTGGTTCTGGAAACTGTAGCAGAATCCCAGGTGAGGGTGAGATGGCCAATAGCTCTTCAGACCGGCAAAACACCCAAGACGGTGGTGAGCAGTCGAAAAATACTAATCCAGTTTTGACTTTGAATGGAAGGGATCTTGAAGCTATAGCAGTGTTTGTGGGACATCTTGAATCTGGCAATCACTCGGCGATAACCTTCTTTGAGAATGGAAATAATAGCAACCATGCTTCCCCAAGGACCGGAATTTTAGTTTTAAACCAGGAGGGGCTTCTGGATCGGAGAAAAAAAGCAGATTGAGGGGAAGAATTAATTTTACCAAACAGAATAAATTATCTCATGGAAGCAATACTCATTTCAAGAATTCTAATTCTCAACGGGTGTCGCTGAGGAAATCCATGGAACAGCTTGCGAAAAATATTTCGATGCTCTCTCAAGAAGAATTTGATTCCGTGTCTATCACCAGAATCGAGAATCATAAAAAAGAGTCTAGTAACACTGGACAGTAATGATGGATTTGATGCTTTTTAAGAGTTGCTTTCGTTTCTCCTTTTATGTGGTTTATTGTTTATTGGTTTTTATTCTATTTTTTCTAATTTTATTTATGGATTTAAACCTTAAAATTTTCTCATGAAACTGTCAATGGTGCGCTAGCAGAAATTTTATTCGAGTTTTTCGAGAATATAATGCTTGGCATAACCCAGATATAGTTTGTTTGGATGAGCCAAGAGTGAGCGGTACAAAAGCTAACTTTATTATTGAACAATTGGGCTTTAAATTTTCTCACTGTGTGGAGTCTGTTGGTTTTTCAGGTGACATCTGGGTTGTTTGGAAGGACTCGATTAAAACTCAAATTATCAAGAATCACCCACAATTTATTTCCCTAAGTGTTGATAATTTTAGTTCTCATAAATCTTTATTAATCTCTTTTGTGTATGGAAGTCTGGATAGGTCGAAACGAAAACTTCTTTGGGAAGGGTTAAAAGATGTTCAACCATCTCAAACTATTCCTTGGTTAATCATGGGAGACTTCAACGCCATCTTGTCTCCTGAGGATAAGAGGAGCCCTTTTTCTATTGGTAAACGCTGTGATTTTTTTGGAAATTTTGTTGACTCTTGTGAATTACAGGACTTAGGGTATTGTGGTCCCTCCTTCACTTGGCAACGCGGTGTTACTTTTGTCAGATTGGATCGGGCCTTAGCTAATGATAAATGGATGTCATCGTTCATTCAGTGCCTAGTGCAACACCTCACCCGCATCAAGTCCGATCATCGGCCTCTCTTATTGACTACTAAACCTGATCTTGACATGCCTAAAGAAAGACCTTTTAGATTTCTTGCAGGGTGGACGCAACATAATTCCTTCCCTACCTTTGTTAAAGAGAAGTGGAACTTTTCAGGTAATATAGCTGACTCATTGGAAAATTTTACTTTTTCTGTTAGAATTTGGAACAGTAATGTATATGGGTTTTTGGACACTCGCAAGCGGTATTTAATGAAGGGCCTGAGCAATATTAAGAAGGCCATTGATAACTTTCCTTCCAGTTACTTAGCTCAAACAGAGGCGGATATTCGGGATGAGTTAGAGAATGTTCTTGACCATGAAGATCTGCTTTGGAGACAAAAAACTCGCTGCGATTGGCTTTATTTGGGGGATCATAACACGAAATTTTATCATAGTCGTACTATCAGGAGGAGGAAATTCAATCGTATTACTACTCTACGTATTGATAATGGAGATTGGTGTTATGATCAAGATGTCTTGCAATCAAAGGCGGTGGATTATTTTGAACGCCTCTATGGTGAGGTCCCTCCTTCCTTGAGTGACAATCCTAACTTTGATTTTCCCAGCCTTACTTCCTCAGAGATTAATTTTTTGGAGGAAGATATCACAAATGAAGAAATCAAGAGAGTATTATTTGACATGGCACCTTTGCAAGCGCCTGGTAGTGATGGATACCACGCCTATTTCTTTCAAAATCAATGGGATATTCTGGGGGATGATGTGTATCAGTGGGTTAAAGGTGTTTTTTTTGGGCGTCCAATTGAGTAGGAGTTAAATAATACATTGCTTGTCCTAATTCCTAAAAAAGAGAGCCCAGAAGATTTCAGTCATTTTCGGCCTATCAGTTTGTGCACTGTACTTTATAAGCTAGTAATGAAAGTGATCGTAAACCGGTTTAAGGTTATTTTTCCAAAACTGATCTCTCAAGAACAAGCTGGGTTTATAGCAGGCCGTAACATTTCCGACAATATTATCCTCGCGCAAGAAGTTATTCATTCTATACGAAGTAAGCGCATGGGGATGAATTGGATGGCAATTAAGTTAGACTTGGAGAAGGCCTATGATAGGGTAAGCTGGGACTACATTCATAATGTTTTAAGTGCAGCTAGGATCCCTATTTTTTTAAGAAGAGTTATTATGTTTGCCATTACCTCTTCTTCTATGCAAATTCTTTGGAATAGAGTTCCTACTCGGATTTTCAAACCAGTTAGAGGTATCCGTCAAGGCTGTCCATTATCTCCATATCTCTTTGTTCTTTGTATGGAAGGATTGGGGCATAGTATTCGAGCTAGTATGGACATCGGCAAATGAAAACCTATTCAGCTTTCCCATAAGGGACCTATGGTCTCACATTTATTCTTTTCTGATGATTTGGTGATCTTTAGTAAAACGGATCTGGAGCAATCTACTGTTTTGGACTCAATTCTCAACTAATTTTGTGAGAAGTCAGGGTATAGAATAAGTGTCAGGAAGAGTAATATCTCTTTTTCCAAGGTTACTGTGAAGGTGCGGTCTGAAATCAAATTTCCCAAATGTTCAGATTTCAGGAAGTTCAGAATCTTGGCACCTATTTAGGAGTTCCTCTCCTTCACGAAAGAGTTACAAAAAGTACTTTGAGCGTCATTATTGAGAAGGTAAGACGAAAATTACAAAATTGGGATGCGAAGAAGTTGTCTATGGCAGGGAGGATTACCTTGGCTCAGTCATTTCTTTTATCCATCCTCAATTATTTTATGCAATCTCTTATGATCCCGAAAGGTGTTTACTCTGAGATCGAGAAGTTAGTTAGACATTTTATTTGGTGGAGTTCAGAAGATCATTCTAAAATGTCTTTGGTTGGATGGGACTCTATATGTCAGCCACGGGCTCGAGGTGGCCTTAGTTTTAGACATTTGAGTGGTTAGAACACATCATTTCTTATGAAGATCGGATTTAGCCTTGTTTCTAAGAGCAATGCACTTTGGGTCCGTGTCCTTCGGTCTAAATATGGTTGGAAAGGCCATCTTTCAGACTCTATTAGCAAGAGCCAAAGTTCTCACTTGTGGAGATCTCTTTCCAAAATATGGCCCACACTCCGAGAGAATTTAATTTAGTCCATCGGTGATGGTACCTTAGCAAGATGCTGGAGAAATCCTTGGATTCCAGGTATGGGTTCTCTTATCTCAAAATTTCTATCCTTTTCTAATCTTGATTTGGATTGTTGTGTCAAGGAATTTGTTAAGCCGGATAGGAGTTAGAATTTGGACCTGTTTCGCATTTGGCTACCCGAGGACGGGATTTGTAGGATTACTAGCATTCTACCACTACACCCAGATTCTGGCAAAGATAGGGTGATATGGGCTCGGGCATCTTCAGGAGTCTTCTCTGTTCGCAGTGCTTATTGGTCTCTTAAGGGGGACACTTGAAATCCTTGTGATGAATACTGGAAGCTTATTTGAAAATTTGCGGGGCCATAGAGAGTAAGGATATTCCTTTAGCTGGCTTTCAAGTAAAGGCTCATCACTAATGCGGAGCGCGCAAGAAGGGGAATAGAAATTTGCAGCTCCTATACTGTGTGTGGACATGAGTTTGAGGACTTAGTACATACTCTCCTAGACTGTCCCTCTACGAAGGATGTGTGGTCACTTGTGATACCGGAAAAGCTTAAACAAAGGTTCTTCTCTACCTCTTTTAAAGATTGGCTTACCCTTAACCTTTGTTTTCATGAAAGAATGCAGGATAGAGGGCACATTTGGTCATTTTTATTTGGCATAATTGTCTGGCGCATATGGAAGAATCGAAACCTTTTTATCTTTCAGAATATCTCTTGGATAGCTACTGAAGTGATCAAGGTTTCTAGCTGCTGGGCTCGTCAATATGGTTCAAGTATTAATGGTAGCACAAAGAATAATCCAAGTTCGAATTTATTCAACAACTCGGAGGAAACTTGGATCTATTTATCCACCGATGGGGCCGTGGCCAGAGAATCCAGTCAAGCTGCATCAAGAGGTGTGATCCGAGACCAAGATAGAAATTGGATAGTGGGTTACACTCGTTTCTTAGGAGTCTGTTCTCCGTTCGAGGCTGAAGTTTGGAGCATACTTGACGGAATTCTTATCCTGCTCACCAAAGGATATAGACGGGCTATTATTCAAACTGACAATCTCAAAGTTGCCTATATTTTGATAGACTTAAATTTTGAAGATGCTGGGATAGCCGTGCTCAGAAGAACTCAGAGTATTATGAAGACAGAAGGAAATTGAAAGATCAGACACATTCCAAGAACTAGAAACTTGATTGCAGATCGTCTAGCTAAACTTAGTTTGAGCTGGAAAACTAGCCTCCAAATCCTTAATGAGGCTCCTGAAGAAATAAGAGATTTATTACATGTAGAAAATGAAAATGGTTGGACTTTGTAGTTGATGTTTATTCTTTCTTCCACCAAAAAAAAAAAGTCTGCAATTTAATGCTTTCATAAATTAACAACAAATTTGTTTTTTTTTCTATTGTAAATTAATGTACCCTATAAAAGGGGAATTATGTTTACAATGGAACATAATTATGCCTGTGATTGGCTTTCCTATTGAAATTTGGTAATTATGTTCACAATGCTATTTGTAATGGAAACATGATTCAAGGATCATCCTAATAAAACTGAAATTTTTAACCGGATCATCTTCATGGGTTTAAAACTAAGAGAACTTCTAATTGATTCCTCCATATTAGCCGAGAAAAAGATATTAGATTTCTCAGAATTCATTTTGTGACCTGAGTAAGCACAAAAGTTTCGAAGAATTTCATTCATTAATTCAGCATTCTTATAGAGAAAAAGTTTTAATTAGCAGGTGGACATTCACCAAAAATTTTAATTATGATGAATGAGTTTGATGCTAAGTTACTTTCATTGGCAGGTAAGAGTCATGCTGGCTAAATCGATTTTGCTGGCCATTCCTGAGTATTTTATGCAACCGGTAATGGTTCTTGTTGGAGTGTGCGAGAAGATTGAACTGATTGCAAGGAATTTTGTTTGGGGATCAACGAGGAGTGAAAGAAAGATGCATATTGTAAATGGGATACTTGTTGCCAACCGATGAAGGTTGGGGGACTTAGGTTGGGAAGATTAGTTCCCCAGAACATATCATTTCTCATGAAACTTGCTTATCAATTAGTCACTAACTTGGATTCACTTTGGGTCAGAATCTTACGCAGTAAGTATAAGGTTGATGGTTTTTTTCCTCAATCAATATATAAATCCAATTCCTCATATGTTTGGCGTTCTTTATCTAGAATTTGGGAACGTTTTAAGAATAACACTTGTTGGAGTATTGGTGATGGGCAGACGGCTAATTTCTTGTATGATTGTTGGATTCCTAAGGTAGGGCCACTTAGCAATCATGTGCTAGATGGATCAGTTCTTCCCGCTCATCTTAAGGTAGCTGATTTAGTCGATTCAGATGGTTGTTGGAACTAGACTGTTTTGCAGAGCTATTTTACCAGTGAAGTTTTGGAGTACATTGCAAAGTGTCCTCCACCACATGTCAAGTTGGGTGTTGATGCCTGCCTGTGGAAATCGAATGGAACTGGCAAATTTTCAGTTAAGACGGCGTATAATAGTTTAGTTCCAATGAATGGCGTCACTGTTAATGAAGACTGGAAAGTAGTTTGGGAGAATGATTTACCATCGAGAATTAAACAATTCATGTGGTTGGTGATGAATCAGAAATGTCAAACGAATGAAGAAAGAGCTAGGAGGAATTTAACAAATGATGCCGGATGTGCAATATGTGAGGCGACACAAGAGACTATACTCCATGCCTTAAGGGATGGCCATGGTGCGGTTGTTGTGTGGACTCAGGTGATTTCTCAAAATTATCTATAGTATTTCTTACCCTGGACTTGTGAGATTGGATTAAATAATTTGAAATGCGAGATTAAATTGCGGGATGGGATTGTTGACTCTAGCATAAACTTTGCTGTTTTGTGTTGGTTACTGTGGAATAATAGGAATATGTTTATTTTCTAGCAATGTAGCAGCACTCTTGAGGAGATAATTCGCAGGTCAAAGTCTTTTATCGGTAGGATCAGGGGTGCTGCTATAAACAAGATAGATTGAGAGCAAGTCGGTCTGTGCGGATCAAATGGTGTCCGCCTAATTCAAGTTGGGTTAAAATAAACACAGATGGAATCGAAACTGCAGGAGTGATACGAGATTCTCACGACAACTGGGTGGCAGGGTTTAGAAGGTTTATTGGTCGAGAAAATATGGTTAATTCAAAATTATAACTATCTTGCATAGGTTAGAAATAGCTCGGATTAGAAACTACACTAAGGTACTCATAGAAAGTGATTGTTTGATGGCTATTGAAATAATAAAGGAGAGCAACACGAATTACCCATCCACTACTCTTATTAGGAAGATTAACAAAGTAACAAGGCATATTTAAATGGTAAAATTACAATATGTTCCAAGAGAAGGGAATATGATGGCGGATTAACTAGTTAAAACTTGTACTAATGAGGATGTTGAATTTCGAATTATTGATTTCTCTAATTTTCATGTTAAGAAACTACTGTAAAAAGATAAAATAGGTGCCTCTTATATAAGAGTTTGTTGATTAAAACAATATGATTGCCTTATTTTCCTTATAAAAAAGCTAAGCCAACAAAGTTTAATTTCCATATTTATGTAAAAACTTTGTTTTATATATAACTAGTTTTTTTTATCCTGTGTGCAATGTATGGATTACTTATGTGTTTTATAAAATTGTTATTATTTAAATAATAAAATATTAAATAAAATTATTAATCAAACAATATTTAAAAAATATAAACAAATTAAAAATATATATTTGAGTTTTTGAAAGATGATATATTTATAATATTATGAATATAATTTATGCTTTAATTATTAGGAATGTAATTTGGAAAATAAAACTATTATAATAAAGTTTAAAATAATTTTTAACTTTAAAAAATAGTTATAAATAATTTTTATTTTTTACTATTTAATATTAGAAATCATATATATCTAATATTTTTTTAATTTTAGAAATAAAATTTTAAATAATGTAAAAGCATACATTTGACTTATGAGAAAAAATAAATAATAATAATTCACTAATCTTTGTTTATTGGATAGTGTCGTAGGTAGAAGTGAAATATTTAAAAAATTATTACATAAGATAATTTAAAATATATAACAGCTTTTTAAAAAAATAAAAAAAATCCAATTTTGAAGCAAAAATAATATGAATATTATTAAATTTATTTTATATTAAACACAACTTAATATAATATAGTAAATAAGATATCTGAACTTACATTTTAAATATAGATGAAGTAATCATTTAATAATTATGATCATCAAATAAATATTAAGATAAATAATATTTATTTTTATGATAATTAAATAATTTTTTTTATTTTTATGATAATAAATTTTGAATTTAATATTAAGATAAATATTGTTTAACTTTATTTTAATAGAATATTATTAATCTCTATGATAAATATCATATTATGTTTTGTTTTTGAATTTTATACTTCAAAATATATTTTTAAGGTTAAATAAAAATATATAATTCAATTAAATTTTCTATGAAAATTTTAACTTTAAACTAAATATTAAATTTAATAAAAATTGTGCCTTTGTTTTTTTATCCACATGTAACTGCATGTTCTTTTATAAGGCAAATATATTCTATTTCTTTATTTGAATTCATGTTTGTTTTTTTAGTTGCCTATCATGTTTCTTTTTTAAAATATTCTAATTTATTTTAAAAAAATAAAAAAATTATTTTTAAAATAATTAGTTTATATGTGATAAAAAATAAAATAAATTATGAGACGTGAAATTATTTCAAAATCATCAATTTTTATGTGATGAGTTTTAATGGTTAATTATTGAGATAACTTAAATTAAAATTATTAATAAAATATTAGATAATTAAAATGAGAAAAGTATTGAGATAATTTATTATATATTTTTTTTATAAAAGTACGAGTTTAATAAATGAAATCAATCATGTATCAATAATATATATATATATATATATATGCTGTGTTAGAAAAATAAGTATTCACATTAGCTAGTTGCGGTTTTAGACCTTTTTATATAATATATATATATATATATATATATATATATAAAAGATGTCCAGTTACTAATTAGAATCTTTTTATATATACAATCTTGAAACGAATGTGTCAAACAATATTAAGCTTAAAGATATGTTGCTTAACTTGACTTAATTTTCAAGATATGTTAATTTAAACGGGTTGTTTTTTATAAATAAACCACCATACTTCTGCAATATTAACAAGATTCACCATCCAAAAATTTTATTCCAAAAATTACTAAGGCTAAAAATATCAAATTATGTTATTTTAGTCTCTAATTATAATGACCACTAATTGTGACACTACTCGAACCATTGTTCACATAATTGCCTCAATAATAAATAAAAATTAAGTAAAAGTTACGTGACATTATTATTTAAGATGAGATGGAAGGTGGATGTGTGCAATGGCCACAATACTTGGTTTATATCTTTGATTTAGAATCCGCATTGGGAACTGCCCATCCATCGAGTATCGAAGTGCAGTTAAGAAGACCGGTGGATTGCAACAACATATTTGATATGATTCCATAAGTATTTATTTTAGTTCACGTCTTGTAGGAGCACAATATGAGGTTTGGGGTGGGGTGAATGGACCCTGCAACAACTGAAAACCTAGAAGTTTGTATCAATTAGTAGGGTTTTGGTTACATCAATGAGGGGTTCGGTGAGAGAAGAAGCCTGCATTACCAAAATAAAACAAATAAGCAGGGTTGTGTTGTTTTGCTGTCTGAAATTTATAGCTACATGTTTGAAAATGAAACAGGTTGTTGTTTATCACCTGAATACTGTTTGTTTCTGCTACTAACAGCAGTACTGCAGCAGAGGTTTCTACCACCTGCTTTACTTTGAGAAATAAAAATCTTAAAACTTTTTTCCAGAAAATTTGACACAAAGTTAATATATTATTTGAAATGTATCCGTTGCTCTAAATCTATTACAATTGTCTAACGCGTTTAAGTAGAAAACTAAATATAATAATTGTTAGCATGTGCAGCCAGCGAAGCACCAGTGGTCTAGTGGTAGAATAGTACCCTGCCACGGTACAGACCCGGGTTCGATTCCCGGCTGGTGCATGATATTGGAGCAATGAAGAGAACCGCGCTCTTGTGATGGTTAGGGCCCATCACTCTCACCGATTTAACGATGAGAAACAGCGCATCTGGGCTTTTTCTTTTCTATTATATTTCTTTTTATTTTTATTTATTCTCTTTTACTTTTCTTATATTTTAAATAAAACGTATTTGCGGGGGAAAGTACGATCTGGATGGGCCTTGTCCTACCCGTGGCAAGACGAAGAAAATTGGAAGAAAAGCAAAGAATATTCATTTTTGGGTAAATTCACAATTAGTCACTAAACTATTTGTAACTTCTCATTTTGGTCATTTAACTAAAAAAAGTTACAATTTGATTACTAAACTATTTGAAAATTTTTATTTAAGTCACTGAACTATTCAAAAAATTTATTTAAGTCCTTGGGCTGTTAAGTTTTTTTTTTAAGTTCTATTAGTGAGCTCTAAACGATGATTTGACAATTAGTGTGGCGGATCAATACTCATCAACGAGTAGAAAAACATAGTTTAGATCTAAGTTGGTTTGACAGACAATGTCGAAGATAAAAGAAGCTATTTGAATTTTGGTTCACAAATTCATGATGTTCAAAGTTATTTCATGAAAAAAAAACTGAAATATGAAAAGAAGGAGAAAGAGAGTTTTCGATTGATTCAGACATTGCAAATAGAAAAAGCTATATAACATCAACTTTAACAGTCCAATGACTTAAATAAAAAAATTTAATAGTTCAATAATCAAATTATAATATTTTTTAATTAAATGACCAAGACGAAAATTTATTCATAATTTAATGACTAATTTATCATCTAAATGCTGTTTGTTTCTGCTACTAACAGCAGTATTGCAGCAGAGGTTTCTACCACCTGCTTTTACTTTGAGAAATAAAAATAACTTTTTTCCAGAAAATTTGACACAAAGTTAATATATTATTTGAAATGTTTCCGTTGCTCTAAATCTATTACAATTTTCTAACGTCTTTAATATAAAAATGGCTAAAACTTGTAGCTACCAAAGCACCAGTGGTCTAGTGGTAGAATAGTACCCTGCCACGGTACAGACCCGGGTTCGATTCCCGGCTGGTGCATCCTGTAGGAGCAATGAAGAGAACTGCTCTCTTGTGATGGTAGGGTTCCATCGCTTTCACCGATTTAACGATGAGAAATTGCGCACTGAGCTTCTTTCATTTTCCTTTTTACTTTTACTTTTCTAATATTTTAAATAAGACGTCCTTGTGGGGGGAAGTACGAGTTGAATGGGCCTTAGCCTACCCGTGGGAAGACAAAGAAAATTGGAAGAAAATCAAAGAATCTTATTTTTGTGTAAACTGCACTATTAGTCACTAAACTATTTGTAACTTTTCATTTTGATCATTTAACTAAAAAAAGTTACAATTTGATCACTAAACTATTTGAAAGTTTTTATTTAAGTCACTGGGCTGTTAAGTTTATTTTAAGTTCTATCAATGAGCTCTAAGCGATGATTTGACTATCGATGCGGTGGATTAGTACTCATCAACGAGTAAAAGAATATTGTTTAGATGCAAGTTGATTTGACAGACATTGTCGAAGATAAAAAAAAAACTATTTGAATTTTGGTTCGCAAATTCATGATGTCTAAAGTTATTTCATAAAAAAATTAAAATATAAAGAGAAGGAAAAAGAGAGCTTTTGATTAATTCAGACATTGCAAATAGAAAAAGCCATATAACATCAACTTTAACGGTCCAATGACTTAAATAAAAATTTATGAATAGTTCAATGATCAAATTATAATATTTTTTAAGTTAAATGACCAAAATGAAAGCTTATCCATAATTTAGTGACTAATGGTAGTTTACTTTTTTAAGGTACTTGAGAAACAACTAATTTAATTTAGGGTAAACTACCAAAATAGTCACTTTTGTTTGTATTAGGTTACTTTTTAGTCACTTATGTTTGAAATGTTACGTTTTAGTCACTTACGTTATCCTGTTGTAACATTTTAATCACCGAGCGTTAATTATCGTCAACAGTGTAACGATAAACTGAGTGACACTTTAAGTTATCATTTCAAATAAAAATTTTAGGTTAAATTATACAATTGGTCTCCATATTTTTTTCGTTTTGAGCAATTTAATTTATCTTCTTTTATGTTTTTTGAACTTTTTTTTTTCCATTCTCTTCTCCTTCTCCCTCTGTTTTCCTCCCTTCTCCATTTCTTTTAACATAGTTTTTTCTTTGTTTTTCATTTGTTAAAAGTAGTCCTTATACTTTTTATTTTTTTTAAACAATTTATTTTTTTCTTTTTTTCTTCCATTTATTTTTCTCTCTTCTCATATTCTTAATCAAATCTCGATTTGAATATAACCTAATTTTGAAACTAAAATTGGATCTAACTAATTAATATAAACAACCATATCCTTAATCAAATCTAAACATAAATTGAATTCATTATATTCAAAATATTTTTTTCCATTTTCGAACTTTTACAGAATTGTGTAGATTATTCCTTTCATTTTCTTTTATTTTCTGACGACCTTCTTGGATATTCCTAAGCAAGCTTGATTAGAAGTTGAGCATGGATGAACCGAAGAGAGAAAGGGAGCATGGAACCAAACTGGTTTGGGTAAAGTTGAGGGTAGGTTTCGTATAATGGTCATTTTAGTCATTGAGAATGTAGAGCTCGTTTAAAGAATCCGTGAAGCAACATAGTTTTAAAAGGGTGAGAATTTTGTAGGTAAGATAGATAAGGTGGTCGTAGAGGTTGATTAGGAGGTTAAGGGAACAGGCTTGTGAAACTTTGCTGAGGGTGGACTGTCATAAGTGTAACAACCCGTTTTCAGTGGTGTCAGAAACTATGGTTTCGGAACCACAATTTCAATGAGAGAATAAATATTTTATAAGGGATTATATTAGAGTCGTATTAAAGTTTCGTTAAGAAATTTTGAAGTCTAAATAGTTAATTTGGTAAAAAGGACTAAATCGTAAAAGGTGTAAAAGTTGAATTCTATTAGTTAAAAGGGTTAAATGGCAATGGAAAGGTAAACTAATGGACTTAGATCGTAATTATATCATATTTGTTAAAGGTGGACAAATATAGACATGATTTAGTTGTTCTGTAAGTTAATAACTAAGGGTAAAGTAGTAATTAAATTAATAAAACTTAAGCTAAAATAAAACAAATTGGTATCATCTTCATTGGTGGTCTTCTCCACCAAAAATTGAAGGAAATAAACACCATTTTCATGGCTTTAAGGTTCATCCAACATAGGAGCTTTGCATGGTATGTATCAAAGTCTTGTTTTTATTGATTTTTTATGTTTTTGAGCTTGTATTTGCTTAATCTAGCTAGCTTGGGGGTTAATTTTCAAAATTGTTAAAGGTTGAGGGGCTTCCATAGTTTATTTTGAATGTGTTTTATTGTTAGTTGATAGATTATTAACCTTAATTGTTAAACAAACATGTTTTGTTAAGTGATTTTTGGTGAAATTGTATTTAGGGATTAATTAGTGAAAATAGTAACATTTCATGGTAACATTATGAAATGATGATTTAGGTGGGTTGATATGAGTCCCTAAAAAGTTCGTTTAGCATGTATGGAGGATTAAAATAGTTAAATTTCAAGTTATGAGCTTAAGGACTAAATTGTGAGAAGTTAAAATATTAGGGCTAATTTTGTAATTTTACATAAATATGAATTATTGATTGAATTGAATACTTGAAGTACTCAATTCAATGAAATTATCTATTTAGATCAAGATAAACAACAACTGAACTTAAATTGATAAAAGACGAAAGCTTTGGATTAGTCTTCAACTCTACTTCTACGACTATAGTATTGAGGTAAGTTCGTATAAACTATAGTCTTATTAATGATAGTTTGATTTGATTATCGATTATATTGTGTTAGTTATAAACTAACTTGAAAATACATGTATATCGATGCCATGAGTAATTGGCAGATAAATAGTCTCGTTTGAACATTAAGAATTCTTAGGATACGAATGACATGTCATTAGGGATTTCATGTTTCGGGTGCTGGTCTTGAATGTCCTACCGATGACTGAGGTCTTACATTTGTTGTGGATTCTCCACATCTCATGTAAGTAGCATCGAGTAGCTAACATTCCGACCCACAACTCGTGTGAGCAAACCCATTTCACAGCTCGTGTGAGCATTATTGAAAAGGAAATGTTACGATTATATAGAAAGGCACACTATGTGTGAGCATTCTCGAGTATCCAATGTAATTCTAGATGGTTCAATGGGCATACAAAGATTAATGGCAAGGAATATACACAATTGGATAATGGTTCATGATCCTATAAAAAGGTTAATGAGTTAAATGATGTGTACATAAAATCTACTTATGATATGGTTGAACCTATATGTATCATGTATGAACTTACTAACTTATGAGTTTGATGATGCTTGTATAGGATTTTATTAAGCTTATGGACTTGGTGATGATATTATGCTTATTTTGTAACGTATGCTTAAGAAGTGGTAAGTTACGTTTGAGTTTATATGAGCTTACTAAGCACTGGTTGCTTACGTATTTATTTTTTTAATTTTATAGATTATCGGAAGCTCGATCGGTTGGAAGCTTTTCGGAGATCTATTACACTATCTAACAACTATTTTGGTAGTTTTTTAGTTATTTTGGCCAAGATTATAAATGACATGTATAGGACTTTGTGTAATGGTAGTTCTTGAATGTGTTAATGATCATTTTGGTACAAATATTGGTATGTCGTTGGAAGCTCCAAAAATAACCTATCCTTAGAAATAACGAAAAGAATAGTATAATGGAAGTAAGGTCAAATCCTCAAGGACTTGATTGTTACAACTTCTAGTTCCTCTAAATCTTGGGCACAGTCGTGCCCAAGAAAAATGGCGTACCTGGAAAAATAAAAAAAATAGAATTAAAATTATGGACGAGTTGAAATTGTATAAATTGAAATTGTAATTGTAAAAAGGAACAAAGTTAAGGAAAGGGATTCTTCCATTTGAGGGATTCCAACTTCGATTATCTCGATCCTTCATTGGTTCAATCATCAGCTTTTAGGTGATCCTTCTCATAACCAAATAAGCCAGTTATAGTGGAAGAGGACGCATATGACCACCAGCTCCATTTAGGTTATAGTATTATGATCTAGAGGAACCTGACTCTAGCCAACTGTCACTTTTGTGGGACCGTCCTACACTAGGTCATCATTTCTTAATAGAGAATGCCACGCCATTTCGTCTCTTAGGCTCGACAACTTCTGACATAGAAAGTTAACGAACCGACTGTGCAACCTTCCCAAAACATACAAAATGGTCGTTCCTTGCAGAAGATGAAGAGTTTACTTTTGGAGGACATGAACGAAAGTGTCAGCCCCGTAATGCAGAAAAATAATGAATACTTGTTAAGAAGGCTAAGTGTGAATTCCAAGCCTCATGAACTGTAACAACCCTAACCCGTATCCGTCGTTGAAATAAGGTTACAAAGCATTACAGTAAAAACATAACCCAAATCATTCATTTCCAACATTTCATAATCATTGCAAAATCCAATCAAACACATGCATAACATCCTTAATTCAAGCCCTCAAGGCCTTAGAAGAACTTTAGAAATAATTCGGGACTAAATAAAAAATATTTGAAACATTGAGGAAAAAGTTAGAAAAATTTAAACTGCAAGGATCACACGGCCACACGCCCGTGTCTCAGGCCGTGTAACATTCGAAATAGGGACACATGACCATGTCCCAACTATGTCTGTGCCTGTGTAACTCTCTAACTTAAGTCACACGACCAAGCCATACACCCGTGTGCCAGGCCGTGTAACTCTCGAAATGTAACCTTTAAAACCTATAGAGGACACAAGGCCATGTCACATGGCCTGTGTCACACACGGCTGAGACACACGCCGGTGTTTTAGGCCATGTGGATAAGAAATAGGCCAAATTCAAACCATTTCTTTCACCCATTCAAAGCATGCTCTTACAAGCCCTTTGCCCTTTTAACCAAAGCATCAAAACATACCAAAACATGCATATTAAGACCATTTCTATATGTCATTTATCCATACAACCAATATACCAAAAGACACCTCAAAAATAAATCATCAAATCAACCTAAACATGTGTACATTTACCATTTATCAACCATACCATATTAGATTTATGCCATATCAAAATAACATTACCATTTGGACCATTCCTCACATGCATCATAACCACCTAAATGACACAAACCAACCATTTCCAAATGGTACCAAACAACCAACATTTATATACCATATTTACATCATGCACTAATTCAAAACCTTTCCAAAGTAAACCATATCTTGACCATTTTGAGATCAATTTATCACGTACCACTTTGGCTATTTAACGATACATTAACACATACCAAATTTGTTCATTTCAAAACATGCATCAATTTGACCATATTAACAACCACCAACAAGTCATTAAAAATACTATTAGTACCTCAAATCCAAGGTAACATTACAAGCCATAAACATCAACTAAACATTAAACATAATTCCACCTATACATGCCATTATAACCTTGATCAAGACATTAAAATCTACCGATATAATCACTAGATAGTGTGATGGTTCTCTGACTAGCTTCGAACTCGATCAAGCTTCTGATAATCTGTAAAGTAAAGGAAAAAATAACTACGTAAGCAATAAATGCTTAGTGAGCTTGTATAAACTTTAAACATAACATTTAATTTTAATAAAAAAACTTTATGGGGTAATTATAAATCTATACTAATCTCACAAAGTTTATCAACCTATATAACCGTCAATAGTGCTTATACTTTTCATTCCTAACATAACAGGATTATAAGACTTATTATACAATCATTAACCTTTACATAAGACTATGAATCACTCAATTTACTTAGTTTCCATTCTATTTACTTAGCATAAGCTTAAATAACATTATCAATTCACAAATTAGTGTATTTGTTCATGTCATAGGTAAATTCATCCTTAGCACAAGTGAATTTTCACATATATATACGTCATTTAACTCATTAATCCTTTTATATCATCATACTACAACTCAATTATGAACTTACTGTTTCATTACCCTTTCTTACTCGTTTTCATTTGCACATTTCATCATAAACCATATTATTACTAAAAAGTCATCATTTATTTCATTTACATACCTTTTCATTTTTAACCAATACCTTGCTCGTTGAACCAAATAGAATAACATCGGATAATCGAAACAATATTTACCATACCAGTTACCTATATAACAGAACAAAACAAAGATTGCTAGGCTCAAGGTGTAACAGCCTGTTTTTAGTCAAATTGGAACAGTGGTTTTGGGACCACAAATCCAAATTCAAAATTATTATTATTTATTATTTTAATGTCTACAGTATGATATTATATTGGTGTGAAAATTTCATTAAGAAATTTTATCGTTTGAATGCTTAATTCGATAAAAAGGACATAGTCGCGTAAAGTGCAAAAGTGGGGTTTTATTAACTAAAGGTATCTAATAGCTATGGAACCTTAAATTAGAGGTCCTCAAATGGAAACTAGACCATTAATGAGATAGTGGATGATAGTGGCATGGTATTTGGTGTAATGAATAAGTTTTATAAAGGTTAATTTTGGTATGAAGTAATTAAAGTTAAAATAAGTAAAATAAAACAAAAAATTCATCCATTATCATTTTTGTTAACCAAAATTGAAGAAGAAAAAGAAGACACTAGGGTTCTTCATATGACCAAGTTAAATTCAAGCAATTAGATTAAGAAAAGAGGAATTCGGGCTTAAATCGAGGAAAAAGTAAAGTAATTGAATAGTCGGTCCGTTCCGTCATTCCGTATACGAGGTAAGTTTGTATAATTGAACTTAAATGTGTGTTTATTTAATCGATGGATGGTGTTGAAATTATATTTATCTTATTAGTTAAATTAGGAGATCTCAAATTAAATGTACGGTTTGAGTAAGACGAGTTGCTGAATAAGACCACAGCTGGGCTATGGCAATCAGAAAATAAGACCATAACCGGGTTATGGCATGCGAATGTAAGACCACAGCAAGGCCATGGCAATATATGTGTAAGACCATAGTTGGACTATGGCATCAGAAAATCAATGTACTCGTACCATAAGCATTTATAAAACCGGAGTGATCTGGTAAGTGAATTGGTGAGAAATAGATACGTATCGGTATCGGTATAGGTATGTACGAAAAACTGTTCAAGTAACAAATTAAATGAAGCCGAGAATTTTATGTTAACTTAGTGATTGGTGTTTTAATGCAATTTATGTAATCTATTTTGATATGTTAATGAATGATGAGGTTCTTTCATATTTACATACGAACTTACTAAGCTTTATAACTTACTTTGTTTATTTTCCATGTTTTATAGTCTTACGAAGCTAACTCATATTCAAGGATCATCAGAGACTTTATCGCACTATCGAACATCTATTTTGGTACTTTTGAAGTTATGTATATATGGTATATGGTATGTATAGGCTTTGGTCATTTTGGTATGTTTGATGGAAATGTATTTTAACCATTAGAGGTAGCTTATAAATGTTATGTGGCTTGTTGTAAATATTGCCTTGTGATATGGTTAATGATGAATTATGATACTCAAGTGTTTATTATGGTATGAGGTATTTAGTTGGTTGAGATATGTTTCTTGTGGATTGGTTTTGGATGATGAATTAGATGAATTATGGTACATGATACATATATGTGAGTTATGGCTATAAAGCAAGTTGAGTTGATAGGTATTTGAATAGGTAAATGGCATTGAATTAAGTATTGAAATGGTTGAAATAAATATAGTATGATTTGTATATTGGTTGATGATATTTGGCTGCATATTTGTGTCTTGAAATGGTACCATTTGAGTTATGTAGGTACATGCAAATTTGGGTGGAAAATTGGCTTGTTAAATAGCCTATTTTTGTCCACATGGGCAGAGACACGGGCGTGTGTCTCAACCGTGTGTGACACACGGTCATGTTACATGGTCGTGTATCCCCTGGTTTTGAATTTGAAATCAAGTCAGTATGTTCCAGACGGCCTCACACACGGGTGTGTGACTTGGCTGTGTGGCATAAGTTAGTATACCCTACAGGTTTGGCACGGCCTAGCACATGGCCTGGCATACGGGCGTGTATGGTCATTTTTAGGGCACACGGGTTAGGCATACAGGCGTGTGTGTTGGCCGTATAACCCAAGTCAGAGAGTTACACCGAGTCAGACAAGAGTTGGGACACGGCCATGTGCTTTCATTTCGAATGTCCACATGACCTATGACACGGGCGTGGCTGGTGGCCGTATGAGACACATGGCCTGGTCACATAGGCGTGTGTCCCCTGTTTTGATAAAAATTTTCTAAGTGCTTCAAATGTTTTAAACATTATTGGTTTAGTCCCGAACCACTCGGAATGTATGTTTTGAGCCTCGTAGACTCATATTAGGGACAATGTGATTGGGATTGAATGATGATTTGATAAATTATATGTGAAATGTATGTTTGAATGTGTTTTAAATTCGGTAATGCTCTGTAACCCTATTCCGGCGTTGAATACGGGTGAGAGGCGTTACATGAGGCTTGATATGAATCACCGACACGAAGCCTGCTAGGCACAAAGCCTGATATAAATCACCGGCACGAAGCCCACTAGGCATAAAGCCTGATATAAATCACCGGCATGAAGCCTGCTAGGCACAAAGCTTGATATATTATCTCAAATACAACTCAATTTCATTATTAATTTTCAACAACCAACATTCAATAATTATAATCACCACGATTATTAAAATAACATAAATATGAAGAATTTATAAAACATATTACATGTAACACGAACTTACTTGGCTAAATTGCAGAAATGCCAAAGTATAAGGGTTATTTGGTAATTTTCCCTTCTCCTCAATTTTCCACTCGTTCTTGATCTAAATTAATAATTTCATTCAATTTATTAATTTAGACAAAAAAATAATTCATTTTATGCAATTTAATCCTTTTTGAAATTTTTACACAATTTCTCCCAACATTTTACTTTTATTCAATTTAGTCCGTGAGCCTAAAACATGCAAATTAACCATTTTTATTGCAAACCCATGCCAACCGAATATTAATAGCATCTATTTCAGCCCATTTTTGCAATAATTTAACAAAAAATCCTTGTATTTTTACTATTTCAATAATTTAGTCCCTAACCGGTAAATTCATTAAAATTATTTAACAAAATACTTTTAAATGTCAACCAACACTTCAAATTCATCATTTAACACATAAAATCATATAGATTCATCAATGACAACATTCAATATCTTTAATAGTTTCAAAATTAAATGTACGGGCTAGCTGGACTTAGTTGCGACGATATCAAAAACATAAAAATTACTAGAAACGAGTGAAAAATCATATACCAATTTAGATTTGAACTTATCAAAATTTATAGGTCTAAAATAGCTCCCTTTTCTTCTTTTACAATCGGTGAAGAAGACAAATTAAAGATGAACAAACTTTTGGTTTTATTTATTTTAATTTAATTTATCAAATTACCATTAACATTGGTTAATAATTAAATAAAACACAAAAGTCATGTTCATATTTGTCCACTAACTCCTTGAATGGTTTAATTACCATTTATGTCCCTTTTCCTTTCTTCAATAAGCCATTTAATCACTCAAATCAAATAGTTAGCAAATTTTACATCTTTTATGATTTAGTCATTTTTAATTAATTAACTATAGAAACATTAAAATTTCTTAACGAAACTTTAATAAAACCTTAATGACACTCCGTAAATATTTATAAAAATATTTATGGAGTGGTTTATAGAAACAAGGTCTTGATACCTCATTTTCAAAATCACTTGAAATCAGGGTCTTACCACTTGAACTTAATTAATCATTTGAATAACATAAATTATCATATCAAAAACCTTTTCAAAATCATAATTGACTCGTAAATATTCATAAATAATATTTACGAACTTACTCGTCATATTCGTGGCCCCGAAACCATTGTTTCTGGCACCACTGAAAACGGGCTGTTACATGAACTCTTTTGGAGGAGTTTTGATAACCTTTGGCTAGATAAGTTTAGTGGCTCATACTTTTCGGGAAAAAAGAAATAATTTTAATGGAATGGAATTTTATTGAAAAATAAAAAGAACAAAAAGCTAAAAGCTTTAGGGAGAAGGAGTTTTTTTACAGAGAATGATGACTGAATATTCATGTCACTCCATCCCCTATTGTACATAGAAAACCTAGTTTATTTTAATTTAAACTCTAAAAAATAAATAAAAATATAACCTGAAATTAAATCTAAATAATATCATTATAATCTTAACAATAATCTTAAAAATAAAAATTGAATTTAAATAGAGTCTTATGTTCATAAATCTCTTATTTGAATTTTTGCCCCAAGTCTTTTACACTTATTATTTCCGGCACCGCTTCTTCTCTATTTCTCATGCTGACCCATTTTGTCTTTAAATTCATGCTTTTTGCCCCCAAACTTCCTTTTGCCTTCAATTTAGTCCCTACAAGATAAAAAACCATAAAAAACCCAAATTAGTAGGATCATACTCAAAATATATATACAATTAACACATAAAAGTATGTCATTTTAGAGTATTATCATATTCCCCCTACTTAGCCCATGCTTGGCCTCAAGTATGGTTCCTAGCCCACTATGTAATTTAGATTTTACAATGAAAGAAGTATCACTCCAAAGTTTTATAAAAATTAGGCATAATGCATATGAAAATAAAGAAAACCCTTACCTTGCTTTAAGTAAAATCAAAATGTATTCCAACTTAAACACAAAAAAGTTAAATCGACTTGGATTATTTCATGAAAATTAGGTAATTTACTAAACTTACCAAGACACCATATTTGTTTCATCCTTAGTCCTCAAATGAAATTCTTTTTTTTTTAATGAAACGTATTGGCCCTTTTGACGCGAAAAGGGATAACAACCCAAGCACCCCATCCCGGTTACTCAGCCCAACACACTCCTATTTTATTATTATATTTTTTTGTTAAGAATGTTTTGGCCCTTTTGACATGAAGAGAGATGACAACCCAAGCACCCCACCTCGGTTACTCAGCCCAACACACTCTTAATTTTTTTTGTTTAATTCCAGTTAGTTGAGTTTTACGTAACAAGTCACACAACCTTTTGACGCAAAGAAGGATGACAACCCAAACACCCTACCCTAGTTGCTCAGTCAATCATGTTTTAAGCTGTATTCATAACCAAAGAATCATCAGATTTTATTTTATTTTATTTTCTTAATGAAACAGAAATTCAATTTTGGAGGACTAGGAAAAACAATCAAGTGTCAAAAATAAGTTTTGACAATTACCTATCAGTCATGAAAATAAATTTAGCATACATTCGTATTAAGTGTTCTAATTGCATTTAGACTTAATCAATTCTACTATAAATAAGATAGGGTTAACTTCATTAATCATAATTATTTTAGCATAATAGAAATAAACCAGTGACATGAAATCAATATAGAAAAATTGTAACTAACTCAGTAGACAATAATCATTCTCGCAGGTCAAACAGTGTGTAATTCCTAGTCAAAATCTTGGGCATGAAAAGGGGCAAGATATACTAAAAAAATATGGGCAAAAACAAGCACAATGCAGTAACAACAGTAACAAAATAGTAGATAAAATAGCAAAAACAATGAGGAATGCCTCCTCGTACTTAAAACACATTACCCTCGATGTGAAAAAACAAATTTGTGAAAGAAAAAAGGGTTTAAAAAAGCTCCTATGTAGTTACTGTCGTTCACGCATAGCTACAATAAGATCAGCCATCTACTGGCCGAAGGTGTCCAGCCAAGCTTCAATGCGCTCCAAATGTTGCTCGATGGTCATGGAAGGTTGGTTTTGGTTGGGTACCTCTTGCTAATTTTGCTGCCTAAAGATTCGTTCAGCTAGTGAAGCTTGGATACCTGGAGGGACAAAACGGAAAGAAGAAGGAATGCCAAGAAGCAAACCCAGAGAGTTGAGACATCGAGCATCCAATGGATCGGCTTGGCAAGTAATATGTAAGTCTGAAATAGGAACATTAGAGCCATGTAAAGAGAATAACAATTGTGTAGCAAAATAGCCTAAAATTAGAGGTCATTTGGCATTTATAATATGCTTAAATTGAAGTGCATACTAATAGCCCAAATTTACCGGATGATCGATGTACATACACTATAATAAAAATAATTTCGTCTTCGAGACGGTAGCCAACGCATCTCTCCGGCCTGAAAAATTATAAGCCAAATAAAAATGTACGTAACATAAGGCAGGATTATGAAACCACAAATCTTTTGATGTTTTAAAGCTATATGTGGTTTTGGCATTATCTGTTAATAACGCAAAAGCCTCGATAGCCTTGAATTTTGCTGAAAAAGGACACAAACTGTTCTTATAGTCAATGGACATAGCATAGTCTTCTATCACAAAAGTCAGTAGAATATTGAAATCAGTCAAGGACAAACTATATATGGTCCCAAGTAGTCGAAATGATATAATCCCAGGTATATCCAACGAGAATTGGCCATACCGTCAAAAATAGAAGATGGAATAAAATTCCAAAATTAGTTCATAATAAGTGCAGTGAATGATATCAAAATTACCAGCCCAACCAATATTGTGAAAATAATCGGTAACAATAGTATCAATATGCAAAGCATTCAAAGCAGACAGTGATAAACATTTGTAAGGTATTACTTGTTTGTGTCGTAAACGATTATACTTGTCCCGATCGGCAGCGTTATCAAATGTTAAGTTACCGTTTAAATGGTATTTCGGTGGCAGAATATTCACTCAAGACTGATAGGTCCTGTTTCAGGTCGTTAATGGTCGGTGGTCACCGTGACTCTCCGATGCGTCATAGCGTATAGGACGGTCATTGGCGTCGTTGTCAGAGTTAAACTCCAGCACGAGGTGGGTTAGCTTAGTGGAGGAGGTATCGTCAGACGTGGTTGCTGGTTGGGCTGAAAGACCGTATGGCTGTCGACGGGTTCGACGACGAGTGGGGGTATGAGCTGAAGATAATTGCGACAATAGTGGGTGTGAAGCAATCGGCAAAGGTGACGATAGGGGAAGGGAAATCGGTAAGGGTGACGGTGAGGTTGAAAAGAAAGTTATGAGTAGAAGAGGAGGAGGAGGAGGGGAAGGTTCAGTGTTGTCAAGGTCAACATGTTGAGGTGCTAAGAACCGGAACTGATGGTTGTTAACGATGAATGAGGTTCGACAGTGACGCGACTTACAATCCTAGCCATGGTGGTTCAAAAATCAACGGTAGGGGTAGTGGAGAGGGTTAATAGCGGTTTGAGGGAGTTTTAAGTAAATATGGGTGAAAAATTATGGTTTGAAAGTGTAGGAGGAAGGGTGTTTTGCTGTAGGGTAGGTGTTTGGGCATAGGTTTTGGTGAGTTTAAAGTAGGGATGTGCTATTCCTACCTAGATTAGGGTAGAATATGGGGTTTTACTAAAGCATGCCCATTCCTTCAAGATATCGTTCCAATTTTTTTTCTTGTAGGTTCTCCTAGACATAAAAAGATAAATTTATTAATATGAAAATAAAATAAAAATAAATAAATAAATAAATAAAAATTGGGTTGTCTCCAATCAAGCACTTATTTTATGTTGTTAGCTTGACGTCCCAATTAGTATTATGGAGGTTCCAGCTGAATTTTTTCAACCGTACGGGCTTAAAAATTCTCATAAAATGACTTCAACCTTTTACCATTGACTGTGAACCATTTTCTTGACTCTGCATGAATAATTCAATTACAATAAAGGGTTATTACCATCGAGACCGAAGCTTACCAAGGAACAATTTTAGCACGAAGTTGTAAAGTAACACTTTTTATCCTATCGAGAAATGCTTTCGAGATATTTTCTTTTCATGGAACAATTTTGTTTTGTCCCTATAGAAACGAGCATTCTCGTAGGCATCATTATGAATTTCCTCTAATTCTTGAATGTCTAATTTCCTTGCTCTTCCCACATGTTCCAATTCCATGTTACATTGTCGTACAGCCTAGTAGGCCTCATGTTCCAATTCTACTGGAAGGTGAGAAGTCTTGCCAAAAACAAGCTGATATGGGGTCATACCAATTCGTCTCATATATGCTGTCCAATAGGCCCAAAGCGTGTTATTTAGCTGAAGACTCTAATCCTTTCTATTAGGTCGTGTAATATCCCGAATTAGGGCCTAATCGGAATAGTAGTTTCGTGACCACAAATCCGAGATAGAGATAATTATTTTATAATTATTTTGATGTTTATGATATGATTGCATGATTGTGTGAAAATTTCGTGATGAAATCCTATGCCTAAAGTGCTTAGATTGAAATTAGGAACTAAATCGAATAATTTGTAAAACTTGCATTCTAGGAGTTTTTAGTATGAAATTGTTTTGGAATATTAATGAGGAGGTCTTAAATAGCAATTTGACCAATTTCTAAGTCTATGGACAAAAATTGGAAATGGATGGAATTTTTGGAAAGTTTAGTAGTAAGGCCATTTTGGTCATTTAGTTATTAAAATGAATTAAAAATAAAATTAAAAGCCAATTTTTGTCCATCTTCTTCATTAGGCCGAAATTTCAAGGGTTCTCCATAGCTAGAGTTTGTTTCAAGATTCTAAGCTCCATAATCAAAAGAAACGAGATTCAAGTCGCGATCAAGGGAAAAATAAAGTTTACGAAGAATAGGCTCGATTGCTAATAATTTTGTACCGAGGTAAGTTCATGTGTAAATGTAATAACATAATTGTCATTTTAATTAACTTAATGATATTTATATGATATGATGATTATTATTATGAAATATTATGCTTTGTGGTTATTGTTGAGTAATATGCAAATTATGTTTATTACTTGTTAAATATGAATTGCTATCGAGTATCGGTTTCGATATTCCGTGGAAGACGGTAAAGATGTGTGTTCGAGGAAAATCCCATTTGAACCTTAGGAATAGATTAGGATACAAGTGACATGTCACTAGGATGGTTGAGCATCCGAACTCGTTGAGTTGAGTCCGAGTTCACTTATGGATGCGAATGTCCGAACTCGTTGAGTTGAGTCCGAGTTCGTGAGATATAACTAGGCATTCGAGCTCGTTGAGTTGAGTCCGAGTTCACTTATGGATGCGAACGCCCGAGCTCGTCGAGTTTGCTTATGGGCGGGTTACATGATTGATTGATTACATATGTTATGTGGCACTTATGTGCAAATTATCCATGTATCCGAGCTATATTCCGATGTGTTCAACGGGAAAAAATTTCTAGTGAAATGGAAGAACACATAGATGCAAGTGACGTTTTGGTAAGTGTTGCGAAATGGACACTTTGGACAGGTATGTACTTAACCCTTGGGTTGAAGTTAGATACAACAACGATAAGATGATAAGATGATGAATGATGTTTAGAAATGTGAAATATGTTTTGGTGATACCATGCTAAGGTTGTTTGTTATAATTGTATTGTTATGTTACTTGTTATTTGCATATGAACTTATTAAGCATTTATGCTTACTCCCTCCTTTTCATTCACTGTAGTTTTGAACAAGCCGGCTCAGGAATCGGGATAGGTCGAAGGTTCGATCACACTATCCGAAGGACTTTTTCTTGGTAAATGGCCTGTAAAACTTAAGTATGGCATGAATAGCAATATACCTATTTTGTGTAAATAATTTTGTTATATGATGGTGATTTGGTTAAGAAAATGCTTAATAATGATAAGTAATGGAAATGGCTAATTTATATCATGTTTGATGTCACGGAAGGTTAATAGGTTATCTAGTCCATAAAAACTCATGAAAAGATAAAATTTGCCATAAACAGAACATTGCAGCAACACTGACTTGAGTTTGAAAATTTACTAAAAATCATATAAATTTAATTTAGTGATGGATTAAATATTAAATTGAAGCCTAATATGTCTAGTTTCACATGAAACAAACGAAACGGGAAAAGGAATTATATGTTAGAAGATATTTGAGTTTTAGTGACATAGGGCCAGAGCAATTTCTGGATCCCCTGTTTCAACTTTAGAAATTCACCATAAACCATAAAAAAATAATTATGTGGTGTATTTTATATTCTTGGAATCCTTATTGAGTCTACTTTCAGGATGAACAAACAGCATAGTCATATAAATTTTGTACAGAGATAAATATGGTTCGTAGTAAACAGAGGTCAGACCAGTCAAGTTCTGAAACAGGGGTAACTTTAACTAATAAATTGTACTAACTGGCCCAACCAAAAATTCTAGAAAAAAATTTGTAAATATATATATGAGTCTATACTTAGGGAAAATTTACGGATCTTGATTTCGAGTTTCGTAACTTGAGATATGATTTTTCTTGTAACTGTGACGCAAGTAGTTAGAAAGCTATGAATGTAGAAACAAATGATTCGAAGTTCTTAATTTGATAAATTATGTTCGGTAACACCTCAAGCTCGACTCCGGCGACGGTCTCGGGCGTGGGGGTGTTACAGGTCGAACAATTTTCTCTAAAATGGACTTAATTTCTTGGTTCAAAACTTTCGTTTGGGGGTGATAGACTATAGCTATACGGTGGTCGACTCCGGATTTTTTCATAAGTGCCTCCATAACTCTATTACAAAATGGGTTCAGCAATCGCTGATCAAGGCTCGATGTGTGCCAAACATAGAAAAATTAGTTCGTTTTATAAACTCCACAACAGTCTAAGCATTGTTATTGTGAGTAGGCTTTGCTTCTATCGACTAAGAAACATAGTCTACCATAAGAATTATATACATATTTCTAAATGAGGAAATAAATAGACCCATGAAGTCAATGCCCCACACATAAAAAATCTTACATAAATGAATTGGAGATAGGGGCATTTGATTTCTCTTAGTTAGTTACCTGTATGTTGGCATATAACGCAAGATTTACAAAAATTATATGCATCTTGAAAAATTATGGGCCAGTATAGCCCATACTCCAATACCTTATGAGCAGTTTGATTAGGGCCAAAGTGACCTCCACAAGCTTTGGTATGACAAAAAGTGAGCATAGAAGCCACCTCAATTTCTAGAACATATCATCTTATTATCTGATCTGAGTAATGTTTCCACAGTTATGGCTCATCCCTAATATAATATCGAGCTTCCTTTCTAAACTTGTCTTTCATGGGACGAGCTAACCCAGTGGGTAATGAACCTGTGGCAAGGAAGTTTACCATATTCGCATACCATGGGAAATATGCTTTAGCCGAAAATAGGCCCTCATTAGGAAACTCATCATTTATAGGAGTTTCGTTACAGGGTGTTTTTAACCTACTCAAGTCGTCAGCCACCAAGTTTTTACATCTCTTCTTATCTCAAATTTTGATGTCGAATTTCTGGAGCAGTAAAATCCATCTAATAAGCATTGGTTTTACTTCATTCTTTGCAATCAAATACCTAAGAGCTATATGGTCAGAAAAAATAATCACTTTAGTTCCCAATAAATAAGATTGAAATTTACCCAAAGTAAATACAATAGCCAAAATTTCTTTTTCTGTGGTAGTGAAGTTGTTTTGTGTAACATCTAGGGTTTTTGAGGCATAAGAAATGAAATGGGGCTCTTGTTTATCTTTTGCCCTAACATGGCCTCTACACTTCGTTCAATTGCATCACAAATGATTTCAAATGGATAGTTCTAATTTGGTGCTGGTACTATAGGAACAGAAACCAACTTCTGTTTGAGCATGTCAAAAGCCTCATTACATTTTGGGCTAAACTCAAATTTCTTATCTTTTTGCAATAATTTGCACAGTGGTTCAGCTACTTTTGAAAAGTTCTTTATAAAGCGTCTGTAAAACCCTACATGGCCAAGGAAAGAACGAATTTTCCTTACAGTTGAGGGATATGGCAAAGAATTTATAATATCAGTTTTGGCCTTATCGACCTCAATACATTTAGCTGAAACTATATGTCCTGCAATTAAACCTTTGTCTAACATAAAATGACACTTTTCGTAATTCAAGACAAGATTAAATTCTATGCATCTACTTAAAATTATCGTGAGGTTTTTAAGGCATTCATCAAAAGAGTTCCCATGCACAATAAAATTATCCATAAAAACTTCGATAATGTTTTCCACATATTCAGAAAATATACTCATCGTGTATCTTTGAAAGGTGGCCGACGAGTAACAAAAGCCCGAATGACATCCTCCTGTACACAAATGTGCCGAATGGGCATGTAAAAGTGGTCTTTTCTTGGTCCTCTGGTGCAACTGGATTTGGAGAAAAATTAAGTATCTATCAAGACATCAAAAATGAGTTTTTCCAACTTCCTATAATCAATACAAACACGCTACCCATTTTACACTTGGGTTGGTACCAGATCGCCCTTAGCATTTTTCTTTACCGTCATGTTTGTTTTCTTGGGCACGACTTGCACCGGACTTACCCATCTATTGTAAAAAATGAGGTAAATTACGTCACTATCCAGCAGCTTAATTATTTCTTTTTTTACCACATCCATCATATTCGGGTTCAATTGTCTTTATGCCTCTCGCTTTGGTTTCGTGTTTTCCTCCAAGTAAATCTTGTGTGCACATGTTAAGGGGCTTATCCCTTTTAAGTCGGTGATGGTCCAGCCAATTGCTTCATTATGGTTTTTTAGTGCTTGTATCAAATTTTCCTCTTCGAGCTTGGAAAGTCTATTTGAAACTATAATCGGTAAGGTATTATCTTTCCCTAGAAATGCATATTTGAGATGCTCGAAAAATGGTTTCAATTCCTAATCTGATGTCTACACAATAGAAGGTAGAAGTTTAGTATTCGTCGGGGACACCAATTTATTAATAGATTCGCAAATAAATCTTGAATCAAAATCATTAAACAACAATTCAAGTTTATCTTTATAAGGTGACTCAAAATTTTCTCTTACTAATGAGTCAATTATGTCGACACGATTTACATTCAAGATTTCACTTGGGTGACTAATAGCGTCGTAAACGTTAAACTTCATGATCTCCTCGTCAAATTCCATCATGAGGGTTTCGCTACGCATACCAATCTTAGTGCTAGCAGTACTAAGGAAAGGTCGCCGCTGCAAGATGTCTGAATACCCAAGAGTGTTCTCCTATTCCATTTTCACTACATAAAATCTGCAAGAAAGATAAGTCCGTTGAATTTCACTAATACATTCTCAAGGACTCCTTCGGGATACATAATAGACCTGTCTGCCAATTGAATGATAACACATGTTTTCATCAAAAAACTCACGTTAAGTGGTTCATGAATGGAAAAAGGCATTATATTTATGGAGATTCTTAAATCACACATAGCTTTTGGATTCTTAAGTGGCCTATTTTGCATGGTATTAAAAATATGCCCCTATATTTACACTTTACTGGCATCCTCTACTGTAACACTGCAGATACATTTTCACCAACCCTTACCCTTTCATTTCTAGTTAATTTTCGCTTATTGGTGTAAAGCTCCTTAATGAACTTGGCATATCGCGGAATTTGTTTGATGGCATCCAAAAACGGTATGTTAATCTTGACATTTCAGAATGTTTCCAGGATCTCTTTTTCCTCTTAAACTTTCCGATGTTGGTTCAATCATCCTGGAAACGGGGATTGAATTTTAGGAAATAGAGGTTTTGTTCGGACCTATTTACATTTCTCATACTTTTCTTGGGTAGAATCTTGATCAAGATTTCTGTCAGGATTTGGTTCCAGTTCTTTTCCACTTCACAACGTTACTGCATTTGTGTTTTATCTTGGGTTAGGTTCCATTAGTGACGGTAGCTTTCCTTATGAGTTTATTTTCTCAATTGACGTGGTCAACTCTTTTATAGACACCTCAATTTTTTATTAAAAATCAAGCATATTAGTTGCTAATTTAGTAATCATGGTTTCTAGAGAGGTACCTGAATCTCGCATTTGTTGTGGAAACCGATTTTGGTATAGCTGGTTATACCGTGGTTAGCTCCATAACTCAAGTTAGAATAGTCTTTTCATCCTGGGTTATATGCTTTAGTGGAATGATCATATCGCCTTTAGGGTGGTACAAGAAAGTTTCCCACGGCATCCAAATAGGCCATAGTATTGTCACACAAACTAGGGCATACATTTGTAGTATGTTTGGGTGTTACACAAATTTTGCGTGGTTAAGTCAGTCCTATCTTTATTGCAAAAAGATAATTCATGATATTAATAAGTCTATCAACTTTATCTTCTAAAGTTGAATTTCTTAGCTGGTGAACCCTTCTAGTGGGTTTAGGATTGGCTCAGAATTATTGAGTATTTACAGCCATCACGGAGATCAAGTACCTTATCTGCTGGAGGGTCATGTTAACTAATGCTCCTCCACTGTCTGCATTTATCATATTCATTTCTATGGGCTTCAAGCCCTCATAGAAGTATTGGAGTAGAGACTGTTCTGTTATCCCACGTTGTGGGTAACTTTTACATAACTTCTTAAATCGCTCCCAATAGTTGTAAAAAGACTTTACATCTCTTTGCCTTATCTCAACAATCTCCCTCTTTAACTCAGTCGCACGCGATGATGAGAAAAATATGTTGAGAAACAAACGGGAAAGATTAGTCCAAGTTCTGATAGATCCAAGAGATAGATAAAATAATCATTCCTTAGTGGAATTTGTTAGGGAAAAAGGGAAAGCACGTAATTTGATTTGATTTTCAGTTACACCCTGAGGTTTCACACTAAGACAAACCATATAAAACTCTTTTAAATGTTGGTGTGGATTTTCATTTTGTAATCAATGAAAAGTCGGTAGCAACTGGAAATCCTAACTTTAGTTCAAAATTAGTATCTATAGTAGGATACGCAATGCATAACAGCTGTTGTTCTGCAGGAGCTTCAGCCATTTGCCAAATTGTTTAAGCCACAGGTTGTTGGGCTAGATTCAAGTTTACGTTAACCCCAATGTTAGACACTTCTTCTGGTGGATTGACACATATTCTTTCATTCTTTAGTGTTTAAGTAGGGTTTTCGTTAACCCTAGACTCAACTTCGTCACCTTTTTTTATTTTTGGGGGTAGGTTACTCTGAGTTCCTACCACCTCTGACTACTTTTTTCGTAGCTTCGTTTCTTTGCGATTAGCTCTCGTAATCTTTTCTATTTCTGAATCAAACGCAAGAATTCCTAGAACAAATCTCGTCATAAGAAAAAGAAACAAGATTAGTATGTTAACAATCCCCGGCAACGGCACCAAAATTTAGTGTGTCATTGAAAGCACAAAAATAACCTATCCCTAAGAAATAACGAAAATAATAATACAAGGGAAGTAGGGTCAAATCCTAGGGGCTGGATTGCTACAACATCTCGTTCTTCAAGATTTTGGGTACAGTCGTGCCCAAGAAAAATGGCGTACCTAGAAAAAAAAAAAACAGAATTAAAAGTATGAATGAGTTAAAATTGTGTAAATTGAAATTGCAATTGTAAAAAAGAACAGAGTTAAGGAAATACATTTTTCGGTTTGAGGGATTCCAGCCTCCGATTATCTCAATCCTCCTTTGGTTCAATCATCGGCTTTTAAGTGATCATTCTCATGACCGAATAAGCCAATTATAGTGGAAGAGGACGCCTGCGACCACCAGCTCCACTTAGGTTATAGCCATATGATTTAGAGGAACCTGACTCTAGCCAACTGTCACTTCTGTGGGACCATCTTACACTAGGTCATCGTTTCTCAATGGCGAATGCCACGCCATTTCGTCTCTTGGACTAACAACTTCTGATGCAGAAAGTTAACGAACAAACTATGCAACCTTTCCAAACATACAAAGCGGTTGTTCCTTGCACAAGATGAAAAGATTACTTTTAGAAGGACATGGACAGAAACGTCAGCCCTGTAATATGGAGAAATGATAAATAATTTTTGAGAAGGCTAAGTGCGAATTCTAAGTCTCATGAACTCTTTTGGAGGAGTCTTGATAACCTTTAGCTAGATGAGTTTAGTGGCTCATGCTTTTCAGGAAAAAGAAATAAGTTTAATGGAATAGAATTTTATTGAAAAAATAAAAGGAACCAAAAGCTAAGAGCTTTAAAGAGAAGAAGTCTTTTACAGAGAATGATGAGTGAATATTTATGTCACTCCATCCCTTATTTATAGTACATAAAAAACCTAATTTGTTCCTATTTAAACTCTAAAAGATAAATAAAAATATAATCTGAAATTAAATCTAACTAATATCCTAATAATATTAATAATAATCCTAAAAATAAAATTCAAATTTAAATAGAGTCTTTTATTCATAAATCTCTTATTTGAGTTTTTGCCCTAGGTCTTTTGCAGTTTGTATTTTTGACCCCACTTCTTCTCTATTTTGCATGCTGACCCATTTTATCTTTAAATTCACGCTTTTTGCCCCTGAACTTCTTTTTCCCTTCAATTTAGTCCCTACAAGATAAAAAATCATAAAAAACCCAAATTAGTAGAATCATACTCAAAATACATGAAACACTCCTAACTCGTATCTGTCGTCGGAATAGGGTTTCATAGTATTACCAAAATTCTCAAAATATTTTACAAATTATTTATGTAAATTACTATTTATTAACCGAGATTAATCAAAACGCCCCTTAATTAGACCCTCAAGGTCCCATCGAGCATTAGAAACAAATTGGGACTAAATTGGGATCTCTACGAATTTTTCGTAAAATTACAAAAATTTTCTAAGTTGCGGGCGCTGTGTGACTACACACGCCCATATTCCTAACCCATGTAACTCTCTAACTTCTAGAGCATGAAGACATTAAAGTCACACGGCCAAGTCACACGCTTGTGTGCTAGGTTATGTGGCGAATTTTAATTTTCAAATATTAGGTGCAGTTTTCACACGGCTGTGTCAACCACACGACTGAGACACATACCCGTATCTCTACCCGTGTGCCCAATTCTAAGCATTCCGTTTCTCATTTTTAAGATGCAGGGGACACACTGCCAGACCACATGCCCATGGGACAAGCCGTGTGTCACACACGGCCAAGACACACGCCAGTGTGTCTACTCTTGTGGACAAAATAAGGCCATTTCCTAGCCTCATTTGTCATTCCAAACTTACCATTTTCCTGCACTAAAACTCACAAGCATATATCCACCAATCCAACATCATATTCACATGAAATTTGACATCAAACATATGGTATTATCTCATACATCAATGGATATAAACTTACTCTTATCATAAATTTATGTGCTAATATAATTCCATCAAACCAACATACAATGGGCATTTATGTGATTACCAAAATATTACTTTAAGAATAGCCAAACTTAAACCATCACTAGCCACCCCAATGGCTAGATTACAAAACAACAATTACAAGCCATCATTGGACAAATAAGCTTATACATGCCATTATACCAAAACGAGATTTCTATTTGTACCAAAATGAGATAGTGGATAGTATGATGACTGCTCCAACTGACCACCAACCTTCGTGAGTTTTGAGCATTATAAAACAGGGAAAATTAAACGGAGTAAGCATTTTATGCTTAGTAAGTTTGTATAATGGAAAATAAACTTACCGGTCATATTTATTAATACAAGCATACATAAATTTACATTCCATCGATTTTGGGTAAGTTACCTAAACACATACACATATTCAACAAGTTAGTCACATAATCACATATGAATATCAAGTAAACATAGATAGGCTCATTACATTATAAGCTTCCATAAATTTCACCTTTCCACACTTCAAGAGTCTTTTCCGTCGAACTATTAAAATTTTTTATGGTTGTTCGGGTAATATACACATGCGTAAAAGTACCCATTAGAGTACATAATAAAAAGGCACACTCTTGAGTTGTACATTTTTCAGTAGGATTACTAGTCTAGGCTCAATCTTATCCGTAGCATATGCTCTAGAGAGCTTAATTTGGATTACCTGTCCGGATGCCAACCATAAAATAAAATAAAATAAAATAAAATTTTAAATTTTGGCTCAGATTTGTGATCCCGAAACCACTGTTTCAATCTCACCAAAAATAAGCTGTTACAACTCTCCCCCATTAAAATTTTTCGTCCTCGAAAATTCTTACCAGGAAAAAGGTTAGGGTATTGCTTCCTCATGGTATCCTCAGGCTCCTAAGTAGCTTCCTTTAATCCATGCCGTTTCCAGAAAACTTTTACCAAAGCCACCTTTTTATTTCTTAGCTTTTTCATCTCATATGCCAGCATTTTAATCGGTTCCTCATTGTAAGTCATATCATGCTGAATCTCAACTTCTGTTGGAGTAATAATGTGTAAAGGATCTAATCAATATCGTTGTAGTAAGGACAGATAAAACACACTATGAATCTTATCAAGCTCCGATAGTAATGCTAAGCGATATGCAATAGACCTGATTCTTTCAATGATCTCATAAGGCCCAATTAACCGTGGACTCAGTTTTCCTTTAAGACCGAATCAGAGAACTTTCTTCCAAGGTAACACTTTAAAGAATACTTTATCACCAACCTGAAGCTCTATCTCTTTCCGCTTTAAATCAGCATAAGACTTTTGACGGTCTGAGACCGCTTTCAAACTGTCCCTAATTATCCTCACCTTTTTTTTGGTTTCCCTGATGAAGTTAACTTCATGTATCTTTTTCTCACTTAACTCTGTCCAATACAATAGAGTTCAATATTTGCGACCGTATAGAGACTCATACGGTGCCATTTTAATACTGGACTGATAACTGTTATTGTAAGCAAATTCAATCAAAGGCAAATATTTTACCCAGTTACCTCCAAATTCAAGTACACAACACCAAAACATATCTTCTCAAATCTGTATCACACGTTCAAATTGTCCATCTGTTTGAGGATGGAATGCAGTACTAAAGTGTAAATGAGTGCCCAAAGCTTCTTGCAACTTACTCTAAAATAGTGATGTAAACCGAGGATCTCTATCTGAAATAATGAAGATTGGCACTCCATGTAGCCTCACTATCTCAGAGACATACAACTCAGCCAATTTATCCAATGAGAAATCTGTACGTACTGGGATAAAATGTATAGACTTCGTTAAATGATCGACAATTACCCAGATGACATCTTTCTTTTTCGATGATAAAGGTAATCCCATTATAAAATCCATAGTAATTCTTTCTCATTTCCATTCCGGTATTGTAATTGGCTGTAATAATCTCGAAGGTACTTGGTGTTCAGACTTCACTTGCTGACATATCAAACACTTCGATACAAATTTAGAAATATCATGTTTCATTCCTAGCCACTAGTACATCTTTTTCAGATCGTTATACATTTTATTACTACCAGGATGAATAGACATGTTACTATTATGAGCTTCACTCAAAATCTTCTGTACTAGTTCTGAACTTTTTAGTACACATACTCTGTCTCTGAATAACAAACAACCATCAGGCCCGATCTGAAATTCTGAGTTAGGAGTCGGTTCACTTTGCTTGCAACTTACTATCATTTTTCTGAGCTTCAGATATCTGTTGCAAAAACGTCGGTCTAACTTTTAACTCATCTATTATTGAACCATCATCAAATAAAGACAACTGGGTGTTCAATACCCGTAAAGCAAATAAAGATTTCAGGCTCGGAGCATCCGCCACTACATTAACTTTCCCCAGATGGTAATCAATGAGATCATAATCTTTCAATAATTCCAACCACTTATGTTGTCTCAAATTCAGTTCTTTCTGTGTTATCAAATACTTCAGACTTTTATAATCTGTAAAGATGTGACATTTTTACCAAAAAGATAATGCCACCATATCGAGATCATGTAAAGAGTTATTTTTTCATACGGTTTTAGCTGTCTAGATGCATGAGCCACTACTTTACTATCTTGCATTAATACACATCCCAAACCATTTAATGAGGCATCGCTATAGACTATAAAATTTTTACCCGATTCAGGTTGGACTAATATTGGTGCTTCCGTCAGTAAAGCCTTTAATCTATCAAAACTCTACTGGCACTTCTCAGTCCACTTGAATTTCACTTCTTTTTACAACAATCGAGTCATCGGATAAGCTATCATTGAAAACCCTTTATCAAATCTCCTATAATATCCTGTTAGTCCCAAAAAACTTTTGACTTCTGAAACATTCTTTGGTGGCTTCCAACATACAATAGCTGAAATTTTGTTCGGATCCATCCGAATACCCTCTGTAGATGCAACATGTCCAAGGAAACTAACTTTCCGTAGCCAGAATTCACATTTACTGAATTTAGCATACAGTTGTTTATCACGCAGAGTTTGCAATACAATTCTCAGATGCTCAGTATGCTCATTAACATCCTGTGAGTAAACCAAAATATCATCAATAAAAACAACTACGAACCTGTCTAGGTATGGTCTAAAAATTTTATTCATTAAATCCATAAATACCTCCAGGGCATTTGTTAATCCGAATGGCATCACCAAAAACTTATAATGCTCATATCTGGTTCTGAAAGCTGTCTTCGGCACATTTGAATCTTTTACCCGTAGTAGATAGTAACCAGATCGTATGTCAATTTTTAAAAATACTGTGAAACCTTTTAACTGATCAAACAAGTCTTCTATAAGAAGCAACGGGTACTTATTCTTTACTGTGACTTTATTAAGCTATTTGTAATCGATGCATAATCTCAATGATCCATCTTTCTTCTTTAGAAACAATACCGATGCACCCCATAGTGAAAAGCTGGGTCGAGCAAATCCTCTATCAATCAACTCTTGCAACTGTACCTTCAGCTCTTTCAATTCAGTAGGAGCCATTCTATATGGTGCTATAGATATCGGCATCGTTCCAGGTACAAGGTCTATGGAAAATTCCACCTCTCTAGTAGGAGGTAAACCAGGTAGTTCTTCTGAAAATACCTCAGGAAATTTACAAACGACCGCCACCGACTGGATTCTCAACTCTGATACTTTGGTATCCAATACAATAGCAAGATAAGCCTCATACCCTTTTTAAACATATCTCTGTGCTGATATTGCTGAAATCACATTAGACATCCCATCCAGTTTCTCAAATTCAACCCGAAGTAACTCACCATTTTGACACTTCAATACAATATATTTATGCTTACAATTTACCACTGCATCGTGTTGGGTTAACCAATCCATTCGCAATATTACATCAAATTTATCAAAAGGTAACAACATCAAATTAGCTGGAAAGCAGTGACCCTCTACCATCAACAGACAATTCTTACAAATTTTATCCACTATAACATGCTGACCCAAGGGTTTGAAGCTTTAGTTATAAATTCGATGAATTCAACAATCATATTTTTATTAGACACAAATTTCGTACATATATATGAATGCGTGGAACCGGGATTAATCAAAGCAATAATATCAGTATCAAGTAAAGATAATGTACCAGTGATAACATCTGGTGCTGAGGCATCTTCTCTTGTACGTATCGCATACGTTCTTGCTGGAGCCCGAGCATCAGATTTAGCTGTTGAATCTTTTGCAGCACTACGACTACCACCAGTATTTTTGGAATACCATGGTGGTTACCCCTAAAGACAGGATTACTCAGCTTCGGGGTCTGTTCGATGTCTTTCTCAACCCTTTTCGGGAAATCTTTAAGAAAATGGTCGAGAGAACCACACTTAAAGCAAGCTCCACTTCTCATTCGACACTTTTCAAAGTGTAATTTATTACAGATATTGCATCGTGGTTTGGGGTTTCCAACACTCCTAACACTCCCAACACTGGTTGTTAAGGGAAACGAAAACCTCGGGTTAGTGCGTTTAGAACTTCTTTCCTTTCCCGAATACTCCCTTGATGTAGCAAAAATCTCATGATAATTCTTTGATTTCTTTGAAGCAGATGATTGCATCTTATTTATAAATCTCTTGCTCGTAACCTGAGCTTCCCTTTCCACTTGCCTTTTTTCTTTGCTTAATTCCTCAACCTTGTGTGCTCGTTCAGCCAACACCACGAATTCTCTTAATTTCAGAATTCCAATTAATAGCTTGATATCTTTGTTTAGCCCTCCTTCAAATTGTTTGCACATTTCGGCTTCAGTCTGAACCCATTCACTAGCATACTTACTCAATTTAACAAATTCTCGTTTATATTCGGATACTGTATTATTTCCCTGTTTGAACACTAGAAATTCTTTCTTTTTTTGATCCAGAACCTCTGACTAATATACTTCTTTTTGAACTCTGTTTGGAAAAACTCCAATGTAATATTTTCACTAGGTACTACAAAAGATATGATTTTCCATCAATGGTAGGTTGTGTCTTTCAACAAAGATACCGCACATTTCATACATTCGACTAGTGTACATGATAACTCTGGATCATCATCGACCGTAGCCGTAAATTCTTCAGCACCATGTTTTCTGATTTTATCCACTAGAGCCTTAACAATTCTAACAGGTCTAGCATCCTGTGGCGTTTCATCAAGTTGTGAAGCAAGTGGGGGAGGTCGTTGAACAACAGGGTTTGTTCTCATATATTCACTAAACCATTCATCCATCAATTCAAAGAAGGCTGTATTTGCCGCCTCACTTCGGCCGTCAGATACGGGTCTTCTACTACCACTAGATGTAGCTCGTTGCACAGAAGCTTGAGTAGCGCTCTCAGCTTCCTCAGCCTTGGCTCTAGATTAGTTGGAAGACATTACTATATGAAAATACATTTAAAAGCGATCAGGAGATATCACGCTATCATAATTTATATAATGGCATGTATAGCTAAACTCGTACTTTCTACGTTAGTCTGAGAATCGGTTAAACTGTGGCTCTAATACCACTAAATGTAACACCCCTAACCCGTATCTATTGTTGAAATAGGGTTTCAGAGCATTACTAAAATTTTTAAAATATTTTAAAAATAATTTATGTAAATTACTATTTATTAACCGAGATTATTCAAAACGTCCCTTAATTGGACCCTCGAGGTCCCATACGAGCATTAGAAACGAATCAGGACTAAATCGGGACCTCTATGAATTTTTCACAAAATTACAAAAAAAATTAAGTTGCAGGGCTCACACGCCCATGTGGTCTAGGGACACGCCCGTGTCCTTAACTCGTGTAACTCTCTGACTTCTAGGGCATGAAGAAATTGAAGTCACACGGCCAAGTCACACGTTGTGTGTCAGGCTGTGTGGTGAATTTTAATTTTTAAGTTTTAGGTGCAGTTTTTACACAGCCGTGTAACACATCTGTGTTCAAGGCCGTGTCAACCACACGGCTGAGACACAGCACGTGCCTCTGCTCGTGTGTCCAATTCTAAGCATTCAGTTTTTCATTTTTAAGATGCAGGGGACACACGGCCAGACCACATGCCCATGGGACAAGCTGTGTGTCACACACGGCTAAGACACGCCTGTGTGTCTACTCGTGTAGACAAAATAAGGCCATTTCCTAACCTCATTTGTCACCTAAAACTTACCATTTTCCTGCACCAAAACTCACAAGCATATATCCACCAATCCAACATCATATTCACATAAAATTTGACATCAAGCATATGATATTATCTCATACATCAATGGATATAAACTTACTCTTATCATAAATTTATGTGCTAACATAATTCCATCAAACCAATACACAATGGGCACTTATGTGATTACCAAAATATTACTTCAAGAATAGCCAAATTTAGACCATCACTAGCCATCCCAATGGCTAGATTACAAAACAACAATTACAAACCATCATTAGCCAAATAAGCTTATACATGCCATTATACTAAAATGAGATTTTTATTTGTACCAAAATGAGATAGTGGATAGTGTGATGACTGCTCCGACCGACTTCCAGCCTTCGCGAGCTTTAAGCACTATAAAATAGGGAAAATTAAATGAAGTAAGCATTTTATGCTTAGTAAGTTCGTAAGCATTTTATGCTTAGTAAGTTCGTATAACGGAAAATAAACTTACCGGTCATATTTATTAATACAAGCATACATAAATTTACATTCCATCGATTTTGGATAAGTTACCTAAACACATACACTTATTCAACAAGTTAGTCACATAATCACATATGAATATCAAGTAAACATTGATGAGCTCATCACATTACAAGCTTCTATAAATTTCACCTTTCCACACTTCAAGAGTCTTTTCCGTCGAACTATTAAAATCTCGATGGTTGTTCGGGTAATATACATATGTGCAAAAATACCTATTAGGGTACATAATAAAAAGGCACACTCTTGAGTCGTACATTTTCCAGTAGGATTACCAGTCCAAGCTAAATCCTATCCGTAGCATATGCTCTAGAGAGCTTAATTTGGATTGCCCGTCCGGGCTAAATCCAAGGTATAACCTAAGGTCAAGAGGGCTTACATTAGAATTACCTGTCCGGGCTAAATTCTATTTGCAACATATGCAATATTATTCTTAACCTATCGAAATTCAACATTCGACCGGAACATGATCATTTGTCTATATTACACAACATTAAGACTATTTCATTATGTATATATCATCTCACACATATCAACACAATTACACAACTCAATTCAAGCATATTAACATACATATTTAAGTAACATGAACTTACCTTAAAAATGGTTTATTTGAATTTCCACTGATCCGAAAACTTTTGCTTTCCTCGATCTAGTTTAGTGATTGGTCTTTCCAGATCTATATGGGTAAATTTAACTATTAACCTATCACATTTCATATACATTTGCATCCTATTGCAACCTAGGCAAAATTATCATTTTGCCCCTATCTTTTTCAAAAATTCTGATTTCATCCCTAAACTCGGAAAATGAAATTCATGAAATTTAACCCTCTTTCCAAGCCTAGCCAAAATTTATATACTACATTTACAACACATACGTTTCACAAATTTTAGAATTTTCCATGGGTTTTACCACTTTTTCATTTTAGTCCCTAAATCAAGTTTTCATCAAAAATTACTTTGTAAAAGTTGTTTATCTATGAACAACTTTTCATTTTCTACCATAAATTTCTAATTTTCAGCATATTCATCCATGACCCAAATTTCATATCTTGATAAATTTTCAAATAAACCCCCTAAATAGAAAGATTAGGCTATCACGATTCTAAAAATATAAAAATTACTAAAAACGTGACTTGATTTCATACATTATTAAGCTTGAAAAGTTTTCTTCCTCTCTCCTAGGGTTTCCATAGAAAACTTAGGGAAGATGATATGAAATTAGATGATTTTTTTCTTTTTAATTAATTATCATCTAATAATTTTATTAATTTCCAATTTAGTCACTACCCTTTTCTAATTTTTCCATGGATGAGTTATTAAAATATCTACTAACTACTCTTCAATGGTCTAATTACCATATAAAGACCTTAAGTTTTGAATTCCATAGCTATTTGATACCTATAGCTACTAGAACTCAACGTTTGCATTTTATGTAATTTAGTCCTTCCCTAATTAAACACACAATCGGTAAAATTTTCATATCAAAATTTTCATATGACCTTCCTATCATGATGCCAACCATAAAATAATTTTTTTAAATTTTAGCTCGGATTTGTGATCCCGAAACCACTGTTTCGATCTTACCAAAAATGGGTTGTTACAATATATATGCAATTAACATATAAAAGTATGTCATTTTAGAGTATTATCAAATATGCTTTTGAAGTTTATGTTTTGTTTGATGGATCTTTAGTGCCTTAGTATGTTTAAGTCATTTTGGCCACTTTTAGGTACTTGTAATCTATGATCCTTTTAGTATGTTTATGATAATATGTGAATGGTTATAATTGATGTCATTTGGTAGTTAAAGGAACTAGGTTTTGTACTTGAAATGTGGCTATGTTACTTTGTTTTGATCAATGACATTTGGTATAAATGTGGTGCCTTTGAATGGCACATTGGTTAGGTAAAATAGGTTGATTGATTTGGTATGTTTATATGTGCTTAAAAGGTATTTAAGTATCTTGAATGTATGCACAAATGGAATGGTTGATTAGGTATGTTTTGGCCTTGAAATGGCTTGTTTTTAGGGTCAAATTCTAGAGCACATGGCTCAGCACACAGTGTGTCACACACTGCAGCTGGCTACACTAGTGTTTCATCAAGTTAATTTTGGTGTATCAAGTCAGTGTGTTACACAGCCATGTGTCACAAGTCAGAGAGTTACAGGTTCTAGCACACAGCGGTGTGACCCAACTCAGTGAGTTACACGGTTTGAGACACAGGCTGGGACATACCCGTGTGTCCCTTTGTTCAATTGTTACACGGCCTGAGCTATGTCACATGGCCTAGCCATACAATTTCGTGACCTCTGTTTTTAAATTTTGCAACTTTTTCCCAAATCTTTTAATTTGTTTCAAATTAGTCTCGAATTGCTTCTAAACTATTTTTAAGACCTCGAAGGCTCGATTTAGGGCCCAAATGCTTATATTTGATAGGTTTTTAATGAGGTTTATTAAATTAATGTTAAATGATTTTATTGAGATGATTTGATGTTAAACATTGTTCCAATTGTTCAATAATGCTCTGTAATCTTAATTCGACGACAGAGATAGGTTAGGGGTATTACAATAAGTCATGATTAGCCAGGTCTTTGAATGAGGTGAGCTTGTGGGCTAGGTCATTGAGAGATCCAAATTGATTCGTTAAAGCGGTAATGGACAATGAAGGTTTGCAATTATGGGGTGAGAATATGCGAAACAAGTTTTATTTTAGTTTCAGTTTTCACCTTTTCTTTTTTCATAAACATAAAAAAGTTTTAATAAATGGAAAACATAGAAAAGAGATGGAGAAAAGAGGAAAATAGAATAGAAGCTAAAGAGAAAGGAAAAGAAAAAGAAAAAAAAAGGTTGAAAGAATAAAAAAGTAAAAAAATTAAATTGCTAAAAAAAATTAAGAGCTGTTAAAATTTTTATTTGAAATGATTATTTAACTTACTAAACAAAACAGGCTATTTTGCTAGTTTAGCTTTTAATCGAGGAATAATGATGAAACAAGTAAGATAAACATACAAAAAGAGAATTCTGAAACTAACAAATTATAATAAGAACACAAGAAAAGAAAGAAAATGGTAGGTCGCACGTTCCTGGTTCGCCACGACGACTCGACGTTTACCGTCGATTACGACACCGACGACGGTTTTGAAGTCTCTCTCTCTCTACAAATAAAATTATTTTGTCATTTCCTATTATTTATTTTCTCTCTCTACAGCTTTTTTTCTCTACTTTGATAATTTCAGGTATTTCAATTTCAGCTCTTCTCTCTCACTTCAATTCCTCCCGATGAACAAAAGGTCGAATGCTTCTCTCTCACACTCTTTATCTCTCTAATGAGACCCTTTTTTTATGATTGATTTTGGATGGTGCAGATCGTCGGGGAAGATAATGACCGAATCGTATCAGATGATTCCGATCTGGCCGCCGTTTCGGAGAAGCTTCAATTGGTATCGATCACCTCTGAGGAGGCGAGAAAACCGGAGAAACAAGAAGAAACGACGAGTAGCACTGCTGGCGCCGGGAACTTTGATGCTGGGACCAGCGTTATGTCCGATGAGGAATTAGCGCGAATGTTGCAGGTTTACTTCTAGATATTGAGTCAATTAAATGAGTTTGCTTTTAGCTATGAACTAACTTAAAATGTCAGTATTTTTTCCCCCTAACTCTTTAGTTTGGTTTTATTTTGGTCAATTTTAGGCAGAGGAAGAAGCACTTTTGCTTCAACAATATGTAGCAGGTGACAATCGTGCGCAATTTGAAGAAAAAGTTCGGCCCTATATTAGCAAAGTTCTCTTGGTAATATCATTTATTTCTTCTTTCTATGCGTGCAAGTTTGGTTTATTGATATGTTTATTAGTTAATTTGGTTTATGAGAAAATGTAGAAAAAATCTATTGCTTTTACTGCTGGATAATTAGTGCATTGACTTTCTTTGGGGAAAAGTTGTTAGGAATGGAGGAAACTGTAGTATCTGTCAATCCTATAGTGATTATGAGCTTTTATCTTTTTGAACTTCTTGGATAACAGGAGAAGAAAGATATTGAATTTCTAAATGTTATACTTTAGCTGCAAGGAAAAGAGGATAACTGATTTTAATGAATACTATAGGAATCAGAAGATGGGTATCTTTCCTTACTGTTTATTTTGTCTATTGATATAGTATGAGGATCCTGTGCGCCAGGAAGCAGCTCGGAAGACAGTTCGTTTAGATAATCTTGAGGAGAAAGCATTGGTTTCTTTGGCCAAGGTGAGGGCTCTCTGGACTTATGCAATTTAGAAGATTTTAGGAAGTGCTACAAAATATCAGTATCAATGGTCCTATATCTTTTTCCAATCTGGAAATATTTGAGAGCTCTATATTGTGCATAATCATTGCTGTCTATCAAAGTTAATATATTATGACCACCTACAGGCAAGGATCAAAGAATAAGGGTTTTGTTTCTGTTAAAATTGACATTTCATTTTTCTATATATGAGATTAAGAACCATCCTATTTTTAGACTTTATTTTGCAATGACTCATGATAATGAGTGATTTTTCTAAATATGCTTTAGGAGGGGAACTTTAAACCATCAAAAGTTGAAGAAGATCATGTTTTCCTGCTCCAGCTGCTTTTTTGGTTCAAAAGCTCTTTCAGGTTCTTTTTTCTACTTTATATTTATCATTTTGCTCAGACTTTATAAAGTTTCATTTGGCTTCCATGCAAAGGTGGCAGAATGAAGCTTGTAACTCCAAATTGGTCGAAATTGTGTTCTCTATTGCATAGACATTGCTGATCTTAAGTTCTGGTCTTGCAGCTGGGTTAATGCACCTCCTTGTGATGGATGTGGGAATGAAACCACGGCTCAAGGGATGGGTGATGCACTCCCTTCAGAAATTCAATATGGGGCAACTAGAGTTGAACTTTATCGGTCAGTGCGCACAAAACATTTTTCTTACCATTTTTTATTTTATTTAATTCATAACGGTCAATTTGTAATCTCTTGTTTAGTTTAATCCATATTTCCATTTGGTCCTTCCTTGAAGCCTGATACATAGATGGCCAAGGCCCTTTTACTTATAATTTCAAAAATTAGTAATTTATACCTAGGATTTGTTACATTCATTTTTTTTTTTACTTTTCTGTTTTGTAGCACAAAGAATGGTTACTACTTACCATCCAATCTCTCCATTTCATTTTCTCCACTGTCTATTACTAATTACTATAAAATATAATTTCTGAAAGATTTGATTTTTGCTTTGTCAGCTTGTTTATAACGCCTCCTGCACAAATGTTTAAGTTATTTTGCCAAATTGTTTTTCTTTGAGTTATTTTACCAGCTCAAGTTCCTATCATTTATTTAGTGAGTTTTCTTTTAAATGAAGGTTGTGATTTGTCATACGGATGAAATTGAGGTTGATAAGTTTGGTTGAGGCACTGTTGTTTCCATTGCTATATTCACAGTCATAACTTGGTTTCCGATAATTGTCTGTTAGAAAGCAAAGTTAATTCTTTGGTGAAAAACTGCAGTTGCAATTCTTGTTCAAGAGTTACTCGGTTCCCACGCTACAGTGATCCACTGAAGGTATGAATCTGTATTAGTTTGTTCTATCATTATCCTCTTTTTTTCTCTGGAGAGGGGTTCAAGTACTCCTTGTTTCATGAATTTTATCCTTTTCTTTTTGCAGCTTGTAGAAACAAGGAAGGGGCGTTGTGGAGAGTGGGCTAATTGCTTCACATTGTATTGTCGTGCTTTTGGTTATGAATCTCGTCTGGTTAGTCATTTATATACCAATTCAGTCCCAAAATTCAACTGTCTAGAACACAAATCTTCTCTTGTTACAAAGAGAGGTTAAGCTAATTCAGAATAAGAAAGAAAATTTCTTCTAACTAGTGTGCGGGCCATCTATTTTGACCCATATTCAGCATATATGGACCTGGATTTGTTAATTGTTTTTATCTGAAGCTTGGGATGATAGGATATGTGTAATATCTAGTCTTCTAAACAAAAGGAATCAGTTAAAGTGGAATAAAAAGATTTTGAAATTCAGTGAAGAACCATTAATTTGAAATTAGGAGAATGCTTGACCTGGATGATTTTGGTTCCGTCTGAATTAAGTTCAAACAAAGAACATGTTCAAGCTTGGGATGTCTTGTTTGCTTATGTAAATGAAACCCATTTTTAGCTTTATAAATTATGACTTACAAGTGGTTCCTGTGCTGACAATTGTGGTAGTTGAAGCTATTGGTTCTGCAATATATAAAGTCAACATTTCTGTTGGCGTGTATCTAGAATTGTATGCTTTATGAACAGCAAATTCATGCGTGGTTGTATGCATCTTTATTAGCTCAAACTGTTGAAAGATGAGATTCCACTGGATTCCTGATAATTTGCTTACTTGAGATGATGATGTTTATTTGTACAACTGTTAATTTCCAGGTCCTGGATTTTACAGACCATGTTTGGACAGAGTGCTATTCAGAAGCTCTAGGAAGGTAAAAACACTCAAATTTGATGCTTTATATCTTCTACTGGGAAGATCCTAACCCTGTAATGAATAGACTAAACTATATGGTCATTCTATCAATCAGTTTTACATACAATTTTTACAGGTGGATGCATCTTGATCCTTGTGAAGCAATATATGACAGACCACTATTATATGAAAAAGGGTACTCTTAAGTGTTTTATTATCCTTTTTTTTTTTTAACAATTACTTTTATTTTGGTTTTGATACTAGACTGTGTTTTTAGTAAACACTTTCTTTATACAGGTGGGGAAAGAAATTAAATTATGTAATTGCTATTGCAAAAGATGGAGTTTATGATGTCACTAAACGTTATACACGGAAGTGGAATGAGGTAATTATGATAAAAAATTTAACACTCAATTGCTTCTAATGCTTCGCTTCTTATTCTTAGAATGCTTATTCATGCATTGTTATGAAGAACATGATACTCTCCCGAACTCACCTTGTTGTTCATTACCATTTTTTCAGCTTTTGTCCCGACGAACCATTACCACAGAGTCCTCTGTGGTGTCTGTTCTCACTTCACTTACCAAAGAATGCAGAAGGAACTGTACATCTCAAGTTCTTTCGATACTTGAAGAACGTGACAACATTGAAAGGGAAGCTCTAGAGAGAGATTTACGTTCTACTGATGATGCTCCAATCTCCTTACCTGGGAGGCAAAGTGGGGATAAACAATGGCGCATTGCAAGATCAGAATTTGGGACTGAGTCTCTGAGTTCATCTTCTTGTACAGTTCGCATATGCAGTGATGAGCATGTTACGAAAATATACAATGCATTTTTTTCTATCCTTCATAAGTTTGTTGAGGATTCCTTAACTGCATCAAAAGGTGTTGAAGTTCTCAAGATTCTTAGAGCAACTGTTGTAGATCTCAAGAAATTACCGTATAAAAAAAGGAGAGCTTCTTTAAAGCCTAACTCTATTGTTGGAACATCTTTGGTGCATCAGTTGCTGCCCTCTTTTAAAGAGTTGCTTAATGCTCTTTCACTGAAGAGTGAACTGGATAGCAATGGCATTCTCAGTGTATGCTTAGCTGGTGATCCTGTTCAAACTGCCTTAGCGTTACCTGTTGCCTTGCATGCTTTGGATGAACTGATCAGTGATCTTAGCAAATGTGACAACTTTAGTAAAGGCTCACTATCCTTTCCTCTTCTAAGATTGAATAGAATATGTTCTGGAGCAGTCCTTGCGAGCGGTGAGGAGCTTCCTTTTGGGAGTGTAAGTAATAATAGCCTTATGTTCCATATCTTACATTTGAATATGAAGTGTCTGCAAGTGCCACAGAAATTAATCTTAAAATTCCACACTGAATATTTTCAGGCCACAGCAGCATTTGATGGAACTCGCATGTCTAAATGGGAGGAACCTAATGGTGCTAAAGGTACCATGAACAATGAGCATAGTAGCTTTTGTCTGGGTATTACTCATTGATATCAAAACCCAAGGGAGAAAAATTACTGCAGAAAATTAATTTATGACCTGATGTTTGAACGCTTAGCGCTAAGTACAAGACTATCAATCCTTCAACCATGCCAAGTAGAAGACTTGGCTCACCGTAGATTTTAATTGATAAAATGTTTTTCATTGAAACATCCTCTTAGTAGTTGAATCCCATCTTGTAGGTTGTTGGATTATGTACAAACTATCAGCGAATATGCAGGAACTTGTTGCATATGAGTTAATGTCTGCCAATGATGCTCCTGAACGAGACCCAATGGATTGGTATGATCTGCTTATGTCTCTAAGCGTGCTCTTTGCTTTTAAATACCACGTGCCATTTATGATGGTCCTACTTTATGCCTATGTTAGGTCACTAGTTTAGATGAGTCTTTTAGGAAGCATTTATTATTACTACACTTAAAATCATTATATTCAGTGTAATCAGCTGCAATAAATGTCTCTTTCCTAAAGCGATGAACATAACTTGTAATTTCTTCGGAAAATGAGATTACTTTTGAAGCTGAAAAGCTTCTGCCTCGAATGGAAATTTAAAGAGTTATCCATGTTTAGTGAAATATCTTTTTTAGTTTCAAAGTTCTGATTCTCTGAAGTGTTATTTAACCTTTAATGGGTAAAAATATTTCTGCAGATCATGTTGGTCATCTTCCTAACATTTTAATCTTTATTTAACAGGGTGGTTGAGGGAAGTAATGATGGAGGATTGAGCTGGCATGTTTTGGATGAACGAAGGTCCGAGATGTTTGATAAACCTTTCCAACGCAAAACGTATAATGTCAAATCCACAGGTTTCTTATCAAATTTGTTCAGGTGAACTATTTTTTTATTTCGTAGGTAGTATATATGCAAGTTTTAAGTTGGTCGATCTTGAAACCTTATTAATGATATCATGGATGACAGATTTCGGTTCTTGGCGGTAAGGGATGTTAAATCAACGTCACGGCTGCAAGTAGGTAGTATTGACCTCTATGCTAAGCAAAATTGACAATTTTCATTACTTAAGTGAAGACAAACAGTTCCAACTTGTATTCGTGGCTTTCCTGCCTCCAAGCCGCATTGTGTTGGTTAAGAATCTGGCTTGAGTGGAGTATTTATTGATGTGCTAAATATTTTCCCCAAGTTATGTCCTGGAGCCAAAAAAAAGAAAAGAAACACTAAACTAGCGGATGATTTATATATATATATATATATATATATCTATATATATACATACATTCAATGTCATTGTTGCATAAAAGAATTGAGATAAAAGAAAATCAACATTTGTTAGGGCCAACGTTTATCTATCGAAATCGCCTCCAATTAGGGTATAAGCAGGAGCTCAGTTTTGAGTTGTCAGAATTAAAAGCTCAACTAAAAACTTGGTTCAAGTTATTCTTTTTAAAGTTTGATTTCAATTTGAATAAAAATTAAACCACTCCAATGTTCACTTTATTAGACTCGTATATATGAGTTATCTATTTTTTTTTTAATTTCAAATTTATTTATTACGTTTGAATTCGAACTTTTATTTTCATTGATATTAATTTTTTTAAAAAGTAAAATATGTATTTGCAATTTTTTATAACAGGAAATTGAATTAAGTTTCTTTTGGTTTCCTAAGGAATTTATTCGAGTGAATTCAACAATTAATCTTTTGTGTTCTGTTGACCTATTAAGGGGTAAATATTGGTCATGAGTTTTAAAGCTGTTTAGTTCTCAGGGTGAGAATCAAACCTTTTTGCGGAGTAGGGAGTAGAGCTGTGAACAGAAATAGTGAGATTGCAAAACGAGTCAGGAACTTGGATTGAGGAACAATCAGAAATGTTGAAATTGGTTGCAGAACATTTTCAACGGACGGATGATAAACTTGTGGGATAGGATGGAGATTGGTGATGGAATATTGAAGGCAATTGAATATGAATATTTCGACACTCGTCCAAGGTCGAAAAGATCTATTAGCGGCTCCATTTATTGCAGATGAAATTAAAGAAGACACTATGAACTTTGAAAAGCTGCTTACAACAATATTTTAAAGTTCTAGTAAATAGGTTGGAGAGGGATAATGTCGGATCTGATTACTCCTCATAATGCTTTTGTTCGGAAACAAAGTATTATTGTGGGAAGTAAAATTCTTACTAGTATTAAGAGGAAGGGCCAAGGAAAAGGTATTTTAGAAACGTTTAAAATTGGTATGTTTAAAGTTTGTGATAAGGTTAGTTGGAGTTTATAATGGAAGTGTTGGATGTTATGGGATTCAGCCACAATTGGCACTAATTCATACATCAATGTATTAATATTGTATAATAGAAGATGTTAATAAACGAAAATCCCATAACAGAGTGACTTATTGTCGCATTTTATTTATTCTCTCTTTGAAGCTAATACAGGTTGAGAATGAATGTGATATTCAAAGAAGTAAAATTGGTAATCATTGCATGCCTAATCTTTTAGCTCCTATTTGCTACATCTTCTTCGGTGCCACAATTCAATCTCGTCAGAGAATAAATCATATATTGTCAACTCTTTTGGTCTCTTGATAAATTAAGGAAAATCAAGCATTTTCTTTAATCCTTCTAGGAAGGCATACATAGATGGTTTACTGAAATACTAGGGGTGAAAAGAGCAGCACAATTGGGTAAGTACGTTGGTTTGCAATTGGGATTAGTTTTTTTTTTTTTTCCATCCTATTATTGACAAAATTGCGTCAGAAGTTAGCTGTGTGGAAATCTAAATGCCTCACTCGTGGAGAAATGCATACTCTGTTAAGGTCTGCGTTGAATTTTATTCTCTTATATATTTTTTCTTGTGTTAAAGCTCCTTGGTATATAACATATAAGATTGATCAAATTACTCGGAATTCTTGGTGGAGGCATGATGAACAGCAAAAGAAATTTCATATGTGTAGGTGGGATCAACTCTGTAAACCAATTAACGAGAGCAGACTGTGATTTTCACACGCTAGGTTAGTGAATAATGTACTACTCAGTAAACATGCATTAAGACTAATCACAAAACCATGGCCGTTATTACAAGGCACAATGCTGGCAATAGGGGCGAACCCAGAAAGTTTTAGTGGGGGTGGGGGGGAAGGATAAAAATTAAATTGTTGGGGACCAAACCTAAATATTTATGGTAAAAAGGGTTAAATTGAATTGAGAGTTTTCTAAGGAGGTTTAGAATTGAAATGAAACCCTTTTATCCTGCTTGCTCCATTTGGATTCATCCCTGGCTTGCAAAATACTATCAACAATTTCACCTGTTGGATGTTATCCACAGGGCATCGAATTCTTGGATTTGGAAAAGTTTATTAAAGGGTAGGGATGCATGCAAACATGGTATTGATGTACATATATGAAATGGGGAGGGTAAAACCATACTGGGGATTTCCTTTGTAATCCATGCATCACAATTACCGAATAAAAGGTCGCAACAACCAAGTAACATCCTTAACGCATCGAGGTAATATGGAGTGAAATTCCAATACTAAATGATAATTAGGAGATAATTGGTGGAAAGAACTTGTTACTCATGGCTATTCCATTAATTTGGTGTTGGAGGGGGGGGGGGAGAGGAAAAGTTATTTTTGAAAGTTTTGTTATTATAAGAAGTTTTCAAGTCAATTTTGTAAAGGAAACCTTAAAAATTAGTAGAACGATATGTTTGTTAAGAGATGATGGAGAGGAAGGTCGGAGCAGACTCTAAAAAAAAAAAAAAAGAATAAAGGCAGGCAATGGTGATGAAAGCAATAAGAGAGTGAGAAAGAGTGGTTATTGTTATTGTAGAAAGAAAATTGTAAAGAATTTTTTTTCTTTGAGTACTCAAGTTTGTTAAATGATATAAAAGTTCAAATGAGACTTTTAAGTCTCTATTTATAGACATAGACATTGAAAACAAAAGTTAAAAAAAAAAAAAAACAATTATAAAAAGAAAGTGGGTATGAACATGTTAAAATGGTGATAGTGGGATTAAGAGAGGTTACTTGAATGTGGAAAAATAGAATGCAAATTATATAGATAAATGGTTAAAATGACAATTATATGCAAGTTATACTCGCATAAAATATTTTAGTAAAAAGGATTTTAAGTGCAAATATATTGTTTGTTCAATGAAGAAATAAGAAGGAAACACTTGTATTCAAAGAAATTTTAAAGAAGTTAATTTCTTAATAGTATTTGTATCTGAGGCTCATCATGCTGAAACAACCTAAGAATGTTCCCAAAGGTTGTCATTCCCAACATCACGTTCCAAAGACTCAGGCAAAGAATGATATTTTCAAGAATTAGTAACAAAAGCAATTTGGAGTCTAAAGTAGAGGATCTTGATTCAATGAATTAAGATGAAACCCTTTTAATTGATAATATCACAACGTGATTATAGGTGCGATCGACGAAAAAAGTTGGATAGTAGTGATGAAGATTAATTTACAAGTCTTAAAGATTTTATTAGGAAAAAAAAAGGAAAAATTAGAAAAGGGAAAAGAATGAAAGTCGAAGGTAAATGGCCCAATAAGGAATAATATGGTAGAGGATGACATCAATAGGAAATGTCAAAGTATTAAGACATATTGAGGAGGATGTCACCATTGCATCATGGAAAAAAAGACATTGTCAAGGAGGCAGAAGAAATATGGCCTCTCAGGAAAATAAAATTAGGACTAAAACACTGTAGCAAACATACACCATAGAAACACTCAAAATTGATTGAAGCGAATTGGGGATGATTTTGGATGCATTTCAAAAAGATGAGTTAGAATGTACTTTAGCTTAGAAGCTGAATGATCGAGTGGAGCACATCTCTGTACAAGCTTATGGACTAATATGATGGCATGCATACCTAGTCATTCACAATTTTTAAATGAGGGGGGAAAGCAGGTCGGAGGAGCAAGCAGCATAGTTGGTCATGATGGTAATCATTGAGTCGGATATCTTTCAGTTCAGTTCATTCAATAACTAGAAGTTTGAACTTCCCTCCACAATGATAGAATCAAACTTGATTTATAACCAAACTCAAACTTGGGTAGCTTTCTCTACTTGCCATCCATATTTCTTTCACAAAACTAGCTTGAAGCTAACTTGGCACGTTTCAAGAATATGAACAAATATTTTCCAAGACAGATGAAAAGAATCTTCGGAAGAGAACAGTCTGGTCTAGTCTAGTTATTAATCAAAGGAGAGTTGAATTCCACGTTCAAACATGTACAATTCCAAAACGACTGAAACAACAATTGGGTGCAACAGTTTATGCCCTCACGAATGTACCTTTTTTTTCCAGAATTCAGGTGTTCTATATTTTTTTTTCGTCAAAAGTAATTCAGTAATCAAAACTAAAAGAAGAAGAAAAAAAAGTTACAAGTGTCCCAAGCCATAAGGGTTCATCCATGTTCTTCATTTTCCCTTAGCTCCTTTCAAGGTCAATGTTCCTCAATCTTCTTCAAACCCTTCACGTCTGTCGTTTCCACCATTACAAACAAAATATCACCAGATTTAACAGTTAATATATATATGTCTGCATATATAATGGAAGCTGCATCTCGCAACTGCAATAACAAGAGGAAATGCAATTGTCAGATATATCTTGAGTTGCATAGGCCATATGTATACGCTAAGCCAATCATTAGTTTGTGCAATGGTGATAAATTTATGACGACATTAATCAGAAGTAAAAATATCAGGGAACATGCAGGAATTGAAATTATGGAACAGGTGATTGTCAAACTTGTATATACGCAATTCACTAACATAATAGCCAACAAATCCTTACGGAGGTTGATATCGTTGCTTGGAAGTGATCTAGAAACTCACTAGTTGCTAATAAGAAGGAAAAACAGGATATGCCGTATCTTATGCTACGTCAGCTGCTTTGCTAGTTATAGGCAATGCAAACAAGCTCTGGGTTCATGTAGTTTCAGAATTTTGAAAGCTCAGGTGTGAGAAAGATAATTCAATATAAAATAATCACTCTTATCCCTCACTAATAACCATCACTGTATGTTCAAATCGAGTTGACATGTGACTAAAGCATGAGTTCATCCCTTGAACAATATGTAATTACTAAAATTTGTCAATGGAGTCTGGCAGTATAGAAAATGACATAAAATGATGCAAAGAACAAGGAAATTATTAAGAACTTACGTTGATCCATATAAAGCAGTCTTCTGAACTTTTGTGATTTCAGAACCCGACTGGTTGTCTTCAATAAATATTGTCAAGCTGGTAAACATAGTAAAGTAATATTAACATTAGTATGGTTAACGTGATGATCAAGACTAAACCCGCTACATTAGCGGACAAACTATAAACATACCTACAAACATTCTGAAACTTGACACACTTTACAGCTACTGGTTTTCCCTGCAAAAGGAGAGAGAATGATTTCTTAAAATATCCTTACTAAATAGTAGTTTTCCGACAATGAAAGACTGACAAAGAAGAGCTACCTCAAGATTGTCTGGAGATAAAACAGCAGGGTGTCACTTGGAGGGAAGTCATTGATATTACTACGTTCAAGTACAATGAAATATCATCAGTGAAATGTGAGCGAATCCCGATAATGGTATAATTCAAATTACCTAAACCCCATATGTTCCCTGTTCCTAAAAAGTTTCACCGTCTTTGGACCTGCAGAAGACAATCTTCATGGTAAAAACTACAACAATCAACAACATCAAAGGTAAAATTAGTAAGGGTGGGATTTGGAACCGGTATTCAATGAGTTTGAATTCGTGATCAGATATTCAGATGCATAAATGTACAAATTAAAAGATACATATAAACATAATTAATGAAGATTTATGGGAAGATAATCATATACAAAACTTTACCTTCCTCTTCGGATCCCTTGACGACAATGGAATGTAGTTTGACGACTTGAGTGAAAGGGATATATATGAAGAGTTGTTCATCTGCATCACTCTCTAGATTAAAACCTTCATCTTCTCTATAACCCTAAATAATCCATGACCATAAAACTTTTAATTATTTCATAATATGCAATTCCCACTAAAGCAACTTAAGACAAGATAAATACATTGGACAATGAAGTCAACCCTAAAGTAATAAACTAAACCATGATTTTTCCAACATAAAAAAAGTACAAATGTCCGCCTAAATAATTCAATGACAATTGAAAATTAGCTAGTATTGAGGGAGTAAAAATGAAGAACAGAGAAACAAGAATAGCTTGAAGAGAATGACAATTGAAAATTAGCTAGTATTGAGGGAGTAAAAATGAAGAACAGAGAAACAAGAATAGCTTGAAGAGAGTTACCTCCTTGAGAGCATTCGACAGGGAGTGACCAGAGCTTTGGTTAAGGCATTCAACTCCAGACCAATCAATAAAGTCCAAGAGATCAACCTAATAAACAAAAAATTTCCCAATCAAGTTAAAGATTTTAAGAATCTTTCTTGCAATTACACCAAGAAATATGTGATGAAAATTTTATATAGAACATAGTAACAAACGAATCTTTTTCAATCAACCAGAAAAAAAAATCCGAAAGATTATCAGTTGCCAGATTCCTTGTTTTTCCCACTAAATTTCTCAAGTTGTTTCAGAAACCAAACAAAGGGTATAGAGAAAGGTAGAAACTTTATTGGAATACTCACTTGGTTTCTTTGAATTGCAGTAGCTGATTCAGCAGCCGCCATGGTTTAAGAGGTTAATGAGATTGCTGATATAAAAATTGTCTTGTGAAGGAAAAAGAATCACAAGGAGCACGAATAATTTGAGAGAAAGTTAAAAGACAGACTTTTATAGTGCCCACTTTTAATGGTTAATCAATTCTTGGAAAAAGACGAAACTAGAAGGATGTCAGACGCTGCCGTTTAAGTTCAAGGCCATGTTTTTTAGAGCTTTGCCTTGCTGATAAACCAAAATGACAGTAATTTTTTTCAAATGGTCAAGAGATAATCTTTTTAGAGAAGAAAGAAGCCTCCTTTTTGAGACAATCTTCAGTATAGATATCCAATCCAAATTCTCAAACCTCCCGAGGCCCAACACCCCTCTCAAGTTCTCAAACAAACAAAATAAGTCCCCACCAACCAATAATGTAATCATCTAACCAATTAACCAACCAAATCTCAGCAGCTCCTCCCTATCCTTCAATCTTTGACCTCAAGTTCTCCAAACACCAACAAACACAGATCATATATCAAAGCAAATGTAATCCAACAGCCACTGACCACAACCTTTCGTCATATCTACAACCCCATTTTCAGTCTTTCATTCCATTCACCAAAAACCAATGGCTTCCTTATCCCTCAACCTCTCCTCCCTCCACCACACCTCCACCAACCCTCTTATCCTACGCTGCACCCCTCTGAACCTACGCATCCCATCCCAGAAACCATTCTCCATTAGGTCCCAGGCCGCCCCAGTGCTTTCCCAAGATGATCTTAAAAAGCTTGCAGCTGACAAAGCAGTTGAGTCAGTCAAATCAGGCATGATCCTAGGCCTAGGAACAGGATCAACAGCAGCTTTTGTGGTCGACAAAATAGGCCAACTCCTTTCCACGGGCCAACTTTCTAACATCGTAGGTATCCCAACTTCGAAAAGAACACAAGAACAAGCTGCATCACTTAACATCCCCTTAACTACCCTTGATTTGCATCCCCGTATTGACCTTGCTATTGATGGTGCTGATGAAGTTGATCCTAACCTTGACTTGGTTAAAGGCCGAGGCGGTGCACTTTTGCGTGAGAAAATGGTTGAAGCAGCTTCATCTTCCTTCATTGTAGTAGCCGATGATAGTAAGCTAGTTTCAGGGCTTGGAGGGAGTGGTCTAGCTATGCCTGTTGAAGTTGTGCAGTTTTGCTGGAAATACAATCTAGTTAGACTGCAAGGGCTGTTTAAAGAGTTGGGTTGTGAAGCAAAGTTGAGGTTAGTAGGGGATGGTAGTGAAAAGCCTTATGTCACTGATAATGGGAATTACATTGTGGATTTGTATTTCAAGAATCCAATTAAAGATGGGTTCGGAGCTGGGAAAGAGATTTCTGCCTTGGAAGGTGTAGTGGAACATGGGCTGTTTTTAGGAATGGCTACCTCTGTCATCATTGCTGGGAAAACTGGTATAGAGGTTATGACTAAGTGAATTAAGTGTTGACTGGAATTTACTTTCTGTGAGCGGGTAATTTGTTAAAAAAGAAAAAAAGAAAAAAAAAATTGATTCTGTGTAGAGTGATTGCAGAATGTTGAATGATTGAGGGGATTTTAGAAATGAATTTTATTGGTTAATGAATATGTAGTTTTATGGTTATTGCTTTTTCATATTTAAGATTCCAATTTTCTGTATTTTCTTGGGTTATGTTTTGGTTAAGGGATTTTTTTTTTTTTGAAAAAAAAGATTTAGTACATAAATAAAATGCTAATAAAGTTAGAGCCCAAACGATGATATTTGCATCGAGTTGTCAATATCCTCCTGCAGAAACTTTAGTACATGTGATCCAACGAATACAGCCAATTAATTCATTCTACTTCCTGCTACATTTGCTACGCAATCAGCAACCTTGTTACTTTCCCTCATGACATGTTGAAATTTAAATTGTCGTTCTCTATTACACCACTCATGAATCAGTCGGACTTCGACTGTATTATTGTTTGTTGCAAAGGTAATATCAATCAACAGGGCATTGTCACTTTCCATCTCAACCTATCTGAAACCTCTCATCCATGCTAGCTTCAAGGCTTCAAGGATAGCCCGAGCTTCAATTTGGAAGATATCAACCACACCTGTTACCATTTCAAAACCCACCAACCACCCTCCGCTTGGTCCTCTCAGCACTCCTCCTATTGCTGCCCTTTGTCTGCTTGCCAACATCAAGCCATTAATATTATTCTTGACTCATCCCGGTTTTGGCCTTTGCCAACTATTTTTTGTACTTGACTTGCACGTCATTTGCTCTATGCTGCCATTGGTACCAAATGATCTTACCAATGCCATAACCGAAGCTATTAAATTCTGACTACTCTAACTAGTATTGTTGAAGATAAAGTCATTACAGTTCTTCCAAAGGAACCAAGTGACTATTGCAAAAAACGTCGACCATTCACTTCCACCGAATTTTAATTCATCTTTATTCGTTCAGCACTCCTCCTATTGCTACCCTTTGTTTGCTTGTCAACATCAAGCCATTAATATTATTCTTGACTCATCCTGGTTCAGGCCTTTGCCAACTATTTTTTGTCCTTGACTTATGTGTCATTTGCTTTATGTTGCCATTGGTTCCAAATGATCTTGCCCATGCCATAACCGAAGCTATTAAATTCTGACTAGTCTCACTAGCATTGTTGAAGATAAAGCCATTACAGTTCTTTCAAAGTAACCAAGTAACTATTGCAAAAAAGTCGACCATTCGCTTCCACTGAATTTTAATTCCTCTTTATTTGTAATATTATAGTGAATTCATCTCTTAAGTGTTGAGTTAAAGAAAAAAAAACTCCAATTTTGCCTAGGAACCAATGCTTTCCAAATAGACTAAGCAAAACCGCAATCCCTCACCATGTGAATTGTCGTTTCTACAGACCAACCACATTGTTTGCAAAAGGGAGTCGATGTCATACCTCTCCTTGTACAATCCTCGTTAGTCAAAAGTTTATTTTGGATAAGCAACTATAGAAAAACTCTCACCTTTTGAGGTGTCACAACTCTTCAAATTAATCTATCATACCCAAACTGCCTTGGCCCACTAGTGTTTAAAAGATGCTTATACCTTTCTGCAAGAGAAAACTTCCGTGCCGACAACCACTACCAAGAGATTTGATCAGAATCCGACTCCCTCAACATGTGTTGCAAGCACATATTCGGACAACAATATCTTCGAGGAGCACGTAGATAACCATTCTGTATTCCATTCTCCTTTAGACGTCACTAAATCACACACGTGAAAAGTTTTATCTAGAGTTTCATTACCAATATACTATAGTTTTAACAGACTCAGGTTCATTATGTTTTATAATTTAAATAAATTTTATTCAAATAAATACTTTCATCTAAATTATTCAAATAAATACATGGATTTTTTCACTTTCACATTATAAAATTTAATATTAATTATTGTAAGTGGTTGGTAAAAATTATTTGCCTCCACATTTTCTGTGCACCATTATAATGAATGTCAATTATTTTGTTCTGATTATTGTATCTTGATATTTGAGTTGGTAGCAGAAATTTTAAAATTAAATAGTATTAATTTAATTTAATTTAATTTATATCGATTGTAAATAAATCTTAAATCTTAAATCAATTATGTTTGAATCGAATTGAATTAATTAATCAAATTAATTAAACTAAAAATTAGTCTATAGGCAACCCAATAGAGGAAAAAAAAATTATTTGGATTAAGAATTGGAAAAGAACCCCAATTAAACCGCGAATGTAGAAAAAAAAAAACTGATAAAAAATGGATCAGGCCGTTTTCTAAAATTTTGGGCTATATCAGCCTCAGCCAAGCCCAATGCTTAAAAAAAACCTAATTCCCAGCCCAAAATGAAAGGAAAGAAATAAAATAATAATAAGTAAAAGATTAAAGACCCCCAGTACCCTACCTGCCAAAACCCACCAAAAGGTCCAAACCCCCTCCCCCTCAAGCTGCCCTTGCCCTCGCCATTCGTCGACCATTGTGGACGCGAGATCTTGTTGATCTCCTTTTTGTTTTGCTCAATACTTGGGGTTTTACTTATGGATTGTTAGTAGTATTTGTTAATGTTACTATGTGTTTATAATTTTTTGGTTAAAATCTGTTATAGTCCCTATATTTCTATAAAATTTGAGATTCAGTCCTTGTACTTTAAAAGTTAAAAGTTCAATTCTCTTTTATAGTTTTTCAATTTAGAATTCCTAGTCCAATCGATATAGTCATTGGTAGTTTGTATTAAAAATTTTCAACTTAACATGTTTATTTTCCATCAATTATATGACATGTCACACGAGGATAACTTAATCAACATGTTATATTGTCAAATTTTTTACAGAAAATAAAGTAATAAATGTAACACCCTATATTCAGTCTGGTCGCTGGACCCAAGCTACAGGGTGTTACAGAAGATAACAGAACAAATATATGTAAATTCGAAATTTAGCAATCAAAACAATCATTAAAACATTCATAACTCAAGTATGCAATGATTTACACATCAATCCGAGTCTCAAACGAGCTTATGAAAGCTCTTAAAACATCTTGGGAATAAATAGGGACTTAATTGTAAAATAACAAAATATATGAAAATTCCAGTAAACAGGAGTCACACAACCATGTGATTAGGCTGTGTGGTGCAGAGTCACACGACCGTGTAACAAACTGTGGTTGTGTCAATAACCACGCATCTAAATTACCAGTAGCACACGGTTGTGTCGATTCAATGATTGAATTGACATTTTCAAATCAAAGTAGTTGGAGGACTTAATTTCTAACTTTTTTAGTACAAGGACTAAATCTTAAATTTTGACAAAGTGTGGGAACTAACAACATGTTTTAATGCAATTTTTCTTAGAATTTTTAAAATCTTTACCTATTTTTTCTTTTTTCTTTTTTTTAATAGTAAATCGATCAAACCGATGATTGAATCGATTGGACCGAAAATCGATGGTCTAACTTGTTAAATCACTAATTCTCATTAGGGATAAGTATAACTTTCAATTCCTAATTTCAGATTAAAATCCGATTTAATATATTTTCATTAAGGACCTTATACTTTCTAATTCTAATATAATTTCAAGACAAGTTTTACATTTATTCAATTTGGTTTCTAATGTAACAAAATTAATAAACTCATAATCTAAGCTTAAAACTTATCAATTTCAAGCCTAATTCTTTAAGAAATCAACAATGGTAATTTTCTAAAACTTTAACAGATTCACAAATTGGTACACGAGCTAGCTAAATCAAGCTCTCATGACCTCAAATCTATAAAAATTACAAGAAAATAATTAATTTATATGGTTGAATGTTAGAAACCCTTGAAGGTTTCTAATTTTCTTTCTTTGTGGTGGACGGCGAAGAGATTGAAGATAGAAGAGAAATTTCCTCTTTCTTTCCACGATGTTATATATATATAGGTTAATTAGTTTAACTAATTATATTTAATTAACTTAACAAATCACTAATCATGCTTAATGAATTTAACATTATCATCCACTAATCCCTATTTGAAAATGATTTATTTACTATTTTGTACCTTTGACTAATTGCCATATAAATCCCCAAGTCTTTTGTCAATTAAAATTTTATAGCGATTGGACTTTTACGATTTAATCCCTAAGCCTTAATGAACTATTAATTTGGTAAAATTACTAGATCAATCTTTAAACAATTTTTATAGTAGCTCCATAAATATTTAATATTTATGAACTCAATTTACGGAAATAAGATTCTAAAACTATATTTTTCGATACCATTAAAAATCACGTTATTACACCATAACCATGTATCAATGAAAAATAACAAGATAAGTGGATAAACTTAGAAGATTAAAGCTCACTTTTGTTGGCTATAAAGGGTTGAGAACATCCTTTGTTGGTTGTTGATTTTGAAAGCTAAACTTGTTCTATATTGGAGAACATTTTGTTAAGGTAATCCCTTTGTACTTTCACTTTACTATTAGAGTGATTATTCCTTTATTTGAGTGACGGTGTTTGAGGGGGTGGGGTGCAAATAATCATATAACAATGAAGTTTCAATTATCTTTTGTGAGAGTTGATAGATTTAACTTAAATCACTCATTATACCGTAAAATTATTTAAGGAGTTCATTCTTCTTTTTTAAAACAATTTCATTATAGATTTTTTTTATCATACTTGATCTTTTTTGACACAATATTTAGAATTACTTATAGTTCCTCTTTAACCTATAAAAAGAAGGATAATGTGTTTTAGTGCACTCGAATCCACATCCTTCTGTATTGACAATAATACACATACCAATTAAATTAAAACTCAATCAGATATTAACTTAAACAGCTTGAAACCATTGTATTTTCAAGTTTTGTTGGGTCACTGAGGTTGTGAAAACTCATACATACATACATGCATGCAAGCCCACTTTATTATCTTTGAGAAAACATTTTCTCTTTATTTATTTATTTATTTTGAAACACATTCGTATAATAATAGAAATCTATTCTTACTGTACTCATAACTCATGTGTTTATTTAATGGCTAACTATTTCATCAATCTTTAAATGCCCAATTTGATTATCCAAATAAATATTGAACATCTAGCATTTCAACTTAGATCTAATTCGCGTAGATCCCCAAAAATACCAATCAATTATTTGAAATAATTTTTGTCCCTCACAAATCAAAGACAGTATGGTAGCTGTAGGCAAAGTAAATATAACGTTTGAGAACGAAATTCGTAAATTGTATTGGAAATTGGATTGTATTTTATTTTTTTATTTAAAAAATCGAAAAATTAGTTATTATATGTTAGACCAAAGAATAAATTTATCCTTTTGTTAAAATCTATTCCTAATTTTTAACAGTAAAATAGATAAATTGTTTGAACTAAATTATAGAGGCTAATTGATGATACTTTACTAAAGGAATGATTGAAATATAATGGATGAGTAACCATATAATGTGGAATGAAGATTTAGGTGTATGTTTGAGAAATGTAATAATGGAATATAAATATAATTTACAGGATAGGGTAAACTGGTGGGCGATAGTAGCCTCTTTCTTCCTTAAATAATTTGGTCCCAATGTCTGCATGTTTTCACGTGTCCTGCCATCACCATTGCCGTTAATTACAGCATCAGCTACTGCATAGGATTCTAAGGACCCAAATATAATAAATAATTAAATTACATAATTTTATAAAATTGAAAGTATCCTTTTCCAATCCCCTCTTTGTTGGTTGTTTCCCTCACTCTCATGCCTGTTCACTGGATCCCACTTTCTTTTCACATTTCACTTTCATTAATATCAATTATCATACCCCTGTTTTAAATCTTCTCCCATTTCTCAAATAATTCATTTCCAAAATCCCATTTTAAATGTGTAAATAATATTAACATTTGGTTAAATTGGTCCAAACTATACTTCTTCTTTCTTTTTTTTTTATAAAAAAATGACTCATTTTTCTTAAAATATTGTTTGGTTTCCACTCAAATCATATGTATATATTTAGTCAAGGCACACACACACAAAAAAAGGGACTAATCTGTGTCTTACTTAAACTATGGTATTATTATATTTTAGTATTCATTTTTTGTTTTCCTAAATATTTATCTGCCAAATGAGTTTTATAGAAATACATATAAAAAGGTGATTGATGAAAGTTTGACTTGATAAGAAAGTCAAACAGATCAACGGCTGCAGGAGACAAATGAAGTCGGTTGAAAAGTAACGACAACCTCAAAAAAACAACAAAAAAGAAATGAAACTTTTGAATTAAAACATAAGGAGAAAAAATAAGAAGCAAATGAACCAAGAAAATTTCTTCAACTTTATATTCAAGCTTTGCCTTTTGCTAAGAGAATTAAAAAAAAAAAAAACCCTTTTATTATTCCTATTAAAGTTTAAATCATTGAGTAAATAAGTTTTTTTTATTAAAAAATTAAAAATAAATAATGAAATAATAAATTTTTTTTATAATTAGTTCATTAAATTTAAATAATATACCAAGTACAATTGCAAGTGCATGAATAAAAAATATATATTTGGTGGAATGGGAGCAATTAAATGTTAATCCAAAAAAGCAGCAAGAACTTAACCTTAATGGTACATTTATTAGTTGGGGTCTCATTGGACAGTGACTTCACTTGCCACCAAAAGGGGTGTGGTGGGCTATCTTTTCTCTTCCATGACAGGACAAAATTCTTGATAAATGAGAGAGAGAAACAAAGAAGGCATCAGATAGAGATAGAGATAGAGATAGAGAAAGGGCAGCTATGGTGTTTTTTGAGTGTTTGTTTTGTTTTTGCAGCCCTTCTAGTCCTCTCCCATTTTACTGAAACCCCCAAAACCCAAAAGGAAAGATAGTGTAAAAGGAAAAGAAAAATGTTTGATGGAGTGCCAGACCAGCTTCATCAATTCATAGGAGCGTCATCGGCATCAGCTAGAACAACCACAACTCTCCTTCTCCCTCTCTCTTTCACTTCTTCAAATGGTTTCACTTCCTTTGACCCTTTGTTCACTTCTTCATCAAACTCCCATCATCAGCAAGTGTCCCCTCAGCTGCATCATCATCATCATCATCATCAACAGCAGCAGCAGCCTCAGTTTTTGCAGTCATTACACCAGCAGAAGAATAATGAAGAGAGTACCACCAGTTTGGTAGGTATGAACATGGAGATTAATGGAAGAGATCAGAGATCCATTGCTGAACCGATTGATAATCTTCATCATCATCATCATCCTTGGTCTAATGATGAAGTCCTTGCACTGTTGAGGGTCAGATCTAGCATAGAAAATTGGTTCCCAGAATTCACTTGGGAACATGTCTCAAGGTATATACATACAAACTATACATATATCCATTTCATGTTTTCTTTTCTTTTCTTTTCGTTCTCTTTTCTAATACATAGAGTCCCTTCAAATGTTGATGAATGAAACAATCAAATTGGATAGTATTAAATCATCTACATTAACCCTTGTGGGGATATCATTATTTATGAGCCGTTGTTAATAAAAGACAGAGAGAGAGAGAGAGAGAGAGAGAGAGAAAAGGGATACTGATAATTAAATAAACAAAAAAAAACTTTGGTATAGTATTTTATAAGTGAATAATTGATAGTAAAATAGAAAGAATAAGTGTTTGATATATAAATATAGGCATGCAGCTTTGTAATGGTTCAATTACATATATATGTGCACACAATTATGGTGGGTGCAGGAAGTTGGCAGATCTTGGGTTCAAGAGGAGTGCAGACAAATGCAAAGAAAAATTTGAAGAAGAAAGCAGATATTTCAACAGCATCAATTGCATCAAAAACTACAGGATCTTTAATGAACTTGAAGAACTTTATCAAGCTGAGAATCCTCCACCTCCGCCTCCTCCTCCTCCTCCTCCTCATCATAGCCAGCAGCAGCAGGTGGCTGTTGTTGCAGATGAAAACAACAAAAATGTGGAAAAGTCAAGGGAAGATGAGGACAATATGGGTCAGAATTTGGAAGCTGATTCAAGAAATATCGATGAATTATATCAAACTTCACCAGCAAACAACACTGCAATATCATCAGATCAGGATAACATAAAAGTGGTTGAGAACAAAGCAAACTATGATGATAACAAGGCTGCTGCTGCTGCCAACAACAAGAAGAGGAAAAGGGTGAAGAAACTTGAGTTGTTCAAAGGGTTTTGTGAAGATATGGTGCACAAGTTGATGATCCAACAGGAAGAGATGCATAATAAGCTGATTGAAGATATGGTGAAGAGAGATGAAGAAAAAGTTGCAAGAGAAGAAGCTTGGAAGAAGCAAGAGCTGGATAGGATTAACCAGGAGCTTGAACTTAGAGCCAAGGAACAAGCTATTGCTGGTGATAGACAGGCCACCATAATCAAATTCTTGAGCAAATTTTCACAAACTGGATCCTCTAAGAAGCAATGTTTTGGAAGGGTTAATGAAGATGTAGTCAAGGTACCTAGTGAATGTTCAAATCCTCCTATTGCTTCTTCATCTCCTTTAGTGGCAGTAGCAGAAAACCCTAATCCCATTGTCACTGGCCAAAACAAAGTTGATCAAGTGTCTACCACTTCTCCATCTTCCACGATCCTCGCCCATCAAAACAAACAAAGCATGCCCATATCCATGACAGAAAGTCAAGCTCCTCAAAACCCTAATCCGGAAACACCTGATACTTCATCATTAGCTCCCCAAAACCCTAATTCTGTCAGTGCTGAAAGCAACCCATTACCGCCCACTTCACCATTGACGGTAAATAAAGCTCCCCAAAACCCTACGTGCAATGAGAAAGAAGACCTTGGAAAGAGATGGCCAAGAGATGAAGTGTTGGCATTAATAAACCTGAGGTGCAGTCTTTATAACAACGGTGACCATGAGAAGGAAGGAACAGCCATAAAAGCTCCTCTATGGGAAAGAATCTCACAAGGGATGTTAGAATTGGGTTACAAGAGAAGTGCAAAGAGGTGCAAAGAGAAATGGGAAAACATAAACAAGTACTTCAGAAAAACCAAAGATATCAACAAGAAGAGGTCCCTTGACTCAAGGACATGCCCATATTTTCATCAATTAAACACTTTGTACAGTCAAGGAACACTTATAGCACCTTCTGATGGGCCGGAAAATCGCTCGCCGTTGCCGGAAAACCACTCAAAATTGCCAGAAACCGGTAAGGATTCATCTCAAAGGGGAGACAAGGATTCAACTGTGCATGTTTCGGGAGGTAATGAGACAAACATGGTTCAACTACCAGGTTTTGAATTTGAATTCTGAATCACATTACATTTTTGTGTGTACGTTAAATTACTTTTGGTATTACAATGGCTAATGACATTATTAATACTACAATATTAGAAATAATAGTACTTTTTTTGGGTTGAAAATTAATTTTTAATTTTCTTAGAGAATCTACTGTAAACTTTCATGGAGGATATATGTTTAAACTTGTACTGTAGTGAGCACCGACAATTTGGGAAATGACAATTTAACTTCAGGTCAGGCCTACTTTCATTTTATAATTATTGATTTATGCTCCTAATTCTTTCATTTTACGAGTTTAGTTCTACCTTTTAAGGGCCCGGCGAATTCAAAGGGATAGGTAGGGCTGGATGAAAGGGAATATTTTGCTTTTGGATCCTCTTAAACATTAATTGTTCAATTCAATCCTTTTATTTAACTTCAACCTCAACAACTTACATTCCACCCTCCAAATAAAAAATCCTAATTTTGTCGATGATAATTTCAATAGAGATTGTTATTTACTAAATGTAGGAAAGACAGTGTTCAGGCGCAGTTCACTGTTCCATGCCAAATAAAATAAAAACAATGCTGAAAGAAGTTGGGAATCTTTTCAGCCAAGAAAATGTGGTTTTGTACACTAGTTGCTGGAACATTTCAGAAACATAACAGATATTTCTACATATAAGCTGGATATATTCATAAATGCTTTTCACACTCTAAATTAATTTTATGCCAAATGTTTTATCTATTATGAATAGATACCCAAAAAAAAAATGTTATATTTGATAAATCAATGATATTTTAAAAGAGTTTGATAATTATTTTAATTTTTTATTTGATGCGAAATTTTCAAAATAAAAATATTGAAACTTATCACTTTATATTGAAAATGGTAAATTGAATTTTATTTTAAAATATATATATTTGAAATAAATTACCGTAAATTCAAATTATCATATTTAACTTTTCCTTAAAACTATTTTTATTAATTTTACCAAAAAAACTTACTTTTAAGTATAAATTTTTACCCAAAAAACATACTCATGTCAATACTTATTTTTATTAATTTACTCAACAAATTTTCTAATATAAATTTTTTTATTTACATCTGTTGCTACTTAAGTAAAAGCTAACCAAATATTATAACTTGTATTTTCTGTTGGCATGTTTGACCAACAGATCTTGATTATTTACTTACATATTTTTTAGGATTTTGACTAGAAAATCACGATATTATAATTAGAGATGAGATTGAATCAAGCAATGTAAGTTTTCAAGAGTCCTAATCTAATCTATTTACCTTATTTAAAGAGATGTTGCTTTTGAAGAAGCTGAAGTCAAGAAAAAACTCTTTTGAAAAGACTTAATATTTATCAAGTTTTCTTAAGTGAAGAGATTTATTTTTCTTCAAAGACTAGGTCAAGAAGATCTTAGTTTATTCTATTCCATATTGAAGATATGATCAAGCTAAATTTAAGGAAATTAAATATTCATATTGATTATACTCTAGCAAGCCACTAACAGTACGTTTGGTTCGTTGGAATGGAATAGAGTATGAATATAATGACTATTCAATGAAAATAGAATAAAGAGGTAATAGGGATGACGTTGTTTGGTTGATTGAATAGAATATATGAATAATATTATTACATTGTTTGGTTGATTAAAATGCCATAAAAGAATAGACAAGGAATATATATCTAAAGTGATCCATTTACCCTTAAGTGAAATCAATAATATTTTTGTTTATGTTATGAATATCTTATTAAGTGGATGTCCATCATGATCAAGATAAAGTTTTAATGTACTTTAAATTATAATAGTTATTAGAATTAGATATCTACTTCTTTTATATTTCTTATACCTATAAATAGAGACCCTGATGAAGCATTGTAATCATCCCTTTTGATCAATAAAGTACATTTCTTTGTTCTTTATTCTCTCCATCTCTCTTTATTTTATAACACGTTATCAGTACGATTTTTCTCAAAGTGATAGTTCATTTTATCGACGATCAATTTTATCCTTCATGATTTTCAATTGACGGCAAGATGCAAAGTTTTTATAGAAAGTTTCTTTTATTTAATGTTTCATATCTGATTATTATTTTTCATTATTCTTTCATTATACGTTATCATTGTTTTGATTAACTTATTTTACTTTTTGTTCGGAAGGATGGTGAAAGATTTGATACCGTTATCTATATGAAATCGAGAAGTAAGATTCACTCTCAAACTTTGCTTTTTGATATTTGCTTGGGGATGATCTCTTTTTCTTCATTACAAAGGATGTTTATAATCACTACTTCTCATCCATGGTAACATAAGTCAATCTAATCAACTTCTTTTGAAATTTGATTTGATTTTTATTAAAAAGTTAAATTTATATAATTCACTATCCATATCTCTATGAATTTATAAAACCCTTCACACATTTAGTTATTGAGATTTTTATGTGGAGATAAATATTTTTTTTCATTTTTAATAGAATTGATTGGTTTGATTTTGATTTTGATTAAGATATATGATTAATGCGGGATGTGAGTAAAAATACTTACTTGTCATGAACTTTGGGATATTCACCCTATTTATGATAATTTCATATCATTGTAAAATTTGAGATGAAATTATGTCGTAAAAGGTGGAGGTTAGAAAATGTTTATATTTAAACTTTTATAGCTGTAAAGTTGTTTTAATTTGACATTATAATATTTTTTTATTTTGTTGTGGTATGATATATAAAATATATATTATCTAACCATAATGATTTATTAGTGACATGAATTTATTATTTGTTTTGTTTAATATATGTTTTATTTATACCTATTCATTTTATTATGAATAAATAATATTTTATTTAAAATAAATTAAACATTCATTAAGGTTATACAATAAAATGATTCTATACTCTTGAAGAGCTAATATTGCATCAAACTATAAAAAGCTCTTTAATAGCTTATATTTTAGCTTCTTGTGATGCAAAATATTGTAAAATATAATATTATTTTTCAGATCAAGAAGATATATGTTGAATAAAACATTCATGTGTTTTACATTAAAACCATATATATAAATAACATGAGATACTCATGTATTTGTATTATTTATATTTCTCGAATGAATACATTACACTATATGATTGAAATATCTAATGTGCTCCTACAGTAGCAATATTGTGAAAATGACTTTAATAGTATTTTTGAACGATCTCATACATTTTAGTGGCTAAGCAAAGTAATAAATTACTAATGAAAAAATATGAAATTCTTCCCACTAATTTTGCTCCATTCCCTGAAGTGAATGTAGCAGTACATAACAATCATGAAAAATGAAAATATAGAGATCATGATTATTGTTGTAATTGAGGATGTGATTGGAGACTAATCATGACAACATGAATAAATAGACTTTAATTTGAAATCCACGCATGTTTTGCGATAATGATTATGAAATAAAGAATCAATGGAGACATTTAGAAATCTATTCCACTAGATTTATTGCATTCCCTGAAGTGAATGCAAACATAAAGAAAATAAAAGGTATAATCATAAACCACTAAAAGTGGGAACATAGTAATAAATAAACTTTCAAGATAACTCTTCAAAGGGTAAAGATAACTTATGTTATCAATGTGATATGAAATATTATTGGCCACATATGTGGCATATGCCTAAATATTTTGTTTCTGTTAATATTCTTTGAGGAAGGATATGAGAATGTAGTAATAAATTCTATCATTATAGATAGAAAGTATTTGTCTTATTTGGTACTAAAAAAATAAATATTATTCCAATATTTGATGGTACAAAATTAGTCGAAAGCTCTAGAAGAGCTAATTATATTAATATCTTGTGATGGTTAATCCATTGATTTTAAAATATATTTATAATGGATCTTATATTGAGATTCTGAATGAGAAAAATATTATATTTCGTATGAATCACTGTTGCTATAAATATCTATTTTGAAAGGATGAAAAAGAGAAGATTGAGTTATTAATTTATATTTATTTTATAATCTTTATGATCTTCTTTTTTTATCATCTCCATTAAGGGGTTAGAAACAAAATATTTGACTATGAAAGATCTATTTATGAGCAATAAAATATGATAATTCTATCTAAAGCTCGTTATGGTTGGATGCACCTGAAGTTGCAAATTTATTTTTTTTTAGATATTTGAAGATTTTGGCATATTCCCTGAAGTGAATATTGCATATAATTGTTTGAAAATTATATTTATTTTGTTGACTTGGTCACATTATAATATTCACATTGATTTGGACTTTTCCAATAGTAAATGTCACAATAGCACTTATATGTGGATACAAAGTAAAAGGAATGATAGTAAAATTATTAATTTGTTACAATTTAGTACAATTGAAACACATGTTAAAGTAAACCAAAAGTTTACTGGTACAAATGCATTTACTACTTGGCGTAACCAGTTAGACCATCCTGGATCATATATGATACGAAAATTAATTAAGAATTCATATGGACATTCATTAAAGAACCAGAAGAATCTTTAATTTAAAAGAATTCTCATATGTTGCTTGTTCTCCGTAACACCCTAGACCCGACCTAGACGTCGAGTCCAAGCTTAAAGATTTACATGAATAATCAAATACTGTGCAAGACAAAATAATACCAAACCATGATTTACATAAAATTCAACACAATATTAGTTAAGTATATAATCTGCCAAAGTCATACTATTATATTTTAACGAGATTCCTACTGAAATAATTTAAAAAATGCTAATAGTTCGACCGAGCTCCAGTGGCATCGACCCGTTCAAGCCTACGAACCGCCTGAAATGAGTTATGAACTCAGTTCATAAAAGAAATTTATTCAATTAATGCTCATTTATAGCGTAGTTCCAAATTCAGGGATTCGGTTTGATGCAGAAGTGAAATTCAGTTCAGATTCAGAAGCAGACCAATTACATATGTATGTATATATGCAATTTCAGTTCATATACGATACTGGTCAAATTCAGATGCAATCTTCCTATCCCCGCCCGCTACAGACTGACTTCAGGCATCCCAACGCACTATTAAGGACATTCGATGTCCAACCAACCCTACACACCTTAAAGTGTTCGCTGACACTTTTACAGAAACGTAGCTTAGCTACTAATTCAGTATGAATCAAGCGCCAGAATTAGATTTATACTCATTATGGCGTAGCCACGATTTCAAAATAAATTTCTTCATTCTTCACAATATCTCAACCCATGCAAATGCAAAGCATAAGTACCCATATTGAGTATTTAGTCATTCTATTTTATTTAGGAAACAGATAAGACAGTTCCACTTCAGAACATTCTCGGCCTCAAAATCGGTTTCGGGCCCTAATACCATGACATATGGCCTGGGCACACGTCCATGTGTCTTGCCCATGTGGTCCCAAAAACTTAAACAGTGAGTTACACGGCCTGTACACACGTTAGTGTTTCTGCCCGTGTGACCCAAACGGCCTGGGTACATGCCTGTGTCCCTGACTGTTGATCGGCCTAGGCACACGTCCGTGTCCCTGGTTGTGTGGTTTTATATCAAAAACAGTGAGTTATATGGCCCAACACACGCTTATGTTCATTGCCCGTGTGAACTCTACACTAACATGGCCACACACAGCCTAGACACACATCCGTGTTTTCACCCGTATGACCCAATAAATGAACAGTAAGTTAACACGGCCAATCACATGGCCTGCCATACGGTCGTATGGCTCACACGGCCTGGTCACACGCTTGTGTACCTTGTAGTGTGGCATCGACAACCACTATTTTCTAGCGACCGAAACTTGCAAGAATTAAGGTTTTCGATACACACTTGGTTTCGTTTGATGGAAAAATAATACGGAGACTACCCGAAACCTAATTATCCATTCAAGAATCAATCATTTGTCTAAACAACTAGTTAGTACAATATTAAAATCACAGTCAATTATGTCGAATAAATCGACACGAGAGAACTTCAACGTCTAACGGTTACCGACGATTCTACCGTGCTAAGTCGGCATAATTCGCGAAGGGTCGCTTCCCTCTATACTCACGCCTAAGGAAACACAACGGCTAGTTAACAGAGAGTTTAAGTAAAGCAATTCGATAATTCCCAATTTAACACCGTAACAAAAATCTAACCAAACCTCGCAGAAGTCAAAGAATTCCAATAGAACTTATACAAAAGTCTTTCAGTAACATAAAGATCTCACTAATTTCTGATAATCACGTGTTGAACATACTCGACGAGAAGAATTAAAAGAAGTAACACAAACAAAGAAAAGGGAAAAATAAAAATAAAAAAAATGAAAAAGAAGAAAAGATACAGACGTTAACCAAATTTTAATAAATTGTCTTAACCACCAGCATACTTTCGACAACTAGCAAAAATTCTCTTAACACATACTGTGGGGCTCAAACTCAAGACCAGAAAAAATATAAAGAGATGCTTAACCAGTGAACCAACAAGCTCATTCTCATCATAAGTTCTTCCAGAACTACCTTTACCCGTATACCGCATGGACAGGGATTGTTCTAAAAAAATAAAACTTTTAACGATGCAACTCGAACTCCAGACCTTAAACATAATAGCAGAACACAGAACCATAGATACAGAGATTTAATTATTGTAGAATCTCACAATTAAATTCTTAAATTTTTCGGGCATTACATTCTCAATGAAAATTGATTATTAGAAACTCACTAACTAAAGTTGAGATTTAATGTTTTGCATTTTTTAAACGAATATGGGTCAATTCATCCATCATGTAGATGGTTTTGATATTATATGATTTTTGTAGATGTATCTACAATATAATCACATATGCGTTATCAATTTACAACCTATCGTTTGCAAGATTGTTGTTTAAATAATTAATTCCAAATCATGCAATTAAGATAATTAATCTTGCTAATACTGATGAGTTTATATCTCAATCTTTTATTGATTGAGTTTGAAAAACTTTTCTAAAAGTTTGCGCATAATGGTTTTGAGAAATTATTGATTAAATACCTCTGATTAATGTCTAAACCATTACTTATGAGAATTATGCTTCCTATTTCAACATGAGATTATGTTGATTTATGTGTTGTACGCATTAAGCTAATAAGTTATAAATACTCCTCAGTACAAATAGTTTTTGATCAAGAGCTAAATATTTCTTATCTTTGAATTTTTGTATATGCATATATGTTCCAATTGCTACACCACAAGGCACAAAGATAAGTGAATCCTCAAAGAAAGTTGGGAATATATATTAATTACAAGTTTCTTTATATTATAAGATGTTTTGAATGTATTCAAGATTCAATTAAGACATGAGTTGTGATTACAATTTTGATTCGATAGTTTTTCCGACATTAGGGGAAGAGAAATAATAACTTGTAATAAGTTCGGGCGAGAGTAATTTGAACCAGAAGTTCAATAAGGACAACTCATTACAAGTTACTTGTTAGATGTATTTACAAACTTAGGGTCCGTTTGTTTACATATAAAAGGTTTTACGAAAAATATTTTCTGCATTTTCTTGTATTTGTTTCATAGAAAATAGTTTGGTCAAAGGAAAATGACTTACAGGTCAAGATAAAATAAGTCATTTTTCCTGTACAAAGACTTACCCTTTTGAAAATCGTAAGTTATTTTCCGGAAAAGAGTTCATCTATTGACAATTTTATTTTTATATAAAAATTAACTTAAATCAAGCTTAATATTATTATATTGATCATAAATTTTATTTTGTTTTTAAAAATATTTAAAATATTATATTTTTTAATATTATTAAACATACATATTTAATTATTTATATTTAGTCATATAATTAATTATTAATATAATAAATATAATTTATTATTTTAATAAATTATTTAATATTTCAATTTTATTTTAATAATAAATTTTGAAAATAATAATTTTAAATAATATTATTCACATATTATTGAAAATATTCAATATTAATATTTTAATAATAAATATTTATTACAATTATAAATATATTAATAATAAATGTTTTATAGTATAAAGGTTAAAATGTGTCATAAGTCTATGTACACTTCACAGATTTGTAATTTAGTCTTTGTACTTTTATTTTCAAGAATTTAGTCCCTTTACTTTTCAAATTTGAAAACCAACTCCAATTATTGACATCGTTAATTTTTTTTTTGTCAATTTTGTTGATGTCACATTTTTAAATAAAAAATATTCACTTAGTAGTTATGTAATTAAAGAATAACGTTGTAATGAATCTGAATTTAACATGATATTTTTAATATATGCAAAAACAATGTAAAATATAAAATTATAGATAAAAACAAATTCAATTAAACATTGAAAAAATAAGAAAATCTCAAATGTATGTTTGTTTAATTGAAAACAACCTTTATGAAATATTTTTAAGAAATCTACCAAACAACAGAAAATATTTTACACAGATTCAACCAAACACCAGAAAATATTAGCTTTTCCAAAAAAGTAAATCATTTTCAAGAAATCATTTTCAAGAAATCATTTTCAGTAGAACAAATGGAGCCTTCATGAGAATAACCAATTGTTATATACCATCTAATATTTTAATTTGAATCAAAGTCCCAATAGGACAATCAGTTAGAATAAATAATATATTGATCGGTTCCAAAGATGAAAATTCTTCTAGATGGTCATATAGTGGAGGTGGGTGCTCCAGAAGAGACTCAAGACATAACTAATAAGTAAAACTTTAGAAGAGATTCAGGTACCTAAAACTGAATTTTAAAATAATAAAAATAAGATACCTCAATAAGTTATGTCAATTCGATAAATTGTGGAACCAAATAATAAAAGTGGTCGACAATGATTTTACATGCAATATTATTATTAAAATAATGAAATAAAAGAAGGATCTTGAATAAATCTATTGAGAAATATAGATATGGAATAAACTGATCAAAATAGAAAAACGCAACTCAAGTACAATTAAATTCGTGAAGTTTTTGGACCAGTAGTCCAAATATCTAAAGGTATAAAGCCAGTGAGGATGCAATTGAAGTAGTTTTGCAAAAGCAGAATAAAAATATAAAGTTTTTCGCTAAGTCCTAGTATTGATTATGAAAAGATATAATATTCTTTTGTGGTGGATGCAATAACCTTTAGATATATTATTAAATTGACAATTCATAAAAGATGTAACTTGCGTCTAATGGTTATTGTTACAACCTTTTATGAATCACTATATACTAAAGTTTATATTAAAATCCTTGAAAGATTTAGGATGCTAGAAGCATATTGAAATTTTCGAGAAATTGTTCATTTATATGAATTGAAAAATTTGAATATATGTGGTAAATTTAACTTAGTGAATAGTAGTTGAAGGAGGATTATAAAATGATCCAAAATACCTATTTGTGTTTTTATAAAAGAATCATAACTAAAGTTTGTTATGATTATTGTTGAATCTCCTAAAGAGATCAAAATATATTTTTCGAAATTTCTCTCATTCATGACTTTCAAAAGAATGGTAATATAAATGCTTAACAAATACATTCGAATAGTCATTTGAAAAACTAGTATTCAAGATCGAATACGTAGAATATGAGAAAATATGTCGTGTTTTCATAAGGGGGAGTAAATACGCGTTGCACTCTTTTTCCCTTAATTGAGGTTTTGTCCCATTGGGTTTTCCTGGTAAGGTTTTTAATGAGGCAGCATATTATGTGTATTATAGATTGTGTACTCGTTTTCTTTCATTAGGTTTTTTATCCCACAGGGTTTTTTCTAATAAGGTTTTAACGAAACACATTATCTACCAATGGACATCCAAGGAGGAGCGTTATAAATATGTTATTAAGTGGATGTCTATCATGATCAAGATAAAGTTTTAATGTACTTTAAATTCTAATAGTTATTAGAATTAGATCTCTACTTCTTTTATACTTCTTATGTCTATAAATAGAAACTCTAATAAAGCATTGTAATAATCCATTTTGATCAATAAAGTACATCCTCTATTACTTTTATATTTTTTGTTCTTTATTCTCTCCATCTCTCTTTATTTTATAACAGTTTAAACTTTTTTATATATTAAAAAAATAAATCAATTATATATATTAAAAATTAAAAATAAAATAATATTTTAATACAAAAAAATATTTTTAAAATTATAATTATAATTAAAAATAAAATTTATAATTTTATTTAAAATATTATTTTAATATATAATTAACAAAATAATACTTACAATATTTTATACATAATATTTATTTATTTTTGAAAAGTATACATAATATTTAATTTTTAAAAATTAATATTCATACTTTCCCATATTCTTCCTTATTTACATCACAACCTCCCCCTCCGTCCAACCAAATTCATCTTCTTCATTACTTTCAAAGTTGTTTCTACTTCTTTTTGTCATCACCTTTCAATGACTACCAACCTAAAATTTACCTAGAGCTTTGCCTTGATGTCATCTTCTATATTTTCCATTTTGTTTTTCCTAAAAATCATCTTTAGATCTAAAAAAGTTCACAATCAAAATTTTATTTTTAGAGTTATTTTAGTTATCAAAAGCCAAAAGATGTGTTGAAACCCAAAAACTTTTTTCTCTTTGAAACCCAATTTTATCTTTGTAGTCTTGACTTCAAAATGCATGAGAGAATAAACAAGATCTAGAAAAAAATCCCAAAGCTTGGCAATTATTCAAAATCGTTTCAACCCCTGTAAAATTGTACTTTTTCTTGCACATTTTACTGATTATAAAGAAATCATCTTCTTCTAATATGACATTTGACGACCCAAATCTATTCCAATCTTCAAAGCATGGAGGCATGCAATGGTTTCAATCACCATTAGAGTAGAACAAGAAGAAAAAAGAATTTAAATGGTGAGATGGGTAGAGAAAAAGTTAGAGGATGTGAGATAGGTAGAAAAGGAAGAAAAATCATTTGGTATATTCCTGGAAATATTAAATAATTATTCATTGGGGGTGGCACTGAATTGTTATTCAGTGTTTTTACGAAATTAGCCTATAATGGCTATTCAATGGAATAAACTTTTCAACCAACCAAACAATTGAATGGCTTTGTTATGTTGAATAAGGTATGAATGGCTATGCCAGTCATGTGAACCAAACATAGCGTCAATGTCTATTTAAGTGAAGGCTTGTCATTTTTTTATGAGATTGAGAGAACACTTATCATATTCGTGTGAAGAACTTATTTTTGTGCAAATTTGTTCTAAGCAAACTATTTTTGTTGTTTAGTTTGCAACTAAGATAATTTCTAAAGGGAAAGTCTTAGTGGAAGAGTTATCTAAATTGTGTATTGGAATGAAGTTGCAAGTTGGTGAGTGAGTTAGATTTAAATCATGTCTTGCATTCATTTTTTTATAGTGGATTACTCTTTCAGTAAAGCCTCGCATATATAGGAAGTTGATGAATTACATAAACAAATCGGTTGCTTCAGCTTTGTTTTTATAACCACTAGTAATTTCATCCAATTACAACTAAACAAGTATCTAACAGGAAAAATCAACAGAATTTAAATTGGTATCAGAGCTAGACATTTGATGTACTAAGTTGAGATCATGTCATTGATTTTATATTGAGGTAGAGGGTATATCAATATCAATACCCTTTGTGTTTTATAGATCAAATTATGCCTATTGGAAGACACATATGAAAGCCTTTACAAAGTTGATTGATGAGAATGCTTGGCGAGTTCTTTTGTATGGTTGGGAGCCACTTACTGAAGAAACTAAGAGGTCAAACCCTTAAACATGAAACCACCTAAACTAAAAATGAAGACAAAGCAGCCAGTTACAACTTAAAGGCCTTGAACGCTATCTATAGTGTTGTAGATCTTTAAGAATTTACACACATCTTCAAGTGTATTTTTGCCCATGAGGCTTAAACAACACATGAAAGCACCACTTGTCACATCTGGAAATATTAAAGGATAAGTACAAAAGTAATTTTGAGTATCAAAGTATATAACCTCTTATTTTTTAAGGCTTTAGTGTAATTACTTAGATCATACTAATCGATTTAACAAATGGTTAGTTTTCTATTATTAGTCTCTTTACTTTAAAACCAAGTATTTTCTTAGTAGGAAACATTATGATGGGGGACATTAATGTTGCTGCTGATAAATTGGTTTTGGTGTACAAGTGCAGGAGGGTTATATAAGATATGGACGTCATTCTCCTAGGAACACTCTCTCATTTCTATTTTCATTTTCTTTCTTCTATATTTTTCTCTGATTTGTTTTGGTGAGAGAGAAATTATGAAGCGGTCTATATATGGTGAGAAACTAGCGAATTAGCTTATGAAATTGAGAAATTCAGTAAATTGGTAATCTTTCTAACTCTTTTGTATCTTTTGATCAAAGATAAGGGAAGAAAAAAATGAGGATTTCAGTTTAATTCATTGAATTTGTATTGCCACGGTTGAAGTTATAGTAATCTTTAAAGTTCCTCTACATGCAAATGAATCATAATTTTCTTACATAAGTATGCCTTCTTTTTTGTTTCTGATATGGTTGTTAGCCTTAGTTAACTGATAAAAAGGAGGCTCAAGCAATGAAGAAAAATTTAAGAAGATATAGCCGGAATCAACTTTCAAGTATATTCTTAGTGAGTTTCTGAACTTAAATCCTTAGTGGTTGTTTATGTATATTAGTATTATGTTGTTGTAGTATATTCCACTTCATGTTCAACTATTGATGAATAGTGGATTTACAGTGGAATGTTGTCGTACTGATGAAGCATGCAAAGTGTTGATTTTAGATGCATGTCTAGTCAAATTTATAAGTTGTAATTTTAATGAATTGTTAATAGTGATAGGTTTGTTGTGATTTATGTTGTGTTATTTATAGTATGTTTAGTTGATTGCATAATATGTCACTCGTGAAAATGATTGGTATACAGAGTCTAAGGTCTTAAGCCTCATGTATGTAAGCATGTTCCATGACCATGGGCATACGCAAAATAAGACAGTCTATTGGAATTGTTCTCTAAGCTTCATAACAAGGTTACTCGTGGAAATTCTCCATACAGAAGTCCATAGAACAGTTCGCATATATGAATCTGCATATATATTATATATATGATAGTCCAATATAAAGGAATGAGGTCGAGGATATAAATGAAAAAATGTCTCAATGAACTTAGTAAAAGATTCATACAAATGGTCACGTGTTATTTCCTGATGATTCCGATATCCAACATTTGTTGCGGACTCGAAGATACATGTGACACGAATTTAGCTTGGACAAGTAACCGTACATGTATATACAGCCCTGGCTAGACTATTATTGTGTCGATAAAGCTTTAGTTCAGACAAGTAACCTGACACCTTTGTACATGATTAGCTCAAAAGAGCCTCTGATGTGAAGCGTACCTGTGTTATGAGTTCTTTTACGGTAGACTTATCTGGATGATTCAAGTTGACATTTCGTTGATCTTATATTCATGTTTCAATTTTAAGAATTCAAGAAGACTATCTTTCACAAGAGTCAGTATGTCTGTTATCCAAAAGTCCGTCAAGGATTAGTGTTAAGTCAAGAATATGCAATAGCTATCTGCCAAACAAGAATTTAGTACTGATTCCTTCAAATAAAAGTCTTGTAGCAGCTATAATTTAAGATTAAGTTCACAAGTAAGAACCCATATATATGAATTTGTGCTGATAATTCTGCACATAAAGGTCCACTAGTATGTATTCACCAAGCTCAAGTCCACGTATATAAGATTTTATGTGTATATCCTCATGAAAAAGCTCGCCACATGTGAATCCCTGTGCATGAGTTCTTTGAGGTCAATCCATCGTACATTAGTCCGCAATGGTAATGATTGCTAAAGCAAACTGCATATGTTTTGCTGGAAAGAGGTAATGATTCATTTGTAAGTAACCAGGGTGAATGGGTAAGCAAAGTTATTCCATATTGTAGATTATAACATGAGTGAATGAAATGAAGGATTGTAGCAATGCCGAAAGTGTACAAATTCTTAAGTGAAGCCAATGCAAGGGGCAAATAATAGTACACCAAAAAGATGTGCAAACTATAATGGTGTACCTGATGTCTGACAGGAGATCAAACCTATGAAATTCTAACTTATAGTTTCATATATGATATGAAATTATTAGAAACTCACTAAGTTCCTTTGAACTTATTTAGTTTTGTTATGTTTCCTGGTATAACGATTTATATATGGAGTTGAGGAAAGATCAAGCCAGAATTCGCTCAAGTTCAGGCGAACCTATATTCTTATTTGTAACATGCATATAGCAAGGTGACCTAGAGGCCGAGTCTTAGTGTCTAAATTTTTGTAACTACGTATGAACTAGGTATAATATATTCTACACTGAGTAATTTTTTAAATGTTGTAAAGTCATTTTTGTTAAAATTTTCATAAATTCGCATATTGATAACTTAAATTAGAAATTTGAAACTGTAGTGTTTTATTTTGGCAGATCAGATAGTTAAAAATTTAATAAGAGTGTTTCTGGTAATTTTTGAAAATAAGTTAAGTATGATTTTAAAATGCTTAGTTGGTTGTCTTAGTTCGGTTAGTACGATATGGCCTTTTGTATACAGACCCGTCGATCGAGTCGGGTATAGGGTGTTACACCACTTCTACAAAATAATCCAAACTCTAGATGTTAACATCCATGTTTGGATTTTTCAAAATATCAAATGAAGAAAAAAAAATTCTAATTTTTATGTTAAATTATGTGACATCTCTAACCAAGCTTTTACTCTTGGTGAAAAGTACTTGACTTCCAAGTTGGTCCAAAAGGTTTTATGATCTCTATAATTTTTTGCAATCAAGGTGACTACAATAAAAGAGGCAAAAAATATTGATACAATAATGATTGTTAAGCTTATTGGATCTCTATAAACCTTTTAGATTAATCTTTTTGAGTCAAATAAGAGTAAATTTAAGGCAAAAAATAACATTGCTTTGGAAGTTGTTTCTCTAATTGCAACTGAAGGAAAAATTTATATTGAAGACTTGGTAGAACAACTAGATCTTCTTAACAGAAATGTAAAAAATTCATTTGAAAGTAAAATATTTTTGGTCAATCTGCAACCATGGGTAGAAACAAAAATGTTATAATAGAAGTTCAATGTTACTAATGTAAGGGTATGGGCACACTAAGGCAGAATGTGCTAACACTCTCAAAAAGTTGAAGTCTTTAGAAGTCATTTGAGATAATCAAAAAGTGATGTTAGCAAAAAAGATAATATCAACAACTATATTGCTTTTACTTCTTAGTTGCTAATACAAGTTACAACTGATTCAAAAACTAGCAATGATAGTGATGCAGAATTAGCAAAAGACTTTATAGATACATATAAGATCGTGTTCGACAAATGGAGTTTGGTATGTAAAGTTAATGAAAAAATGACTAGTGAAAATTCCAATCTTAAACAAGAAAATCTCAACCTATTGAAAAATCTCAGAGACAAAGACTCATTGCTTGCAAAAAAAAAAAAAAAAAACTTAGTGAGGTTCTAAATGAGCTTGCAATAGCCTAATCTATCTTGAAAAAATAGGATCGAGAAGTGGGAAATTGGACGAGATCTTTGTTGTTGGTAGACATGAACCAAGAGATGAAAGCCTTCGTTATGTTGAAACTAGTAATTGATGGCCGTGAAACTAACTAAAAATTCGACTAAGTCAAGCGCACCTATCGAACAGTAGTATAGTTATGGTGAGACCGAAAATATCGTATCCACAAGGACTAAAAGTACTAGTAATTACTATCTTTTTATTATCTAGCCTAAAAATTAAGAGAATGTTTTATCTAAAACTAACTATCTAATTAACTAAGTTTGCGACAGAGATTAGAGTTAGAAAATACTTTTGGAAAACCGATGGAGAAGACAATACCCAAGGAAGAATCCATCTAGACGTCACTTATTACCTTTGAATTAGACGATTTATTCACTTGACTTAATCCGTAGAAATCCCTGATTTATGTTAATATCTCTCTCGATACTAAAAACAACTGACTCTAGGTTGATTAATCGAAATCTCTTTCTAATTAAAATCCCTATTGTCGTATTAACTCGATCTATAGATTCCCTTATTAGATTTGACTCTAATCTGGCAGATTTATGCCGTCCTATCTCTAGGATTGCATGCAACTCCGTTTAATTATGAATGATCTACTCTTAAACAGGGACTTTTCCTCCACTGAATAAGCACATCAAAAACCTAAATTAATATCCTGGAATATTAAAGCAAGGATTAAATCTCACAATTAAGAATAAGAACAAGTATTTATCATATAAATCAAAGAGTAATAAGATTCGTCTTAGGTTTTATCTCCCTTAGGTATTTAGGAAGTTTAGTTCATAATAATAATGGAAAATATCTCAAAGTTTGGAAAACAACAAACATAAAGAAACCCAAAGAACTTCTGGGAAATTGGATGGAAATCTTCAGTCTTGATGTAGATCCTGCCTCCAAGGTGATTCTGATGGCTTTCCTTTAGTATTTTCTGTCTTCTACTCTGCGTGCCTCCCTTGATCCTCTTCTATGGTGTTTAAATAGACTTTGGAAAGCCCAAAATAGCCCAAAATTAGCCTTTTCCGAATAGAATTAGACTTAGGTTTAACAGGGACACGACCGTGTGCCACGCCCGTGTGCAAATATTCAAGCCGTGTGTAATTCTGAGTTGGTTTCTAGTCAACACGGCCATGACACACGGTCGTGTGGCCTACCCATGTGCCTCACACGGGCGTGTGGTTTACCCGTGTGGGAGTGCCTAGGCCGTGTGAAATACTGATCTATGCCTATTTGGTTCGTTTTTGGCCCGTTTCTTGCTCTTTTCGCTTTCCTATGCTCACTTAAGTATAAAACATGAATTTAAAGGATTAGGAGCATCAAATTTAATGAAATCAATGAAAAATCATCTATAAATATGCCAAGCATGGGGTAAAAATATGTATATATTATGGTTTATCAAATATCCCCACACTTAAGCATTTGTTTGTCCTCAAGCAAAATCCTCAACTCACAACTAAAATAAATTCTTCTCAACTTATAATTCTCATCAATAATGTTTCGAAGTAATTCCCAAGTAATCATATATTGAGAGCTTAACCAAAAGAATATTAAAGTTTCAAATAATCCAAGTTGAGCATTTTAATCATAAAATCATAGCTACCCACATTTATCTAAGTAATAACCTTTAATTCCAAATTGACAAGGGTTGACATCCTCACTAAAGATTCACTCAAATCACTCAAAGTGTTTAAGGTTTAACAATTAAGCACATAATAGTCAACCATGAAAAGTTCTTACCATAAGCTTGCATGAAAATCAAATATCCACCACTATAAATGAGATGATACACAAATCAAAAGGTCTTTAACAGGGTTGTAATGGGGCTTGGGTTAAAGGTGTGGATAAAGGCTGAAAAAGAGGGTTGGAATCGAGATTAATTTAAATAAATTACCAAACTTAGAAGAATGAAGCTAATTGTTGAATCACAAGAAAGTGCCAGAATTCAAACTATCTAAAACAAATGATGTGAGCTTTTTCTCATTATAATAACTTTACTTAACCAAGCTCTTTATAATAATAAATAATTATAAATATACGTTTTTTTTTAGTATAAGAACAATAAATGAGAATACATCATAAGGAAAAATTCAGCAATTGAAACGAACGAAAATAGTTAGGTAACTAATTAAATCAAATTCCAATAAAAAGGAGTCAATGAAAAGGAAGAAATTCTTAATGAACCAAAAAGTGTTCAGTTGTAGGTTATCATTAAGGGTAAGATCAAAGAAAAAATGGTTACGGCTCAAAGGGGTTCACTAAGGGCCAATTATGTAGGTAGGCTTTTTATGGGGTAAATGGGTTAAAACCTAAATGCTTTTATCATTTTGGTATATCAAATCAAAGGTGTGGTCTTAACCTGTATAATCGAAGCAAGTTCTAGAATAACAAATCAATGTTGACACATTCATAACCAATAAAATAAGTGAGCAAGAAATATATATATATATGCTCTAAAAGGCTCAAAATCTCACTAAAATTATGGGTATTTGATGTCAATACTGTAAATTCAAAACTTCAAGATAATACTTCAATTAAGGGAAACAACCTAGCAATTTTACTTCTCAAAAGTTAACTTATCATGTCTGATTCTCTAATATCTTAAAGTTTAAACAATTAATGCACAATTACCTATGATTTAATTCAAAACATATCAATAAAAATCATAAATCAATCAAAATTTATTCTAATAATGATATGAGAAAAATTATTTGGGAACAAGATAAAAATTCAGGGATTTTCTGATAATCTCATAAATAACCTCCCCACACTTAATATGTACATTGTCCTCAATGTACAAAGATTTATAATAGCAATATAAGCATAATATCAGAAGAGAGGGTGAGAAGCGAAACTGCCCTGAATTTTCGGATGAAATCCTTGGAAGAGCAAAAGTAAAAATTGTAGACAAAACTGAATGAAATGCATTATTCTGAGTTACTAATAAGAAAATAAACACCACTGTGGAAGAGAATTAAGAGATCACTTGATAATATTTAAAACGATAAACATAGTCAAAATATAAAACATAAGTCTTCTAAAATAAATAAAAATAAAAATAGCAATAGAATAAAGGGACTAAAGGGTCCTCATCATCGGTGTTGTGAACCGGTGGTACTGGAGGAGTGATATGGAAGTGGTCGTGAAGCTGCTGCAAAGTTGCATCAAAACTATCTAGCCTTGCGTCGATACTGTCGAACCTTTGAGTACAATACTGACAAAAATCAGTAAATTCCTCAAAGGACACTCCTCGAAAGCTCGCAATGGAAGGAGTATATCGATGACTCAATGGTGGCGACTGTGGTGGATCCTCGTGATAAGGAGGAACATCATTAGTAATGTCCTCTGGGTCACTCTGGGGGTCAGAATGCATAAGTTTGTACTGAGGGGGATCTACGCCACAATGTCACTCTATCATCCTCATGTGGATCATGCTAGAGATGCTCTGAAGAGACATCTAGCCGGTGATGGTAAGTGTCGAGGACTGCTCTAGTGTGTCTAGAAGACCGAAGTAATGAGCGATGCGAGTTACGTAGGGGCCTAGGCAGATAGGGCCCCTCCTATGTCTGTCGATCTGATGGCAAAAAGCTAAGGCAATGAAGTATGCATTGTTGGTGCTGACGACGCCGGTGCTCTCTCTCCGACTGGTCAAAGTGTGGGCTAGGAAGGCGTGGATGTACAGTAAAACTGGAGGGAGGGAAGTCGCCTTCGAGCGACTCGCGTCATAAGTAGTCTGACCGCCTGTGAGATCAGTCCAACAGCACGAAGGAGAATGATGAATATGTCAATGGAGTCGAAGGAAGTTCTCAGTAGACATGAACTCAGGCCCATAGTAGCGCCGAACTCTGGGACGCTCATATGTGGAATCACGCCACCTAGGCGGAAAGAAATAGTGTTCGGCTCATTATGCACTATCATGACCTGTTGAGCTGAGAAGGTGGCACTGAACTCCAAAGTGAGCTCCGTGTAGGTGGGCTCGATGATAGCAAAGAATCAGTCCCATGGAGCAGTACCAATAACAGTATGTACGTCGTCGGCGAGTCAGATCTGCTCCAAAGCGAGCCAATCAATGCATTGGCCCAAACCGAGGGGTCGAACTCGGTGTAACTGGTATAAATTCTCATGGGGTCCTAACGGAAATTGGAGATAGGGATGGCGAGCTCGGTAGATGCGTTCGCTGAGAATGTCGAGCCAGGCCCTTTTCGCTTTTTCGAAGCGGGGATGACGAATTTGCCACGAGTGTTCGTCATAATGCACCTGCACTAAAGTAATCCAATAAATCAAGTTGGACGAATCAATACGATAGGTAAATGAAGAAAAAACAAGCATCTAAGTTCAGCTCAATCAAGCAGACGAAACCAGGATCACGAAATATATATAAATAAATAAATAATCAAGCAGAATATAACCGACATCCAAATGACTATGACCGTAAAGCAACGTATATGCAATACTACCAATGTTTAAAACTAACTTAAGAATAGGAAATATTAGCTACAACGAACTAAACTAAATTAGATTCAACAGATTAATAAGAAAAATAAATGAATAAATATAAAATAGTAATAAAGCAAATAAATAAATAATAGTAAAAATAAGCCTAATAATAATACTAGTAATAATAATAATAATAACTGTAAATAAATAAATATTAATAATAATGAAAATAATAATAATAATGTAAATAAGCTAGAGGGGTAAAAGGGAAAGACCGGTAGTTGGTGGTCGGAGTAGCTGTCGGCGGTTCGAATGGGTGCTTGGGGTTGGCTGGGAGGTCTGTGCGGTGCGCAAGGAGGGTGGGGGTTGTGCGCATGTGTGTGTGCTGTGTATAAGGGAGAGGGGGTCGTGGTGCTGGGGCGTGGTTTATTACTGGCGACGATGGGCGAAGGGCGTTAGGGGGTGAGGGTTTTGGCGAGGGCCTAGGCTAGGGTGTGTGGGTGTGCGCAGGAGGGGGCTGGCTCGGGTTCGTGGGAGGTGGGTGTTGGTGAGAGGAGGTCAGAGTAGGGTTCAACGGTGGCCGGAGAAGGGGCAAGGTAGGAGCGGCGGCTAGAGGTTGAAGAAAGGAAGAAAAGGACAAAATAGAAAAAGAAAAGAAAGAAGCTAGGGTTTAAATGAGTGACATGGTCATGTGAGGCCCCTGTTGGGCCACACGGCCATGTCACAGGCCCGTGTGATCTCGTTCTCGCCCATGTACATTTAAAATTTTAGCTCCAATTTTTACACGGCCTAGGCCACGCCCGTGTGTCCAGACCGTATGGCTCCCACGGCCGTGTCGCACGGCCGTGTACTATGCTCTTCGCTTCTCCCACACCTGTACAGGTCTCCCACACGGTCGTGTGTTCAAACACACGGTCGTGTGCCTTACCCGTGTAACTCTTTGACTTGTTTAAAATTTAAAAATTTAGCTGCAGTTTTCAAACGGCCTAGGACACACTTGTGTGTCCCACGGCCGTGTCGCATGCCCGTGTGGCTCTATCGTAGGCCGTGTGGCTCAATACTTGGGGATTTTTAGCCCTGCTTCCATACGGCCAAGGACACACCCGTGTGTCCAGGCCGTGTGGGTTACTGTATCTGTACAGAAACACTAAAAATAGCTAAAGTAAACTAGTTAGTGGTGTTAGTGCTCGGGTTGCCTCCTGAGAAGTGCTTATTTAAAGTATAAGCTCGACTTACCTCAATTTCATGTTGTCATGGTGGGTTGAGGAGTTGAAACTCCTCATCCCTACTATCAATTTTATTAAAAAGGTCTAAGTCGAGTATGATTTACCTTGAAAGTTCTGAATTCAGTATGTGTTACCCCGACTGTACCATGTGGAAAGATCGTCAGTACCGTGAAGGGAATCGTTCTGTTTGTGTTGTGCTCTGAAGTAGCAATTCAAAGGTCCTTTTCATCTTACAATACTTTATCCGTGACCTTAAATTGCTTTGTTTCATCTTACACTCATCATGGTGTTACTTTGATTCATCGTGTACTTTTGGTTTCTCCTTGACATGTGTCCGCCATTCATCTCGTTCATCAATTTGTAGTTTTCGTTCCTCATGACTCGTTCTATTTTTATCACACGGACTAGAATATGTCTCCATCATATTCTTCCTAAGGGTTTCCTGAAAAGAAGTTTGAGCCATAACATTATTCATATCAACAGAACTTGAACAATCGTCTTTATTACTAATTATATTAGCAGAATCACTAACTTGAAGTTTAATCGTGTCATCACCTACATGAAGTATCAATTCACCTGTGCCAACATCAATGATAGTTTTAGGAGTTGCTAAAAAGGGCCTTCCTAAAATTAGAGGTACGTCACTATCCTCATCTATGTCTAGAACAACAAAGTCAATTGAGAATATAAATTTATCAATTTTTACAAGCACGTCTTCAATAATACCCCTAGGAAATCTAATTGTTTTATCCGCCAATTGAATGCTCATCCTAGTTTGTTTGGGTTTCCCAAGACCTATTTGTTTAAACATTTTATAGGGAATGACATTAATACCTGCCCCTAAATCAGCCAAAGTATTGTTAACAATTAAACTACCAATTAAGCAAGGAATTGTAAAGCTCCCTAGATCCTTCAACTTGTTGGGTAGCTTATTCTGTAGAATGGCTGAGCAAACTGCGTTCAACTCCACATGCGACGCATCATCCAACTTTCGCTTATTTACTAAAAGCTCTTTTAAAAATTTTATGGCGTTTGGCATCTGCGAAAGAGCTTCAATAAACGGTAAGTTAATATTTAATTTTTTTAATAATTTAAGGAATTTACCAAATTGTTCGTCTATGTGCTCTTTCCTAGTCGCTTTAGGGTATGGCACACGAGGTTTATACTCTTTGCTTACCAGTTTTTGCTTATTTCGGCTTACTTCAACCTTACCTTTATCTTTCACATTATCTTGCCTCGATTTCGGTTCATCTTCAACTAACCTTTCATCATTGTGCACAGTAATGGCGTGAAGTTGCTCCATTGGGTTAGCTTTAGTGTTACTTGGTAGGCCACCTTATGGTCGTTCAGAGATCAACTTAGCAAGCTGTCCTATTTGAGTTTTGAGCCATTGAATCGATACTTGTTGATTCTTAAGGGCTGTTTCAGTATTCTGAAAACGAGTTTCTGACACCGAGATGAATTTTGTGAGCATCTCTTCAAGGTTCGATTTCTTCTCTTGTTGGTAAGGTGGTTGTTGAAAGCCTGAGGGATGTTGTGGCCTTTGGTTTCCTTGACCACTACACGAGAAATTAGGATGGTTCCTCCAACCTGCAATATAAGTGTTACTATACGGATTATTTTGAGGTCTAGGATTATTACCTATATAGTGGACTTGTTCCTCCTCGGTGCTAGGGTTGAAGGATGGATAATCTGTGTTGTGTACTCCTCTTCCATTTGAATCACACCTCATCACTGGATGTACCTGACTAGAACCATACAAACCATCAATGTTTTTGTTCAGAAGTTCTACCTGATTAGATAGCATAGTGACCGCGTCGAGGTTGAAGACACCAGCTGCTTTTGTTGGCTTCGTTCTTATGACTTGCCACTGATAGTTATTCAATGAAATCTCTTCAATAAATTCGTAAGCCTCTTCAGGTGTTTTATTGTTTAAAGTTCCACTGGTGGCTGCGTCGGTCAGTTGCCTTGTTGAGGGGTTCACACCGTTGTAAAAAGTCTGAACCTGCAACCATAGAGGTAACCCATGGTGAGGGCACCTTCTTAATAAGTCATTGTATCTCTCTCATGCATCATAGAGTGTTTCTAAATCTATCTGCACAAAAGAAGAGATATCATTCCTTAATTTAGCCGTTTTAGCCGGCGGGAAATATTTAAGTAAAAATCTTTCGGTCATTTGTTCCCAAGTGGTGATTGACCCTCATGGTAACGAGTTCAACCACTGTTTATTCTTATTCTTTAATGAAAAAGGAAATAACCAAAGACGAATGTCATCTTCAGAAACGCCATTGATCTTAAAAGTGTCGTAGAATTCCAAAAAAATTGCTAAATGAGTGTTTGGATCCTCGTCTTGCAAACCATCAAACTGAACAAACTGTTGTATCATTTGAATCATATTAGGTTTCAGTTCAAAATTATTTGCAGCAACAGCAGGTCTAACTATACTCGATTCAGTTCCTGTTAAAGTAGGTTTAGCATAATCATACATAGTACAAGGAGCAGGATTCTGATCTACTGGATTTGCAGCAACCACAAGAGGTAACCGATTGTTCTGATTATCAGTAATCTCCTCGGTTGTGGTATGAATATCGTCCTCTTGCCCTTCCTTTATGTATTGTAGGCTTCGTCTTATTTCTCTTCAGTTTCTGCGAGCTGTGCTTTCAATCTCACTATAAAAAAGTAGAGGTCTTGACGGGTTTCTTCTAGTCATAAACTATAAAAAAAACCTGTCAGAAGTAAATAAAAGAAAATTTAGTAATTAAAAATAAAAACAAAATTAAATAAAAATAAAAATAATGGCTAAAGTAATAAAAATTAAGCGTTCCTAATATCTTAGTCCCCGGCAACAGCGCCAAAAACTTGATGGTTGTGAAACTAACTAAAAATTTGACTAAGGCAAGCGCACCTATCGAACAGTAGTATAGTTATGGTAAGACCAGAAATATCGTATCTACGAGGACTAAAAGTACTAGTAATAACTATCTTTTTATTATCTAGCCTAGAAATTAAGAGAATGTTTTATCTAAAACTAATTATCTAATTAACTAAGTTTGCGACAGAGATTAGAGTTGGAAAATACTTTTGGAAAACTGATGGAGAAGACAATATCCAAGGAATAATCCACCTAGACTTCACTTATTACCTTTGAATTAGACGATTTATTCACTTGACTTAATCCGTAAAAATCCGTGATTTATGTTAATATCTCTCTCGAGACTAAAAATAACTGACTCTAGGTTGATTAATCAAAATCTCTTTCTAATTAAAACCCTTATTGTCGCATTAACTCGATCTATGGATTCCCTTATTAGATTTGACTCCAATTTGGCAGATTTATGTCGTTCTATCTCTAGGATTGCATGCAACTCCGCTTAATTATGAATGATCTACTCTTAAACAGGGACTTTTCCTCCACTGAATAAGTACATCAAAAACCTAAATTAATATCCTGGAATTTAAAGCAAGGATTAAAACTCACAATTAAGAATAAGAACAAGTATTTATCATATAAATCAAAGAGTAATAAGATTCGTCTTAGGTTTTATCTCCCTTGGGTATTTAGGAAGTTTAGTTCATAATAATAATGGAAAACATCTCAAAGTTTGGAAAACAACAAAACATAAAGAAACCCAAAGAACTTCTGGGAAATTGGATGGAAATCTTCAGTCTTAATGTAGATCCTGCCTCCAAGGTGATTCCAATGGCTTTCCCTCAGTATTTTCTGTCTTCTACTCTGCGTGTCTCCCTTGATCCTCTTCTACGGTGTTTAAATAGACTTTGTAAAGCCCAAAATAGCCCAAAATTAGACTTTTTTGAATAGAATTAGTCTTAGGTTTAACAGGGACACGGCCGTGTGCCACGCCCGTGTGCAAGTGCTCAAGCCGTGTGTAATTCTGAGTTGGTTTCTAGTCGAAATGGCCATGACACACGGGCGTGTGGCCTGCTCGTGTGCCTCACACGGGCGTGTGGTTTACTCATGTGGGAGTGCCTAGGCTATGTGAAATACTGATTTATGCCCATTTGGTCCCTTTTTTGCCCGTTTCTTGCTCTTTTCGCTTTCCTATGCTCACCTAAATATGAAACATGAATTTAAAGGATTGGGATCATCAAATTTAATGAAATCAATGAAAAATCATCCATAAATATGCCAAGCATGGGGTAAAAATATGTTTATATTATGGTTTATCAGTAATATAAGTGTCACTTATTTTGTGCTTATTAAAGAAAAAGAATGGTTTGAAAATGTTAGAAAGCTCAAAGGAAAAAGCATCAATTCACTCTAGTGAGAAGATTCAGAGACCCAAAGGTAGACTTGTGTGCCATTATTGTGGAGTTCTAGTGCATATCAAGCCTAGATACAAAAAACTCTTGACTAATCTTAAAAAAAGAAATCAAATTGTTTCTCCAGTTGCAACTCAACCTATAACTACTAAGAAATTTAGGCATGAATAAGTGTGGAAGAAGAATGAAAGACCATACCATGAAATGGAATTGAATAAGAATAAAAGGCTTTAAGCCAATATTAAGGTATTTTTGGTCACATCATATTGCATTGTTATAATATGTTGAATGGACTGAGATGGGACCTGTTACAACAAAATTGTAGCTTAGCCAAGAACAACCAAGAGATACAACCAAAAACATGTAGTGGTAAGAAAATTTTTGTAATTGGTTTATGCTCAAATCAAACATGAAGTTACAACTGACATAGTAACTACTAGAAATCAGAATAAAAATGTTCTAAACATGATTTAAACTAATTAAAGTAACTAACCTAATGAAATTTCCTATTCCTAGTGCTAACAATATGAGCCTTTAGCCTATGATCGATTAAATCCTTAATTAATAAACAGACAATTAACTAATTTTAGAATCCGGGTTTTAATATGAATTAGCTATTAATTAACTAGTAATACCTCCCGAGCTCTACTAATTAATTATTCGGCGGATACTCGCTTATCTTCTAACCTCACTTTCTCCCCCTAGATAACTATGGTTTATTCGATTCAACTTATCTCCAGATCTCGCCTCCCTTATAATTACTTATTAGGGTTATCAAGCCTAACAGTTTAAGAACAAATAATTTATACTAACTAATCGAATTATGAACCTTTAATCTTTTGTTAATTAATCGACTTGATTAATTAATTAGTTCAATAAACAAGTCATGCAAGATATGAAATAAACACAAGAAATTATTCTATTATTCATACGATAGTTAATTGATCAAGTTAACGAAGCATAAATAGAAGAATAACGAAAGAGATAGGAGAATACTCATTGATAATTGTATTAAAGTGCATTGCTGAAGTAATTTTCACTCGCGATTTTCTTTACATGGGAATAGAAAAGTTCCGACTACATAAAAATAAAAATAAAAGAAAACTAAAATTGAATAGAAAATTATTTAGGTCTAAAACTACTTACAATCCTGATGACCCTAAAGTGGCAACGACCTACTTGGTGACTAAACATCTCGAGATACACTTAGGTAGGGTTCAAATATGGAAATTTCCCAATTATGTCGTCCAAAGAAATCAACCATTTTCTTCCACGCCAAGTCGCATCGTCTTGATGTAGGAATACCTTTTTTTTTTGTTGACGTCATCCAAAGTCTTCCCATTTCCTTACCACCTCGTCGTGACTAGAGGTAGTTCCTCGTCATGACATTAGCTACATTCCAGGCCTTTGGCGACGTCGTTAACGTATCGGGCTCCTTGTCTCATGACCAGATCATTGTTCCTTGTACTCTTGGACCTCAAATCGTATCCTACACACTTAATTAGCTCATTAGTCACTCACGAGGCCCAAATTGGCCATACAAGTCATCAAAATAGTAGAAAATGTGAAAAACACTTGTTTTATTGATATGTTAATCCAAAACAATTAATACCAAAAATTTAATATTTAATTATAAAAGTACTAGAAAACAAGTTCGTCAAGTGCAAAAATTACCTAAAATGACGACTACAAGTGACGTTAGGTCATCCGTGACCAAATTCCATTTTCCTAATCTATACAATGTTAGTGAGAGAATACCATCTACTCTTTTTAGTGAGCAATAATTCCACTATTGTGAGTAAAGCCAAGACATGCATAAATCATGTGCCCAACATACCAATTTTCAACCCATTACCTTTAGAGCACAAGTTTCTAGTATATCAAAAAGCACATAAGTTATGCACTTATTGTCATTCACTTACTCAGGATTTAAGCAAATCACATTAGAAATGTCACAAAAAAATAAATCTAGGACAAATTTTTCTTGAGTCCAATTCGATGTTTTGTCAGTCTAGACAATCATACCCTATGTCTTTATTTATAGGAATTAATCCGACTTTGATAGCCATGACAAGTCACCTCCCCACTAGGACTTATAAAGGATATAATAAAGTCTTAACATAAGTTATCTTCTCAGATTTTAATTCGATCATATAATACAAGTTAATATCAATTAAACCTTCGATGATCAATGAACCAATATTTGGTTATACATTTTACCTTCCTTGCAAAAACCATTTAGGATATCATACAAAGAATATTAAATAATCATGTGAAATTTTTTATTTATTCAATCCATTTAAAAAATTACAATTAGACTATGGCAAAATTATTGCACTAAGGGCACAAATCCTAGCAACACATTTTTTTTTCATTCCTCAATCTATCAATTTAATCCGCAAACACTATTGTAGCATTTCTTCTTCTACAACAACAATTAAACTTAGAAAAGAAGTAAAAAATTGTCCAAAATAAAATTCCAAAACTTTAAAATCAATATTTTGATTAGACAACATTATAGACACAGTTTCATGCAATACACATTTCCAAAGTCAACACAACTCTGAACTTTAATACATCGACAACAATCAATCTAGCTAGCGCTTGATGACCTAGACTATATCTATTATAACACTGAAGAAATAACGGTTAAACTCTCAACTTTATAATAATTGAACTAGCATGATTTAAGGTCATCTAAGTGAAGTATTACTGTAAACAATGAATTTCTTTTTGGATTTAGGTTGACTCAGTACCAGAGCTTCTGTCAATAAAGTTTTCAACTAATCACAACTCTATTGGCACTTAATTGACTAAACAAATTCAATGCGTCCCTGTAATAACTTCATCATCGACAATACAATTATCAAGAAATTCTTAATAAATCATCTGTATTACAATTTTTTAAATGCTAAGCATGCTCTATATCAGTTTTATAATAGATCAATATATAATTCACAAAAACAACAATGAACCCGTCAGAATGTGACTGAAAAACCCTATTCATCAAACTCATAAATGCTATAAGGGCATTAGTTGCCGAAAGGGATCACTAAAAATTTATAGTGTCCTTAATTGGTTCTGAACACTATTTTCGACACATCCATGTCTTAATCTCACAACTAATAATAGCCAAAACGAATATCTATCTTTAAGAACACTGTAGAACTTTTCAATTGATCAGATAGATCTTCAAGACAAGGCAACGGATATTTATTCTTTATCGTAACTTTATTCAACTGCCAATAAACTGTACACCATCTCATCGACCCATCTTTCTTCTTCACAAACAAAATAGGTGTGCCCTAAGGTGATGCATTCAGTCGAATAAAACATATATAATTAATTCTTGCAACTGAGCTTTTAATTCTTTTAATTCGGTTAAAGTCATTCCGTAAGGAGCAATCAAGATCGGAGTAGTCCTTGAAACTAATTTTATAGCAAACTCGACTTCTTGCTCTGGTGGTAAACTCGACAATTCCTCAAGGGAAACATCTGTAAACTCATAAACTATTAGTACCTGATAAACTTTCATTTCAAATACTCAAAAATCCAGAATATAAGTGAAAAACACATCACAATCTTTTCGGACCAATTTCTGAGCAGACATTGCTGCTCACACGAGCTGTGGAGAATCCGCATCAAATGCAATACCTCAGCCATCGGTAGGACATCTAAGACCAGCACCCGAAACCGTATAACCCTTAATGACATGTCATTTGTATCCTAAGTATTCATAAGGTTCAAACGGGACCATTGTACATAACCAAATCCTTTAATTTCATTGCATTATACCTTTTCAAACATACTTCTATAAATTGTACATTATTCAAATTTAACGTTCAATTTAATTAACATTATGATTTAATCCATAATACCAAAATGTCAAATAACTATCAATCTAAACTATACATAGCATAATATTTATTACAATTACCTTCAAACCATCAATTAATGAATTTAATCGTTATACGAACTTACCTCGACAAAAACAGTTGTAAAAACGAAGCCGACAACTAATTTGACACTTTAGCTTTTCCTCGATTTAGATCCATTTGGTTCGTTTCGTGATCTAAATAATAATTTTCATTCAATTAAACCATTAAAATAACTTAAAACAATTAATTCAACTTATAACCCTTATCAATGGAAAATTACAAAATTACCCCTAAAATTTTAACTTTTATGCAATTTAATCCCTAAACCCGAAAGTTACAATTTAACCACTTTTAATTAAAAATCATGCTAGCCTATTTTCCCTTCGTCTTATAACAACTCATATTTTTCCTCATTTCACACAATTTACATTAAATTTAATCTCTAAACATTAAAATCATTAAAAATAACTTAAAAAATATTTATTTTTCACCATCAACTTTAATAAACTATCAATTAAAAAAAAACTTCAAACTCATTCATGTAAATTCCCTCGACTTTTAACAATTTTACAAATTGACCCTAGACTAACTAAATTAAGCTACAACAATCTCAAAAACATAAAAATTATTCAAAACGGATGAAAAATACACACCATGCAGTTGCTACAAGCTTTGGCCAAAGCTTCCAAGGTTGGCTATAGAGTTTTTATTTCGGTTGAAGAAAGAAAATGATAAAAATATGACTAAATTTGTTTTTGTTTTACTTATTATTACTTTATTAATTAACATTTTATTTTATTAAAAAAAATTTAACATATATTTACTTATTCCATTACACAAACCGTCCACCATAATAAAAATAAAGTCTAATTATCCTTTAAAGCCCTCCACTCATGCTTTTATAACTATTTAGCACAAATAAACCAATAGCAATTAAATTTTTGCAGATTTTATGATTTAATCCTTTTTATTAAATTAATTATCTAAACATTAAAATTTATTAACCAACTTTCAATATACCTATATAATCACTTCATAAATATTTAATAAAAATATTTACGGAGCGGTTTATAGAAACGAGATCCTGATACCTCATTTTTCAAAACCACTCGACTTTAGAGACCAACCACTTGAACTTAACTATTCACCCAAATAGCAAAATTGACAAATCAAAATTTAATATAATATTATATTATATCTGACTCACTCTCCAATTTGTGGTCCCGAAACTACTGTTTCCGACACCACTGAAAAACGGGTTGTTACAAACTTGAACTGAAGTATGATATCTTCAAACTTTCAACCAATTGACCTTCTCCACTATTCTCAAATTCTTGGATGCTTAAGAGTGGACTTTAACTCAAAGAACTGAACACAAGACAAAAACCCAAGACTCTCAGAGGTGGAAGTTAAAATCCATTATGTATCCCAAAATAATAATAATAAATCCAACTTTTAGATTTGAATTATAATCTCTATATTATTGCAATTATAGTTACTCCAAATCTAGAATTCAAACTCAAGAAAATTCTAGATTTGAAATATAATAGTTAGATTATTGCAATTACAATTACTCGGAATCTAAAATTCAAACTCCACTCAAATAAACTTTTACTAAATTTCGACAAAGTTTTCCTTAGTATATTGTTGTATATAATTTTTGACTACTATTGAGTATTTATATAAGGATATTTGCAAGAGTTTAATTCTCATTCGAAGAAAGGAAGAGTTCAAGTCCAATTAGGACTTTCCATGCTACATGGCTGACAAGTCTAATGAGAGGATATCCCTACATGTCGCGGCAAACATGCCCTAGTGGGCTAGTTAGGCTGGTTTAATTTTACGAGTTTAACTCTCTTCATTTAAATCAGAGACCAAATTAACTCAATAATTAATTAAATGTTATCCCAATTTAATTATTAATTAAAAATATTTATTTCTAATTAAATAATTTACAACAACTCAATTCTAATTCTAATTAAAATCATGAAGATTTTATCATTTTAGAATTTATGTGCAAACTTATTTAATTATCCTAATAGAACTAAACTATGATGACTACATGATTTAAGTTTCACTTTGGACTCAATTATTTAATTTGTTCATCTAATTAAATAATAATCCAAAGAAATTAAATTATTCTTAAGTCATCTCTTACCTTCTTAAGAAAATGCATGTATTGCGGATAGTTACTCATGTAATTTATTTCTTATCCATCACTTTTTTATTATGTGTTATAATAGACGTCGATAATTGTAATAGAATGACCGAAAAAATAAAAACACAGATTTTACGTGGAATGTAACAACCTGATAGTCACGGGTGTCGAAAAATACATTTTCGAGACTCTGTTTTCGTAAATTAGACTTGTAAATAAATATTTACAAAGTTAGTTGTGTGGTTAATTAGGTTTTGGTTAGGTGAATTTGAATGAATTAAGAGTAATTAGGTATAAAGACTAAATTGCATAAAGGATGAAAGTTGAATTTTAAATTAACAAAAACTACAAGGACTAAAGAAGCAATTATGCCAATAGTCATAATTGAGGCGGCATAAGATGAAATTATTATAAAATTTAAAGTAAAAAATATATATTTTAATATTATATAATATTAAAACTTAATGTTTAAGTATATTATATTATATTATATTATAAAACAAAGAAATAAAAGAAATAGAAATAGGAAAGAAAGAAAGAAAACGAAATAGAAGGGAAAAAGAAAGAAAAAGGAAAGAAAGAAGGAGAAAGATAAGCTAGGGCTTTCAATTGTTTAAAGTTCAATTGGTTAGTTAATTTAGTCTTTTTTTTCTTATAATTTTATGTTTTTGGAATCCATGTATTAAATACTACTTGACCCATGTCATGTCAAAATTTTAAAAATTATTGAGTTTTTAAGTGTTGTCTATGTTGAATAATTTTAGTATTAGGGATTAAATTGATAGATTTTTAAGTTAGAAACGAAAAAGGATTGAATTGTAGAATAAATTGTAAATTTTGAGTAATAGGGGATAAATTGTGAAAATTCAAAATTTAGGGATTTAAGTGAAATTAGGGAGTTAAATTTAGCCTAAAGTGAAATTTGCATGAAAATAAAGAATTAAATGTGAAGAATAAAAGTTAGTCTCGGTTTAGGGACTAAATTTGAATTTAAGTAAATATTGAGTAAAAATTTAAAATATTAAATATGATGTGGAATTGTGTTGTATTGATGAATTTTAATTGTTTTAATTCCGTAACTAACGTCGTACCGGAACACTCGACTAAAAAGGGGAAAGATAAAGTTGACGAGGAATAGCTTGGAATTTCCAGTTTGTATTTCTATCATCCGAACTTAGTTATTAATTGTTGTATTTTGATTAAATGTTTATGGTAAGTGTTGAGGTGAGATATTGATATTTTGATAATTGATTGAATGATTTGAATTGGTAGATATATATATTGGATGGATTGATTTTTTAATTGAAATGAATATATGTGTAATTATGTGATTATATGAAAAATCAGGATTGGATATTGATTATATCTGAAATGTGAAATTAAACCCTATTAACTGTATCGGGCTGAGTCGGATATAGATGGCATGCCATAGGATTGAAAGAGTTCAGGGATTTCTTCAACTTCGAGTCGATGAGACACTAGGTGTCAATTTATTACTTCGAATATATTCGATGAGGCACTGGGTGCCAATTTACTTCGGTTTAGCCGATGAGACACTGGGTATCAAATTATTACTTCCAATTATCCGATGAGGCATTGGGTGCCAAACTAGTGTGTTTGGTTGAATCCGTGTATCCGTCCGAGTCTGAGTCGTGTTAATAGGGGTAATTAAATGAAATGACACTATGATCGATGTTGGATGATATTATATGTGAAATGAAAATAGGACAGTGAATTGAAATCTGGATTGAGACACATGAATTGTGTATTCATGAATTGGACATGGAATGAACATTATTGTAGTTTAAGTGAAATGTGTATTATATTGTGAGAAGCTATTTTATGGCAAATAATGAGAATTGAGTATGGTATAAAATGATGTATTTATTATTTGAGTATTGAGTGGTTAATGCTATTGTATAAATAAATGTGAATTTTAAATATTCAATTGTGCTTAATATTTAATTGTGTCTATTATATTATTTTGTCTTTAAATATTCGGATTATAGAAATACCACTAAGTTTTTACTCAACGTATGGTTTTGTTTTCCGTGCGCAGGTTAGGTACTAAATTTTGATCGCCGATTCAGCATCCAACAACTGTCCCGAACTCAAACGTGGTGATGTTTTAATCCTTTTGTGTCGGCATGTACCTAAGGTGTCTAAATAATAATTATTTTATGGTTTGATTGTAAAGTAAATGGGATTATAAGTTTAATATTGGTTGGTTATATACATATAATATGTGTTTATGTTTGAGGTCATATTATGGCATGTTTAAGTTAATGATTAAATGAACATGAAATAGGCAAAATAGATTAAATTTGACATGTTTACAAATTAGACTTGAATGATACTTTGATGATATAATTGTCGTACCAATGAGGATACATTGGTTAGACACTTAGGATGTACGTGCTGATATGATTTGAATGTATCTGATCGTGTTTTGAATTGGTTAAATGAATTACTTGTTTCTCCCACTTATTTTGGGCATCAAGGGCTTGAATAAGGGACAATATGTATGAGTTTAATTGATTTTGACTTGAATATTATATGATGTGAAATATTTTGAAATTATGTCCGTTTGATCGGTAATGCTCCGAAACCTTATTCTGGCGACGGATGTGGGTTAGGGGTGTTACATGGAAACTCTTTTGGGAAAAAACCACAGGTAGAGAAAAAGAAATTCACTAATGTAGAAATACGAATGATACAAGAGGAGTTTCGACTACATCTATTTAAAGGTTGAAAAAATCCTATTCTAACCAATGTCAAATAGAAGAAGTGTAGTTCTATACGGATTCTACTTGTGTGGCATGGTTCGTACCTTGGAGGCCCTTGCACCCCCGGTCGCAACCCCAGTCCAGTTTTATGCTTAATGGACTTGAGGTCGAAGCCCGCCACAGATCCCCTTATTTTGCCACTGTATTTATTTCTTCAACAAGTAATGGGATTCGGGTCACATAAATTCCAACATTATGCAATCCAATTAGTGTTATATTGAGCTAACGGAATGATTAATTGGACATGTATAATTAGAGGTTAAATAATTTGCACTTAAGTTTTGACTATTATCTATTAATTACAAAATTATTTAATAACGAAAATGGTTAAAAAAAATTGTGAGGATCTCTGAAAACTCTCTTGCACCCTATTTAATCTCCCACTAGAAATATGGTAACTACCCAAGTTAAAAGTTTTTCCTAATAAAAGTATCCTAAATATATAAAACTAAATAAAAATTCTAACAAGGACTTGTAAATTTTTTTGAATCCAAAAATGAATGCATTGGAGAAAATTACTAGGGGCATAAGTGTTATAAAACATTTATGGTACTTTTGATATAAAAGATGAATGTTATGTTAAATACCACTTGAGTTTTAAAATAAAAGAGGAAAGAGTGTTGAAATTTGTGATATTTTAAAATGTAAGTATTATTTATAAATATACAATATTACTCTTTGAAAAAAGCCCACCATAAATGATTGTCAGTACTTAGGTTCTTTTTCTTCATTACCATGTATGGATTTGAAGCAAAGAAAACATCTAATTTGGCAAATGAAGGAGTTTGGAAGATGCTAAAGTGGGTGTAAAACACAATTTTTTTAAATTAATGGGGATTATAAATAAATAACTATTCTCCAACTTACTTATAATAGTCACCTCATACTTATATCAAACATGTCCTTATTTGCAATTTACAATTTTTTTAACATAACTGGGGTAATCAAAAGGATGGTGTTGCTAACGATTAAATTCGAAACTCTCACGTCATAATATAAATATTTTTGTTATTAAGACAAGAGGTTGTTGGCATTTGCAAATTACTTAATATTGATATATTAAATAATATAACACATTGAACGTTGAATGCAATGATAAAACACATTATAATTACTAGTAGCGGAGCCAAAAAATTTGGGGGCGAAATTAAATTGTATATTTTTACGGTAGTAAAAATTTAATTTCACCATTTTAATAGCCTATGTCTGTATAATTTTTAAAGGATTAAATCAAATTTGTATCATTTTTAGGAGGGTCAAAATATAATTTTACCATTATTAATTTAAAATTTTTTAAATTATAAAGGGACTAAATAGAAAATATTTTATTTTAAAGTGGTTTAGCCTCACAGCCCCTTTTAGCTCATAGCTAATAATTACAATGAGAATATATATATATATATATATATATATATATATATATATATATATATATGTGTGTGTGTGTTTAAAACTTAGAAACAACATTATTTGCAAGGACAATCATCAGATACAAGCGTCAAGCAAGACCTATAAAATATCTATAACAACCTAATCACGGATGAATCTGGAAAATGACAAGGAAGGATCTTAACCTTCCTTCAAATGAAAAAATACTATTTAAATTCTCAATAAAATAATAAAATTATACTTTATCTTTTTAAAAATAAACAGAAAATTATATTTAATGGTTTTAAAAATTTATTATTCAATTTCGATACATCCGCATAGAAAAAATGATTATTAGATGAAAATTGGAGAGAGAAGAAGATATAAATATGTTGGAATTCTATTGTTTTCATTTTTATGGTTTTGGGAGGGAGGGAGAGATTACAACGACAACACAGGGCAGAGACATAATGTCTTTCTGAAGGTTTGATGGGACCCACCACATGACCAAAATTTTCAGAGAAATGAAAACGACATTTTTAGAGGCATAGGGTGAATGTCTCCGTGCCCCTCTTCTTATTATACATTTATAACTTTGATTTTTATAATATGTACACTTTGTGGCCCCTTTTTTTTACCTAAACTTATTCATCTAATCCATTTATCTATAGTATTTTTCTACCACTAAAAGCCTTTTATTTAAAAAACTGAATCCCACGTAATAGATTCGAAAATTAGTATTTCTTTCTTCTTTTTTTTTTTAAATATCTTTATACTCAAATGAAGAAAAATAAATTGGAGATCATACCATTATATAAACATTTGTTTTTCTTTGCAATAGATTCCATTCAATGTGACATATCAACGTCACATGTGATGGGTCTGTTCTCAATAGCCAGCTCTCATATACAGCCAAGGCAATATGGGTTGGCGCACGTGCATCTTGTGGGGTCCACTCATGAAGCGGCTCACAAGTAGTTTGATCATCACAAAATAAAGTCAACTTGATCATCCGATTTCATTATTACAATCATCAACTTCACTTGGTCCTTTTGCTTTCTATTTTCTTTTATTTTAATCCTTACCATCTTACTAATCTCAAAACTATTCTTTAGTGGTGAGACTTTTGACTTTTGTTTTTGTTTTGACTTTCAAAACTGGGTGTAATTATCGGTCCGATATACTAATACTTCATTTACTTTTGAATCGAGAATCAAGTATTTGACAAATTCTAGTATTGATCAAATTTTACAATATTGAATTTTTTAATATTTTTAATTATTTGAGAATATGGATAAATTGACATAAAAGGTAGCTACCATTATATAATATTCCCAACTTTTGTCTCTCAAATCATAACTATGCTAAAAGGGGACCAAAATGGAGACCCTTTTAGCTTTACAAATAAGGAGGGGGAGGAACTATTTTTTTGTCTCTTTCTTTTTTATTTGGAAGCTTGTATTTAATTTGTATTTGAATTGAACACCACAATTTTTGTGTATATATATATATATATATGAGACATGTGCTTCTTGAAAAAGAGACGTGAAAATTACAATCTTAAAGTGGAATAGACAAATTTGATCAAACATTTTATAATTATTACATTAAAGAAATTTACATGAATTTTGTAATTAATACTCCAAGCTTGAATTATGAAATGATTAGGATAAGTTAAACTCAACTCGGGTTGGAGTAATAAGAAATTCTATATTTTTTAAGTAAGATGTTAAATTTGAATTTTGTAAATGAAGAAAATAAGTTTGAAAGGTGTATTGCATATTGGGATTGGGCTACCTCAAGCTGTAGGCTTTGGGGGTAACCAAGAGAGAACTGGATCTTTGGGCTGTGCCAAACTTGAAGGGCCTAAGATTCATTACCCAAATTTAAGCTTTCCCATTTCAGTTTTCTTTTGCAATTAGGCCCAAATTTAAACAAGAAGTTGTGAAGCAAACTTTTTATTTTAAACATGAGTTAGGTTCTACTTTATACTCCTATATGTAAGGCCTAAGCTGTCCGTTTTTTTTTTTTTTTTTTTTTTTTTTAGATGAGAATATAATGGTAAATTTTAATCCCAATCCTCTACTTTTTTTTAGATTATGAAAATGGTTAAATTTCAATTTGATCTCTATATTTAAATCAATTTTGAGTTTTAGTCTATATACTTTAATTTTGACATAATTTGGCACCTCAACTTTCATAATCTCATTAGTTAGTTTAAATGACTTATTCTAATTAAAATGGTAAATGTGAATTTTTAAAAATTATTAGCACTGTTAAAATTCTTTATTAAATTCAGGTATGTTACAATGTTATTTTTTTATTACATGGATACTAAGTGAGTTTTTTTTTTTTAATTTTAAAAAGCCACGCCAACAAATTTAACAATGTTAACAATTTGACCTAAATTTTTAAATTCGAATAGTAGAGGGACTGAATTTCTAAAAATAAAAGTATAAAAATTAAATTCCAAATATACGAAGAGTATAAGAATTTTGAGCAAATTTTAACCTTTAAATTTTTACTCTATAATTTAATATATAAAAAAAAAAGAAAAGATAACGCAACATCAAACATGAAAGAAAAGTATATAACAAAATTGCACTAAATTTAAAGTTAGGAACAATTTTTTATCACAAATTTCATTGAAAATGGTTATATTAAATAAATCCCGGCATATAATCCATTTATTCATGTACATTATGGGATCGAGTCACAAAAATTGCTTGTTAGTAATTAGATTTGTACATCTAAAATGAGAGGGTTTGGACAAAATATAAACTTGAAAAATAAGTTTGGGCAAAAAATATAAAGCTCACTTAAAAAACAGGTCAAGCCTCAAGTAAGGTTTTTTTTTTGCTCGGGCTTGGCCTGAATTTGCAAAAAGAAAAAAATTTATTGTTTTGTTGTTGTTTTCCCACTTTTTTTGTTATTTTTTCCCACTGTTGTATAACTCTTGTTTTATTGTTAATTTTACTATTATTTTAGAGGCGTTTGCTTATTAAATTGCATTTATCTTAGTGTTATTTAAGTATAAATACTTTTAAAATTTATTTTAAATTTATTGAGAAACATTTATTTTAATGTTTTTAATATTTTTAATATATTATATTTCTAATTTTTTTATATAAAAAATAAAATAATTTTGTTAATACAGCCAGATCAAATTTAAACAAAAATTTAAGCTATTTTCTGAGCCAGGCTTCAACCTATCGATTGAATTTAAAATTTATTAGTTGCCGGCAATGAGCAATTCTACCAGTGATGTGTGTTAATGTAGAAATAAATTATATAAAAAATGAATGGATAAAGACATTGTAACCATGTAAATAGAATTTTCCCCTCATATCAAAATCATAGCCCAACATGCCCACCACCTCTTACATGGACTGAAATCTCAGTCTTTGTCAACTACAAGAAGTTCCTTTCAGCAAAGTGCTTAAACACTAAACGCCGCCTAATTTGTTCATTAAAACATGTTCAAATAATTGTGTTAGACTTTTAACATGTTACATGACAAACAACACCAATCTTTTTTACCTAAACAGTGCAACAATGTTCTTTTTGTTTCTTATTAGCCCACTACAACATTGGAACAAAAGCTTATTAAATAGTGCAAAGATGTCAAAGCTGACTTAATCTTTTAAACTTCGTTGGGTACCACTTTACTATTTGGGTGTTCCATAAATATATATAGTGATCAATACAAGGATAAGGGGAATGATGATTTAAAAACTAAAGGAGGAAATGATTATGCAATGATTAAGACCAGTCATGCCTTAATGGCAAACAATAGGGAACTACATCCAAGATTCAAGCCTAATGTTCTTTTTAAATTATGTAAAGACCCTTTTTCTCCTTGCACCTTTTCTATTTTGACTTCTTCCTTCCCTTTTCATTAGTGTCTAGTGGCCACCTCATCACAATAAAGATTAACATAATTCGTTTCAAGTATATATGTACCCAATTCCTTCTCCTTTTTTTAAATTGTTTATGTTTTGATTTTGGTGTTCGAAGAATTTCTCAATCAAGTTTTGTACTTAGATTCCGTTTGTTTCACTACAAATAGCTTTCGAAAAAAAAGGACTTTTGAAAAATGACTTATTTAATATTTTCTGGTGTTTGGATGAATCCGTGTAAAATATTTTTTTTTTGTTATATGACAAATTCCCTGAAAATATCTCATAAAGGTTATTTTCAATGAAACAAACATATATTTGAGATTATGATAAGTAGTGAATTGATTACAAAGTGATCTTAAGGTGAAATTATAATAAATAATGAATCTTCATGATGCTAAAGATTAAATTGTAAAATTTGTGAAATTTATAATTGAAACAAGAGAAGTGATATGCATAAATTTTTTTCATGTGAAGTAAGATATTATAATGAATTATTAGATTAAAGTGCTTATATGGTGAAAAATAAATTAAATGGCAATAGGGACTAAATTGAAAAATGTACAAAGGTTTAAGAGTGAAACAATTTAATATGTGAATAAGGAAATTATGGTAAAAGTTTAATGAATGTGTTATGAGATGATGGAATATGTATAAAGTATTATAAAAGTAAAATTGTAGAAAAATATGGAATTTTTATGATATCAAGGACTAAATTGTTAAACTTGAGAAAATTTGTCGATGAAATAATAGAAGTGAAGTACATAGAAATTTGATATGCAGAACAAGATATTGAGATAAATTATGTGATTAAAATGTAACAATAAAGAAAATTAATTAATATGATTAATTAGTGAATACTGAATTTTTATGACAAAAAGGACTAAGTTGAATAGTTATGAAAGTTTATAAGAAAATATTTGATAAGTGAAAAATGTAGTAGAGAATGTAACATCCCAATGCTTTGACCCGATGTTTGGGTCGAGTATGGGGGTATTACAGTGAACAGAGCCTTATTAGTTTGGAAGATATCTTATGAAAAAAATTTTGATTTATTGGACTAAAGGGGTAATTTTATGTTGGTCTGAAAATCTTTTACGTTTACCATCCTATTTTACATGAAACAAACATCGGAAAAGGCTAAAAATATTTTCCGCAAAAGCTTTTACGTTGAAACAAACAGAGTCTTAAACTTCAATGTTTTTTGCATTACCCCCAATGTGCTTTTCATTAAAAAAATTTATGTGGCCGGTTGAGTATTAAATCGATTGGTATCGGCATTGTTGCCAGCGCAAGATGTCATTGATTCGAATGTGCTGAAGCACATTATCTTCCTATTTAAATGTTGGATAGGGACAACAGATAATTCTAGACATTGTATAAAAAATAGATATAATAACTTATAATGAGATTAATGTTAAAAAAAGTTATGTAATAACAAATAGTAATGTCAAGTTAAAATAAAATATAAAAAAATTGTTAAAAGTTCAGTTCTAGAAGTTTTTTTTTTTTAAACATTAATGAAGCCAAAAAAAATTCTTTCTTTATTAAAGTAATAAAAATATTAAAATTTGAGAATTTTTTTCAGATTCATTATTTTGTATATTGAAAAATATAAAACAATAAGATTTTTTTTATTATAAATTCAAAAAATAAAATTATTACACTGTAAAATTTATTATAAATTAAAAGATTTAAAAATTATTTTATATATTTATATTTTAAATTAAAATTTTAAAAATATTTTTTGTCAAACCTAGATTATTCGAAAATAAAAACTCAACTAATAGGGCACAAAAATATTTTAAAATATTATTTTTTTAAATAAATTCTTTTCAATATTCCAATATTTTCTATCATTTTTTGAGAAGGAAATTTAATCATCAATTTTTTTCAAGAATAAATTAAAATCGGTATATTTTTAAAAATGAATTTTTGGAAAAAATAAATCATAACTTAATCAAAAATAGTATTTCCAAAATTTAATTTTAGGAAAACAATTTAAAATTATATAAAATAAAAAGAAAATTTTAATCTTTTGTGTTGGTATAAAATAATGTATTATAATTTCAATGTTGCATTATATTTTTGTAATTTTTATAAAATTTAAACTTATATAAAAATAATTTTCTTAAATATAAAATGATATATTATAATTTTAATGTTTCATCCCTTAACCAAGAGGTTAGAAGTTCATTCTCCATTCATGGGAATAGAGTGCATTTCATGACCAATTTACTTATCTCTTTGGAGAGCGCCTGTAACAAGAGGATTAGACATTATTATCAACGATGACACCTTAGTTTCGACTAAAGAATAATAATTTGGAAAAGAAATCTCAAATTTTTTTATAATTTCAAAATTAATTTGTTTTTAAATATGTTTTCTTTTTATTATTAACTTGGCAACGATGTTGCGGTGTTCACGTCATGCTTTTATTGATTGTTTGTGGAATAAATACTTAAGAATTCTTTGTTAGAAATGATCTATTTTCTTTTAAAATAAATCGAGTAATTTAGTCTATCAACTATTAAAAAGTGATGAGATAAATAACATTAATTATTTTAATTAATAAAATATAAAATAAAAAAGCAATTTAATTTCTATCAAAATAAATAAGTAATTCAGTTGATATAGTTTTTTAATTTTTAAAATACAATCAATTAAGGGTACTCACGTATAGAGACTTTTCACAATTATATTTATCCCTTTCTCTTTTCGCCACATCAATTTTTACAAACTTAAATAGCTATTATTCTATTTAATGATAATTGTCTGCTCCCTTTTGAATGGTATAGGAATTAAATTGTCCCGCTTAATTTAAAAGATTTAATTACTTAGATATTTATCAATTATTTTTTTTTGTTTGATATCAATAATAAAAAGATAAAATTGCTCTATTTACAAACCTCGTGTGTTGATCTAACAGTCAGGGTGTTCACCATCCCAGATATGGCTTGAATTTGAGTTGCACCAATCGCGTTGTTAAGGCTTTGCCCTCTTCCTATAATTTATCAAAAAAAAATTATTCCATTTATTTCTTTGACTTTTTTTTTGTTTATTATGAATAGCTTTTTTAATTATAACACATATCGGAATAAGATAAATGATATAACGAAAATATATGTAACAATTTAACCAAAATTCATTTTAGATAATTTTTTAGGCGAATTTACATATGATTTTTCTTTCCCAAAATTCTAAAAGTTCATATTAGAAAATGCCCATCTCATTTACTTTATTTAGGTCACAGCTTTAAAAGAGCCAAATGCATTATCATGACCAAAGTAGTTGAGACTTGCACCCTCATTGACTCTTATCACGTAAAAGTTAAGCTCTTTATCACACTTCACGGGCATTACATAACTCCATTAAACAAGTTGGTCGGCTCACCCATTTTCCTGCATTTCCCATTTAATTTGTACATAGGAACCTCACTTTTCATAGTATTTTTTTTTACCATTTTAAATGTAACTTAAAAGTTTTTTTTTTAGCTATTCTAGTGTATTTTAGTGTATTTTTCCAATTTGGCACTACGAGAGGTTGTTGTAGCTTGAGAATAAATTTTATGGAATTTTCTTATTTAATTTTATGTGTATATTATGTTGATGAAATCATAATTGAAATGAATAATTGCACAACATGAATAAGCATGAAAACAATCATCTCACGTCTCTTGCAATATTTATTCCTTTAATGGTGTCCTCATCTTCTACCTCGGAGAGCATAACAGACCGATACATTTTGACAAAGAACAATAAGGTAAGGTTGTCTTAAGTCCCTCCATGGCTTAAATTACTTGTTAAACAAAAATTGATAGGAAACTGCCGATGCACATTACATAATGAGCCTAATTCAATTAACACTAAATCCATCAAGCTTTAGAATTGCTCCAATGAACTTCCAACTAATCCTACCACAAGTTTTACTCATCAAGTTTCAAAACTTACAAGGATCCTTGTCTTTTTTCTTTACCTTGATAGCATTGTGAAGCAGTTTGATGGGAGGATATTAGACTATCTAAAACTCTCTTCAATCTATTAACTAACTATCTTAAGCTACTTCACCAACAAGTGTCGAGTTTTCAAAAAAGATATAAATTATCTCAATCTTAAGGGATTCCAAAAAGTTCGATAAGAAAATAATTAAAGGGCGATCTTCTCTTTTAATAAAAGCCTTTAAAATATTGTCTACTAAATATTTGGTCGAATTTCAAAAATTTAAAGAACCAAATCACTTAAATGTTTTATCCTTAATGAAATTTAAACCTAAATAATATCGTATTCTTCAACAATAATAATAAATTTTCCATTAATCCAAGAAGTTTTAAATGTACCATTTGAAAAATGACTTCCTTTTATCTCACTTTTTAAACGGGCATAAAGAAAGAGGCAAAAGTTTATCCTTCATTTCACTTAATTTGGTAGTTTAGTATGCACATGTTGATAAGCAATGGAAGAAGAGAAAAATGAAAGTTGAATGTTCCAAGAATTTTGACCATTTATGGCAGCATACCGCTCAAGTTCTGCTTTGCTTTTGCCGAGGCCGAGGCTGATGATAGGATAATTGGTTATGGCGAATCAGAATCTTGAAACGAAGCCTACCCTACCCCTAACCTATCCAAGCTTTGCTTTGGTTTTTAGGGATGAAGAAATTGACCATTGACAATTCATCTTTTCATCAAGCATAAACTTTCTTTAACTTCATGATTTTTATTTTTGGCATCCACTCAAGGACATCGGGATGGTTATAATAGAAATTGGATTATATTTTATTTTTTATTAAAAAATAATAAATTAATTTTTGTAAGATAAATTAAAGAGTAAATTAATTTTTTATTAATTTTTATACATAATATGTTATGTATACTTCATGTTAACATATAAATATTAATTTTTAATAATAGAAATAAATAAAATTTTTAACAATAAGACTATTTTACTTTTTTTTTTGTGTGTTAAGAAATAAAGCATAAAAGATTAAACTACACTAATACAATCAAAAGCACCATTAACTTTGTTATGTTCAAGAAACTCTAAAAGATCGATAAGGGCAATTGCCAAAATATAACTCTTTCCATATCCATAAATACTTTCTTGGTAATTTGATTAGTGATTAAGTTGGCTTCTATTGGAACATGTCTAATCTCCCAATGCTCGAAATTTCATAGCCTGAGTTCGAAAGAGTTGTAAAACTCCTTTGCAAAGCATAAACTATCTCAAGGCTGTTAGTGCGAATTGATATATTATTCAAACCTTGATCTTATAGCAGAGTCAGTCCATGAAAAATACATTACAGCTCAGCTTCAAAAATCGAACACATCCCAAAAAATAATTAAACCCAAAATCCAATTCCCTTTATAATTCCGTACCACTCCCCTACAAACGCATATCTTATGCTCAAATTAACAACTCCATCAATTTACATAGAAATCCAATTAACTTACCTATCTTGTAGTAAATATTAGTTTATCTATTTTTTTTTATTAAACCAAATAAAACTTTCATTATACTTTTACCCGGTGGAATCTTGGAAGAGCTATTCGATTTTCAAACTTACCATATTTTCAACATATTTTTAGTGGATAAAATAAACAGATACAACATTAGTTAGTGCTGTTGGACTGTTGGGGCACTTGGGTTTTGGATTTTATTTACGAATCGAAAATTAATCTGAATTTATTAAATGGATTGATGGTAATTGAAATTTTAAATATAATTTTTTATCATTTCATTTCATTTTTTCGCTTTTAAGGTAAAAATTAAGCCTATTTGATAGTTAAAGTAAAAATTAAATTATCGACCATTATTCAATTTCAAGGTAAAAAAAAAAAAAAAAAACTAATATTTAGACACCTCCTATTATTATTATAATTATTTTGTCAGTTTCCTCACTAAACAATCAAGACCTATTGTCGACATCAAGAAGTGGAATGTTAAGAAGTACAGTTTGTTGATGTAGTGTTTATCCAAAAGGCTAGGTAAAAATAACTGTATTGGTGGTGAAATTACATTGTAAAATAATAAAAAAGGAAATAGAATTCATTGAATTGGCAATTGATGTTAGATGCAGACTTGAAATTGACAATTCAAGACTAAGTCTACAACTTTTCTGTTCTGTAATTCCATAAATAGTCAAATAATGAATAAATTATTGATGGTAAAATTTTTAAATATACCAAAGAGAATTAAAGTTGGATATGAGAGGGGCAAAACTGACCCACTTGCCCAACTATCCACACCCGCTGCGGCCCCACAGTATATAAACCGACACTCCAAACCCACACTCCCTTTCTCTTTACTAATTTCACTAAACACTTGAGGCTTTTTTTGTAATTTGGTGCAGGAAAAAAACGCACCGCTTCGTGATTGCAGATCAAGAGCAGGGGGTGTTGGGCCCCCGCGTTGTCGGTCTTCTTCCTTCAATCACTAAATAAATCAATTTTCTTTTATTTTATATTAATACGTTAGTACTTGAATTGAATTTTAGTGAAAGTGAAAAGAAAAGGGGGAAATTATGAAAAAGCCCACAAAAGCTGACAAATTAACTGAGCAACCCCTTTTTTTTTCGGACTTTGACTCTTCTTTCAGTTTATGCTTAGGTCTCTCCTTTTCACGACAGTCACAAAATAATAATAATAATAAAAGAAAGAAAATATCAAACAATTACTTTGAGTTAACATGATTCCTATTTTGACCCATATCTTTTTTCTTCCTCTCAACAATATTCACTTTAATTTATGACTCTCCCTCTCCCTCTCTCTCAAAATAAAATAAAATAAAATAAAATAAAAATTTACCTATTTTCTCATACTTCAACAGCTTGTTATTTAGATTTATTTATTTTAAGGATTATAAATCAAATGCATCATACAAAATTTGGGTATCTGACCAAAACTATTTTGGGTTTAATGATTTTGAGAAAATGTATACAATTTTATTTACTCAATAAAATGTATACTATTTTGGGTTTGAATGAGTTTGCTACAACAATTAAATTCGAAATCAGTTAGAGTATTGAACTGGACAAAAAGGTTGAATTAATTTCTGAATAACCATTTAGAACTCGTAATAAGTTAAAAATCGACCGTTGAACTAATTTTATAATTTTATAATATTTTTATTTTAAATATTTTATAATTTTTATTTAATTAATTAATTATAATTACACCAATTAAATTAAAAACCAATGATCTAATTAATTTAATAGTGGATTTACATTTTAAATAACTGTTGATTTAACTTCTAATATTAAACTCTGAGTTAAAAAGTTTCTATACTATTTATAAAGTTCTATACTGGGTTGGTATCACTCATCAACTAGATCTCTATTTAATTAGGAAAATTACTTCAATGTTTCTTCGTATTAAAAGTAAATTATATTATTTGTGGGCACTTTAATCTTTTTATTTAAAAATTTAATAAAAATATACATATAATGAGATTACAACCCATGCCAATCGGGTTAGCAAAATTTTATTTTAATATTTTTACATATTTGGTGTGTGAGAGTCTTTAGTATTAATAATATTATTGATTGAGATTATGTTACAAATTAACTTGATAAATAATTGTATTCTTTTAGTAATCTTAATATAATGTATTCATATGTTTAAATTCCGCTTTACTTACAATTTAATCTAAAAAAATATTTTAATGTCGTATATATTTCATATATTATTAATAATTAGTTTCAAATCATACGTTTCATTATTTATTGCATGTTATTTTTAAACGTAAACATATGTTTTAGATATACCATTTTTACATGCATAATAAAATTAAAATTAATGATTAAAATAGGGAAATGCTGTTGAGCAAATAAAATATTTTATGATTGAAGTTATTGAATACTCAAATAAAGTGAACTTATAAATCTCTCCTGTCTTCTTTCATAAAAGAACATCTCTAATGTCTAAATTGCTTAAATTATGCTGAGAAACAAAATAACAAATTATATTCACCAAAGCCATATTTTATTCTAATCTCATTCCAAAGCAGTCTTAATCATAAACTTTGTTCCCACTTTGTTTGTTTTCTCTAGCAAATTATATCTAGTGTTTTTCAAAAGTTAAACAGAAACTATGAACTCCTCCACTCTTCATAATTCACAAAACAAATCCCTGTCTACCATTAACTAAATCTATATAAACAAATCTCAGTATCCAACACTGTTTTCTTTTTTTCTTTTTTTATTTAATATATTACTCCACTATATTGTGGTCCAATCTACTCTTCCAATCTCTCTCTTACCAAGTTTGTCATTTTCTTCCTTGAAACTAAAAACAACCCAATGGAAAAACAGCTGCAACAGGCCGCAGCTTCCTTTGCTTCTTCTTCTTCTCCTCCTTCTTGTTGTTGTTGTTGTTGTTGTTATTCTTCTCCTCTTTCCTTGTATTGTAAGCAGTAGTATTTTTGTTTTTTTTAGCGTTTGCTCAAATGTGTAAGTCCACATTCACCTTGTGATCTCTTTGGATCAACAACTTCCACACCCTTTATCACTACTACACTCAGGTACATTGAACAGTCTCTTTTTTTCCCTGAATCTGTAGATTTCCTTTTCTTCTTCTTTCTTTACTGTTCATTGGGTTTTTCCCCCCTCATGCATAAAAGCTGCATTTTCCCTTTTCCAAGCTCTGTGCTTTCTTGATTTTTTTTTTATCAAGAAAGTTGGCTTCTTGATGAGGGATTGCAATTGTTATTATTTTGTTTTATTTTTCCTGGGTGCTGTTAAGCTGGGAGGAAGATTACTTATAATGTGCATTATCTCTGACTTGGTTACTGATTTTTGGTTCTTTCTTAGGCTATTATTGCAGTTTTTATTTTTATTTTGTTTTGTTTTTTCTAAGTGAATAAAATCTTGATTTTAAGCTGATAACTTTGTGGTGCATAAATTATCACTTCTACTTCACTCAGATACTTCCTTTCTTTCTTTCTTTTTTTCCCACTGTTCTTTTCATCTTTTTTTTTCCTGTTCAACTGCTTTTGATGTTTTCTTAGAAAGCTCACATCAGCCAATTAAGCTTAATGCAAATGAAAATGGCTTCTGTGCTGAGCTACCATTCAGGATTGGACTAAATAATTTAGCTTGATGGTGCCTAAAACAAGGCTTTTATACAAGATGCTGACATGAAATTTATGTATTTTAAGCTTTTTTTAACGTTGTTGTCTTACAATTACTCCTAACATATTTTAGATTAGCCCTCTTTCTACCTGTATTCTTGTGCAAAGGGCACTCCAACTTTTTCAGTGTTATAATATGTTCAATTTTGATTTACATTTTAATCATAAATTGTGGTATGGTGAAGTTTGGTTCTTTCAATGATGCTTTTGTCTTATAATTTACAGAGATTCTTTGTTCATAATTTTAACATCTGGACAGATAGTACATCTTCCGTTTGTTAGACATTACTGTATATTCTTTTGCATCTCTACCTTTTGTGAATGATTTAATAATATTGATTGCCCTGACTTTATTACTTGGTGAAAACCAGAAAAGGAAGTCAAATACATCTTTAACATGGAGCAATATGAGGTATTAGAGCAAATAGGAAAGGGAGCTTTTGGTTCAGCTCTTCTAGTGAGGCATAAGCATGAAAAGAAGAAGTAAGATTGCTAGTATGGCACTTGGCCGTCCTTTAACTTTATTACATATGAAATATATGAGAAGAAGAAGAATTAGACATTGGTTATTTGATTCACCTTTTGACAATGGACTTATCCTCCCTCATTTCTAATTGTCAATAAGGTATGTGCTGAAAAAGATTCGTCTTGCCCGCCAGACTGATAGGTCTCGACGATCTGCACATCAAGAGGTTTGTAACTTTTTATAAAGTATTCATAGGTCATTTTTATTCCTTGTATGATTTTATATTTTACATAACTCCGTTCCACTGGAACTCTGCCTGAACCCTTTTGTACTAACCGAGGACACAAGATTTTGTTATGTATTTCACTGGGGCAAACATTACAGCGAAAAAGAAAAAAGAAAAAGAAAAGTTGGCTTGGGGTTGCTTTATATATAATTAAAATGTTGAAGGACAAAGCTGTTGTCCAAGGTTGCTGCCCTACATCTTGTTTCATTGGTACAAACTTAGCATAAATGGTTCCATAGTCTAACAATTCAATTTGTTCATGTAGATGGAGCTCATTTCTAAGATCCGAAATCCATTTATTGTGGAGTACAAAGACTCCTGGGTGGAAAAGGTATATGGATGAGCCTCTATTCTTGCCTTTTTTACACTATTCCCATATACTTCTCAGTTATATGTCATGATTGTCATGACCTTAATATCAGAGCCTTCCTGGTGATTCACGGCCTAACACGGGTTCACATATGTCTTTGTTTCAGGGTTGCTATGTATGCATTATTATAGGTTATTGTGAAGGTGGAGACATGTAAGTTCAATTTCTTGCTGATACTGAGATTATGAGATAGTAGTGCATTTATTTTTGTAACTTGAAGAACCTTGTGAGAACTTAGCAAATCATGATAAGATTTCTTGTATAAAACAGGGCTGAAGCCATAAAGAAAGCAAATGGCATGCTTTTCTCAGAAGAGGTTTTGTTTATTCCCATGCTTTTTACTTCAGTTCTTTTGTTACTCGATTCCAGATCCCTCGTGTTGAACTTTATTGTTATTTTTCATCTCTTGGACAACTTTTATTCATTGAACAATCATAACTCTGAACGTTCATGTTCAGAAACTGTGCAAATGGCTTGTTCAGCTCCTGATGGCTCTTGACTATTTGCACTTGAATCACATTCTTCATCGTGATGTCAAGGTTAGTGACATACTGTTATGCTCTTGCCGATCATGTTTTATATTTATCTATTGCTAAACCAAATTTATTAATAGAAATGAAACACCAGCTAACAATCACAGTTCACCAATGCTTATGATATTTCTAGACAGGGATTCCAAAAATATACAGATTTGATCATTGCATATGATCTGTACAAATAGTGTGTATACTTGCTTTAGATGGTGAAGAGGTCCCGATAACATAATAATGGTCTCATGACGTATCAAAATGTTTACAGGGCTGCCTTATTAGACAGCCTGTTTTGCAGGCAACCATATCATTTGCATTGATTTGAGCTGTTGCCCCAAGTCACTTCTATTTATATTTTCTTTTTCTTTTTTTCAGTGTTCAAATATCTTTTTAACAAAAGATCAGGACATACGTCTTGGTGAGTGGTTTTATTGTTTTTTCACATAATTCCTTTGAAAGGGATTACAATTTCTCCTAACAAACATGTTACTACGCCGGTGCAGGTGATTTTGGACTCGCCAAAATTTTGACTTCGGATGATCTTGCGTCCTCTGTAAGTAATATATGAATTAACTAACCTTCGAGAATTTAATGCATATCCTGATTAGGGAGTATACTTTCGTGTTTTTTTCAGGTTGTTGGAACTCCAAGCTACATGTGTCCTGAGCTTCTGGCTGATATACCTTATGGTTCTAAGTCTGATATCTGGTCATTAGGTAAACACGCTTGCAGCAGACAATGCAATTGTGTTGTATCGGTCAGTCTCAATAGGTCTTCAACAATTTTTATCTCTGTGCTTATATGACTTGAAAATATGTTTTCCAGGGTGCTGTATATATGAAATGACTTCTCTCAAGCCTGCATTTAAAGCATTTGTGAGTTCTTTTACCCTTTTTGTAACTATTTGCGGATTGTTGCATATATGTCTTTTATGTTAGTCTGCTTAGGACTTTCTTAGACAAGGATTCTGAAAATATACGGATTTGACTTTTGCGCATAGTCTTTATGAAATATCATGTGTATACATGCTTCAGATGTTGAAATAAGAGGGTTCCAATAGCATAAAAATGGTCTTGTATTGTATCAATTCCAAATGTTTACAGGGCCGCCTTATTAGCATAAAGTTTGTAATGTTTCGAGTTGTTGTTTGTTTACATCTCTCGAGCATGCTTGTCACTATTACAGTTGCAAGAGGAATTCTAGGCCAGCTAAGATAAACTGCATGTAGCATTTGTTGTATGTATTTCTTGTGGTATTTCGATGTAATTTTCGATTGCAACTCATTTCCGTTGGTGAATATGAAAATGCCACTGCATCCCTCTAATGAGTGTATTCTGTTAGGTAATAATTGATGCTCAGACGTTAGTAGGCACTTCTGCATTTCAGAATTCCGTTGTTTACCAATCATGCTCCTGTGTTTTATTTTCCTTTTCGAATAATCTTAAATCTCTCGAGCAGGATATGCAAGCTTTGATAAACAAGATCAATAAATCGATAGTTGCTCCGCTTCCGACAAAATATTCCGGTGCCTTGTAAGCCTCATTTTTCCTTCTATGATAACTGGCTTTTGCCATGTGAGTTTCACTTACAAGCATGTTAATTTTCAAATGATGAATTATGTTGGTCTAATTATCACCTTGATTTTCTTTTCAGCCGTAGCCTTGTTAAAAGCATGCTGCGCAAGAATCCCGAACTTAGGCCAAGTGTATGTATAACTCTCCTCTATTCTATGCCTTCCAATATATGTATGAAAAGCATATTTACGAATTTGAATGCAACTTGTTATATAATTGGTTCCAGGAATCTTTTTGGTTTTGACTATATTTCCTCTCATCTGCGATACATATTCGATTTTGACAGGCTGAAGAACTGCTTAGGCATCCACACCTTCAATCTTATGTTGTTAAAGTTCATCTTAAAATTAATAATCCTAGAAGGAATACTTTACCTGTGCTTTGGCCTGAAACAAATATAAAGAAAACTAGATTTTCGGATCCTGTAGATGCCCGCTTCTCTGTTTACAGGGAGAAGCGTCGATCCTTCAGTAATGATAGGACTTTGAATCCTAGCATATCTGGAGCTGAACAAGATTCTGTTTGCTCTACCAAAGGAATACATCAGGATACACCGGCTTTTTCAAATAGGAGGTCAGAAAATTTTTCTATTGATAGCAGCGAAGAAGGAACTGTCATTTGCAAGCCAGTCACTTCGAAAGTTTCAAGTGCCACCAAGACTACAAGACGTTCTCTAACAAAAGCTTCGGCAACTCCCAAGAGAAAGACAGAGCCTTTGAAGAAACGGGACTCGGTAAATTTTATAAAGCTCCTCTCCTTTGCAACACATTCATAGAGACCGCTAGTTATAACAGTTTCTTGTTTCAAAATCCGGGGTTTTAATGTTCACTGCATTGTGTTTACAGTTTCATTTTTCACGCACACCTGTTAAAAAACCTCTCCCTGCAACTCGAAGAGCTTCTCTGCCGCTGCCAACAAGAAATACGGTTCGAGAATCTCCTTGTAGATCTAATGCTGGTATTCTTCACCTCATACAATCACCAGATGTTTCCGTCAATGCTCCTCGAATTGATAAGATAGCTGAATTCCCGTTAGCCTCATATGAAGATGCTTTCTTCCCCATAGAAAAGCCATCATCAAAATCTGCAAAGGGCTTCTCTGCTTCGCCACAATTTGTTGATCGATCAATCACAAAAGACAAATGTACGGTCCAAATATGTGATCAAACGTCTACCAAGCTCAATTATGATGATGAATGGCAGGGAATTCAACGCAGCATGTTTCAGGTAGATGGAGATGCTCTAACTAACTCCTCTGATCAAAATGCAACTGCTGGGGCATCTAGCCGCACCTCATCAGATACACGAAGACGAAGGTTTGACACCTCATCATTCCAGCAGCGTGCTGAGGCATTGGAAGGATTGCTCGAATTTAGTGCAAGATTGCTGCAGCAAGAGAGGTATGATGAGCTTGGTGTGCTACTCAAGCCATTTGGACCCGGAAAGGTCTCCCCTAGGGAAACTGCAATCTGGCTGACTAAGAGTTTTAAGGAGAACACCGCAAAGCCAGAGGATTAACGCCAATGAACCTCCACCGTTTGTATCATATCCATAGCTGTCATCTGTACCAATTTTTTAGAGTTCAGCTTATCCGATTTTAGGCAACGATTCCAGTCAATAGAACCTTAGTAGTAGGGCATTTTGTTTTCAAACGAATGCTAATTGTTAGTTCTAGGTTCTAGTTGTTCTTCCCCCTTGTGCATCAAGTTTCATAGTTTTCTCGGATATGGATAATGAGGTTCGAATAGATTATGGACTTATTGTCTACATATTGACTTTTTGTTTATTTTCCTCAATCCTGACTGATACAGAATGTTCATTCAAAACTATTAATCAGGGAAATGGGATGCCTGAACTTTTCTTATGGAAGCCATAATCTTGTTTCAAAATATGACCAGGGATTTTAACCAATATGAGAACAATTCTTTTGCGCGAGTAAGAACTCCGAGAGGCTAACCAACCAGTACATCCTCATTGTTCCTAACAATGTGTATAGGCATTATATATATATTTTTAAGGGATTATATTTTGATTTGTATTGGCTTTGAGATATTCATGCATGTCTTTCTTTTTTGTCTCCAGTATTTTATGTTATGTTTTTTATATTTAATTTTCATGTTACATAATAGTATGATATTACCACGTCTACTCGAACCACCTATTTGCATGCCTTTGAATGCTTGCCCACTGCTTTATATGATCTGAAAATAAGCACAAATCTTAAGCATCGAATAACTTCTTCGACCAGATGGAAAGTTTCTGTTTTCCCTTTTCAGGTAAAGGTTTTGACGTCTTTAAGATAATCACGTAATAACAAAGCTTCCTGTTAGAAAGTATTTCACTCAAAGTAACAAATACATCACATGGAACCAGATCAGATACTTGTCCCCGTTTGATGGTCGCTTAGTACCAAAGACAAATATTTGGGACCACCCGAACATGAACCTTTATCACAAAACCTTCCAAGGCAGAAGCAAATGATTTAATCATCCTATAAAAATGAACCTCAAAGCTTAGTTCCTTTGGCTAAACCAACCACCCTTAATAGATGGCATCTAAAAAATCTGGGTTTCGAAATTTTGAATCTTAGCAGCTGCTACCCTTTCTTTATCAAAGCTCATTTTAACAAGGTAAACAAGCTTAATTGAGCGAGTTCGAACAGTTCGATTTTTGAGCTTTAGCCAAGCTTCAAACCTTGATTTCCAGCCAAGCCTGACTCAGCTCAAGTTCACCCCTACTCTAATCCAACAAGGTGTTTTAAACATATGACTAGAGTATTGTGAAGTCAAAACAGTAAGCCGAGTGATGCAGATACATGTCCTTTCAACTATAAAATTATAAATACCAGTGCACAAAAGAATTTGCTAATTGGCAGATAGGGTAAAGTTTGTCACATGTACCTTACATGCACACATACGAGGACCAGTGTATGGGAGTAAACCTTGTTTTCTTGTTCCTGATTCAAGATACAAGGCGGGTTGATCCTAGTCTCATAAACTATACGAGTGGCAACATGTTTATTGGTTAAGTGTCTTGTGGAATGCAACCTGCAAATGCAACAAAGATTGAAGTAAGATATTTTGCATTGAGGTTTGCCTTGAGATGGTTCTGGAAATAAATTCTCAATCCTATGAGTCAGAATTGACAAACGAAAGAAACACTTAGGCAAAGTGCATACAGAAGTGGATGTCTTGAGAAGCTCTCGTATGGCCATTGTGGCATAACAAGAAGCAGGAAGTGTGAAGGCCAATTTGAGAGCTTTCTGAGGTTCCTGAGAATTCAAGTCAGGTGGAGAATGAACTTGTGGAGGCTCGGCTTCTCTAGAAACCTCCACCTCATTATCATCGGTTGAAAACTTTTTCTCATCCTCAAAGCTCTCTAATTGTTCCAGATGATTGAATGACTCTTCGCCTTCAGTTCCATTGGTTGGATTCTCTTCTTTGACTGGGTTCACAGGTTTAGTTTTGGCAATTTTGTCTACATCTGTCTCCGACAATGCTAAATTTCCATCAGTATACGAAAGCAAATCCCTGAAACAACATAGATGATGGTACTTAGTCTACAACGTTTTCTAGTCACCTAAAATAATAACAGTCCTAAGAAAATGATAGGAAAAGCAGACCATACCATTGAAAATCTATTGGCTTCTGAAAAACACGCCTGTAGCTTCCAGTCATGCTGGTTATTGAAAATTCCCTGCAAGGAGGAAAAAAACAATGAAGAGGGAGATGGCTATGGGAAAAAATTCTTGGGAAAATATAGAGAATCAGAGATGGTTCCAATTATGAAGATATACTTGATATTATGGACACTCTCTGTCAAGCTGATGCCATCCTGATGAATTAAACAAAAATCTTTAGAACCAAAAAAAGTCTGTATTTAATATATGTTAAGAAAGACAGCAAACCTTCTTTGCCATGTCATGATAAACATCAGCAACCTCATTCATTGGATAAATTATTCTAGAGCTGTCACAGAAACATCACAACATTGTTAGGAAAGCAAAAAATAACAGTTCATTATGAATAAGATATGAGCAATGTAAAATCTGCTATGACTCGTTCAATATTCCCTTACCCCGGCATAGGAAGGACAACATCCTCAATAGTATAATTTCCAGTACTGATATCTGATGCAGTTATGACCTGAGAGAAAGCAGAAGCCATCTTAAATTCTTTGAATCTAGGTTAAAAAGATTGATGCTAAGTGAATATACAACTATATTGCTCCGACTATTTGTTTTTCTTGAAGCTTTCATGTCCTACACACATGTCCAATGCATATCCAGATGTGGGAATGACATATGATATATGGCTCTCCAAAGACCCTCCAACTATATGAAAATTCTTCAAAACATTGAACATAACCACCATGTTCACATGCCCCTATCCAACAGTCACATCCCAATTCATGTAACATAAATATACAGCAGATGATTAACTAATGGCACCAAAATCTAAACATCTTTCACACTTACTCTTGCCACCAAATAAAAATTAGGAAAGAGGTTATCATCAATGGTAATGAATTGAAGTCTTCTCAATCATTTCTCTAAAATTTCCCGCAAAACCCTGAGTTTACAATTCAAAAACTTTAAAATTCTTTAAATGAAAAATATGACAACTGACCTTAACAAGATTATTTTTCTCTAGCGGAAGATCTTTTCCAGATATTTCATCTAATTGACCACAATCATAAACATCTTCTAAGCTATTATCTTCATGTTCAGGCGGTACAACTTCTGTTTTTTCCGCATCATCTCCTTTGCTATATACCAAGTCTCCCAATACAACTTCACTGCTTCCTGAATATGGTGGGATAACAGAACATTGTTATATCAGGTAACCTCAAAATTTCTAATATAGCTATGACAAATGGTAAACCTAAGTGTGTACAAGGAAGCCCCCCACCCCTTAACTGACCAAAACAAAAAGATCATAAAAACAAAATTGCATACCATATTTTTTCACTCTCACACTTGCTGCATGGTTCCACAGATAGCTTTGGTAACTATGTACATACCTGATCAGTAAAACAGATATAATCTAAGATTCAATAGCAATCTTCTCTTGAATCCCTGTTGGGTCAATTAGTACTTGTGTGTGAGAGAAAGACAGAGAGAGGTTACTATGAGGAGGATCTCCCTCATACAACTCTTGAGAAATAGAAAATAATTCTAAATATCTCAATAACTATCTTAACATAATTTCCAAGTCCCAACATCAATCAATCAATTAGGATAAGGTATTCAACTCAACTAACTAACTCATGCATTGACATGAATGAAATGCAAGGGTAAGCAAGCACTCTATAAGTAAAAAATTCAAGCTACTGAATTAAACTGGACATTAGTGATTAAATAGCATGCACATATAAACAATAAACTCCCATACTAAACATGCTTCCAAGAAAATAGATATAGTTCTGCAGTTCAAGAATCCAAATTCAGTAACTGTTATAGAATTAAGAAAAATTACATTCCTGGCTTTCTAACAGATCAAGCACTTACATCATTCTCAACGTCCTAGGTATAGCTTTCAGGGCTTGCAAGTAATTCCCAGGACTTTTCTTCAAACATTGCAGCTGTACGAGAATGGAAAAAGGGGACAAAATTCTTTTTAACTATGAAACATACACAAAAGCAAATCAATACAACAGATATCAAAGCCTTGGGGAGTGACAAAACTGGGAGCTTACCATAGCCCTTTCTGCAACTAAATGGCGAGGTAATTGCTTGAGAGTACCATCTATGTCACCAGTTTGTTTATAATATTCCCTTGCCTTGCTTATGATATTTCTTTGTATTTAGAGATTCAAGTCAAGAAAACAACAGATAATTATTTCTCCAAGCTGAATGCAGACCAGTCTAGCATATAAAAAGTAACATTTTCCAGAAGGAATGAAATATAAAGTGCAAATAAAGGATATCCCCTTCTCTTGGATCAAGAATAGTGCTAGCAGCAGCTTTCCATTCGCCTCGCAGTAATGTGGCACCAATGTGGTGAGTGGGAATAGAACCACTTCCAAAACGCTGAAAGTTTATGAAGGTTTCAAGAAGAATATAAAAGAAAGAAGAAAGCAGGAAAGGGGGGAAGAGAGGGTGGGAGAGGAGAGAGAATGATTAAGGAAGTACTTGTAAGCCAAAATAGTTGATGAAGCCATGCCTCCCCAAGGACTCTGCAGATGCTTGAATAGTATCTTCAGAATCTGCAACAACTCCTCTGAGGAGATAAATGAGTTCAATGAGTGATGGGATATTGGAAGAAGGAAGTAGCACTGATGGATGTTAAACAGAATTCACATGTGGGAAACTCTCACCGCAATACGATGGTGAATCGGTTTCCTAAAAGCTGCCCAAGGAGGAGGTCATTCTTAACATAGCTGGATGATAATCACACTATAAATAATGGTTCATAACACAATACCTTGAAGGGAATAGAATGTTATATCCATTAACCTTACCAGAAGTCTCCCACCTTAATACCAATCAACCTGTCATTAAGGGCAGCTAATCTACTTGCATACTGCTTGAAAACAGTTACCTGGAAACCCAAAAGACTGCACCACTTAAACATGATCCCTTTTGCAGAAGAAGAAAAAAAACCAGATATACATAGAAGTGTTCATGATTAAGAAAATATAAAATAGCAACCAGACCATCCATTTTCCACGCACAGTGAAAGTGCTGCGGCATTCAGATTGAAGACAGAGTGACAAGCCATTAATCAGGCAGCAGTGTTCCATTGCTTACAACTCTATACCCATGAAATGGATAACTACTAAAAGAGTTAGAGGTAGAACTGTAAGAACCATAATGAACAGAAGTGTCCCCTAAGGGCATCTTTGGCATATCCCAGTTCTTCTAGTAGCAATTTCATTTTTCTTAGTACCTCATAAAATTTCTGAAAGTGACATTCACCCATAGTTTCTTCAAGATGCTAAAGACTAGCTTTTGCAAAAATTAGTTCAGAAAAGAATTAACACTACATCTACACAATGCAAGGTAGATCAAGTAATCTCCCAAAGTTAACCAAAACACCAATTAATTTAGAATGAAAGCAGCAGAAAAAGGAGCAACTTACCCTTTGAGTGGAAACTGACCTCTTATCTTTTGTACCCGCAAAACCAAAAGACCTTGGCTGTCAAACAAAAGATTAATGACAAAGGTTCCCGTTGAATAGGTAACCACAGGATTTATATAAATCATTTATCATACCTGAATGCCAAGCATCTTTCCTATTAATCCTAAGGCTTCCTGTGTATCTTTATTCTCCTTGAAAAGATGGAACCTGAATATTAACATAAATGATAGCACCTTCTAATGTAGTTCAAGTGCAATAGACACTTCATGGCATTGATAAGCAATTGAATACAGAAAGGTGAAAGCTAGACATTGGTTTTTTCTCCTATTATTTTAAGAGGCGTCAAATTATTGTAGGAGTGCAACATGCTACCTAAGAAAATTGCCAAGATGCGCTGGCCAGTGGCTTGAACCTCTACTATCATAGGGCCTATCACCTCTCTTCCTTTTATTCGAATTTCTTCCCTTGTTCTTATTCCCAGAATTTAACCTCACGCGGATGCATTTTGAGGAAGAATCAGGTCCATCAACAGTGTCAGTGACTAGAAATCTAAGATTCTCCTTAAAGAAATTATGCATTGCCTGAAAATGTCAAAAACAAAATGAAAAGGTTCTTATAGTTAGTTTGATTCCCTCTTCGTAATAGACTAACACCCTACACGCTAAAGGTACAGAATGATTGAGGATAAACAAATTGAAAAAGAACCTAAAGCTTACCGTTCGATGACATTTATCAGAATCTGGAGACAGAACAATGGGAGAGATATCTTCTTCACTGCCTGAAGTAATTTGGTTAATGAAAGCTTCTAACCGATCGACATCAATTTCGCAGGTAAGTGATCTGAATTTTTCAATTTCAGATGCATAATTTTTGTTAACTTGATCAGATATTTTGGTTTCACCTTCCTGAAAAGCCTGAGAACATGTTCAAAAAGAAAAAGATTAAAATATATTAAATGTACAAAAAAATAATTATGATAAAAATGGTATGAGTTAGATTACCTCTGGAGGGGCATCTAAAGAGGTCAAATGAACAACATTTCCCTCAGTGTCTACTTCATTCACAATGAAATCAGAATATCTACACAAAAAATTCAAAGCAATCAAATAACAAAATTTTCCATCGCCAATTGCAATTATAACCAATTCAAAATAAAGAAAATCACTCTCAAAAATTCCAACTTTCCTCATTCCAAATTTTCTCCATTCCTTTTAAATACAAAGAACCTCATTATACGCACAAAGACACAACTGCCAAAACGCAGGCTTGAGTGAAGCTAAGACTAAACCTCTCATTCCACCATCTAAATCAAACAAACATATAGCCAAGCATGCATGTGAAAATAAACAAATTAAACATAAGGTTATTTGCAAAAAAAAAAAAGCACAAAACTTGGTCATAAAGGATAAGTTTAAAAGAAATGAAAACAAAAAAAAGGAGTGACTCTTCACCTTTGTTTGAGGATGCCACGAAAACCAGGAAGGTTTGAGATGAAACAGAGGATTCCCACATCGGATTCGGTGATGGTCGTCATTGTTAAACTTGAATAATTTGAGTATTTCGTGATTGGGTGTTTTGTCAAGTTTGATTTTGAAAGTGACAAGTAGTTCCGTTTGCAGTGGAAGTAACAGTTGGGTTTTAGACTTGAGACACCACAACGCCACATCTTCTGGTTTCCCAGGGTTTACTGGTATCCTGTAATACGATGCGTTTTGTTGCTTTGATGGGGTTTTTCCTTCTTGCTTTATTTTGGGCCTTTTAAGGCCATTTGTATGGTTTGGGTATTACACCAAGAAATAGATTTGATGAAAATTGAAAAAAGAATAAAGGAAAAAAAGCAACAGCGATGAAGCCCATTGGCTTTCAACAATGGCAATGATGAGGGAATTGGAAGTCTAACCAAAGACAACAAAAACAAAGTTCTCCAAAGAGCAAAAACGAGTTGACCCATTGTAGAGATCCAAAACATAGGCCACTAGCCAGAGTAGAGAGAGAAACCAAAAACAGCGCAAAAGAAAAAGAAAAACGCCTGCATTGAGAGAGAGAGAAAGAGAGATGGTGAGTAAAACAGAGGAGACCCAATTGAACAGGCTTGAAAACCAGGTAGACAATGGAGGAGGAGGTGCTTGGGAGTATCTTTGCCTTGTTAGGAAGCTCAAAGTTAGGCGTTCAGAGAAAGTCTTGAAGTATGGCTTATCGATCTTAAACGACCCCAAAAAACGATCTGCTCTTGGCCCTGAAGGTTTATTTTTTTTTCTAGCTTTGATTGATTTTTGAAATTGGTTTTGCTTGAATTGGATGATTTCAAAGTGTTTGATTTGAATTTTGAGTTCTTTTATCGGTTTTTTTGTAATTAGATTTGATTTGGTATTAGAGCTTTGTGTTCTTTTGTTTATTTGCTAACTAGAGTTTTGCTTGAATTTCACAAATTGAAGCTTTACTGATTGCTACCCTGTTATTCATTTACTTGAAATCAAAGTTTGAAGCTTTATGGTTTTGTACTAGCTTTGTGTAGATTTCAATGTGTCAAGCTTGATTTGAATTTGTATGTATTAGAATAAGAATTAGTTGGTTAGGAGCTCAGGTTGAATTTTCAATATTTTGATTTTTCAACTGAGATTTTGAGAAGTAATCAGAAAAAGTTAGGAGTGCTGATGAAGCACAGTTTGTAGCACTTTATAGTTCTAGACATTTCATTTGCTATATATCCTAAGTTAGATATGAGACGTTATCTTAGTTTTATACATTTTCTCGTGTTCTATCGCATCATTCGAGACTTATTTTGGTATTGGATTTCACTTTGTAGTCTAGAACAGTAGGCACTTGCGAACAGTTACCCTTTGATCTGTCAGAATGTGATTTTAAGTGGTGTGTTTAGACCAAATTGTTGTCTGTTTAAGATTAGATGTCTGCTTATGACCAAATTGTTGCTTCTATTAATTTATCAGGCACGTTTGTGAACATTTATAATTACTAACAACTGCTTATCTTGATACAGAATGGACTCTATATGAGCAGGTTGCTATTGCTGCTATGGATTGCCAATGTCTCGATTTTGCAAAGGTACAATCTTTTTTTTTTCCATTTTTGATTGATTTTACGATTTTATTTTTTGTATGGAGATTTCCATTTATGTGAAAGAATATTCTATTTCTTTTACCTATTTAATTTGTATCAGTCCCACTGGGTTGACTACTCTCATTGTTCTTATAGTTTCTCTTTTGAGAATGCTAATAGTTCTTTAAGGTGCTACTTATTACTTGGATATCTCTTTCTCTGTTGAGGCATTAGGTAGAAAATTTTGGCTTTCCCTGTTGCATGTTCAATATGGTGCAACTCTTGTTTAATTAATGTTGCTTTAGGGTTTGCTGACATCAATTGTTATGCTTGTATGTTAGTTTCTTGTACGGTTCTATAGACTGCAGTGTGGAGTAGCTTAGATACTCTAGGTACCAGTTGATAGTAGGCTTATAAAGTTGCCTGACTTAAATTCGTGCAATTTAAAACTGCAGGATTGCATAAAGGTTTTACACAAGAAATTTCCGGAGAGCAAAAGGGTTGGTAAGCATATATGAAGATGAAATATATGTTCTATGTTTTATGTTTGTGTGACTAAAAATGTGCAGGCGTGTGTGTATGTGTTATATATTGCCGTTAAGTCTTTTGTGAATCCTACGTTCGTGGCCTACCCTTTGATAGTTGATGCTTCTTTCATTAAGCTTCTTCTGAATATCTTGGCCAATGTTCTACCAATCGCATTATGGTGTAGATAAGGATGGACAAATTTGTTCTTGAATCAGTTTCGATCCTTTTGGATCCAAAATGATGTGTTGCTGATGATTGTGTTCCGTTGTTCTATCATTTTATGAACTAGTGGTTTCATTTTGTTGTGGTCTACAGGCAAGCTGGATTGCATGTTGCTTGAAGCAAAGGGATCCTGGGCTGAGGCAGATAAAGCTTACTCAAGCCTTTTAGAGGACAATCCACTTGATCAAGTAAATTCCACAGCCATCCCCTTCCCCCCTTTCTCTCTCTCCTCTTCTCCCCCAAAACTGTGAATCTTAATGGTGTTCTTTTTTGTTAAGAAATATTCTGGACTGTTTTTTTTATAAAACAAAAAGAATCGATGGTGACATGTTCTGTTCTCATGCAGGCAATACATAAGAGGAGAGTAGCCATGGCAAAAGCTCAAGGAAATATTTCAGTGGCTATTGAATGGCTTAATAAATATCTTGAGATGTGAGATATCTCAGAAAACATTCTCTTTACAGTCATAGATCTTTGTGCCTGTCCTTTTTGGGTTATGTTTAATTCGATATCTGCCGATTTCCCTTTTTCTTTACTAGATTTATGGCTGATCATGATGCTTGGAGAGAACTTGCAGATATATATCTCTCCCTACAAATGTGAGTGCTAATTTATATAACTCAATATTATCTCCTTTTACTTCATCAATTCATAACGTAGCAATAACTTAAACCTTTTTGCTTTTGTTTATAAATCAGGTACAAGCAAGCGGCATTCTGCTATGAGGAGCTTCTTTTGTCTCATCCTACAGTTCCGTTATATCATTTGACCTATGCTGATGTAAGTGTATATTGAATCGAGGATGCAATTTCATCAGTGGTTTCTTGAATTCCAAGTTCTCTAGAGAAGAACATTCTACATCTTGTTGCAAATACTATTCATTTGGTTTTTCTCTTTCATAATTAATCCACCTAACCTAGGACTAGTTCCATAGTAATTAAGATAGTGCAAAATTTTGAAGACCGTTAAACAAAAAACCACTTCCATAGTCGTTGCCCATATGCAAGAATAATGTAAGGACCATGATTGAACAACAATGGTTCCTGACTAACCAAGGAGGTAACTTCTTGATGGATGTAACTAGATGTCAATCTTTGCAAAGATAATACTTTCCATCTTACATCGGTTTAACATAAAGACTTCTAGCTGGAACTCTTTTAGCTCTCCTCGGAATTGTTTCTGATGATTATTCCTTTCACCAACAGGTACTCTACACACTTGGCGGACTAGAAAACCTTCAAACTGCCAAGAAATATTATGCATCCACTATAGATTTGACGGGGGGTAAGAACACCCGAGCACTTCTCGGAATTTGCTTGGTAAGCTCCTTCTCTCTCGCTTGAGAGTTAAGCTGCATTACTATTTATATAGACATGCATTGGCTTTTATCCTTATAATAACCAAAATCTTATTTAAAAATGGTTTTGCACTCACTCGTCTTATGTCAGATTTTATCTTTCTAATGTGAAACTTAATCATCTTGTTCAGTGCACCTCAGCCATAGCTCAGCTTTCAAAAGGAAGGAGCAAGGAAGACAAGGAGAGTCCAGAGCTCCAGTCTTTGGCAGCAAAAGTGTTGGAGAAAGAATACAAGCAAAGAGCCGCAGACAAGCTCGGTTTGCTTACTTCTGCTTTAAGAAGTTTGAAAATTTAGTCTTAACACTGATGACATCGATTTAACACTTGAATTATTGCCCCATACTCTAGAATAGAAAAAGGTGTTGAACTTGAAGATAATTTCCGGTTCTAAAGATTTCAAAATGTCTTAGTCTTCGATGAATTCAAGTTACAAGCTGCCATTCATGTGTGGTTTCCACTTTATTTTGCCATTCTTGTCATCTATTTTGAGAGGTCTTGATGTATTATTCAGTACACTGCTATCAAAACAAGACTAATTTATGATATAAAGTTTCCACCTCCTTGAGTTCTTGATGTATTATTCAGGATATTCCCATTAAAAAAAAACTAGAAAACTTATGAGATGATTCTTCTATCTTCCTCACAATTTCATTTTTGGTACATTTGCATTCTAGTACGAAATTTGTATAGGAAAGCTGCTTAGACACAATTATGTTCATTTTTTGAAAAAAAAGGTTTTTCTTGAATGATTATATTCTTTCATTATTTTATTTTTGTCCAAATACGTGTCTTTTCAAAAAAAAAAAAAAAACTAGAATAAAGGGTTTTACAGTGAAATTTGTTTAGTTAAAAATACTATTTCCAATGAATTCTTCACCACCTATAAACACAAATGAGAACCAAAGTTACATGATACTAATCCATTAGAAAGAGGAAGAAAAAATGGTGTAATCATATCCCAAGCATTAGTTTTGTGATTCCATAAAAATATTATAAACAAATAGGTGCTTTAAGCCGTTCTTTTTTTCCCTAAGTGGTCATTTATTTTAGTATCATTATGGGCTAAATGGACTTCAATTTGTTTTTTAATGTAAACTGTAGAAATAATCATTTATTTTTGTTTTTGTTTTTGTTTTGTTGACTTAATTTTAAAAAATTTTAATATGACTATTAACGTTTGAATTTTTTCCTATTTTGGTCACCTATGTTAAATTGGTAACAGTTTAGTCTTCAATACTTATATATTTTATCAATTTGATCCTAATTCTAAATAGTTTAATAAATTTAACCCTTCACATTTACAATTTCTATTAATTTGATCCTCAAACTTTTTGACCAAAATTTTCAACTTTTGATACAAAGGCATTCCATATCTTTAAATTTGTCAACCCCCCTCCCCCCAAAAAAAAGGAAAGAAAAAAAAGAAACTTCTCCAATAAAATTAGGTGTTCCAAAGTAATGGTATCCTCCAGCTTCACTATATTAGATAGATCATGAACAACCAAGTTAAAACTAGGCAGAAACAAATTAGTTATTAAAAACAAAATATTCTGGCATATGCAACAATCAAGTGAAACAGTAGTCACACTTTCCACTTTGCTTTCGGTTTATGACATTAAGTGGCATGTGCACATTGTTATACTCAGCAACATGAACCTAACATAATAAACAACACTTTAAGACCTAAATTCTCATTCAACCTACTCGAGTAAAAAACCAACCTGCATTAAGGTGTATAGATTAAAAAATCCAGCAAAGGAATTCCTACCTTGAGATCATCCTCAATCTTTGTCACTTGAGTGTAATTGAAATGGATTATCAAAGAATACTTTGTTTTGTTGGAGAATTTTATTTTATTTTTTGTGTGTGTTTTACAATTTATAGATGTGGAATGCCTTTATTTTAAAAATTGAAAGCTTTGGTTAGAAAATTTGAAGATCAAATTGATAGAATTTCTAAATATGAAGGGTTAAATTTATTGAATTATTTAGAATTCGGATCAAATTGATAGAATATGTAAGTATTGAGGATTAAATGTGCTATTATACCAATTAGACCATTATCAATTTAACGACGGATGACCAAAATAGGAACAAATTCAAACATTAATGCCTAAATTGAAAATTTTTTAAGTTGGGTGACCATTTGCCATTATTTTTAGTATTTTTCATCTTTATTTTACTGTTCATGTTCAGAGTTTGTGCTTATCCCTCCTAATAATGTTATCTTCAAGGTTTGGACAAGCGATCTTTCGTTAAGAGTGCAATATATTTTATCATTACACCCAATACTTATTGTAAAACAAATTTAAATTTAACACCTTATTTTAGATTAATATTTAAATTTTTTTTTATAAACCCAAACTTTTATACCCTTACACGTTTGACTCTTTATGTCATTATTTGTAACATCTTAATTTAAGTTTAGATATTTTCTTTTGAATGAAGTAATGAATTTCCTTAACCAAAAGAAAGCTTAGTGCTCAACCTTGTCCTATAGTTCTTTTAACCTTAATGCTTACTTTGATCGAATATGAAGTCTAGGTTGTTAAGGGATTAGGTACAACATCAAGATGAATGAGTCAATGTGACAAGAAATCAACACAAGTGCACTACACATTCTAACCATTCCATTATACTCTAGTACTCGCTGTTGATTTTGTTTCATTTCCTAGGGCGAGTTGAGAGATGTAGAGAAATTAGGGGTAATAATATCATAATTTTTAGCAACAAATTAAGGTGTTTAGTCATCGAGTTATGCACTACACCTACTAATCACCAGTGGTGGAGTGTAGTGGAGGCCCAACGGGTCATGACCACCTTAAATTGGTAAATTTTTAATTTTTAATTTTTATAATTCATAAAATTTTAAATTAGTAATGAAAAATTACACTTTATCTCCTTTAAAAATGATAAAAATTTAATTTAACCCTTTAAAAATTATAAAAATATAAACTATTAAAATGATGAAATTCTATTTTTATTATCGTAAAAATATACAATTTAATTCTAACTAAAATAAAATAAAATTATGGCTACGTGACTACCAATCACTATAGATACACTCCGTAAAAAATCTTTGTTGAGGCTGATAGTTTAGGAGTAAAAACCTTAGGTTTAACTCAACAGTTTCATTTATCGGTGTCCTTGACTTAGTAATTGTAGGTTAACCAACTGAAGTGTTTGTGCTTTGATAGAAAATTAGGTTTAAATTCTCCCTTAAGATTCTTGGAATATTTAATATGTATCATGTACATTTTATTATTACAATGATTTTATTTGAACGAGATAAAATTTAAATTGTTTGATAGATTTCGAATCAATTCACTTTTATTATGATGATTTTATTTAAACGAGGTGGCAAAATTTAAATTATCTGATAGATTTCGAATAATTTACTTCACATGGAGTAGATTTTTTCTTTTGAAAAGTGCATATGTGGTGGAGGGGTGTCGATTTTTTTTTTGTTTAAACAATGGGTATGAAGCAATTATAATAATTGACTAATTACTTGCCTCGCCCCGCCTTACTCTACTGTATGAAATTATCATTTTATCCTTACATATAATTATTAAAATGATAAAATGTAATAATGTGTTATAGAAAAAACCATATGTTTTATGTTTAAATTTTTTTTATAAATTATATTTAAATATTTACTTGCATTTATAAATATTGAAAATATTAAAGATAAGTGATAAAAAAATAATTGAAGTGCAATGAGGTGAGGGAGGATGGATGCATCCAACATCAACGGAGGTGGTAGTGCCGTAGTTGTTTTCAATATTATATATTCATAGTGAAATGGGACAGGTGGTGAAGTAGAGCGTGTCAACTATGAAGCGATGATGAATTTAGGAACATCTGCCCCCCTCCCCCTCTCCATCAAATATCACTAGATGTAAATGAAGATCCCTTTTATCCGTATGAAAATGACAAAGACTCCTTAATCATGAAGTACCATATCTTAGTGTCATATGGACATTAATGTATATTGTAAATAATATAAAACTTAATGTAGTATTTGTTGTAAGCTTGTATTGTAAGCAAGATTTAGCTCCTTTTCTTACACAAACATTAGAATAGAATTAAATATATATTTATATATCTCTAAGGAACAATTTTTATAAATTATTTTATTCAAATGATTTAAAACCTAATTAGTTAGTTACTAAGACGTTAGATATTTATCAAAATCGCATAGAAATGGAAACGAGATATTTACATGTGAGGGTACAATGATATCATGAAATTTAACAAAACAAAAATTAATCCAATAGTGTACGAGGGTATAGTTTAAGTATCGCTTGTGACAAAAAAAATTAGGTATCGATATGAAAAATAGGGTATAGTTTAAATATCAATTTATAGATTAAACCAAAAAATAATATGTAAGAATGACAAAATCCGCATAAATGAACTATTATCGTGTTAATAAAAAAATTATATGCATTCATAATATTTATTAAAAAAAAAAAAAAAAACTAATCCAAACCTAACACAAGAAACACAAATCTTTTAGTCGTAACATGTTTTAAAAAAAAAAAATCAGTTTTAATCTTACTGCTAATGTGTCTCCAAAACAATGAGTTACATTCTTAAATTGAGCTATGGTACGTATTTGGGATAGCTTTTATAATGTGAGTATATATATATATATATTCTTCTGCTCCTTTAATCTAAGCATAATATCACATTTTCTGCAAAGAAGGATTGGTATTGGTATGATATCAAGGCAGTTTCAATGTTCAGTGATAGAAACGTTGGCAAAACAGCTGCTACAAAGAACTTTATGGCACAAAGGACTTGAGCATAGAGTGTTTGAGGTTCCTGTGACTGACCTTCAAAAGGATGAAGATTAAGCGATCATCAGAGTTTTTTTTCTCGGTAACATAAAGACAGGTTCCAAAGAACCGAACAATAAATTCCTGGCTTAATTTGATCCCTTGTTATCAATTTTTTTGGATGAAATTTCAACAACATTACATTGCAAGTATTATACACTCGGAGCAATAAAATTCTTGAGATGGTTGTCAGCTACAAGCCTACAAGTTATGGAAAAGAGGTAAATACAGGGAATATTGCTTTATAAACAGAGTCGTAAGCAGCACTACTGATTATGGAACTACATTGTTACTATAGATGGAAAGGAAATGCCTCAATCCCATTGCTGGAGAACAAGAAGCACCATGAAGAAAATGATAGCTTTTACAGGCGTTCTTCAGGAAAGTCACAGCTTTCATGGTGGACAGAATGATGGAAATGAAGGTATAGATTTCAGTATCAACTTCCTACTACGTTGTGCAGTGGATGAACTGCACTCCTGATGTGGTGGTGAAACTCTCTTAGAGTTGGGAGGGGAGTTTGTTTTCAGAACAAGTGGTAAGCATTTATGTTTCAGAACCTTAGGAGTTTCATCTTCTGGAATTGCCTGAAGATTTGAATTGAACTTGGACTGACACAAGGAAGACTCTGATGAGCCATGTTCTGGGGTGTTGCACAACTGAGAAGATGATCTGATAGAATGAGGAAAAGATCCAGTGAACTTCCCACTATAAGCTAACGGCAGCCTGCAAAATATAGACTTAACCACTTGAATGAGTCTTGGTTTAAGGCTAGCTCAAGTTGCATGATCGGTGCATGAAATCATACCCTCATATTCATATCCGGTATAACAAGTGTCAAACAAAGATCAAGAAGAATAAAACGTCTGAAACAAGATAGCTTTAAGGCTAACCTAACCAATCTAAGAAAAGATGAAATAGTACCTGGAAATATTAGATGGTACTGGAAGATCTCGACGCTCCTCAGCTTTTTTATGGGTTACAATGTCATGGGAATTTTTATCTGATGCATTGTTTTCACAGGCCTCTAAGCCCTCCCCATCAGATCCAGATTCATCACATCCTAGAGAAAAGAAAAAGGAAGCATTAGGGAATACTAGAAAAATGGAAAGTGCTCGCCATGTTAGAGTCAGACATGCCAGAATTTGATAAGTGAAAAAAACTACAAGCGAGAGGGGGAGAAAAATGATTCTTGGTTCCAGTCACTATGTTGTACATTTGACCAAGAAAATACCAGAAAGACTCACCATCCTTCCGACCAAAACTATTTTTACAACCTTCACATCTACAACTGGGAGAGCATCCAACACCAGCCTGTATTAACAAAAGAAAACAACCATATCAGATTGGTGAAAAGAACATTTAACATACAATGTTTTGAACCGACAAACCTGAAAACATTCACAGTACTTCTTTAAGCAACTTGACTTTCTACAATTGCATCCTCTTTTATGCCTGGCAGAAGCTGGAGTTTTGTTATTTTCACCCTGAATGAGCAACACCATTTTTGTGTGATTAAAGTGGTATTGCCGAAAGAAGACACCCTTATTGAAATATGGAAAAATTGTCATCAAAGCCAAAACACACAACATTATGAGCCATGTCAGATGAGTTCAAGCTAAGAACCGGCACAACCAATTGATTGTTAACCACCCTAAGGAGTATCAAGATCAAGGTTCAATTCTCCTTCCTCGTTTGGCCTTATTCATATATACAAAGAAAAAGGCCAAATGACAAAATAAGTAATGAGCTTTGATGCTACTCTAGTTATCATGAAGCTTAATCATAAATATAGAATCTAACCCAGGAATCCAAAACACTGTCTGTGCTTCTAATCACTTTGGGAGCAAATGCTTGTGGATTGCGAGATTCAATCTGTTTACGAGTCTCTAAAACCATCTTTTCATGAATCGGTTTATTGAAGCAATCTAAGCATGAACAAGGCTCAATACAGTAGAGACCAGCAGCAAAGCAGTCGCAGTAACTGTATCATAAAATATAGTCAGTAGAACTAGGTAGACAATATTGAAAGCAGCTAAATCCCTAGTATGAGAAAAAGTGAAAATCAATGACAGTGAATGCAATGAGTAGAAATAAATAATAATTAGGCAGCGGAGAACCAAGACAAATCCAAAAATGATTATTAAATCACATTTCATTCTAACATGCTATTGGAAATTGATTCATTAAGCAATTGTAGAAATCAAACCAATGTGATGACTACAAAGTTAGGCCTGAATATCTTATATTTTCAGATGCAGGAAGTCAATTTACAACCTGTTGGTTCACCTGATTTTTTACTTTTAATTCAGAGTAATTAAAGGACCAATGGTCTTCAGTATCACAATAGAGGAATTAACCGAATATAGGTATAGACTCAGTGAGACACTTCAAGATTATGCACACTGACCCTAAATACAGATTTAAGACAGACTTACAGTTTCAAGCATTTTGATCTCTTACAGTTACAGCGCTTGCATGAGGCACTCTCCTCGACAAGTTCAAACTTTTGCCTGCACAGTATTAAACTGAAATCAGTTTGTATTATGGTGTTTGAATACCAATTTAGAGCATATTAATCTAACATGCCTCTTCTTTTCAGGAGTATTGTGGTCAGCGTCAGTGCCACCAACAGATGCAGGAGCCTCAGAAGAATTTTCTGTAACTACAGTTCCATTGTCACTAGGAACCTCACCCATTTTCATAGAGCTTAAAATTGATTTATTAGGAGGATTCTGGCCTACAGTCAGAAAACTAGGAAATGTCAAGGACCAACGTGCATATCAATTTGTTTTCAAAAGATAGAGCCGCTCACAAAAGAAATACCACCTTTCAAGATGTTTGGAAGAGAATTCAAGTGCAAACCGAAACCAGGTGACTTCTCAAACACCAAACAACGCCGTCTTATGCTACGCTGCATAGAGAAGAACATAAGAGTATGATTATAAAAAACAGCCAATCATTGAGCAGGAAAATAGTGTAAATTTTAAGAAACGACACATAAAAAGAAAATCATTGATAAATGTACAATATAGGAACTCGTATGAGGTATGCATATCATAAAAATGGCTCGAAAATGCTATTATCTTTTCATTTTCTAGAAAGAATTAAATACTAATATGTAGCTTCGTGTCAACCTTATATCTCAAATTGCAGTCTGCCATAAAAATGTACTTGCACAGTTTTTTCACTTTACCTGACGACTCAACTGGCTGCATTTCTGCCCCTTATCATCCTTCTTCAAACTTGAATCAGTAACTACTGGTTTGTCCTGTAGACAAGTAGACAGGATGCAAGATGTCTGATCTGTTACTGACTCTCCCAATTCATTTTGTTTGCAAGAACCTTGATGATCACCAGATTCTGCATTTTCTAAATTATTTGCATTATCAAGCGAAAACTCTGGGATATTTGATATAAAAGAGGTTGTCCCAGAGTCTACCGTTCTCTGATCCTGTCCATCACTATTCTCGTGAATGATAGATGTATTCACTGTCAACATATCAGCAACATCAGAAACAACTGCCACCCAGCCACATCCTGCTGCTTCTTCGCTCGGCTTAATCCGACGTATTTTACGCAAATCTCTTTCATTTTCAAATGACCGTTGCCTCTCTTTCCATTCATCCCTACTGCGTTGGAAAGGGGATCTCTCTTGTTCCACCACTTCCAGACTTGTTTTTTTCAGTAATGCATCACAAGCTTCCAGGTTATCATCAGGACTCCTACAATCATATTTTGAGGTTCCTGGCAACTCAACTGCTAAATCTGATTGCTTGTCAAACAGATCACTGCTAATTCCTTTGGATGAACCGTCATTACTGAGACATCCTGGATGCTCATCGTACAAGCCAGATTGCTCAGCAGCTTTTGAAGCTTCCTGACTTGCATTAGATTCATTACTGCTCTGGAGGACCCTAGTGTTTAAATCTGCCGAGAAATGATGCCTGAAACCAATATCATTCAGGACACTTAAAATCATGAACTAAATACAGCAATAAGAAAATTTAGTCTTACCTTTTAACTGAAAACCTGGATTCCCTATGGCAATTGATTTGTGGGGAGGGAAACAAAGATGAAGGGGACAAAAAAGCTAATGAATTGAAAGCATTATCAGTCTGACTGGACTTGGCTTGCTCAATAGGAGAAAGGCTATCAATGTACTTAAAGACGGGTGAATCCTGCAAAGGAAGAAAGCAATGTTTAAAACATAGCATGTAAGTCTCAATAACCTGATCAGCAAATGCTCATGTACACAAGAAAACAAAGAACCAAGCTAAAGATAGAGCAATCTAAACCAAACTAGGGAAAAAAGTATCTCTTCTATATCATTTAAAGAAATACCAACATTCCCAACATTTTGAAAGTATTGCAGCTCACCTGTAGTTGTATAAATTACCAACATTTCCAATGTCAAATCTCTATGAGACAAATTATAAGCAAGTCAAAACTTATATATAACCCCATGAGCATAATTATTATTGTGTAAAAAATTGTAAAAAATTTACATTACACTTGTAAACACAAACATGACACGGGAAACACACAAATTCACGCTGTAGTCTGAACACAAAACCCATCAACAAAGCAGAACAAATTAAACTTGACAGGCAAAACCCAAATCAGCATTTAATTATTGAAAGCCGAAATGCCCAAAACCCAGAAATCCTAGGTGAGCAAACATAATTAACAAAAACCCAAATTCTTAAAAACTTTTTTTTAAAATCGAAAGAGGAAAAAAGAATAATAACCTCAAATTTGGAAAGAGAAGAAGTAGGAGTCGGAGTGATCTGGGTTTTATGTGGTGTATCCATTTTCACCAAAGGCTCCACATCTTCATCTCTCTTTTGCTTTTTTTCAAGGATTAGAGCTCAAAGCCTACGGAGACAGTCAAAGGCTCCCTTGCCTCTTTCTTTGAATTTGGTCGAAAGTGAAACCCAAAGAACAAAAAATAATAATAATAATAATAATAAGACTTTTGATTAAGGAAGCGGGAAGGCGGGAAAACAAAATGCTAATTCTATTTTCCGATTCAGTTTGGGATGCTGGGTCGGTCCATCTCCTATGTTAGGCCCGTAATCAAATGGACCTCTTCTGATTTGGGATGGAATTTTGATATATTGGATTTAGACAGTTGATCCGCCCCCATTCTTATGAAAGTCGTGTGTTTTGGAGTGATGATTTCAATAATATTTAAAGTAAGAAAACCCCCAAAACTTTTCCTTTTTTCTTTCCTAGCATTTCTTCTATCCCATATCGGTGTTCGCTTCCGGATTAGTTATTGCCTATCTTTTCTTCCATCACACCAACTTTTTACTATTTATTTATTCAGTTGAAAAATGTTGATACTTATCGTTGCAAAACCTTCACCAACTACTAATATTTTTTCTTGAAAAATGAGTTGGTCACAAATATTCAAATGGTGTCTCTTCGTTAACTTCTTGATATGTCTCTATTTTGAGGATATTTTAGAATAATAATTTATTTCACAAGTCGGTTTGGACTATGATGTCTTAAGTTTTGTGCTTTTGTTGTTTCTCATTATTTAATGAGTCTTACCTTTTTTATGAAAATGGTAAAAGTCTTTGTCTTGTTGTGTACAAGTTTTAGCCTTGCTTTTTCAAGTGCTTTTAAGAATGAATTTGTTGTCTTTCTCTCTAGTTAGATGGATATTCAATTATTTTAATGATAACATCTATTGTTTTAAACTTTCTGAGATTGATTCTCCTATCGTGATAGGGCCTTGCAATCACTTATCATGCAAAACTCCTTACCCAACCTAATGACCAACACGGTTAAGAGATGCTACCATGACATATGCATAACACTTGTTGCTTACTTATAAGTTTAATATGACTTTCAACAATTAAATAAAATCCATAAATTGAGGTTAAAAGGAATGGAAAACTTTGGAACATTTTTAAAATCATTTTGGATGATTCCAAAGGTGTTTGGACAAACTTAAAACATAAAATGGGGTTCTAAGGGCTTAAAACTATTGGAACAATCAATTTAGAGAACCAATTATTTTAGGTATGGTAGACACTTTCAAATTTTCTTAAACCGAATTCATTGTATTATTTATAACAATAAACTTAATTGAAATATATTTGTGCTTTGTACAAAGTAGACTAAAGTGATCTTGCCTTTTTACCAAATGATCTTTTTTGTTATTCTCAAACCACGAACTACCTCGATTGTGGGCTCAAAGTTTATCGAACAAATCGCACGAAATAAAATTTTTTATTAACTTTTAGTAAGAAAGTTAATTTTCTCTATAACCAAAAACTATGCGTTCTTTTCTAAAAAATAGAATTTATTTTGTAAAATAAATTTCCAACATTTTCAGATTGAATAACGACATATGAGAAGTGTTGTAAATTGCTCAACACATAATTCCTATTTATAGAGAATCAGTACAAGCATTATATTGAAATAAGACTTGATAAAAAAATAATATTTAATAGAAAATAGAACTTTTACTCAATTATGAGTAAAGAGCCAACAACATGCCCTAGTAAATACTAGGTTTGTTGTCCTTACACCAATTATGTGTTATATGAACTTTTATCCAAATATTTATAATTTATCCACATCAATATTTATTTTTTTATTTACTAAAATATTATCTATTTAATCAATTAAATTAAATACTAAGAAAATACTGTTATTTCTCCGTAATTATGGGACTTTAAAAAATCTATTTTTTGGTGGAGCCAATTAACTATGGCTCCACCACTTTTTTGATGTTTCAGGGGTAGTTTTTTTTTGGGTTTTTATATTTTTAAAAAAAATGTTATTTTATTGGATGGCTCCAATTAGAATGACGCCACCACTTTATTTATTTTGTGTCAACATTTTTTTTAGTTTTATTGTAGTTTTAATTTTTTAGTTTTTTAATTTAAAAAAATATTATTTTATTGGGTGGAGCCATTTGAACCCGTCACTTTAACACAACCAAGTTTCTCAATGCTATTAAATTGTAGCCCGGATGCTACCAATATTGATGATCTCACCTGTGCGGTTCGATTTGGGATTCCTTAAAACCTTCAAATATCCCGATGACTTAAGGAATCCCAAATAATCCACTTGTTGGTTGTATAATCAATTTAAACTCGTTATCGTCCTACCACAACTAACAAAAACACTTACATAACCAATTTGAATCTGTTGCCAAATAAATAACTAGCATCCGAAAATAACTATTAAATTTACTAGTGTCGAAGCTCTACCCAATTATCGTTAAACAAAACATACCTTCAAATTAAAAAAATTACTAAATAAATAAAAACACAAATACATAAAAGAAAAAACGCTCATCATTTTTCTCTTAGTCATTCTCTAACAAAATAAAATTTTAAAAAATTCTTCAACTTAGATTAATCTACCATTGGGGTTATATATAGCTATTTGATCATGCTAAAGGAAATGGCTCCACCAAATAAAAGTTTATTTTTTATATTTAAATTTAAAAAACACATTTTAAAAAACAACTACAGTACACTGGTGGTGTCATTCTTAATTACTCCACAAAATAAAATATATTTTTTTATATTTAAATTAAAAAACACATTTTAAAAAAATAAATACAATATACTGTTGACGCCATTATTAATGACTCCATCAAATAAAATATAATTTTTTTAATTTTTAAATTTAAAAAACAAAAAAAAACCCTGACAAAATGGTGGCTCCATACTTAATGGCTCCACCAAAAAATAGATTTTATTTAAATCCCCAAATTACTAAGAAATAGTTGTATGTCCCCAATATTTATACAAGTGGCGTCATTTTTCTTAGTGCTGCCAAAAAATTGATATTTTTATTTCGGTAGTTGACATGACATATTAATGGCGTCATTCTATTTGGTTTCTCCAACTTTTACTGTTTATTTCAAGTAATTTACGTATATAATAAAAAAAATGAGTGATTTTCTTAATTAATTAAAATTTTAGGGTAATTTATATAAAAAAAAGCCTGTCTTGTTGGTTAGCGATACAAATGTGAGCTTTATCCATGGCTTACCAAAACAGAAAGGCGTGAATGCAATTGTGAAGCAAGCGGCCAATTTCACCAATTCTGTTCCTCTTACTTTAAGGTTGGAGAGAAAGGTTTATCAAATTTTAGGTGAAAGACATTGGGCTAAGGGATAAATTGTTGTAACATTCAGTCATGAATGCTTCAAGATGCAAAGCAACTAGGATAATCTAAGACAATTTTTGAGAAATTTGGATTCTGGGCAATTTTTGGGTAAATTAGGGTTCTTTGAAAATTAGGTTTTAATTCAAATAAAATATATTTGTATTTAAAAATAGTTTTATTTATCTTATATAAATTTCATATTGTAATTTTCCACTATTTATCTTGCTTTTAATTGGATTCATTTTGATTTACAATTTTGTTTGATGAGTAGGTAGTTCATGGGTATTTTGCCAAAGAATCTGAGTCCATCTTTATATATCTATCCAAAGACTCATCGATTTTTAGAAATTTTCTCTTTAGAAAAAAGAGAGGAGATGAGATCAACTGGCCAGAGGAGCAGAAGAGAAAAATTTAAGCGAGTGGTGCTTGTTTGTCTCACCAAATACGGGACAAAGCTGGCGCCTCAAAATTTTTTGAAGCTAGAATTAAATTATATATATTTTTTATATTTTAATAATTTATATATTTTTAGAAGATTTAAGTGTAATTTTATTATTATTAATTTAAAATTTTATAAATTATAAATAGATTTAAATAATAAAAAAAATTCTATTTTAGGGTTCTGATTGTGCATCTTCACCTCCTCAATTTCAGGTTAGGTTTTTTAATCTGCATCTTTGCTTCAAATATGGTGGGTTTTTGTGTCGGTGATTGGGTTTGAATTTTAGGTTTGAATGGAAGGATGTTAGGCTTCAATTCAAGGGTGGTAATGGGTGCTTGGTGAAGTGTAGGTATTTGAAGGTTAGATGAAATTGGAGAGTGCTTAACCACAGTTCCTTCCCATCCAACTTTTTTCTAGGTTAAAGCTACCCTCTTTTTAATATTTAATATCTTTAATTTTATATTATTTTTCAAATTTTAGATTTTTTTATTATTTATTTTTAATTTTAATTATTTATTTGCTAACGTATAAGATAAAATAAATTATTTTATCCAAATGACCCAAAAAAATATTTAATTATAAAAATAACTCAAATTTAAAAATAATCATTCAAATGACTTAAAATAAATTGTAAACTTAGGTTGGAGGACTTAAGTGGCTGGCACCACATAAAATTCTAACACAATAATTGTCTAATGATTGTGTCAGAGGTTAAAAAATATATTTTTTAGGGTATTGGATACTAGATGGCTGACACACGTATTTTTTTTTAAATTGTAGCATATTGTTATACATTTATACCAGTATTTAAAAAAAATTGGGTCAGGGGAAGGAGATGGCTTGCACCACTCTTTCCCATGAAAAAAATATTTTTTTGGTCTTAGTACACTAATGGTTGGCACTCACTTTATCAGATAAAAAAATACTTTTTTTGGGTTAAGGGAAGGAGATGGTCGGCACCCACTTTTTCGGGAACCCAAAAACTTTTTTTAAAGTGCTGGGACACTGATAGTCGGCACCTTTGTACCTAATTAAAAAAAATTTTGTAATAGGACTATGATGACTGACACCCTTATACCAGATTTTAAAAAAAAATTGGGTATTAGGACACTGATGGCAGGCACCCTAATACTAAATTAATAATAATAATTTTTTGGGTGTTGGGGCATTGATGGCCGGCACCCCCTTAGTAAATATATATGGAAGCTTTTTGGGTTGTGGTATTGTGATTGGATGAGAAAAAAATTGTTGAGATTACCATCAAATTAGAGTGTTTGGGTGTGTACCATCAAATAGGGATATCGTCTTTGGGAGTATACCATAAAATAGGTGTGATGTAGTGGATTGCAGATGGGAGTGTGTGGGAGTGTACAACCGAATTTTGACGTTGAATTATATACTGTCACGTGAACTGTAAAGGTTATGTCATCAAAGGTAAGATGACTTCCTTCACCATAGATAACGAACAGTGTAGACCAGTTACAATTAAAAAATATGGCGAGCGAACATGGTTGAAATTACTAAATGCAACGTAGACCTGATTCAAGTAGAAGACGACTAACTGTGGAGAAACTACTATTTAAAATATTCGTATTATTTTTGTATCCGTAAATTAATTTTAGTCAGTATTATTTATTAGTCAAATTTTATATTTTCGTATATCAGTTTTGTAAAATGTTTGTATTATTTTCGGATCTGTAAAAATATTTTAGTCCGTATTATTTGTCTGTCAAATTTTATATTTTTGTATATCAAGTTTCTAAAATGTTCGTATTATTTTTGTATATGTAAATAAAATTTAGTCGGTATTATTTGTTGGTCGAATTATATATTTTCGTATATTAGTTTTGTAGAATGTTTGTATTTTCTTGTATATGTAAAAAAATTTTGTTGCGTCTTATTATTTGTTCAAATTATTTTGTTTTACTTAATATTTTGTGCTCATCTATGTCCACAAATAATTACATTAAAAAATCAAATTCTTTCGTATTGGAAGAATTATTACAAAGTAAATATTTACAAAAAAAAGTCTAGATCTCGACAACGTCCCTGGTCCCAACGTATAACGGTCGGGCTGCCTCCGTTGGCGAGGGCGTGCACCCTGTTGAGGCGTTTGAAATTGCTCAGGCTGGCCTCTGGTGTCCTTTTTGATGTACTTAAGAAAATTATATAATCGTATACCCCATCATCGGGGGTGTTGGGGTTTTGCGAGATCATATGTGCCGAGCCAAAAATATTCTCAATGTTAGGTGTAGGTGTTTGCCGGTGGAGCTTCAGGTGGTATGAGGATAATCCGAAGTGTGCCAAATGTTGAGGCTCAGGGTCGTCACCAAATATCTCCTCGAACAAAGGAAGTTGTTGTTGGTGTTGGAAAATGTGCTCATATTATAGTAAACATGTAACTATTTCCTATTCATTTGAACGATGAATAAATAAATAAAGTTAATTTCACATTTCATTATTATGTCTTTTTTATTTTCCGTCTTTTATATTTTGCATGCATAATGAAATTGTGACAAGCAAATATTAGCTCATTGATTGTCTAAAATTCAAACTGAAGATAAGTGGCATTGTAAAGAACGTTTACACTACCAGAAAGACAACTTACTTCAGTAGATAATCTAAATGAGTTCATAATTTTCGTAAAAGAATAAAAGTGAGCATTTGATTCAAATACTGAGAAGAATTATTATGTCATCCACAATTCCAATTGAGGAGATGACTAGTCTTGGTTATCAAAACAGTTGACTGATTGTCACTCGCGATAAGTTTTAAAATTTATAATTGATCGTACTTGAACTAACTATTATCACGATGAAGGCAAGCGTACCTATCGAACAGTAGTATAGTTTTAGTAAGACCGGATGTCGAACCCAAAGGAACTAAAAGTACTAGTATTAACTTTGTTTTTATTATCTAGCCTAAGAATAATGAAGATTGTTTTATTTAAGTAATTAACTAATCTAAGAATGCACAGAAAATAAATTGGGGAAATACTTTTGGGAAAGTTGATTTATTTAGCCAACACCCAATGAAGAATCCACCTAGACTTCTCTTGTTAATTGACTCTGAACCAGACGATTTATTCACTTGACTTGATCTGTAGAAATCCCTAAGTTATGTTATTATCTCTATTCAAGACTAATAATGTTTAACCCTAGGTTGATTAATTGAAATCTCTTTCTAATTAAAACCCCTAGTTTCACATTAACTCGATCTATGGATTCCCTTATTAAATTTGACTCTAATCCGGTAGATTTATATCGTTCTATCTCTAGGATTGCATGTAACTCCGCATAATTATGAATGATCTACTCTTAGACAGGGAATATTCATCCTCCGAATAAGCACATCAATACTTGAATCAATATCCTGGAATATTCAAACAAGAGTTAAAATCATAATTAAGAACAAATCAAGTATTTATCATATAGTTCAGAAAATATTAACAAGATTCGTCTTAGGTTTTATCCCCCTTAGGTATTTAGGGGATTTAGTTCATAATTATAAAAGAAAACATCTCAGAAGAATAATGACAAAACATAAAGAAAACCTAAAAACCCTTGAAGGAAATTGAAGAGAGATCTTCAGTCTTAGAGGTGAATCCAGCTTCCGAGATGGATCAATTGGCTTCCTTCGAGTAATTCCTTACTCTCTACCCTCCGTCCCCCTTTCTCTCCTCCTTTAGGGTCTTTTAAATAGGCTTTAGAATGCTTTCCAACCCTCAAGATTGCTCTTTTCCAAATAGAACTCAACTTGGGCTCGACAGGGACACGCCCGTGTGCGATTACTTCAGGCCGTGGTCAAGGCTGAGAAATGGACATGCCCATGTTGAGGTCGTTTTAAGCCATGTTCAAGCCTGCTAGAATGGCACGGGTGTGTGTTCTACCCGTGTGAGGAAGTCCAGGCCGAGTTGATTTCCCATGTCGGCCAATTTTCTCCGTTTTTAGCCCGTTTCTTGTTATTTTTACTTTCCTATGCTCACCTAAGTATAAGATATGAAATTAAAGGATTAGGAGCATCAAATTCCATAAGTCTAATATTAATTCATCCAAAAATGTACTAAGCATGAGATAAAAATATGTATAAATTACGACTTATCAAATATCCCTACACTTAAGCGTTTGCTTGTCCTCAAGCAAAATCTTCAATTCACCATTAAGAAGTCATTTTTCTCAACTTATAATTCCCATAAATAAAATCTCAAAATAATCCATAAGTAATTATACATTGAAAATTCAACTGAAAGAACATTAAAGTTTCAAACATTCCAAGTTGAGCATTTTATCATGAAAAACATAGGCATCTCCCCTTATCTAAGTAATCACCTTTGATTTAAAATACCACAGAGTTTAACATCCTCACTTAAAGATTCACTCAAATCACTCAAGGTGTTTAAGGACAATGAATTTAGCACTCAACAGTCAATATGAAAAGTTATTACCATAGGCTTGCATGAAAATCAAATCTCCACCACTATATATTGAGATGATACATCAATCAAAAGGTCTTTAGAAGGTTGTAACGAGGCTTTGGTTAGGGGGTGTGGTCACAAGCTGAAAGAGAAAGTTATAATCTAGATTGAATTGAAGAATTACTTAACTAGAAAAATACTAAAACTTTGACAAATTACATTCCTAATTTAGATCACCTATAATTAAGCTTTTCTTTTGGATAACATCGTTTTAACACAAGCATTATATAATTTCATCATCATTTCTTTTTTTTTTACGAAAAAATCAAGTAACATAGACTAACTATCAAAGATAAAACATAGCTAAGCAATTTATTCAAATCAAATCTCGACAAAAATAGGGATAAAATTAATTTAGGGGATTTCAACAATAATGAGTTATGGGTTAATATTGAGGGTAAATCAATGAATGAGATGTTAGGCTCAAAAGGGTTCACTAAGGTTTAATTGTGAAGGTAGGCTTTTATGGAGTGAGTGGGTTAAACCTAAGTGCCTCTATCATCTTGACATATCAAATCAAATGGTGTGGTCTTGACATGCATAATCAAACAAGTTCTAGAATAATAATTCGATATTGACGTACTCAAAGCAACAATAAAAATGAGTATGAAAGAAATAATAGATGCTTTAAAGGCTCAAAATCTCACAAAAATCATGGCTTTTTGATGTTTAAACCTGTGGATTTCAATTTAAGATAATACCTAAACTTGGGGAAAACAACCTAAAAATTTTAAATTCTCAAAAATCAACTTATCAAAAATCAACTTATCATGCTTGATTCTCTAATGTCTTACAGTTTAAATAATCAATGCATGAATGCCTATGTTTTAATTCAAGACATATCAATAAAAATCATAAATTAATAAAAATTCATTCTAATAATGATACGAGGGATTTACAAGAGAACAAGACAAAATTTAGGGATTTTTCTGATAGTGATATAATTGACCCCCCCACATTTAAGATGTACATTGTCCTCAATGTACAAAGATAAAGTTAGTGGCAAATACAGACATAAGATCATAAGATAGGGAGAGAGTTAAAACTTCCTGAATATTAAATGGATGAAATCCTTGGGTTGGAGTTATGTAGAGTGGAGGAGAATACTCTGGTGGTGGTAGAGGTTGGGTTCCACAAGTGCTGCGCCAGAAGAATATTATATCTCGTGGTAGCTATGGTCGTGGTCGAGCAAGGCATGGCAGTCGTGGAGAACCTTTTCCAGTGGAGTTTTAAGTTCCAAAGTAATAGTGAGCTTTGAGGCTCTTTATAACTGTGATAGAACCAGGAACTTTTTAGAAAATATAAAGAAGAAAAATTACTTGTAATGAAGTAGCCGAAATTATAAATTGTTTATAAAACCTAAAAATAAAATAGTATAAAAAGGAAATAAAATAAAAAGTACTTTCAGAGGATAAATAAAGATAAAAGTGAGAATAATAATAAAAAATAAGAAATAAAACAAATCTTTAAACATCGTTATCGCCGGATGGTTCGCGAGGTGGTGGTGGCGATGAGATATGGAAGTGCGACAAATTTGATGTAGAGTAACATCAATGTGATCAAAACGCTGAAAACACTGCTACTCAAATAGAGTAAGGCACTCAAAGATGTCAAAGTATGAAGCGACCGCATGAACTGGACGATTGATGGATGGTGGCTGAGATGGTGGGTCCTCATGTCGTAGAGGGACATCATCAGTAATGTCCTCGGGGTTCTCTTCCTCGGTTGATTGGGCGAGGTGGTACTGAGGAGGGTGAGTTCCACGTCGTTTCTTGATCATCCTCATATGCAACATGCTCGAGATGCCTTGTAGAGACATCTGACCAATGAGAGTGAGGGAGGAATGCTTGTGCCGCTGTGCTGAGGAGTCTGGAGTGCTGAGCCAATTGAGTCACATAGGGGCCAATGGAGATGACCCCCTTCCTATGCTGCTCCGTCTGATGGCGAATGGCGAGGGTAATGAAATAGGCGAGGTCAAAGACGTACCTATGCACCATATAGCATAGAAAGTAGGTGTCGTGAGTGTTGACGACGCCGGTGCTCTCTTGCCATCCTGTCAAAGTGTGAGCTAAAATGACATGTAGGTACCTCAAGGATGGGGCGAGAACCGATGCCTTGGAGCGGCTAGGATCATAGGTGGCCAAGACAGGGATTAAAGCATTCTAGCATCGTGAAGAAGAATAATGGATGTGGCGATTGAGAGTGTTGAGGTCGTTCTCTTCTATAAACTCCTCTGTGTATAGGCCCAGTGCGATACCAAACTCTGGGACGCTTAACTGGCGGACTAAACCACTGAGGCAAAATTAGACCATTCCAGGATCATCAAAGTTAGTCATCGCGGTCTGAAGATGGAATGTTGAGCAGAGTTCCATCGTGAGCTCGAGTTACGTCGGTTCGAAGATCTCAAAAAAAAGCCCCCAAGGGCCGGTGGTGAGGAGGGCCGAATTGTGTCAGCAAGTTAGACTTGTTCAAGTGCGACCCAGTCAATGCAGAGGCCCACACCTAGGGGTCGGGCCCGAAGTATCTAAAAGAATTCTTCTTGGGGTCCCACAGGGAACTGAAGGAATGGGTGTCTGATCTCCGTGGTGGGAGCCGATGAAGATGACGCTCCTTTTCGTTTTTTTGAGGTGGGGATAGTTTTTTTCTTTCCACCTGAGGTTGACATTGTATACCTGTAATGAAAAATCGAAGTTGAATAAAAATACTTCATGGGGCTCATGTGCTAGATGAAAAATATACTAAAATAATCAAAGCAATTATATCAAGTTATTATTATGAATAAGACTATGAGAGTAATGCTAACGGGAATACCTAAAGAATGAATGCATGTGAGTTTGATAGCATGAAACCCATAGAAACAAGAAAAATGGATGACTAAAAATGGAAAATTTCTAGCAAAGAGCATAAGTATTACTATCATTACTATGAATATTCACTCAAAATAGTCAAATGAAACAAAAAGAATCATGAAATAAGTAAAATATTTGAAGAAAATAGAGAGAAAAGAGTAAACAAATGCAAGAGGGAGGATCTTGGGCGTCGAAAATGGTGTTGAGGTCGGCGCACCGGCGTGGCAGGAGGGGCGTGTGGAAGTTGCAGCGGCTAGGGTTAGGGATTTTGGGGAAGGGGATGATAAATAGTAAGGGGTTTATATAGATTTTAGGGCACACGACCGTATGGCTCGCCCGTGTGCCTTTATTTTTAGCCCGTGTGTTTTGCGTTTTTCAGAGTTGGGTATGTTTGACAGTTGGTCCATACCCGTGTTCCTTGGGCGTGTTGGTGCACACGGCCATGCCGCACGGCCGTGTACTGCTTCGTTCGCTTCTTTCACGCCCGTGTATGTAGGCCCACGCCCAAGTTAGTTTGACAGTGTTGACCACGGGAGTTGGGCATGGGCGTGTCACATGTCTGTGTTACTTTCTCAGTTTCAACCACAATTCTAAGACACGGGCGTGTTGCATGCCCGTGTTGTTTTGGCAGGATTGCCTACGGCCATGTCGCACGGCCATGGTAACTTATCGCATCCCATGTTGGGGAAAAATTTTACTCTATTTTCATATGGTCTAAAGCACACCCGTGTGCCTGGCCGTGTGGGTTTGGAAAATCTATATTCAAGAGCTCAGTTAGTGAGTTAGGTGTTAAGCACTAAAATTTAAAGAAGTTAATACCGTTAGTGCTCGGGTTGCCTCCCGAGAAGCGCTTATTTATAGTCTAAGCTCGACTTACCTCAATTTCACGCAGTCATGGTGGTTTGAGAAGTTTACACTCCTCATTTCTGCTATCAGTTATATTAACATAAGGTTTTAAACGAATACTATTTACCTAAAACTTGCCGAATTTGGAATGAGTTACCTCGACTGTACCATATGGAAAAATGCTAAGTACCGTAAGAGGGATTACTCCATTCGATTCAAAAGTGGCAATACGAGGGTCTGCTGCATCTAATAGTACCTTGTCCCCATCCTTAAGTTGAGTTCGTCATGGCGTGGTTTCAGTTATCATGTTCTTTCGGTTTCTGTGTCTACCATTCATCAAGTTCTTCTATCCGTAGCCTTCGTTCTTCATAGATAGGTCCTTTGTTGTTACGTAAACATGGCTCATTTACGCTCTTCGAGCATATTTCCTATGAAGAAGGTTGCACCATATGATCAGTATTAGTAACGTGATTTATACTACTACCCTCGTTACTCGAATTACAAGCTTGAAGAGTGATTGTTTCATCACCCACACGAAGTGTGAGTTCGCCTGTGCCAACGTCAATAATTGTTCTAGCAGTTGCTAAAAAGGGTCTTCCTAAAATCAAAAGAACGTTACTATCCTCCTCTATGTCTAGAACAACGAAATCAACTGGGAATATAAATTTGTCGATTTTAATGAGTACATCTTTAACAATACCCCTAGGAAATCTTATAGTTTTATCTGCTAATTGAATGCTCATCCTAGTTTGTTTGGGTTTTCCAAGACCTAGTTGCTTAAACATTTTGTGAGGCATGACATTTATACTAGCCCCTAAATCAGCCAACGCATTGTTAACATCTAAACTACCAATTAAACAAGGAATCGTAAAACTCCCTGGATCTTTTAATTTGTTGGGCAATTTATTTTGTAGAATAGCCGAGCAAACTACGTTTAACTCCATATACGACGCCTCATCCAACTTCCACTTATTCACTAAAAGTTCCTTTAAAAACTTCATTGTGTTCGGCATCTGTGAAAGAGCTTCCATAAACGGTAAGTTAATATGTAATTTCTTTAGCAGTTTAAGGAATTTACCAAATTGTTCGACTGAGCGGTCTTTTCTTGTCACATTGGGGTATGGCACATGAGGTTTGTATTCTATACTTTCAAATTTCTGCTCACTATGGTCTACCTTATCCTTACCTTTACTTACCACAATTCCTTGCCTCGGTTCTGGTTTAAGCTTAACAAATCCTTCTTCACCTTGAATGTTAATCGCGTTGAGCTATTCCCTCGGGTTAGGTTTAGTATTACTTGGCAAGCTACCTTGTGGTTGTTCAGAAATTCATTTGGAAAGCTGACCTATTTGAGTTTCGAGCCTTTGGATCGACGCTTGTTGATTTTTAAGTGCTGTCTCGGTATTCTGGAAATGAGTTTTTGACACCGAGATGAATTTGGTTAGGATCTCCTCAAGGTTCGGCTTCTTTTCCTGTTGATAGAGTGGTTATTGCAACCCCAGAGGATTTTGTGGCCTTTGATTTCCTTGACCACCCCACGAGAAATTTGGGTGATTCCTCCAATTTGCATTATACGTATTACTGTATAGGTTATTTTGAGGTCTAGAGTTATTATTACCCATATAGTGGACTTGTTCATCCTCGGTTGTAAGATTGAAAGATTGATATTCTGTGTGTATGCCTCCTCCACTTGAATCACACCTCATCACTGGATGTACCTGTGCGGAACCAAGCAAATCGTCAATATTTTTATTCAAGAGTTCTACCTAATTTGTTAGCATATTAACCGAGTCGACGTTATAAACACCTGCTGTTTTGGTTGGCTTAGTCCTCATGACTTGCCACTGATAGTTATTCAGTGACATTTCTTCGATAAATTCGTAAGCCTCTTCAGGTGTTATGTTGTTGATGGTTCCATCGGGGTTTGCATCAATTATTTGCCTCGTCGAGGGGTTCACACCATTGTAAAATATTTGAACTTGCAGCCACAGAGGTAACCCATGATGAGGGCACCTTCGCAGTAGGTCCTTGTATCTCTCTCATGCATCGTATAGAGTTTCTAAATCCATCTGCACAAAAGAAGATATATCATTCCTTAGTTTAGCTGTTTTAGCAGGTGGAAAATATTTAAGTAAAAACTTTTCGGTCATTTGTTCCCAAGTAGTGATTGACCCTCGTGGTAATGAGTTCAACCACTGTTTAGCTTTATTCCTTAGCGAAAAGGGAAATAGCTGAAGGCGAATGGCATCATCAGAAACGCCATTGATTTTAAATGTGTCACAAAGTTTCAGAAAATTGGCCAAATGAGTATTTGGGTTCTCGTCCTGTAAACCATCAAACTGAACAAACTGTTGTATCATTTGAATTGTGTTAGGTTTCAGTTCAAACTTATTTGCAGCAATAACAAGCCTAACTATACTCGATTCAGTTCCTATTAAAGTAGGTTTAGCATAATCATACATAGTACGAGGAGCAGGATTCTGATTTACTGGATCAGCAACACTCGTAGGAGGTAGCGGATTATTCTAATTATCAGCCATTTTCTTAGTTGTAGTTGGAGTATCTTCCTCTTGCCCTTCCTCTATGTATTGTAGGTTTCTCCTAATTTTTCTTCGGTTTCTGCGAGCTGTGCTTTCAATCTCACTATCAAAGAGTAATGGTTCTGACGGGTTTCTTCTAGTCATAAACTATAAAAACCTATCACAAGAAAATAAAAGAAAATTTAGTAAAACTAAAAATAAAACAAAATTAAATAAAATAAGAAAATAATGGCTAAAGTAATAAAAATTGAGTGTTCCTAATATCTTAGTTCCCCGGAAACGGCGCCAAAAACTTAATTATCACTCGCGATAAGTTTTAAAATTTATAACTGATCGTACTTGAACAAACTATTATCACGATGAAGGCAAGCGTACCTATCGAACAGTAGTATAGTTTTAGCAATACCGGATGTCGAACCCAAAGGAACTAAAAGTACTAGTATTAACTTTCTTTTTATTATCTAGCCTAAGAATAATGAAGGTTGTTTTATCTAACTAATTAACTAATCTAATAATGCACAGAAAATAAATTGGGGAAATACTTTTGGGAAAGCTGATTGATTTAGACAACACCCAAGGAAGAATCCACCTAGACTTCTCTTGTTAATTGACTCTGAACCAGACGATTTATTCACTTGACTTGATCCGTAGAAATTCCTAAGTTATGTTATTATCCCTATTCAAGACTAATAACATCTAACCCTAGGTTGATTAATTGAAATCTCTTTCTAATTAAAACCCCTAGTTTCGCATTAACTCGATCTATGGATTCCCTTATTAGATTTGACTTTAATCCAGTAGATTTATGCCATCCTATTTCTAGGATTGCATGAAACTCTGCTTAATTATGAATGATCTACTTTAGACAGGGACTATTCATCCTCCGAATAAGCACATCAATACTTGAATCAATACCCTAGAATATTCAAGTAAGAGTTAAAATTATAATTAAGAAAAAATCAAGTATTTATCATAAAGTTCAGAAAATATTAACAAGATCCGTATTAGGTTTCATCCCCTTTAGATACTTAGGGGATTTAGTTCATAATTATAAAAGAAAACATCTCAGAAGAATAATGACAAAACATAAAGAAAACCCAAAAACCCCTGAAGGAAATTGAAGGGAGATCTTCAGTCTTGGAGGTGAATCTGGATTCCAAGATGGATCAATCAGCTTCCTTCGAGTAATTCCTTGCTCTTTACCCTCTGTCCCCCTTTCTTTCCTCATTTAGAGTCTTTTAAATAGGTTTTAGAATGCTTTTCAACCCTTAAAATTGCCCTTTTTCGAATAGAACTCAACTTGGGCTCTACAGGGACACGCCCGTGTGCGATTACTTCAGGCCATGGTCAAGGCTGAGAAATAGACACGCCTGTGTTGAGGTTGTTTTAAGCCGTGTTCAAGCCTGCTAGAATGGCACGGGCGTGTGTTCTATCCGTTTGAGGAAGTCCAGGCCTCGTTGATTTCCCATGTTGGCCCATTTTCTCCGTTTTTGGCCCGTTTCTTGTTCTTTTTACTTTCCTATGCTCACCTAAGTATAAGATATGAAATTAAAGGATTAAGAGAATCAAATTCCATAAATCTAATGTTAATTCATCCAAAAATGTGCTAAGCATGGGATAAAAATATGTATAAATTACAACTTATCATTAACTCCACGAGTAGAGACATAGATGTATTCATTGGTAGAATGATACATTGGGCTGGACCCAAGATAAATTAATTCTTAATCTGTTTCTGAATTAATTCACTTGTGATGTTTATGGTGTGATTTACCTAAATTCTGAGTTAGTCATTCACCATGCGTATGCAACTCATATGCTTTGATATAAGTGGAGACTTATGCTCTAAAAATGATCGAGCCCATAGCTGGTATGTTGGGTACATGACTTGTGTATGGCATGGCTTTACTAGCAACAGTGGAATTCATAGCTCAATTAAAGAGTTAATGATATCCTCTCATTGGCATTGTGTGGATTGATAAATATGGGACATAGCCACAGGTTGCTAGTTCTCGAACGAGCAATTTATCACAGTTATTTGTTGGCAGTGATCATATTAATCATTAAGAAGACACAATGGTGACAATGAGATAAAATAGGATTGTCTTGAGTGAACGAATTTAACTCAAAGGAACCAAGGATATCATATGAGGGTAACACATACATGACGAAGTCATTGGACAAAGCAGTTGGATGAATTACTTTCGTAAAGAGTATACAATAAGGAGTTTTCAATCATTGTACCTCTTGTGGACTGACTCAATGATTAAGTAATTGTGAATTATTGAAACGATACTTCTAGATATAATTGCAATCACTGAAGTCTAATTGTATATGTCCGATTGGTCCATTCGCTAGCTCAACAAAAGCTTGATCGGATTGCATTTGAATCAGAAGAAAATTCTATGACTTTGGGAATAATTGAATTGAGTCGATTTATTCAATGTGGAATTAAATTAGGCAGTAGTAAGAATTGTTCAACTAGACAATTTGATTAATGAATTTTCTTAAAAAATTAATTTGGAAAATCTAAGCGATTTTTGGAAAAATTAATTTTGATCAAGTAAAATTAAATTAATCAAATCAATTAAAATTAATATGATTTTTTTGGAAGTTAATTTTCAAGTTAGAATTCTCCGTAAATTTATTTTTCGTTATATTTTCCAAACCCATTTTTCCAATAGCAGGGGATGAGGGTTATGCGATGACGATTTGGATGCTTCATATTGGGGTTCGAGACTAGGGTTTGAGACATATTTTGTGTTCCCAAATAGTGGAACTTAGTTACGACACGATCGTGTTCTTGTACTATGCCATCGAGAAAATTCCGATTGCGCGTATTCTAATACCACCATGTATCGACCTTGAAAAATGTAGGGTATCCCGTTTTCGACATACCAAGTTGCGTACTCACGCGAAGGAAAGAACCATGTCTCCGAGACAAATAATGGGGGTCGCCTCTCATGTCGGGCGTTCTATAGAATGATGTAAAGAGCATGTTGGTTCGCCCAATTGACGACATCCCTACCCTTTTTGTCTATCTTGTTTTTTTCTTTGAAGTCTTGTGGAGGGTTCGGGATAAGTTGCATGCAACTGAATTGTCTCAAGACCCAATCCACAGTGTGTCACTCGACCATATGGAAGATGCGAACCCGGTCGCATCATGTTATGACACAACTCGACGCCATTGAGATTGACCTAAACTTGAGGGGCCCAAGTGCAAGATGCAACATCTCATAGGCCTGATTGATTATTGGGCCGATGTTTTTAAGGACTTTTTAATTTAATTAAGTTTTATTTAAATTAATAAGTTTGCATATTTTAATTTTAACTTGCACTTTGTGTGTTCTGCATTTAATAAAGTAATGCATTATGTAACTGTCATGTTAGTTAAGTATGCATCATAAACGATGACTTGTATTAAATAACTCATCTGTTTATTTAGTTTGCATTTTAAACCATGCATTTAAGCATCTTAGTTAATTGAGTTGTGAGAATAAATGCTTATCTTAAATAATTTAGTCGCTGGAATAATTTATTGATGCATGTGTTTGAGTTCATTTATTTAAGTTAAGTGTTTAATGTGTTTTGTGTTTAATAAGTGTTTAAATGTGTTTAATATGTTTGTTTTAATGTGTTTAATTGCAGGTGTCTTTTCAGCTGGAAACCGTTACATTCAAAGGCTGTTACAAATTCATTAATGTGACTTTTCAAGTGATTTTCAGTTATATACAAGGGGGACATTTCGGTTACGTACAAGGGAGATATTATACATAATTTAAAGAGCTGTTATAATAATTAAAAGAGCATTATGTCTTCTTTTAAATTCGACAGTAGCCTTTCCATCTACCTCAATCGTTTTGTTTCTTAAATGATCATTTCATGCATTCAAAACTCCATCAAGATGCTGGTGTCTATTCAGCTGGCCAAAGGAGACTTCAAAAGTTTTTCCTAAACATTCAAGTTCATTGATTCAGCTGAATTGAAATGTATTGAAGAGTGGAGTTACTTAGGCTAGAATTTCAAAAGTTGCGACTTTTCATTTCAGTTAATTAAGCTGAATAAAAGTGACTATTTGGCTAGCCTCTTTTAATACTATAAATGGTTGTTATCATCAATTAAAGGGAACTTTCTTTTTTTGCTGAATTTATGTTAAACTTGAGTTTTGTGAGTTATCCAATTCTTTTTGTTCTTTTGGAACTAATCTGACTTATCAAGCATTGCTTGTGGCATCTATCATTTCCATTGTTAACTGAACTTATCACTTACAAGTGTGGCGTTCGTATACCTTTGGTTTCTATCACTAATTGATAGTGGGTCAAGGTTTATCCTTTGCTGTTTTTTCCTTAAACCGTAAAACACCTAAGAACCATTTGAGATTCGGGTCAACAATCCAATATTGTTGGTTCTTTTTCGGCCTTAGTAAATTATCTTTTTTTTTCTTTTAACCACTTTACTATCTTATTTTTAAAACCCATTTCCTTCTTTTTTCAGCCTATTCTTGTTTAAACTTATCTTGTTTTAAAACGAAGAACAACTTACTCAAATTCACGATTGGGCATCTAAACGACTCGAATGATCACCGAAACGAGTTTGTATCATTTGGTATCAAAGCTAGTAAATTTGGAGTAAGAATCGATGTTCCCGGCATTAGGGTATATTATTTATTTAAAAAAAAATTCAGCCTCCATTCAAATTCAAGGAGTGAATACTAAGTTTTGCAAGTGAAAAAAAAAAAAAGAAAAAAATTCGTGAAAAAAAAGTGTTCAAATGCTTTGTTATTGAGTTTGAAAGTTCTACTTTCTGCCCAAAATCATTAACCTACCATTCGGCCACACTCTACTATTTCCCATTTCTTATTTCAAAGCCTACCCTTTGTCCTACAACATTCCTACCAAACCTGGACATCAATTTTACAAGCCGACCCACAACAGCTGCTTCTAAGTTTAAATAGTTTCTTACGAACTTAGAGAGGAGGAGTGAACAGGAAAAAGGAAAAGAGCGTGTGAGTTAATTAGAGAGAAGAAAAAGCCTTTAAAAGAGTGTAAACACGAGTGTGAGTGAAAATCTATTATTTTTCTTTCTGAGCGAACTTGTAAGAATTTGTGGTAGGGTTTGTGTGAGTAAAGTACTATGTCAATAAGTTTAGAAAGAAATGTGGCAACTAGAGGATGAGTGCCAGATTTTACACTCCAAACCTTTACACGCGAAATGGAGCATCTATTTGATCGAAAACTCAAACCCATCAAGAAACGATTGGAACGTGTCGAAGAGCGAGGCCATCGAGCAAGAGCCCAACGAGAGCAAATTTCTTCAAGTCAAAAGATGGAGTCAAGATCTTCACGGAAACAAACTTTCAATGACTATGTGGGAAGATACTCAAATCGATATTCTTATTCATCAAGGAAGTCGAGTCGCTATGAAGCAAATCACGAGTTTGAAACATTCAAGGCTACCAACAATAAGGTAGAAATTTCTTTTCAAGTGTTTCAAAATATTCATCTATGGAGAAGTCCTTACGGAAAAGTGAGCGTGTTTCGTGTTTGTCCATGAAGAGTCAATCTCGAAAAGATGGTCATGTTTTGTATGAAAATTATTTCTTTTTTTCCCAACAAAAGTCTACTTTTTTTGAATCTTGTCTGTTTTCTTCTTGTAACGAAAGGAAGTGAGAAAAAGAAATCGATAGAAGAAAAAAAGACATGGAAGAAAAAGAAAAGGAAAAAAAAAAAAGAGTGTGTGAGAAAATAAAACAAAATTGCAAAATCATGTGAGCAAGAAAAGAAAGTTGAAAAAGAAAGAGAGATTGAAGAAAGAAAAGAAAGTGTCCAAGAAACGAGTGTAGTTGTTGAAAAAGATAGCAAAACAAAGAATGAAAGTGAGTTTTCAACAAAAAAAGATATTGTGGAAAAAGAAAGAGAGCCTGAAAAAGAAACAAGTGGAAAAGGTGAAAGTGAGCAAGAAAACATGAGTAATGTTTCTAGTAACCAACATGCGAGTTGTTCTCGTATTATTTCTTCTTTTCAGGATTCTGGAAATTCAAATGACAAGTTTCAACTTCATTACCTTCCCGATGAGAGACGATTCCATTTGATTGAAAAATGTAAGGTTGAAGGTGAAATTATTCCACACGTGCTTAAAGGTAAGCCAGGTAAGGAATCTTTAGTTATTAAGCCAGGTAAGGAATCTTTAGTTATTGAATCACGGTAACCAAATTTGAATGCTGTTGAGATAAATGCCGATGATTTAGTTTTCAAAAGATCTCTTCACTATGTTTTGGTTAATTGTCGTTTGTCTATTATTATTAATGACTTCGTTTCAACTAATGCCATGAAAATTTTTCCCTATGATAAGTTTGGTTAATTGTCGTTTGGCAATTCTGTTGAAGATGTTTGATTAAATCGGCATGAACAAAGTGTGATTGTGTGTGACAAAGATTATTCACATACAAAGTTTGATTTAAATGATTGTTATATTTTGATTGATGGCGATTTCGTGTTACGTAGTGGTACGACGCGTTTGCTTATTAAAGGGCTTGACATTGGCAAGATTTTTGATGAAGTACGAATAAATCAACCTGAACAAAATTTAGTGATAAAAGGTTGACATGTCAAACGTATAATCTGCTTGTATGGGATGAAAATTCAAATTTGTTGATTTTGTTGTGTAAATTCCGTATATTTGTATAAGTTTGTTCGAATAAAACTTGAGATATATGATTGTTTGAATTTGTTTTTGCCTTCATCTTCTTTATTTGGCATGTATGACTTTTTGATGAAAATGAAATTTCTGTGGCATTGTGACACAAGTGATCAAAATTATGTGTTCAAACCCGGAGTATGTTTCCATAAGTCAATGTTAAGTGAAGATATGAATGCTGCTGGTTTGCAAAATCAAACTTACATTTTCTATTCTGGAGGATATCCTATATTTTGGTTTAAAAGAGTTAATCATGTTTTGCAAGATTATGTTTCTCAGTTGCTAGATGATTTTTATGAGTTGCCGCCATGACACTTTTGAGTCAACTTGAAAAGGTAAGAAGAATTATTGTATTTGATCCCGGTGATCGTTGGGAATTTGCGAATTGGAATATTGTTAACTCTCGAATACTTAGTGATTTCGGTTTGTTGTCTTCATTGCAATTTTTGATTCATGACAAAAAGGTAAGTCTGATTTCCATTTTTGATCCCGGCATAAGAACATTTGTTCAAATTGTGCATAACGATTTCGAAAGTTCTTTTGAGTTCATCATCCATGCTGTCACTAACCTATTTCATTTTCGTGAAGGTGACATTTAGAAATGGATTCCTCCTAACGAGGGAGGGCAAGCGTCTAATTTGTTTCATTTTCGACATTTGTGTAGTTTTCAAGTTTATGACGATGAAAAATTTTTCGCGAGCAAGTGGCCTTATTTGAGGACAAATCGTCTTCAAGAGGGAGGGTATAATGCGAACCCGGTTGCATCATGTTATGACGCAACTCAACGCCATCGAGATTGACCTAAACTTGAGGGGCCTAAATGCAAGATGAAACATCTCATAGGCCTGATTGATTATTGGGCCAATGTTTTTAAGGACTTTTTAATTTAATTAAGTTTTATTTAAATTAATAAGTTTGCATATTTTAATTTTAACTTGCACTTTGTGTGTTCTGCATTTAATAAAGTAATGCATTATGTAACTTTCGTGTTAGTTAAGTATGCATCATAAATAATGACTTGCATTAGATAACTCATCTGTTTATTTAGTTTGCATTTTAAACCATACATTTAAGCATCTTAGTTAATTGAGTTGTGAGAATAAATACTTATCTTAAATAATTTAGTTGCTGGAATAATTTATTGATACATGTGTTTGAGTTCATTTATTTAAGTTAAGTGTTTAATGTGTTTTGTGTCTAATAAGTGTTTAAATGTGTTTAATATGTTTGTTTTAATGTGTTTAATTGCAGGTGTCTTTTCAGCTGGAAACCGTTATTAATGTGACTTTTCAAGTGATTTTCGATTACATACAAGAGGGACATTTCGGTTACATACAAGGGAGACATTATACATCATTTAAAGAGCTGTTATAACAATTAAAAGAGCATTATGTCTTTTTTTAAATTTGGCAGTAGCCTTTCCATCTACCTCAACCGTTTTGTTTCTTAAATGATCATTTCATGCATTCAGAACTCCATCAAGATGCTGGTGTCTATTCAGTTGGCCAAAGGAGACTTCAAAAGTTTTTCCTAAACATTCAAGTTCATTGATTCAGCTGAATTGAAGTGTATTGAAGAGTGGAGTTACTTAGGCTAGAATTTCAAAAGTTTCGACTTTTCATTTCAGCTCATTAAGCTAAATAAAAGTGACTATTTGGCTACCCTCTTTTAACACTATAAATGGTTGTTATCATCAATTAAAGGGAACCTTCTTTTTTTGCTGAATTTATGTTAAACTTGAGTTTTGTGAGTTATCCAATTCTCTTTATTCTTTTGGAACTAATTTGACTTATCAAGCATTGCTTGTGGCGTCTATCATTTCCATTATTAACCGCACTTATCACTTACAAGTATGGCGTTCGTATACCTTTGGTTCCTATCACTAATTGATAGTGGGTCCAGGTTTATCCTTTGCTGTTTTTTTCCTTAAACCGTAAAACACCTAAGAGCCATTTGAGATTCGGATCGACAATCCAATATTGTTTGTTCTTTTTCGGCCTTCGTAAATTATCCATTTTCTTTGTTTTAACCATTTTGCTATCCTATTTTTAAAACACATTTCCTTCTTTCTTCAGCCTATTCTTGTTTAAACTTATCTTGTTTTGAAACGAAGAACAACTTACTCAAATTCACGATTGGGCATCTAAACGACTCGAATCATCACCGAAACGAGTTCGTATCAATATGAAAATTAATAAATAGAACGTTTTTCACGAACACAGCTTGCTGCTCATGTACCCATGATGGTATAAGGGTCGCAAATTCCTCAACCGGATACAACATCCATAGAAACTGAACAGTATAGAGCAGACGTTTTTAGTTAATTTAATTTTTTTTTGTTTTGCAAATATTGTATTTGGAAAAAAAAATTCAGAAGCGTATTTACCTTACCCTCAAAGTGAGTCTCTATCATCTGGCAGCATACAGGTACAGTGTATGATCGTCCAATATCCTGATACCGTCACCCATCTGAAGTACACATTCATATTTTTGATTGTTTATTTCAAGCAATTAAGAAACAAAAGGTAGAGTCAAATCATAAATCACCTATTTACGAGTGGCTAGAACAATGGTTGATGGGTCACTGATGCCCAAAATGACATCCGGTATAAGCCCACAACTGTAGTAGAAGGCAGTAATCACACATGGTCTTCGTGGATGGCTTTGTTGCTTGACAAATCTTATGGTATAAGCACACTAGTACTACAAAGCCCCAACTATAATTCCTAGCTTGGGCCAGGTCTTCTAGTAATGGGAGGTACATGATGTGGACTTTATTCTGATTTACGTCCGGTATCAATACCCCACCTATGAGTTGCAGCGTAGATAATGTCCATTTGCTTTAGATGGCTTAGTAGATGTTTGAAGTTATTTATTAACCATGTGAATTTCAACTCGATTAATTTTCCTTCCTCATTATCGATGGACACTCTTCTTAGTAATCATTGGCAAGTGCCCCACGAATCGAGCACTTTTCTGACCCGACCACTACTTCTCCATTAATAGACAGTCCCAGTTGGGCTGCTACATCATGCAGTGTTATTGTTGATTCTTCATACGGGAGGTGGAACGTATGTCTCCAGGCGCCATCTTTCAACTAGGGTTGATATTAAATCAACCTGTAAGTCAGCAATATGAAAATACGTGACTGTTCGAAAAATATCCCGGATCATGGAGTTGAGGTCTCAGACCCGGTACCGCTCCTATAGAAATAGTGAAAATATTATGCTTTATTTCTCGTTAAAAATAAATTTTTTTGTAATTTTGTTTAAATCTCAATTGGTCAAAAATTTATCATATCATGAACAAACTTGGCAACGTGGTTATCATGATTTAGAAGAGAACTATGATCTACTTCGATATCTGCATAAAAATTGAACAATTTATCACGAGCGAACTTAAAATTTAATTTTTTTTGAAAAACCTATCATTTAAAAAAAAAAAAGATTGTATGAACTTATATTTTTTAATACTGCAAAAAAAATGTGAAAAAAAATTTCGGTGGCCAGCTACGATTGACGGTGGTCGATGGTGGAACTTATGGTAGTGGAACAGTTGAGATTCTAATGAGGGATTTATAGTAGGGGACCTGTTAGGGATTAAGGAAAAGTAAAGGAACAAAAAAGGGAAAAAAAAGTTGTACTTGAAGGCACTGTTGGGTCACATCGGACCTAGGCTGAAACCGACCATCAAGGTGCCAAGGCTTGGTATGGTTCGCGTCTCAATGGCCAAGGCCTAAGCAGTCAGAAGCCGGCCATTAGAGAGCCAAGGCCTGACGTAGGCCATTTGGTAGACAGGCCTGCTTCTCTAGGCCTGTCAAGTCCCATCATCTTTTCCTTTTCTTTTTTTAATTTAAATCCTATTCATATCCATTCTTTATTAACTTTAAATCCTTTTTTTTACTTTTAAATTTATTACTTTAATTTCATTTATCCTTTAATTAAAGAATGGATTTTTGAAAAAAAATATTTATTCATTTAAATTAATTTATCCTATAATTATTTAATTTTTAATTAAAATCATTTTAAAAAAAATATTTATCCTTAAAATTGATATTTTAAATTGATTTATCCTTAAAATTGATATTTTAATTAAATTCAAATTTTTATAATTTATAATTGCACTAGTAAATTGATATCTTAATTAAATTCCATTGTTTAAATTAAGAATCATGAATAAATAAATAATAAGAGTGTGGGTAAATTAAAATAAAAAACCCTTTAATTACAAGTTTTTACAATAATCATGGAATAGTAAAAAATCACTCATTGTTATCCAATCTGACATTACAGGAAGATTAATGGACAACATAAATACAATGTGGGCAATTTCATCTGTTGTGGCTAGATGTTTGACACACCGTGCACTGTTTGGGTTCTCTTATCTTCTTGACATCCATGTCATTTCGAATCCTTGTCGAATGTGGTCAACCTTTAGGATGTTTACGAAGACTGCGGTCTGGCAACATCTCGAAAGCAAGTGGCAAAACTTCTTAGTTCGAGATATCCGACATTATAGGAAATTCGTTTCCCCAGATACGCAATGTGCGTTGCAGTTTGTAGACCTTGTCTATGAATTGTTCGACATTTAGATTTGCATGCGCACACGAATATCAAAGAGTCTAGAACCTTTTGCATGTGCACATGAATATCGAAGAGTCTAGAACCTCTTGCACTCGCAACGCTTGTTTCGAAGATCAACAATGTACGACCTGGGAGGAAGACTCGATTGACGGCCTACGTACTCTTGAACCTGGAAAGTCTCCAATTCGCACAAATACAGTTCTACGTTCATCCTCTGCGTCCTCTTTGGACGCCCTCAATGTACATGTGCTCGAACTCTATTTGCTTTACTTGTCTTAGCCCCATCCTTGGCATCAATGTGGCCAACCTATAGAATATTGCTGAGAAAACAACAGAAATTGGCAGATGATGTGTACGTCTCATGATCGAGTTAACTGCCTCTACGAAGTTGTTCATCATCTAACCATATCGAAACCCATCATCGTAACTTTAACTCTGCTGTCAATTCTTTGTTCTACCCAACCACTGCCGGAGATAGCAATTTTCAGGTAACAATGTCATCTAAGCTTCAAGCCTCGCGAACCTTTGCCTGAATATTCGCGGTTCTAACTCATACCCTGCATATGCAATTTCAAACCAATATAAATTTAGAAAGAAAAATAAAATACAAACGTTTATATCTTGAAAAAAATACAAACAAATAATAAAAATAAAATATGAACAAATCATGTAATGGCCTAATTTTCAGTGGTGTCAGAAATAGTGATTTGAGATCACTAAATCTGACAAGTAAGATTGAATAAGGTAGTAATTTAATATTTATGAGTCAAGTAAGAATTTAGAAGAATTTTTGAATTGGTGAATTTGGTGAATTAAAAGAATTTATAAGGTCAAACGGGTCAAAAATGAGTTATCGAGGCCTCAAATTTGAAAATCGAGCTATAAATATTTTTATAAATATTTATGGAGTGTCATTTAGTTAGTATTAAAGTTTGGTTGAGAAATTTTAACGTTTGGGTAGTCAATTAAATAAAAAGGACTAAATTGTAATAAAAATAAAATTTGCTAGAAGGATTAAATAGCTCAAGTGTTAAAAGGAAGAGGATTTAAAGAGCAATTAAGTCTAAAAGTGAATAGGCTGGACGGCAAGGGCAAGAAATCAGCAGAAAAATAAGGGAAATAAGGGCAAAATTGGAAATTTTACAATTTAACATATAAAATAAGGACAAAATTGAAAATTCTAGAGATTTCTTCATATTTTCTCAGCCAAAATGCCATAGAAGGTCTAGAGAAAGCTGGTTTTTCATATTTTTACATCATGTGAGTTGAATTCTTGCTCTTTCTTGATAATTTTTATGTTTTTATGACTTTTACAAATAGGTCCACTTATAGAATTCATTAGTTTTTGATTTTATGGATGAAATTGGAAGTTACCCTGGATGGGTAAGGGAATTTTATGATGAATTATTATGAAATTTAAGTTCTAATTTCATATTAAGGTGGTTTTATTAAGTGATTTTGATAGAAATGGTATTTAGGACCTAATTGTGAAAAAGTTATGAATTGAAGGTTGGTGTTGAAATTAAGAATATCAAAGGTTTTGAAATAGTTTATAATGATAAAATAAAGTGTTAATTGAGAAAAATTAGTTCAATTGATGGGTGAATTGAGCAGGGACTAAATTGTAAAAATTGAAAATTTTGGGGTAAAAGTTCAATTTCAAAAGTTGAAGAGCATAAATTGTGAAACGAAATAGAAATCAAATAAATGCTAATGAGTGGAAATATTTTATATTATAGATCAAGAATCCAAAGAAGAACGAGGAAAAGAAAAAGTTGCGGAATAGTCCCTAAATTTCAATATCTTCTACAAATTAGCCGGGTAAGTTCATATGGTTGAATTTAAATGTTTATTTTTGAATGACTGAATGATATAATGTGTTATTATATTTATGAATTTGTTGTGGGATTGTGAAAATTTTGTTAATGAAAGAATAAATGTGGAAATGCAAATTAGGAAAAACACAGAATTGAGTACGTTCGTATCATGACATGTGATGAATTGACGGATAAGACCATGGTTTTTCCATGGAAAAGTGTGAAATGTAGGTATGGCATCATCCATACTGAGTTGTGAAATGTAGGTATGGTATTATCAAATCCATACTGAGTTAAGAAATGTAGGTATGGCATTTCCCATACCGAGTTGTAAAATGTAGGTATGGTATTTCAATGAGGAAAACCATACTGAGTTATGAATCGTGGTACTGAACAACGAGGTACTCAATTTCGTAAGCTGTTTCCTAATTTGATAATAAGTAATACAAGAGAAGTGAACCAAATGAAAGAGATTGAGTAGTTGTTAATGTTGAGCTCAACTATGTGAAGTATTATAACAGTGGTTGTGAATGGCAAGAAACTTTAGTAAATGTTTTGGTATTGTTTGGAAATATTATGTTTGGTAAGCATTACTTTTAAACCTATGAACTTACTAAGCTCCAATAAGCTTACTTGTGTGTGTTTGATATTTTTTTTATGTAGATTGAATTAAAGTGAAGTTGGTAGATCGGATCAACACAACAAGGCACATTATCCAGATCAATTCCGGTAGCTTTTGTTTTATGTTTAAAGATTTATATGGCATGTATAGAATTTAAATGAATTGAAATAAAAACGTTATAAACTAGTTAACAATATTTTGTAATAAAACAGTTTTTGGTTAGTAGCAGTAGTTTGACTTTGAAAATTCACCATAAATTATGAAAATCTAATTAGAGGTTGAATAAAATATGAAATTAAAGCTTATTGAGTATAGTTTCTTATAAAAGAAATTATGTAAGCAATGGAATTGTAAATCATGAGATACAATAACTTTTGTGAGATAAGGTTAGAGTGATTTCGAGCTCCCCTGTTCTGATTTGTAAAAATAATTAAAAATTGTACAAAAATATTTAGGAGTCATACTGTATATGTATCAATTCCTTATTAAGTCTATTTTTAACAAAAACAAACATCATTGTTATTTGAATTCTGTACAGGGAGAAATTTGGTTTGTAGTGCATAGGGGTCAGAGTAGCTAAACCCTAAATCAGGGGAGATTTTAACTAATAAACTGTACTAATTGGCCCAACCAAAAATTCTAGAAAAAAATTATTAAGTAGATGTATGAGTCTATATTAGGGAAAAATTTACGGATTTGGATTTCGAGTTTTTTAACTCGAGATATGATTTTTTTAGCGACTGTGATGTAGTTGGACAGCTTGTCTGGAAAGTATGATATAAATTGTCTGAATTTGTTTAAGTGCTCAAATAAGTTTAGTAATGCCTCGTGCTCGACTCCGGCGACGGTCTCGGGTAAGGGGGCGTTACAAATCAATTTTGGAACAATGTTTTTTTACCCATGCTCACGATTTCTCTACACCATTCTTTATTCTTATAACCTCTGTAAAAGTTTGACGCGATATGTCGGATGCAATAAACGAACCTCCACGAAACCCCCGAACGCTTTACCGCAACAAGTAGTCCCTTCGATCTATCCAAGATGAGGCAAATGTTGTATTGCCTAACAACATGCCTCCGCAGATTTGACAGGAAAATTCCCAAGACTCGAAGTTCTTGCTCCCCACGATGGCAAAAGCGATAGGAAGTACATTCTGGATACTGTTGTATGCAACCGCAATCAGGATTGTTTGCGTGTATTTACTGTAGAGCCAAGTTCCGTCCACCTGCACCAACAGTTTGCAGTGAGAGAAGGCCCTAACATAAGGCTCAAACGTCCAGAATAATCGATGGGAAACTTATTTTCTCAGTTCTATCTCGCCGTCTGGGCCTCTATGCGGTAGTGTTTGCAAATCAGTAACCATTCTCAGCACATACTCCAGCATCGCGAATATCCACCATTGAAGTTTGTTGTTGATGCATCACAATCACTATACAACTGCTTCATCGTCATTTGCTTTGCCCACCATCCCTTCCTGTAGGAAACCCTGTATTTAAACCGAGTTTGCATGTCCGCAATAATAGTTGACATAAGGATGGTGGGACTGTCTTTCACCAACGAGATGATGCAGTTGCATATGATTTTTGCATCCAATTTTTTATGGTCTTGCGACATACAAGTGACCGTGCATTTGTAAAGACCTTTTATTTTCTTGATTGTCCACATCTGAGTTTTTTCATCTTAAATTTCAGTACCATCCTAAAAAATGAAATCCAAATAAAAATTTTGATTTCTCATATTAAACCATTAAAAATGAGTAATTTCTATAATACTTTCTGACAAACGTGAGGTGCTCAAAAAATTTCTTTTTTTCTTTTTCTTTTTTGAGGCCATGTGTTAAAAATTGTGTAAATTATGAGAAACGTGCCAATTGCCGACCGGAATGAAGCTACAGTTCAAATAGAAAATATGAAGCTACAGTTCTAGTATCCACTTGTATAAATGGATATCTTCTTGGTTATATCATGCATTCGCAACTCTTTTTTCAATAAGTTCTCTTCCTTTCTTTCGAACAAAGTCTCCAAGCTCAGACCAATGGTGGGTGAAGCAAAGTTGATAGCAAATAGGGTGACAAAACCCGTATCCAGAGATGATTTATTTCATTTCATTAAATCAGCCATTTCCAATGAACAACAACAAACAGACCCATTTTACGTGCTGGATTTGGATGCAATCAGGTCCCTGGTGGAGACATGGTTCCGTAATCTTCCAGTGGTTCAACCTTTCTATGCTGTCAAATGCAACCCTAACCCTGCTTTCCTCAAAGAAATGGCAGCTCTCGGCACCGGCTTCGACTGTGCAAGCCTTCCTGAGATTGAAACCATTTTGTCTCTTGGGGTTTCGCCTGATCGAATCGTTTTCGCAAACACATGTAAACCCGAGTCTCACATCAAGTATGCAGCTAAAGTTGGCGTTAACTTAACCACTTTCGACTCCAACTGTGAGCTCGAAAAGATCAAAAAGTGGCACCCGAAATGTGCACTGTTGATCCGAATCAAAGTCCCGGAAACCAGTGGTGCAACATTCAAGTTCGGTTCCAAGTTCGGTGCACTCCCTGAGGAAATTGTTCCTCTTCTGAAAGCAGCTCAAGAAGCAAAGCTCCAAGTCGTTGGCGTCTCGTTTCATATTGGGAGCAGAGCAATTAACTTCCATGCATTCGAAGATGCCATTGAAGCAGCCAAAACAACGTTCGACACTGCAGCTCAACTTGGGCTACCTAAAATGCATATCTTAGACATAGGTGGAGGCTTCACATCAGGTCCAAAGTTTACTGATGCAGCCTCCGCCGTGATAGCTGCTTTACAAAAATATTTCCCCGGTGAGCTAGCTGATGGTAACTTTAAAATCATTGCGGAACCTGGTCGCTTCTTTGCTAATTCGCCATTTACATTAGCAACAAGCGTAATAGGGAAACGAAAAAGGGCGGAGGTTAAGGAGTACTGGATTAGCGATGGGATTTCGGGGTCGATGAACTTTTTGAAGTACGATCACGATGAAGTGATTTTCACTCCTCTCATCATGAAAAACCCTACATGCAAAGAATTGAAAACATGGAGTTCCACTGTTTTTGGACCGACATGCGATGCAGCTGATACGGTTTTGAAGGGTTTTGAATTGCCAGAATTGGACGTGAATGATTGGCTGGTCTTTCACAACATGGGTGCTTATACTTCATCCCGTGGGAATGATTTCAATGGGTTTAAAACTTCGGCCATTCCAACTATTGCCTATGAAAATTAATGGTCCCCATAAGGTCACCCTTAGAAGAAGCAAATGCATGTGTTTTCACGTAGTGTTTAAATTTCGTACGGCTGTTGTTGTTGTTTTCTGATGAGTGGTCTGTTTTCTTTTGTTAATGTGATGCTCTGATTGCTCATATTTGTGGGCCTCTTGTTTATAATAAAATTTTTATTTGCTGAAGAAAATAGCTCGTGAAATTATGCTGTGGCAGTCCACTTCATGCATAATTTAGTTTCCTTTGAGCTGGTTATTGGACATTGCACAGTGGAACGCCAACTCCTTTGAGCAGCGGTGCTGGACATTGCTTCAAAGTAGTGTAATTAAAAACTGTTTTTGAAGACAAGGAGCTTAGATCATATTCAGAGAGCATTGCTTGTATTGTGATAAAAAATAACCATATATACACACCACTAGGGGTGAGCAAAACTCGATTCGACTTAAAAAAATAAAAAAAAAACTTCAAATTTCGAGTTAAACGAATCGAGTTATTCGAGTCAACTCAAATTTTTTTTTCGAATTTCGAGTTCGAATCAAGTTGAGTTTTCGAATTCGAATAACTCGAATAATTCGAATATTAAACTATAATATTTTACATTTTTACCCCAAACTCCCAAACTTTTTTACTTTTCCCTCAAAACTTTTACTCCTTCCCACTTTCCCCTCAAAACTTTTACTCCCCTTCCATCCCAACCCCTCAATTTATCAAAATCCATTTCCCACCAAAATTTTACTCTCCCATTTACTTTTTCTCAAAATTTTACTCCCAAAAACCCTTAAAACTTTTTATTTTCCCTCAAAAATTTTTATTTCCTCCCACTTTCCCCCTAAAAATTTTATTTCCTTCCCATCCCACCTCCCATCTACCCCAAATCCATCCCCACCCCAATTTTTTTTTTAATATTTTTCCTCCAAAATTTTACTCCCCCCTATTTACTTTCCCTCAAACTTTTATTCCCTAAAACTTTTTTATTTTCCCCTTAAACTTTTACTTCTCACCCTTTACTCTCAAATAAAAAATCAAAATTATCCAAAAAAATCACTAAATATAAATAGTAATAATTTTATTTATATCTACTATTTATATTATTAAATTAAATTTCACATTTTATATTATTTATATTATTGAATTATTTAGTCATATTGAATATTTATATTAAAATTGAATTATTAATTATGCTATTAAATATTCATGTTAAAATTTTATATTGGTATCAATTTTACATTTTATCTTTAAAATAACTTTTATTAAAAAATCACATTTTTACATTTAATATCTTTTTTAATTCAAAAATACATAGTGACAAGAATTTGAAAATAATTGAACCAACCAAGCAAGCAAAGAAGCTAACCCGTATATAAAAGATTAATAAATAAATTATGAGTTGATGAAAGTTAATAAAAATTTTGATTAAGGTAGACAAATTTAATTACGATGAGTGACAGTGGTTACAAGGACCCAAAATTATTTTTTAAAATTTAACTCGAACAAATATATTCTATTCGAATTCCATCTCACTCGACTCGATTCGAGAAAATTTCAAATCAAATTAGGATGATAAAATATGATTCATCAACTCGATTAACTCGAAATTTTTCATTCGATTCGACTCGATTCGATCAAACGCTCACCCCTACACACCACATGGCTGACAGATTTTGTACAGAAATGTTAGTTGGATGAAACTTTCCCAATTTGTAAAAAATTCTCGAACTTTCTTTCTAAAGTTCCCAAATTGGTATATATACTAAATTTTATCACAACGACAAAAGAAATTGTATATTAAAATATTTAATGATAAATATAAGTGTGGTGATCAGTGGCGAAGCTAGAAATTTTTGTTTGGGACCGAAATTAAATTGTATATTTTTACGATAGTAAAAATATAGTTTTATCATTTTAATAATCTATATCTTTATAACTTTTAAAGGATTAAATTAAATTTTTATTATTTTTTGGGGGCCAAAGTACAATTTTACTATTATTAATTTAAATTTTTATAAATTGTAAAAAGCCTAAATGTAAACTTTTATATTTTAGGAGGGTCGGGCCCCTGCCAACCTCTGGTGATAATGAATTTACATTTTAATACTATTAAACATGTATTTTAAATTTATAATTTAAATTCCTTCATTTAAACATAATATAAAAATTTTATGAAAAGAGAAAAGTATAATAATATTTTTTTCCGGGGTAAAGAAAACAAAAATATCACATTAGCTTAAAAGACATATGAAATTTACCTAGGGGTAGCTTCAAATAATACCAAACCCTCCTCTTTATCAAAAGTCATTTTGACTACGCAGTCACTATCTTTATTTCCCTCTCTATGAATATGTTGCAAGAACCACTGTCCAATCTTCTTTAAGAGTTGATGAATCCGCATAATCAGAGCAAAGTACGAGGATGTCATGGAAAAGTCTTGAATAACTTTCGTAACCTCCACACTCTTGATCTAAATCAACACTCTCTTATAATTTCAACTCTACAGAATGTTCAAACGATCAAATATTCCTCATAATTCGACATATAAAATTGAGCACTTCCCAAGGACATGTTAAAGGCTAAAATCTACTTTCCTTCTAGATCTCGCACAACTTCTCTTGAAGCAGCATTTCCATATTTCATCTTGATGATATCGTCTGTATTCAAATTGAACCCATCTATCCTTTTAAGGGACTGCCGCCCTTACTTGTTGCCACATATTACTTAGCCTAACTGTAAGAGATTTTGACAGTCTAAAGATCCCTGAATAAGTGGATAAATAATTCCCTTTAAATCAAGTCCTATTTTTAAAATAAAAATAAGTGGTGATCAATAGTCTGAAATATGGCTTCCTTCCTTTTTCCACCAAAATAATAATAACAATAATTGGGGAAATGATGCCCTTTACAGAAAGATTGAGCAATCAAGTCCTATTTTTAAAATAATACTAATAACCTTTATATATATGACATGAGATTGACAACACTGACATGGGATACTAAAATCTTAATCATTTTCCCTACATTTTAAAAAGAGTAAGCTGAATAAAATTTGATTTGATTTAAAAAAAATAAAATTTTAAATTTTGAGTTATTCGAATTAAATTAATGAAATTAATTTGAAAAAATTAAATATCAAATTATATTATTTTAAATTTTAAATTTATATTATTATTATTTAATTCAAATATATTATACTTTTACCTGAAATTCTTTTACTTCATCAGTTTCTGACATCTCTCTCTCCTCCAACCATCCCTCATCCATCTCTAATCTCTGGATAAACCATCCTTCTTCTTCATCAGATTTTGAAAACCCTTTCTCGTTTGACCATCCCTCACCCATCTCCTAACCTAAAAAACCATTCACATTTCTTTCCTATCTATTGATTGAGAACGATATATCATTTTATGGTACTTTCCTGATTATTTCTTATTTGTTTCATTTTTTAATATTTGGGGGTTTCGAATTTATTATGGTTTGTTTTACTTTGGTTCTAGTTGGGTTGAGTATTTGTGGCCATTTTTGGCCTTGCTTCTATTTCGTTCTCTTCATTTTAGCTGCTGGTGGCTTGTTATATATATATATATATATATATATATATATATATATTTGGTTTAATTATTCTTATTTAGTATGATAGCTACTTTGTATTAAGTTTGAGGACATTGGTTTTGCCTACACCATAGGCTTGTGAAATGGCAAAATTTTGTATTATGGAATTGTCCATTATAGAAGGCAGTCATGAATATTAATAGAGAAGCAAATGACATCAGCTTTTATGGAAGGTAAAGCATCATGTTAATTTTTTTTAATCGAAATAGTTGAATTGATAAACTAGTGGAATGATCAATTCAACTATGAGTTCGATTTAAAAACATTGTCTATTTTTTTTAAAAAATACTAATTTTTTTTTAATTTAACTCCAATAAATATATTCGATTCAAATTTTATCTCACTGAAAATTTCAAATCGAGTTAAGATGATAAAATAAGATTCGACAACTCAATTAACTCAAAAAATTTTTATTCGATTTGATTTAATCAAACGGTCAACTCTAAAAATGAGAGATCCCAACTAGAGTTATAGTTTTTATTATTCCTCTAATCAATTTCAAAATGATTGTAAGGGGTGATTTTGAAAAAAAACAATCACCAAGTTTAATCAACAACCTTTTGTGTTTTTAAATTTTTTTTTCAATAGTTTTTTCTCTTCTTTAATTGAATTACAATTTAATAATTTATTTTAAACTTAAATAAAAAGGTGATTAAAAGTTTTAAAAAAATTATTTACCAGGCTGACATGTTAGAATTATAACTAGTTACAAGTTGATATGTGTTTGATTTTAATTAAACTACACATCTGTCACATATCAGCATTTTGGATAACTTCCCTCAACTTTGTTTCTAATTTTACTTATTTGCTTTCTATTTAAAAATAAGTGGATTTGATTTTTTTTTTCTTAAAAATAATTTTGGTTGGATATTTTATATTTAAAATCAAATTATAATAGAATGTATAAGTATCGAATGGTTAAATTTGTTAGTGAGTCAATAAAAAAAAAACTATATCAATTTCTCGCCATTTGTCTAACAACAACTAATGAGAGAGTAACCAAAATATTTAATTTTAAAAAAAATTAATGATTAAATAAAAAAATTAATAATTCAGTCACTAAAATAAAACAAAAGCAATAGTTTAGTATGCATTTTTATAATTTACATAGTCCTTCCATTTCTCATAATATGAACATGCCCACTCGATATAATTGTCATGTGGTTATTTTATTAAAATGACCCAATAAATTAAATATTTATAAGAATAATTTAGATTCAAAAACAATAATAGAAATAACCTGAAAGGAACAGTGCACGGGGTACCAGCTGTAACACCCTAATGCCCGACCCGATCGTCGAGTCAAAGTATCAGGATGTCACATTTGTCGCCGAAGTAACTATTGAAAATTTCAAATCAATTTATCATATTATTTAATTAATTTAGATCATTAACTCATTTTAGTAATAATTGAATTTACGATAGAACTAATAGTGAGTTAAAGGAGCTCATTAAAACATCCACAATTGATCAAAGGCCAAACTGTAAAGTTCATAAAAATTTCTGAATTGTCGTCGCGACGTTGGGGTTTCCACGTCGTGACATGGCGAACTTGTCATCGTGACGTTGTCTCCATTTTCTTATAAATTCCACTCTTTATTTTTATTCATTTATTTTTATATATCATTACCTGAATATATATTCAGATGTCATAACCGCCACTTCATTTTACATATCATCTACTGACATCTATTTCTAATATCAAGTCCTCATAAAAACATGATATTCAATCAAAGATAACAAAGCATATAAAATTAACACAAATATTAAAGTTTTACAAATAAGACTATTGGAGGACTTGCACTTTCAAAAGTAGCCTACCCACTTTACGTATATTTCATATTTATTTCTAAATTGTGCCAATCAATTTAATTCTTCATAAAATTTTAACAAAGAATTAAATATCACATCAATTAACAATTATTCACTTATTATTTTATCAATTCATTTAAACATGCTTATAGGTAACATTATCTATAATTCTACTATTTACTTATGTGTTCATTTCAAAACTATCCACTTGAGTCATAATCACTAAATTATTTATATCTTTAGCTACAGAATTCAAAATTAAGATCCGCTTGATGCTTTTGAAACTAGACTCAAAAATATTTTTACCATAAAAATTTCAGAATTTATGACTTAGCCAATAAGTACAGTAAATTTTCAAATTTGTCCCTGTTTTGCTGTTTGACAGCTTTGACCTTTCTTTACTAAAAATTAATTATCTCTTAGTACGGGGTTTGGATGATGTTCTCGTGTATTTCTCTTGAAAATAGATTCATTAAGAATTTAAACATATAAATTTAAAACCCTAATTATTATTATTTTTATAATTTTTTATGATTTTTCAAAGTCAAAACAGGGGACAACAGCAGTGATTTATTAACTTTGAATGAATGAAAGATAGTGTAAAGAACCATGGAAAAGAAAATATTTTTTCCATTAAAACAGTTTGGACAGCAGCAGTGATTTATTAATTTTGGTTTATTAACTTATGTTTATGTGTAGATTACAAATTCATTTCTTAATCTTAGTACTTTTTCACCATACAAATCACATTCTCTCTTACCAATTTAGTGTTTTAAGTCTCTATTCTTCATCAAATACTTTCTATTTCTAGTATTTAGATTAAATACATGTTTCATACATCTCACTCAAAACATTTTTAACTCAATCTATTGAAATACAAGTAGGTTTAGTATGAAACTTACCTCCTTTGTTAGGAATTTCTTCATTTTCATGCATTTCTCATCTTCACCACTTTCCTTCCTTTTTCTTCTCATTTTCTCCACTTTCATCTACTATTTTCTTGCTTCTAGATTTATGAGCATATTCTCTAGAATCTCTACTTCATCTTCTCTCTTTAATATCGAAGGAAATTTTCAAAAATTTTGGGTAAAAAAGTAGATTTTCATGACAAAGGACTAAATTGTAAAGAAAAGAAAAACTTTTTTTCTCACCCTTTCACTCACGTTGGAAGGATGATCCATTTCCTTCATCCTTCCTCTATTTTTATACTACCATTTTTCTAAATAAAATAATAAAAAAATATCTAAGCAAAATATTAATAAAATAATATTTAACTAATTAATTAATTAAAAAATCACCAAAATATCATCAATATCATCATTACATTCTGAAAATCTCCCTCTTGCTAATTGACCAATTTTCCCTTTATGATCTTTCAAAATTTCATCCTTGAATCATCACTTAATTTGGTAAAATTACGATTTAGTCCCTCACAATTCTTCACCTATTCAATTTGGTCCCTGCATGCCAATTCCATATCTTAGTAAATTGAATTATTTTCACTTTTGGTCCTTCAAATTTCTAGTTTTTAAACTTTGATCCCCTAAATTTTAAATATTTATACTTAAGCCAAAAACTTTTCACATATTTACGATTTAGCCTTTACTTTAAATCAATATACTAAAACCTACTTCTTAATCAGTATTATTACTATTATCATTTTAATACTCCTTAATATTCTCTTTTATCTGCTTTATATCATTTTCTCATTTTACCAAAAAATCAATTATACATTATTCAATTTATTACCACTTTTATTATATATCAGTTGTAGGGATGTGTTATGCTTGTGCCATAGAACTTTTTGCATATTTGCAATTTAGTCCTTTCCTTAATACATCATGTCATGCTTCTTGATTTAACTCTCTTTTGATATATTGTAACTTTTATTTTCTTTGATCTTATACGGGTTTTTTTACGTAAATATATTTAAAAAATTAAATACCTAAATAGGTTGTCAGCTGGATTATTTACGAAAATGGTACGTTTTTTTTAGTTGCGCCTATCTAACAGGCGCAACTCATTTTTTATATTAATTTTTTAAATAAAATATTATATTTAAAAAATATTTAAATTTATATACGAGTCAAAATACGGTCAAAGGGTCAAAATATAGGTAAGAAAGACCTAAAACAGGTTGAGCCTGTTAGATAGGCACGATTAGTCACTCCGCATACGACACGATGGTAGAGTACATACGGAGGTATTGTGAGATAAGGAAACCATTTTTGTTTGGTAGGCGGTCGATGGTAGTTCCTCCGCATACGACACGAATTGGGCAACCCCTGCTAGATCCGCATCATGCACTAGAGCTAGAGCCGGAGGCAGAGCTGGAACTACACTCTAGGGATAGTTATTATCATCCAGATTTGGGAGGCGATGACTATTTCCCAGGCTTGTCAGGCCACAGATATCATTCAGAGTTTGATATCTCCAGTGTAAGAGCCTAATTTTCAGTGATGTTAGAAAAAGTATAGAATTAACTAAAAAGTATAAAAACTAAAATTAACTAAATTTGCAACTTATATAAAATACAAGGATTAATAATTGAATTTCAACTATTTTATAAGGTAACAAAGAAAGAGAAGAAAAACGTGTTGGCGAGGGCGGATGGTCCAGAAAAACGTGTTAAGAAATCACTATTTTGTTTTGTTTTCTTTTAATTTATTAAGCTGTTCGATATTTTAATTATATGACCTCATTAAAAAATCGTTTGATTATACATGTCTAAATACTAAAGATTGAAATGCAGAAGAAAGAGAGAATACCATAAACTAAGTGCCAAAATTCAATACTACAACCAATTTGGATGGTGATGAAATGTTTGGGACACTATTGTAGATATTTGTATTGGTGTATTTTAATGTATTATTTTAGATTTATTTTTTTAAAAGAAAATTAACAATTTTGTGACTTCATTAATTTAAATGAAAACTTTCGAATAATTCAATAATCAAATTTTAAATGACTAAAATGAACAACTACTCATAATTTAATGACTAATGTGCCATGTTATTGTTGATATAATAACCTTGAAGTATTTGTGGATTGAAATTAGATAGACAACGTAAGGTAGCTATGATTCCTCGAATTTGGATGGTGATGTTGGTTTACTAACGTTGTATTAAGCTATTTCAATGTAATATTTAGGATTTATTGTTATTTTTTAAAAATTGATATTGATAATATTTATAAATATCAAATAATGAGAATACATAAATTTTAAAAGATAAAATATTTATAAATTATATAAAAATTATTTAATAAATTTCATTAATACAGTTGATCATGAAATAAACTCGAAATGATTAAGTAAAGAAATTATTTCATAAATTAAAAAATAAAATCATCTCAAATTACCATATTATTAAGCAAATCCAAAATAAATAATAAAAAATATTTATATTTATATTTTAGCATTCATCTTTCTTGCATCCACCAACAATCAGTACAAACAAAATCAACCAATAATATCAATAGATCCCTTAAAATTCATGTTTTTGCTTGACTTTATGAGCGAGGAATTAGTGTGGCCTGTTTGGGTTTTTCTTTGATCTTTGTCTAAGCCTTGGTATTTTAAAAGTTAAAATCTGATATTAGTTTATCTATTATATGTAAATTGTGGATTTGGTGTTTGTATTTTAATTTAATTATTTTCAATCTTTGTACTGTTAAATTTTAAAATTTTAGTCCTAGCCGAATGGTAGCTATTAAATTTATTAAGTTATGTTATGTTATTTTCAAACTTTGATGCGACAAACTTATTATCTCATATGTAATATCAGGTCAACTTGCTATTTCTACATATTACTCGTAAAAAATTCAACTTGTGGATTTGGCAATTGTAGTTTGCATTAAAATTAAAACTTCAAAGTTTAAAAATATAACAACAAAGAATAATCCATTTGGAGTACATAAACTAAATTTACAATCTTACGCATAGTACAAAACTAATAGCAAAATTTATATTTATATTTATATTTATATTTAGCATTCATTTTTCTTGTATCAACCAATACATCATATTTTAATCAGTACAAACAAAATCAACCAATAATATCAATAGATACATTAAATTTCATGTAGATTCTTCTTTTTGATCGATCAATCAAAACCCCTTCTCAAAATGTATAAGCTTCTTCTAAAACATATAGCTTTCTGGATGTAGATGATGATATCTATACAAATGGATTCATATAATTCTTATATATTCTGTACTATGAAGTACCACAAGAGTGGATATATAGGAATCCAAATTTGTCGAACCACTCTTGTTATGATATTCTACATCCTAGGTCTTTCCGTTCCGTAATCTAGCTTATGATCTTCATGTAGCATTCAGACCGAATAACTCTATGAAATTACGTTGATACTTCTACATATTATGGGCTATGTAGGAGACATCTCTATTTTTCCCCGGGAAATCTTTAGAATTAACACTGCTTAACTTTCAATTCGTCTCTAACCATCAAATGAAATGTGAATAACCCGTCCTCCTCTCTTTGAAACAAGGGGCACTCTGGTTCTGTCGGTGCTTGAAATAATTTTGTCTTCTCCATATTACTATATCTCTAGAGTCAATAATTTTATATAAGGTGTAGCGACGTAAAAATTTTAGCTTTCGGTCGCTAATTGTGGCGATCTAATGAAAAAGTTTGAAAACTGAAGTTCGATTTTGAAATAAAAAGGGAGTCGCCACCGATCCTTTTCCTAGGTGTGATCGGACATCTAAATAATTTATTTTTTTTTAAACAAAAGAAGGTTGAGTTTAGGTCTACACGAAAATCCAGAGAAAATTAGGGTTCGGGAGTCAGTTACGCGCGAGGAAGGTATTAGCACCCTCGCGACGCCCAAAATTGGTATCTTATAAACACGTGTTGTCTCGATTTTCAAAAATACGAGTTCAATGAAACAATTTAGTTGTGATCCGATTAAAAAGATGAGAAATTTTAATTTTTCGATTTTTAGAGAGGTTGTTCCGTCTTTAACACGAGCCGAAAAATTTCATCCAACATAGCGATGAAATCTGTGGCTTAATGTTAAATCGGTATATTGCCTGATTTATTGAAATTAATTAGCAAACAAGAATATGATTTTCGAAGTAATGCAAAGCAATATTGATAAAAATAAATAACTGAAAGAATATATTGAAGCAAATAATAAATGTGATAATAATTTAAAAAATGATAAAAATGTATGCGATATTAAACATGATGATAGTATCAAACACGAAATAAAAACAATGAATATATATAAACATAAAATAATAACAAATGAAGTAACGTAAACATAATATTAAAAAATACTAATAGTGCTATATACATATATATATACATATATATATATATATATATATATATTAAAGTATGTATAATGATAAGAGTGAAAAGTGTATACATAGTAATACTAAAATACATAAGTAATATATATTCCTACATAATATATAAAAATGAACATATGCAAGATACATTATAAATACTAGTAACATAAAAATTATATACATTAACAATACTACACAAATATATACATATATTTAAAATAAATACATAATAATATTAGAATAAAATAACAAATATAATAATAAATATAAGGATATATAAAAATAATACTATTAAAAAAAACATATATATATACCTATAATAAAATACATATACTAATATTAATAATAAATATACTAGGAATAAAAAATAAATAAAAATAAATGTAATAATAATATATATATGGAAGTGTACAATAAATATAACTAATACATAAAAAAATACCTATACTAGAAATTATAATAGTATATATAAATAAACTATTCGTACACTACGCAAATATGTACATATATATAGTAATGATGATATTTAGGAACATACTATAATAGTATAAAGATACATAACTAATGATATTAATAAATGTACATAATAATATATGAAAGTATGGTATTAAAAGCATTCATATAAGAGTATGAAAAATATATACATATATATAATATAATGTTAGGATATTTACATAATATATACGTAACATAAATACTAATAATGTTAAAAACAACTTATTAATAATATTATATAAATATATTATAGTAGAAAACTATGTACTTAATATTTATTAGAAATAGTAATAACAACTATAGTAATAATATAATAATAATAAATAATAAAAGGAATAAAAATAATAAAAATGATAATCATGAGAATAATACAAATAATATTAAAAATAAATAAAACAGCAAGGATAATATGATAATAAACTTAAAAATGAAAAAAAAGGACTAAAATCGAAACAAAAATGAAGTTTTGGGGCAATTTAAAAAGAAAAAGGGCTAATTTGATCACGCGTAAAACAATGGGGGGCTAAAAAAGAAAATTTCCCAAGCTTTTAAAACACTGCACTTGGCCAGGGACTAATTTGTAAATCGGGTCAAATTTCTGGGCCAAATTTAAAATAAAAAAAACTCGATTGTACAAGAGTGAAAAAGCGGAAGGACTGCGCGCATAAATAATCCATTAATAAAAAACACGCGGATCCTCTAGCGGGTCGGGTCGGACGGGTCGGGCATAGGCCAAAACGACGTCGTTTTGGGATTAAATGGCAGCCCCCAAAACGACGTCGTTTTGGGAGGCTATATAAAGGCCAAAATTAACAAAAAAAAATCATTTGATGAGAGGGAAAGAAAAAAAAGAAGAGAGAGGGAAGAGAGAAGGGAGAGAGAAGAGAGAGGGAAGAGGGAGCTCCGGCTGTGGGGTCACTGGCCGATCCGTCGGCCGCCGTCGTCGTTATGCAAAGCCACCATGACGACGTGGTAGGAAAAGGTAAAATTTTCTTCTTCTTTTTTATATTTGTTTTTTTATTTTTTTATCTGAATATATGTGTGTATTTTTTTTAAAAAAAAAAGAAATATACGTATATATGCAAAAAAGAAAGTAGAGATAAAAAAATAAACTAGGAAGAATAAAACCTTTGTGTGATTAATTGGTTTTTTCTTTTTGATCAGCTGCTATTCTCTAAGTATTTGAATCTCTTCTTTTTGTATTCAATGTTTTTTGAATCCTCTTCAAAAAAGAAAAAAGAACCCCCCCCTTTTTTACAATCTTTTGCTTGGCTTTTTATAGCCATTTTACAAATTTTTTTTTTATTTGCTGTCTTTTCTTTCTCTGACTTTGCAGGTGCAAGTGGAGGAGCAGGTGGTGCAGAGAGTAGGTAGCCGACGGTGGTGGCAGAAGGTGGTGGCAGAGGCAAGTGGGGAGGCTAGGGTTAGGGCGGCTAGGGTTCTAAAATTTTCTGATTTTTTGTGTTAGGCTAGGTTAATTTTGGGTTTAGGGTTAGCTAATGGGTTAGGCTTAGTGGGCTTGTGGGATTGTAAAAGGGTTAACTTGGTTTAGGTTAGTATTGGGTTAATGGTTGCAAGTGGGTTTAGGGGTAGGTTTAATTTAAATGGGCCCTTGTAATAGTTGGCCAAAATTGGCCTGCAATAGCTGCCCCTCTTTGCTTATTGTCGTATAACGGGAATAGAGCAAAGATATAATGAAAGGCCAATTTTGCCCCGTCTTGCCGAGTCTTTGACTTCTTTAGTGCTCTTCTTATCCAAGTAGTCTCTTTCTAGTCCATCGCATCTTGTAGCTTTGGTTCAATTCACTGCAACTTTCTGATATATGCCTTGTAACTTCAATCTTCTTCAATGTGGCTCCAAGGATATGAGATTTGTGGCTTCGATCTATTTCACTTGTAGCTTCAGAAAGATAAAATCTACAGCTTCGATCCACTTTTCTATGGCTTCAGTGAGATGAGGTTTGTGATCTTCTCTTCTGTGACTCTAAAAGGCAAGCTTTGATATCTTCGATCGGCTCCACTACAACTTCAGAGGAACGAGACTTGCAACTTTGACCTGCTCCACTGCAACTTCAGGGGATCCAAATCTAGTGTCTTCCATCAGCTTCAATCTTTATTCCTTACTCAACACGTGGTCTTGAGCTCAACTCATTTCTCGTAATATGAATTGACTTTTTAAAAACAGATATTAAAAACAGAAATTGGAAATGACTCAGCACATGAGCTAAGGCTCAACTCACTTCTCGTAATGTGAGTTGATTTTTGAAAAACAGAAGTTAAGAGGCTCAACTCACCTCTTGCAATATGAGTTGATTTTTTTGAAAAACAGAAATTAAAAGGCTCAACTCACCTCTCGCAATATGAGTTGAAAAACAGAAATTAAAAGGGGTTAACTCACCTCTTGCAATATGAGTTGATTTTTTTGAAAATATGAATAGAATTTGAAAAACAGAAATTGAAATTACCTCAGCGTGCCCTGAGGCTCAACTCACCTCTCGCAATATGAGTTAATTTTTGGAAAACATAAATTGAAAATAGAAATTGAAAACACCTCAGCGTGTCCTGAAGCTCAACTCACCTCTCGCAATATGAGTTGACTTTTTGAAAAACAGAAATTAGAAGGCTCAACTCACCTCTCGCAATATGAGTTGATTTTTGGAAAACAGAAATTGAAAACAGAAATTGAAAACACCTCAGCGTGTCCTGAAGCTCAACTCACCTCTCGCAATATGAGTTGATTTTTTGAAAAACAGAAATTAGAAGGCTCAACTCACCTCTCGCAATATGAGTTGATTTTTGGAAAACATAAATTGAAAACACCTCAGCGTGTCCTGAGGCTCAACTCACCTCTCGCAATATGAGTTGATTTTTTTTTTTTTGGAAAACAAAAATTAAAAGGCTCAACTCACCTCTTGCAATATGAGTTGATTTTGGAAAACATAAATTGAAAATAGAAATTGAAAACACCTCAGCGTGTCCTGAGGCTCAACTTATCTCTTGCAATATGAGTTGATTTTGGAAAAGTAGAAATTAAAGACAGAAATTGAAATTACCTCAGCGTGCCCCGAGGCTCAACTCACCTCTCGCAATATGAGTTGATTTTTGAAAATCAGAAATTAAAAACGAAAATTGAAAATACCTCAGCATGTGAGCCGAGGCTCAACTCATCTCTCGCAATATGAGTTGATTTTTGAAAAACAGAAATTAAAAACGAAAATTGAAAATACCTCAGCATATGAGCCTAGGCTCAACTCACCTCTCGCAATATGAGTTAATTTTTTGAAAAACAGAAATTAAGAATACCTCAGTGTGACCTGAGGCTTGACTCACCTCTCACAATATGAGTCAATTTTCGAAACATAAACTAAAAATACCTCAGCGTGTGACCTGACGCTCAACTCACCTCTCGCAATATGAGTTGATTTTTGAAAACATGAATTAAAGATACCTCAGAGTACCCAAAAACATATCATCTGCTGGAACTCATGTGTCTTGTCTTTTGATTCAGTACAGCTATCATCGAAACCTCTTACTCTGCTGGAGTACCTGTATATGTCATGTATGATGTTATCATGATATGCGCATGTTTGTCTTAAATGCCTTTATGCCTACATGATTATGCGGTGCTCCTTAAGCATGTTTGTCGCATGTCCTTTTCGCCACGATTGTTGAGGATCTGCGTTCATTGCTTTGATTCTCGACTTCCTCTTCAGGCCTCGTACCCTTCTTCAAGCTTCACGAGTAATCGACGTTTCTCAGATATTACTCTTTTGCCCCTGGCTAAACTTTGTTCTTGTTTTGAGGCTCTTGTGCTTATCAAATTTTCATCCAGGTAATACTCAACATTTGTTTTGTTTAGAGTACGTAATTTCAAAATGCTTTAGATGTTCAACGCATGAAATCTTCCATATTTCTTAATCAAGAATCTTTTCAAGCATGGCTTCTTGCGTGGAAAGTTTCGGACTACTGAAAATGCTACAAATACTGTAGTCTTGCTGTTTGACTCACCGCTTGAATCGTTTCACTTCTTGGGTTCAAATCTGCTTCATTAGGACGCCCTTTCGGGTCTTTATCCTAATATATCTTCTTCTTCTTCTTCTTTTTTTTGTTTTGGAAAACTTAAGGCGTCATCACTCGTTGTCTCTCAGGGCCCTATCACTGACATAGTACCCTATCCTATTGCTCGGCTGGTATCTCGTCCCAAAACTCGAGGAAATAATCGCATTTTGCTTAATCAGCTTGCTTCACTGTAATTTCAGGACCCACTGTAATTTGGGGACACAAGGTTGGCACTATCTTTAAACCATTCCACTGCAATTCCTGGCTATAGGATCTATATCCTACTGTAACTCAAAGAGTGTATGATCTGTAACTTGTCCCCTCGACTGATATTTCTTGATAGAAAATCCGAGGAAATAAACTCAATTTGAGCTAAATATTTCTAACCCTTACACTTGGTGAGCTTTTAAACAATCGACTGATTTCAGGATCCTGTACTATTTAGAAGCTTTCAGAGTAATATGCGAAACTCCTTTTACGAAAGTATGATTAGTCCATTAATAATTATTTCAATGCGAATGCTTGAAAAGGATTATACTTATGGACAAGAAGAAAATTGACTAAGAGCATATCTCGAAACAACCAAGTTAAACAATGAGAGCAAATGTGAGTTTATTGGAAGTGTATTTTGAAAAGAATAAGATAATCAAAGACAAATTCAGAAATGGGTAAAATGGAAAGCTAAGTGTCCCAAATATCGTAGCCTGAGCTTCACTGTACAAACTCCTTTGAGACCCTTTTGAGTTCAACATGTGTTTAGGGGATTCAGAGTACTTTGTCGATGCCCCAAGACATGGCATACCTCTTCACTGTCAATTTAAGCATAGCAAGGCTACCATATGCCCCACCTTTGAACAAAATTTGAGCTACCTTTTTCAGGTTTTCAACTCAAAACCCCTTTGGTCTCAAGGTACCCTTTGCGGGTTTTCACCTTGACCTCTCCATTTTTTTTTCTTTTTATTTTTTCTCTTTTTTTTTTTGCTTTTTTTTTAAGATGCCCTTTTCGGGTTTTCATCTTGACTTTCTTTTTCAAGCATAGTACTTCTTCACCGCATCTGAGTTTACTGGATTTGCTAACTCCTTCCTATCCATCTCGGTAAGGATCAAAGCTCCTCCTGAAAATGCCTTCTTTACGACGTATGGTCCTTCCCAATTTGGTGCCCATTTTCCTCGCAGGTCTTTTTGTATTGGGAGAATCTTTCTCAGCACGAGTTCTCCTTCATGGAATTCTCTTGGCCGTACCTCCTTGTCATGGGCCGCAATCATCCTTTTCTGGTACATCTGCCCGTGACAAATTGCCCTTAGACGCTTTTCTTCGATGAGGTTCAACTGATCATATCGAGCTCGAACCCATTCTGCTTCTTCTAACTTTGATTCCATTAAGACTCGCAGAGAGGGGATCTCAACCTCGATAGGTAGCACAGCTTCCATTCCATAAACTAGAGAGAAAGGAGTTGCTCCAGTAGATGTTCGTACAGATGTGCGATATGCAAACAAAGCAAATAGAAGTTTCTCGTGCCAGTCTTTATATGTCTCAGTCATTTTCCCAATGATCCTCTTACTATTCTTGTTGGCTGCTTCAACAGCCCCGTTCATCTTTGGACGATAGGGCGAGGAGTTATGATGTTTTATTTGGAACTGCTCGCATACTTCTTTCATCATCTTATTGTTCAGATTCGTGGCATTATCTGAAATGATTCTTTCAGGCAAACCATATTGGCAAATGATTTCCCTTTTCAAAAACCTGCAAACTGCAGTCCTCGTCACATTGGCAAACGAAGCAGCTTCTATCCATTTTGTGAAGTAATTAATGACCACAAAAATGAATCGATGTCCATTTGATGCTTTTGGAGAAATTGGCCCTATAACATCCATGCCCCACATAGAAAAATGCCATGGAGAAGTCATGACATGGAGGGGCGAAGGGGCTACATGAATTTTATCGCCGTAGATTTGACATTTGTGGCATTTTCTGGCAAAATTGACGCAGTCACTTTCCATTGTCAGCCAATAATAACCGAGTCTCATGATCTTTCTGGCCATATTGAAACCATTGGCATGTGTTCCGCAGATTCCCTCATGGACCTCTTCAAGTATTTTTCTAGCTTCAACATCATCCACACATCTCAAGAGCATTTGATCTTTTCCTCTCTTATACAAGATATCCCCATCAAGAACAAATCCCGCTGCCATTCTTCTGATTGCTCTTTTGTCATTCTCATTCGCTTGTTCAGGATAGCTTTGATTCTTGATATATTCTAGGATATCATGGAACTATGGACGCCCGTCTGCTTCTTTTTTAATGCTACAACAGTGTGCAGGGACCTCGTATATGCTCATTTTGAGGGGCATTATTTTTGCTTCTTTACTTGCTTTGAACATTAAAGCCAAAGTGGCCAAGGCATCAGCCAGTTGGTTTTCTTCTCGTGGGAAGTAATGAAAAGTTATTTCTTTGAATTCCTTGATCAATTCGGCCACTAAATCACTGTACCTGATCAATTTTGGATCCCTTACTTCCCATTCTCCACGGATTTGGTAAATCACTAGGGCTGAGTCCCCGTACACCTCTAAGATTTTGATGTTTCGTTCAATAGCTGCATTAAGCCCCATGATACAAGCCTCATATTCTGCGATATTATTGGTACAGAAGAAATTCAATCTTGCAGTAAACGGATAATGATTCCCCTCTGGTGACACCAGGATTGCTCCGATTCCATGTCCCAAAGCATTCGACACACCATCAAAACACATCTTCCATGACTTCTCCTTTAATGACTCGGATTCCATTTCTGTGATGCACATTAGATCTTCGTCTGGGAAATCGAATCTTAACGGCTCATATTCTTCTGTCGTTCGAGTTGCTAGAAAGTCAGCTATTGCGCTCCCTTTTATCGACTTCTGACTTATATAGGCAATGTCATATTCCGAAAGGAGAATCTGCCATCGTGCCATTCTTCCTGATAGTGCCGGTGATTCTATCATGTATTTTATCGGGTCTAGCTTTGAAATCAACCATGTCATGTGGTACAACATGTACTGTCTGAGTCTCCGAGCTACCCAAACTAGAGCGCAACAAAATTTTTCAATGGACGAATACTTTGCCTCATACTCAGTGAACTTTTTGCTGAGGTAGTAGATCGCCTTTTCTTTCTTTCCTGACTCGTCGTGTTGCCCCAGTACACAACCCATTGAATTTTCGAACACAGCCAAATATAGAATCAATGGTTTTCCCGGAGTTGGCGGTACTAGCACTGGAGGACTAGACAAATATTGCTTTATCTTATCAAAGGCCACCTGGCATTCCTCATTCCATTCTCCAGGATTATGTTTTTGAAGAAGTCGAAAGATTGGGTCGCATTGGTTGGTAAGTTGAGCGATGAATCGGGCAATGTAGTTTAATCTCCCTAAAAATCCTCTAACTTCCTTTTGCGTGCGCGGGGGTGGTAACTCTTGGATGACTCTTATTTTATCTGGATCGACCTCGATGCCTCTTTCACTGACAATGAAGCCTAGCAACTTCCCTGAGGTAGCTCCAAACGTACATTTGGCTGGATTGAGCTTTAACTGGAACTTTCTCAGCCTGTCGAACAACTTCTTCAAGTTCACTATATGCTCTTCTTCCCCTCGGGATTTGGCAATCATATCGTCGACGTAGACCTCTATTTCTTTATGCATCATGTCATGGAATAACGTCACCATAGCCCTCTGATATGTTGCCCCAGCATTCTTTAACCCGAATGGCATCACATTGTAGCAGAATGTTCCCCACATTGTTATGAAAGTGGTTTTCTCCATATCCTCAGGGGCCATCTTGATTATACCCCGAGAATCTATCCATGAAAGAAAACAACGAATGTTTTGCTGTGTTGTCCACCAACGTATCAATATGTGGCAAGGTAAAATTATCTTTTGGACTTGCTCGATTCAGGTCACGGTAATCCATGCACATTCGTACTTTGCCATCTTTCTTTGGTACCGGGACTATGTTAGCCACCCATTCTGGATATTTGGAGGCTTGTAGGAAGCTAGCATCAATTTGCTTCTTGACTTCCTCTTTTATTTTTAACAGCATTTCGGGTCTCATCCGTCTTAATTTTTGCTGGATGGGCTTGCATTCTGGCTTTAACGGGAGCTTGTGGACCACTAAATCTTCATCTAGCCCTGGCATGTCCTGGTATGACCATGCGAAAACATCTTTGTGCTCGTGGAGTAAAGCGATCAAATTATGCCTGGTGCTCTCTGAAATAGAAGTCCCAATCTTCACTTCTTGTTTCCTTTCTTCAGTGCCCAAGTTTATTGTTTCCACAGATTCTTCGTGAGGCAAAATCTGTTTATCCTCTTGTTCCACCATTCTTAACAATTCAGAGACGAAACATAATCTTTACATTTTTTTTACTTCAAATTCTCCTAAACAAACAAAGCCTTCTCAAAATCAATTTCAAGATTCCGTAACGGGTTTGTTCATGTCATCGATATCTGAGCACCTGAAAGTTGAATGGAAAAGGAAGCTATAGAGGGGCATCCGAGTATGGGAAACAACAGACAGAAATGTTGTGGCATGGAATGTGACAAATGTGAGTATAGGCTATGAAATGAGAAAATGATCATGAAATTAGCGATAATGTGAAAAAATCGTGACAAAATGCATCTTCATTGATATTCATTTGAATGATAAAGAGCGAATGCACGCTCTTACAAAAGAATTCTATTATATCTAAGGACACAATAGAAGGTTAATGTTTGGCATTACTCTGAAGACTTATAAACTACAAGAAGCTCCTCGGAAGTCCAATTGTTCAACATGAAACCAGGAGGGCAAGGGCGTATCCTGGAGACATCCTTACTTGCACCATTTCCTTGTCGGTGATATTTATATCGACGCTCAAACCCCTTTCAATTATCCTCGCATGTTTCGTGGATCGCCTTGTCCAGGTATATCATTCCCGCAGATGTAAATGTTTTTGACAAAGGAGGGTATTCTATGGCTCCCATTCGGTTCTCGCCCAAAGTTCTTGCGATCCTTCTTTCTTGATCTTTCTTCCACCGTCTTCTTCTTTGACGCATGTCAGGCTGGAATCCCAAACCGAATCGGGCCTTGTGGTGTACTGGCTTTAAAGCCCTAACTATTCCTTGCAGATGTCTGCCTAAACCTCTTCTTGCTCGAGCTCCTCCTCCCACGGTCAATTTGACACCCATTCTGGTATTTCTCGAAAGTTTCGGCACTGGAATTTTGTTTCCCTCAGCAACGAAAGTGGCATTAACAAATTCGAGGGATCGAAAGGAACATTCCACTGCGTCTTTGCTTACTTCAAGATATGACGCATCTGCAGAGATAGATGCGACGATGTCTTCTTTCTCCTCAATCGTGACCGCATGACCATCCATGATAAATTTCACCTTTTGATGGAGGGATGAGGGGACTGCTCCGGCAGAATGGATCCAGGGTCTTCCCAAAAGGCAGTTGTACGATGGCGTAATGTCCATGACTTGGAACTCGACATCATAAATGTAAGGGCCCACTTCTAGAGGGATCTCAATCTTTCCCACAACTTCACGCCTTGTTCCATCAAATGCCCTTACCGTGGAATGACAGGGCCTTAAGTAGGACAAATCTATCGGAATCCTAGAAAGCGTGGCCAAAGGCATGACGTTGAGTGCTGACCCATTGTCGATGAGCACATTTGGTATTATGTAGCCCTTGCAGTGAGTCATGATATGCAGCGCTTTCACCGAACCTCTACCGTTTGGCGGTATCTCATCAACACTAAAAGAGATGAAATTGTCCGCATTTAAATTGTTTACCCACCTATCAAGCTTTTCAACGGATATATTATTGGCCACATAAGCTTGATTTAACACTTTCAATAAAGTATTCCGGTGTGGCTCTGAATTTAACAGTAGAGATAGGACTGAGATTCGCGCTGGCTGCTTGCTCAATTGTTCCACCACACTATACTCACTGTGTTTGATAAACTTCAAGAATTCTTGAGCTTCTTCCTCGTTCATAGGCTTTTCAGTTTCTTGTACGGGTGGAATTTCTTGCTCGACTTCGACTTCGTGCATCACTACTTTCTCTTTTTGCTTCAGGTCGCTACTTTTCTTTACCGGTTCAACTTCTTTAGAATAACACCGTCCACTTTGGGTAAAATGACCTACCTCCCCAACATCTTCAATTATGGCTTTGGACTTTCCGCCTTCAGGTGTGACGATATTGACATCATATCTCCACACGGTCTTTGTTTTGTTGTCCTTATAAGGAAAGGAGCGGTACTTCGATTATCATTTTTGGTTTCACATGGCTCCTTCTTGGCGTCATAATAAATCACCAATGGTCGATCAGCTATAAGGGGACTGATGATCGATTGTCGAGGCACATATTTCTCCACTATCGGCCTCTTGGCTTTACAAAAATCTCGATCTCCTTGTTATCCATCATACTTTGCAATAATCCTCTCAATTCATCACGGGACTGAATGTCGTGCCCTTCGATGCCATGGAACTCGCAAAAACTGTGATTCTTTGCATCATTTCCTTCGAATACTCTATTAAAACGACAAAGCAACCCTTTTTTAACTAGTACCTCTCAGATTCTCTGCAGAGGTGTTCTTACTTCAGAAACCCATCTTTTACTTTGTCGTTTATCCTCCTCTCCTACTGCGCTCACATTACCTTCGATGTGGTTTGGGAATAGATTCCCAGCCGTACCGCCAATACCATCAAATCGCAAAATGCCCGCATCGATGAGCCCTTGAACTCTCCTTTTGAAAGCAAGACAGTTCTCAGTAGAATGCCCCTGGTTCCCGGCATGATATGCACAACTAGCGTTTGGATCGTACCATTTTGGGTATAGAGGTTTAAGGGGTGCCATGTAATGAGGGGAAATCAGTTGTTTCTCCAAAAGTTTTGGGTATAATTCCCCATATGACACAGGGATGGGAGTAAATTGCGGTCTCTCGGGATTAGGCCTTGCTGGTCTTGACTCATTTCTGGGTTGGTTTTGAACGGGTGCAGTGTTTTGTGAGAAAGTGGTGACGGGTCTTTGGTTGTTTGTGGCGTAAACGGGGTAAGAAGGAGGTGGTGTTTGGTAGTAAGGGGTTTGAGGAGGATAATAGAAATTTAGAGGTGGAAAATTTCGGGGTCGGGGTTGGTTAGGATATGAATTAGAGGCATAGCGGTTTCCCATCCCGACCATGTGGGTTTCTGGTTCCTTCTTTTTCATAGGCGCTGCCTTTTCGAACCTTCTGAACCTTCCATTCTCCAGCTTTTAACGGTGTTCTCTATGAGCTCACCAGATATTACAATATCTGCAAACTCCTTCGTGGCACTTTCTACTAGCTTATCGTAAAACGGCGCCTTTAAGGTGTTGATAAAGAGAACGGTTATCTCCGTTTTTGTTAGTGGGGGTTCCACTTGGGCTGAGACGTCTCTCCATCTCAGAGCATATTGTCTAAAGGTCTCTGACGGCTTTTTCTCCATCATCTGCAGAGTCAACCGATCAGGCACCATGTCAGACACATGCTTGTACTGTTCACAAAATGCTGATGCTAAGTCTTTCCATGATCGGATCCTTTCTCTACTAAGTTGATTATACCATTGAAGAGCCGATCCGACCAAGCTGTCTTGGAAACAGTGTATTAGCAACTTATCCTTATTCACGTGACTCGTCATTTTTCGGCAAAACATGACAAGATGCATTCTTGGACATCTCGTTCCGTCGTATTTTTCAAAATCTGGTACCTTAAACTTCAGAGGTAGAACCAGATCGGGCACTAGACTGAGCTCCTTGGCACTTAATGCAGAGAAGACTTTAGTGCCTTCGATTGCCTTGAGCCTTTCTTCCAAACTCCTATACTTGTGCCAAACATCACGATCGTCTAATTTCGACTTGGCTATCTCTACTGGGTCATCCAAATCTGGAATATTGGGATCAACAGGATTAACTCCGGGGTTTGATCTGAGACATACCTTTGCCCGGATGAGTATGTGGTATGTGTCGTTGCTCCGTGCCTTCGTGTTCCCTTTGAGGACATCCTCTTTGTGTTACATGAACGTGATGTGGGGTGAATCTTGGGGGATAAAACGGATCCTGATCATGATTAACTCTCGATTGAGGTTCTATAACGTCAGAACTCTGCATAAGTCCCTTCCCTTTAACTAAAGCTGACATCATCTCTATCATTTTGGCCATTTGATCCCTTTGCTTGAGTGATTGCTCCTGAGATCTTACCATCAGATCTCTCGTTTCCTGCTGTGATTTAGCCAACTGTTCTTGCAATTCTTTTTGGGCCCTTTCCATTCTTTCAATTCTCTCATTGAATTCGGCCTCCATAGTTCTAGCTCTTAGCCGCGTCTTATACAAATGACGTGATTCCAAACTCGTAGCGTCACAACTGTAGATCATACGGTTTCAGCCTCAGTGAATAATTAAGGGACATGTACATGCAATGAATGGATGAATGAATAAATGTCAAATGAGTGTCAGTCATGAATGAATATGCAAAAATTTTGTGTTAATTTTAAGATAGCCCCGATTTAGGCATTTCCTTAATAAAAAAAGTCTATTACACAACGTTTCGGTCACTTGTGTAATTGACTCCTCCATCAGAAACCCATTTTTTGGCAACCAATCTCTAATCAACACCTTCCTAACAAGATGCCTATGATGTATAATGAAAAATATAAATACAGACAAACAACCTTGGTTAGCACAACACATATGAACAGAGAAGAATTGTGGAAAATCTAACAAATTAAGCTACTTGGTCTAATGGACTCAATCCCCTTGCATAGAAAGCGTAAATGTAAAAAGAAACAGAAGGTAAGATGTGTTTTTCCGTGTACTTATTTCGGTGACTAGTAAATGGACGGAGGTTCAGCATGGCCCTAGTTGGATGGCTCATATGGTTCACTATATGCGATTTTAGTTCTAGATGGGTACTCAAATTGTCTGTACTATCATCTATTAGGATTAGTACAGAGCCTCGGTCATGGCCCATCATAGGCTTACGAGATCAATTCGAGGGATTACATTTACTTATGCCTATGCGGAGGGACGAGTTAACTCACGAAAGCATAAGTCATATGTAACCCGAAAGTATTCACTAGCATGTGCGGAGGGACGAGTTAACTCACGAAGGCGTAGCGTTTACTTTCACTTAAACGGACGGAGCCCGGGTAAAGAGCTCATGTTATGCAAAAATGCAAGTGCACGGTGTGTGGGGAGAAACTCACAAACTTTTATGTTTTATTTAAAGAAATAAACCAGAATTAAAACCATAAAACTGAAAACGAAAAAACAAACAAATAACAAGTTTGAAGAAATATTTACAACATGATGCAAATGCATGGATTTTTGAAAACAAGATTTCGGATCACGACCAAATATTTACTTGAACGAGGAAATTTGAAAATTTTGACAAAACGTGTTTATTCGACTTGACTCTCAAAACTGGCTCCCTAGTGGAGTCGCCAGCTGTAGCGACGTAAAAATTTTAGCTTTCGGTCGCTAATTGTGGCGATCTAATGAAAAAGTTTGAAAACTGAAGTTCGATTTTGAAATAAAAAGGGAGTCGCCACCGATCCTTTTCCTAGGTGTGATCGGACACCTAAATAATTTATTTTTTTTTAAACAAAAGAAGGCTGAGTTTAGGTCTACACGAAAATCCAGAGAAAATTAGGGTTCGGGAGTCGGTTACGCGCGAGGAAGGTATTAGCACCCTCGCGACGCCCAAAATTGGTATCTTATAAACACGTGTTGTCTCGATTTTCAAAAATACAAGTTCAATGAAACAATTTAGTCGTGATCCGATTAAAAAGATGAGAAATTTTAATTTTTCAATTTTTAGAGAGGTTGTTCCGTCTTTAACACGAGCCGAAAAATTTCATCCAACATAGCGATGAAATCTGTGGCTTAATGTTAAATCGGTATATTGCCTGATTTATTGAAATTAATTAGCAAACAAGAATATGATTTTCGAAGTAATGCAAAGCAATATTGATAAAAATAAATAACTGAAAGAATATATTGAAGCAAATAATAAATGTGATAATAATTTAAAAAATGATAAAAATGTATGCGATATTAAACATGATGATAGTATCCAAACACGAAATAAAAACAATGAATATATATAAACATAAAATAATAACAAATGAAGTAACGTAAACATAATATTAAAAATACTAATAGTGCTATATATATATATATATATATATATATATATATATATATATTAAAGTATGTATAATGATAAGAGTGAAAAGTGTATACATAGTAATACTAAAATACATAAGTAATATATATTCCTACATAATATATAAAAATGAACATATGCAAGATACATTATAAATACTAGTAACATAAAAATTATATACATTAACAATACTACACAAATATATACATATATTTAAAATAGATACATAATAATATTAGAATAAAATAACAAATATAATAATAAATATAAGGATATATAAAAATAATACTATTAAAAAAAACATATATATATACCTATAATAAAATACATATACTAATATTAATAATAAATATACTAGGAATAAAAAATAAATAAAAATAAATGTAATAATAATATATATATGGAAGTGTACAATAAATATAACTAATACATAAAAAAATACCTATACTAGAAATTATAATAGTATATATAAATAAACTATTCGTACACTACGCAAATATGTACATATATATAGTAATGATGATATTTAGGAACATACTATAATAGTATAAAGATACATAACTAATAATATTAATAAATGTACATAATAATATATGAAAGTATGGTATTAAAAGCATTCATATAAGAGTATGAAAAATATATACATATATATAATATAATGTTAGGATATTTACGTAATATATACGTAACATAAATACTAATAATGTTAAAAACAACTTATTAATAATATTATATAAATATATTATAGTAGAAAACTATGTACGTAATATTTATTAGAAATAGTAATAACAACTATAGTAATAATATAATAATAATAAATAATAAAAGGAATAAAAATAATAAAAATGATAATCATGAGAATAATACAAATAATATTAAAAATAAATAAAACAGCAAGGATAATATGATAATAAACTTAAAAATGAAAAAAAAGGACTAAAATCGAAACAAAAACGAAGTTTTGGGGCGATTTAAAAAGAAAAAGGGCTAATTTGATCATGCGTGAAACAATGGGGGGCTAAAAAAGAAATTTTCCCAAGCTTTTAAAACACTGCACTTGGCCAGGGACTAATTTGTAAATCGGGTCAAATTTCTGGGCCAAATTTAAAATAAAAAAACTCGATTGTACAAGAGTGAAAAAGCGGAAGGACTGCGCGCATAAATAACCCATTAATAAAAAACACGCGGATCCTCTAGCGGGTCGGGTCGGACGGGTCGGGCATAGGCCAAAACGACGTCGTTTTGGGATTAAATGGCAGCCCCCAAAACGACGTCGTTTTGGGAGGCTATATAAAGGCCAAAATTAACAAAAAAAATCATTTGGTGAGAGGGAAAGAAAAAAAAGAAGAGAGAGGGAAGAGAGAAGGGAGAGAGAAGGAGAGGGAAGAGGGAGCTCCGGCCAGGGGGGTCACCGGCCGACCGTCGGCCGCCGTTTGCGGTGGCCGGAAAAGGTAAAATTTTCTTCTTTTTTTTTATATTTGTTTTTTTTATCTGAATATATGTGTGTATTTAAAAAAAAAAAAGAAATATACGTATATATGCGAAAAAGAAAGTAGAGATAAAAAAATAAACTAGGAAGAATAAAACCTTTGTGTAATTAATTGGTTTTTTCTTTTTGATCAGCTGCTATTCTCTTAGTATTTGAATCTCTTCTTTTTGTATTCAATGTTTTTTGAGTCCTCTTCAAAAAAGAAAAAAGAAACCCCCCCCTTTTTTACAATCTTTTGCTTGGCTTTTTATAGCCATTTTACAAATTTTTTTTTATTTGCTGTCTTTTCTTTCTCTGACTTTGCAGGTGCAAGTGGAGGAGCGGGTGGTGGTGAGAGAGTAGGTGGCCGATGGTGGTGGCGGAAGGTGGTGGTGGAGAGGCAAGTGGGGAGGCTAGGTTAGGCGGCTAGGGTTCTAAAATTTTTGATTTTTTGTGTTGGGCTAGGTTAATTTTGGGTTTAGGGTTAGCTAATGGGTTAGGCTTAGTGGGCTTGTGGGATTGTAAAAGGGTTAACTTGGTTTAGGTTAGTATTGGGTTAATGGTTGCAAGTGGGTTTAGGGGTAGGTTTAATTTAAATGGGCCCTTGTAATAGTTGGCCAAAATTGGCCTGCAACATAAGGAACTACTGAACTTAATCACTTGCTGCTATTACTCTTCAATTTTCTGTTGAGGTCTATCTTGTAGAGGTACTCAAATTGGATCAGTGATTGATTCTTAGGTTTCGTCGTAAACCTAATTGGTTCCTTCCAATTATGTAAATCAATAGTTTAAACCGCACTCAAAGGTAATGCATTTCCCATTTTTATAGGAACTTTTGTGCAGAATTTAACAAAATAGGTTTAATTGACCATTTAATTAGGATTAAGATTTTAAAATTCAAAAATTATAAAAACTGAAATTAATTAAATCCGCAACTTATTTTATAATTTTTAAATCATTTTAGTCATTTTTTAATTCTTTTAATTTCTGTAATATTTCAAATTTTGATTTTTTTACGTGTTTTTTTTAATATTTTTAATGGTTGATTTGAGGTTTTTTTTTTTAACTCGTCCATATGATTCTTTTTTCAATCATTTTTTTAATTTTAATTATTGATTTAAGTTTTTTCAAATTCTATCTATTTCCTGTTATGTTTTTTTCCGGCATATAGTTTCAACATTTTCCCAATTTTTTTTAATTAAAGTTAAATTATTCCAAAAAACATTATCAGTTTAAAGCAAATTGAAGGCGATATTTTCCATTAAAACCACGTGAAGACGGTGTCGTGCAATTTGAAAGCGATATTTGTGATTAAGTACTGAATGTGTATGATTGAATTACTGATAAATTGTGTTGTTATACGTATTATTGAAATACTAATTATTTGAACAACATGTTTACTGTACTAATAAATCGAATACATGATAAACATGTCTATTGTTTCTGTGTTGTCTTTGTACTTTTTAAATTTTAAAATTTTAGTCCTGGCTAAATGATAGCCATTAAATTCATTAAGTTAAGTTATATTATTTTCAAAATTCATTAAGTTAATTTATGTCAACTTGCTATGTCTACATATTACCCATAAAAAAAAACTAATTTATGGATTTGGCAACTGTAGTTTGCATTAAAATTAAAACTTCGAAATTTAAAAATATAATAACTAAGAATAATCTAATTGGAGAATATAAACTAAATTTACAACTTTACGCATAGTACAATATTAATAGCAGTGTCGAAACCATATTTTTTTTTTTTGAAAAAACGGGGATCGACTTTTAAAACAAAGTGGGGAGTCGCCACCAATCCTTTTGTTTAAGTGTGATTGGATCACCTAATAAAACATTTTATTTAAATCAATCTTGGCTTACGTAAATTTTTAAAAAGACGGGTTCGGGAGCCGGTTACGTATGAGGAAGGATTAACACCCTCACTATGCCCAAAATTGATATCAAATTGATTAAATACTGTCCTTTTGTCTAAGATTTAAAAAGATTTTGAAATATGACTCTTATTAAAACACTTAAGCGGTTCAATGTGGTCATTAAAATTCTCTCGTTTTAAGGTATGCAGCTTCATATTCAGCACGATTGGACACGATCCTTTATACCTTCAAAAATACGATTGATTTTCGATTTTCAAAAGCTCATACACTAAAAATTATAAAAGGGTATCCAAATATTTAGTTCGACGAAAAATCATACCCAGCACGATAGGGCACGATTTTCCGAATTTCTAAATATTGAATATTGCCTTATTTGAAAAGTTTTAAATAGACCATTGTAAACTAGCTTACAACATCTTAATTTTATTTGAAATAAAAGGGAATAATTGATTTTAAAGAGTTGAAAATCATAAAGCAACATTTCGTAAACCAAAAGAAAAAATAATAATCATGGGATAATATACATGCATAAAATACAATACTTGGTGAATGAAGATAACATAATCTTACTTTACCAACTAACAAAACAAACAACTAATCCAAAGTACAACCAAATTCACAAGCATAGGTGAACAACAATTGATTTAATAATACAGAAAAAAGAATAAATGTGGTGTAGCAAATATACATGAAATAAAATAAAAGCAATTAACACGTGGGATACCAAACAACATAAAGCTAATACGACACAAAAACGATTTCTAAAAAATAATAAATTGATGAGCAACATACTCTAGAACTTGAATTATAAAAACTAGGAATATATAAATGACTTTTAAAATAGATGTTACAAAAAGAAGACATTTGAATCAAATAATATGCAAAATATATTTTAAAAAATAAAGGAGAATTTAAATAATACATAAAATATGAAAAGATAGTAAAGTACATAATAAGATATAATCTTAGGAAATAAATTATACACATAATAGATTTACAAAACATATATATGTACATAAATAAATTTAGAGGCAATTATTTGTAAAAATAGCATGGAATTAATAATGTATATAGGAGCAAATTAATTTTATCATGTATTGTGTATGTAATAGATTTAAAAACATGAATATGTATATGAATAGATTTAGAAGAAATTATATGTGTAAGATAACATATATTTAATAACGTATATAGAATAAAATTAATTTTATCATGCACCACATATATATATATATATATATATATATATATATAATATAAGAACATTTATACAAAATATTATACAGAATATTGAAATAATATGATATAAATAAACTTTACCATAATGATTTAAAAAAACAAATTAAAATTATCAAAGTAGCTAAAGATTTAAAAATAAATAATCAAGAATTAAAAATGAATGCTAAGTGGATTTTTAAAATAATAAATGAATTATACAAAATAAAAAAACTCAATTAAAATAAAGTTAAAATGAAAGGGATTGTAGTAGCCCAAATTTAACCGGGCTGAAAACAGAATAAAATAATTAAATAAATAAATATTTATTTAAAAAGTCCATTAAAGTCCATTTACAAATAAACAGGTCTCAAAGCCTGATAAACTCAAGACCCGTTAAGCCCAAATACCTCAGACCCGTTACACACACACCCCAAGCAGATCGGTTACAGCCCAATAGTCTAGATTACCCATATACCCAAATACACCAGTAGCCCAAACCTAAACATGACCCAATTATAGTACCGAGCAAGCCCAAAATTAAAATAGCCCAAAAGGCCCAAAGGACTTAAGGGAAACAGGAAACCCTAGGGTTTCCTAAACACTGTGGCGTCGCAACATCTTCTGGAAGCTTCGGGGAGCGTCTGCCAACCCTCAAATCGAGGCCACCATTCAATGTGCTGTCCATCAATGCCCGATCACCGATCGTCCCTCTGTTTGGCTCCGAGTCACGCTGAGATCAATGCCACTGTTAGACCATCGTCAGGCCTTCGTCGTCGCCGAATTTCTCGCGAGCACCTACAAAGAAAGGAAAGAACCACAGCAACAGACAAGCAAAACAAAGATAGAAAGAAATAAAAGATTTCTTTCCCAATTTATGTAATAACAACAATGGCTATAAAAGCCCGAATCAAAGCAGTATAATGGACCGGATTTTCACAGAATAAAATACATACATATATTGCTTCAAAAAGAAAACAGGAAACGGAGTTCATTTGAGAAGGTGATTTTTTTTATATTTTATTTTCCTTTCTCTTTTCTTAAACGAATATACGAATCGTTTTTTTAAAAAAAACTAAAAATATTTAAAAGAAAAGGTGTTACCTGTGGAAGGACGAGGGTTTCAAAACCCTCCGACCACCATGCGTGGCGGTGTTCGCGACGGCGCGGGTGGCGCGTGTGGCTGAATGGCTCGGAGGCCGAAGTCCGAGACCGGACCTCTCTCTTCTCCCATACAGAGAGTTTTGAACCCTTTTTTTTTAAACAGTGTAAAATGATTTTTAAAACTTAAAATTTAACTTATATAGCCCGGAAGAAACGGTGCCGTTTTGGCTTAAGTCAATAAGCCTAAAACGACATCGTTTTAAGACCTGAGGATCCGCGTGTTGACCCGATAACCCGGGGAGGATCCGCGTGATTTTGAAGATTGGGTTAATTACCCAACTAGTCCCTCCATCTTTCTTCCGTTCACAATTTTGTTTTGTTTTATTTATGACTTAGCCCTGATATTTTGTTTTAGTTTTAATTTAGTCCTTGTAGTAACTGTTTTAAGTCTTGGGTTAAAACATTGCCGTTTAGGGACAAGGGAAAATTTCCCGATGAGTCCCTAGGATTTTAATGGTCGTTAGAATTAGGTCTGATCTCAGTTATTTTCTTATTAAATTAGCCACTGACTTTTTTATTTATGTTCAATTTAGTCACTTTTAGTCTATTTATAACCTGTTTATTTTAAATTTTATACATATACTATTATATTTTAATATGAATATGCGTATTATATATCTTATAATTATTTATTTATTTATGTTACTTCATATCTTTCTATTATCATATTAATATATATATATATTAACGTATATTATTATTTATTATCTATTATAGTATATTTTATCACATAATGTTTATATATCTTTATTATATTACATTATTTTACATTTTTACACTATTATTTCATATCATTATTATTTATTATATATTGTTTTTTTACAAATTATTATTATTTTATATTATTATCTATATATTATTATTATATTTTTACTTATATATTTATTAATTATTTATATATTACATTATTTTTATATATATACACTTTTATATTATAAATTATAATTATTTTATTTTATGTCATTTTTATATCATTATATATTTTTATCTATATATTATTATTAAAGGTTTTAACTTGTATTATATACGTATCTTTATTTATATGTTAATAAATTACTTTACTCATATTCTGTTATTATATATTTTGAAGATATTATGATATTATAATTTGTATAATATGTATATTTCATCATTAATTACTTATTTCATATTATTCTAAACTTATATATATTATAATTGTTTTATTGTAAATATAAATCCTTTTACATATTTGATATTTTATATATTAATTTTCTAAATCGATATATTTTATTTCTTTTGTAATTATTATTCTTATAAATATATTTTTACTATATACTATACTTTTAAATCTATTATTAAATATCACATTTTTATATGCTCATTATATTTATGTATTATTTATATTATACATGTTTTTTTTATACAATATTTGCTTTTACTTTAGAGTTAATGTATTTGATATATTATGCAATACTTTAGACTTTTGTAATTTACTTTCAAATGCATATTTTTATTATATATGTGTCAAAATTGTATATTATGCATCGTTTCTTAATTATTACTTTGTATGTTTGTTTGTTTTGCTTATTCATCTTCAATATATGCTATGTGTATCTTTGAATATATGATGTTATGTAACTTTAAATATGTATGTATCTAGTATATGATCTTTGTATTATTTACATTGTATCGTTTAAATGCATGTTTTATTCACTAATTATTGCAATATTCTATTCCATAATGTTAATGTGCTCCTTCATGCATCGGTTTTAAAAACGAGACTTCAAAGTTTTCAAAAATAAAAAGGCAATGCTTGGTGTTTGGAAGCTTCGAGAAAAGTAGTGCCCTAACTTATTAGGTTGCAATTTTTCCTCGTTGAGTTCGAATAGTCAAGTACCCTTCTAAGTTTTAAAGATTTTCAAAATACGAGCAACTGTCTTGAAATTTCAAAGCGTTGTGTCCTAACTTACTGGATGTGGTGTTTTGTTGTTTCGAGATAGGGATTTCCAAAAAGGCTAACTTAGTATCAATATTTTGATGCAGGCGAACCCCAATTTTCAAAAAAATCAAAATATTTTAAAGAGGATTGCATCTTAAAATTTTTAATTTCCGACCTTAAAGACATTTGATAATTAATTAGGTACCAATTTTTAGGCGTTACGAGGGTGCTAATCCTTCCTCGTATGTAACCGACTCCCGAACCCGTTCTTTTTATTTCGTAGACCAAAACTAATGATTTTAAAACAAAATGTTTTAAAGGCAATCCAATCACACCTAAAAAGATTGGTGGCGACTCCCATTTTCGTTTTTCTTAAAGTCGATTCCCATTTTTCAAAACTCGATTCTAAAATGGTTTTGACAGCTTGGCGACTCCACTGGGGACCAATAAGAGAGTCAAGCCGTGTAATTGATTATCTCTTGTCTTAATGTCAGAAATTAAAATTTTAAAATTTAATCCTCTTTGCATTACATGTGTTTGTATTATTGCATATGTTATATATTCTGATACGCATCGCATTTGCATGACCGCTGTGGTCACACCCTTAAGTGGGAGATACTACGCTTTCGTGAGGTTTTCGCCTCCGTGCAGGATAGTGGATCACTTTCGGGATACATCCGTACCTATGGTTTTGTGAGATTTTCATCTCCGTGTAGCCATAGGGAAATGTATCCCCCTGAACTGAACTCGATTCAAATGAGCCTATAATGGGTGAGGATCGAGGAATCTGCTGGTTTAGGTACCTTAAACTTTAGAACTAACCTCATATAGAAAAAACCGTAAGAACCTAACTTAGTTAGAACCAAAATTTAGATATCACCCTTATAAATTATCGTTGAGATTTATTGATATCATGTGATACTGACTGTTTCTTTTCTTTTGTTTACATGACATTTTGCATTCACAAAGGTATTGATTCACAGTCAGTTTTAAAGTTAGGAAGTTTTATTATGGAGAACGGACTTCTTGATAAAGTGGAGGGCAATGCCAACGTCCATAGATGGTCTGAGCAAACTCAACTAGAAAAGGGAGATAGTATAGCTGTGGGATATATGTCGGAGCTATAGGATTATACTCATATTAGTGTCACACAAAATAATCTCCAAGAGCTTAAGGAAATTTGGGATCAATGGGGCAATGAGATCAAGCAGTTATTCTACGGTAATTACGGAGACTTACCTTACTTGCTCGATGTTCAGGTAGATGAGCACTTGTTCTGAGCCCTTGCTCAGTTTTGGAACCCGACGTACAGTTGTTTCACTTTTGGGGAAGTAGACTTGGTACCTACCGTGGAGGAGTACACTACCTTACTTCGTTGTCCTAGGTTTCAGGTTGATAGGATCTATTCTCGAGCTGCTTGTGTCCTTACCTTTTGGAAGAAATTAATGACTATTACGGGGATGAGCAAGCAGTGGATCACAGCCAGAATTAAAGAAAAAGGTGAGTGCAAGTGCATTTCGTGGGACGCTTTGAAGGATCTGATTTTGACACACCCTGATGAGACGAAGAAGGTAGACATTTTTGCCTTAAGTTTGTATGGACTGATGGTTTTTCCTAGGGCTTTGGGATATGTGGACGAGGCAACCACGGATCTTTTTCATCGACTCAAAGAAAAGGGTGGTCACTGTCCCTGCGATTTTGTGGAGACATTCGGATCCTTAGCGCGTGTAGGAAGGCTGAGTGCAGAGCGAGTTTATAGGGTGTGCTCGATTAATTTTGGCTTGGTTTCTGACCATTTTTGATTGATAGATAGGGTGGTTTGTCGGGTCTTCTTCGAGGATTATTCACCGATAAAAGACATAATAGCTTCAACTAGGAGAGTTGATATTCCAGAAGAGAATTGGATAGTGCTACTTTAGAACCTTCAGTCGAAAGATGTTGAGTGGAGAGCTCCGTGGATGATTCCTGGTGAGATTCTTTACCGATGCGAAAGTTTCGATTAGGTCCCTCTGTTGGGAATTTGGGGTGCCATTGGTTATGTCCCTTTACTCGTGCTAAGACAGCATGGATTGAGACAGTTCGTACCAGCAACTCATGGATTGGCTCAAAGTGAGTTTGTATACAAAGGAGCCAATTACAAGAGGAAGGTTAGCGAGGTTTCTAGTGCTTGGAACAAGACTTATCGGTTGAAAGGAGTAGCTATTGGCCCTGCTACTACACCGGGATATGTCAAATAGAGAGGCAGAAGGATTAATGATAACATCCCTAAGCCAAGCGTGGAAGGAGCTCGACTGATAAAGGAATATTTGTGAGTGATGCCCTCGGAGTTAGAAATCATGAAGCAAGAGTTCGAGAGAAGGAACTTGGAGCTCGAGAAGAGGATAGCAAAGCTTGAAGAGGAGTAGATGTACCCGAGTCTAGATGTTGACCTGCAAAAGAAGGAGGTTGAAAAAGTTAAGAAGGAAAAGAGGAAGTTGGAGGAAGACCGAGATGATTTAAAAGAGGAGTATAAGAAAGCACAAGTATCTTTAAAGCGACTGGGGTTAGGAAAGTCTTCAGAACAGTGGCAGAAAGAAGTTCAAGAGGAAAAAGCTAGAGCCGAGTATTGGGAGAGAAAGTTCCAAGAGATGCGGGCGCAAAATTCGGCATTAGAGAAAGAGAATAAAGGGTTGAAGACTAAGGTAAATGAGCTTGGAAGATCCCTTCATTGGCACCGAAACCATGATCCTACGGTCGAGTTAGAGGAGCTGAAAAGTAAGGTTGAAGATTTGGAAGTGGCATTGCATGATGGTGAACTTCGGATTGAGCAACTCGAGGCGCAAAAAGATTGTATAAAAGGAGAACTCCATCAAGTTAAAGGTCAAGTCATGGATAGAGATTACATTATTGGCGAAACTATAGCCCAGATCCGAGATATTGCTGAATATGTTCGAGACTTAGCATTACGAGCTGATGTGTTGCGCATAATGTATGAGGCAGCGTCTGATAAAGGTCAAGAGTTAGCCCTTTTATTAGACAAAGTTAGAACTTTGGGCATTAGGGCAAAGGCGTATTTGTAATCCATTTATATGTAAAGATATTCTTTTTCTAAATGAGATTGAATTGAGATCGATGCCTTTTTGCATTCATGCATTTGCATTACATCACATCATATGCATTCAAAGTTATAGAAAGACCCTAATTAGTTAAAGTTTACTTCTAAAGGTAGAAAAGGAAAATCTGGAAATCACTCATCCTTACGGCACCCGCACTAAAACTAAGAGTATGGATTAAAGGTTCGAGCAATTACAAAAAGATATGCAAGACCAATTGCAAGAGCAGTTGGCCAAGATGCAGAATGACATGAGGGAACAAATGCTGGAGGCTCAGAGGAATATGATGGCTGAAATGGCTCAGCTTCTAAGGGCCACTGATAAAGGGAAGGCCCTCATGGCTATTACTGATGAAGAGGGTGAGAATCGTCCTCCGGGTTTTACTCCGCCCCATGTGCTACTGCAAACTGAAGCACCTCCTAGAAGACCATCTGTCACTGTGAGGCCTCAACATGGGCCAATTGATGCTGGGATCCATATGAATTACCCAAATGGCTTGGAATTTAATTTGGGTGATAACCGTACTAATCCTCTCGTTCCTGGTCTAGATATGGTGGAAAAGGAAGATTTGAAAGCCGAAGCTGCAAGGCAGTTGGATGAACGCTGCAGATGGCTGGAAGAAAAATTCAAGACTTTGGAAGGCACCGGCAATCATCATGGGATTGATGCCAAAGACTTAAGTTTGGTCCCAGACTTAGTGTTGCCTCACAAATTCAAGATGCCAGAGTTTGAGAAGTACAATGGTACTACTTGCCTAGAGGCCCACATCACAATGTTCTGTAGAAGGATGACTGGGTACGTAAATAATGTTCAACTACTGATCCATTGTTTTCAAGATAGTTTAGTGGGGGCGGCAGCCAGGTGGTATAATCAGTTGAGCCGGACTAGAATAAATTCATGGAGGGATCTTGCGCAAGCCTTCATGCAGCAATACAATCATGTGACTGACATAACCCCTGATAGGATCACTCTGCAAAACATGGAGAAGAAGCCTAATAAGAATTTTAGGCAATACGCACAATGTTGGAGGGAGGTGTCAATGCAGGTTCAACCACCACTGTTGGAGAAAGAAACCACCATGTTGTTCATCAACACTCTGAAGGCTCTATTCATCACTCACATGATTGGAAGCACTACCAAAAGTTTTGCGGACATAGTTATGGCATGAGAGATTATAGAGAATGCCATAAGGGGTGGCAAAATTGAGGGGGAAGTAGCCAAAAGATCGGCCCCAAGGAGAACAGACAATGAGGTGAACAATACAAGTAGTTTCAACTCGAAAGCAGTCACGGTTAGTCAGCCCAAAGTGGCCACAGTTGGGCAACAGGGCTCCCAAAGGCAGGAATTTGGCACCAGGCATGAGAGGATGCAATTTACACCTATACCTGTGACATATTGTGAGCTTTACCAAAGCTTATATGACGCGCATGCTATAGCCCCTTTCCACTTGAAACCATTACAGCCTCCATATCCCAAATGGTATGATGCAAATGCCGGATGCGAGTACCATGCCGGAATATCGGGGCATTCAATTGAAAATTATACTGGATTTAAGAAAGCCGTAGAGAGGTTGATCAAGAACGGGGTTGTGAAATTTGATAGTACCCCAAATACTGAGAACCCTTTGCCAAACCATGACAATTAAGGAGTGAATGCCATTGGCGAAGCTAGTGAAAGAAGGATAAAGGAAAATGTTACTGAGGTAAGGATGCCTTTGAAGATAGTTTAGAAAGAGATGGTGAAGAGAGGGATGATAACCTCTGAGAAAGAAAGAGAAAAAACGGGGAACTACTGTGAGTTCCATGGAAAAGAGGGTCATGAGACCCAAAATTGTGAAGAATTCAGAGCCTTGGTGCAAGGCTTTATAGATAATAAAGAGCTACAAATTTTTGAAGGTAGCTCTTATAAAAGAGAAATAAGCGCGTTAGAAGGTGAACAACAAGGAACCAGCCGAAGGTGCGGGTGGCGCGTGTGGCTGAATGGCTCAGAGGCCAAAGTCCAAGACCGGACCTCTCTCTTCTCCCATATAGAGAGTTTTGAACCCTTTTTTTTTTTGAAACGTGTAAAATGGTTTTTAAAACTTAAAATTTAACTTATATAGCCCGGAAGAAACGGTGCCGTTTTGGCTTAAGTCAATAAGCCTAAAACGACATCGTTTTAAGACCTGAGGATCCGCGTGTTGACCCGATAACCCGGGGAGGATCCGCATGATTTTGAAGATTGGGTTAATTACCCAATTAGTCCCTCCACCTTTCTTTTGTTCACAATTTTGTTTTCTTTTATTTATGACTTATCCCTGATATTTTGTTTCAGTTTTAATTTAGTCATTGTAGTAACTGTTTTAAGTCTTGGGTTAAAACGTTGCCGTTTAGGGACAAGGGAAAATTTCCCGATGAGTCCCTAGGATTTTAATGGCCGTTCCAATTAGGTCTGATCTCAGTTATTTTCTTATTAAATTAGCCACTGACTTTTTTATTTATGTTCAATTTAGTCACTTTTAGTCTATTTATAACCTGTTTATTTTAAATTTTATACATATACTGTTATATTTTAATATGAATATGCGTATTATATATCTTATAATTATTTATTTATTTATGTTACTTCATATCTTTCTATTATCATATTAATATATATATATTAACATATGTCATTATTTATTATTTATTATCTATTATAGTATATTTTATCACATAATGTTTATATATCTTTATTATATTACATTATTTAACATTTTTACACTATTATTTCATATCATTATTATTTATTATATATTATTTTTTTTACAAATTATTATTATTTTATATTATTATCTATATATTATTATTATATTTTTACTTATATATTTATTAATTATTTATATATTACATTATTTTTATATATATACACTTTTATATTATAAATTATAATTATTTTATATTATGTCACTTTTTATATCATTATATATCTTTATCTATATATTATTATTATTAAAGGTTTTAACTTGTATTATATACGTATCTTTATTTATATGTTAATAAATTACTTTACTCATATTCTGTTATTATATATTTTGAAGATATTATGATATTATAATTTGTATAATATGTATATTTCATCATTAATTACTTATTTCATATTATTCTAAACTTATATATATTATAATTATTTTATTGTAAATATAAATCCTTTTACATATTTGATATTTTATATATTAATTTTCTAAATTGATATATTTTATTTCTTTTGTAATTATTATTCTTATAAATATATTTTTACTATATATTATACTTTTAAATCTATTCTTAAATATCACATTTTTATATGCTGATTATATTTATGTATTATTTATATTATACATGTTTTTTTTATACAATATTTGCTTTTACTTTAGAGTTAATGTATTTTATATATTATGCAATACTTTAGACTTTTGTAATTTACTTTCAAATGCATATTTTTATTATATATGTGTCAAAAGTGTATATCATGCATCGTTTCTTAATTATTATTTTGTATGTTTGTATGTTTTACTTATTCATCTTCAATATATGCTATGTGTATCTTTGAATATATGATGTTATGTAACTTTAAATATGTATGTATCTAGTATATGATCTTTGTATTATTTCCATTGTATCGTTTAAATGCATGTTTTATTCACTAATTATTGCAATATTCTACTCCATAATGTTAATGTGCTCATTCATGCATCGGTTTTAAAAACGAGACTTCAAAGTTTTCAAAAATAAAAAGGCAATGCTTGGTGTTTGGAAGCTTCGAGAAAAGTAGTGCCCTAACTTATTGGGTTGCAATTTTTCCTCGTTGAGTTCGAATAGTCAAGTACCCTTCTAAGTTTTAAAGATTTTCAAAATACGAGCAACTGTCTTGGAATTTCAAAGCGTTGTGTCCTAACTTACTGGATGTGGCGTTTTATCGTTTCGAGATAGGGATTTTCAAAAAGGCTAACTTAGTATCAATATTTTGATGCAGGCGAACCCCAATTTTCAAAAAAATCAAAATATTTTAAAGAGGATTCATCTTAAAATTTTTAATTTCCGACCTTAAAGACATTTGATAATTAATTAGGTACCAATTTTTAGGCGTTACGAGGGTGCTAATCCTTCCTCGTATGTAACCGACTCCTGAACCCGTTCTTTTTATTTCGTAGACCAAAACTAATGATTTTAAAACAAAATGTTTTAAAGGTGATCCAATCACACCTAAAAAGATTAGTGGCGACTCCCATTTTCGTTTTTCTTAAACTCGATTCTCATTTTCCAAAACTCGATTCTAAAATGGTTTCGACAAAAATAAAGTTAAAATGAAAGGGATAATTAATAAATTAAGCCATTGAAATCGCAAAAGACTAAAGCACAATGCGCGCGAATGTGTAGGGATCAAAACTGGAAATATTCCAGATCTCGAAGCACAGTGTTTAGGTGCGGGCTAAACTGAAATGCCACGCAAATTCTAAGAAAAATTTAAAACAAATAAAATGTGAATAAGGACTAATTAAAAAGTCAGCGCGAAAGCAAAGGACTATCCGCGCAAATTAACCATTTGAAGCGCCAAAGCGAGAATCCAACCTGTGGATCGGGTTTGCGTGCGCGGATCTCCCCCATTTACACCGCACCGTTTTGAACTCTGCACAAAATCAAACTTAAAAAAACCCCTAAAATCAAGCATTTAGCCACTTTATCAAAATCAAAATAAAGAAAAAAAAAACTAACACTTCTCCTATTGATTCGACTGAACCAAAATCCCTTATTCGAACACCCTTCCGTCATCATTTCATTTGAATCCCCATCCGAGCTTCGATTTCAACGAAGCGTACAACGATTCGAAGCCACCCAAAGGTAAGTCCCCTCCATTTCTTCTTTTATTTGTGTACACAAAAGAAACAGTATATGGAAACACACACAAAACAAAAAAGGAAGAGAATAATCAGAAAGGAAGGACGAAATTTGAAATCACCTAAAAAATGATTTTCTCTTTTGTTGCTCTTTGATTTTCTATTTTCCATCCGTAATCCCTTTTTACAGTATACCATTGGCCTTTTTATAGCCGAAAATCAAATATAAAATTTACAAAATTTCCCTTTTTCTCCTCTATTCGATTGTTGTTATTCTGTTGCTATTAGCTGCTGTTGTGGTTTTTGTTTGTTAATCCGTTGCAGGTACAGCTAGAGGGTGGTGCGTGTGGAGGCTGTTGTGGAGGTGGAGCGTGAAGCCACTGATGGCTGCTTGCGACGCGAGGGGAGATGGCTAAGGTTTCGGTTTCTGAAACCAAAGTTTCAGTCATTTGGGCCAGTCTTGTAATTGGGCCGGGTTTCAATTGGGGTTTCAGGTTTTGGGTATTGGCTGTTAATTTTGTGAGGGATATGGGCTTATTGCTGGGCTAATAAATGTAAATGGACTAGACTTTAATCATTGAGCTTTATTTTGTTGTTTTATTGTTATTTATTTATTTATTTAGTTTTGGTATGGGCCCGGACGAATTGGGCCTATTACAGTTGCCCCTCTTTGCTCATTATCGTTTAACGAGAATAGAGTAAAGACTTCAAATAAGGCCAATGTAACACCCCCTAACCCCAAGCCATTATTGGAATAGGGCTACGAGGTATTACCAGACATATACACTAACATTTATACAAAATCGAGTCGTAAACTTTACATTCTAAATCAATATTCATCAAACTTCATCATAAAGTCCCTAATATGGGCCTACGGGCCCAATACATGCTTTAAAAGTAATTCGGGATTAAACCGGCTGTTGTAGGCCAATTTTGGGCCCATTTACAAATTACCCGGGCCCATTACATCCCAACCCAAATAACCCACTTAAATCAAACCTAAAACTACCCAAACCTGCCCAAGAAACCCATTTTACACCCTCAGCCCAAATAAATAAAAAAACCTAACTACCCAAACCCAAAATTAAAAAAACCTAACAGCCCAACCCACTAAATTAAACACAAGAAACCCTAGCCCCCTAAAGCTGCTAGCCACCAACCTAACCCCCACTTGCCTCTGCCAAAGTTGGCTAACTGCTCCACCACTTGCAGCACCACCACTGTTTCCATCAGTAACTTGCACCTGCAAAGAAGAGACAGATAATATTAGAAAATACATGTAATTTGGCTTTAAAAAGCCAAATCGAAATAAAAAAAATTCTTCTCGGAGGTTCAAGCCAAAAAGACAAAAAAAAACATTCAACCTTAGAGCAAAATAGCAATTTTATCAATATATAAATGCAAGAATAGCGTCAAATTAAAGGCAATATCAGAGATCGAAGGATCAAAAGTGCGAAAAACCTAAGGTGATTCTGTTTTCATTTTAGCTTCTGTTTTGGGTTCATTTTTTCACACACATATGTCAAAAATATTAAATATATAAAAAATATAATACCAAAGGTGGTGGCGCAGTGTGTAAGCATGAATGATCGCGATCGGACCGGTGACTGGCCCATGGCCGAAAATCTCTTCCCTCCCCCTCCCCCTCTCCCTCTTCTCTCTCTTTTTTTCTATTTTCCCCATTCCAAATGATTTTTAAATTTTTTTTTGTCTTTTATAGGGACCAAAACGGTGCTTTTTGGTCCCCCCCATTTAAAAGAAAACGGCGCCGTTTTGGCCCTGGGTCAGATCGACCCGACCCGCTCCAATTAGGATCCGCGTGTTTTTTAAACGGAAGGGCTATTTGCGCATTTAGTCCTTCCGCTTTTTCATGCATTTACAATCAGGTTATTTTTGCTTGTAATTCGGCCCTGGAATTTGTCGCGCTTTTCAATTTAGTCCTTGGCCAAGCGCTGTATTTTTAAGATGAGGGATATTGCGCTCTGAGTACCTCTATATTATGCGCATGTTGCAATTTGGTCATTTTCTCTTTGTTTTTTTTTAATTCGCCCCAAATATTTTATTTTTATTTCAATTTAATTTTTAGTTATTTTACTGTTTAAGTTAATTATTTAGTATTATTATTCTTATTGTATCTATAATTAATGTTATTACCATTATTAGTCTTAGTATTTATTTTGATTAACATCCATATATATATATATATATATATACGCTTGTTATATAGTAAAAAATTTATTATCTTCAGTATTTTAAATATATATATATTATATTAACTTCCATGTTTTATCATTATCACTATTTTTATGCATTTCTATATAGTGTTTAGCTTTTTATACATCACGACTTACTATATATATATATATATATATATATATATATATATATATATATTATTATGTATATTTTTAGTATATATATATTTGTGAAGTATTATCAATAGTTGTTTTTAATAATATTATTATTTTTAATATGTATATATTATGTATATATTTTAATACTACATTTATATATATATTTTTATGTTATGTATATATTTCTAATATTATATATTGAGTATTTCTAATATCCTTACTATTTATATCCATATACGTACGCATCTATGTAGCGTATTAATAAGTTCTTTTTATATTATTATCATTTCTAATGTATATGTATATATCGTATATGTTTTATATATATATTATGTATATATTTTCAATATTATTAGTTATATTTTTTATATACTATTCCATGTACATTTTTCCATATCATCTTATGTATATATTCCTAAACACTATTATATGTATATGTATATTTTTAATTCCATATTGTATATATTATTATTACATTTATTTTATTCCTACTATATTTATTATTAATATTAGTACATATATTTTATTATATTTGTATACATATTTTATATATAGTATTATTTTCTTATAGCATTATATTATTTATTATACCTATTATTTTCATTATTATCACTTATTATTTTATTTTAATATTATTATGTATATATTTTTCATATATGTTATGTACATACGTTTTTCAATATTTATTTTAAATATATATATGTATATATTATGTATATATTTTAACATTACTAGTTATATTTTTACTATCTTAGCTATATACTTCAAACACTATATATAGTATATTTCTAACACTATTACTATTTATATATATATTTTACGTACATACTCTTAATATCATTATTATGTATATACATTCATTGTTTCCATTTCATATTTAATTCTAGTATTACGTTTAATATCGCATATATCTTTATCGTTTTTAATATTATTGTCACACTTATATTTGCTTCAATATATTTCTAACTCTTTCTATTATTTATTTTTATTTCATATCAATTTGCTTTGCATTATTTCGAAAATCTTATTCTTGTTTTCTAATTAATTTCAATACATGATGCAACGTATCGGTTTAACACTAAGTCGTTGATTTCATCGCTATGTTCGGTGAATCATATCGGCTCGTGTTAAAAACGGAACGCCCTTCTAACGAATCAAAATTTAAAAATTCTCGTCTTTTCAATCGAATCACGGTTAAATGTCAAACTGAATTCGTATTTTGAAAATTAAGACAACACATGTTTAACAAGATACCAATTTTGGGCATCGCGAGGGTGCTAATACCTTCCTCGCGCGTAACTGACTCCCGAACCTTATTTTTCCTCCGGCTTTTAACGTAGACCTAAACTCGGCCTTCATTTTTGTTCAAGAATAAATTTTCCTTTTCTAAAAAGATGATTTATTAGGTGTCCGATCACACCTAGAAAAAGATCGGTGACGACTCCCCTTTTTAATAAAACCAAAACTTGGATTTCAAATTTTTACTAAATCGCCACAATTAGCGACAGAAGCAAAAAAATTTTACGTCGCTACAGCTGGCGACTCCACTGGGGACGCATTTTTGAGAGTCGAGTTGAATCAAACGTGTGTTGTCAAAATTTTTGAATTTCCTTGTTCAAATTAATATTTAGTCGTGATCCCAAAATTGTGTTTTTGAAAAATCAGGCATTTGCATTATGTTGTAAATATTTTTCTAACTTGTTTTATCTTTTGTCTTTTAGCTCTAAGTTTTTATAGTTTTAGTTTCGTAGTTTTAAATAAAACGTAAAGGTTTGTGAGTTTCTCCCCACACACCGTGCACTTGCATTTTGCATAACATGAGCTCTCTACCCGGGCTCCGTCCGTTTAAGTGGAAGTAAACGCTATGCCTTCGTGAGTTAACTCGTCCCTCCGCATAGGCTAGTGAATACTTTTGGGTTACATATGACTTATGCTTTCGTGAGTTAACTTGTCCCTCCGCATAGGTATAAGTAAATGCAATCCCTCGAATTGAACTCGTGAGCCTGTGATGGGCTACGACCGAGGCTTCGTACTAGTCTTAGTAGACGATGGTACGAACAATTCGAGTACCTATCTAGAACCGAAACCACATATAGTGAACCGTACGAGCCCCCTAACTAGAGCCATGCCGAACCTCCTCTCGTTTAGTAGTCACCAAAATAAGTACATGGGAGAAATGCCTCTTACCTTTTGCACATTCACTTTGTATGCAAGGGGATTGGGTTGGTTAATAAACTAGATCGGGTAGCGTAATTTGATAAATTTTCCATGATTTTTCTGCCTATATTTGACTACCAACCAGGGTTGTTCGTCTTTGCTTTATTTTTCATCATGCATTATAGGCATCATATTAGAAAAGTGTTGAATAGAGATCGGTTGCCAAAAAACGGGTTTCTGATGGAAGAGTTGATTATACAAACAATCGAGAAAAATCCGTGGTCCAGGATTGGTCTTTGAAAACCCAGAAAGAAAAAGGGGATAGTTTAATAAAAGGATGTGTTTCTAATCTACCCGAGCACGTAATTGTGAATGTTCGTCAGAATAATCTGGAAGACTGGGTTCGAATCTAGAATCAGTGGGACTCGGACACTAGGGGAATTTTCACTGAAAGATACGGGGATGTAGCCAACCTGATTGCTATCAACGTTGATGAACGATTGATTCAAGCCATGGTCAGATTCTGGGATCCAGCTTACCAGTGTTTCACCTTCAATCAAGAAGACATGACTCCGACTATAGAAGAATACGCTGCTTTACTTCGTATCGATAATGTGCAATTCTACAAAATATATGTGAAAGAGCCTAAGCCGATGACCTTCAAGAAAAAGTTAATGAGATTGATAGATATGACTGACACGTGGGCTAAAAAACAGATAAAGAAGAAGAATAAAACCAGCTGTATTCCATGGTTTTCCCTGCGAGATTTGGTTCTGAACCACCCCGACATGTTGAAGAGGGTAAATCTGTTCGCTTTGGCCATTTACGGTCTGATTGTTTTCTCAAAAGTTCTTGGGCATATAGAAGTTGCAGTAGTGGATTTTTTTGAAAGGTTAAAATAAGGAATCAACCCTGTCCCAACTATCTTGGCCGAAACCTTCAGATCATTAAGCATCTGTAGGAGGAAATGGGAAGGTCGTTTTATCGGATGCGCGCAGTTACTTAATGTTTGGATTTTGAGCCACTTCTGAAAAGTAGAGCGCACACTGTTCTATATGTTTTCTAAAACATTCGCCCCGTTAGAAGCTTATCTCGAGAAAAATGGCCAAAGGAGGTCATCGAACAGCATTGGGTTTCAGTTTTTCAGAATCTTCGTGTTGAAGATGTAACCTGGAGAGCACCGTGGATACGCCCTTCGATTCTGTTATATAAGGTGGGAAACCAGGATTGGGTGCCACTGCTTAGATTATGAGGAGGATTTGGTTATGCTCCGTTAATGGTCCAAAGGTAATTTTCTTCACGACAATTCATACCCGTCACCGGAGGATTAGCACAGTCCGAGTTTGCTTTCGTGGGTGAAGGTTATATGAAAAAGGTCTGAGACACTGCAAAGTCTTGGAAGAAAATTCATCTGAGGGAATTGGATCTATATGCTGATACCCTCACCCAAGATTACGACATATGGAGGAAGCAACGGGTGAACAGTCAGCAAATCTCGTCGACAAACTACACCGTCCAGAATCCTTTCTCGGAGGAAATGCAGTCTGAGCTAGAAATGGCAAGACAAGAATTTGAACGAGAAAAGGCCAAGATGTCTCGGGACCTTAGTGCTCTTCAAGAGGAAAACTACCAACTGAAGATCGACGTTCAGATTAAAAGATTCAGAACTGAGAAAGTGCAAAAAGAAGCTAAAGTCATAAGAAATGACTTAACGGACCTCCATCTGGAAAATAAAAAGTTAAGAGGCACAATAAAGAACGGTGGGCTGGGCAAGTCATCAGCGGAATGGAAAGAAGAATTAAACAATATCAGAGGAGGAATGGAATTTTGGAAAGGAAAAGCGAAAAAAGAAGAAGAAAAGGCTACGCGCGCTATGATGGAGCTAAGGAAGAAGAACGCCGAATATGAAGCTGTGTCTATTGAGGTAATGACTAGTCGATCTAAACGTCAAGAACTAATAGAGAGGATACAGGATTTAGAAGACATGCTGCAAGATCGTCAACAACAGCTAGATACTCTCTTGGAGTGCAATATCGTCAACAACAGCTAGATACTCTCTTGGAGGCTTTGGAAGAAAAGAATAGTCAATATGATAGAGATATTCGTGCTTACGAAGAGGGCCTCTAAGAAAAAGAAATGCAACTTAGCTATTTGATCAATGAAATTCGTGGGGTAGCCATGCATGTGGTGCAACTATCGGAAGAAGCTGAAATTCCCTCCAAGTCGAAGATCAAACATATCAGAATTCTTAGCACGAGTAAAGAAATATGGCGATATAGCTAGAAAATTTGTGTAATGACTGAATCGAAAATGGAAAAATGTTTTGTAATGGACTCTTTTAATAAATGAAATGCCTAAATAGGGGCCGTCTTGAAATCAACACTAAATTCTTGCATATTCATTCATGACTAACATTCGTTTGACATTTATGCATTCATTCATTGCATAGCCCATAATCGTTCGCTGAGGTTAAAACATACAATTCGCAGTTGTAATACCATAAGACTGGAACCACGTCATTCGTATAGAACGCATCGACAAGCTAGAGCAATGGAGGCTGAATTCAATGAAAGAATCGAAAGGATGGAAAGAATCTAAAGGAAATTATAAGAGCAGTTGGCCAAGTCACAGCAAGAGACAAGAGACTTAATGGTGAGATCTCGAGAAGAATCGCTCGAACAGAAGGACCAAATGGCCAAGATGATGGAAATGATGTCGGCTCTGGTAAAAGAAAAGGGACCCATGCAGAGCCCTGACGTCAAAGAAGCTCAATCAAGAGTTAATCACAATCAAAACCCGCTCTATCCCCCAGGATTCACTCCGCCTCATGCCCACGCAACACAAAGAGGGTATACCCAAGGGGAACCCATAGTCCTGGAGCAATGGCCGGTGCCACCTGCTCATTTGGGGCAAGGAATGTTTGTATCAAACCCGAGGGCTAGTCCTGCTGATCCACTCATTCCAAATTTGGACGATTCAGCAGAGATAGCCAGGTTCAAATTGGATGATCACGATGCAAATGAGAAATATAGGAGCCTAGAGGAAAGGCTCAAGACGATAGAAGGTACTGAAGTCTTCTCTGTACTGAGCGCTAAAGAACTCAATTTGGTACCCAATTTAGTTTTGCCTCCAAAGTTTAAAGTACCGAATTTTAAAAAATACGATGGCACAAGATGCCCAAAAGCGCATCTTATCATGTTTTGCCGAAAAATGACCGGCTATGTGAGTGAAGATAAGCTACTCATGCACTGCTTTCAGGATAGCTTAGTCGGATCAGCTCTTCGATGGTATAATCAGCTCAATAGAGAAAGGATCCGATCATAGAAGGATTTAGCGTCAGCGTTCTGTGAACAGTACAAACACGTATCTGATATGGTGCCTGACCGAATGACTCTGCAAATGATGGAGAAGAAACCAACGGAGACCTTCAGGCAATACGCTCAAAGGTGGAGAGATATCTCGGCCCAAGTGGAGCCTCCACTGACTAAGACTGAGATAACGGTTCTTTTCATTAATACTTTGAGAGCACCATTCTATGACAAGCTGGTGGGAAGTGCTACAAAGGATTTTTCGGATATCGTAATATCCGGAGAACTTATTGAGAATGCCATCAAAAGTGAGAGGATGAAAGATTCAGAAAGCTTAAAAAGGGCAGTACCCAGAAGCCCACATGGTGGGAACTGGAAGCCGTTATACTTCCAATTCATACCCAAATCAACCCCGACCTCAATATCACCCATCTCCAAATGTCTATTTCCCTCCTCAAAACCATTACTATCAAACACCACCTCCTTACCCATCCTACCCTGTATATGCCATGAACAACCAAAGACCAGTCACTGCGTTCCCACAAAATACTATACCCTCCTAGGGCCAGCCTAAAAACGAACAAAGGCCAGCAAGACCCAATTCTGAGAAACCGCAATTTACTCCTATTCCTGTGTCGTATAGAGAACTGTACCCAAAACTCTTGGAGAAGCAATTAATATCTCCACATTACATGGCACCCCTTAAGCCTCCATACCCGAAATGGTACGATCCAAACGCTAGTTGTGCATACCATGCCAGGAACCAGGGGCACTCTACGGAAAACTACCTTACCTTTTAAAGGAGAGTTCAAGGACTCATCGATGCGGGCATTCTGCAATTTGATGGTAGTGGCGGTACGGCCGGGAACCCATTCCTAAACCACACCAAAAGGAATATGAGTGTAGTGGGAGAGGAGGACAAACGGTAAAGTAGAAGATGGGTTTCTGAAATAAGAACACCTCTGCAGAAAATCTGGGAGGTACTAGTTGAAAAGGGGTTGCTCTATCATCTTAACAGAGTATTCGAAGGAAGAAATGCAAAAGGTCAAAGTTTTTGCGAATTCCATGGTATTGAAAGGCACGACATTCAGTCCTGCGAGGAGTTCAGGAGATTACTGCAAAATATGATGGATAATAAGGAGATTGAGATTTTTTATAAAGGCGAAGAGGCCGATAAAGGAGAAATATGCGCCTCTGACAATCAATCGTCAGGTTTTCCGTATAACGCCAACTGACCGTTAATAATTTATTACGACGCGAAGAAGGAGCGGTGAAACCAAAAGTGATAATCGAAGTACCATCTCCTTTCCCTTATAAGGACAATAAAATAGTACCATGGAAGTACGATGTCAACATCGTCACACCTAAAGGTGAAAAGCCTGAAGCCACAACTGGAGATGTTGGGGAGGTAGGCCATTTTACCCACAGTGGGTGGTGTTATTCTAAAGAGATTGAGCCGATAAAGAAGAACAGTGACTGGAAGCAAAAAGGAAAGGCAGTGATGTATGAGGTCGAAGTCGAGCAGGAAACTCCACCCGTGCAAGAAACTAAAAAGCCTGTAGATGAGAAGGAAGCACAGGAGTTCTTGAAATTTATCAAGCACAGTGAATACAATGTAGTGGAACAATTGAATAAGCAACCAGCACGAATCTCAGTTTTATCTCTACTGTTAAATTCAGAACCACACCGGAACACTTTGCTGAAGGTGTTAAATCAAGCTTACGTAGCAAACAACATATCTGTTGAGAAACTTGATAGGTGGGTGAATAATCTGAACGCGAACAATTTCATCTTTTTTAGTCATGATGAGATACCGGCAAACGGTAGAGGCTCAGTAAAAGCATTGCATATTACGACTCGCTGCAAGGGCTACATAATACCGAACGTGCTTATCGATAATAGGTCGGCACTCAACGTCATGCCTTTGGCCACGCTTTCCGAAATTTTGATGGATCTGTCCTATTTAAGGCCCTGTCATTCCACGGTAAGGGCATTCGATGGGACAAGGCGTGAAGTCATGGGAAAGATTGAGATCCCTCTGGAAGTGGGCCCTTATATATACGATGTTGAATTTCAAGTCATGGACATTACACCATCATATAATTGCCTCTTGGGAAGACCTTGGATCCATTCTGCTGGAGTAGTTCCGTCCTCTCTCCATCAAAAAGTGAAGTTTATCATGGATGACTGTTTGGTCACTGTTGAGGGAGAATAAGACATTATCGCATCTATCTCTGCTGATGCACCGTACTTGGAAGTAAGCAAAAATGTAATAGAATGTTCCTTCCGATCCTTTGAGTTTGTCAATGCCACTTTTGTCGTTGAGGGAAATAGAATTCTGGTGCCAAAACTGTCAAGGAATACCAGATTGGGCGTTAAGTTGACTGTGGGAAAAGGAGCCCGAGCAAGGAAAGGCTTGGGAATGTATCTACAAGGAATAGTCAGGGCTCTAAAGCCAGTACACCACAAGGCCCGATACGGTTTAGGTTTCCAGCCAGACGCACGTCAAAGAAGAAAATAGTTGAAGAAAGATCAGGTAAGAAGGATCGCGAGAACTTTAGGCCGAGAACCAGAATGGGAGCCCATAGAATTCCCTCCTTTGTCAAGAACATTTATGTCTATGGGAATAATATACCCGGGGCAGGATAATACACAAAGCACGATGTTAATGATAGAAAAGGGTTTTCAGAATATCAGTATAAATGTCATTGACAAAGGAGCTGACGTAAGTAAAGACGTCTGAAGGATACGCCCTTGTCCCCCCGGGTTTCATGTTGAACAATTAGACTGCCGAGGACCTTCTTGTAGTTTATAGGTCTTCAGAGTAATGCTCAAACGTTAACCCTCTATTGTGTCCTTAGATATAATAGAATTCTTTTGTAAGAGCTCGCATTCGCTCTTTATCATTCAAATGAAAATTAATGAAGATGCATTTTGTTACGATCTTTCTTATTATCACTAATTTCATAATCATTTTCTCATTTCATAGCCTATCCTTACATTTGCCTCATACCATGCCATAACATTTCGTTTGTTGGTTCCAATACTTGGATGCCCCTCTATAGTTTCCTTTTCCATTCAACTTTCAGGTGCTCAAATATCAACGGCATGAACAAACCCGTTACGAGTCCTGAAATCGATTTTGAGAAGGCTATTTGTTTAGGAGAATTCGAAGCCAAAGAAAATACTGAAGACTATGTCTCGTCTCTTGACTTGCTAAGAATGGTGGAACAAGAGGATAAACAGATTTTGCCTTATCAAGAATCTGTTGAAACAATAAATTTGAGAATTGAAGAAAGGAAGCAAGAAGTGAAGATTGGGACCTCTATTTCAGGGGGCACCAGGAATAATTTGATTGCTTTGCTCCTAGAGTACAAAGATGTTTTCGCATGGTCATATCAAGACATGCCAGGATTGGATAAAGATGTAGTGGTCCATAAGCTCCCATTAAGGCCAGAATGCAAACCCATTCAACAAAAGCTCAAACAGATGAGACCTGAGATGTTGCTGAAAATAAAAGAGGAAGTCAAGAAGCAATTTGATGCTGGCTTCCTACAAGCCTCCAAATATCCAGAATGGGTGGCTAACATAGTCCCGGTACCAAAGAAAGACTATAAAGTACGAATGTGTGTGGATTATCGTGACCTGAATCGAGCAAGTCCTACAGATAATTTCCTCTTACCGCATATTGATACATTGGTGGATAACACGGCAAAACATTCGTTATTTTCCTTCATGGACGGATTCTCGGGGTATAATCAGATCAAAATGGCCCCAGAAAATATGGAGAAAACTACCTTCATAACGATCTGGGGAACATTCTGCTACAAGTTGATGCCATTTGGGTTAAAGAGTGCTGGGGCAACATATCAGAGGGCTATGGTGGCGTTATTCCATGACATGATGCATAAAGAAATAGAGGTCTACGTCGACGATATGTTTGCTAAATCCCGAGGGGAATAAGAGCATGTAGTGAACCTCAATAAGTTTTTCGGAAGGTTGAAAAAGTTTCAACTAAAGCTTAATCTAGCCAAATGTACGTTTGGGGCTACCTCGGGAAAGTTTCTAGGCTTCATTGTCAGTGAAAGAGGTATCGAGGTTGATCCAGATAAAATAAAAGCCATTCAAGAGTTACCACCTCCGTGCACGCAAAAGGATGTCAGAGGATTTTTAGAGAGGTTAAACTATATCGCCCAATTTATCTCCAACTTACTAGCCAATGTGACCCAATCTTTCGGCTTCTTCGAAAACATAACCCGGAAGAATGGAATGAGGAATGCCAGGTGGCCTTTGATAAGATAAAACAATATTTGTCTAGCCCTCCAGTGCTAGTACCGCCAAATCCGCGAAGACCATTGATATTGTATTTGACTGTGTTCGAAAATTCAATGGGTTGCGTACTGGGGCAACACGACGAGTCAGGAAAGAAAGAAAAGGTGATCTACTACCTCAGCAAAAAGTTCACTGAATATGAGGCAAAGTATTCGTCCATTGAAAAATACTATTGCGCTCTGGTTTGGGTAGCTCAGAGACTTAGGAAATATATGTTGTATCATACGACATGGTTAATTTCAAAGCTGGACCCAATAAAGTACATGATAGAATCACCTGCACTCTCAGGAAGAATGGCACGATGACAGATCTTACTATCAGAGTGCGACATCGTCTATGTGAGTTAAAAGTTAATAAAAGGAAGTACAATAGCTGACTTCTTAGCAACTCGAACAATGGAGGAATACGAGCAATTGAGGTTTGATTTCCCTGATGAAGACTTGATATGCATTACAGAAAAAGAGGGCGAGTCATCAAAAGAGGTCATGGATGATGAGCTTTGATGGTGCATCGAACGCATTGGGGCATTGGATTGGAGCAGTCTTAGTATCGGCAGAGGGGAACCATTATCCGTTCACTGCTAGGCTGAATTTCTTTTGTACCAATAACATAGCGAAATATGAGGCCTGTATCATGGGACTTCGTGCAGCTATTGAACGAAACATCAAAATCTTAGAGGTGTACAGGGACTCAGCGTTGGTGATATACCAAATTCGTGGAGATTGGGAAGTGAGAGATTCAAAATTAGTCAAATACAGTGATCTAGTGGCAGGATTGATTAAAGAATTCAAAGAAATAATTTTTAATTATTTTCCACAAGAAGAAAACCAATTGGCTGATGCCCTGGCCACTTTGGCTTCAATGTTCAAAGCAAACAGAGAAACAGAAATAATGCCTCTGCAAATGAGCATATATGAAGTCCCTGCACATTGTTTTAGCATTGAGAAAGAGCCAGATGGACGGCCATGGTTCCATGATGTCTTAGAATAAATCAAGAATCAAAGGTATCCCGAACAAGCAAATGAGAACGACAAAAGAACAATCAAAAGAATGGCAGCGGGATTTGTTCTTGATGGGGACATCCTGTACAAAAGAGGAAAAGATCAGGTGCTCTTGAGATGCATGGATGCTGTTGAAGCCAGAAAAATACTTGAAAATGTCCATAAGGGAATCTGTGGGACACATGCCAATGGTTTCACTATGGCCAGGAAGATTATGAGACTCGGTTATTACTGGCTGACGATGGAAAGTGACTGCATTAGTTTTGCACGAAAATGCCACAAATGTCAAATTTATGGTGATAAAATTCATGTGGCCCCTTCGCCCCTTCACGTCATGACTTCTCCGTGGCCTTTTTCTATGTGGGGCATGGATGTTATAGGGCCAATTTCCCCAAAAGCTCTAATGGACATCGGTTTATTTTTGTGGTTATTGATTACTTCACAAAATGGATAGAAGCTGCTTCGTTTGCTAATGTGACGAAGACTGCAGTTTGTAGATTTTTGAAAAAGGAAATTATTTGTCGATATGGTTTGCCTGAAAGAATCATTTCAGATAACGCCTTAAATCTGAATAACAAGATGATGAAAAAAGTGTGTGACCAATTCCAAATAAAGCATCATAACTCCTCGCCCTATCGCCCAAAGATGAACGGAGCTGTTGAAGCAGCCAATAAAAATATTAAGAAGATCATTGGGAAAATGACCGAGACATATAAAGACTGGCACGAGAAGCTACCGTTCGCTTTGTATGCATATCGCACATATGTACGGACATCTACGGGAGCAACTCCTTTCTCTCTGGTCTATGGAATGGAAGCTGTGTTACCCATCGAAGTTGAGATCCCTTCTCTACGAATCTTAATGGAGTCGAAATTAGAAGAAGCAGAATGGGTTCGAGCTCGATATGACCAGTTAAACCTCATCAAGGAAAAAGTCTAAAGGCAATTTGTCACGGACAGATGTACCAGAAGAGAATGATCGCGACCCATGATAAGAAGGTACGACCCAGAGAATTCCATGAAGGAGAACTCGTGCTGAGAAAGATTCTCCCAATACAAAAAGACCTGCGAGGAAAATGGGCACCTAATTGGGAAGGACCATACGTCGTAAAGAAGGCATTCTCGGGTGGAGCTTTGATTCTCACAGAGATGGATGGGAAAGAGTTACCTAATCCAGTAAATTTAGATGCTGTGAAGAAATATTATGCTTGAAAAAAGAAAATTAAGATGAAAACCCGAAAAGCGCATATTAAAAAAAAAAAGGGATCAAAGGTGAAAACCCGAAAAGGGCGTCTTGATTAACACAAAAGATTAAGATGAAAACCTAAGAGGGCATCCTAATGAAGTAAACCTGGGCTTAAATAGCAAGGCGATTTGAACGGTGGGTCGAACAGTGAGACTACAGTATTTGAAGCATCTCTGAAAAGCTCGAAATCTTTTACACAAGAAGCCATGCTCGAAAATATTCTTGATTGAGGAACGTGGAAGAGTTCATGCGTTGAATATCTAGAGCATTTGTATCCGCTGAATGTGACCCCTTTTCTCTTTTATGACATTTTTACTATCATTGATTAACCTTTTTTGTTTGCTACATTTGAAATAAATAAATGTGAGGTATCCCTTTTGTCCCTACCTAACCATTTTCATGCATCTCATTAGGTGGTTTATTTAAATGATAAATAGTGAAATGACATACTCTAAACAAAAGAAATGTTAAGCATTACCCGGATAAGAATTCGATAAGTACAAGAGTCTCAAAGCAAGGACAAAGTTCAACTAGGGGCAAAAGAGTGATATTTGAGAAACGTTGATTACTCGTGAAGTTTGAGGATGGATACAGAGCCTAAAGAGAAAGTCAAGAGCCGAAGTAATGAATGCAGATCATCACGAAAATCGTGACAAAAAGGATATACGACAAACATGCCTAAGGCGCATAGCACAATCATGTAGGCATAAAGGCATTTAAGACAAACATGTGCATATCATGATAACATCATGCATGACATATACAGGTACTTCAGTATAGCAAGAGGATGTGATGATAGTTGTACTGAATCAAAGGAAAAGACACCTGAATTCCACCAGATGACAGGTTTTGGTATTTTGATGTTTTTTATTTCTGTTTTCAAAAATCAACTCCTATTGCGAGAGGTGAGTTGATCCAAGACATACATGCTTTAGAAGTAATTCGGGATTAAACCGGCTGTTGTAGGCCAATTTTGGGCCCATTTACAAATTACCCGGGCCCATTACATCCCAACCCAAATAACCCACTTAAATCAAACCTAAAACTACCCAAACCTACCCAACAAACCCATTTTACACCCTCAGCCCAAATAAATAAAAAAACCTAACTACCCAAACCCAAAATTAAAAAAACCTAACAGCCCAACCCACTAAATTAAACACAAGAAACCCTAGCCCCCTAAAGCTGCTAGCCACCAACCTAACCCCCACTTGCCTCTGCCAAAGTCGGCCAATTGCTCCACCACCTGCAGCACCGCCACTGTCTCCATCAGCAACTTGCACCTGCAAAGAAGAGACAGATAATATTATAAAATACATGTAATTTGGCTTTAAAAAGCCAAATCGAAATAAAAAAAACTTCTTCTCGGAGGTTCAAGCCAAAAAGACAAAAAAAAACATTCAACCTTAGAGCAAAATAGCAATTTTATCAATATATAAATGCAAGAATAGCATCAAATTAAAGGCAATATCAGAGATCGAAGGATCAAAAGTGCGAAAAACCTAAGGTGATTCTGTTTTCATTTTAGCTTCTGTTTTGGGTTCATTTTTTCACACACATATATCAAAAACATTAAATATATAAAAAATTATAATACCAAATAAAAAATAAAAAATATATAAAAAAATTACCTTTTCCGGCCACCGTGTACGGTGGCCGATACCGGCGCCGATGACTCTCCGGCGATCGAACCGGTGACCGACCCATGGTCTAAAATCTCTTTCCTCCCCCTCTCCCTCTTCTCTTTCTTTTTTTCTCTTTTCCCCATTTCAAATGATTTTTTTTTTTTGTCTTTTATAGGGACCAAAATGGTGCGCTTTGGTCCTCCCCCATTTAAAAGAAAACGGCGCCGTTTTGGCCCTGGGTCGGATCGACCCGACCCGCTCCAATTAGGATCCGCGTGTTTTTTAAACGGAAGGGCTATTTGCGCATTTAGCCCTTCCGCTTTTTCATGCATTTACAATCAGGTTATTTTTGCTTTTAATTTGCCCCTAAAATTTGTCGCGCTTTTCAATTTAGTCCTTGGCCAAGCGCTGTATTTTTAAGATGAGGGATATTGCGCTCTGAGTACCTCTATATAATGCGCATGTTGCAATTTGGTCATTTTCTCTTTGTTTTTTTTTAATTCGCCCCAAATATTTTGTTTTTATTTCAATTTAATTTTTAGTTATTTTACTGTTTAAGTTAATTATTTAGTATTATTATTCTTATTGTATCTATAATTAATGTTATTACCATTATTAGTCTTAGTATTTATTTTGATTAACATCCATATATATATATACGCTTGTTATATAGTAATAAATTATTATCTTCAATATTTTAAATATATATATATTATATTAAATTCCATGTTTTATCATTATCACTATTTTTATGCATTTCTATATAGTGTTTAGCTTTTTATACCTCACGACTTACTAATATATATATATGTATATATATTATTATGTATATTTTTAGTATATATATATTTGTGAAGTATTATCAATAGTTGTTTTTAATATTATTATTATTTTTAATATGTATATATTATGTATATATTTTAATACTACATTTATATATATATATATATATTTTTATGTTATGTATATATTTCTAATATTATATATTAAGTATTTCTAATATCCTTACTATTTATATCCATATACGTACGCATCTATGTAGCGTATTAATAAGTTCTTTTTATATTATTATCATTTCTAATGTATATGTATATATCGTATATGTTTTATATATATATATATTATGTATATATTTTCAATATTATTAGTTATATTTTTTATATACTATTCCATGTACATTTTTCCATATCATCTTATGTATATATTCCTAAACACTATTATATGTATACATATCATCTTATGTATATATTCCTACTATATTTATTATTAATATTAGTACATATATTTTATTATACTTGTATACGTATTTTATATATAGTATTATTTTCGTATATCATTGTATTATTTATTATACCTATTATTTTCATTATTATCACTTATTATTTTATTTTAATATTATTATGTATATATTTTTCATATATGTCATGTACATACGTTTTTCAATATTTATTATATATATATATATATTATGTATATATTTTAACATTACTAGTTATATTTTTACTATCTTAGGTATATACTTCAAACACTATATATAGTATATTTCTAACACTATTACTATTTTTTTATATATATTTTTTATGTACATACTCTTAATATCATTATTATGTATATACATTCATTGTTTCCATTTCATGTTTAATTCTAGTATTACGTTTAATATCGCATATATCCTTATCGTTTTTAATATTATTGTCACACTTATATTTGCTTCAATATATTTCTAACTCTTTCTATTATTTATTTTTATTTCATATCAATTTGCTTTGTATTATTTCGAAAATCTTATTCTTGTTTTCTAATTAATTTCAATACATGATGCAACGTATCGGTTTAACACTAAGTCATTGATTTCATCGCTATGTTGGGTGAATCATATCGGCTCTTGTTAAAAACGGAATGCCCTTCTAACGAATCAAAATTTAAAAATTCTCGTCTTTTCAATCGAATCACGGTTAAATGTCAAGTTGAATTCGTATTTTTGAAAATTAAGACAACACATGTTTAACAAGATACCAATTTTGGGCGTCGCGAGGGTGCTAATACCTTCCTCGCGCGTAACTGGCTCCCGAACCTTGTTTTTCCTCCGGCTTTTAACATAGACCTAAACTCGGCCTTCATTTTTGTTCAAGAATAAATTTCCTTTTCTAAAAAGATGATTTATTAGGTGTCCGATCACACCTAGAAAAAAATCGGTGGCGACTCCCCTTTTTAATAAAACCAAAACTTGGATTTCAAATTTTCACTAAATCGCCACAATTAGATACCGAAGCAAAAAAATTTTACGTCGCTACATCGGCAACTTTGGAAATTTTACCTTAAAGATAGGGGCACACGCCCATGTGGCCTGGAACATGCCCGTGTGGCCTGCCCGTGGGGCTCAACATGGCCGTGGAGCCAGGCCATGTGCAGATTCTGCCAAATTCACACGGCTTGGGCACACGCCCATGTGACTTGGCCGTGTGAAAACATGGTTTTTGACCATTTTTGAGCTATTTTCACTTGCTAAACACATCTATTTCATGTCCAAACATTTACTAATAGTTCTTAAATCAAATATCATTCATTATGCCCTTCAAACTTAGGAAATACTCATTCATTCACTTAAATACCTCTTAAGAATTATGTACCACAATTCATATCAAAATTATACAACATTATCATACTAGTCAAACTCATGTAAGTTTAACTTCCAAAATATGCATATTTCATACCATGCTTCAACAACTTTCATGTTTATACACTATTATAAACAAAATAACACCTTAACAACCTAGGTACATGCTATTTTACCAAAAGAAAAGTATTCACCACTTTGAGCCCGGAATTGGCTTGGATGCTGAGTCCTTAACTTTCTTTTGTACCTAACCTGTGCACGGAAACAACCGTACGCTAAGTATGCACTCAGTGGTATTTCTATAAACTAAAAACTTAAAAGTATAAGGAAAATAGCATTTACTTAAGTCATATAACAATCATAGTAAACTTATAAATCGTTAAAATAACAATATTCATCATTCATACTTGGGTTCGAGCTTTAAACTTGTAACTTCATGATCTTTATAATTCAGTCACTCAATTTTATTTCATAACTTATGAATCTTACCATTTAATTCGATCTACATTCATTGTCCATTAGTACCCTTCACTTCAACAGTCCACAGTCAATATAACATTTAGTAACAGTTAATATTCAATAAATCATAACTTAATAACAGTTATTCTTTACCCCTATTAACATAACTTAGACCTGACGGATACACGGACCCAAATCCAACCCATACACTAGGGATATAATACAGTGTTTCCTCAGCTGAAGCCGGAATACACCGTAAGGGTAACAGTCTCAGTCACGGTACACATAGTACCTTATCGGAACAAATCAAAAGCGATCACGATCGAGTTAGAGTGCAGTACCTCTTGAAAACGAATCCGAACGATCCACGATCTGGCGACACATAAAGTGTCTCATCGACATAGAGTCGGAATATCCTAACTCCACTGATCCTATGGCATGCCGACTATATCCGACTAGCCCGACATTGTTAATAGGGATTTCAGTCAACTTCCAATTTTCAATTTCCATTCTTAATTTAAGTTAATTTTACTTCATTTCAATACTTTTCCATAACAATTCACATGTAATTCAATTTCAATACAATAGTAGTAACAGTTTCCATCATATTATTCATATACATTCTAACTATAAAAATAACAATTACATTGTATTAAAACATTAAGCATAGTTTATAGAAATACAAACCGAATTTCTCGATTTTACTCGATATCCTCGTTCACTTTCTCCTTTCCCTTTTTCGATGATGTTTCCGGTGCTACGTTGGCTACATAAAATTTAACAATTAAAATTATCAATATACATTCTTTAACAACACACTCTTGTATTTCCATGTATCTTTTACTTAAATTCCAATTTAGTCCTTCCACCATAACCATTCTTTTTCTTCAAAATATATCCTATATTTTCATTCAATTATCATTTTAAACTATTCCAATCCTTAAATTTCAGCATAAAACACTAATTATAACATCTTTTCAATTCAATCCTTATTATAGCAAAACTTATATTTTCTTTCACAATTTAATCCTTCTCCCACTTCTAAGTTGAATTTCCATCAAATTAACACTTAATTCTTCCATTTATTCAACTTAATCAACAACTAAAAATTCAATAACTTTCTAAATTTCAACATAACTCAAGCAGTATTCTTTCCTGGGATTCCATAGACATCAAAATTGCAAGAAAAAGGGATCAAATTGACTTACCAATCAAGCTTGGAACTCCAAAACCCTTAATTTTCCTTTTTTTTTTCTTTCCCTTTTTCTTTCTTTCTTTCCCTACTCTATTTCGTTTTCATTCATTCTTTTATTTCTTTCTTTTATTTAATTACTTTATTATATTATAACTATTATATTATATTTTAAATTATAATTATTATTTCTTAAATATTAAGTAAATACATATATATTCATACATTTGTACCAATTAAAATAATACACATGTATATATACTTACCACACACTTTTCACATAAGGCTTATTTGCTAATTTAATCCCTTAACTTTTCTATAGTTTATAATTAAACCTTCACACTTTATTCAATCTAGTCCTTTCACTAAATTAGCCTTAATTCAAGCTAATTCACTTAACCAAAGTCTAATTAACTACACTACTAGCTTCGTAAATATTTTTAATAAATATTTACGAATTCATTTTGCAAAAATTTTGACCCGAAAATTTAATTTTTTGATAACTTTAAAATTTGGGTCGTTACAGCCAATTTTGCCCGGTTTTGCTGAATCTTGACTATAACTTTTGGGAAATAGGACTGTTGGCTTAAATCTGCTCTATTACCGATACATAGAGATAAGACTCGCCATCCTCGTTCTGTTCCACAACTGCTTAGAGAGATAAGATATTCAATCTTCAGTCTGCTTCCTTGCTACCTCAGGAAGATAAGACAACAATCGCCAACCTGCTCTCTTGCTACCTCAGAGAGATAAGGCTGGTGGCTTAAATCTGCTCCATTATCGATACATGGAGATAAGATTCGCCATCTTTGATCTACTCCACTAATGCTTAGGGAGATAAGATCTTCAATCTTCAGTCTGCTTCTTTACTACCTCAGGAAGATAAGATTACCATCTTCAACCTGCTCTCTTGCTACCTCAAAGAGATAAGGCCAGCGGCTAAAATCTGCTCCATTGTCTGTACATAGAGATAAGATTCGTCATTTTTGATCTGCTCTGCTACTACTTAGGGAGATAAGATCTTCAATCTTCAGTCTGCTTCCTTACTACCTCAGGAAGATAAGACTACTATCTTCAACCTGCTCTCTTGCTATACTAGAGTGATAAGGCTAGTGGCTAAAATCTAATCCATTGCCTATACATGGAGATAAGATTCGTCATCTTCGATCTGCTCTGCCACTGCTTAGGGAGATAAGATATTGAATTTTCAGTTTGCTTCCTTGCTACCTCAAGAAGATAAGACTTCAAACTTTAACCTACTCTCTTGCTACCTCAGAGAGATACAACTAGTGACTTAAATCTGCTCCATTGCCGGTACATGGAGATAAGATTTGTCGTCTTTGGTCTGTTCCACTACTTTTTAGGGAAATAAGACCTGTAATCTTCAGTCCGCTCCACTGCAACCTCAGGGAGATAAGACTACAAACGCCAACCTGCTCTCTTGCTACCTCAGAGAGATAAGGCTAGTAATCTTCGATCTATTTTGCTGCAACTTCAGGAAGATAAGATCTGACTTCACCGATGTTACTACACCGTCTTTTGGGACATGTCCTGTAGACTCGGTTTCCTGTATCTATGCTTATGCCAAATAATTAGGATGCTATGATCGAAACGAATCAAATGCTCCTATGAGATGCTCATGTCAAACAATTAGGATGCTATGATCGAAATGAATCAAATGCTCCTAACTAAATGTGATGCTTATATCAAATAATTAGGATGCTATGATTGAAATGAATTAAATGCTCCTAACTAGATGTGATGCTTATGTCAAATAATTAGGATGCTATGATCGAAATGAATCAAATGCTCATAACTAGATGCGATACTTATGTCAAATAATTAGGATGCTATGATCGAAATGAATCAAATGCTCCTAACTAGATGTGATACTTATGTCAAATAATTAGGATGCTATGGTCGAAATGAATCAAATGCAGCTAACTAGATGTGATACTTATGTCAAATAATTAGGATGCTATGATCAAAATGAATCAAATGCTCCTAACTAGATGTGTTATGAATGATATATGAATGCAAAAATGAGAATGATCTCTTTTTTTTAAAATGATCTATCTTTTTTTTTTTAAATGCTTAAGGTGTTATCGCTCGTTGTTCACCAGGGCACTATCACTGATTTATTATGCTACCATCTTGTTCGGCTGGTATTCTTGACAGAAAACCCAAAGAAACAATTAAATTCTGCTCAGCAAGCTTGCCTCGTTGTAATTCAAGAGTCCTCTTCACTGTAACTTCTGGGACATAAAATTTAGACCTCCCACTGCCACTTCAGGGGAATAATCATTTAATTTCTTTTATCCATCCTGCTCCAACTCAGAGGTATAGGATTTACATCATCTTCAATCAATTTGATCTGTTACACCACTCCCTAGGTATAATGAGCAGATGTATATGTCTGATATCTGTATGAATATAGAATACCATTTTTTTCCTGAGAATAACCCCACTACTCATTCTTTGCCGGGATTATAACACTAATGTAACTTTTTGTTGGCTCAATCAATATCTTTGACAGAAATTCCAAAGAGATAATATCAATTTGGGCTTAAAAATTTCCAACCCTTAGGCTTGGTGAGTTTGAAACAATAGTCCTGTTTCAGGTTCTTGTATTATTTAGAAACTCCCCAAAGTAATATGTGAAACTCCCTTTATAAAAGTATTATTAGTCCAAAAATCATTATTTTAATGCAAAATACTTGAAAAAGATCATAACCATGGACAAGAAAGGAATTAATTGAGAACTTAGCTCTAAACAAGTAAGTTGATCAAAGAATAGCAAATGCAATTAAGAAGGAAATTTATTGGGATGTATCTTGGAAAGAATAAGGTAATCAAAGATAACAAACAAAAAATGGGTAAAAATGGAAAGCTAGGTGCCCTAGATATAGCAGCTTGAGCTTCGCTGTACCAACTTCTTGAGGATCATTCTAAGCTCAATCTGTGTTTAGGGGATCCGAAGTACTTTGTCAATGCCCCAAGACATAACATACTTCTTTCATTGTTAATTCAGGCATAGGAAAACTATTGTGTGCCCCATTTTAATCCAAATTTGAGCCGCCCTTTTCGGGTTTTCAACTCAAATCCCCTTTGGTCTCAAAGTGCCCTTTGCGGGTTTTCTCCTTGGCCTCTCCTTTTCTTTCTTCTTTTTTTATTTTTATTTTTTGATTTTATTTTTTTGATTTTTCTTCTTCTTTTTTTTTTTTTGTTTTGATTTTGATTTTTATTTCGATCTTCTTTTTTTTTTTAAGGTCTCAAGGCGCCTTTTGCGGGTTTTCACCTTGGCCTCTCCCATTTTAGGTAGAATACTCTTTGATTGCATTTTGAATTCCCGCACTGGGCAAATCCTTTCGGTCAATATCAACGCTCCTCCAAAACAGGCCTTCTTTACATAAGGTCTCTCTTAGTTTGGCATATTTCTTCCTTTGAAGTCCTTTTATATAGGAAGGATCTTATTCAATATCAAGCTTCTCTCATGGAATTCTCGAGGATAAACCTTTTTGTCATAAGCCCACATCATCTAACTGTGATGGATATCCTTTAAATTTGACTAATCATATCAGGATTGAACCCATTCTGATTCATCCAAATTTAGTTCTGCCAAGACTCGAAGAAAAGGAATCTCGTTTTCAAAAACTATTTTAGTCCTATAAATCAATGTGTTACCCCGGTGAAGGTCCCGGCCCACGTTCGATAAACTGGTCTCTATTGCTATAGCTGCCTTTTGTCACCTTCTCCTACTTTCAGACGTGTTAAAAAATTGTTACCGTATACAACGGTAATTGTTACTAATAGGTTTAAAGTAGTTTCTGATTGTCAGAGATTTTATGTGAGTTTTAAATGAAAAGAAATAGAGTTTCCAATTGGCGACAAAGTGTTTCTAAAAAATTTGCCATTGAAGAGAGTTTTTCGGTTGACTGTAAAGGCAAATTAAGTTCTTAATCTAATGAATTACATGAAATTTGTTGAAAGATTTGGAAGTGTTACTTATCGGATGGTGTTACCGCCAGAGTTTGACTGAATTCATAAAGTTTTCTTGTGATTATGATATGATGGTATTAATCAGATACATTATCAGTTATTCCTCCGAAGGATATTGAAATTCAGCTTGACATGAGTTATGTGAAGAATTGATTAGAATTCTGGCAAGTGAAGTGAAAGAACTGAAAAATAAAAGGTAGCTTTAATACAAGTTTTCTGACAATGATATGATATAGATAAAGCTACCTATTTACTGTGTTGAAACCATTTTTTGAAAAAGGGGTCGACTTTGTTTGAAAGCAAAAATTAAAACTGGAGTCGCCACCAATCCTTTTTTATGAGGTGTGATCGGGTCCCCTCGTAATTTGGCTGTTTTAATAAAATATTTCGATTTATCAAAATAATGATTTTGGTCTACGAAATTCGAGAAAACAGGTTCGGGAGACGGTTACGTGCGAGGAAGGATTAGCACCTCATCACACCCAAAATTGGTACCTAATCGATTAATTAATGTCTAAATGTCAAAAATTAAAAACTTCAAAATAATTTAAAATACGATCCCTCTTTTTATTAACGTTAACCTTTTTTTAAAAAAAACGCTTAAATTAGATTGAAACAGGCATCGAAGGCCTACTCGTCCCGCGATAACAATATGCCACATCCCGTAAGTTAGGATACGACACTTGAACCCTCGAGGACAAGCTTGCCTTTAATTTTTATTTAACTTAGGTATTTTAAATTCTAAAAGGATATTTGACTATTTAGGTTTAACAAGAAAATCAAAACCCCGTAAGTTAGGGTACGATTTCTCGAATTCCCGAAATGCAAAATATTGCCTTATTTTGAAGATTTACCTTTTTGAATAATAGGCAGTACAACACGTAAGAATGTGCGTTTAATTTGTTTGGAGGAAAATAAAACGATTTAGTATGGATATGTAAAAATTTAAACACGACTTTTGAGGTGATGAAATGCGATGGAATGGTAATATAGAACATGGGATAACGATTCATGAATAAAATGTTACGTTGATGAATGATAATAATACGAAAGCACGAATCAACGAATTATAATACACATGATAACAATAATTTCACAACATACATATCACTTTAATATCAATATTAACGATCAAAGAAAACGAAACAAAATAATATATAAAACAATTTGAAGTAAATAATATAAAATAATTTAAAATAAATAATATGTAAAACAATTTGAAATAAATAATATAAAACAATTTAAAATAAATAATATGTAAAACAAATTAAAATAAATAATATACAAAGCAATTTAAAGTAAAATAATATATAAGACACTTTAAAATAGCACATAAAAGGGTTCAAGACAAATAATATGTAAAAAGAAATTTAAAATAAATAATATACAAAACGATTTAAAAACAAAAGATATATATAAAAAAATTAAAAATAAATAATATATAATAGTTTAAAATAAATAATATATAAAAAATTTAAAATGGATAATAGTTTAAAATTCATAATATGCGTAAAACTTAAAATAAATAATAATGAGACAATTTAAAATATATAATATATGAGAAAAAAATAGGGATCAAAATGAATAAATAACAAATTTGAGAAAATAAATTGAAATCAAACAGATTTGGGACTAAATTAGGACAAAAATGTAATTAGAAGTAAAAATTATAATAAAATAAACAAAGAAGGACCAAAATGAAAGGGCGCGAAAGGGAAGAGGACCAAATGGGCAAAAAACCTATCCCTGGACATGCGTCCCTTCCCCAGAGGATATACGAGCAAGGGACCAAATTGAAACTTGCAAAAACATTCAGTGGTCAAATTTGAAAAATAAAAAAGGACCAAACTAAAGCACGCCGCAAAAGCGGAGGGACCACGCGTGTAAATAAACCAAAAAAATGGAAACACGCGGATCCCCCCTTGGAGTGGGTCGGGTCAAAGCGTGGGTTGGCCAAAACGGCGCTGTTTTGGCGTTAATAGGCCTAAGTGAAACGACGTCGTTTCACTTCTGTTATTTAAATCAATTTTTTTTTAAATTTTCATTTCACTCTTCTTCTTCAAAAAAAAAAAAAAAAAGAACCACTCTCAACTCTCTCTCTTCTCTCCCTCACCCCCATGTCTGGCCTATGGGTTTCCCGACGTCCGTCGCACCACCACTGTGGCTCCACCATGGACGGTGGTCGGAGCCATGCAAAAATCAGATTTTCGGCTCTTTTTAAAACGTATTTGAAAGTGAAGCTTTCCTAGTCCGGGAATACCAAGAGAAAGGGACCCTCCACCCTCTCCTTGGGCCGATTTCGACGCCGGAGGGGGAGCTCCCGACGAAGAGGATGCGGACTCCGGTAAGGTTTTTTTTCTTTTTTTATTTCTCCCCTTTTTTATATTTAAAATAGATTTGTAAAAAAACAATAATAAAATAAAAAGAAAGAAGTAAGAATACGAACAAAAAAAGATCAAAACAACACCTTTCCAAACTTCTATTTTTCTTTTGGTTTCTTAATGTGCGTAAAAAAAATTACAGAGGAATTGATGTGGCTTTTATAGCCAAAATTACAACTTTTTGTTTCTGTCTTTTTGTTTTTTGCTATTTGTTTCTACCGATTGTCTTCTTTTGCTTGCGTGTTGGCTTTGTTTTGCAGATAGCAGTGTCAGACGCGTGTGGAGGAGGCATCTGTGGAGGAGCGGCGAGCGAGGTGACCTGCTGATGTGCGGTGGCTGAAGTTTGGGGGGCTAGGGTTTCTGAAAGTTGTATTTCTTTTGGGCTATGGTTTTTTGTTTTGGGCGTATTGGGTTTGGGTTTGCTGTTGTAAATGGACATTTGGACCATTAATACTTATTTTTGTTTTTATTTTGAGTTTTATTTTATAAACTGGGCCAGGTCAACATTGGCCCATTACATACTGCTATAATTTTTGAGGATGAAAATTTTTAAGAGGGGGAGAACTGTAACAGCCCAATTTTTAGTGATGTCAGAAAAGTGGTTCGAGACCACTAAAATCTAACAAGTGAGCTTATAAATTATTATTTAATATTTATGAGTCAATCATGAATTTAGGAAGGCTTATGAATTAGAGATTTGTGCTTTAGGAATATTTATCAAATTAATTAGTTTTGAAACCGAGATATCAAGACCTCGATTTCATAAACTGGGTCGTAAATATTTTTATAAATATTTACGGAGTGTCATTGAGTTAGTATTAAAGTTTCGTTAAGAAATTTTAACGTTTTGATAGTTAATTAATTAAAAAGGATCAAATTTAAAAAAATGCATTCCTGAGACTCAGTTCTCGTAAATCAGATTCGTAAATATTTATTAAAAATATTTGTGAAGCTAGTTTTGTAGTTAATTAGGTTTCAGTTAAATGAATTAGCTTAAATTAAGGTTAATTAAGTATAAGGATTAAATTGAATATAGTGTGAAAGTTTAATTATAGATTAAAGAAAAGTTGAAGGGCTAAATTAGTAAATAAACCATAAGTGATAAATGTTTGGTAAATTATAATTCTATGTGTATGTATAATGTAAATATATTTATTTATATTAAATACATACTTAATGTTTAAGTATACATAAAATATTATTATATTATATTATATTAATTAAATAAAGTAAATAAAATATATAAATAAATCAAATTAATATGTATAATAAATACATATGTACATTTGTAATACATATATGTATTTACTTATTAATTAAGAAATATTAATATTGTATTAATATAATAAACAAAAGGTAAATAAAAAGGAAACAAAGAAACAGAATAGCAAAAACGAAAACAGGGGAAAGAAAAGAGAAAATGAGAGAAAGAAAAGAAAAAAGGGAAATTAGGGTTTTAAAAGTTTCAAGTTCAAGTGGTAAATCAATTTAATCCTTTTTTTTGTAATTTTTGAGTTTTTGGAATCCTAGAACAAAATACTACTTGATTTATGTTGAAATTTTGAAAGATAGTTGATTTTTAGATGTAGTTCATGTGAATTAATTGAAGTTAGGGGTTAAATTGATAGAATTTCAAGTTAGAATTGAGAAAATGATTGAATTATAAAACAAATCATAAGTTTTATGTAGTAGGGACTAAATTGAAAGAAAATCAAAATTAGGAATTTATGGTGAAATTAGAGAGTTGAAATTGGTTTTAAGTGATATTTGAATGAAAAATAAAGAATAAAATTGTAAAGAAAATTAAGTTAGTTTTGGTTAGGGATTAAATTAGAATTTATTTAAAAGTTGAATAGAAATTGAAATAATTGATGTGAATTATGTTGTATTGATGATTTTCTATTTTAATTCCGTAGCTAATGTTGTGCCGGAGACCTCGACTAAGAAAGGAAAGGAAAAAAAAGTTAACGAGGAGTAACTCGGGAAATTATGGTTTATATTTCTATAATCCGAATTTTAATTATTATTTCTCATGTTTTGGTTTATATGTTATGGTAAGTAATTAAGGTAAGTATTAGCAGTTGTTATTGAATTGAATTTGTATGGATATATGTAATTGATGTGGAAAATTGAATATTGGATATATGTTATATTTGAAAAATATATTAATTGGGAACGTGATGAAATTGATATGAATATGTAATTATTATGAAATTTGAATATTTGTTATTGAAAAGTGAATTGAATTGTATTGAATTGAGAATATATGTGTTTAATTGAAATGTGTATTGATTGGAACTGGAAAGTGAATTGAATACCCTATTAACTGCATCGGGTTGAGTCGGATATAGTTGGCATGACATAAGATTGGAAGTGTTCAACTATTACTTCGACTTCGAGTCGATGAGACACTGGGTGTCAAACTATTACTTCGAATTATCCGATGAGGCACTGGGCGCCAAACTAGTGTGTTTTGGTTGGATCCGTGTATTCGTCTAAGTCCGAGTCGTGTTAATAGGGATAAATAAATGAATTGGCAATAAAATTGATATTAAGTGATATTGAATGTGAATTTGAAATTGGATATTGAATTGAATTGCATAAATGAAATGCATGAACCAAGGGTTCATGAAAAGAGTATTGTTATTGCCAAATGATATGTAAATTCAAAGTGAGAAAAGCTATTTAAAATAGCTATTGATGAAAATTAAATGTGTGATAAATGATTTATATGTGAATTGATTAATTGAATGGATTTGAAAATTGTATGAATTAAATGTGCGTGTTTAATTATTTTGCTTTAAAGTATTCAGATTATAAAAATACCACTGAGTTTATACTAGCGTATGGTTGTTTTCCATGAATAGGTTAGGTTAAAGTCAGATCATTGAGTTAGCATGCAAAGCCGATCCCGAACTCAAAGTGGTGAAGTATATTTCTATTGGTAATGGCATGTACCTAGCTTGTCATATTTATGTTATTTTGAGAAATGGCTGTAGTGATGATATAAGATGATTTTAGTTTATTATATGTATAAGTTTATGAGTTATGTTGAGATTATAAAATGGTATGTTTTGGTTAAAGTAAATGAATTTAACATATAAAAATTTTAGGTTGAAATTTGGTTTTAATTTGAATTGGTTTAAATGAAGTGAAATAAATTAAGTTAGTAAGTATTTGTAAAATACCTATGTTGATACATTGGTTAAGTCATTAGGTTAATTATTTGACATGTTTTAGATGTGTATGTTATATTATTATATCATTATTCATAATTGTTCTGAAATGTCCTGTAATGCTCCATAACCTTGTTTTGATGACGGATAAGGGTTAAGGGGTGTTACATCCAGCCCACTACCACCTCAGTACTCCAGTCATCCTGACTCGTATCAACCTCAGTACTCCGCTCCTTCCGGCCCGTATCCACCCCCGTACTCTACTTTTCCCGGCCCATATCCACCGCTGTACTTCACTCATCCTGGCTCAAGTTCATCGATGGTTTTGAGACATATGATATTTCGTCTATGTTACACACACCTCGCATACGGATGAAGAGAACGTTGATCGCCGCAATCACTCGCAACGTGAACGTCGAGCTCCACAAAAATATACCCCTAAACCACACCATTAAACCCTCAATTTTAGGGGGGTTTTGTAATATAAATAACTTCGTATTTATGTAATGAATTTTTTGGCATTTTCTTTATCAATTTAATTTTTTTTTTTGCAATTTAAATAGTCAACTTTGCATTTATGTAATGACTTTTTTTCCATTTTTATTTATCAATTTTATGGTTTTTTTTTTTTTGCAATTTAAATAAATAAACTTTATACTAACTATGTAAGTCAAATTAGATTAACTGCTTCAAATTGTAGTCAAATTTTAGATTCAATCCTCTCAACATGTAATGAGTAACATCTCAATTTCTATCCGATCGCGACGATTGTCCAATATGGTAGTTTCGGAGTGGGCATTTAATTCGATTATGACCAGCTAATCTGCATACGCCACACAACTTCCCGTTGGATTTCTCCCTAATGTCCATTTTGTTATGGATTCTAGATGATTGCAGACGACCTTGCGGGTTCTTATGTAACCCATTGTCTAGGACAAGTTCAAAGGTCGATAGGGAAGGAAGCACGGGGAACTCGTTCTCCCATACACGCAACGTGCATTCGAGGGTGTACACTTCATCAATAAATTGTTCTACATTAAGTGAGACTTTAGCACAAGCTGCCACGACATGTCCACAGGGATAATGAAAAGTTTGAAACCTCTTACAATCGTATCGTCTGTTTCGGAGATCAACTCCGTAGGACCTAGGTGGTATACCGGGTCGACAACCGACGGTTTCTGTAACTCGAAACGTTTCATTAGGTTGTGAATATACTTCTACAGTCATCGACCTCGCCATCTGACGGTTTCCAACCATTGCATCTCTGACATCTTTGACAAACACTGTAACACCCTAAACCCAGCATCAAAGGGTAACTCCCTAAATTCCTTGATTTACTCCACTAAACTACGTCCATTCTAACCACTCAGCATCCCAGCCCATCTCAAACGCCTCCACTCCTTACTTTTCTCTCCAAATCCTTTGTTTCCCTCCCAAGCCGTCCAACACACTGCCACCGCCCTCAAACTCTCAGAATCTCAGTCGAACTAAAACACACACACGACACAAGTAGCAAAATAAAAACATTCCCTTGCACACACCAGGACTTGAACTCAAGACCACCAGCATATTAACACTCCACTTAACCAACAGACCCATTCTTTCATATTTTACTAACATTTATTTATAATCCTACTGATTAGAGATAAGGGTTTATTCATTTAAAAACAAAAATTTGCCCAAGCTAAGGCTTAAACTTGGGACCTCACACACACCCCTATAACACTTAACCACTGAAGCAGATACACAGTTGTATGTCACAAATATACGAAAATAAATATAAGGGATTTTTAAGGCGTTACAACTCTACCCCTTAAAGAAAATTTCGGCATCAAAATTTTACCTGATCAGAACAGATGAGGATACTGCTGACGCATCACATCCTCAGGCTCCTACGTAGCATTCTCAAAGCTATAATTATGCTATAGAACCTTAACCAATGGGATGGATTTTCTTCTTAGAACGTTTACATCTCGATCCAATATCTGAACTGGCTCCTCCTCAAAGGTCAGATCTGGCCTAACCTCGATCTCCTCAATAGGAACAATATGCGTGGGATCAGAGCGGCAGCGCCTTAACATTAAGATGTGGAATACATCGTGCATCTGATCTAGTTTTAGAAGTAGCTCTAACTGGTAGGCAACCGGTCCCACTCGTTTCAGTATGCGATAGGGTCCAATAAATCTAAGGCTCAACTTGCCTTTATGACCAAATCTCAGTACCTTTTTCCATGACGAGACCTTAAGAAAAACAGAGTCTCCTACAAAATACTCGATCTCGCATTGCTTCAGGTCTGTGTAGGACTTCTGCCTATCAGATGTCATTTTTAGTCGGTCCCGAATCAGTCTAACTTTATTGTAAGCGAACTCATCGCTCACCCAACTCAATCTAGCATAAAGGAGTGTGACACTTACGACCATAAAGTGCCTCGTAAGGTGCCTTCTGTATACTAGACTGGTAACTATTATTGTAAGCGAACTCTGCCAACAGTAAATATTCCTCCCAACTGCACAGAAATCAATCACGCAACTTCTTAACATGTCATCTACTATCTGAATCACCCTCTATGACTGACCGTCCGTCTGAGGATGGAACGCAGTACTGAAGTCCAATCTAGTACCCAGAGCTTCATGAAGCTTCTTCCAGAATCGAGACGTGAAGCGAGGATCCCTATCAGATATTATTGAAACTGGTACCCTATGCAGTTTCACTATCTCAGACACATATAGCTTAGCCAGTTTTTTCAGAGAATAGTCAGTGCGAATAGGTATGAAGTGGGTAGACTTGGTCAATCGATCTACGATGACCCAAATAGAATCTTTCTTAGTGGGTGTGAGGGATAACCCACTAACGAAATCTATAGTCACTCGCACCCATTTCCAAAGTGGAATCTTAACTTGCTGCAACAATCCCGAAGGTAACTGGTGTTCAGCCTTAACCTGCTGGCAAGTCAGACACTTAGCCACAAATTTAGTAATTTGTCGTTTAAGACCTGGCCACCAGTATAACTCACGAAAGTCTCAGTACATCTTGTTTCCGCCAGGACGCATAGCATAAGGGCTATTATGCGCCTTTCTCAGTATCAACTGTCTCAATTCAGTATCTTTTGGAACACAAATTCTCCCACGGAAACAAAGCACCCCATCGCTATTTAGTCCAAAATCCACAGTATCACCACTCTCAACCTGTCAGAATTGAAGTCCCAGTGACTCATCCTTCAACTGTTTACCCTTAATCTGCTCAATCCACATCGGTTTAGCCTATAGTTCGGCTAACAAACTACCATTATCAAATAAACTGAGACGAGCAAACATCACCCTCAGATCAGTCACAGCCCTACGGCTCAGTGCATCGAGTACCACATTAGCCTTGCCAGGGTGGTATTCAATCATACAGTCGTAGTCCTTAAGCAGCTCAATCCATCTACGCTGCTTAAAATTTAGCTATTTTTGAGTGAGTACATACTTGAGGTTCTTGTGATCAGTGTAGATGATACACTTCTCACCATACAAATAATGCCTCCAAATTTTTAGTGCGAATACCACCGCGGCAAACTTTAGGTCATGCGTCGGATAATTCACCTTCTGAGTTTTAAGCTGACGAGACGTATACGCTATTACCTTCTTCCCTTGCATCAACATACATCCCAAATCGATATGTGATGCATCACTGTAAACAGTGAACTCTTTTCCAAACTCTGGCTATATCAATACGGGAGCCTCAGTCAGAACGATCTTGAGCTTCTCAAAGCTCTCTTGCTGTACATCTGTCCAGTAGCAGCAATAAGAGCCCCAACTCTGATTGGCCAATCAACTCTGGCCTTTTTCTTAGGCCTCTGAACAGAACTCGAGGGCTTCGAATCCCTCTTATTCCTACCTCTCTCTCTGTTCTGGCATTTAGCGAGCTTCACTTCCTCGGTGATCTTCGCCTTATCTACCAGTGCAGTAAAGTCTCGCTCTCTATGTGGAGCTATCAGAACCCTCAGATTATCCCTGAGGCCATCCTTGAAGCAAACACATCGCTCATACTCAGTCGCCACCATTCTTCACGCATAACAGCTCAGTCGCAGAAATTCGACCTCGTACTCAGCCACTGATCTATCCCCCAGAGTCAGATTTAAGAACTCTCTCCTACGGGCATCCACATAACTGACACCCACGTATTTCCCTTGAAAAGCGGTCTTAAAGAGCTCCCAGGTCAAAAGATCGGGCTGAGTGCCCTCCTTAACCGTAAGCCACCACTGGTAAGCCTCATCTCTCAACAGTGACAATGCACCCTTTAGTTTCTGTTCAGGAGTGCAGTCTAAATCGTCAATAATCCTTTCAGTGGCCTCGATCCAGTACTCAACCACGTTAGGGGCAACTCCAGCAATACCCTTAAAAATCTCAGCACCATTAGATCGGAGTCGTTTCGTAACTGACCTTCGGCCTCCAGCTTCAGTATTGGGCCTAGCGACCCTCTCTTAAATCCGAAACATAGCTTGGGACAGTGCGTCGTCCCCAGTCGTACGATCCAGTATTAGTCATCGGCGAAAAAGGCGTCTCACTAGTATCCAGATTAGGCAGGTTACCAGAAGATGAGGACCCAGCTCGGGCCCCTCTACGGCCTCTACCACGGCCTCTTGTACCCCGTCCGCGAGTACCTCTAGTCCTAATTGTCTAATTATGTTTTATCTGTATTAACAGTTTTATGCATCAGTTTACAAAAAGATATGTTATGAAAACAATATCAAAAGTGTAAAGTTTGTTTCGTATTTCACAGTGTCAATCAATGTCTATCGGTTTTACCACAGTATCAGTATACACTAACTTGAGTGTTTTTAGTTCAGCCTATCTTCAGTAGTCTTAATATATGTTATCTATAATAGCTTCAGTTTAAAACACATAACAGATCCAGTGAACTTACCGGATCGGCGCAGGAAAATTGGTGTACCACACATCTAATCCAAAAATATTTTTCAATCATCTAGAAATCAGTGATTTTAAATAAAAACCAAGTTTTAAACCCAAATCCATAGCTGAATTTTTTAACCTGGCTCTGATACCACTAAATGTAACAACTCAAACCTGACCTAGACGTTATGGCTGAATTTGGCGATATCACATGTAGTACGTTTTTGAAAACCGTAGCTTGTGTTAGAAAATCGTAACTGTGTTTAAAACATTTCCTGTTTAGAACTAGTCATTAACTTTTGTTAATTCAAAAATCGTGAGTCCTTAATTTTCAAAACATTATACATTGCAGAAGGTTTTAAAAACAGTTTGCGTATTTGAGTGTATTTTGTTAAAACACATGCGAGTCTTTTAAAAACATGTTTTACCTACCTCTAGTAGATTTTAAACATAAAGCAGTATAAAATCCAAATTTAAAGAAAAAATCCAAAAGAGGCCATTATTGCAGTAAAATACCACAAGTAAAACTTTAAAAAAATCTAATTAATTACGAACAGTAAAAAAACTTGTGCTGCCACCGCTGAGTCCTCCGCCGCTTCGATTCGCTTAAGTCTGAGGATTACCTGTACAGATAAAATAGAAGGGGTGAGTTTACGTAAACTCAGTGTGTAATCCCCATGCAAACAAACAGATAGCATATAGATAATCACAGTCTGGGCCTAAGCCCTTTTTCAGTAACAGTATCAGTCCAGTTTGGGCCTTAGCCCATCTCAGTACAGTAATGGTAACCGATATGCAGTCACAAAATCCTAGCCAACCAGCCTCTACATACCATCTCCGTCCAATCCTACACTCTATATGTGGATATAATCAACCCACCCATCCCTACACTCCAAGTGGTACTGTATGCGGCACTAGATAGTAGTTTGCAGCTGAGCAGCCATTAAATTAGGCTCGAGGCCTTTCAGTGCACTTCCTCCGAACAATATAAACCCCTAAGCCAATGCAATGCAATATATCAATATGTCATGCTAAATCATGATATTATACATGTATTTAGTACAGTTTTAACAGCATGCTCAATATAAAGTCATACAGATATCTATATCGTATATGGATATATTAGTCATTCAGTCAATCAGGGGTCTAAGTATGCTTACTAACCCTACAGTAGGTTCACAGTCGTGTCGGGCGACTCGTGCAACCTTAGCAACAAAATAGTAAAAATGGGCCCACGTGCCCATATTGTCAGCCCGTGTGGGCCCACACGCCCATGTGGCCCACACGGCCCAAAACGGCCTTAGCTGTGTGGATTACACAGCCTGGCCTAAAATTCCCACACGCCCGTATGGTTCACGCTTGTGGTTCACCTGTGTGGCCCACATGGCCCAATTCGGCCCGGCCCATGCATTGCAAACAACCTGCCTCGTCAATCGCACGCCCGTGTTCAGTCACACGGCTTGCCACACTGTCGGCCACATACCCCTGTGGTGTCGACAACCTCATTTTTCAGCTTTTGACTGATTTCAGTTTTTAGCGTTGTGGTTACACACTTGGGTCGTTCTCGATGCTTAAGCATTTCCTAACCTTCTGGAACTTACAAACAGCGTACCCAATCTCGAATTTAACAACTAAAACACAATTTAATCAATACCAAAACGAGCCAAATGCACTCACTTACCGCAATCACCCTCGACTATTCGCACTAATCAATTCGTTAGAAAGACAAACCGTTTCATGATCGTCCTCTATGCACAAACAATGAAATCAAAACCTTCCGAAACCAAAACTAAAAGAACACAACAACACTACTTATCATTATCGCACGAAAACAAAAGCCAATGAGCAAGATAGATCGAAAATGAAAGATAAAAGGAAACACTTGAAATTTCGGCAACAAAAAGAGAGAATTGGAGGGGAAAACGACAACAGTGGGGGATTTCAGCTAAAAACAAAAGAAAAAGAAAATGTGGAGAGGGAAAAATTCGGCAAGTAGAGGAGAGTTCTACAGAGATTTTCGGAATCAAAGGGTAACTCCCCAATCTCCTTGATTTACTCCACTAAACTACGTCCATTCTAACCACTCAGCGTCCCAATCTATCTCAAACGCCTCCACTCCTTACTTTTCTCCCCAAATCCCTTATTTCCCTCCCAAGCCGTCCAACACACTGCTACCGCCCTCAAACTCTCAGAATCTCAGTCGAACTAAAACACATACATGGCGCAAGGAGCAAAATAAAACACTCCCTTGCACACACTAGCACTTAAACTCAAGACCACCAGCATATTAACACTCTACTTAACCACCAGACCAGTAGGCCCATTCTGTCATATTTTACTAACATTTATTTATAAGCCTACTGATTAGAGATAAGAATTTATTCATTTAAAAACAAAAATTTTCTGAAGCTAAGGCTTGAACTTGGGACCTCACACACACTTCCAGAACACTTAACCACAAAAGCAGATACACAGTTGTGTGTCACAAACATACGAAAATAAATATAAGGAATTTTTAGTGCGTTACAAACACGTGTCCCACCTCCATCTGGTTGACTTGTTGCTGACCCATTCTTGGCATCAAAGTAGCTAACCTGTAGAATGTAGCAGAGAAGACAGACGAAATTGAAAGATGTCGTGTTTTCAACAACACAGCGTTGATCCCCTCCACCTAGTTTGTGGTTATTTGACCATAACGAAAGCCATCGTTAAAACTTTGAGCCCATTGGCATGGCTCCATGGTACCCAACCACTGTCGGAAAGATGTGTTCGTTTGACCCTCCATGTCACTCTCAAGTCGAGTCATTCTTTGGGCGGAAATGTGTGACTCTAGCACGTGCGCTATATATGTATTAAGAATAGATAAGTTACAGTACTGCCCTAAAACATTATAACTTCTATTGAAAAGATAAGATAATCCTTTACCCATTTTCACAACTTGTCTCTTCCAGTTTGCATTCTTATAATCTCGATAGAAGTTAGTTGCGATGTGTCGGATGCAGTAAATGGATCTCCATGGCATACCGGAACGCCTAATGGCGGTAATTAATAATTTTCCTCTATCGGAGATGATGCAAATATTATCGTTCTAATAACATACCTCAGCAGGTGGGTAAGAAAGAATTCCCACGATTTCATGTTCTCTTTATCTACGATGGCAAATGCTATCGGGAGCACGTTCCTGTTGCCATCTTGAGCAACACTAAGAAGTAGGATCTGTGTATATTTTCCATATAGTCAGGTCTCATTTACTTGCACAAATGACTTGCAGTGGGGAAATGTGCGCACATATGGGTTAAACATCCGGAACATTCGATGAAATTTTTTTTTCTCGGTTGTAGTTAGTCATCGGGCCGTAATAAGGTTGTGTCTGCAACTCAATGACAGTCCCCAGTACGTACTCTCTCATAGCGGCAATCAATCCCTGTAACTCATTGTAGATGCATCAAAATCTCCGTACAATTACTCCATTACTATCTATTTAGCTATCCATGCCTTCCGGTATGATACTCAATACTGAAATTGTGCCTGCATTTCGAAAATTAGTACCGAAACTTTGATGGTCTGCATGTCTTTCACCATTGGCATGATACACGTACAAATAGTTTTGAAATCAAATTTTCAATGATCTTCTGTCATACGTGTTGAAGTGCATGTGTGAGGCCCAACAAATTTTCGTATCTCCCACAATTGCGACTTCTGGATAAATGCAAAACGTATCCATCAATTGCAGCCTTCCGCCAACCTCCAACACTTTTTAATATATAATGTTGGTTTAGACACGATGACTTTGTAGTCTACTGATATATTTATGCGATACTGCTTAATGGAAAATACACACTCTTTCTTACTTTCTAATCTCTGGCGCACGAACAACTCCTTAGGATCAAAACATACGGCCATCCGGTGAGCAGGTAATATTTCAGGGTACTCTGAAAACTCAGTTGCATGTGCCGTATCGGGGTCTATCCGAGACATGTTTGCCCAGGATTATTGTGCATTACAATACGACGAATCTAGTTCCCGACTGAAGACGCATTAATGTTTCCATCCTCATTCACACCTTCGTCGTCAATATCATCTAGGATCTCGTCCACGTTGGGATCACTATTACTATCGACTTCGTGATTAGAAGGATCACTACTATGGTATACATCATCACCAACCACATCAGTCTCGGGTGCAGCATTAAGATCAATGTCGATCCTGTGTATAGTTAATTGACTATCAACGTATGATATCGGAACTACCATACACGGCTCGTGAGCTCCATCTTCTTCACCTAATGGAGTGGGATCTTTAGTTGGATCCACACCAGTTAACTCAGCAAATAACTGAATCGGTGCATTTTGGTTGCTCCGAGACCCACAATAAAGAGGGATGATTGTCTCCATGTTTTCATCGTCTACAAGTTCCATTTCGATGAATTTTATGGGATCCATTGAACTAGAAACTTGTAGAAAAGTTTTGAGATTCTTCTCCCACAACGTCTATAAATTTTTTCACTCATTTTTTTTCCTTCATATCATCAAACAAGATATTTCTAGTAAATCTCATTGCTACTTGTTTACAACATTCAAATATACATCCCACGGTTGTTGTCAAAATTTCTCCATCAAAATAAACGTATACGAAAAATTGATTCTCCATCTTCAATACTAGATCTATTAAAAAAATATCAAAATTCTCAAAACAGTTTCGAATAGAAAAAAAGTTATATAAAATTTTTAATGCAAAATTGTTCATTCAGAACCTAACAAAATTAATAACCTAACAAAATAACTTTCAAATAATAAAATTACTAACAAAACTCTACATTCTATTTAAAAAGAAATAAAACAAAATACCTTATCCTTCTTTTTGTTTTCCTTTCTTTCTTTCTTCTCCCTATCTTCTTACTTCCGTTCTACTAAATTTTGTGTCTATTGCTCACTTCATTTTTAGGGGTATATATAAGGGAAAAATTAAGCACCAAACGTGCCTGTGGGCCCCACCAGTCACGCCTCTGAGATAGGCTCAACCAGTAGCGCCTTTGAGATAGGCTTAACCAGTGGCGCCAATCAGATAGGCTCAACCAGCCATGCCTGTCAGATAAGCTCAACCAGTTGCGCCTATCAGATAGGCTTAACTAGTCGCACCTATTAGATAGGCGCAACCTGTTTACCATTTTATCTATATATGGGTCATATACTCATCCGGGAAAAAAATTAATAATATTTTATTAAACCAAAAAAAATATTTTAATAAAAAAAGTAGTTGCGCCTGTCAGATAGGCGCGACTAAAAAAAATACCATTTTGGTAAATAATCCAGCTGACAACCTATTTAGGTATTTAATTTTTTTAATATATTTAGCTAAAAACCCATCTTATACCTTATTTCGAAAAAAATTTATCTCATATTATTTACAACCAAGGGGGTTTTGAGGATGTTACACTAGCCACCTCATGGTCGGCACTCATGTCAGAAAGGATTAAAAAATATTTTTTTTGGTGTCGGCTGTGCAATGACTGACACCCATGTATATATTTTTCACTCGTATTTTGTACAATACATCTTGTACCTTGTTTTAAAAAAAATATTTTTTTGGGTGCCATGTAGCAGGTGGCCGACACCCATTTTTCAAAATTTTTAATTTTTCTTGTGCCGGGACTAAGGTGGCTGACACCCATTTTCAGTAAAAAAATATTTTTTATCTTGATCCCGTGAACCCATTGGCCTACAACAGTAAAAATGAGTATTCCATGATTAAAAAACAAAAAGAAAAATATGCAATCTCATCTTCCATATTTCAATTTATTTCTTTTCTCTTCCTTCCTTCTTCTTAAAATTTTTCATTTTCTCAAATGTTTTTGGCTTTTAATTTTTTTAAATAGATAAATTGTCATAAGTCTTTTTTTTCTTTTTCTTTTTTTATGTTTTCTAAAACAAGAGATGATGAAAAGGAATGAAGGACTTTCGGAAGAAATAATGAAGGAGAACTAGTTGCAGAAGATGAGTTTGCATATTTTTTTCTTTTTGTTTTTTTTATCATGAAATACTCATATGTACTGTTGCTGACCAATGGGTTCACGGGATCAAAAAATATTTTTTTACTAAAAATGGGTGACGACCACTAAGTACTGGCACAAATTTTTTTAAAAAAATTTTGAAAATGGGTGCTAACCACCTGCTAAATGGCACCCAAAAAAATTAATTTTTTTAAAACCAGTTACAAGATGTATTGTACAAAATACGGGTGAAAAAAATACACATGGGTGTCAACCATTGCATTGTCAACACCAAAAATAATTTTTTTTTAATCCTTTCTGACATGGGTGCAGGCCATGGGGTACCACTGTGCACTGTTCCATCTAGGTAATTTTCGTTAATGTTTTTTAACCTGAGTTGTTCTTGTAAATATTTAATTTTTGGGGGTCATTTTGGTAAAATAGCTAATATATATGGATCTTATAATATAAAATATATAAAACATATTATATACAATATAATATATATTGAAAAGAATCTCAAGTTGTGGCTAGGGGTGAGAGTTCGACCGAATCGAATCGAATAAAAAAATTTTGAGTTAATCAAGTTGACAAATCATATTTTATCATCCTAACTCGATTTGAAAATTTCTCGACTCAAGTCGAGTGAGATGGAATTTGAATCTAATCGAATATATTTGTTCGAGTTAATTTAAAAAAAATGACTTTGGATCCTTGTAACTACTATCATTTATCGTAATCAAATATACCCACTATAATTAAATTTGTTATTAACTATCATCTCGTCATAATTTATTTATTAATCTTTTATATATGGGTTAGCTTATTTGCTTGCTTAGTTATTTCAATTATTTTCTGATTTTTGTCACTATGTATTTTGAAATTAAAAAATATATTAAATATCAAAAATGTGAATTTTTAATAGAAGTTATCCTAAAGATAAAATGTGAAATTGATACCAACATAAAATTTTAACACGAATATTTTATGACATCATCAATGTAACAGCCCGATTTTAGCTAAATCGGAACAGTGGTTTCGAAACCACAAATCCGATGTCAGAAAATTATTTTAATATTATTCTGATATTTACAACATATTATTTGATTTGTGTGAAAATTTCGTAAGCTAATTTTACTGATTGAATGGTTAATTCGGTAAAAAAGACTAAATCGCGTAAATTGCAAAACTACTGTTCTATTAGCTAATGATGTCAAATAGCTATAGAAATATGAAGTTTAGGTCCTTAAGTGGTAAATATACCATTAGTTAGTTAATGGATGTTAATGGTTTGGCATAAATGAATTTTTTTATTAATTTTAAGGTTAAAATGGTAAAATAGTTAATAAATGTTATATTAATAAAAACAAAGTGAATTTTTGTCCATCTTTTCTCCTTTTTGGCCGAATATTGATGAAGACGAAAGCCTTTGATTGAGTTTTAGGGTTCGGCACTTGCAAGGTTAATTGGTAAGTGTTCTAAGCTCGATTTTTGATGATTTTTACGTTTTTGAGATCGTTGCTTCATATTCTAGCTGGCCCGTACCTTTAATTTTGAAACTGTTAAAGATTTTGAGAGTTTTCATTTTTTAATCTATGTGTACTTTGATTTTTAATTTTGAAATACGAAAGTTTGATGATAGATTTTCATGTTTTGTAAAGTGATTTTTGATGAAAATGCATAATAGGGATTAAAATGTGAAATGTGCAAAATGTGTGGTTGAAATGTGAAATAAATGAAAGTTTTGAGCTGCTAGGGACCTATATATAATTCGGCCAAGCATGGGTTTTGTTGAGTTGTGTGAATTATATGTATTTGTGAAATAAGGACTAAATTGATTAAATGCGAAAGTTTAGGGGATAATGTGTAAAAATGCCCAAATGTATGTTTTGGACTAAATTTAATGAATGGTTGATTAAATAAGTTAATTTTAAAAATATTTAGATTAAGAAAGGAGAAATACAGAATTAGATCGGGGAAAAGATAAAGTTATCGACTAATCAATTCGATTCGTCGTTTTAACATCTGAGGTAAGTTCGTATGATATAATTTTATTTCAAATGTATTTTATGTGCTTTGATATAGCATGAATTGTGATTATGTAATTACAGACAAGTTCAAAAATGATTCGACGAACATTCGACAGTTGGAATCTCGGTTGAACCTTAGGAATAGTTTAGGATGCTAGTGACAAGTCATTAGGGATATCTTGAGTTGGCTTCGGGCCATGATTTAGCACTTCGAGTGCGAGATAAACTGATTTGGCTTTGGGCCATGCATATAGGCTGATTTGGCTTCGGGCCATGCTATCATATTTTGGATAAGATGCCTTCATGCTATCATAGTATAGGTCCTTATCGTTTGAGACCCTTGAATATCCGATTTCTATTCTGAGTGGTTCAACGGGTAAATGAAAGACGAGAACGTATATGAGATTGGTACGAGATGGTACAGGTATGTGAATAAACCATTTTAGATTTGAATTGAAGAAATGATGATGGGAGTATATAGTTTTGTAAATGAGTACTTGAAAGGTTTGATAGTTAATGAATGTTACATATTGATTAATGTTTATGTGATTGCATTAAGTTTATCTTATATGAGCTTACTATGATTAAAAGCTTACTTCGTGTTATTTTTCTATGTTTTATAGTGAATCAAGGCTAGCTCGAATCCGGGAGCCTTCGGGAACATCATCGCACTATCAAACATCAAAGTTGGTACTTTTGAAACAATTATGGTATATGGCATGTATAGGCTAGATGTGGTATTTTGGTTGTGATTATTGCCATGAGATTTGGCTTGTAAATGACGTTAATATTCGTGTGTGTTTGGCTATTTGAAATGACTTGTAAATGTATATGTTTTGGTTGGTATATATAGCCATTAGTTATGGCTTATTTTGGTATGTTTTGGTATGAAAGTGGTTATGGTTTTATAGTTGTTCAAATGGTTAATTGATTTGTAAAGTATAAATGCTTGAGAAATGCCTCGATGAAATATTATTTTAGATCTTGTGATGGTTATTTAAAGGGTAAGTTATATATGTGTAAATTATAATAAATGAGCCATATTGTTTGATCTTGTTTTGGCATGTATTTGGCTAAGTAAATGGTAGTGATTTGAGAATTAGAATAGATGAAATTATAATGGTATGAATTGTGCATTTGGTTGATGATTTTGGCTGCCCAACTGTATAATGAAATGGTACCATTTTGCCTTGTGTAGGCACTTTGAAGTTGGGGTGGCAAATTGGCCTTGCAAATGGTCTATTTTTATCCACACGGGCATGTGTCTCAGGCGTGTGTGACACACGGTTATGTTACACGGTCCTGTGTCCCCTGGTGTTGAAATTGAATTAAAGTCAGTATGCTCCACACGGTCTCACATACGGGCGTGTGACTGGCCATGTGGTACAAGTCAATATACCCTCTAATTGGCGCACTACCTAGCACGTGGGCGTGTGACTTGTTCGTGTTGCATAAGTCAGTACACCCTACAAATTTGGCACGGCCTAGACACGCGACGTGTAGTCGGCCGTGTAACCCAAGTTAGTATGTATGCCCTGTTTCGACATGGCCTAAGACACTGGTGTGTTTGGATCCGTGTGAGGCACACAGCCTGTTCACACAGGCGTGTGACCCCTGTATGGTTGAAATTTTTCTAAGTTTTCAAAATTTTCATATGTTATCGGTTTAGTCCCGAACCACTTCTAAAGCATGTTTAAGGCCTCGTAGGCCATTATAAGGGAATGGTAATTGTGTTGAATGATTTATGAGAATGAATGCTTTATGTTTGATAAATGTATGCTATATATTATGATTGATCGGTAATCCCTAGTAACCCTACTCCGGCGACAGATACGAGTTAGGGGTGTTATAATTTTATTGGTGTCAGAGCTACGATTTAGTCGATTTTAGGACTAACGGTAACGTATGTGAGTTTAGCTATACATGCCATATATATAAACTGAGGTAGTGTGATGATTCCTGACGTTTTAAACTGTGTTTTCAGATATTAATAGATCCCAATCGAGCTGTAACAGATGAGGTTGAGAGTAATGTGCCATCTGATTCTAGACCCGAGACGGGTAGTCAAGGAGGAGAGGCTAAAGTAGCCTTCTTCCAAATGATGAACGAATAGTTCACTAAATGCATTCGTACAAACCCGGGTGTTCAGCAACCTCCACCCCCACCTATTCCTCAACAAATCCTTGTTGTTCCTCAAGTTATAGATCTGATACGATTGAACAAGCCACCGGTAGATAAGATTCATAAACATGGGGCTGAAGAGTTCCGGGCTATTGCTGATGATGATGCTGAGAGAGCTGAGTTCTAGCTCCAGAATACTATTCAAGTATTCGATGAGTTGTCCTGTACTCCTGACGAATGTATTAACTATGCTACATCTTTGCTGAGAGACACCGCGTATCAATGGTGAAACACGTTGATATCTGTGATTCTGAAAGAATAGATTACTTGGGAGTTCCTTCAATCCGAATTTCGAAAGAAATACATTAGTCAAAGATTTCTCAATCAAAAGTAAAAATAGTTTCTAGAATTAAAACGAGGCCGAATGACTGTGACAGAATATGAAAGAAAATTTGTACGGTTGAGCAAGTACGCTCGGGAGTATATTTCTACTGAAGAAATTATGTGTAAGTGATTTGTCGACAGATTGAACAAAGATATTAAACTTCTGGTCGGGATATTAGATTTAAAAGAATTCGTTGTATTAGTTGATCATGCTTGTAAAGCCAAAAACTTTAGCCGAAAAAAGAAGAAAGCTGATTCAGAGGTTAGAGATTCGAGAACAAAGACTGATGAATAAACCTTACCTTTTTTTCTTCAAAGAAATTTCGAGATTCATATAGTCGATTGAATGCATCTGTGGGGTACCAGAATAGAGATAGTGGAAATCAACATGTGAATTCTAAAGCTCAAGCTACTTTTGTTTCGAGTCTTGGTAGTGTGAGAAATAACAAACCTGAGTGTCAATAGTGCAGGAGAAGACATTTTGGAGAATGCTAGAATAAGAGTACTAAAGCTTGTTTCAAATGTGGCTCGCCTGATCATTTTATTAAAGACTGTCCTGAGATGATTGAGAAAGATGGACCTCAGAATGTGAGACCAAGTAATATTTCCACTAGAGGTAGACCAACAAGAAATGTTGGAAATGTGAGTGGTAGTCGAGGGGCGACAAAGGACTCCGCTATGAGATCCGAGGCCAGAGCACCTGCTAGAGCCTACGCTATTCGGGCTAGTGAAGAAGCTTCATCTCCAGATGTTATTAACAGTATTTTCACTCTCTATGATACTAATGTAATTGAATTGATAGATCCAGGATCAACTCATTCTTATATATGTATGAATTTAGTAACTAGTAAGACTTTGCCTGTAGAGTCTACTGAATTTGTGTTTAGAATATCGAACCCCTTAGGCAAATATGTCTTGGTTGACAAAGTCTGCAAGAATTGTTCGTTAATGAATCGAGATTTCTGTTTTCCTGCTAATTTGATGTTGTTGCAATTCGATGAATTTGATGTGATTTTGGGTATGGATTGGCTAACGATGCATGATGCTATAGTGAATTGTAGACGAAAGATAATTAAACTGAAATGTCAGAATAATGAGATTATTAGAATTGAATCTGATGATCTGAATAGTTTGTCAGTTGTGATCTTGTCTATGTTAGCTCAGAGATTTGTGAGAAAGGGGTATGAAGTTTATCTTGCTTATGTACTTGATACGAAAGTGACAGAAACAAAGATTGAATTAGTACCAGTTGTGTGCGAGTATCCAGATGTATTTCCTGAAGAGTTATCGGGTTTACCACTTATCAAAGAGGTTGAGTTTGGTATTGATCTAATACCGGGAACAACGTCGATATCGATAGCTCCGTACAGATTGGCTCTGACAGAGTTAAAAGAACTGAAAGCTTAGTTGCAAGAATTGACAAATAGAGGTTTTGCTAGACCGAGTTTCTCTCATTGGTGTGCACCAATATTATTTGTGAAGAAAAAAGATGGCACGATGAGAATCTGTATAGACTATCGACAGCTCAACAAAGTGACGATCAAGAATGAATACCTTTTGCCACGAATAGATTATTTATTTGATCAGTTAAAAGGGGCAACAGTGTTTTTGAAAATTGATTTGAGATCGGGTTATTACCAGTTGCGAGTTAAAGACTCAGATGTACCAAAGACTGCATTTAGAATAAGGTGTGAACACTATGAATTTCTTGTTATGCCTTTCGGACTAACAAATGCACCTGCTATTTTTATAGACTTGATGAATCGAATTTTCAGGCCGTACTTAGACCGATTCATAGTTGTGTTTATTAATGATATTTTGACTTACTCTCATGATGAATCTGAGCATGCCGAGCATTTGAGAATCATGTTACAAACTTTGAGAGATAAATAATTGTTTGCAAAGTTCAGCAAATGTGAGTTTTGGCTACGAGAGGTTGGTTTTCTAGGACATATAGTTTTAGCCGTGGGTATCCCTGTTGACCTAAGCAAAATTTCTGCGATTATAGATTGGAAGCCTCCGAGAAATGTATCCGAATTCCGTAGTTTTCTAGGACTAGCCGGCTATTATAGACGATTTGTGAAAGGCTTCTCGATGATTGCACTCCAATGACTCGATTGCTTCAAAATGATGTTAAATTTAAGTGGTTAGAAAAGTGTCAGTAGAGCTTCGAACAGTTGAAAGCATTATTGACAGAGGCACCAGTGTTAGTTCAACCTGAGTCGAGTTTCGTAGTTTTTAGTGATGCATCGTTAAATGGCTTAGGTTGTGTTTTGATGTAGGAAGGCAAAGTTGTAGCTTATGCCTCAAGACAATTGAAGCCACACGAAAAGGATTATCCGACGCACGATTTAGAGTTAGCCGCGATAGTATTCGCATTGAAAATTTGGCGTCATTACTTATTTGGTGAGAAATTCCATATTTATACCGATTACAAAAGCTTGAAATATCTGATGACTCAGAAAGGTTTGAATTTGCGACAGCGGAGATGGTTAGAATTGCTAAAAGACTATGAATTAGTGATTGGCTATCATCAGGGGAAAGCGAACGTAGTTGCTGATGCTTTGAGTCGAAAGTCCTTATTTGTTTTACGTACTTTAAACACACAATTAGCTTTCTTTAACGACAGTTTGATAGTAGCTAAATTGAAAACGAGACCGTTATTTTTACAGCAGATTTATGAGGCTCAAAAATTTGATAATTAATTACAAGCAAAACAAGCTCAGTGTGAGTCGACTTCTTATTTAGAGTTTCGAATAAGGCCTGATGACTGTTTAATGTTTCGTGATAGAATATGTGTACCAAAAAATTCTGAGCTCATTTGGAAGATTCTAAACGAAGCACACAATAGTTATTTATCAGTACATCCAGGAAGAACGAAAATGTATAACAATTTAAAACAACATTATTGGTGGCACGACATGAAGGGAGATATCTTAGAATTTGTTTCGAAATGTTTGATTTGTCAACAAGTCAAAGCTGAACATCAGGTACCATCGGGTTTGCTACAGCCTATTTTGATTCCCGAGTGGAAATAAGATAGAGTAGCTATGGATTTTGTATCGGGTTTGCACTTATCTCTGAAAAAGAAAGATGCAATTTGGGTTATTTTTAACAGATTGACGAAATTAGCTTATTTCATTTTGATACGTACATAATTTTCGCTTCATAAATTAGCTGAGTTGTGAGTTGTTTTCCAAAATTGTGAGATTACATGATGTTCCCCTATCTATTATTTCGGATACAAATCCAAGGTTTACTTCGCGATTTTGGAAGAAATTGCAAGAAGTTTTGGGTTCAAAACTGCATTTTAGCACTCCATTTCACTCACAAACGGATGGTCAATTCGAACAAATTATTCAGATACTTGAGGATATGTTGCGTTGTTGCATTCTTGAGTTTGAAGGCAGCTGGGAGAAATATCTATCGCTGATTGAATTTGCTTGCAATAATAGCTTCCAATCGAGTATAAATATGGCACCGTACGAAAGCTTTATACGGTCAAAAATGTCGAACACCTTTTTACTGGAGTGAGCTCAGCGAAAATAAGATTCACGGGTTGATCTGATCAGAGAGATTGAAGAAAAAGTGAAAGTAATTCGCGATAATTTGAAAGTAGCTTCGGATCGACAGAAATTGTACGCAGACTTGAAACGGAAAGATATTGAGTTCCAGATAGAGGATAAAGTGTTTTTAAAAGTGTTGACATGGAAAAAAGTATTGCGGTTTGGTCGGAAAGGAAAATTGAGTCCGCGATTCATTGGACCATATGAGATTACTGAGCGAGTTGGGCCAATGGCATATCGACTATCTTTACCGTCTGAGTTAGAGAAAATACATAGTGTGTTTCATGTGTCAATGCTTCAACGATACTGATCCGACCTTTCACATGTCATTTCCCCGACCGAGGTTGAAATTTAGTTTGATATGCCATATACTGAAGAACCGATTCGAATTTTAGCTCATAAGATCAAAGAGCTGAGAAATAAGAAAATTACATTAGTGAAAGTATTATGGCATCGACACGGGGTTGAAGAAGCTACATGGGAACCTGAGGATGCTATGAGAAAACAATACCAAAACCTATTCATTGGTAAGATTTTCGAGGATGAAAATCCCTAAGGGGGGAGAGTTGTAATAGCCTGGTTTTAGCTAAATCAGAACAGAGGTTTCAGAACCACAAATCCAATGTCAGAAAATTATTTTAATATTATTTTTGGTATTTACAGCATGTTATTTGATATGTGTGAAAATTTTGTGAGCTAATTTTACTATTTAAATGGTTAATTTGGTAAAAAGGACTAAATGGCGTAAATTGCAAAAATGTTGTTCTATTAGCTAATGATGTCAAATAGCCACAGAAATTTGAAGTTTAGGTCCTTAAGTGGTAAATATACCATTAGTTGGTTAATGGATGTTAATGGTTTGGCATAAATGAAATTTTGTATTAATTTTAAGGTTAAAATGGTAAAATAGTTAATAAATGTTATATTCATAAAAACAAAGTGAATTTTTGTCCATCATTTCTCTCTTTTGGCTGAATATTGATGAAGAAGAAAGCCTTTGATTGAGTTTTAGGGTTCGACACTTGCAAGGTTAATTGGTAAGTGTTTTGAGCTCGATTTTGATGATTTCTATGTTTTTGAGATCGTTGCTTCGTATTCTAGCTGGCCCATACCTTTAATTTTGAAACTATTAAAGGTTTTGAAAGATGTCATTGTTGAATCTATGTGTTCTTTGATTTTTAATTTTTAAATATGAAAGCTTAATGATAGATTTTCATGTTTTGTAAAGTGATTTTTGATGAAAATGTATAATAGGGATTAAATTGTGAGATGTGCAAATTGTGTGGTTGAAATGTGAAATAAATGAAAGTTTTGGGCTGCTAGGGACCTATATATAATTCGACCAATTATGGATTTTGTTGAATTGTGTGAATTTTGTGTATTTGTGAAATAGGGACTAAATTGATTAAATGCGAGAGTTTAGGGGCTAATGTGTAAAAATGCTCAAATGTATGTTTTGGACTAAATTGAATGAATGGTTGATTAAATAAGTTAATTTTAAAAATATTTAGATTAAGAAAGGATAAATATAGACTTGGATCGAGGAAAAGATAACGTTATCGACTAATCAACTCGATTCGCCGTTTTAACATCTGAGGTAAGTTCGTATGATATAATTTTATTTCAAATGTATTTTATGTGCTTTGATATAGCATGAATTGTGGTTATGTGATTATGGACAAGTTCAAAAATGATTCGACGAAGATTTGACAGTTGGAATCTCAGTTGAACCTTAGGAATAGTTTAGGATGCTATTGACATGTCATTAGGGATATCTTGAGTTGGCTTCGGGCCATGATTTAGCACTTCGGGTGCGAGATAAACCGATTTGGCTTCGGGCCATGCATATCGGCTGATTTGGCTTCGGGCCATGATATTAGTATTTTGGATAAGATACCTTGATTTGGCTTCGGGCTATGGTATAGGTACTTATCGTGTGAGACCCTTGAGTATCCGATTTCTATTCTGAATGGTTCAATGGGTAAATGAAAGACGAGAACGTATATGAGATTGGTACAAGATGGTACAGGTATGTGAATAAACCATTTTAGATTTGAATCGAAGAAATGATGATGAGAGTATATAGTTTTGTGAATGAGTACTTGAAAGGTTTGATAGTTAATGAATGTTACATATTGATTAATGTTTATGTGATTGCATTAAGTTTATCTCATACGAGCTTGCTAAGCTTAAAAGCTTACTTCGTGTTATTTTTCTATGTTTTATAGTGAATCAAGGCTAGCTCAGATCCAAGAGCCGTCGGGAACATCATCGCACTATCAAACATCAAAGTTGGTACTTTTGAATTATACAATTATGGTATATGGCATGTATAGGCTAGATGTGGTATTTTGGCTGTGATTATAGCCATGAGATTTGGCTTGTAAATAATGTTAATATTGGTGTGTGTTTAGCTATTTGGAATGGCTTGTAAATGTATATGTTTTGGTTGGTATATATAGCCATAAGTGATGGCTTATTTTGGTATGTTTTGGTATGAAAGTGGTTATGGTTTTATAGATGTTCAAATGGTTAATTGATTTGTAGAGTATAAATGCTTGAGAAATGCCTTGATGAAATATGATTTTAGATGTTGTGATGGTTATTTAAAGGATAAGTTATATATGTGTTAATTATAATAAATGAGCCATATTGTTTGATATTGTTTTGGCATGTATTTGACTAAGTAAATGGTAGTGATTTGAGAATTGGAATAGATGAAATTATAATGGTATGAATTGTGCATTTGGTTGATGATTTTGGCTGCCTAATTGTATAATGAAATGGTACCATTTTGCCTTGTGTAGGAACTTTGAAGTTGGGGTAGCAAATTGGCCTTGCAAATGGTCTATTTTTGTCCACACGGGCGCGTGCCCAGCCGTGTGTGACACACGGTCATGTTACACGGCCGTGTGTCCCCTGGTGTTGAAATTGAATTGAAGTCAGTATGCTCCACACGGTCTCACACACGGGCGTGTGAATGGCCGTATGGTACAAGTTAGTATACCCTCTAATTGGCACACGGCCTAGCACATGGGCGTGTGACTTGGACGTGTTGCATAAGTCAGTACACCCTACAGATTTGGCACAACCTAGATACACAGGCGTGTGGTCAGCCGTGTAACCCAAGTCAGTATGTATGCCCTGTTTCTACACGGCCTGAGACACAAACGTGTCTGGAGCCGTGTGAGGCACATGGCCTATTCACACGAGCGTGTGACGCCTGTATGGTTGAAATTTTTCTAAGTTTCCAAAATTTTTATATGTTATCGATTTAGTCCCGAACCACTTCTAAAGCTTGTTTCAGGCCTCGTAGGCCCTTATAAGTTACATTGTAATTGTGTTGAATGATTTATGGGAATGAATGCTTTATGTTTGATAAATGTATGTTATATATTGTGATTGATTGGTAATACCTCGTAACCCTACTCCAGCGATAGATACTGGTTAGGGGTGTTACAATCAATAATTCAATTTAACAGAAATTTATAAACATTTAATATGATTAAACAACTCAATAATATAAATAGTACAAAATGTGAAATTTAATTTAATAATATAAAGAGTAGATATAAATAAAATTATTACTATTTAGGTTTAGAGATTTGTTTGGATAATTTTTTATTTGAGGGTAAAGGGTGAAAAGTAAAAATTTAGGGGGAAAATAAAAAGTTTTGAAGATTGGGGGAGTAAAATTTTGGAGGGAAAATATTAAAAAAAGTTGCGGGGAAAATAGGTTTAGGGTAGATGGGGAGTGGGATGGGAGGAGAGTAAAAGTTTTGAGGGGGAAGTGGGGGGGGGGAGGAGTTAAAGTATTGGGGGAAAGTAAAAAGATTTGAGGTAAAAATATAAAAATTATAGTTTGGTATTCGGTTTATTCAAATTATTCAAACTCGAAATTTGAAAAAAAAAATCGAGTTGCCTTGAATAACTAGATTCGTTTAACTTGAAATTCAAAATTTTTTCGATTTTTTCGAGTTGAATCAAGTTTTGCTCACCCCTATTTGTGACCAATTGATCATGTGTAGAGGTAGCATGGGCCGAGCCGGGCCTGACTAAAAATTTAGGCCAGTTTGCCAGGCCCAGGCCCAGCCTGACCCGAAAAATGGGCTTAAAATTTTGCCTAAGCCCAACCCAGATAAAAATGCTAAAACCCAGGCTCGACCCAGCCCGCCCATATTAATTTTATTATTATTTATATAGTTTTAAAATATATATAATACATTAAAAATACTAAAAACACTAAAATAAATATTTCCCAACAAATTAAAAATAAATTTTAAAAAATATGTATACTTAAATAACACTAAGATAGATGCAACTTAACAAGCAACTGTCTCTAAAATAATAACAAAATTAATAAATGTATTTAAAATAATAACAAAATTAAAAATAAAATAAGTTTTATACAATATCCAAACAATAACAACAAAATAGTAGCAACATAATAGCAAAATGGTAACAAAATAGGGAGAAAATAACAAAAAAAAATCAGATTTTTTTGTCCTTTAGTGAATTCGGCCTTATTTTTTTATCCAAGCCCATTTTTCGAGCTTATATTTTTATCCAAATCCTCCCACATTTCGGGATGGCCTTCAAGCCGGGCCGAGTGGCCCGACCCATGCTCACCTCTAATCATGTGTTTACTTTCCTAAAAAATAGCCGAATTTTTACTGTAAAAAAAATTAGAAATGAATTTTTATATAATTTTTAAGATATGTTCTAAATTTGGGTTCTTATAAAATTTTAAAAAATTTATATTGTCAAACAATTAAAATTTATATATTTGTAATATACACTATGATAAATTTTCAGAAATTGAAAAATAAAATTCAAAAATTATTTTGAATTTTATATTTCTTTTTGCTACATATGCAAAAAGATAATGGACTGCTTATGTGACTTTTATGACATACGTCACTATGTGAGTAAGCAGCCAACGTGTGAAAAAAAATTTAGAAGCACAAAGTATCATTTCTCATAAAAATAAAGGATTAATGGTATTTTTGGTATTCCAACTTTTTTAAAAAAATCAATTGAGCTCTTACGAACTTTTTGCATCCAGTTGAATATCTGAATTAACAAAATTGGCCAACTCTTTTACTAACATTGATCATGTTTAAAGGTAATGTTGATGTGATCATTAACAAATACTACATCAACATCGTTTGCTGGCATAACAATATTATATCATCACTAATTGTTGACGTGATAGTGTCACATCAATAAAAGTATAAATATAAATTATTATAAATTATTTTTTAAATAATATACAATGAATCTAAATAAATGAGTATTTAAATTTAAAAATAAATTTATTAAAAATCATAAGAAATTAGAAAAAAAATATAATTTATAGAAATAGTTAGAAACTAATTAAAAACCATAAAATTTTATTAAAACATAAATTAAATATTTTATAAATATTATTTCTCATTTTTATTAAATTATTTAAGTAATATAACTTATCTGTAAGTATATCAAACATTGAAATATTTTTTTTCTCATTTAAACTATTGAAAGTTTATTGTTTTTTTTTCTTCTTTTATAATTCTAAAATGAATTTAGATAAATGGGTGTTTCAATTCAACTGAATATGGACAAATGTGTATCCAGATTCATTGTATATTATTTTAAAAATAATTTTAAAATATTTTTTTATTTTTGTTAATTTGGCATTACCAAATCAACAATGGCTGATGATGTGGCATTGCCACATCAACTTTTGGTGATACATGGCAAATGATTTTAATTATTATACAAGCAGTGTTGTGTTATTGACAAGTGTATATATGATATAGTAAAAAAAAATTTAAAATTTCGATCGAGATTATGATAATGTACTGTTCAAACGAATAGTCTTGAAGTGGCTAATGCCATATAGGAGGGACTCATAGGAGGATCTAACTCGGCCCTAATTTAGAGGATTCTTCAACGATTTTCTCAGTTTCAACATTAGAGTATCTGACATATCCCTAGAGAAGAGAACCAAGAAGTTGATAAACTGACTAAGTCAACTCATTTGGATTGTCAAGGACTATAAGTTTTTGAAGTATCCTCGTTAGGGGGATTGGGTTTTGTATTTTTTTATTCTTTCTTTGTCACAATAAAAATAAAAATAAAAATATCAATAAAATAGAAACAATATGCTTACTTGTAGCCAATAGGGTACTAAATACTTTGGTTCATGTGTCAGTTTAGTTTCTGATTTCACATGTATTGTATGTGATTTTATGTATTTATTTAAAATTTAAAGAGTGGAAGGGCCGTCGCTCAACGGATAAAAGTTACTCTAGGGATAACAGGCTGATCTTCCCCAAGAGCTCACATCGACGGGAAGGTTTGGCAAGAAAAATATAATTTTACTAATTGATTGGGTTAAGTTTTAATAAAAGTAAATTAAAATGCAACAAACTAAAATAAATAATAAAAATAGGATTTGGAGGACTATAGGGTACATTATTTAAAATTTCTAAAGTATTAGATTAAGATAATCTAGTGATTTAATTAATCCAAAAGTCTTATTTAAAATCTAAATAATAATCCTAATTAACTCATTAGTATCACCTATTGATTATAAAAATTTTAGTATCACCTATTGATTATAAAAATTTTAAGTTATTATCACTAAATTATCATCCTAATGTACATATATATTAAATTAATCTATCTAAACTATTAAAAACTAACACCCTATTTAGCAATTGACTTATAGCTAATTGTAGTGGTTGGTTTGATTAGCTGATTCGATTAGATGTTTATGTCAAAGTGTTTGGTAAAACTTAGCTGATAGCTGAAAGTTGATATGTGCAAAATGACAAATAAATGCATGTCACATTTTATTATTAAATATTTATTTGTTTATAATACTTTAGTCTTTATTAAGTGAAATTATTGAAATAAAACATTATTATCAAGGAATTAAAACATCCATTACGGAAATTAATTAGTGAATATTTTTGAAAATATAAATATAATTGTAAACTATAATCTTTGTGATAATTATGTCAAGTTCTTAGTATGTAAATTAGTGATAATTATGTCACATTTTAAATAAATTTGTCAAGTAGTATATTTCGATTAATATAAAATTGCATAAGAAATCATTTTACACAAGTAAATTGAAAATAAATTAAGAGTACATAAATATTCAAGAAATAGATACGTGTGACAAATGGAGTAATTTTTGAGCAAGCATGATCAGATATGTCATTCTACATATCTTATTTATAATCCACTGTGAAAAATATTGTCTATCTCAGCGTTTTTTGTTTTAGAAGTTTTAGCTCAACAAGCTCTTTTAAATCTCCATTCACCAAACACTACAATGAGAGATTTGATTACCTAATCTTCCATTTGTGCCCAAATCAAATAAAAAAAAAACTCAAAACTCTGTTTACCAAACTCCCCTAAAACTTCCTATTCTTTAAATTAAAGTAAACTAAAAATTCTAATAATCCTAAAAAAAAAAAAAAACTCTAATTTAATCGATTACGATTCTTAATTATCCAAAAAAACCCAATTAAAACTTCCTCACGTCATTTTTTTTATTTTTTCTTTATTTTTCCATTAATTCTCATTTATAAATATGATGAATATTTTTATCAAATAAATTTAGTTAGCCAAATATCTTTTTAAAATAAAATTTAACATATCTTCATAAAGAATAAAAAATATTACCAATTAAAACTTCCTCAAGTCACTTTCTTTTGTAATTTTTTTTCTTTGTTTTGTCATTAATTATCATTTATAATGTAACATCCCAAATCCGATCTAGACGTTATAGACAAATCTTGAGTTGTTACTTAATATGATTGAAAACTTAGTTTTTTGAGTAAATGAAATTTCATCATAAACATTCAAAATCTCAATTTTATTCAAAATCATTTCTTATCGTTCTAATTACTAAAAAGGTTGCTTGGTGTATATTTTATAAATTTCGCAATGAAAGACTCCTTAAAAAGCAATATTTGAGAAACACAATTCAATGTTTGAAAACCATTAATTTGCACAAAAGGGAATTCCGTCAATTAAACGTTTAAGTGGTATTAAGCTAAATACGAAAGCAAAGTTCTAAATCCCAAAATAGTCCAAAATGTCCAGAGAGTCCAAATTTTACAAAACTCTCAAATCAAAATTTTGAATAAGTCAGATTAAAGAAAATACGATATTACCCGAGCTCCCAATTGCACCGATTCATCTAAGTCCGAGGATTACCTGAAAGTAATAGTCAAACAGAATATGAGTTTTCGAAACTCAGTGTGTAACAAATAATTCAAACAAATAATTATTATCAGACAGAATCTTAACATAGCAATACAGGTACAGATATACATTTCTTATCCCCAACCACTACACGTACCATCTCCGTTCATCCCAACACACCATATTGAGTTTGAAACACCCATCCAACCCTAAACACCACTTAATATCGTTACGACACTTATAGAGTATTTGCAATTGTGCTGCCAGTATAGTGGATGAGATGTTGTCTTTCACAGAAACACATCCTCCAGATAATACAACCCACCCCAAATGCATTCATAAATCAGAACAAAAACCTTACATGTATGACATATCAGATAGTAGACATATACATGGCATTTTCCGAGTTACTCAGTTTGTCACAAATTTTACTTATCATATGACACCTTAAACATATAACAGAATTAATACTAGCAGATGACTGGATTTCATGTTTTACAGTCTATTTGATTACATACTAACCCCACGGAAGGCCTATGGTCGATTAGAACGATGTGTACGGCCCTAGGAAAAAATTTAGTATTTTGGGCCTACATTGCCCAAATAGCCAGCCCGTGTGGCCCATATGGCTTGGCACACGGCCTCACACACACCCGTGTGGCCCACACGACCCAAATAACCCAGACCGTGTGTCACACATGATCCAGCACACGGCCCGTCACACGACCGTGTGTCGCACACGACCTACCACACGAACGTGTGTCGACAATGTTGTTTTTAAACTTTCGTCGTTCAGTGTTTTTCGGGTTTTTCGTTACACACTTAATTTGATTTTGACGCGAATGCAACCACTAAACCTCCTAGACCAAAAAACAAGATTTACTCAACTAATTAAGCCACAATTCTTCAATTATTCCAAGAACCCACTTGAACAAAATATGAATAATGGCATTACTAAAACTAGAATTAACCCTCACCCAAAAATCAACAATAGTCCTAACATAATTATACCGCAGGAGGAAAATTTCGAGTTCCTTGATCACCACCTAACAACAAAAATCCGCAAGACTAATCCACGTTTTAAAACAAAAACCACTCATAAGCTTAATCAAGAGATTAACCAACCACTTACTCTTAAATACCCCTAAAATCAGATTCGTAATAGCAACAATAATTGCACCACACCACCCGCGAGAGAAAGAACCAATCAATTGGAACAAAAGCAAAGACCAATTGAAACAAAAGTCAAAATTCAAGAAAAAGGCAAGGAGCCTTTTCTTCTGTTTTTTTTCCTTTACTGGAAGTGCCAAAAAAATCACAGGAATAGGCAATTGAACATGAGAAAAAAAAGGTGAAAAGTGGGAAACAAAACCTTTTAATTTAATTAATATTTTTCTAAAAATAAAAATAAAAATAAAATAAAATAAAACAAAAACAAAATCCCAACCATCCACTACTCTCAAAAGCAAAGACCAATTGAAACAAAAGCCAAAATTCAAGAAAAAGGAAAGGAGCCTTTTTTTATTTTTTCCTTTACTGGAAGAGCCAAAAATATCACAGGAACAATGGAACGTGAGAAAGAAAACGTGAAAAGTGGGAAACAAAACCTTTTAATTTAATTAATATTTTTTTAAAATAAAAATAAAATCCCAACATAAACGGTAAAAATTATTGTCATATCACTCACAAAGGAACTCAAACCTCATACCTACAACACACACTCCACACCTTTAACCACTAAAATAGATTCTAAAGTATATGACAAAAATCTAACAAATCATGTATATGAATTTTTGCGGCCATACATCTAAATATGAATTTTTTTTATCAAATAAATTTAATTTGCCAAATATTTAAAAAAATTAAATTCTTATTCATAAATGTGATAAATCTTTATAAATATTAAACAATATAAAATTTGTTTAAAATTATAAATTCAATAATATAATAAACAATAAAAGATATATTAGTCGGCTTAAAATTTTTACCGAACTCGTGTTTATATACATAATATTATAAAATTATAGATATGGATAACATAAGATTATTTTATATTATTATTATATTTATGTAGTAATAATTTTTTGACATCTTATAAACTAATAATTAAACATGATAATTCATATATAATTGTAATACAATGGCTTTTAGACACGATAGAATTACGTAGGGGAAGAGTGCGAAGTTTACTACAGGAGTTTTGCATCTATACTTTTCCATTTTGTTATCTTTTTCTATTGCTTTGAATTGAGCTTGGTTTGGTCGATGTTTCCTAGTGGGTGATCTTTCTAATCCTATAGTGGGAATTAGCCAATGTTGACTCCTTTTTTGTTGCTATCTAGATTTAAAGACCGAAAGCAACACGCTACCAAGGTGTTTGAAGAATTTTCAATGCATGAATGAAGCTACAGTTGTACGATCTACTTCTATAAATGGACGACCTTCTTGATGATTTCATCTACTCACAACTCTTTTTTCTTTCCAACAAGTCTCTCCAATGGTGGGTGAAGCAAAGTTGATAGAAAATAGGGTGGAAAAACCCGTATCCACAGATGATTTATTTCGTTTTATTAAATCAGTCATTTCCGATGAACAACAAGAAGAAACAGGCCCATTTTACGTGCTGGATTTGGGTGCTACGAGGTCCCTAGTCGAGACATGGTTCCATAATCTTCCCATGGTTCAACCTTTCTATGCAGTCAAATCCAACCCTAACCCTGCTTTCCTCAAAGAAATGGCAGCTCTCGGCACGGGCTTTGACTGTGCAAGCCTTCCTGAGATTGAAACCATTTTATCGCTTGGGGTTTCGCCTGATCGAATCGTTTTCGCAAACACATGCAAACCCGAGTCTCACATCAAGTATGCAGCTAAAGTTGGCGTTAACTTAGCCACTTTCGACTCCAACTGTGAGCTCGAAAAGATAAAAAAGTGGCACCCGAAATGTGAACTGTTGATCCGAATCAAAGTCCCGGAAGCCAGTGGTTCAGCATTCATGTTCGGTTCCAAATTCGGTGCACTCCCTGAGGAAATTGTTCCCCTTCTGAAAGCTGCTCAAGAAGCGAAGCTCCGAGTTGTCGGAGTCTCGTTTCATATTGGGACTGGAGCAATTAACTTCCATTCAATCCAAGGTGCCATCGAAGCAGCTAAAACAACGTTCGACTTTGCAGCTCAACTTGGGCCACCTAAAATGCATATCTTAGACATCGGTGGAGGCTTCACATCAGGTCCAAAGTTTACCGATGCAGCCTCCGCCGTGAAAATTGCTTTACAAAAATATTTCCCTGGTGAGCTAGCTGATAGTAGCTTAAAAATCATTGCGGAACCTGGTTACTTCTTTGCTAATTCGCCATTTACATTAGCGACAAGCATAATAGGCAAACGAGAAAGGAGAGACGTTAAAGAGTACTGGATTAACGATGGAGCTTGGGGGTCTATGAACATTTTGAAGGACGATCATGACGAAGTGATTTGCACTCCTCTCACCATAAAAAATCCCACATGCGAAGGGCTGAAACCATGGAATTCAACAGTTTTTGGACCAACATGTGATCCAAATGATACAGTTTTGAAGGGTTTCAAGTTACCAGAACTAGACGTGAATGATTGGTTGGTATTTCATAACATGGGGGCTTATACTTCATCACGTGGGAACGATTTCAATGGCTTCAAAACCTCAGCTATTCCAACTTATATCCTGGCTCTTATGCCACCCCTAAAACAAGAAAAATAAGTGGTGTGGGCTAATTTGCTTGCCAACTAATATCTTCTTGCAATCATGATCCGATCAACGATAATTTAGCTTATGAAATAATGTCGTATCTTACCATAATCAAGTTGTATGCAATCAACTTGTCATATGTTGCCACTAGATCCATTCAAGCAATGAGCTCTTTAATTAACCTTATATATGTATATATACATATATATATATATAATTTAAGAATTTTTATTTTTTTATATAAAATTTAGAAAAATACGCCTTTCAACTAAAGTATATTTATTTTTATATTAGTTTTTTAAAATATATTAATTTTATATATATTTTCCAATGAGCTATACTCTAATATAAATTATGGATGTTGAATAACTATTTTACTGATACAGAATATTTTAAATTATTTTCTTGATCAATGTAGAAAAACGTTAGATCACGTGTATAATGTGAACATTTATGTTACTAAATCATCAACTGCTTTATATGAGCAAGCAGATATATAAATATTTATATAGATAGGTATTTATATATATAATTTTTTTTATTGTGTCGGTGCCCGATAATCCAATCCGAAAATGATTAATAATCTATTTAGCCATTATTAAACTAGTTACTAACCTTTGCACCTTTTTTAGTTTAGTCCTTTTTCCTAAATTAACTATCTAAACACTAAAATTCTTGCACCAAATTTTAATAAGACTTTAGTGACTCTATAAATATTCTAAAAATAATATTTACAAATCGACACGACGAAAATTTGTGGTCCTGAAACCACTATTCCGTCACCACTGAAAATCAGGCTGTTACAAAATTACTCTTCAAATAATATAAATTACTACGTAAAACAATGGTGTTTTCATTATTACTAAATTAAGTTTGTATTCGAATGATCAACCCAATTAAGTGTTTAATATATAGTATAGATTTTAATAAACAAATATCTTGTTGAAACAAAATGTAAACTAAATAAGAAATTATGTTAAGGCTGCACTCGTGATATTTAAAATTTCATTAGAAATAATTATCAGTATAAATTCTTTTAAGGTTTAATGATTTATTTTCCCTCCAACTTTACAAAAAAAAATTATTTTAGTCCTTTAGTTAATTTTTTTTTCTATTTTATCCCTTAAACTTGCGTTGTTAGTCAAATCACACCAAAATGGAGGGAAAAGTTAATGCTTGTTAACTTTGTTGACGTGGCAGATACGTGGATGCCATATCAACAATTAATTAACAAAAATAAAGAATTATTAAAAGTATTAATGTAACATCCCCACCCCAGCCTAGATGTTATGGCCAAGTCCAGAGAGCTACATTAAACCATTTCTAGAAAGTCCAATTTTTAATAACGAAGTTCAAATGATTCGGAACCATATAAAGAATCATGGACAATCAGAAAATCCAATCATTAAAAACATCAATCTTAAAAAGTACTAACGATGAAAATATTGAAAACATAGCAAGGTAATTAAGTAGAATGACCGAGCTCCCGATACACCGACCCGATCAAGTCTGTGGGTTACCTGAAATCCAAACATATAACTAGATGAGTTTATAACTTAGTGTGTGTAACTTATGAATACAATCAACATAATTATATATATCCCAATTAGGTGTTCAATTTCTCTTTATTTAGAAAATTCTCAAATCTGAATACAGAGTCGAAAACAGAGGATATCCGTTATAGTTGCAGAATAGATCGGATACAAATGGAGAACAGATCAGATACAAATGCAAAATAAATTAGATACGGAACAGATCATATATAGATGCAAATTCCTACCCATATCCGCTACACACCATCTCCGACCATCTCAACACACCATATAGGGTATCTAGTACCTATCTAGCCCTATACACCACTTTGTGACAATGTGTTACATTTCAGAATTTTTTGTAGTCAAGCTACCAAATCAGTATGCGATAACTCGCCAAAATCACATATAAGTTTGTCGCTTCGCCACTAAGCTCGACAGATTATTAAACTGCCACACTTCCTCCTTTTCACAATCTCAACTGTAACAGTCTAATTTCAGTAGTGTCGAAACAGTGATTCGAGATTACTAAATCCGACAAATGAGTAGAAAATATTATTAATTTAGTGAGTATAAGTTAAATGTGAAGTTAGGAAAAATTTTGAAATAGTGAATAGTGTATAAATATATATATATATATTAAAATAATTAGAATAAAAAATGAGGTATCGAGACCTCAAAAATTTTAAATCGAGCCATAAATATTTTTATAAATATTTATAGAGTGTTAATAAGTTAGTATTAAAGTTTCGTCAAGAAATTTTAAAGTACTGATAGCTAATTAAATAAAAAGGACTAAATTGAAAATTGTGTAAAAGTTGCTAAAATGATTAAATAGCTCAATTGATAAATGAGGAAGGACCTAAAGTGCAAATAAGCCCAAATGAGATATTTTGGGCTGCAATAGCTGAGAAAAATCAGAAAATGGGTGAAATAAGGGCAAAATTGGAAAATTGCCAAAATTAACTAAATAAAAATGGGACTAAATTGGAATATCTAGAATTCTCTTCATTTCTCTTCATATTCATCAGCTGAAAAATAGCCATGGAGGAGGCTCAAGCTGGTTTTCATACTCTAGCTTCATTTAAGTCTAATTCTTGCTTTCTCCTTGAAATTTTTATGTTTTTGGACTTTTACAATTGGGTCCAACTTACTATTTCATTAGTTTTTAATTTCATGACTAATTTTTGAAGTTTTTATGGATGAGTACTGGAAGCATATGATGAATAAACATAGAATTGAAGCTTTAATTTTGATATATGGTGATTTTATCAAGTAAAATTGATGAAAATTGGTTTAGGACCTAATTGTGAAAGAGTTTGGAATTAAGGTCTAGTGTTAAAGTTCTGGTTTTCAAGGGTTATGAAGTAGTTTAAAATGATGGAATAAAGTATTAAATGAGAAAAATTATCTCAATTGAGGAGTTAATTGAGCAAGGATTGAATTGTATGAACTATAAAATTTGGGGCTAAATGGAAATCAATATTTTTTAACTAAAACTGTTTTGGGCAGCAGCAGTAGTCTAACTTTGAAAAATCACCAAAAATTGTAGAAATCGAATTATAGGATAAATAAAATATTAAATTAAATCTTATTGAGTCTAGTTTTTTATAAAATAAATTATGTAAGCAACGGAATTGTAAATCATGAGATACAATAACTTTTGTGAGACAAGGTCAGAATGATTTTGGGTTCCCCTGTTCTGAATTTGGAAAATCATAAAAAATTGGATAAAAATAATTATGGGCTTAAATTTATATGTTTAGAATCCTTAATGAGTCTATTTTCAATATAAATAAGTGGCAATATCATCCGAACCTCCTATGATGAGATAATTAATTCTTAGTGAAGAAGGATCGGAACTGTCAGACAGCAAAATAGGGGTAACTTTAAAGAATAAACTGTACTTATTGGCTAAACTAAAAATTCTTAAAATTTTATGGTAATAAGATATGCAAGTATAGTTTCAGGAAAAATTAGCGGATCTTGATTTTGAGTTCTGTAGCTTAAGATATAAATAATTTAGTGACTATGACGCAAATGGACAGTTTTGAATATACATATAAGTAAATAGTGAAATTATTGATACTGTTACTTGTTGCATGTTATATAAATTAAGGATGTGGAATGGAGAGGAGGAGGAGGAAAATATGTATGAATATTCAGCTAGCATGGCTAATTTGCATGTTTTAGGCTCATGTACTAAATTGAATAAAAGTAAAAATTTTATGGGCAATTTTGTAAAAATGTTAGAAATGACCAATTTGCATGAAATAGATTATTTTATTATTTAAAATTACAAAATTGAATGAAATTATTAATTAAGCTCAAGATCAGGGAAAAACATGTTTTAAGGATCAAATTGAAAAGTGTTGAAATTATGGAAAATTTTGATATTTTATATAATTCATGGGTTGTTATCAATTTGTTTGAGAATAACGGCTGGGAATAAGGATTAAATTGCAATTATTTTATTTTATTTTAACCTAAGGATGAAATCGTCATTAATTAAAAGTTTAGGGGTAAAATAATAATTTTGTTTAGAGTATTAATTGAATGTATTACAACATGAAATAAATGAAAACGATGATCAAATTTCTTTATAAAGATCCGGATAACTCGAATACGAGACTTGAACGTGGAAAAAAAAGATATCGGATTAATGAAATTATAAACATGTACAAGCAACGAGGTAAGTTATTGTAACTTGAATTGTATTTTTAAATGCATGAAATATCGATATAATGAATTACCTGATTTATGTTTATGAAGAAATGGCAAGAGAATGATATTTATCATGACATGTATGAACGTTAGATGAAATGAAATATCTGATGAATAAATCGGTAACTCCGGTAATGCTTCGTAACTCTATTCCGGTGACGGATTCGGGTTAGGGGCGTTACATCAACCCAATGCAGATTTAACAGATATCATATTTGAGTATATAGAAATACCAGTTCAAATAATATTATCGAGTGATGCGACTGAGAGGGAGAATATTGTGTTGCTCGGACATATATACTTCAGCTTATAGGGGGTACTTATGCTAGAATCCAACAATAGAGTCCACTTGATGTACTTGCCTTTAGTATCTGATTTGCAAGTTGTTACTATCTGATTTGCAAGTTGCCCGTTCATATAGTTGGGGGTCAGTAGTACTAGCGACATTGTATTGGGAGCTTTGCCGGGGGACAAAGCATAATACACAAGATATAGGTGGGTGCCTAGTACTGCTACAATCCTGGGCGTTATATAGGATGTCATTCCTAGCATCAGTGGGTCACCAAGTACACGTGTTCCCACTTGTTAATAGGTAAAAAAAATTAAAACTTGGATTAAGATTTTGTTTATGAAAATATGTTCTTAAGATTTTGCTATATTTTTTTAGATGGTATACTTGTCCAAATATCGAGAAGTTAGAAACACTTATTGTCTACCGACAGATGATCGAGGCACACGTCGAGGATGGGGTAGTTTATTTTCTTAAAATAAAATTATATTAAAGTCATGTAATTATTTTATTTATTTATTTATGTTGTTATACGTATTTTAATCATGCTACTCGTGTGGATGTCATATAGCACATCGAACATTACTTCTGTCATTCCTCTGTCAAAAGCATCCACGTACTCCCGTGATCAATTTATCAACAGTGGAGTGGTACAACGGGGACCAGGTGCTTTGTTAATTTGGGTGTCGTCAACATATTTCGGGTGTTCCTATACATTTGGGTGTTGATGATGATCGTTTTATGATTCAATAAACTAAACTACGATCACGACAAAGGCAAGCGCACCTATCGAATGGTAATATAGTTACAATGAGTCAGGAATATCGTATCCATGAGGACTAAAAGTACTAGTAATAACTATCTTTCTATTATTTAGCCTATAATTAACTGGATTTGTTTTAATCTAAAATTAACTAAACTAATTAACTAATGAACGCGACAGAGACTAAAGGAAATAATCGAATAAACCAATGATAAAGACAATACCCAAGGAAGAATCCACCTAGACTTCATTTGTTATTCTGATTCTGAATTAAACGATTTATTCACTTGTCTTGATCCGTAGAAATCCCTAAATTATGTTAATATCTCTTTCGAGACTAAGAACAACTGCATTTTAATACCAATCGATAAAACCTGCATTTTAATGTTTCATTGATTTTAAAAAAATACTATGAAATAAAAAAATAAGAAAATTAGCAATGTTAGTACTCGGGTTGCCTCCCGAGAAGCGCTTATTTAAAGTCTAAGCTCGACTTACCTCGTATTCACATGGTCACGGTGGATCACGGAGTCGAGACTACTCTTTTTTGCTGTCAATTTCTTTATTGAAATAAGGTTTAAGTTGAGTATTGTTTACCTTAAAAGTGTCGAAATGATAATGAGTTACCTCGACTATACCGTATGGAAAGTCATTGAGTACCATTAAAGAAGTTGCTCCGTTTGTGTTAAGCTCTGAAGTGAAAATTCGAAGGTCGGCTTCATCTAATAACACCTGGTCCCCTACCTTGAATTAGTTCGTCTCATCTTTATGCTTGTCATGGTTTTGTTTTGATTCGGCATTGTGTATTTTTGGTTTCTCCTTGTCATGTGTCCGCTATTCGTCTAGTTTATCGATCTGAAGCCTTCGTTCTTCATGAATTGTTCTAATATTATCGCATGAACTAGAATGTGGCTCATTTGTACTTCTCAAATTTTTTTCCTATAAAGAGGGTTGAACCACATGATTAGTCTTATTGTCAAGATTTAGAAAGTCACATTCATCACTCGATCTCATAACCGAATCACAAGCCTGAAAAGTGATTGTTTCGTCACCTACACGAAGCGTTAGTTCACCTGTACCAATATCTATGATAGTTCTAGCAGTTGCTAAAAAGGGTCAACTTAGAATTAAAGGTAAGTCACTATCCTCATCCATGTCTAGAACAACAAAGTCGACTGGGAATATAAATTTATCAATCTTAACAAGTACGTCCTCAACAATACCCCTAGAAAATCTAATAGTTTTGTCTACCAGTTGAATAATCATCCTAGTTTGTTTAGGTTTCCCAAGACCTAGTTGTTTAAACATCTTATAGGGCATGACATATATACTCGCCCCTAAATTGGCCAAAGCATTATCAATATTTAAACTACCAATTAAACAAGGAATAGTAAAACTCTCTAGATCTTTCAACTTGTTAGGTAGTTTGTTTTGTAGAATTGCTAAGCAAATTGCATTTAATTCCATATGCGACGAATCATCTAGCTTCCGTTTGTTTGCCAGAAGCTCCTTTAAAAATTTAACTGAGTTGGGCATTTGCGAAAGAGCTTCAATAAACGGTAAGTTAATATGTAATTTTTTTAAAAGGTTAAGAAATTTACAGAATTGTTCACCTGTGCGATCTTTCTTTGTCGCGTTGGGGTATGGCACACGAGATGTATTCTTTACTCACCGGTTTTTGTTCACTCTGGTTTTCATCCACCTTATCTTTACTTACCATGCTTTCTTGCCTTGGTTCTAGTTTGGACTCAACTAACCCTTCTTCATATCAAACAGTAATAGCATGGAGTTTCTCTCTTGGGTTAGTCTCGGTGTTGCTAGGCGGCTACCCTGTGGTTTTTTTGAGATCAGCTTAGCAAGCTGACCTATTTGATTCTCGAGCCCTTGAATCGCCGCTTGTTGATTTTTAAGCGCTGTTTCAGTATTTTGGAACCATGTTTCTGACACGGAGATGAATTTCGTTAGCATCTCCTTAAGGTTCGGCTTCTTCTCTTGTTGGTAAGGTGGTTGTTGAAAACCTGAAGGAGGTTGCGGTCTCTGATTACCTTGACCACCCCAAGAGAAGTTGGGATGGTTTCTCCAACCTGCATTGTAAGTATTACTATAGGGGTTATTCTGAGGTTTGGAATTGTTACCCATATAGTTGACTTGTTTGTTCGTAGTGCTAGGGTTGTAGGCTAGGCATTCTGGATTATTTATTCCTCTTTCACTTGTGTCACACTATATCACCGGATGTACCTACGTAGAAACACATAAACCATCAATTTTTTTATTTAATAGCTCTACCCGATTTGATAACATGGTGACCGTGTCAAGGTTGAAAACACCAGTGACTTTTGTCGGCTTTGTTCTCATGACTTGTCACTGTACAGCCAATTTTGGACCCAATACAGCAAAATAAATACCCCTAAACCCATTACCTACTAACCCATACCCAATTACCTATCAAGCTAACTACCCATTCAGCCCAATAATTAAACCCCCACAAGCCCATTTACACAAAACCCGGAGGCCCAAGAAGCCTAAAACCCAAGTACCCCATTAGTCAAACTAGGGTTTCAGAAAAACTGAAACCCTAGCCACCCTCTCCCCACTAGCCCACTTGCGCCGCACCTGCTCCTGACACCACCTTCTGATCAGCGCCGCTCCAGGGTCACCTCCGCCGCCTCAACGCCTGCAAGCAAGAAAATGAAGACAAGACAGTAATAATATAAAAACATTTGTAAAATGGGTATAAAAACCCGATTCAAAACAGAGGAGGGGGCTCTCTTTTTTCGGTTGTTCTTTTGTTTTCGAAAATCAATACAAAAAAGGATAGAAAGAATTCAAACACAGATCTAAGCATAAAAGAGAAGAACATAATCAAAACAGAAACAAAAAATCGAAAAACAGGATCAAAATCAGGAGCAAAAGGTGAATTTTTTATTTTTATTTTCGAAATCTTTTACACAAAGCGTTTTCTTTCATTTTTATTTATTTTGTGTACAAATATAAAATATAAGCATAAAATATTTAAAAAAAAAAAAGAGGAGAGTTTTACCTTTCCGGCCAGTGTAGTGTAGGGTGGGCTGTCGGCTGGCATGATGACGGCGTAGTTGAGGATCGGCGGCCCGGTCCCTCACCGGAAATCCCTCTCCCCTTTCTCCCCTCTCTCTCTTTCCCTTTCTTTTTTTCTCTGTTGCTGCTGCTAATGAAAACAAAACAAAAAAATTTTGATTTTATAAATTCTTAAAACGGCGCCGTTTGAAGAACCCCCAAACGCGCCCAAAACGGCGTCGTTTTGGGGGTAACCCGACGACCCGACCCAGGGAGGCCTAGGATCCGCGTGTTTTTGGACCAAGGGTCTATTTGCGCCCTTGGTCCTTCCGCTTTACGGACTTTCGCAATCAAGTTCTCTTGAGTTTTGCAATTTGGCCCTATAATTTTCAATGGATTTCAATTTAATCCCTTGCCCTACACTGCGTTTCGGACAATAGGGAATATTGCGCTTTTAATCCCCCAGAGTTGTCCGCGTGTTCCAATAGGCCATTCCTCTTTATTTTCTTTTTAAATTCGCCCCGCAATTCTATTTTTACTCCAATTTCGTCCTTTTTCGTTTATTTTTCCTTTTTTACATATTATTAATATTATTATTATTATCATTTTATTTATGTTATTTATCTTATTATTATTATTGTTATTAGTACTTTTATTATTAATGCATGTATATCATATATGTATGTATATATATGTTTATATATTCTATTATTATTTTTAATATTATTATTCTTAGTTGTTATTTATCTCTAATATGTATATATATATATATATATTAGGTAAATGTTTTGATATTGTATTATTATACATATATTATACATAAATTTTAACACTTTATTATATATATTTTATGTATTATTATACATATTTTAGTACATATATATTTATACTTGTAAAATGTTATCAATGTTTTTATTTATTATTTATTAGTTTCGAAATATATGTATTGTATTTATATTTTGGTACTACGTTATATATATTTTTGTATTATGTATATATATATTTTTAAATGTCATATACTAAATGTTTCTAGTGATATTACCATATACGTATGTATTTTTATCGCCTAAACATTTTACTTATTACTTTAATATATATATATATATATGTTTTAAAAAATGGTATGATCTTTATATATCTTTACATTCATCATTATATTTATTATTTTATTCTAACGTTATTATGCATTTATTTTAAATATATGTATATGTTGGTGTAGTATTGTTAATATATACAATTTTTATATTATTAGTATCTATAATATGTCTTGTATATATTCATTCTTATATATTACGTATATATATATATATATATATATAAATATATGTCATGTATTCATATTTTTGTATCATGTATATGCTATTTATTCCTACAATTACGTATATATTTTAATAAGTATATACACATAACACTATTAATTTTTTTAAATTTATTTTTCGTCACTTTACACATTGTCATATAACATATATACATAATTCATTGTTTTACTTCATGTCTAGTGTTATTGTTATCATGCATAATATCAAATATATCATGAATATCTTTTGTTACTATTTCATCATTTCTTCATATGTATCAGTAAATCGCATTTTCCTACAATGTTGTTCCAATATCCTTATTCATGATTTAAATCAATTTCAATAATCAAGGCAATATATCGAGTTAACATCAAGTCATTGAGTTCATCGCTATGTTGGGTGAATGTCAATTGACTCGTGTTAAAGCGATATACCCTTATCAAAAACCGAAATAAAATTAAAATTTCTCGCCTTTTTTTTGGATCACAACCAAATTTTAAATTAAACTCGTATTTTTGAAAACCAAGACAACATGTGTTTATAAGATACCGATTTTGGGCGCCGCGAGGGTGCTAATACCTTCCTCGCGCATGCAGAATCGACTCCCGAACCCTAATTTTTCTCTCGGATTTTAACGTAAACCTAGCCTTTTATTTGTTTTTAAAGAAAGATCTAATAGGTGTCCGATCACACCTAGAAAAAAAAATCGGTGGCGACTCGGTTTATTTTAAAACCAAATTTCAATTTCCAATTTTCTAATAAATCGCCACAATTTAGCGACCCGAAAGTAAATTTTTACGTCGCTACTGCTGGCGACTCCACTGGGGATCTCGGTGCGAGTCGAGTCGAATAAACACGTTTTGTCAAAATTTTCAAACTTCCTTGTTCAAAGTAAATATTTGGTCGTGATCCGAAAATCTCACTTTCAAAATTCATACATTTGTATCGTGTTGTAAATATTTTTCTAACTCGTTTTTGTCCTTTTGTTTTTAAGCTTTAGATTTTTATGATTACTTTAGGCTTAGTTTTTAAATAAAAACATAAAGGTTTATGAATTTTCCCCCTACACACTGTGCACTTGCATTTTGCATAACATGAGCTCTAAACCCGGGCTCCGTCCGTTTAAGTGAAAGTAAACGCTATGCCTTCGTGAGTTAACTCGTCCCTCCGCACAGGCTAGTGAATACTTTCGGGTTACATATGACTTATGCTTTCGTGAGTTAACTTATCCCTCCGCATAGGCATAAGTAAATGTAATCCCTCGAATTGAACTCGTGAGCTTATGATGAGCTATGACCGAGGCTCCGTACTAGTCTTAGCAGATGATAGTACGGGCAATTCGAGTACTTATCTAGAACCAAAACCCGCATATAATGAACCATACGAGCTATCCAATTAGAGCCATGCCGAACCTCTATCCGCTTATAGTCACCAAAATAAGTACACGGGGAAATGCTTTTTGCCTTTCATCTACACTGTCTATGTAAAAGAATTGGGTTGAGTAGTTTAGTTTGTTTCTCAAATTATATTTGTGTGGTGTTACTAACCAAGTTTGTTTGTTTTTATTTTTATTTTCATCATGCATCATAGGCATCACGTTAGGAAGGTGTTGATTAAAGGATAGTTGCCAAAGAACGGGTTTATGATGGAGGAGTCAATTACACAAATAATCGAGAAGAATGCTGTAGTGGTTGGGACTGGTCTCTAAAGACTCGAGAGAGAAAAAGGGGACAGCCTAGTGGAAGGGTGTGTTGCCAATTTGCCCGAACATACAATCGTGAATGTCCGCCAAAATAACCTTGAGGATTTGGTGCGAGTTTGGAACCAATGGGATTGGACACTAGGGGCATTTTCACCGAGAGGTATGGAGATATAGCTCACTTGATCACCATTCGTGTAGACAAGCAGTTGATTCAAGCCATGGTTTGTTTCGGGACCCGACTTATCGATTGCTTTACATTCAATCAAGAGGACATGACTCAACCATAGAAGAGTATCTTTGCTTTACTCCGCATCGATAATGTGCAATTCGGCAAGATATACGTGAAGGAGCCTAAGCCATTGACCTTTAGAAAAAAATTAGTAAGAGTGACAGACATGACTGATGCATGGGCCGAAAAACAAATAAAAAAGAAGAATGAAACTGTTTGCATTCCATGGTCTAGCCTACGAGAATCGGTTCTGAGTCATCCGGACATATTAAAGAGAGTTAATCTATTCGCCTTGGCCATTTACGGTTTGGTCATTTTCCCGAGAGTTCTCGGACATATTGAGGTCGCGAGATTTGATTTCTTGAAAGGCTAAAACAAGGAGTCAACCCTGTCCGACTATCTTAGCCGAGACATTCAGTGTCCTTGAGTACTTGTCGAAGGGTAGGAAAGGGACGATTTATCGGGTGTGTACAATTTGCTCAATGTTTGGATTTTGAGTCATTTTTGGAAAGTAGAGCGCACTCCATTCCACATGTTTTCAAAAACATTCGCCCGCTAGAAGCTTACCTCAAGAAAGAATGGCCGAGAGAAGTCACCGAGCAACATTGGGTATCGTCTTTCGAGAATCTTCGCTCCGATGATATAACGTGGAGCAGCACCTGGATCCGTCCTTCATCCCGCTATACAAATGTGGAGGCCAAGATTGGGTACCTTTACTCGGGTTATGGGGAGGAGTTGGATACGCTCCGCTATTAGTCCAAAGGCAATTTTCTTGCGACAATTTATACCCATAGCAGGAGGACTAGCACAATTCGAAAGCTTTCATGGTGGGATATATGAAGAGAGTCCAAGACATTGCAAAGTCTTGGAAGGAAATTCATTTCATGGAATTAGCCTTGTATGCTATACCCTTACTCAAGACTATGACATATGGAGAAAGCAACGGGTAAGTAGTCAGCAAATCTCATCAACAAATTACACTGGCCAGAATCCCTTTTTAGAGGAAATGCCATCCGAATTGGAAATAGCTAGACAAGAATTCGAGCGAGAAAAAGCTAAGATGTCTAGGGACCTCAGTACCCTTCAAGAAGAAAACTATCAGCTGAAAATTGAAGTTCAGGTTGAAAGGTCCAGGCGAAAAAAAAGTACAAAGGAGGCCGAGATCGTGAGAAGCGACTTAAGGGACCTTCATTTGGAAAACAAGAAATTAAGAAGCACTATAAAGAATAGTGGATTGGGCAAGTCAACAGCTGAGTGGAAAGAAGAGATTAGCAACATCAAAGGAGGAATGGAGTTTTGGAAGGGAAAAGTAAAGAAAGAAGAGGAAAAGGCCGCGCGCGCTGCAATAGAGTTAAGAAGGAAGAATGCCGAGTATGAAATGGTGACCGCAGAATTTGCGAATAGTCAGTCTGAATATCAAGAATTAAAAAGGAGAGTACGAGATTTAGAAAATATGCTACAATCTCGTCAACAACAATTAGATGACCTCCTGAGGGCTCTAGAAGAAAAGAACGATCAATACGATAGGGACATGCACGCGTATGAAGGAACTCTCTAAGAAAGAGAAATGCAACTCAACTTCTTGATCAATGATATTCGCCAAGCGGCTATGCAAGTTGTTCAATTATCAGATGAAGCCGAAGTTCTCAATTGCCAATTCCCTCCGAGCCAAAGATCGAGTATATCAGAGTTTTTAGAGCAAGTGAAGAAGCAAGGCAATGTGGCTAGGAAATTTGTGTAACTGTTGGAAAAAATGAAAACTTTTTGTAACGTACTCTTCTGATAAATGAAATGCCTACATATGGGGCTATCTTGAAATCAACACCAAATTCTTGGATATTTATTCACAACTAACATTTATGCATCATTTATTCTTTGGACATTCATTCATTCATATACCCATTTATTCATTCATCGCATGTGTATATCACCATAATCATCCACCGAAACTAAAAGAACCGTATAATCCACAGTTGCAAGACCTCAAGACTGGAATCACGACATTTATACAAAACGCGTCGACAAACTAGGGCAATGGAAGCGGAGTTCAATGAGAGAATCGAAAGGATGGAAAGGGCTCAAAAGGAATTACAAGAGCAACTGGCCAAATCGCAACAAGAAACGAGAGATCTAATGGTAAGATCTCGAGAGGAGTCACTCGAGCAAAGAGATCAGATGGCCAAAATGATGGAGATGATGACAACTCTTGTGACAGCCCTAAAGTGACCCTAGTCGGAAAGCGGTTTCGGGACCGCTAAACCGAGTCACCGAATTATTTGAATATAATATTTACTATCTAAAATATGTGAATTTTGAATGTGTAAAAAGTTTAAGTTTCGATTTAGTCAATTGAATGTGAATTTAGTTAGTAGGACTATTGAGTGACACTTTTGAAATATGCTAGGTTAATCTAAAAGGACCTATTAGTTCAAGTTATAAAAAAACCAAGGATTTGCATGTCAAATTTTCCACTATTGGGAGTAGTGGCCGGCCATGATGGATCATATGCATAAAATATGTATTTATTTATTTGTTAGTGGTTTTCTATATTATAAAATAATAAAAAGAAAAAGAGATATTGGGTAATAAGAAATTGAAGGTGATAAAAACAAAGCTAAAATTTTCTTTCTCCTTGGCCGAATGTGAAGAAGAAGAAGGGGGAAGGAAGTTCGGCTATCTTAAGCTTTCATTAAGGTAAGAAAGTATATTAATTCTTGAAATTTTGCTTAATCTTGAGTGAGATACTAAGTTATATTAGTAACCCATGTTAAATTTTTTATTGTGGGATGGATTAAGACTTTCGGCTATGAAAATTTATATGAGTGATGGTGTTTGTTCATGTTAATTTTAGATAAACAAAGGTGAATGATTGCTTAAACTAACTAGGATTTTAATAGGTGTATGACTTTAAAGTGTTAAGAATCGGCTAGTATTTTTATGCTAAGGCCGAATATGAAATGTGGAGTTTGAGTGATTTGGGTAGTTGAGTTTATAAATAAAATGAATGCCCAAATGTATTATAATTGATTTGAATTGATATTAAATTAAGTATTGCTAAAGACTTCCATTGTTCTAGTCGATTATGTGTGATTAAGGAAGAAATTATATTGAACATATGCATCCAAATACATGTAAGGATATAAGAAATTCATAGTTTCGGTCATAAGTGTTAATATATTGAGTTGGAATGTTGAGCTATTGTGGTACTAAAATTTATCATGAATATTCGGCCAAGGTAAGCTAATTGAGTTGAGCACATCTTGATGATACCATTCGGCTAGTATAAAGTGTATTAAAGCTATAAGTATAATTGTTTAATGTAACTTACCAAGTATACAATTATGAAATTGAAATGATGATAGACTTAGGTGAACAATTAATTCATGTGAATGGGTTCTAAAAATGTGTATGAATGCCATATAATTGTGCTTGATTGGGAAGTAAATTGTTTGATTTAGCTCAAGAGCTTAGAGGATCAAACTTGGATAGGGGAAAAGAAAAAGTGGCCGAATAGCCGTCGAAATCGTTCGACAACATCTGAGGTAAGTTTTCGAGTAATTGAGACTTAGTTTACGATTTGATTAAATCATGATGTATGAGCATAATAAATATAGAGGCGATATGATGATTCTACTTGAATTATATGATGAGTTACTTAGTCTATACGTATGAAGGGTAGCCGTATGCGTATAGAGATCGTGTCGTAAAGCAAACTAAACCATGCTGTTTGTATGCGGCTAGTGAATCGAAAATGGAGTTGCTTAATACGTGAATTTGTGTTTGAAACTTATTATGAAAATGTAAAAATAGATGTGTTCGATTTATTTATATGTACATGAATATTTGGATGTTAACCAGGGCTAAGTCCCGAAGGCCTTTGTGCGAGTTGTTAGTTCCGGGCTAAGTCCAGAAGGCATTTATGCGAGTTACTATATCGGGCTATGTCCAGAAGGCTTTAATGCGAGTTACTATATCCGGGCTATGTCCCAGAAGGCTTTAGTGCGAGTTGCTATATCAGGCTACGCCCCAAGGCCTTTGTGCAAATTACTATATCCGGCTATGTCCCGAAGGCTTTAATGCGAGTTACTATATCGGGCTATGTCCAGAAGGCTTTAGTGCGAGTTGCTATATCAAGCTACGTCCCGAAGGCCTTTGTGCAAATTACTATATCCGGCTATGTCCCGAAGGCGTTTGAGCGAGAAACTATATCGGTTAAACCCGAAGGTATTTGGCTTGAGAATGAGTGATCATGCTGCCATAGTTTAAATTAAAATGCTCGTGAAATCCTAACGATGAGGTATGTTTCGTTTATGCATTGATTTAGATGATCCCTTGCAAATAGTACTCACTCGATCGATAAATGAGCTACCCGACTTTGGTTAAGTTAATCTTTTGTGCATGAATATAAAAGTTGGTAATATGGAATAAGTAAGATATTGAGAAATTGTACATGTGAAATTATCCATTTAGCTGTACAATGTTACGTTATAATTGTGTTTAATTTCATAGCTCAAAACTTACTAAGCATTAAATGCTTACTTCGTTTTCTTTAAATCTCTGTTTTATAGATTTTGGTTCGTCAGCTATCGGACTCAGGATTTTTGAAATTGAAGTCGTCTACACTATCAACACTCCTTTTTGGTATATATTTTTTTGGTTGAACTTTGAAATGGCATGTATAGGACTACCCCTTTTTGTTATGGTCATACACCTTTTGGAATTGTATAAATTTGGTTAGCCATGCGAAAATGGCTTATGTTCATATTCGAATCATAATGTTATAATCATCGTGTAAGTATATGGTTATCGAGAAGTACGGATATGTTTTGGCAATGATCGACCATTGGGATGGTTAATCACGGTTATAAATTGTGTTATGTATGCTATTGGATTAGTTAAATCATGGAAACTAGGCAATAGATGAAGTCTACCCTAAAGTTAGATGTTGACAGTATCAATGGGGTAATTTTGAAAAATCGCTAAAATTTGTAAGAATGGAGTTAATTAGTGAATAAATTATGTAATCGAACCTTGATGAATCTACTTTCTTATGGAAGAAACGAAACGGTCAAATGAGTCATATGTTAAGAGATATTTAGGTTTTCATGAAACAGGGCCAGAGCGATTTCTGGATCCCCTGTTTTGACTTTGAAAATTTTCTATAAATTAACCAGAGATAATTAGAAGTCATGCCCCATATGTGCAGATTCCTTGTTGATTCTAGTTTCTTTAGAAACAAACGGCATAAGATTTGAAGCCCTGTATAGGAAGATATTTAGGTTGCAATGCATGAAGGTCTGTGTAGTCGAACCCTGTAATAGGGGAGACTTAATCTAATAAACTGTACTGTTTGGCCCGATCAAAAATCCTAGAAAAAAATGTGTAGATAGATACATGAGTCTAGTTTCAGGGAAAATTTACGGATTAAGTTTTCGAGCTTCGGAACTCAAGATATGATTTTTAAAGTGGTCATGATGCAGTTAGCCAGCATGTCTGAAATTTTAAAAAATGAAATGTAAGCCAATGAAGTGAGTCCAGTAAATACCTCGTTTTCAACCCCGTAACGGTCTCGGGCTCGGGGTGTTACATTTTATCTGGTCTCGGGCTCGGGTGTTACATTTTATTGGTATCGAGCCATAGTTTAGTCGATTCTAGGACTATCGTAATACGTTTGGGTCTAGCTTATACATGCCATTTTGTAATTATTTGATAGTGTGGTGATTTTTTTTTTTTTTTGACGCTTTAAATGTGTGTTTATGTTAGTAATGGATCCCGATCCCAATCGAGCGGTAGGCGACGATGTGGAGAGTGTAGCGCGCTGCTCCCGCGACGGGGCGGATACGATGGACTCTCAACTTTATTGCGAGCAATCAAAATGATGAGGCTAGACAAGCCTTTTATAATGTGATGAATGATTGGTTTAACCAATACATTCGAACTAATACTGGCTGTTCCACAACCCCACTACCGACTAATACCTCTCACGACTGCTTTGTACTCTCGTGTCGACCGGATGAGGTTAAATAAGCCCCAGATTGACAGAATCGGAAAGCATGGAGCTCATCGAATTTAAAGCTACGGACGAGAGATGATGCCGAGCAAGTTGAATTTTGGTTGGACAACACTATCCGGTACTTGATGAACTATCTTGCACACCGAGGAATGCCGAAGTGTACTATCTCTCTCATTACGTGATTCCGCCTACTATTGGTGGAATACGTTGATTTGTTGTGCCTAAAGAGCGGGTAACTTGGGAGTTTTTTTCAAACCGAGTTTGGAAAAAGTATATCACCAGAGATTCATTGATCAAAAGCGAAAGGAATTTCTTGAACTTAAACAAGGTTCCATGATGGTTCATCGATTATGAGCGAAAGTTTGTGAGGCTTAGCCAGACGCTTTCGAGAATGCATTTCTTGAAGCTATAATGTGTAAAGCGTTTTGAAGATGGTTTGAATGAAGATATAAAATTGTATGTTGGCATTTTAGAGATCGAGAGTTTGTAGTGCTTGTCGAGCGAGCTTGCAAAGCCAGAAGAGCTCGTAGGAGAAAAGAAAAGCTGAATTGGGAGCCAAAGAGTTTCGTAAGAGATCATCGGAAAGCCCTTTCAACGATCATCGAAGAAATTTAGAGATGATTCGCCGATCCAAAGACACTTCGGTTTTTCAAGGCGAGATCGCGATCGACCTCCTATGAGTACACGAGTTACTTGGTTGCGGTGTGGGGAAATGATCGACGGACAGTCGAGTGTCGCATTGTGGTAAATGGCATTCGGGAGTTGTAGATTCCATGACCGCTCTCTGCTATAAGTGTGGATCACCGACCACTTCATCAAGGATTGTCCGAAAATGTCCGAGCAGAATGTAAATCGAGTGGGAAGCGGGAGCTACTATCGCTCGTGGTAGACCATCTAGAAATGCGGGAATGCTAGCGGAGGTCGAGAGAGGATCTAGAGATGTCACAACCAGATCCGAGGCTCGTGCTCCAGCTAGAGCTTATGCTATACGCGCACGCGAGGATGCCTCTTCGCGGATGTTATTACGGTACTTTTACTCTCTTTGATCTCGATGTTATTGCTTTGATAGACCCCGGTTCTACTCATTCATATGTATGTGAAACCTTAGCATCAGAAGACTCTACCGTTGAGTCTCATCGAGTTAAATAATTCGGTGTCAAATCCCTTGGGTCGTTACGTGCTTGTCGACAAAGTGTGCAAGAAATGTCCTCTAGTAATCCGAGGTTTTTACATTTCCGACGATTTGATGCTTTTACCGTTTGATGAATTTGATGTTATCCTCGGTATGGATTGGTTGACCGTACATGATGCAATTGTAAATTGTAAAAGAAAAACCATCGATTTGAGATGTGTAAGTAACGAGATTATCCGAATCGAGTCACCGACTCGAATAGGTTGCAGCGATAATATCGTCGATCTTTGGCTCGTAAATGTGTAAGAAAGGGGTGTGAAACATACCTTGCATATGTGCTGGATGACAAAGAATTAGAAAAGAAACACGAATCTGTACTCGGTGGTTTGTGAATACCACGATGTTTTTCAGAAGAATTACTGGGTTTACCACCGGTTCGGGAGGTAGAGTTTGGCATCGAGCTTGTACCTAGGGTTACACTGATTTCGATAGCTCCGTGATCGTATGGCACCAACGGAATTAAAGGAATTGAAAGCTCAGTTGCAAGAGTTGATGGATAAAGGTTTCGCTCGACCAAGTTTCTCACCTTGGGGTGCACCAGTATTGTTTGTGAAAAAGAAGGACGGAACCATGAGGTTGTGCATTGACTATCGTCAGTTGAATAAAGTGACGGTAAAGAATAAATATCCGTTATCGCGTATTGATGATTTGTTTGACCAATCGAAGGAGCTTGGTGTTTTCAAAGATAGATTTGAGATCGGGTTATTATCAATCTGCGAGTTTGAGATTGAGACATACCTAAAAGCGCTTTAAGCGAGATATGGCCACTATGAGTTCTTAGTGATGCCGTTTGGGCTCACTAATGCCCGGCGGTATTTATGGATTTGATGAATCGGATCTTGCATGATATTTGGACCGGTTCGTAGTTGTATTTATTGATGACATCTTAGTCTATTCAAGAGATGAGACCGAACATCTTTGAGCACACGAGATTAGTATTGCGAATTTTACGGTAAAGCATTTATATGCTAAGTTCGGTAAGTGTGAGTTCTGGTTAAGAGAAGTTAGTTTTTGGGTCATGTGGTATCTCAGATCGGGTATTCGAGTTGATCAGAATAAAATTTCAGCCATACTTAAGCTGGAAGCCTCAGAGAAAATTAACGAGGTTCAAGCTTTTTGGGACTTGCCAGGTTACTACCAGAAGATTTGTAAAAGGTTTTCGATGATAGCCACGCCAATGACGTGAAGCTACTTCAAAAGGATGTTAAGTTCGAATGGACGGAAAAGTGTCGAAAAGTTTTGATCAATCAAAACTTATTTGTTGAAGCTCCAATTTTAGTGCAAATTAATCGGGCAAAGAATTTGTCATTTATAGTGATGCCTCCTACTTGGGTTGGGTTGTGTATTAATGCAAGAAGGTCGAGTTGTAGCATATGCGTCGAGACAATTAAAGCCACATGAGAAAAATTATCCGACCCATGATCTCGAATTAGTCGCCATCATTTTTGCTTTGAAAATATGGCGACATTACTTATTTGGTGAGAAGTGCCATGTATTTCGGATCACAAAAGTCTCAAATATTTGATGACCCAAAGAGACTTAAATCTACGACAAAGACGTTGGCTCGAGTTGTTAAAAGATTATGAACTTGTCATTGACTATCACGGGAAAGGCTAATGTGGTTATGGATGCTTTAAGTCGTAAATCACTATTTGCTTTACTAACGATGAATGTATACTTGTCTGCTGTTCTATCCGACAATGTGTTAGTGGCGGAATTAAAGGCCAAACCAAAGTGTGGATGCATCAAATTCGTGAAGCTCGTAAAGTTGATAAAGAATTGGTTGCAAAACGAAAGTGAATGTGTTACGAATATGGAATCGAGTTCCAAATTGATGATGATGATTGTTTGAGGTTGAGAAATCGGTTATGTGTTCCAAGAAATTGAGAACTCATTTCGATGATTCGAATGAAGCTCATTGTAGCCGAATGTCAATTCACCGGGAGTACGAAAATGTACAACGATTTGAGACGTCGATTTTGGTGGCATGGGATGAAACGAGACATTTTCGATTTTGTTTGAAGTGTTTTGTATGTCACAGTGAAGGCGGAACATCAAGTGCCTACGGGTTTACTTCAACCGATCATGATTCCCGAATGGAAGTGGGATCGAGTCACGATGGATTTTGTGTCTGGGTTACCATTGTCTACAAGTAAGAAAGACGCAATTTGGGTTGTTGTTGATAGATCGACTAAATCGGCTCATTTTATCCCCGCACGTACGGATTTTTCATTGGATAAATTAGTTGAATTGTATGTTTCTCAGTTGTGAGACTACATGGGGTACCAATTTCTATTGTGTCGATAGAGATCCGAGATCCACCTCGCGATTTTGGAGGAAATTGCAAGAAGCTTTGGGTACCAAGTTGCATTTCAAAGACCGCTTTTCATCCACAAACCGATGGTCAATCTGAGCGGATAATTGATTCTTGAGGATATCTTTGAGATGTTGCATCCTCGAGTTCGGCCGGTTCATGGGAGCGGTATTTACCTTTGATTGAATTCGCTTATAACAATAGTTTTCAATCGAATATTAAAATGGCACCTTACGAGGCTTTATACGGGCGTAAATGTAAATGCGCCATTGTTTTGGGTGAACTCGGTGAAAGAAAAATTTTGGAGTTGACTTGATTAAAGATCTTTCGAATGAGAAAGTAAAAGTAATCCGTGAAAGTCGAAGGCCGCCGCAGATCGCTAAAAAGTCATACGCGGATTTGAAACGAAAACACATTGAGTTTCGGTGAGAGACAAAGTGTTTCTTAAAGTTTCACCTTGGAAAAAGATACTTAGATTTGGCCGTAAAGGCAAAAGCGAGTCCGAGGTTCATAGGGCCATATGAAGTATCCGAACGAATTGGTCGATTGCGTATAGATTGGTTTTTGCCCCCGAACTTGAAAAGATTCTGCGTCTTTCATGTTTCGATGCTTGACGTTATAGATCCGATCCATCGCACGTAATTAATCCATCGAGGTTGAAATTCAATCCGATATGAGTTATGAAGAAGAACCGATTCGTATCCTAGCTCGTGAAGTGAAAGAGTTGCGAAACAAAAGGGTTCCGTTAGTAAAAGTGTTATGGCTCAAGCACGGGATGGAAGAAGCTACTTGGGAACCAGAGAACTCTATGAAGAAGCGATACCCAAACCTATTTACGGTAAGATTTTGGGACGAAAATTTCTTAAGTGGGGAAGAGTTGTGTGACCCTAAAGTGACCCTAGTCGGAAGCGGTTTGGGACCGCTAAACCGAGTCACCGAATTATTTGAATATAATATTTACTATCTAAAATATGTGAATTTTGAATGTGTAAAAAGTTTAAGTTTCGATTTAGTCAATTGAATGTGAATTTAGTTAGTAGGACTATTGAGTGACACTTTTGAAATATGCTAGGTTAATCTAAAAGGACCTATTAGTTCAAGTTATAAAAAAACCAAGGATTTGCATGTCAAATTTTCCACTATTGGGAGTAGTGGCCGGCCATGATGGATCATATGCATAAAATATGTATTTATTTATTTGTTAGTGGTTTTCTATATTATAAAATAATAAAAAGAAAAAGAGATATTGGGTAATAAGAAATTGAAGGTGATAAAAACAAAGCTAAAATTTTCTTTCTCCTTGGCCGAATGTGAAGAAGAAGAAGGGGGAAGGAAGTTCGGCTATCTTAAGCTTTCATTAAGGTAAGAAAGTATATTAATTCTTGAAATTTTGCTTAATCTTGAGTGAGATACTAAGTTATATTAGTAACCCATGTTAAATTTTTTTATTGTGGGATGGATTAAGACTTTTCGGCTATGAAAATTTATATGAGTGATGGTGTTTGTTCATGTTAATTTTAGATAAACAAAGGTGAATGATTGCTTAAACTAACTAGGATTTTAATAGGTGTATGACTTTAAAGTGTTAAGAATCGGCTAGTATTTTTATGCTAAGGCCGAATATGAAATGTGGAGTTTGAGTGATTTGGGTAGTTGAGTTTATAAATAAAATGAATGCCCAAATGTATTATAATTGATTTGAATTGATATTAAATTAAGTATTGCTAAAGACTTCCATTGTTCTAGTCGATTATGTGTGATTAAGGAAGAAATTATATTGAACATATGCATCCAAATACATGTAAGGATATAAGAAATTCATAGTTTCGGTCATAAGTGTTAATCTATTGAGTTGGAATGTTGAGCTATTGTGGTACTAAAATTTATCATGAATATTCGGCCAAGGTAAGCTAATTGAGTTGAGCACATCTTGATGATACCATTCGGCTAGTATAAAGTGTATTAAAGCTATAAGTATAATTGTTTAATGTAACTTACCAAGTATACAATTATGAAATTGAAATGATGATAGACTTAGGTGAACAATTAATTCATGTGAATGGGTTCTAAAAATGTGTATGAATGCCATATAATTGTGCTTGATTGGGAAGTAAATTGTTTGATTTAGCTCAAGAGCTTAGAGGATCAAACTTGGATAGGGGAAAAGAAAAAGTGGTCGAATAGCCGTCGAAATCGTTCGACAACATCTGAGGTAAGTTTTCGAGTAACGAGACTTAGTTTACGATTTGATTAAATCATGATGTATGAGCATAATAAATATAGGGCGATATGATGATTCTACTTGAATTATATGATGAGTTACTTAGTCTATACGTATGAAGGGTAGCCGTATGCGTATAGAGATCGTGTCGTAAAGCAAACTAAACCATCTTTGTTTGTATGCGGCTAGTGAATCGAAAATGGAGTTGCTTAATACGTGAATTTGTGTTTGAAACTTATTATGAAAATGTAAAAATAGATGTGTTCTCGATTTATTTATATGTACATGAATATTTGGATGTTAACGGGCTAAGTCCGAAGGCCTTTGTGCGAAGTTGTTAGTTAGGGCTAAGTCCCGAAGGCATTTATGCGAGTTACTATATCCGGGCTATGTCAGAAGGCTTTAATGCGAGTTACTATATCGGGCTATGTCCGAAGGCTTTAGTGCGAGTTGCTATATCCGGGCTACGTCCCGAAGGCCTTTGTGCAAATTACTATATCCGGCTATGTCCCGAAGGCTTTAATGCGAGTTACTATATCCGGGCTATGTCCCGAAGGCTTTAGTGCGAGTTGCTATATCCGGGCTACGCCCCGAAGGCCTTTGTGCAAATTACTATATCCGCTATGTCCCGAAGGCGTTTGAGCGAGAAACTATATCCGGTTAAACCCGAAGGTATTTGGCTTGAGAATGAGTGATCATGCTGCCATAGTTTAAATTAAAATGCTCGTGAAATCCTAACGATGAGGTATGTTTCGTTTATGCATTGATTTAGATGATCCCTTGCAAATAGTACTCACTCAGTCGATAAATGAGCTACCTGACTTTGGTTAAGTTAATCTTTTGTGCATGAATATAAAAGTTGGTAATATGGAATAAGTAAGATATTGAGAAATTGTACATGTGAAATTATTCATTTAGCTATACAATGTTACGTTATAATTGTGTTTAATTTCATAGCTCAAAACTTACTAAGCATTAAATGCTTACTTCGTTTTCTTTAAATCTCTGTTTTATAGATTTTGGTTCGTCAGCTATTGGACTCGGGATTTTTTGAAATTGAAGTCGTCTACACTATCAACGCTCCTTTTTGGTATATTTTTTTTTGGTTGAACTTTGAAATGGCATGTATAGGACTACCCCTTTTTGTTATGGTCATACACCTTTTGGAATTGTATAAATTTGGTTAGCCATGCGAAAATGGCTTATGTTCATATTCGAATCATAATGTTATAATCATCGTGTAAGTATATGGTTATCGAGAAGTACGGATATGTTTTGGCAATGATCGACCATTGGGATGGTTAATCACGGTTATAAATTGTGTTATGTATGCTATTGGATTAGTTAAATCATGGAAACTAGGCAATAGATGAAGTCTACCCTAAAGTTAGATGTTGACAGTATCAATGGGGTAATTTTGAAAAATCGCTAAAATTTGTAAGAATGGAGTTAATTAGTGAATAAATTATGTAATCGAACCTTGATGAATCTACTTTCTTATGGAAGAAACGAAACGGTCAAATGAGTCATATGTTAAGAGATATTTAGGTTTTCATGAAACAGGGGCAGAGCGATTTCTGGATCCCCTGTTTTGACTTTGAAAATTTGCTATAAATTAACCAGAGATAATTAGAAGTCATGCCCCATATGTGCAGATTCCTTGTTGAGTCTAGTTTCTTTAGAACAAACGGCACAAGATTTGAAGCCCTGTATAGGAAGATATTTAGGTTGCAATGCATGAAGGTCTGTGTAGTCGAACCCTGTAACAGGGGAGACTTAATCTAATAAACTGTACTGTTTGGCCCGATCAAAAATCCTAGAAAAAAATGTGTAGATAGATACATGAATCTAGTTTCAGGGAAAATTTACGGATTAAGTTTTTGAGCTTCGGAACTCAAGATATGATTTTTAAAGTGGTCGTGATGCAGTTAGCCAGCATGTCTGAAATTTTAAAAAAATGAACTGTGTAAGCCAATGAAGTGAGTCCGTAAATACCTCGTTTTCAACCCCGGTAACGGTCTCGGGCTCGGGGTGTTACATTTTATACGGTCTCGGGCTCGGGGTGTTACAACTCTGGTCAAAGGAAAAGGACCCATGCATAACCCCGATGTTATGGAACCTCAATCAAGAATTCACCACGATCGGGATCCACTCTATCCCCCGGGATTCACTCCACCACCCGCATATACGACACAGAGAGCGTATACTCAAGAAGAACCCACAAGCTTGGAACATCGACCTATGCCACCTGCTCCACCCACTAATTTGGGGCAAGGAATATTTGCGTCGAACCCAGGGGCCAGCCCTGCTGATCCGCTAGTTCCAGATCTAGACGACCCCGCAGAAGTAGCCAATTTGAAATTGGATAACCATGACGCGAAATATAGGAGTCTGGAGGAAAGACTCAAAGCAATAGAAGGCACTGAGGTCTTCTCCGCCCTAGGTGCCAAGGAACTCAGCCTCGTACCTGATCTAATTTTGCCTCCGAAGTTCAAGGCGCCTGATTTTGAGAAGTATGATGGGACTAGGTGCCCAAAAGCACATCTCGTCATGTTCTGTCGAAAAATGACTGGTTACGTGAACGATGATAAGTTACTTATACATTGCTTCCAAGACAATCTAACCGGGTCAGCCCTCCGTTGGTACAACCAACTCAGCAGGGAAAAGATTAGATCTTGGAAAGACTTGGCATCTGCATTCTACGAGTAATACAAGCATGTATCAGACATGGTACCAGACCGGATGACCTTACAAATGATGGAGAAAAAGTCGTCAGAGACCTTTAGACAGTATGCGCAGAGATGGAGAGATGTCTCAGCCCAAGTGGAACCCCCACTAACAAAAACGGAGATAACCGTTCTCTTTATCAACACCTTAAAGGCGCCGTTTTATGACAAACTAGTAGGAAGTGCCACGAAGGAGTTTGCAGATATTGTAATATCTGGTGAGCTCATAGAGAATACCGTTAAGAGCGGTAGAATGGAAGGTTCAGAGGGTTCGAAAAGGGTAGTGCCTATGAAAAAGAAGGAACCAGAAACCCACATGGTCGGGATGGGAAACCGCTATGCCTCTAATTCATATCCTAACCAACCCCGACCCCGAAATTTTCCACCTCTAAATTTCTATTATCCTTCTCAAACCCCTTACTACCAAACACCACCTCCTTCTTACCCCGTTTACGCCACAAACAACCAAAGACCCGTCGCCACTTTTTCACAAAACACTGCACCCGTTCAAAGCCAACCCAGAAATGAACCAAGACCAACAAGGCCTAATTCTGAAAGACCGCAGTTTACTCCCATCCCTGTGTCGTATGGAGAATTGTACCCAAAACTTTTGGAGAAACAACTGATTTCTCCCCATTACATGGCACCCCTTAAACCTCCATACCCAAAATGGTACGATCCAAACGCTAGTTGTGCATATCATGCCGGGAATCAAGGGCATTCTACAGAGAACTGTCTTGCTTTCAAAAGGAGAGTTCAAGGGCTCATCGACGCGGGCATTTTACGATTTGATGGTACTGGCGGTACGGCTGGGAATCCATTCCCAAACCACACCGAAGGTAATGTGAGCGCAGTAGAAGAGGAGGATAAACAACGAAGTAAAAGATGGGTTTCTGAAGTAAGAACACCTCTGCAGAGAATTTGGGAGGTGCTAATTGAAAAAGGGTTACTTTGTCGTTTTAACGGAGTATTCGAAGGAAGGGATACAAAGAGTCACAGTTTTTGCGAGTTCCATGGCATCGAAGGACACGACATTCAGTCCTGTGATGAATTCAGAAGATTATTGCAAAGTATGATGGATAACAAGGAGATCGAGATTTTTTGTAAAGTTGAAGAGGCCTATAGTAGAGAAATATGTGCCTCTGACAATCAATCATCAGGTCCCCCTTATAGCGCTGATCGACCATTGGTGATCTATTATGACGCGAAGAAGGAACCGGTGAAACCAAAGATGATAATCGAAATACCATCTCCTTTCCCTTATAAGGACAGCAAAGCAGTACCATGGAGGTACGACGTCAATATCGTCATACCGGAAGTTGGAAAGTCCAAAGCCATATTTGAAGACGTTGGGGAGGTAGGTCATTTTACCCGAAGTGGACGGTGCTATTCTAAAGAAGTTGAACCGGCAAAGAAAAGTAGCGACTTGAAGCAAAAAGGGAAAGCGCTGATGCACGAAGTTGAAGTCGAGCAAGAAATTCCACCCGTGCAAGAAACTAAAAAGCCTGTGAATGAGGAAGAAGCTCAAGAATTCTTGAAATTTATCAAGCACAGTGAGTATAGTGTGGTGGAACAATTGAGCAAGTAGCCAGCGCGAATCTCAGTTCTATCTCTACTGTTAAATTCAGAGCCACACCGGAATGCTTTATTGAAGGTGTTAAATCAAGCTTATGTGGCCAACAACATACCTGTGGAAAAGCTTGATAGGTGGGTAAACAATCTGAATGCGGACAATTTCATCTCTTTTAGTGATGATGAGATACCACCAAATGGTAGAGGATCGGTAAAAGCGCTGCATATCATGACTCGCTGCAAGGGCTACATAATACCTAACGTACTCATCGATAATGGGTCGGCGCTAAATGTTATGCCATTGGCCACGCTTTCCAGAATACCGATGGACTTGTCCTACTTGAGGCCCTGTCATTCCACAGTAAGAGCATTCGACGGAACGAGGCGTGAAGTTATGGGAAAGATTGAGATCCCTCTAGAAGTGGGCCCTTACATTTATGATGTTGAGTTCCAAGTCATGGACATTACGCCATCGTATAACTGCCTTTTGGGGAGACCCTGGATCCATTCTGCTGGAGCGGTCCCGTCATCCCTCCACCAAAAAATAAAATTTATCATGGACGGCTGTCTGGTCACAGTTGAAGGAGAAGAAGATGTTGTCGCATCTGTCTCTGCAGATGCACCGTACTTGGAAGTGAACAAAGACGCAGTGGAGTGTTCCTTCCGATCCCTTGAATTTGTGAATGCCACTTTCATTGCTGAGGGAAACAGAATTCCAGTGCCAAAACTGTCAAGAAATACCAGAATGGATGTCAAATTGACCGTAGGAAGAGGAGCTCGAGCAAGAAGAGGTTTAGGCAGACATCTGCAAGGAATAGTCAGGGCTTTAAAGCCAGTGCACCACAAGGCCCGATACGGTTTGGGGTTCCAGCCTGACATGCGTCAAAGAAGAAGACAGTGGAAGAAAGATCAGGAAAGAAGGATTGCAAGAACTTTGGGCCGAGAACCAGAATGGGAACCAATAGAATACCCTTCTTTGTCAAAAACATTTAAATCATGGAATGATATACCTGGACAAGACGATCCACGAAACATGCCGAGGATAAATTGAAAGGGGTTTTTGAATGTCGATGATAAATGTCATTGACAAAGGGGCTGGTACAAGTAAAGATGTCTCGAGGATACGCCCTTGCCGTCCTGGTTTCATGTTGAACAATTGGACTTCCGAGGAGCTTCTTGTAGTTTATAAGTCTTCAGAGTAATGCCAAACATTAACCTTCTATTGTGTCTATAGATATAATAGAATTCTTTTGTAAGAGCGTGCATTCGCTCTTTATCATTTAAATGAATATCAATGAAGATGCATTTTGTCACGAATTCTCGCATTATCACTAATTTCATAATCAATTTTCTCATTTCATAGCCTGTCCTTACATTCGCCACATTCCATGCCATAACATTTTTGTTTGTTGTTTCCAATACTCGGACGCCCCTCTATAGTTTTCTTTTCCATTCAACTTTCAGTGCTCGGATATCGATGACATGAACAAACCCCAGCATGAGTCCCGAAATTGATTTTGAGAAATTTGTTTGCTTAGGGAATTTGAAGTCAAGAAAATGTCAAGATTACGCCTCGCTCTCCGAATTGTTAAGAATGGTAGAACAAGAGGATAAACAGATTTTGCCTCATGAAGAATCTGTGGAAACAATAAACTTGGCAATCAAGAAAGGAAACAAGAAGTGAAGATTGGGACTTCTATTTGAGAGAGCACTGTGCATAATTTGATCGCTCTACTCTGCGAATACAAAGATGTTTTCGCATGGTCATACCAGACATGCTAGGGCTAGATGAAGATTTAGTAGTCCATAAGCTCCCATTAAAGCGAATGCAAGCCCATCCAAAGCCAAAAATTAAGACGGATGAGACCCAAATGTCTTTGAAAATAAAAGAGGAAGTCAAGAAGCAATTTGACGCTGGTTTCCTACAAGCCTCCAAATATCAGAATGGGTGGCTAATATAGTTCCGGTGCCAAAGAAAGATGGCAAGGTACGAATGTGTGTGGACTACCGTGACTTGAATCGAGCCAGCCCAAAGGATAATTTTCCCTTACCACATATTGATACGTTGGTGGACAACACAGCAAAGCATTCATTGTTTTCTTTCATGGATGGATTCTCGGGGTATAATCGGATCAAGATGGCCCTCAAGACATGGAGAAAACTACCTTCATAACAATGTGGGGAACATTCGCTACAAGGTGATGCCATTCGGGTTAAAGAATGCTGGGGCAACATAACAGAGGGCTATGATAACGTTATTCCATGACATGATGCATAACGAAATAGAGGTCTACGTCGATGATATGATTGCTAAATCCCGAGGGGAAGAAGAGCATCTAGTGAATCTCAAGAAGTTGTTTGTGGTGAGAAAGTTCCGATTAAAGCTCAATCCAACCAAATGTACGTTCGGGCTACCTCGTGAAAGTTGCTAGGCTTCATTGTCGATGAAAGAGGTATCGAGGTTGATCCGGATAAAATAAAGGCCATTCAAGAGCTACCACCCCACGCACGCAAAAGGAAGTTAGAGGATTTTTAGGAGATTAAACTACATCGCCCGATTTATCGCTCAACTTACTAACCAATGCGACCGATCTTTCGACTTCTTCAAAACATAACCCCGAGAATGGAATGAGGAATGCCAGTGGCCTTTGATAAGATAAAGCAATATTTATCTAGTCCTCCAAAGGTGCTAGTACCGCCAACTCCGGAAGACCATTGATTCAGATTTGGCCGTGTTCGAAAATTCAATGGGTTGCGATCGGGCAAACACGACGAGAAGGGAAAGAAAGAAAAGGCGATCTACTACCTCGCAAAAAGTTCATCGAATATGAGGCAAAGTATTCGTCCATCGAAAAATTTTGTTGCGCTCTCGGTTTTGGTAGCTCGGAGACTCGGACAATACATGTTGTACCATACGACATGGTTGATTTCAAAGTTTGGACCCGATAAAATACATGATGGAATCACCGGCATTATCGGGAAGAATGGCCCGATGGCGAGATCCTCCTTCGGAATATGACATTGCCTATGTAAGTCGTCAGTCAATAAAAGGAAGCGCAATAGCCGACTTTCTAGCAACTCGAACAATGTAAGAATATGAGCCTTTAAGATTTGATTTTGCACGAAGACTTAATGTGCATCACAGAAATGGAACCGAGTCATCAAACGAGAAGTCATGGAAGATGTGTTTTGATGGTGCGTCGAATGCTTTGGGGCATGGAATCGAGCAATCTCGGTATCACAGAGGGGAATCATTATCCGTTTATCGCAAGATCGAACTTCTTCTGCACCAATAATATCGCAGAATATGAGGCTTGTATCATGGGGCTTCATGCAGCTATTGATCGAGACATCAAAATCCTAGAGGTGTACGGAGACTCGGCTCTCAGTGATTTACCAAATCCGTGGAGAGTGGGAAGTGAGGATCCAAAATTGATCAAGTACAGTGATTTAGTGGCCGAATTGATCAAAGAATTCAAAGAAATAACCTTTCATTACTTCCCACGAGAAGAAAACCAATTAGCTGATGCCTCGCCCACTTTGGCTTCAATGTTCAAAGCAAATAAAGAAGCGTAAATAATGCCCTCAAAATGAGCATATACGAGGTCCGCATAATCGTTGTAGCATTGAAAAAGAAGCGCAGGCGCCCATGGTTCCACGATATCCTAGAATATATCAAGAATCAAGCTATCCCGAACAAGCGAATGAGAATGACAAAAGAACAATTAGAAGAATGGCGCAAATGGATTTGTTCTTGATGGGGATATCTTGTACAAGAGAGGAAAAGATCGATGCTCTTGAGATGTGTGGATAATGTTGAAGCTAGGAAGATACTTGCAGAGGTCCATGAGGGAATTTTGGAACACATGCCAATGGATTCAATATGGCCGAGAAAGATCATGAGACTCGGTTATTATTGGTGACAATGGAAAGTGATCGCATCAATTTTGCGAGAAAATGTCACAAATGTCAAATCTACTGGCGATAAAATTCATGTGGCCCCTTCTCCTCTTCATGTCATGACTTCTCCGTGGCCTTTTCTATGTGGGGCATGGATGTTATAGGCCAATTTCTCCAAAAGCATCAAATGGACATCGATTCATTTTTGTGGTCATCGATTACTTCACAAAATGGATAGAAGCCGCCGTTTGCCAATGTGACGAGGACCGCAGCTTTTGTGAGTTTTGAAAAAGAAATCATTTGCGGTATGGCTTACCCGAAAGAATCATTTCGAGATAATGCCACGAATCTGAATAATAAGATGATGAAAGAAGTGTGCGAGCAATTCCAAATAAAGTATCATAACTCCTCGCCCTATCGCCCAAAGATGAACAGGTACATCCGAAGCGACTAACAAGAACATTAAAAGGATCATTGGGAAAATGATCGAGACGTATAAAGATTGGCACGAGAAACTTCCATTTGCTTTGTTTGCATATCGCACATCCGTGCGTAACATCTACGGAGCAACTCCTTTCTCTTTAGTCTATGGAATGGAAATCGTGCTACCTATCGAGGTTGAGATCCCCTCTGCGAGTCTTAATGGAATCAAAGTTAGAAGAAGCGAGAATGGGTTCGAGCTCGATATGATCGAGTTAAACCTCATCAAGAAAAACGTCTAAAAGCAATTTGTCACAGGCGGATGTACCAGAAGAGAATGATCGCGCCCATGACAAGAAAGTACGCCAAGAGAATTCCATGAAGGAGAACTCGTCTTGAGAAAGATTCTCCCAATACAAAAAAAGGACTCGCGAGGAAAATGGGCACCAAACTGGGAAGGACCATACGTCGTAAAGAAGGCATTTTCAGGTGGAGCTTTGATCCTTACCGAAATGGATGGCAAGGAGCTACCAAATCCAGTGAACTCGGATGCGGTGAAGAAGTACTATGCTTGAAAAAGAAAGTCAAGATGAAAACCCGAAAAGGGCATCTTAAAAAAAAAAAAAAGGGGATCAGAGCGAAAACCCGAAAAGGGCGCTTTGATTAAACACAAAAGATTAGGATGAAAACCCGAAAGGGCGTTCTAATGAAGCAAACATTCGGCTTACAAGGCAAGATGTTTTAAACCATACGGCAAACAGTGAGACTACAATATTTGAAGCATCTCTGAAAGCTCAAAATCTTCTACGCAAGGAGCCAGACTCGAAAAGATTCTTGATTGAGGAACGTGGCAGAGTTCATGTGTTGAACATCTTGAGCATTTGTATCCGTTGAATATGATCTTTTCTTTCTTTTTGACATTTTTACGCTCATTGGTTAACTTCCTTTGTTTGCCACACTTGAAATAAATGAATACGAGATATCATTTTTGTCCCTACTTGACCTTTGTTTCATGCATTTCATTATGTGTTTATTTACATGATAAATGGTGAAATGACATGCTCTAGACAAAAGAAATGTTAAGCGTTACCTGGATGAAAATTTGATAAGTACAAGAACTTCAAGGCAAGAACGGAGTTCAACCAGAGGCAAAAGAGTGATATCCGAGAAACGTCGATTACTTGTAAAGCTTGAAAATGGGTACATAGCTTAAAAAAGGAAGTCAAGAGCCAAAGCAACAGACGCAGATCATGAAAATTCATGACCAAAAAGGACAAACGACAAACATGCTTAAAGAGCACTGCATACTCATGTAGACATAAAGGCATTTAAGACAAACATGTGCATATCATGATAACTTCATACATGGCATATACAGGTATTCCAGCAGAACAAGAAATCTGGAATGAGAGTCGCATAGAATCAAGTGAAAAGACACCTGCGCTCTACCAAAGGACAGGTTTTGGTATTTTGATGTTTTTAATTCATGTCTTTCAAGGAAAATCAACTCATATTGCGAGAGGTGAGTTGAGCCTCGAGACACGTTGAGGTAATTCCAATTTATGTTTCAAAAATCAACTCATATTGCGAGAGGTGAGTTGAGCCTCGGGGCACGCCGAGGTACCTTCAATTTCTGTTTTTCAAATTCTGCTTTTCAATTCATGTTTTTCAAGAAAATCAACTCATATTGCGAGAGGTGAGTTGAGCCTCAAGACACGTTGGGGTAATTTAAATTCATGTTTTCAAAAAATCAACTCATATTGCGAGAGGTGAGTTGAGCCTCGGGGCACGCTGAGGTATTTTTAATTTCTGCTTTTCAATTCCTGTTTTCAATTTATGTTTTTCAAAAATCAACTCATATTGCGAGAGGTGAGTTGAGCCTCAAGACACGTTGAGGTAATTTCAATATCTGTCTTTCAAAAATCAACTCATATTGCGAGAGGTGAGTTGAGCCTCAAGACACATTGAGGTAATTTCAATTTATGTTTTTCAAAGATCAACTCATATTGCGAGAGGTGAGTTGAGCCTTTAATTCCTGTTTTTCGAAATCCACTTTTCAAATTATCAACTCATATGGCGAGAGGTGAGTTGAGCCCTTTTAATTTCTGCTTTCAATTTCTATATTTCAAAAATCAACTCATATTGCGAGAAATGAGTTGAGCCTTAGCTCATGTGCTGAGCTAGTTTCAATTTCTGTTTCTAAATGTCTGTTTTGAAAGAGTCAATTCATATTGTGAGAAATGAGTTGAACCCAGGATCACATGCCAAGCAAAAGATAAAGATCGAAGCTGATGGAAGACACCAGATTTGGTTGAAGTCACAGCAAAGAGAGAAGATCACAAATCTCACTTCACTGAAGTGATAGGAGAGCAGATTGAAGCTGTAGATTTTATCTTTATGAAGTTGCGTAGAAACAGATCGAAGTCACGAATCTCATATTCTTGAAGTTACATTGGCAAAGATCGAAGCTGCAAGGCGCATATCAGAAGATACAGTGGATAGAACCAAAGCTACAAGACACAGTCGATTGGAAAGAGATTATCTGAACAAGAAAAGCACCAATAAGGTCGAGACTCAGCAAGACCAGACAAAATTGGCCTTTCATTATGTCTTTGCTCCATTCCCGTTGCATGACAATGAGCAAAGAGGGGCAGCTGTACAGCCAATTTTGGACCCAATACAGCAAAATAAATACCCCTAAACCCATTACCTACTAACCCATACCCAATTACCTATCAACCTAACTACCCATTCAGCCCAATAATTAAACCCCCACAAGCCCATTTACACAAAACCCGGAGGCCCAAGAAGCCCAAAACCCAAGTACCCCATTAGTCAAACTAGGGTTTCAGAAAAACTGAAACCCTAGCCACCCTCTCCCCACTAGCCCACTTGCGCCGCACCTGCTCTTGACACCACCTTCTGATCAGCGCCGCTCCAGGGTCACCTCCGCCGCCTCAGCGCCTACAAGCAAGAAAATGAAGACAAGACAGTAATAATATAAAAACATTTGTAAAATGGGTATAAAAACCCCATTCAAAACAGAGGAGGGGGCTCTCTTTTTTCGGTTGTTCTTTTGTTTTCGAAAATCAATACAAAAAAGGATAGAAAGAATTCAAACACAGATCTAAGCATAAAAGAGAAGAACATAATCAAAACAGAAACAAAAAATCGAAAAACAGGATCAAAATCAGGAGCAAAAGGTGAATTTTTTATTTTTATTTTCGAAATCTTTTACACAAAGCGTTTTCTTTCATTTTTATTTATTTCGTGTACAAATATAAAATATAAGCATAAAATATTTAAAAAAAAAGAGGAGAGTTTTACCTTTCCGGCCACCGTGTACGGTGGCCGGCGTCGGCGGCGGACGGCGGCCGTTGAGGATCCGGCGACTGGTCCCTCACCGGAAATCCCTCTCCCCTTTCTCCCCTCTCTCTCTTTCCCTTTCTTTTTTTCTCTGCTGCTGCTGCTAATGAAAACAAAACAAAAAAATTTTGATTTTATAAATTCTTAAAACGGCGCCGTTTGAAGAACCCCCCAAACGCCCAAAGCGGCGCGTTTTGGGGTAACCCGACGACCCACCCGTGGAGGCCTAGGATCCGCGTGTTTTTGGACCAAGCGTCTATTTGCGCCCTTGGTCCTTCCGCTTTTCGGACTTTCGCAATCAAGTTCTAATGAGTTTTGCAATTTGGCCCTATAATTTTCAATGGATTTCAATTTAATCCCTTGCCCTACACTGCGTTTCGGACAATAGGGAATATTGCGCTTTTAATCCCCCAGAGTTGTCCGCGTGTTCCAATAGGCCATTCCTCTTTATTTTCTTTTTAAATTCGCCCCGCAATTCTATTTTTACTCCAATTTCGTCCTTTTTCGTTTATTTTTCCTTTTTTTACATATTATTAATATTATTATTATTATCATTTTATTTCTGTTATTTATCTTATTATTATTATTATTGTTATTAGTACTTTTATTATTAATGCATGTATATCATATATGTATGTATATATATGTTTATATATTCTATTATTATTTTTAATATTATTATTCTTAGTTGTTATTTATCTCTAATATGTATATATATATATTAGGTAAATGTTTTGATATTGTATTATTATACATATATTATACATAAATTTTAACACTTTATTATATATATTTTATGTATTATTATACATATTTTAGTACATATATATTTATACTTGTAAAATGTTATCAATGTTTTTATTTATTATTTATTAGTTTCGAAATATATGTATTGTATTTATATTTTGGTACTACGTTATATATATTTTTGTATTATGTATATATATTTTTTAAATGTCATATACTAAATGTTTCTAGTGATATTACCATATACGTATGTATTTTTTATCGCCTAAACATTTTACTTATTACTTTTAATATATATATATATGTTTTAAAAAATGGTATGATCTTTATATATCTTTACATTCATCATTATATTTATTATTTTATTCTAACGTTATTATGCATTTATTTTAAATATATGTATATGTTGGTGTAGTATTGTTAATATATACAATTTTTATATTATTAGTATCTATAATATGTCTTGTATATATTCATTCTTATATATTACGTATATATATATATATATATATAAATATGTCATGTATTCATATTTTTGTATCATGTATATGCTATTTATTCCTACAATTACGTATATATTTTAATAAGTATATACACATAACACTATTAATTTTTTTAAATTTATTTTTCGTCACTTTACACATTGTCATATAACATATATACATAATTCATTGTTTTACTTCATGTCTAGTGTTATTGTTATCATGCATAATATCAAATATATCATGAATATCTTTTGTTACTATTTCATCATTCGCTTCATATGTATCTGTAAATCGCATTTTCCTACAATGTTGTTCCAATATCCTTATTCATGATTTAAATCAATTTCAATAATCAAGGCAATATATCGAGTTAACATCAAGTCATTGAGTTCATCGCTATGTTGGGTGAATGTCAATTGACTCGTGTTAAAGCGATATACCCTTATCAAAAACCGAAATAAAATTAAAATTTCTCGTCTTTTTTCGGATCACAACCAAATTTTAAATTAAACTCGTATTTTTGAAAACCAAGACAACATGTGTTTATAAGATACCGATTTTGGGCGTCGCGAGGGTGCTAATACCTTCCTCGCGCGTAACCGACTCCCGAACCCTAATTTTTCTCTGGATTTTAACGTAAACCTAGCCTTTTATTTGTTTTTTAAAGAAAGATCTAATAGGTGTCCGATCACACCTAGAAAAAAAATTGGTGGCGACTCCCGGTTTATTTTTAAAACCAAATTTCAATTTCCAATTTTCTAATAAATCGCCACAATTTAGCGACCCGAAAGTAAATTTTTACGTCGCTACAGTCACTGATAATTATTTAGTGACATCTCTTCGATGAACTCATAAGCCTCCTCAGGTGTTTTGTTATTCAGGGTACCGCTGGTGGCTGCATTGATTAGTTGTCTAGTTGAGGGGTTCAAACCATTATAGAAAGTCTGAACCTATAACCATAAGGGTAACCCATGATGAGGGCACCTTCTCAATAAATCCTTATATATCTCCCATGTATCATATAGGGTTTCTAAGTCCATTTGCACAAAGGAAGAGATATCATTCCTCAATTTTGCCGTCTTGGCCGGCGGAAAGTATTTCAACAGAAACTTTTGGGTCATTTGCTCCCATATAGTGATGAACCCTCGTGGTAGAGAGTTCAACCACTGTTTAGCTTTATTCCTTAATAAAAATGGAAACAACCGAAGGCGAATGGAATCATCAGAAACGCCATTAGTTTTGAAAGTATCACAATACTCCAAAAAGTTAGCCAAATGAGTGTTTAGATCCTCATCTTGCAAACCATCAAACTGAATAAACTGTTAGATCATCTGAATGGTGTTCGGCTTCAGTTTGAAGTTATTTGCAACAATAGCAGCTCTCACAATACTCGATTCAACCCCTGCTAAATGAGGCTTGGCATAGTCGTACATAGTACGAGGAGCAAGATTCTGATTTATAGGATTCGCGGCAATCACAGGAGTAGCAGATTATTCCGATTTTCAACCATCTCCTCAGTAATATTAGTATCGTACTCGTGCTCTTCCTCTATATACTGTAGACTACGCCTTATTTCTTTATGATTTCTGCGAGCTATGCTTTCAATTTCACTGCCAAAAAGCAATGGTCCCGACAGATTTTTTCTAGTCATAAACTAAAGAAACCTGCCAGAAGCAAATAAAATAAAAATTAGTAATTAAAAAGTAAAACTAAAACAAAAATAAAATGCAATAAAATAAAATTGGCTAAATTAATAAAAATTAAGCGTTCCTAGGCAATGGCACCAAAAACTTGATGATCGTTTTATGATCCACTAAACTAAACTACGATCACAACAAAGGCAAGCGCACCTAATGGTAATATAGTTACAGTGAGTCGGGAATATCATATCCACGAGGACTAAAAGTACTAGTAATAACTATCTTTCTATTATTTAGCCTATAAATAAAGGGATTTATTTTAATCTAAAATTAACTAAACTAATTAACTAATGAACACGACAAAGACTGAAGGAAATAATCAAATAAACCAATGATAAAGACAATACCCAAGGAAGAATCCACCTAGACTTCACTTATTATTCTGATTTTGAATTAAACGATTTATTCACTTGTCTTGATCTGTAGAAATCCCAAAATTATGTTAATATCTCTTTTGAGACTAAGAACAACTGATTCTAGGTTGATTAATTGAAATATTTTTCTAATTAAAACCCCTATTGTCGCATTAACTCGATCTATGGATTCCCTTATTAGATTTGACTCTAATCCGGCAGATTTATGTTGTCCTATTTCTAGGATTGCAATCAACTCTGCTTAATTATGCTAGATCTACTCTTAAACAGGGACTTTTGCTCCACTGAATAAGCACATAAAACTTGGATTAATATCCTGAAAATATTAAGGCAAGGATTAAGAACACATAATTAAGAACAAAAACAAGTATTTATCATGTAATTCAGATAATTAAATAATAAGATTCATCGTAGATTTCATCCTCCCTAGATATTTAGGGAGTTTAGTTCATACTCTTGGGGGAAAACATCTCAAAAATAGGAAAACAACAAAACATAAAGAAATCCAAAAACTTCGAGAGAAATTGGAGGGAGATCTTCAGTCTTAAAGGAGATCCTGCTTCTGAGTTGAATCCTTTGGCGTTCTTCAAGTAATTTCTGCTTTCTACTCTGTGTGCCCCCTTAGGTCTTCTTCTAATATGTATTTATAAACTTTAGAATGCTCAGAAACCTTAAAAATTGACTTTTTTTCATGTGTTTGGGAAACAGGGAGTGATATCGACACGGGCTGCCACATGGGTGTCTGGCCAGTCCGTGTGGCTCACACGGGCATCTGCTCAGCCTATGTGGAAATAGTCTTGGCCGTGTGGATCTTTAAATCAACCCGTTTTGTCCGTTTTTAGCCTGTTTTCTACTCTTTTTGTTCCCATATGCTCACCTAAGTCTAAAACATGAAATTAAAAGATTAGGAGCATCAAATTCATTAAATTATATAATAAATCATCCAAAAACACAATAAGCATGGGATTAAAACATGTTATATTTATGGTTTATCAGTTGACATCTATGGAATTGAAAAAAGGAAAAAAATGCAAAGAATTGAGTATTAGAGCATCAACGATATATTACGTTGTGGAACGCCCAATTGGAGAATAAGCCTCATTTGGAATCATGTTTGCCTTATTTCACTCCCACAAGGGACTACCAATAGTGGTATATGCAGAATGGGTTGCCCTACCTATATGGTGGCAAATTGATGATAGTCCCTCCACATATGCAACAAAGAGATCCCCTACAAAGACGACCTCATTAGCCGTCTCTTCCTCCTCCACTAGAGCCCGAGCCCGAACCTGCATTGTCAAACACACAATCGACCAGTAGTTTCTATCATTTGGAGTTAGGGGATTGCAGTTTTACCGCGGAGTACTCAGGTTATGCACTTCATTTGGAGATAGGCGATTGTAATTCTTCCTATCAACAATCGAGGTCCCCAATGATGTTTGGCATATTTAGCCCATTGCCACCCCCAATACTACACCCCTCCCGAGCAAACCTTTATGACACAAGTTTGCTCAATACACCTTAAAGTTCGACTATGAGTGATGGCAATGTAGGTTCAAGTGAGTTAAATACTGACCGTTGGAAGCACCCACAACGTGAACGAAGGCCACCACGATGGTACACCCCACGAACAAATCCATCGAACCATCAATTATGATGGAATTAATTCAAATATTTTAGAATTTTGTTCTTAATAGTTTAAACTTTTTAATTTTATTTAATTATAACATTTGACTCACTTTAACAAAATGTTTAATGCAAATATGTTACAATTTTATTTAATCATGTGTTTCATGTACAATATTATTTAGCCCATTTTCAACGAATATACAATCAAGTTGATGCAAATATGTTACAAGTTAGTAAGCAAATTAAAGAATAAGGAAAATATAATAATACATTTGAACATGGAATACATAAATTCACATTCCAGTCAGCCGCTACGACAGTCCCGGGTGGTAGTCTTGTTGAGGGCAATTGCTTTTATTATGACCTATTATTCTGCACACGTCGTAACATTTAGGGTCAACCCTCTCCCTCTATGCCATTTCTTATCTGAGTGACATGCGGACGACCTCTAGGCTTCCTACGTAGCTTAAAGTCTGGGTCTAACTCGAAAGTCAGCGAAGGAACTTCCCACATTGACACATCCTATATTGTTGGGAACTTGTTTCTCCAAATACGCAATGCGTGTTCTAGTGTGTACACCTCATCGATATATTATTTGACATTGATGGAACATGCTGCAACGACATGCGTACACAGGTATCGAAGTGTCACACTACTTGTTTTAGGGATCAACTCTGTATTACCTAGGCGAGATACCCGATCGACGTTTAACGGTCTTTGTCACCCAAAAATTTTCTAAATTTTGAGAATATAATTGAACGTTCATCGTCTTATACGGCTTTATGGCAACGACGCACTTGTCTTTGCTCGTAAAATTTTAGCCCACTAACAACTCTTCAGATTCGGGATCAGCTAACATTAGGTGAGCAGGTATTATGTCCGGGTACTTGGGGAGCCCGAAAGCATGCGTTATATCAAGATCGATGATTGACATGTGGGCCTCAGAATCATTATGTATGATGATGACACGACTCGAGTTTTCAACCAAAAGGATGTAATCATTTTTATCATCCGGTCATTCATTGTCGATATCATCCGGGACATCGTGTACATCAGGGTTACTAAATCTTCATATTCGTGATTAAAACGACCATTTTTATCAGATTCATCTTCACTATGTGCATCGATCTCAATAACGACTGGATCTGTAAAGTAACATGGTATGGATTTTTGGCCTATGTCGATGCAGTTCCACCACTGTACTTGTTTGAACATCTAATATTGAGATCGATGTTAAAACCGCGCACAAATGACCTCTTATCGACTAACGCACTAGGAACTTTCATAAACGGGTTTTCAACTCCATATTGTCGACTTAACAGAGTTACATCTTTAACGAGCTTCGTATCAGCTAACTCAGCAAAACTAAATCGATTCAATATTCAACCTCTTCGGCAGGCAATACAATACAACCATTGTCTCAACATTGTCATCGTCTAAAAGTTCCATATTAGTAAATTTGATAGGATTTGACAAAGCTAAAAATTTTTAGAATAGTTTCGACATTCTCCTTCCACAACATCAAGAAATTTTTGTACTGATCTTTTTTTTCATATCATCAACAGACACATTCCTATCGAATCTCATTCCTATTTTCTGGTGAGTTTCAAAAATACAACCAACAATTGTTTCTGAAATAACATCATCGAAATAAATAGTTGCAAAAAATTGATTCTCCATTTTTTTCTTGAAACTGCAAAAAGAAATTTTCCACAAGATTGAGAGGAATTTTTTTTTTTCTTTCAACTTCTGTTGTATAGGGGTTAGGGAACCAAACCCAACCCCTTTTTTATACTTAAAAAATATATAATAATACATATAACTTAGAAAAAAGTAGAATACCGAGTTTTGGGCCTAAACCCATGAATGAGGGGTCACATCGGTGGCAGGTCGTCAGGTCGATATCGTTGGACTGTTAGGCAGCAATGGCCTGAGAGCCTGCCACCGATGTGACCCCTTAGTCGCGGTTTCGAGTCCCAAAACTCAAAAATTTAGTTTTTTTTAAGTTTAATAAAAAAGTTATATGTTAAATTAATTTCGGTGCCGCTTGACACATTGGCAGCGCCATTAAAAAATATTTTTTCAATCTAATGGTATTAAATACAACATATTTTTTTGGGTAACTTATATTGGTGTTGCCGATTGCTCAGGCGGCACCATAAAAATTTAAAAGAAAAACTAATTATTTCACTAATCATTGCTGGTAGTTGAGGGTGGTGTCGTTGATTGTTCAGGCGGCACAGATAATCCATTGTTCCTTTTGCCTAGTTTTGTATATAATGGCCGGTCTATCCCATTTCAATAAATATTTATTTTTTTATATTATTTAGGTAAAAAACTAGTTTCTTTTCTAAAATAAAATATGTTTACTATATTGTATTGCTCAACGTGATTAATGATTATCTTTCTACTAATTTTTATATTTATTTCATATTATAACTTTTAATATTAAATATTTATAATTTTTCTAAATTTGTATTTGCATTTAAATGTATAAATGCAATATTTTTAGAGATATATTCAAGACAGATATCAGTGAAAATATCATAACTGGCCTTGTATTATATTTCAAGCTATATTTTGATCTCTGTATTGAAACAGATTAATTGGTCCTTGCATTACATGTAGGAGGAAAATAATCTTTCCGTTGAAAATTGTGGCTTTACTTCAAAGGTTTAGTTTGGTGTTTTATATGTAAGTCATAATAATAAATTTATCTCTTAATCTTTATACATTTATTCAATTCAATCTTTACTTTTTTCTTTTCTTTTTTTTTTATTTTAAGTAATTGACGCTCAACCTAATTAAAATTTATGCTTCGTAAGTCCTCACACGAAAACTCTTCCATCCTCAGTATATTCTTACCCAATCTGATTCCTTTTGCCTTAATTGTAATTTACAACCCATAAGCTTGCCAAAATCCACTTAGAAATTATCCATAACACAAGATAACTCGTTTCTCTCACTAGAACCCAACAATGGCATCTCTCAAAAACTTAACTAAAATTCTAATCAAACTTAAAATTTCTACTCCTACAAGATTCTAAACTTAGAATCATCAATAAACTAAGTTAAAAACATTAAGAAGTTAACAAAATCGAAGCTTTCTCTCTGTACCTTGTAAAGTGTCAAAAATGGAAGAAAACCTCTAAAACCAATAAATGAAGTTTAGAAATCATTTTTACCTCCTTGTCACCCACGTCGTGCAAATGCACCTCAACCCCGATGGATTTGGATTTGCACTCCCTTGTACGCAAATGAGAACATTAATTTAGTCATTCAATAATCACTAAGTTGGTTTACATATATATACAAGTTCCACACTTGATTCCCAATCAATGTGGAACTAATATTTTTCATTTTCTTCAATATAATTCACAAGTAGTTTACTTTTAGCATCAATTTCTCATTCATCACTCAACCATTTTGAGCATATGATATACCATTGTAAAAGTCTCATGGAGTAGAATATAAAACCAAAATTTTATGATTCAACTCTCCACCTTTACCAATCGAGACTATTTCTCAAAGTTTTCAAAAATTACATTTTTTTCAATAACTCCTACCTTCAAGTCTTGAATTGATGAAACTAAACTAAAGTTGCATGAAAGAGATGAGAAAATTTTGAGGGAAAAGAAACCATTGTGAAAACAACAAACTCAACCGTTCCTTCATTTTTTATTTTCAAAATTAGAAAATTTGTTCCTATTCCTTCGGGCAAATAACCTCATGAGGTCTGCTCTTTCATCTAATTCTATTTTCTAATTCTCAAGATATTGAACTCTTACAATCTAGTCTAAAAAGCCAAAATTCTAATAGTAAACTACCAAAATAGTCATTTTTGTTTACGTCAGGTTACATTTTAGTCACTTATGTTTGAAACGCTATGTTTTAGTCATTTATGTTAACGTGTTGTAATATTTTAGTCATTGAACCGTTAATGGTCGTTAAAGGTGTAATAGTAAGCTGGAGTGGCACGTTAAATCATCATTTCAAACAAAAATTTTAGGTTAAATTATACAGTTCGTCCCCATATTTTTTCATTTTAAACAATTTAATTTTTTTCTTTTATGTTCTTTTAACTTTCTTTTATTTTATCTTTATTTTCTATTCTCTTCTACTTCTCCCTCTGTTTTCCTCCTTTCTCGATCTTTTTTAACGTAATTTTTCTATGTTTTTTATTTGTTAAAACTTTTTTATTTTTATGAAAAAAAATGCAAAAGCTGAAACTAAAATAAATTTTACTTTGCATATTCTCACCCGCCAATTACAAACCCTCATTGTCTATCATTGTTTTAACGAACCAATTTGGATCTTCAACCTAGTCCACAAGCTCGCCTCACTAGAAGACCTCGCCAGTCGTGACTTATGGCAGCCAACCCTCAACAAAGTTTCCCGAACCCGTTCCCTTAACCTCATAACCAACCCCTACAACCACCTTATCTATCTTACCTATAACATTCTCGCCCTCTAGAAACTACGTTGTTTCACAGATTCTTCAAACAAGCTCTACACTTTCAGTGACTAAAACAACCACTGTACAAAATTTACCCTCAACTTTACCCAAACAAGTTTGGTTCCATGCTCCCTTTCTCTCTTCGGTTCATCCATGCTCGGCTTCCAATCAAGCTTACTTGGGAATATCCAATAATGTTTAGATCAATTTCATCGTTGCTTAATTTTATTCGTCAAAAAATAAAAGAAAAGGAAAGGAATAATCCACACGATACTATAAAAGTTTGGAAACGGAAAAAATTCGTTTTGAATATAAATAATTCAATTTATGCTTAGATTTGATTAAGGATATAGTTTTTTATATTGATTAGTTAGATCCAATTTTAGTTTCATTCAAATTGAGATTTGATTAAAAATTATTAATATTTAATTTTGAGTGAAAGTCAATTTAGGAATCATGTGAAAGAATAAGGACTTGATTTATTTGGTGGGCAAAGATTATGTTTCTGCAATGAAGAATATGAGAAGAGAGAAAAATAAATGGGAAGAAGAAAAGGAAAATAAAGAAATAAAAAGAAAAAATTAAATTGTTCAAAAAAATAAAATTATAAGGACTAATTTTAACAAATGGAAAACATAGGAAAAAACTATATTAAAAGAATTGAAAAAGGGAGGAAAACAGAGGGAGAAGGAGAAAAGAATGAAAAATAAAGGAAAATTCAAAGAATATAAAAGAAAAAATTAAATTGCTCAAAACAAAAAAAATATATAGGGACTAATTGTATAATTTAACTTACAATTTTCGTTTGAAATAATGATTTAACGTGCCACATCAGCTTACCATTACACCGTTAACGACAATTAATGTTCAGTGACTAAAATATTACAACACGATAACGTAAGTGACTAAAATATAACTTAAGACAAACAAAAATGACTATTTTGATAGTTTACCCAAATTCTAATTAATCACATCCATCTAATTAATGCAATTTAATAACCCAAAAATATGTTGCCATGCTCATTTCCATAGACCACTCAATTTTGTTTCTGCTCGGATTAGAAATTCTAACACTAAATCAGACTTTCTTGTCGCTAGAAGATTTTGGGACATTATATTAAAAGTGTTTTCCTTAATGGTTTCTTGGAGGAGGATGTGTACATGGCTCAACTAAAAGGATTTGAGTACCCTAAACACTCTGACCGTGTAATCAAACTTAGCAAGTTCTTATATGGACTAAAGCAAACTCCTCGAACATGGTATGAGAGGTGGTTCCAGTCTCTTTTGGATTAACACTATTAAAGGGGTTCTACAGACAAAACATTGTTCATCAAGGGACAGAAAGGTAATATTACCATTGCCTAGATTTGTGTTGATATAATCAGTGATACTACTTTTTACCAGTGTCAAGGGTTGTTTTGTTAAGATGATGTAGAGTGAACTCGAGATGAGTATGATAGTGGAATTATCATACTTTCTTGGATTTCAGATCAAATCCCATGATGATAATATTTTTCTTTCACAAGAGAAACATGCTAGAAACCTTGTGAAGAAGTTTAGATTGGAGAGTGCACAGACCGTAAGAACTTCAATGTCACCTAATGATAAAATCAACGCAAATTCAAAACGAGTGTTAACTACTCCAACCACTTATAAGAGAATGACCGGAAGCTTCCTATATTTGATTGCAAGTAAGCTAGATTTATGCTTCAATGTTGGTGTATATGTCAAGTACCAATCAAATCCTAAAGAATATCATACCAAGGAAGTCAAAAGGATAACGAGGCATGTAAATGGAACATTGGATTTGTTTCAAAAGACATGACAATGAGCTTAGTTTGATTTAGTGATGATGATTGGGCAGACAATTTGGAAGATAGAAAAGGCACTTTTGAAGGCTTTTCTACTTGAGATCAGATCCTGTGTCTTGCTATAGTAAGAAATAAGTTTCAATATCCTTATCAACAGTAGAGACAAAGTACATTGTTGCAAGAAGTTGTGCTCCGCTTCTTTGGATGAAATAGATGATGAAAGATTTTGGAGTGACACTACCTCTGGAAAAAGTTTATTGTGACAACTCAAGTGCCATCAACATATCCAATAAGCTAGTGATGCACTCGAGAACAAACCACATAAATATCTGACATCATTCATTTAAAAATTGGTTGAAAATGACATTGTTGAATTAAGACATGTGCCTACAAAGAGCTAGGTGGCTGATCTATTCACCAAGCTTTAATCTCAGCCACATTTAAAGCCAATTTTTTTTGTTAGATACTACTTAAACTATATTATGTTATCCAAATAACCCTAACATATATTAAAAAGTTTTCCACCCCACATCATATAATCTTCTTTTAAATTCTTTCATTTTCTTTTTTACATAGTTTCCTCCTTTTTCATCTCCTCTTCTCTCATTTCTTTCTTCTTTCCATCAATTCTTGTGTAGGATCACTTCTACTTCTGCTGTCAGAAATCCAGGTTATCCTCTATATAGATAGCCTTCTTTAGTTGATCAGACAAAGGTGAAGCTTGGTTTACTGAACAAAAGCATCAACCAACATCATTAGCACCATGAAAACAGTTTATAAGAGCAAGACTACCAGATTCAACCACCACATTTCCTCACAAAACCAAAACATGATTGATTCAACAATTGAAAAATAAACCGTACAATGAAAAATAATTGAAAAATCAATGCTGATTTTTCATTTCAACAAGGAGTTTCATGTGTACAAAGTTTAAAAGTATAATAACAAAATGAATCTAATGTTATCCTCTCAAAAGAATGAATATCCTATCCTGTTTTTAAGTACAAAATATCCAATCAATGTTTATCTACAATAAACTCCATTGAAAGAACCTCCCACCAACACAATCAAAGAATATATACTGCCAAACCTCAAAAGGTATTCTACAAACTGATAGAATGAACAAAAAATGTCAAACCCTACTCCTGCACTGTTACATTCGATACGTGTAAAATCAATAAGCAGCAGCTTCGAGACTCATCAAATTTCAATATCTGCACGGGTTTTGATTGGTTTGAGCTTGATCCCTAGACCCTCAGGGGAGAGAAGTTCAGGAGCTATGCAGGAATGGCTTGATGGACTTGAAGGGTTTGAACCATTGCTTGATGATGAAGCAAAATGTGGTTGTCTTTGGAAACCAAATCCCATTAAAAAGAATTCAATTGGGACTAGCATGGCCAATGGGTGCTCTTCTGTTACCAATGAGCCACATGCTTTAACCTGAAAATGAACAGAAACCCAACAAAAAAGTTTAATGATTCTGGGTGACAATATTCAGCCAAACTTATGCATGCACACTGCCTTCAAAGTTTGAGACTGAAACCAAAGTTGAAGAAACGGGAAAGAATCAACTCGGCAAATAGAAATCTACCTCAACAAGAGTGCAATTCTTTCTTCCGATTTTGTCACTCATATGCACAGATTCTGCATGAAATGGACTGCTTTCACCGACAAAAATAAGTGTCTTACACTGCAATTTCTTCAAGTCATCTGTAAGGTCATGTCTCCTGCATATATTCTTCACTCAATGCTATGGAATTGCACTTAGATATACAAAACAAGGATGAGAGGTGTGTCGCAACACACGCATCCTGGCCATCATAATTTTTTCCGTGGAATGAGGGAGTTTGAGAAAAGACAACAAAATGACAAGAACGAACCTACCTATTAATTGCTTGAAGAAAGCGCATAACATTCGGGCTCTGCCTTTCATCCAGTAACTGCAATCAAATTATCAAAAAGATTACCCCTAAATTTCAGGTTATATTATTATAAGTTAAAATAAGGAAGTGTGTTAGATGCAACTTCTTGTTTCATTATATAAATTGGCATCATCTACATGGCAGCCTATTCAACTTGTTCATATATCAATAAATTAACCAGTCGAATGACCTAAAGATAATACAGAATAACTAAGTGCTGGTGTTTATCTTATCAGTTTTATTGGTTTCCTTACTCTCAGGCAAGCTTGGATGACCTCAGACTCTGCACCATGCATACCATACCTGAGTTCCTACAAAAAAGAATTCCATAATTATAACACTAACAAATATCAGAGAATTTAAGTTAAAATAGTGATGCTGATTACCTTACTGAAATATCGCTGAAGAAGGCATTCTTTTAATACACCACACATACCATAGAAGTACAACAAGTTCATCAACACCTGAAAAGAGAAATTTTAGAGCAAAGTAAATTCATTACAACTATTAAAGATACAAGGTGCAAACTAGAACCTTGTTGTAGAGCCATTCAGTCCATGTAGGGGCTTTGCAAACAGGAGAGACGAGAATTAATCCAAGCACTCTCTCATTATATTTCATCTGGCACACGGGAGAAAAATACATGAGGCCATCACAGTATCAGAATATCAGCACAAGAAATATTTGCTAACTTTTGTATCTTACGCCGACTTACTGCAAATAGGGTAAGGATGTAAGCCCCGGCTGTTACACCCAAGCATAGAACTCTTGTCAGCCTGATGTTAAAAACTTAAATTAGTTATAACAGAGAAAAGGAGTGAAAGAAAAAAGAAGGAAAAGTTATCACCCCCAACAACTGACATAAAAAATCATTCCCAGGATCTTGAGCAAATAATTTCTATTATTCGTTTCAGGTCCATATGCTTTACACTTTTTTAAGTTTTGGAAGGAAAATACAGTGAAACTAAGCATGGATAGACCACCTACATTGCATCATGAGAAACAATGGTTGGCAAGAACTTTTATCAGGAATATATATCAGATATCCAACAGATAGCATATACAAAATGAGGGGAAATTTGGAATATAAAATTATACATTTTCTACACCTAAGTTACTCGAGCTCAGAGGCAAGTTAGAATTATTTTTGAATACATTGGAATAGGAACAAATGAAGAAAAAATCTGCTGAAAGTAGTTGAATCATTTCCCTTTTACACTCATTTACAATACATACCCAAAGAAATCAAGAACTTCAGCAACCTGATCTGCTAAGTCATCCACACTAAGCAACGGAACATCCGGAGAGATCACATTTGCTCCTAACTGCAAAAACTCTTAACCAAATGGCATACAGGTTCTATTAGTATCATCCAATCAGGAGCGCACCATCTGACAAGCTACAAATTAACAATTTGAACCAAAAACTCATTGTTCAAACAAGTGCATTTCTAAAACTGAGTCACTGACCTCGTGCCCTGGGGCATCAATGTGGTAAATACAAAAGTTATGAAGCAACAACGAAGCGGCATCAGGGCAAAAGAATAGGCCTTGGAAACAAGACATGTCTATAAGAATTCAACAAGCACAAAACAAACATATATCAAAACACAAAAATCAGCAATTCATTAAAACCCCAAAAGCTAAGAAGTTCAAGAATTAGTACAAAAATGTAATTATGTCCAAAAACGAAAATTAACCCACTTAAAGAACTTGTGAAATGAACAAAAGTAACATTTTGATGAATGTACAAGCTGCAAAACTCAGTTCAATTGCAAGATATATGAAGTAAAAGAAGCAAACCCATTAAATCTAACGAAGCAAAAATCACTAAAGTTCCAATATTCCCCTAAAAAAAAGAAAAGAAATGAAAACATACAGTTAAGAGCAACATCTGGGTAGGTTATTAAAGCGGGTTTCTCTTGATCGCCACAAACAAAAACAGATAGAGAACCTCTACTTGTTTTCACCAAAAACTCCTGGAAAAAACAACAATGATATATTTATAAAAGTCAAAAAGAAATGAAAGATAGCTAGAAAAGGGGAAGAAAAAAAATGTTGAAGAAGCTATGTTCTTAGCGGTTTTATTAGTTAGTTTTAGTTTCTTTACCTTCCCTCCAAAAGGAACCATATCAATCGCAATGGATACTGAGTCACTTGAATCACCCATGACTCGTTCTTCTCGTTCACTTGGTTTCAAGAAAATACAAACGAAAACTCACTGATTGAACTCACTTATTATCCAAAAAAGAAAAACAAAGTCATTTGAGATTGGAAGTCTCAGGCTTTCTTCTTCATTGACAAGTCTAGCGTTAAAGAATTTGTTTCCGAGAGGTACAGAGAAATGGCATAAAAGCCCTGGGTTTGGTACTGAAATTACACCACAGGCCTAGTCATGTTTGGTGCAATGACTCTTTTGCCATCGATGAACTCGTTGACTCTTTGTCCTTTTCCCTTGTTTTTATTCGGGCAAGTGACCGTTAAGGTGGCGGATACAACGGTCAAGTGGGCGAATGGAGTAAAACGGCACCGCTTGAAGGGCTTTGGAGTAATTTCATAAATGGCATCAATACAGCTGGATGCCACCTGGAAGCCGCTAAAAGGTGCACTCCAAAATGAAAGGTATCATTTATGCGCCAGCTCATCATTCGCTATGTTTTATTTATCATTTTCTATGTATTTAAATTAATGTTGACTTAATATTTAAAATTTGGATATTTCTTTCTTTGGTCATAAATCAACAAATTTTATATTTTCCCTTTTTATTAATGAAACAAATACTATAATTTAGAAAATGAGATTCATTTTCCTTTTATTATTTCAATGTTGGTTTGAGTGCGTTGAAGCACATTACCCTTTTATTTTATAGATTAAAAAGTAAATTATGGATAATTCTACATATTGATTATAGAATAAAGTAGTTTAAATTCAAATAAATTTTTATAATTTATATTGTTAATAAATAAAACTAAAAAAATATAATTAGTAACAAAAAAGGGTAAAAAAAAAAAGCAAGCGTAAGTTAGTGACATGATTTTGATTGGGGTATTTATGTTCCCTTGGATCCGAAAACGCGTTTTCAAACGCTAATTACGGACGCTATCTCACATAATCATACCAAAAATATAAAATAAAACCTTCGTGGTCCATCACGTAATTAAACTATATTGTATTTTATAATTTTTATTTATGATGTACTCATAAACGTGGAAATTTTAATTTGGAGTACGAGAACAAAGTTATTTTTGAAAACCATTTCAACTCTAAAATTTAAAACAATAATAAAAATTGAATTTAAATTAGAAACATAGTCTAAAGGAGTTTTACTTTAAAAAGAGACCGAAACAATTTAATTAGAAGGCTCCAAAAAGAAAATTTGAATAAAAATGATTTGTCAGAGACGTAAAGGACGAAATTGTAAATGGGGAAAACGCCATGGACAGAAAAGGAATATAATCGAATGAGTTCCCTTTTTGTGCCGATGTCTGATTCTCTCTATGCAGCTCATTAATTAGTGAATGTACCAAAAAACCTCATTAATTCCAATTTATTATGAGGCTGTATGTTTCAGTATTACCATGGAGATTTTTTTTTTTTAATTTATTCCAAGTTCAAATTTTGTTTTATAAATTTTATATAAAAAGATAAAATCAATTTCATAATAATTATATTATTTACATTGTTGATTTTGCATGTACTGGAAATTATATATAGCATTAGAAATTGTGTGATAAAGACTGACACATCAATCAACATGAAGACTTCAATTAGCTTCATTGCAACTTATAAATAACCTTCCCAACATCTGAGCATGGCACAGATGATTTCCGAACTTCAGTCGAACAAGGATGCCGGCACCAGTGAGCCTGGATCCGGCTCTAAAGAGTTTCAACAGTTTAAAAAGCTTGTACAGTGTGAAATTCTCAGCAAATTTTTCTTACCATACTTTGCAATCTATCAAGATTGTGCTGCTATCGAGAGAGGGTTTTGATCCGGCTCGGGTTTCTGCAAAAAGAAGTTATGAAGCTAAACTAGTTTCATAGCTAATACTAAGACAATGGTTAAGTGATTCCCACCACGAAAGCTATTGAACTGATCCATTCGAGAAAGAGGACATATCGAACTAATCCTACATCTCAATGCATCCATCGAGCATTTTGACAATCAATGTCAAAGATTTCCATGCCTACTCAAGTCAATGCAAAATCGAAATCACAAGTTTCCCAAGTAATCTCATAAAAGGTAAGACTTTACTAGCAATTGCTTAAGGTTTCAAAGACTAAAGCTATCAGAATTTCATCATCCTCAGTTCAGTTGCCTACCGAGGATTATCATGCAAGAAGCAGTGCCCCGATTTAATGGGAATTTAACATAGATGGCAAAGTTAGGTACTGCTATCGAAGCAGACTCAAGCAAATCATGTTTCGAAGGCTAACAAGCTTAACATAGTGTTTTTCATATAACCACAATAACACAAGCATGATTTTAGCATCGACCGAGTCTTAGAATTGGCATACTTACATGGTGACGATTCGAGGATATTTCCGCCTGGCTAGTCAACATGTGCACCAAACCGGCTCAAACTGCAGCTGAAAGAAGATTCGAACAACCATCCATTGAAGATTTTTTTTCATAAAACAAAATTGAGGATTAAATTAATGTATCGAGGATATACAGCCAACTAAGAACAGAAAAAATCGTCTTTGATACATTAATAGCTCAAGTTGAGTTAACTCGAGGTCGAAAAACAGAAGATGAACATAAACACAAATGTACCAACTATTAATCAAATTAATTGTAACTAACTCACAGAGCAGACAAAAATCACCACTCGCTAAAAGCTTTTTTGTTAGCATTTGAGAGTCGAGAAGAATTTCGCAATCTCTCTACTCATTCTTCCAAGCATACAAAATCAATGAAAAGCCGAGATTCTGCGACTTGGAATCTTGAAATCTCTGCGAGAACGACCACTGCAAGGAACTCGGCCTGGGAATGTTTTGGCTAAACCACAACTTCTCTTCCGCTACAATGGATGTTTTGAACATAAAAACGGCACTTCCACCTAGTGACGTTCCAAAGAGCCAATTATGCACATCCCAGTAAACTTCTACAGCCATTCCATCGACCAAAACGGTATGGTTCCCTCTGAACTTCCACCGCAGCCGCTTCACTTGCATCAAAGCCTTTCCATCCACACGAATTATAAGGCAAGGATCATTCATACCAACCGAGTCACATTCAATTATCAGATCATGAATTCGACCATTATCGCAAAACTGCGCCTTGGTACCAAATACCCTCTTCCCAAAAACATGCTCTTTCTTAGCCACTAAACTGGCATTACAAGGGATATGAGTTGCACCAGTTTTCTTACAAGCTTCTTTACTCATGTCACCAAGAAGCAAAACCATTTGCTTATTAGCAACAACACTAACATAAAACCCTTCGAAAGGTTCAGGCCCGGATCCGAATTTAGCCGAAGAAAGGTCCCAATATACATCTATTTTACAAGAATATGCTTCTAAACTCTTAGACCCTTTTCTCTTAGAGAACAACCAAGGCTTTATATCAACCTTACAAAGACATTGATTTGCAGAATCATCAATCCCTACACTTAAGCCTTGCCCCATCAAGTTCTTGGTCCAAGTAACAGTTATTAAACAAGGCCTACCCCGAATTCGACATTGATAAACACAAGTAACCAAATTCTGTGCATTTTTGCTACTACTTGATGATGATGATGATGAATCAGCCACTTGCACTCCATTTTCACCAAAACAAGATGGAAAATCCCTCATTTTTTTTTTCTTTTCTACTGCAAATCCTTAAAATTCAGCCTTTTTTTTTACTCTTGTTTCAACTATTATAACCTAAAAAATACACAATTAAAACTTTGACAAAAAAAAGTAACAGAAACAAAGAGTAAAAGAAGTGAGCCCTTACCTTAAACTGACCAGTTACTAAAAACTGCCTCAAAAAACCGGTTGTCTAGGGTTTGATTTGATATAGGACAGAGCTTTTTTTTTATTTTTTTTTTTATAAAATAAACTGAAAACACCCATCAACGAATCTTTTTTCCTGAAGTTTGAAGATTTAAAGACAAACTGGGAAAATGTGGGGAGGCATGTTTCATGTAAAGTAGAACTTCAACAAAGAGAGAAGTAGACAAAAAAGCAGAGTTCTTTCACTGTAAATTCTCTGGTATCATTATCAACGAATGCAAATATATAAATTACAAATCTTTTTTCTTTAGGAAATATATTTTACGTTCAGATAATGACAGCTTGAAAATAAAAAAGATTCTTTTTTTTTTTTAAAGAAAGGAAAAAATGAAAGATTTTAGCAACTGGGGGTTGCTGGAAAGGCTGGTTTTTGAAGATTACTCTTCACTGATAAAAGAAAGCAAAGCCAGAAATATTAAAAATTTAATCAAAAATATTGGATGGAACCCTTTTTTTTCAAGTTTCATTGGACTGTGGAGAATATATATATAGTGAGATTATAAATAAATTGAGCTCTGAGAGGGAGGGAAAAAAAAAAAAAAAAGTTCCATAGGGTGGGTCCAGGAAAACATGGAAAAAAATTGCAATTTGTAAGCACGATTATACATATAAATAATTAAATAAATAAAATCTGGTTTTGATAGTTTAGTATGAAGACATGGTTTGCATGTCATGGTGTTTCATTTTTTTATGTTTATTTTTCTTTAAAAAAATATTTAAGCTTAGAAAGAGGAAATACACTAAAATCTCGTTGGAATAATGATAGATTATTTATTTTACAAAGAATAAAATTTTCAATAAAGGAGGGTTTTTTTTTTAGAAAGTGAAAGATTTTATCAATATTAAAAAAATATATAATGGTAAATTTAGTTTCAATATTTAGTTTTTTTTTTTCTTTACGTTTTACTTTTTTTTTAATAAGAAATAGGTAGAAAGCAAATGTAAAGATATCAAACTAATTAGAAGTAACAATCATAGAAATAGTATCATAGCATTCCACACTAATTTTTTTGAATTTTTTATTTTTTTAATGTGTTTATAGTTTTTAAATTATTTACTAGCGTAACATATAAAACAAATAGTATCATGTCTACATAAAGCACAGTAGAGCGTTATATGAATTGTCATGCCAACATTATTAAAAATTAATGTTTTAATCACTATTTTCGTTAAAATAATCAAATTTAGTTCAAAAAATTTAGAAATAAATTGACAAAATATGTAAACATTTATACCGTACTAAAATGAGAGTTTTACATTGTCAAATATCATAGCTTTTAAGTATTGTTGTATAAATCAATTAAATTTCATATTTTTTTTTATCATAAATCAATCTCATATTTTAAATTTTTATTAAGGGTGTTGTTATACTTCCTCTAGACTTGGACATGTGTCAGCAATTCAAGCTACCTAAGAGACGCTCGCTACCATCCCTTTGATTATACCTAGACACCTCAATAACTAGCCTTTTTGAATCCCCACTCTCCGTTTGACCCGCAATCTAGGCAAAGGATCTGGATCACTCACTTCCTTCTGGAAAACTTGGGCCACTTGTTTTAACACCCCACACCCGACCTGGTCTCCGAATCCGAGTATGATGTCTCAAGAAAAGGGCACATTGAAGCTAAATAACTTTTGCTCTGCTCCAAGTCTTGAGACAATAACATGTTGTTTCGAGACATAAAAACATCGAAACTAAAAGAGGAAAACATAAGAGGCCTGTCTCGAGACACAATCTCGAGACTTGAGGACTTTTTTTTCAAGACATGAACTTTATTGTCTCGAGAAATTAAACTTTGAAACTAAAATACCTAAATTAAAATGAGGTCTGTCTCGAGACAAGAAATCCCTTATCTCAAGATAGAACATTGAGAATTGATAGTTGAGCTTGGATTTGAATCCTTACTATAAATTTAACCTTTTCTTAACTACGTATTTTGATGAATTTGAAACTTAGACATTATGAATGTGTAATTGCAAATATGATTGGTGATTAAATTGGTTTGAATGATAGTTATGATTTTAATTTCATGATTATGTAATGAGATAGCCTAAGTTGCTCCGGCAATGAATATGACATTTTATACTCGGATCCGGAGATTAAATCAAGTGTGGGGTGTAACACCCGCTCTCAGGGATAGTCCACCCACTTGGAGAATATCTTGACAGGCACTTGCTTTTTAGGTATGAACACTACTCAAGTGTGAGCACACCTCTGAAGACCACTGGGCCTCACTTGAGCATAACAACATATTACTCTCATAATAAAATAGTTCCCATTATGCACGTCTTGCACGTATTCTATAATAGCAATCTGTCTACAATAGCTTGTCACATCACACTAACATACAAAAGGACTTCTCTTGCAAATACTCTCCTTAATTAGAAGAAGGGGATCTTTGGCCTCCTTAGCAACCTTTGAGCACTAATCCTCCTCAACCTTCTCCTCATCCTTCTATCTGTCATTTTGTCTCTTCTGGCTCTCCACTTCTCAAGGTGAATCAACCTTCTCAACACCACTATAGTTCCCTCCATGTTCTCCTCATTGTTGTATATTGTATCAATACTTATAATATAAATTTTATAACCTAAACTTATATATAAAATTTTTCTTAAATTTAAATCACGTATGAGTGTTTGAAAAACCATAATGTAATTGGGTTTTGGTATGTATTACTTATGTAATTATTTCAATTCTCACCCTCTTCCATAAGAATTGGAAAGTGTAATCAGGGCTCCAATTACACCCAATTTGATAGGACCCACCGATTACAATGGTTACCCAAACATGATACCCTAGTGTAGTTACAAGCATTTGCACACAAATTCAATTATTAGGTGGCTTTCCAAACACTACCCAAATGGAAATTTGAAACCTATTCTTTACCGCATTTGAGAAAATGTTAGGAATGAAAATAGCGAGCAAAAGAAGTCATTTTAAGGGTTTTTTTCTAAGTAAATTAAATAATTATTTATAAAAATTGGATGAATTTATGAATATTTGAAAAATAGGAAAAATTTTCTCTTGTCAATAATGATCCCACCATGTCAAATGGAGGATTTATAGTACGTGTGACACATGTCACACTATTTACTTAAAAAAAATTGGTTGGACGCCACATGTTGTAATCTTTTTCACCATATGGCATCCAACATAAATTTTATAAACAAAAAAGAATGAACATTGAACCCGCCATATTAGATGACGGTTTCAACCAGCAATAGACATTTAGCAATTCTCTGAAAAGTTTATCTTTATTGCCATGCCCAATGATGGATTCAACAAGGGAGAAAACATGTGAATCTTTGTAAAAACGGAAAAAAAATGAATAAGCCTTGTCAAGTGGTGGTTTCACCATTTTGGAATTCCAAATTCAAATTTAAAATTATTAAACTACCCCTAAAGCCCTCTGTATAAACTCATTCTTTTTTTCATTTATTTCATATACAAATCATTCTACTCTTAGTTAGTGTTTGGTATGATGAAAAATGATCACTTTCTTAGAAAATTAATCAATTGAAAAGTAATTCCAACATTTGGTATGTCAAATTTTATTTACTTGCTTTGGAATTTAACTTTTCCTTATATGTTACTTTCTTACAAACATGACAGTGTGTTTCCCTTGATGGAAAGTGGGAAAATTAGGATCCATTGGGTTTTATGAAACATATGTCATTCTAGTTTTCATTTTGTTGGAAAATGAAAAACATTGAAGAAACATATTTGGTTGAAAATTATAAAAATATTTTTTGAAAAATAAAAATATGTGAAACTAGAAAACAATAAAAAGTTATTTTTTTATCATATATACTAATATTTAAGCTCTTGGCTGAGTTGGTATCTCCTTCAACCGGGTCACCAACTCGCTTAGAAAAATTACAAAAATACCTTTTCGTAATTAAAATAAGTTATATTATTCAAGGGTACTTTAATCTTTTTATTTTAAAAAATAATAAAAATACACATGCGATAAGATTTGAACTCACGCCAATTACATTAGTAAAACCCTTAATTTACCACTTAACTAAAGTTTTATTTTAATATTTTTATACATTTTAATTTTATTATGCACACTTTATTACCTCCATCAATTGTATATCTATATTATCATTTAAGCTTCTAATGAGTTGATGTCACCCTCAACCAGGTCACCAACTCAATTAAGAAAGTTACAAAAATGTCTTTCTGTAATTAAAATAAGATATATTATTCAATAGTACTTTAGTCTTTATATTTTAAAAAAGTAATAAAAAAATGTGTATGGTAGAATTTGAACCGAAACCAATTACATTAGTAACACTTTTAATTTGCCACTTAGATAAAATTTTATTTTAATATTTTTATACATTTTAATTTTATTATACACACTTTATTACATTCGTCAATTGTGTGTGTATGTATATATATTAATAATGTTTGTAACACCCCAAAACCGACCTAGCCGTTATGGCTAGATCTAGAGATGCTACATAATACAGTTGTAAATCCAATTTTTATATATTTTGACACACATCGAAAACTTTTGTTACTCAAAAACTCATTTTATTAGAAAACGTATTTGACATAACTTTTTAATTGAAAAACGTTGTTTGTTTATATTTCCTAAACAAAACAAATACTTTGCAACGGAAATTCTTAGATCATTATATTTTGGAAAACCAAGTTTGTTTTCTCGAAATCAATTGTTTGTAGGAAGATAGATATTTTTGATAAATCATTTTAACATTATCATGCAAAAATCGAAAATAAAATCCAAAACCAAAATAGTCCCAAAATGTCCAAACAGTCCAAATTTTACAAAACACTTAAGCCCAATTTAAAATAGTTAAAAGGAACGGATTACTAATATAGCTGAGCTCTCGTCACACCGACCCACCTAAGTCTATGAATTACTTGAAAGTGACAGACAAACAGAGAATGAGTTTTTGAAACTCATTATATATTGAAAACTTAAAGCAGTTAGATGCATATTTGACAAATTAATCAGAAACAAATTTATAACAGAACATATATGACATATAATCCTAACCTCAACCGCTACACACCGTCTTCGACCATCCCAACACACCATATAGGTATAAAACATCCATCCATCCTTACACACCACTTAGTGTCAATAGGACACTTGACAGTACAGCTGCAGTTGAGCTATCGGGTCAATAGGCGATTTATATCTTTTTTACATAATCACTTCCTCCACATGGTATTTACAACCCAACCCAGATGCAGATACAAAATATACTAAATATCATACAAATTCATAGTAGAAATTATGCATACTATAATTTTACATGTACAACATATCAAATACAAATCTTATATTTAACATAAATATTCGGGGTTTATTTGTCATTCAACATCTTAGTTACTCTTACAGATAGCAAATACTACACTAACAGGTGTCCAAATTTCATGTTTTTCAGTACATTTACTCACATACTGACCCTACAAAAAGCTCGTAGTCGACCTGGCACACGGTTTGTCACACGACCGTGTGTGACACATGGCCTAGCACACGGCCGTGTGGCGACGACAGTGAACTTTTTCAGCTTCCGCTGATTGCTGTTTTTTCATGTTTTTGGTACACACCTGGTTTGATTTTGCGATGAGAGCTCAAAACTTACTTGTTTCAGTACCTAAATTGACAATTAATACCGATTAGTAACTGAGACTTATCAACTCAAATGACCAATTGGCAAAAACAACACTAATCAAAGCTATTTTCATCAATCAAAGCCCCCAAACAACAAATAATCACTTACCCTTGAATGCGAACAACACCCACACAAATCTTAATTTGTTGATGAGTTACTTGCCTTGCTAAGCTCACCTAAAACAAATCAATTGGTTAATAATGGTACACCACACCAACTACACCTCAACATAATTGAAAACTAACGACGAAGACAACAAAAACCCACAACGAAAAAGAAGGAGACAAGACTTACTTACAAACCACGTTGAAATCTACTCAGTCAATCACCACTATCAATCTTGAATAGCAAAACAATGAGAAATTGGGCATAAAAATCAAGAAATCGAAAGGAATAATATTTTTTTTGAAATATCTTCCTATTACTTTTAAATAGAATAAAATAGATAAAAACAATAAAATAACAAATCAACTCCTATCCATCCACTAACCCTTCCCTATTCAACAACTTACAAAAGTTTAAATTTGACTAAAATCACACAAAATGGCCGACTCATACCAAAACCAACAAAAAGACTAGTTTCGCTCACGTAGAGATTCAAACATAAGACTCAAAGGTAAGCTAACACCTTACCACTAAACCAGGAAGCTCATTCTAACACAAATTTATCGAGAATAATATTTAAACCCAACAAACAGAGATAGGCTAGGAGCAAAAAATATTTGAATTTTCCCAAAAGCAATATTTAAGCCCGTGACTTCAAACACACAGTTAGGGCACTTAATCACTAGTACAAACACTTAATTTTGGCAAAATTAACCAATAAAAATTCACATTTTTGGGGCGTTACAATGATGTTTATTAATATGGTGTTACAAATTAACTCAACACCAACTTAGTATTGATGATCACACCTTGATACACAATTGTATTCATTTAGTGATCATAATCTGATGTATTCACTTGTTTACGCCGAAACCTCTTTTAAATTTGGGGAGGGTATTTTAAAAACAGGAGTCGCCACCAACCTTTTAAAGTGTGATTGGGTCACTTTATAAAACATTTTGGTCTACGAAATTATGAGAAAACAGGTTCGGGGGTCGATTGCGTACAAGGAAGGATTAGCACCCTTGTAACGCCCAAAATTGGTACCAAATGAATAATTTTGTCTTAATGTCAGAAATTTGAAAGAATTTAGAAATGAGATTTCTTTTAAAATCGTAATAATTTGAGTTAAAAAAGAATCAAGATTCTTTAGCTTCGAAAGAGTACAAACATCACATCCAGCATGATTGGACACGATATCTTTAAACTTTCGTAACTGAAATCATCTTGTGATTTGTGAAACTCGTTTAAAAGGATATTTTTAGATGTTTAGGCGAACGGAAAATTGCAACACAGCATGTTAGGGCACTACTTCCCGAATTCCTAAATAATAAAACATTGCCTCTTTTTGAAATTCTTTTTGAATCACATGAGATTTTTTTTTTTGAAAATCATGATGTATTTTACCTTTTACAAGAAATTAATATTAAATAAATCTAGATATATAATACATGCTTTATCACTTTGTGCAAATATTGTACAAAAAATAATAATAATGGCATAAATTACACGATATACATTATCATTTTATGCATGGTCATAGATAACATAAATATACATGCATTTCATGCAAAAATACAAAAATAGAAAAATATATTAATACGAATTAAACATACGTAATAATATCTCATGCAAATATTTTCTTTGAAATAACAACACAGAATGATTAATTTTCATGCGAACATATAACAATGAATAAATAACATAAAAAATAATTTATGAAATAAATTATACATATTAAATCAATATCTAATAAATACAAAAAAAAGATAGAAATAAAAACAATAAATAAGAAATGAAATATCTTAAGCAATCTATAAGTAATAAAAAAAAATTTGAAAAAAAGAATAAAATATAGTAGCTTGATATGTTTTAAAATAATTAATGTGTTAAATTGAAACAAAATTTTGTAATAGATTTTAAATATAGACATTAAATATAATAATAATATATATATATTTAGTTTATAATAATTTGCAAATTTAATAATATATAATAAAAGTAAAATAATATAGAGAATAATATATAATAATATAAGATATGTAATAAAATATACATATGAATAAAATATAATGAAATATAAATGATGTGATAACTATCAAATAAACAAGGGTAATATATATATACTATTATTTAATAGTAATTTTTAAAATTTTAAACAATTAATGAATAATAAAATAATTTATAATTTATAATAAAAATACAAGGAATAAAATATAATAAAATATAATTTATAAAATTTATAAATAAAATAAATAATGATATAAATAATATATAAATAAAATAATAAAAAAATATATATATAAGGTATTTAAAATAAATTAAATATAAAAAAAGGGATTAAAATTGAATTTAATTAAAGAATCTGGGGCTAATTTAAAAAAACAAAAACAAATTTAGGTCCAATTGAAACGCGATCAAAACTACAAGGGACTCACTGGGAAATTTGCCCTAATCCCAAAACGACACCGTTTCCCACAATATAGTTTTAAAATTACTGTGAGGACCAAATTGAAACAAAATTAGAATGTTGGTGCTAAATTAAAAATAAAATAAATTGAAATTGAAATTATAAAAAACACAGAATGACCAATTGGGAAATTATCCCAATTTACAAAAACACGCGGATCCTCCCCGGGTAATCGGGTCAACACGCGGATCTAATGTTGAAACGGTGTCGTTTTAGTGCTTATTGAACTAAGCCAAAATGACACCGTTTTTGTAATGCTATATATGTCAAAACTTAAGCCTAAAATTCATTTTACATCGGTCCTTAAAAAAAAAAGGGTTTAAAACTCTTTGCAGAGGGGAAGAGAGGAGTCTCGGCCTCAGCCTTCGGCCACCGAGCAGCACATACCCACGCGCCACACGCGCCCCCACATACGGTTGTCAGAAGGCTAAAAGCCTTCGTTCTTTCAGGCGAAAACTCAGGTAACCCTTTTTTAAATATCAACAGTTTTTCTTTTTAAATAAATGATTCGTATACTTGTTTCAAAAAATAAAATAACAGAATATAAATAAATCACCTTTAAAGAAACTGCTTGAACTTCTTTTCTTTTTTTGTGAATTTATGTGCGTATCCTTTTTATTCTGTCAAAAAATCGGTCCTCGTTACAGATTTGTGAAGAGGCTTTTATAGCCTTCTATGAATCATTTACATTTAGAAAGAAATCTCTGATTTCTTGTTCCCTATTTGTTTTCCTTTTCTGCTGTGGTTTCTTCTTCTTTTGCAGATACCAGCGAGGAGGCCAGTGGTGAACGGCACTGACGACGGCCCCAGCGTTGATTCGGGCGTCGATCACGGCGTGATATGAGGCCGAAGTCACGGCGTTGATTCGGGTCACTGCGAGACGAACGGAACGAGTCGAAGGGACGTGACGCTTGGCTTAACTTCTGGAACCTTCCGTTTGCTGCGCCTAGGGTTCCTGGAAACCCTAGGGTTTCCTAATCCAGTTTAGGCTTTTGGGCCTTCCTGGTCTTCGTTGCTTTGGGTCTACTTGGGCCGTCCATTTGTGGGTTAGGTGTAACCGGGTTTTGGGTAGTTTAGCTGGGTTACGGGTTAATGGGTTAGTGGGCTATAGTATTGGGTTGTAACCGGTCTATTGGGTCTTAGGCATTTAGGCTTATCAGGCCTTGAGGCCTGTTTATTGTATATGGACTGTTTAAATAAATAAACATTTATATTTTTTATTTTTGGTTTTATTTAATTATGGGCCCGGGTAAAATATAGTTCATACAGCTGCCCCTCTTTGCTCATTGTTGTGTAATAGGAATAGAGCTAAGATATAAAAGAACAAATTTTGCCCGAGCTCGCCGAGTCTTGAGTTCTTCGATCTACTCCCCGTTGAATACAGAAATGCCCAAATCATCTTAGATCTGCCTCGAGAAAGGTCAGATCTGCTATGTCTTCGATTTGCTCTCCGTCAAATACAGAGATGCCAAATCATCTTCTTGGTTCTATTTCCTGTCGAATACGGAGATGCCAAGTCTGTCATTTTCGATCTGCTCTCTAACAATACAGAGATGCCAAATCTGCTATCTTTGATTTACTCCTCGTCGAATACGAAGATGGCTCCTCGTTGAATACAAAGGTGCCAAGTCATCTTGGATCTGCTCCCCGTCGAATACGGAAACGCTAAATCTGCTGTTCTTCGATCTGCTCTCTGACAATACAGAGATGCCAAATCTGCTATCTTCAATCTGCTCTCTGACAATACAGAGACGCCAAATCATCTTAGATTTGCTTCAACGTAAACACGTGAAAGTCAAATCAGCTATGTCTTTGATCTGCTTTCTGACAATACAGAGACGCCAAATCTGTCATCTTTGATCTGCTCTCTGACAATATAGAGACGCCAAATCATCTTGGATCTACTTCAGTGTAAACGCCTGAAGGTCCGATCTGCTATGCTTTAGCCTATTACCCTACTGCTTAGGGGGTTAAAGTGCGTCAATCTTCATTGTCTCTTGAAGGACTTAACCTGTATATTGCGTATGAGTTCATGCCTAATGATTAGGATGCTATGATCGAATCAAATGCTTCTAATTAAACTTGTTATAATGCAAAATGTTTATAAATATGACCTCCATTCCAGACATCACTACTCATTCCTTCGTCGAAGTTTATCCTTATTTCTCTCAAAGTGACATTTTACTCAGCCTGTGAATTTGTACCCTTCTTCAAATGCTATGACCCACCAAAATATTTGTAAGATGATCCTCTCTTAGGACTGAATCATTTGTTTTGTCCAATCATCATTTTGGACTAAAGAAAGAATTTCCTTGGGTTCTTTCAAATCCTCAGTTACGTGAATTCCTCGAACAATTGTTCTATTTTAGTTTCTTGTATTATCTAGAAATTTCCAGAGTAATAAGCAAAACTTTATTTGTGAAAATTATTTAGTTTATCTATCATTATTTTAATGCAACACACTTTAAGAATAATGGAAGATGAATTTAATCTTGAGAATAATTAGATTTGAATGAATTTGTCAAAAATACAAAGGGAATTAATCTGAAAGCCTATCTTTAAGAAGAAATAGATCTAAAGATAGCAAACAGGATAAAAGTTAGATACTCTAGATATCGCCGCTTGAGCGTTTATACACCAGCTCCATGAACTTTTTCTTGAGTTCAACATGTGTTTAAAAGATCCAAAGTACTTTGTTGATGCCCCGATATGTAACGCGCTTCGCTCTTTGTTGAATCAGATATAACAAGATTATTGTATAACCTTCAAAATTTGAGCTGCCCTTTCGGGTTTTCAACTCAAAACCTCTTTGGTCACAAGGCGCCCTTTGTGGATTTTCACCCTGACCTCTCCATTTTTTTTTTATTTTTTTTTTGAAATCTCAAGGTGCCCTTTGCGAGTTTTCACCTTGGATTCTCCTCTCCTTTAGACAAAGTATTTTTTTACTGAGTCTGAATTCACTGGGTTGGGTAAACTCTTCCCATCCATTTCTGTCAAAATCAATACGCCTCCAGAGAAGGCCTTCTTCATGACATACGGCCCCTCCCAATTCGGCATCCATTTTCCTCTAAAGTTCTTCTGAATGAGGAGAATCTTTTTCAATACAAAGTCTCCTTCGTAGAATTCTCTTGGATGAACTTTCTTATCATAAGCTCGCATCATTCGCTTCTGATACATCTGACCATGGTGAATAGCTTTTAGCCTCTTCTCTTCAATCAAGTTTAATTGGTCATATCGCGATTGAATCTACTCTGCCTCATCCAGTTTTATCTCTGACAAAATTCGAAGAGAAGGTATCTCAACTTCAATGGGTAATACTGCCTCCATTCCATAAACCAGCGAGAAAGGAGTTGCCCCAGTAGAGGTTCTGACGGACGTTCTATAGGCTAAGAGTGCAAACGGTAACTTCTCATGCCAATCTCTGTAAGTTTCAGTCATTTTCCCCACTATCTTCTTGATGTTTTTGTTAGCAGCTTCTACTGCCCCATTCATCTTTGGGCGATACAGAGATGAATTATGATGATTAATCTTGAACTAACTACAAACTTCTGCTATCGTTTTGTTGTTCAAGTTCAATGCATTGTCTAATATGATCCTCTCAGGCATCCCATATCGACAAATGATCTCTTTCTTCAAGAATCGACTTACAGCCGACTTAGAAACATTTGCATAAGAAGCAGCCTCTACCCACTTCGTGAAGTAATCAATGACCACAAAAATAAAGCGATGCCCATTTGAAGCTTTTGGTGATATTGGCCCAATAACATCCATGCCCCACATGGAAAAAGGCCATGGAGAAGTCATAGCATGTAGAGGTGAAGGTGGTACATGAATTTTATCTCTATAGATCTGACATTTATGACATTTCTTGGCGGAGTTGATACAATCCTCTTCCATAATAGACCAATAATATCCAAACCTCATGATTTGTCTAGCTATCGTGAAACCATTAGCGTGCGTCCCACAAACACCCTCGTGAACTTCTTCCAAGATTAATTTAGCCTCCATGGCATCAACACATCTCAACAGTACTTGGTCCTTTCTTCTCTTGTACAAGATGTCCCCATCCAAAACGTAATCACAAGCTAATCTCCTTAAAGTTCACTTATCATTTTCAGTTGCCTGTTCTAGGTATTTACGATCTCTCACATATCGCAATATATCCTGATACCAAAGATTATCATCCTTTTCTTCTTCCTCAATGTTAAAACAACAAGTCAGCGCCTCAAAGATACTCATCTGAATTGGTCTCATCTCCTCCTCTTTATTCGCTCTAATTATTGAAGCTAAGGTTGCTAGAGCATCTGCCATCTGGTTTTCATCTCATGGGATATAATTGAAAGTGATATCATCGAACTCCTCAAGTAACCACAAAACTACTTTTCGATAATTGATCAACTTAGGATCCCTTGTCTCCTATTTACCTTTAAGCTAGTAAATTACCAACGCAGAGTCTCCATATACTTCCAAGGTTTTTATTCCTCACGCTATAGCCGCTTGGAGTCCCATGATGCACGCTTCGTACTCGGCCATATTGTTTGTGCAATCAAAATCTAATTTGCACATGAATGGATAATAATCGCCATTTGGGGATACCAAAACTGCCCCAATTTTATTTCCCACTGTATTGGATGCCCCATCAAAGCTCAACTTCCAAGGATGATCTTCTGTAGTTGCCACACACATCAACTCCTCATTTGGGAAATCATAATTCAATGGCTCATAGTCTTCTAGAGCTCTACTAGCCAAAAATTCCGCTATCGCACTTCCTTTTATAGCCTTCTGGCTTACATAGACTATGTCAAACTCTGAAAGCAGAATTTGCCACCTCGCCATTCTCCCATTCAATACTGTTGACTCCATCATATACTTCAAAGGATCAAGTTTTGAAATAAGCCAAGTAGTATGATATGACATGTACTGTCTTAACCTTTGAGTCGTCCAGATTAAGGCACAACACAATTTCTCAATTGGCGAATATCTCATCTCACACTCTGTAATTTTTTTACTGAGGTAGTATATCGCCTTCTCCTTTCTTCCCGATTCATCATGTTGACCAAGCACACATCCCATGGAATTACTAAACACCAACAAGTACAGAATTAATGATTTATCTAGACTAGGTGGAGATAGTACTGGAGCATTTAACAAATATTGCTTGACTTTATCAAAGGCGTTCTGGCATTCCTCATTCCAAGTACCTTGGTTGTGTTTTCTAAGGAGACGAAATATAGGGTCACAATTCTCAGTTAATTGTGAAATAAACCGAGCAATATAATTCAACCTTCCAAGAAAACCCTGTACTTCCTTCTGAGTACGTGGTGGAGGTAAATCTCGTATGGCTTTAACTTTGTCTGAGTCAACTTCTATTCCCTTTTCGCTAACCACAAAGCCTAATAATTTCCCTGACCTAGCTCCGAAAGTGCACTTTGCCGGATTAAGTTTTAACTGAAACTTCCTTAATCTCAAGAATAGTTTTCTTAAAACTTCAATATGTTCCTACTCCGTTCGAGATTTGGCAATCATATCATTGACATACACCTCAATTTCCTTGTGCATCATATCGTGAAATAAGGTCACCATAGCTCTTTGGTATGTTGCCCCTGCATTCTTTAACCCAAAGGCATTACCTTATAACAGAAGGTACCCCACAATGTTATGAAGATGGTTTTATCCATGTCTTCAGGATGCATCTATATCTGATTGTACCTCAAGAAACCATCCATGAAGGAGAACAAAGAATATCCCGCTATATTGTCTACCAAAGTGTCTATGTGTGGCAAAGGAAAATTATCTTTTGGGCTAGCTTTGTTCAAATCTCTGTAATCAACGCACATTCGTACCTTTCCATCCTTCTTAGGAACTAGTACAATGTTAGCTACCCATTCAGAGTACTTTACCTCTTGTAAGAATCCTGCATCGAACTGCTTCTTGACTTCGTCTTTTATTTTCAATACGATATCTGGCCTCATTCTTCACAACTTCTGTTGGACTGGCTTACAATCCTATCTTATTAGAAGATGATGCTCCATAATATCAGTATTTAACCCTGGCATATCTTGATAGGAACATACGAAGATATCCTTGAACTCACGTAGCAACTCAATCAGTCCTTGACTTGTATCATTGGCAATATGTGTGCCAATTTTCACCTCTTTCCCTTCTTCTAGGGCAACATTCTCTATTACCTCTTTCTCATGTGGCATGATTTGTTTCTCCTCCTGTTTTATCATCCTCAAAAGATCCAGAGACACATCACTATCCTAAACATCTTCAAAATCCTGATATTCTTCTAAACACATGTCTTGCTCGCCAGAGAAATCAGGATTTGATGTATCAGTGCTCATGTCATTGATATCTAGGGATCTGTGAAGTATAAAGAATATACAAAGAATGAATGAATTTAAGAATGATTATTTATGTGCTATGAATGAAAGAATAAGAATTGCCAAAATTTAAAGGAATATTGGTTGATAAAAATGAAACAATACTCGTTCAAATTGATAAAAGTTATGTTTTATTAAAAAAATAACAGATGATCTTAAGCCTATTTCACAAATGTAATCCTATTACTCCTAGGCCCTAGAGTAACAAGAATGTTTCGAAAATTACTCTAAAAAGTTCCTAAAGACTACAGGAAGTTCCTCTGCAGTCTAATTGTTCAGAGAGCTTCCCGATTCGTAATGGTGAACGCCCTCAAGGTTTCCTCGCTTCAATCCTTCGTCTTGTATAGCATTGATCTGATGACTTTCTTCTATGAGTAACCCTCTCGATATGAAGGTTTGGGATATTAGAGGGAATGTCATCGGCTCTCACTCCACTTCTTTTCTATTAAGGCGCGCCCTTCTTCCCTCTTGGTGCTTCTCAATTTTCTTTCCTCCTATGCTTATAGTCTGGCTTGAAGCCTAGACCAAAGCGATCTCTCTTCTCTTTCAGTTCTGGGATTTGAGTCCCTTCTTGCAAGTATTTTCCTAACCCTTTTCTTGGTAAGGCTCTATTTCCCACCATCATTTGTAAAGCCATCCTCGTAGCTTTTGCTATCTTTGGCACCGGTAGCTCACTCCCTTCTATAATGAAGGTTGCATTTACAAATTCCAAAGAGTGAAAGGAACACTCAATAGACTCTTTATTTGTCTCGACATAAGGGGCTTTACTGGTGACTGCAACTATAATGTCCTCCTCCGTATTGATAGTTACTAACCGTCCATCTGTCATCATCTTTAATTTCTGGTTCAACGATGAGGGTGCCGCTCCTGCTGAATATATCCATGGCCTGCCTAATAAGCAATTGTAGGAAGGCTTGATATCCATCACCAAGAAATCTACTTCGTATATATTCGGCCCAATTTCCAAAGGGATGTTGATCCTTCCCATCACCTTCCTTTCTGTACCGTCGAAGGCTCTCACCACATTTTGACATATCTTCATGTGAGAATCGTCAATGGGTAATCTGTTCAATGTAGACAATGGTAGAACATTCAAGGCCGATCCATTATCGACGAGCACGCTTGGGAGTGTGTACCCCTTGCATCGAGTGGTAATATGCAAAGCCTTAGTTGACCCTCTGCCCCCCGGTGGGATTTCATCATCATTAAAGTATATGAAATTGTCCGCACTTATGTTATTCACCAACCGGTCCAGCTTGTTAACAGATATGTCATGAGTGACATATGTTTCGTTGAGCACCTTCATCAATGCCTTCTGATGTACTTCAAAACTTAGAAGTAGAGCCAATACTGATATGCGAGCCGATTGCTTACGCAACTGCTCGACTACGCTATACTCGCTATACTTAAGGAACTTTAGAAATTCCTTAGCCTCCTCCTCTTTTACTGGCTCTTTGACAGGTACTTCAGCCTCTTTCTCCTTCTTCGCACTTGCATTCTTTATTTTTGTGGACTCCTCTCTGACGCCCACTGTATCATACCGCTTCCCACTCCATGTATGGGAACCCTCAACTTGTACATCCTTAGATGTACTGGCTGTATCCTCCTTCTCCGGTATTGACACCTGGCAGTTGTAACTCCAAGGTACCCTTTTGTTATCCATATAGGGAAAGGAAACAGGTTTATGAATGATGACTTTGGGCACCGTTGGTGTTTCAACTTCATTATTTCTTGGTAGAGAAATAATAATCCTCGGCCGGTTTTGATTCTTTTGTTTATTCTCCAGCACACATACTTGTTTTTCACGAGAGCTACCTTCAAAAATTTGTAGCTCTTTATTGTCTATAAAGCCTTGCACCAAGGCCTTAAACTCGTCGTATTCATGGATCTTGTGCCCCTCTTCAGTATAGAACTCACAATAGTCCCCTGCTCCTTTATTTCCCTCTTTAGAGATTATCATATATCTTTTCACCATTTCTTCCCAAATTACCTTCATAGGTATCCTCACCTCAGCAACATCTTCCTTCATTCTCCTCTCACTGGTTTCACAAATGGCATTCACTCCTTGGTCGTTATGATTTGGCAACGGGTTTTTTGTATTAGGGGTATTGTCGAACTTTACTACCCCCACCTTAATAAGCCTCTCTACAGCCTTCTTAAAACCAGTACAGTTTTCGATTGAATGCCCCGGTATTCCAGCATGGTATTCGTATCTGGCGTTTGCATCATACCATTTGGGATATGGAGGCTGCAATGGTTTCAGGTGAAAAGGAGAAATAGCATGTGCATCGTATAAGCTTTGATAGAGCTCACGATACGTCACGGGGATAGGTGTAAATTGCATCCTTTTAGAATTCTACCTTGTACCCGACTCCTTCTTTTGAGAACTTTGTTGCTCAACCGCAGCTATTTTAGGTTGACCAACTGTGATTGCCCTCGTGTTGTAGGTGCTTGTATTATTCACTTTACCATTATTTCTCATTGAGGCTGATCTTTTGGTTACTTTCCCCTCTATTTTGCCACCTCTTATGGCATTCTCGATCATCTCACCCGCCATGACTATATCCAAAAACTTTTAGTAGTACTCCCAATCATGTGAGTGATGAATGGAGCCTTTAGAGTGTTGATGAAAAACATGGTAGTCTCATTCTCCAACAACGATAGTTGAACTTACTTCGCCACCTCTCTCCATCTCTGTGCATATTGCCTAAAATTTTTATTAGGCTTTTTCTCCATGTTTTGCAGCGTGATCCTGTCTGGAGTCATGTCAGTCACATGATTGTACTGCTGCATGAAGGCTTGTGCTAAATCCCTCCATGAACTTATTCTGGCCCGGCTCAATTGATTGTACCACTTGACTGCTGCTCCAATTAAACTTTCTTGGAAACAGTGGATCAACAGTTGATCATTATTCACATGCCCAGTCATCCTCCTACAGAACATCGTAATGTGGGCTTTTGGGCAAGTAGTACCATTGTACTTCTCAAATTCTGGCATCTTGAATTTGTAAGGAAGCACCAAGCCTGGGACCAAGCTTAGATCTTTGGCATCAACTCTATGATGCCCATCAGCATTCTCTAAAGCCTTGAATTTTTCTTCCAGCCATTTGCAGTGTTCTTCTAATTGTTTTACAGCCTCATTCCTTAAATCCTCTTTTTTAGCCATGTCTAAGTTAGGAATGACAGGATTTGTAGGATTGTTGCCCAAATTACATCCTGAGCCAGTTGGGAAGCTTATGGGGATCCCAGCATCGACCTGCCCTTGCTAGGGCCTTATGGTGACAGATGGCCTCCTAGGAAGTACCTCAGTTTGTGTAGGCGCATGAGGTGGAGTGAAACCAGGAGGATGAACCTCGTTATCCTCTTCAATGATTGCCATGGGAGCCTTTCCCTTATCAGTGGCTCTCAGGAGTTGAGCCATTTCAGCCATCATATTCCTTTGAGCCTCCAACATTTGCTCCCTCATGTCATTTTGCATTTTTGCCAATTGCTCTTGCAATTGGTCCTGCATGTCTTTCAGTAGTTATTCAAACCTTTGGTCCATATTCTTCGACCTAGCGAGTGTACCGCAAGGGTGTGTTGCTTCCAGATTTTCTTTCTCTTACTCTCTTTCTCCCTAATAATTTTAACTAATTAGGGTCTTTCTATAAACTTGAATGCATATGATGTGATGAGATGTAAATGCATGAATGCAAGAAGATGTCGATCCTGATTCAGTTTCATTTTAGAAAACATTATTTAAGGAACAAAAATCTTTTCATAAAACGGATTACAAATACACTTTCGCCCGCAGGCCTAGAGTCTTAACCCTATCTAATAACAATGCTAACTCTCGTCCTCTGTCTGACGATGACTCATACATTATACTCAGGGTTCTAGCTTGTATTGCCAAATTCTACAAGTGTTCAACAACCTCTCGAATCTGAATTAAGGCCTGTTCCATGACATGATCTCTATCCCCCACTTGATCCCGAAGATAGTGAAGTTCTCCCTTCCACTGTTCTTCTCTCGCCTCGAGCTGTTCAATCCGTAGCTCACAATCCTGTAGTGCTACTTCCAACCCTCCAATATTGTGCTTTATTTTCTCGATCTTGTTTAGACTTTCTTTTAACTCGGCTGCAAAATTACGACTTAGATGATGAAGAGATTGTCCAAGCTCTGTCACCTTAACTTTTAATCCTTGATTTTCCTTTTCTAGGGCCTGATTACGCGACTGCATCTCTTCGAACTTTTTCTCCCAATACTCAGCTTTGGCTCTTTCCTCTTGAATCTCATGTTGCCACTACTCTGAAGATCTCCCTAATCCGACCCTTTTCAACGTTACCTGGGCTTTCCTGTAGTGCGTCTTTAAATCATCTCGATCTTCTTCGATCTTTCTCTTTTCCCTCTTCACCTTCTCGACTTCTATCTTTTAAACATCGACATCGAGACTCAAACATATTTTTTCCTTTTCGAGCTTCTCCATCCTCCTTTCAAGCTCTGAATTCTTTCTCTTAAACTCTTGCTTCATAACCTCCAACTCTGATAGAATCACTCATAAGCTCTCCTCCAATGATCGAGCTATTCCCGAAATTGGCCTAGGGACATTATCGTTGGCTCTCCTACTAAACCACCCTTTATATTCAAGGGTTGACGTCGAGCCTTCAGTCAAGATCTTCATGCAGAAAGGCTTCTTCCAAGCCTCAAAAATCTCTCGCATCTTCTTCTTATAGTGATCTCCTTTACAAGAGAAATCACTCTGAGCTAAACCCTGTGTAGCCGGTATGAACTGTCTTGCTCGATATTGCCTTAGAACAAGTAATGGTGTATATCCAACAACTCCCCATATTCCTGGAAAGGGGACCCAATCAAAACTGCCACATCGGTAAATGACTTCACTAGGAACCAACCAAGGAACCTTCTACATAACATCTTCCTCTCGAAAATTCTGAAGAATGTCTATCCACCTCTCTTCTGAAATGTCATCTCTCCTAGGCATGTCCACTGCTTCCTTTAAGGGAGAATAACCCTCAAAGAATACTCGGTAAGGAACCTTATCAAGCTTCCAGAAGTGGCTATAAAACTAAACCAACAACAACTGTGCACATCCAATGAACCTTCCTTCACCAGCTCTTCGACATGCGCTTAAGGATTTTATCATCTCAGCTAGGATTGCGGGCACAAGTGTGTTCTGTTTACCAAGTCGATCGAATAAATTCACAACCACCTCATCTATATGCCCCAACGCCTTTGGGAAAATCGCCATGCCGTAAATACTCAAAGCTAGGACGTCAACCTTTTTCTTCACGTCTGGATGCGTCGATATCAAATCCCTCAAAACGGCCCATGGAATGTACTTACTATCACCCTTTTGCTACACATGAGCTACTGCCCACTGCTCACTCATCCCAGTAATCATTACCAACTTCTTCGTAAAAGTTGGAAGGCTAGCAGGCCTAACATAAGCCTTGTAACCCTGAATCCTCAGGCAACACAGTAAAGTTGTATACTCCTCTAAAGTAGGTACAAGATCAACATCACCAAATGTAAAGCAACTATAAGCAAGGTTCCAGAACTGTACCATAGCTCGAAACAAGTACCTATCTACTTTGACGTCTATCAAATAGGAAAGGTCTCCGTAATTCTGATAGAAAAGTTGCTTAGTCTCGTCATCCCATTGGGCCCAAATGTTTCTCAGCTCCTGCAACTCATTCTGCGTCAAATTAATACGGGTGAAGTCCCATAACTCTGACATATACCCCTCGGTGACACTATCTCCTTTCTCTAACTGGGTTTTCTCTGACCAGGTACAAACAGAAGCATTGTCCTCCACTTTATTAAGGTATTCGTTCCTCATTACAAAACTTTCTAATCTAGAAATCGAGCCGTTAATCGACACCTTTTAAATGTCAAATGACATGCAATGACAGCAAAATAAAAATAGGTCAGTATCATATATAAAAAATGATAAACAAATACTTACAAGGGTAGCTTACTAAAGGTTATCACTATCTTCACTAGGGTAAGATCTTTAAAGTTCACTATATGAGTTTTAGTTCTAAAGCAAGGGTACCTGAACCAGCAGATTCCTCGGTCCTCACCCATTATAGGCTGATATAGACCAAGTTCAGTTCAGGGGGACACATTTCCCTATGGCCATACGGAGATGAAAATCTCACGAAGACATAGGTACAGTATCCCGGAAGCAATCCACTAGCTCATATGAAGGTGAAAACCTCACGAAAGCGTAGCTTCTTACTCCCATTTAAAGGAACGACTACAACGGTCATGCAAATGCAAAATAAGGCAATAGGATAACAAGAATATGCAGCAAACATATGTAAAGCAGGATCAAATCTTTAAAATTTCCAAACTTCCGATATTAAGACATAAAATAATCAATTTCTTGGCTCGACTCTCTTACGTCCCTAGTAGAGTCGCCAAGCTGTCGAAACCTCTTTTAAATTTGGGGAGGGTATTTTAAAAACGGGAGTCGCCACCAACCTTTTAAAGTGTGATTGGGTCACTTTATAAAACGTTTTGATCTACGAAATTATGAGAAAACGGGTTCGGGGGTCGGTTACGTACAAGGAAGGATTAGCACCCTTGTAACGCCCAAAATTGGTACCAAATTGAATAATTTTGTCTTAATGTCAGAAATTTGAAAGAATTTAGAAATATGATTTCTTTTAAAATAGTAATAATTTGAGTTAAAAAAAAATCAAGATTCTTTAGCTTCGAAAGAGTACAAACATCACATCCAGCATGATTGGACACGATATCTTTAAACTTTCGTAACTGAAATCATCTTGTGATTTGTGAAACTCGTTTAAAAGGATATTTTTAGATGTTTAGGCGAACGGAAAATTGCAACACAGCATGTTAGGGCACTACTTCCCGAATTCCTAAATAATAAAACATTGCCTCTTTTTGAAATTCTTTTTGAATCACATGAGATTTTTTTTTTGAAAATCATGATGTATTTTACCTTTTACAAGAAATTAATATTAAATAAATCTAGATATATAATACATGCTTTATCACTTTGTGCAAATATTGTACAAATAATAATAATAATAATGGCATAAATTATACGATATACATTATCATTTTATGCATGGTCATAGATAACATAAATATACATGCATTTCATGCAAAAATACAAAAAATGGAAAAATATATTAATACGAATTAAACATACGTAATAATATCTCATGCAAATATTTTCTTTGAAATAACAACACAGAATGATTAATTTTCATGCGAACATATAACAATGAATAAATAACATAAAAAATAATTTATGAAATAAATTATACATATTAAATCAATATCTAATAAATACAAAAAAAAAAGAAAGATAGAAATAAAAACAATAAATAAGAAATGAAATATCTTAAGCAATCTATAAGTAATAAAAAAAATTTTGAAAAAAAGAATAAAATATAGTAGCTTGATATGTTTTAAAATAATTAATGCGTTAAATTGAAACAAAATTTTGTAATAGATTTTAAATATAGATATTAAATATAATAATAATATATATATTTAGTTTATAATAATTTGAAATTTTAATAATATATAATAAAAGTAAAATAATATAGAGAATAATATATAATAATATAAGATATGTAATAAAATATACATATGAATAAAATATAATGAAATATAAATGATGTGATAACATATCAAATAAACAAGGGTAATATATATATACTATTATTTAATAGTAATTTTTAAAATTTTAAATAATTAATGAATAATAAAATAATTTATAATTTATAATAAAAATACAATGAATAAAATATAATATATAAAATTTATAAATAAAATAAATAATGATATAAATAATAAATAAATAAAATAATAATAAAAATATAATATATATATAAGGTATTTAAAATAAATTAAATATAAAAAAGGGATTAAAATTGAATTTAATTAAAGAATCTGGGGTTAATTTAAAAAAAAAACAAATTTAGGTCCAATTGAAACGCGATCAAAACTACAAGGGACTCACTGGGCAATTTGCCCTAATCTAAAAACGACACCGTTTCCCACAATATAGTTTTAAAATCACTGTGAGGACCAAATTGAAACAAAATTAGAATGTTGGGGCTAAATTAAAAATAAAATAAATTGAAATTGAAATTATAAAAAACACGGAAGGACCAATTGGGAAATTATCTCAATTTACAAAAACACGCGGATCCTCCCCGAGTAATCGGGTCAACACGCGGATCTAATGTTGAAACGGTGTCGTTTTAGTGCTTATTGAACTAAGCCAAAACGACACTGTTTTTGTAATGCTATATATGTCAAAATTTAAGCTTAAAAATCATTTTACACCGGTCTTTAAAAAAAAGGGTTTAAAACTCTCTGCAGAGGGGAAGAGAGGAGTCTCGGCCTCGGCCTTCGGCCACCGAGCAGTACATACCCACGCACCACACGCGCCCCCACATACGGTGGTCGGAAGGCTAAAAGCCTTCGTTCTTTCAGGCAAAAACTCAGGTAACCCTTTTTTAAATATCAACAGTTTTTCTTTTTAAATAAATGATTCGTATACTTTTTTAAAAAATAAAATAACAGAATATAAATAAATCACCTTTAAAGAAACTGCTTGAACTTCTTTTCTTTTTTTGTGAATTTATGTGCGTATCCTTTTTATTCTGTCAAAAAATCAGTCCTCGTTACAGATTTGTGAAGAGGCTTTTATAGCCTTCTATGAATCATTTACATTTAGAAAGAAATCTTTGATTTCTTTTTCCCTATCTGTTTTCCTTTTCTGCTGTGGTTTCTTCTTCTTTTGCAAATACCAGCGAGGAGGCCAGTGATGAACGGCACTGACGACGGCCCCAGCGTTGATTCGGGCGTCGATCACGGCGTGATACGAGGCCGAAGTCATGGCGTTGATTCGGGTCACTGCGAGACTAACGGACACGAGTCGAAGGGACGTGACACTTGGCTTAACTTCTGGAACCTTCCGTTTGCGGCGCCTAGGTTCCTGGAAACCCTAGGGTTTCCTAATCCAGTTTAGGCTTTTGGGCCTTCTTGGGCTTCGTTGCTTTTGGTCTACTTGGGCCGTCCATTTGTGGGTTGGGTGTAATTAATGGGTTAGTGGGCTATAGTATTGGGTTGTAACCGGTCTGCTGGGTCTTAGGCATTTGGGCTTATCAGGCTTTGAGGCCTGTTTATTGTAGATGGACTGTTTAAATAAATAAACATTTATATTTTTTATTTTTGGTTTTATTTAATTATGGGCCCGGGCAAAATATAGTTCATACAGTTTACATTTTATTTTACTTACAATTTAATCTATTTTTTATTTTAATATCGTACATATTTCATGTGTTGTTATTGTTAATTAGTTTCAAATCATACATTTTATTATTTATTGTATGTTATTTTTAAACACAAATTTGTATTCTAAATACATGGTTTCCACACACATACATGTGTGCTAGAGTTTCTAGTTTTCACTAAAAACATTTCGTACAACCGAAAATGATGAAAACATGGATTGTAACTTTAAATCAATTAGTCCCAATTCAAACCCATATAAATACAAAAAGATTCTTTTTTAACAGTTTTTCAAATATTAAATTTGATATCTTTGTTCAAATCCATATAAACGTAAATTTTTTTAATTTTATTATTCATGTTATTATTATAGAAAAATAGGTATCGACACATTTTCATGTCTTCATTACTGAAAACAACTTCTTCTTTTTTTTGCATCTATTAAACATGTTTTTCAATTTTCAAAAAACAGAAAATGAAAATCATTTTGTGAAAATGAAAATATGAAACATTTTTAGAGACCAAAGAGAGCCTTAATTCCCCACCTAAATTTAAAAATTAAGACAAAATTAACTCTATTTTATTTTAGTTTATGCGTCTGTTAAACATTTTAAAAAAAATTGTCACCTCCTTAGCTCCCACCGGCACTCTTGTTTCTAACATCTTCTACTTCAATTGATTTTCTCTATTGTTTCAATTGATTATTGGAAAATAAGATTTTATTTCATTTTCAATGTACATATTTAATCATTTATATAGTATATTGTCTACATATTATATTTTTTTCTTTTTTTTTTCTCTCTTCCCCTTTTAGTATGTTGTTAAAAGAATATTTCAATAAGCATGTTGTTGAAAGTTGAATATGCAATTGTTGTTGGCTTAGCTCTTAGTTTGCTCACTTAGCTTTCTAATAGTACTTATTGTCACAACGTTAGTGGTGTTCAAAGAATAAGCGCCTTTAATAAATGCTAAACGACCAATGAAAATTCAACTCGTAGAATTTTTTTCTTCAAGTTATCAATTCCACATGGATAATATAACATTATGTAAAAAAATTAAACAAAACAAAAAAATTAAATCAAAAAAATAACTAAACCTAAACAACATAAGTTTAACTTTTAAAAAAAAATCAATTTCATTACTTAGAAATTTTTCTTAAAGAGATTTGAAGAGAAAAGTAATAATAGATTTGGGCTTACAATTTTTAATTAAAAAATTCTTGAGTTATTTTAAAACCCTAAATTTCAGGAAAAAAATAAAATTTATACAAGCCAAAATATTCAAAAATTTCTTTCTCTTGCTAGACTTTATTAAGCTTGAATGAGAAGTTAAATAACTTGATTTTGACTATGAGAGTCTCCGAATTTTGCATGAAATATTTGGATTTTTTTTTGTGAAAAAGAAATTACAACTCAAGTATCAAACATTAAGAAAAAGTCATCACATAATTCTCATCAACCAACCGTAACACCGGTTCTCTATCTCGCATAGCCTTGACAATCATGTCTGGGAGTTTATTTTCTTCTCTAGGAGTATGTTGAATATTTGAGTTTCGTATGGTAGAAACTTTAGTATTTACTTTAAAGCAGAATATGACATTTTTGCTTATGTAAGTTTAGTATTTACTTATTTTTATTAACTATATCTAGCTTAGGTTTAGTTATTTGTTCTTTTATTAAATTTAATTTAATTTAATCTTTTTATTTTTCTTAGTTTTTCACATAATGATACTTGGAAAAAGAAAAGTTTCTACATATTGAATCTTAATTGGCTAGTTTACCATTCACTAAAGATGTTAACTCTAGATATCACAATAATACACAAATTGATAATTTAGGTACCTCATCGGCTATTTTTAAAATACAAGTACCGTATTAGATATTTAATGAAAGTATAGGTATCGAATAATATACAATTTTATAATTCATATACTATATTGGATATTTTCAAAGTATAAATATCACATTAAACATTCTATAAAAGTAAATATACCAAATATAATATTATCCCAATTTTTTATTTTTTTGTCTATGGAATCTAATGAATTGGTCACTCTTCAGTAGGTTGGACTTTTGATTCTAAAGAATTCTTTTAGTTAAAACTATAACATGCATGCGCTATGCTTTGAAAAATTGGATTAAGATTTTAAACAATATTTATAATAATTATATTAATAAATAAAAATATCATTATCAAATTTTTAAGTAATTATATTTAGTATTAACAATTAAATAATTATGAAAAATTATATGAAATATTTTATGGATTGAGATATCAATACAAACGCATGAAAACATAATTAGATATGATGTAACAGTCTGTTTTTAGTGGTGTCAGAAATAATGGTTTCAGGACTATAATTCTGACTAGTGAGTCAATAAATATTATTTATTTAATATTTACAAGGTTATTACAGTGGCATATTAAAAATTGGTTAGGTGATAGTTAATTTTAAAAAATGACTAAATCGTAGAAGACGTAAAAGTTAATCACTAATAATTTTAAAAGCTAAATTGCTTAGTTAGTAAATGATTAAGGTGTAAAATGGGAATAATACCATAATCTATATTAGTGGGACGACAGATGTATATTTTGTTATTTTTATGTTATTTTAATGTTAAATAATAATAATAAAACATAGGTTTGGTCATCTTCTTCCCGTTTCATTTTTGTTTCAACCGAATACTAAAACAAATAAAGACGAAACCATGGTTGTTAAATAAAGACGAAACCGTGGTTGTTATTTGAAGCTTTCGGCCCTCAAGTCCTCCTAAGTCCTTTTTAGTAATTTTTATATTTTTGAGATTGTTATAATTTAATCTAGCTAATCCAGTTAGTATTTTGTAAAACTGTTAAAGATTTGAAATATTACTATTGTTGTTCTTAAAGCTTTTTTAATGTTAGTAGTTGAGTTTGAAGCTTGGTGTTGATGTAGGACTATTTTGTAAAGTGAAATTGGTTATTAGGGAATAAAATGATAAAATATTGAATTTAGCATGAAATTCTTGTGAAATTTCATTAAATGTGAGCTTTAATGGATTAAGGTAGATTCAGCTAACATCTTTTGAACTTAATTGTGATAAATGTGAAAGTTTCAATTTTAGGGACTAAATTGAATAAAAGATAAAAGTTTAGGGTAATAATGTAAAATGTTATTAAAGGATCAAATGCATGTATTTAGATATTTTAAGGTATTTGAAATGGTTAATTTAGTTAAATTATTATATAGATCAAGAAAAGAATCAACCTGTTGATAATCGCAGAAAGGAGAAAATTGCTGAGTAGTCCTCGGTGTGGTGTTTGTAGTTGTTTTGTTTAAGTAAGTTCGTGTTAGGTTTATATGTTTACTGATTGTTTGTATTCAAATTATATATGTGTATATATATGTAAACTTGGCATGGTGTATTAAAATAAGTATCGAAAGTAAAAATGAGAGATTTAATTGTAAAGTATGAAAATTATTTGAGTTTGAATTGAATTTTATAATCATATGGAATGTATATGATTAAGTTGAACATGATATCATATTATAAAGATGGAAAGTGTATGTGTAACAGCTCGATTTCAGTGGTGTCGGAAACGATGACTTTGGGACCACAATTTTCGACAAGGGAATTAGTAAATATTATTAATTTAATATTTACAAACATTTAGTAAAGTCATATTAAACTTTAATTAGGAAATTTAAATGTTTGAACCGCTAATTAAACAAAAAGGATTAAATTGTAAAAGTAACAAAAGTTAAATCCTATTAGTTAAATATACCAAATAGCCATGAAAAGAGGAATAAGTGGACTTAAAGGGCAATTATACCCTAGCATAGATTAGTGGACAGTGGGTGAACAACTATTGATATTTTATGAGTTAAAATTTAATAATAAAATAGTTATGATGGGTATTAGGTAAGAAAAAGGAAGAAAACAAATTTGAGGGTGTTATTTCTTTTATTTTCAAAGAAAATTGCGAAACCCCATTGTTGAGCAAGAGAAGGCCAAGCTTCCTACCTTGCTTTGGGTGAGTTTTTTTGGTCCATTTCTATTGATTTTTATGCTTTTTAGTTCGTTTTAGCTTAGTCTAACTAATCTGGGGGTTGATTTGTGAAATCGTTAGAAGTTTAAGGACTTACCATGAAAGCGATAAATGTATTTGTGAACTTAGTTATTAAATCCTTGAGTTGAAGGTTAAGTATAAGTATTTTAATAAATGATTTTTGATGATTTTGAGTTTAAGGACCTATTTGAGAGTATAGTAAAATGCAATGTGAATAATATGATATGATAGAAAATTTGGGCTATATTGAAAACTTAGAAAAAAATTGGCTAGTTTGGTTTTGCATGGATTGTAGTTAAATTGTGAATTTCAATTTAAAGACTTAATTGTACTAATGTTAAAGTGTTGAGGGTAATTTTGTAAAATCACCTTTAAAAGGGTTATGAGTTCAAATTAGTTATTTTAAGTTGAATTTGAATGATTTAATTGAATAAAATTATTATTTAGATCAAGATACACAACAACCGAACTTGAATCGTGGAAAGGCCAAAGTTTCAGATTAGTTGTCGGTTTATGTACAATTGTGTAGTCGAGATAAGTTTGTTTAATGGTAAACTAACCAATTTTGTAATTTGATGGAAAATTTATTTATATTGTGTTTTGTATAATTTCTTTGTATATAAATTGTTAATTTGTTATTTAAGCGATATTGTAAGTTTGTGTAATTTAATATAATGTGTGTAAAACGTTGAGGATTAGGGAATGATATGGAAACATGCTCCGTTTGAGCCCTATGAATACTTAAAATACAAATGACACGTCATTAGGGATTATACATTTTCAGGTGATGGTCTTGGGTGTCCTGCCGATAGCTGAGGTCTTGGGTGTCCACAGCTCATGTGAGCAGCATCGTGCAGTCTAACGTCCCGACCCGCAGCTCGTATGAGCAGGCCCATTTCACAGCTCGTGTGAGCATTAAATGATACTATTATACTTACATGTACAGGCACACTTCATGTGAGCATGGTTCCCGTGTATCCTAAGTAGATTCGTTTTTTTCAATGGGTATTAAAGTTTAAGCAAAAGTTTGAGATGTATAAATGTTACGTTGGATATATGTTGAATGTTATGTACCAATTCACTAACTTGTGAGAATGGTGATTGAAATTAGGAATCAGTTATACATATAAGCGTGCTAATGGAATAGTACATTAACTTTATAAATTGAGTCTATTTGGTAAGTTTTTGTTTAAGTTTATACGTGCTTACTAAGCATTATATGCTTATGTATTTGTCTTTCTTTTCTTGTAGATCATTGGAAAGGTCGATCGATTGAAATTCCGTTGTAGCACAATCACACTATCCAATCATCGTTAGCTTTGATTACTTTGGTTAAGGTTATAAATGACATGTAATAGGGCTTAAATATTATCTTAGGTTGTTTTGATTAGGTGCCAGGTTTATTTATATTTTATTGCCCTTTTTTAGAATGCTTTGTAAACATGATATAGATATGTGATATTAAATTCTTATGCATAACCTTTTGAAAGTGAAGAGCATTGGTTGTTTTAGCATGTTTTAGGCATGTTTTATGCTTGTTTAAATGTGTTTTTAAAGTATGGAAATGATTGGTTTTGATTTGGCTTGGAACCTAAGTGTTAGATGAAAGTTTGCCTTGTTTTAGATGCTTTTTAAGGTGCACACAGCCTGGCCACACGATCATGTGTCTTATTAATTTTTATGTGCAGGATTTTTTCCACGATCACAATTAGTTATCATTCTGGCCACACGGGCGTATGGGGAAGCCACATAGCCATGTGACCCCTTTTTCCAAAAGTTTCAAATTTTTGCATATTTTTCTATTTTGATTCAAATTAGTATTGTTCCCAAACTATTTTTTTAGGCCCCGTAAGCTCGATTTAAGGCCTGTGAGTGTATTGTTACCCTGATTGTTATGAGTTATTGAATGTTTTCATTTATTCTATATTTTTTTTATTTTTGTTTGATGATAAATGTCTTGATTTGTACTGTAACGCTTCGTAACCCCAATGCAACGCCCCAATTAATTTATTTCTACTTCTGTAAAATCTGACACAAGTGTGTATTTGCTTTAGTGGTTAAGTGTTTTGGGTGTATGTGTGAGGGCTTGGGTTCAAGTCCCAATTCTGTCAATTTTGGTTATTTTTGAATCTAAGTCTTATCCTTGTTCAGTGGGCTTTATTAAATTGTCTGTAAAATTATATTAGAATGAGCTTGCTGGTTTGAGTGGTAAGGGTGTTAGTGTGTTAGAGGTCTTGTGTTTGAATTCTTGCGTTAGTGTGGATATTTATATTTGCCCTGTTATCTGATAGAGTTCCAGTTGTGCTGGAATTCTGAGGGAGTTATTAGTAGTGGGGTAGTGGAGAGAATTTAGGGATTTAGTATCATATCTCATATTTTGTTTTGTTTTCAAAATTTTTCTATTTCCAAAAATTCCCAAAATTTTTGATGTTATTTTCCCTTTCTCTTGCTTTCTACCGTTTTTCCTCTCTACATCCAATCTCTTTTTGTTTCTTCTTCGGATTTCAGTCATTTCCTGGCGTAACTGTTTTTACTACGATCTCTTTTAGATTTATTAATCGGCGTGGTAAGAGAAATTGGGTTGATTGTTAGCAATTGATTGGTAGAATTTTGGGCGATCTTATTGGTGACCGATAAATGGTCGTAATAGTTAAATTCTATGATGTAGGAGAAGGCGGTGAGGCAGTGGTTGTTGCCCAACGGTTTAATTTGTGCGAGTAGATGGGTGTGGTCGCGGTAAGTGATTGTGTTTGGTTCGCTTTGGGTTGAGGAATTCGTGACTTAATTGCTAATTTAGATGTTGGGTAATCTGTTTTTAGGTTACAAGAGGCCCAGGGTCGTTTTAGCATCAAATCGAAACCAGGTGTGTACCCAGAACGCAGAAAAATGATCGTCGGAAAAAACCAAAAAACCTTCTTTCGACGCCACATGGACCTGTGGTCACCCGTGTGGTAGGCCGTGTGGCTGATGAAGGTATGGTCGTGCGCAAGACACGACTGTGTGGTGGTTTAAGTGTGGCCATGTGGGCCACACGGGCAAAGGCCAATCTGGGCATATGGGCCCATACGGGCATGTCATAGAGGCGTGTGGATTTTGGGCCAGGCCGTGTGGGCTACAAGGGCAAGGCCAATCTGGACGTGTGGGCCACACGGGCGTGTGGGCCCATACGAGCATATAGGCCCATTATACTGAAATTTTCCCTTGGGTAGCATAGGTCGTTTCGTTCGACTGTGGGCCTACTGCAGGGTCGGTAAGGGCTAATTGAACCCTAAAACTATGTGATTTGTTTGTCTGAAATATTGTTCTGAGTGTGATTATGTGTGTATGTTTGATTAATACGCTAGATGCATATCTGATATCTGTATGTATAAGCATGTTAAACATGTTTTATCTGTTAATTCTGTATATGTGCTCTGTGTCTATTTTGGGGTGGGCTTTGTATTTATATGCAGAGGAAGTGTTCTGTACGGCGATCATTGCCTCTTATCTGGCAGCTTGGCTACACTATATTTGATACGTGTTGTAACGACACAATATGGTGTGTAAGGATAGGTGGGTGTTTTTAACCCCACATGGTGTGTTGGGATGGTCGGAGATGGTATGTAGAGGATGGGGGTAAGATTCTAATTATCTGATTCTATTTACTGTATCCGAAATGGGCCTGAGCCCAAATCTGTATCTGACTGTGCATATGATTCTATTTGTATTGTATGTCTATTTCTATGGGTTACACACTGAGTTTACGTAAACTCACCCTTGTTTGTCTATTCCTGTTCAGGTAATTCATAGACTTAGGCGGATCGGTGCAGCAGGGACCCAGCGGTGTCCACTCTTCCATAAAACTGTTTAAAGTTATTAATTTATGGTTTTATTTACTATTTTTGGGTTAAATTATGAGAGTTTGTAATTTTTGGGACTCTCTGGACTGTTTGGTTTTTAACTTGATTTTGGATTTATTTGCTCGATAATCTGCATGTTTGATAAAATATTTTGTGAAATCGACGGTCTTTACACAAAGGGGTTTTTTTCTAATAATACAAAACGGATTTCTAAAAAGTAACGATTTTCACTAGACTTCCGCTGTAAAATAAGTTTTGGCAAATAAAATAAGTAAATATCGTTTTGACAATGGATATAAGCAAATACTGATTGATAAACCAAAACAGCTTAATTGTGATGATTACGTTTTCAAAACTCATTCCTTCTGACATCACCAGATTCAGCCATAACGTCTAGGCTGGGTTTGGGGAGTTACACCCAATCCAGCAACAGAGACAGGTTAGGGGTGTTACAATATAAGAATTGAATTAAGGCTCGTGTGAGCTTAGTGAATGATTCGGATACAAATGACATGTCATTAGGTTTAATTAGGTACTATGTGCTGGTGATTATAGTTATCAAGTACTTTCTATTGGTGTTACAATTATCAAACACTCTGTACCGGTGTTATATTTATCAGGTATTATGTGCCGATGGTAGATATCATACCGATGGCTAGAATCTAGAATTTGTTGTAGATTCTCGACAGCTTGTATGAGCAATATCTAGTAATGGTTAACGTCCTGATTGTCAGCTTGTGTGAGCATTGTTACCCATGTATCCAAAGTTAATTTACTATAGTTCTCCGGGCAAAACTAAGTTAATGAAATGAATGGAAATGGAATCATATGGCCTGAAATGTTATTCATAGATGGAATGTGAATTGGTATGTATTTTATGCCATTTAGATGTCTTGATGATACTATATACTCATGGCTAACCATTTGGTATGGTAGGGAATGTGTAATATGGCAAGGAATACTAAGTTATATCTTAATTTCAATTAGTATGATTTTAGATGACATGTATGTTGTGTTTAAATTATACGAACTTACTAAACTTTACGTAAGCTTACCTCATTTTGTTTTCTTTCGTGTAGATTGTCAGATTTGAGTTGTTGATTGGACCATATTTGGAGACACACTATCCGTCAACTCTTTTAGTAGCTACTTACTCATTTTGGCCCGATTATAAGTAGCATGTAAATAGGTTAATGACAGTATATGTACATGAGTAGTTTGGTTATGTTTTGTGCTATTTTGAATAAGAGCTATGTGTAATGATGCAAACTAGAGGGTTGTTTTGGTTGATTTTGGCTTGTGCTGGTAAAATCATGATTTGGTAACTATGATTTGTCTTGCTTGGTGAAATTGGCATTTATGTTTTAGGTTCCTTGATGAACTTTTTTTTTGTGATATTATAGCAATGGAAATGATGATGATATGTGATTGTCTAAGTATTAATGATATTGAATGTTTAATGGTTAATGGTTGATTTGAGGTGCTAATTGTGGCATATTGGTTAAGCACTTAGGATGGATGTTATATGGTATATTTTGACAGGTTTTTGAAGCTTTTGAATAACTTAAATGGTTGGTATATTGCATAACTTGTGGCTTAAGTGAACCTAGGTTGTGGTTGCTTGTTTTGGAAGGTGTTTTAGGTGCACACGGTCTGCCACATGGTCGTGTGCCATACATGGGTGCAGGGCACAGTCATGTTGTCTGTTGAATTTAGGTGCAGGATGATCCATATAGCCATAGTGAGTTACACGGTTGGGTGACACGATCGTGTGACCTTGTATTACACGGTATCAGGCTGTCACATGGCAATGTGACCTTTGTTTTCACTTTTTACCCATTTTTCTTTTGTAAATGTTTCAAATTAGTCCTGATTTGTTCTTGGGTTGGTTTAAGAGCTTCGTAAGCTTAATTAAGGCTCGATTTTGATTGTAAATCATATAATACTTGTATCAATAATTCTTTGTGGATTAGTTGATTATTTATGTTGAATTTACTAACGGTATTGATGGTTATCTATCGTAATACCTTATAAATCGGGTTCAATGACTGAATTGAGTATAAAATTTTACACATGACATAAAAATACCATAAACATGAAATAAATATATCATCATGTTAAAATCCATATAAATTAAATTATTAACATGTAATGTTTTTGTATAAATTTGTAATATTTTGAACACATTAAATATAACACAAAAAAGACGAATTATAAAGTAGCTATAAATGCTATGTATAATGTACAACAAATCAATGAGAAAAAATAACTCATACCATATCCTAGTTTAACTTAACACTGCAGAAAGTTATTCACATTTCATTAATCAAGCAATAATTTTTAATGCAATCAATGTTAACAGTAGAAGTATATGTCAAAATTACACATGAATTTAAATTTAATGTGAAATATGATACATGATTTTAGATATTTCAATTGTACACATAAAACATTAATTTTGATTTAAATTATACATTTTAAAAAAATAAATAAATTCAATTATTCTCATGTTTGGTAAATAAAATTGTTTGTATATGTAAAAAGTAAAACTAAACCGTTGCTACCTCAAGTATGGTGTTAATGATTTGTGAAAATTGAAAACTAAAATTAATATTTATGTATCAAATTGTAAAAAATTAAAATATTAATATAAGTAAAAATAAATTTAAAAATTAAGATAAAGAGCAGCCATTTAATGTTGCTTATGAAACCAGAAAATGTAGAGGAACTTATTTTTAATCATTTATATAGAAAAATAGAATAGCAAGTGTGTCCCACGCACAATGATTGCAGGTGGGGGTTTAAAAAATAAAAAATAATTGAGAATAAAATAAAGAGGTGTGGACGTGGTGGTATTCACGTGAAGTTGTCCATCGCTTAGTTGGCGTGCGTTACAATTTATCTCTTAAACCCAACCCTACTTTTTGTTCATTTCCGCTTCATATTAGCCCTTGAAAATGCCCATTTTCTTCCTTCTTCTTCATTTTTTTTTTCTAATTTATGATTAATTAAGTATAATTACACTTTTTTTTCGTTTTTAATTATAATCAAATTTATTTTATATATCTCTTAGTTTTAATTATGATTTATTATGTGATTTTTCACAATTATAATAATTTATTATGGGTTTATGATTTATATATATATATATATATGTAAAAGAAAATATCACCAGATTAATGCGTATATAAATATTTTTCATTAAAAAAAATTCTGTCAAATTACCAGCAATTTAATCACATTTATGTTTTGTAAGAATAAATTATTCCACTACTAAAATATGCATAATCTTTAATGATTAGTGATGATAGGGATAAAACTTATTGGTTAAGGTTGTTTTTTTTTCCTTCCTAATAATTTCTTTCAATTAAAATTATTAAAAATTTTCAAACAGTTTAAAAAACCAACCCAAGTCTGCTTCTAATTGTCAGTGGATGGAAAAATATGATATCTTATTTTGTTAATAAGTATATATACATAAAATTGTATTTAACTAATTAAATAAGAGAGATTGTTTTATTTTTTTTATTTTGGTGAATCATAAAAGGAGTGTAAAACCTTAACAGTAACACGATTAGTGTGACTTGAACCCAAATTATATATGGAGCGATCAACTCTGAATATTTTATAAAATAATATAAAAAATTTGAGAGAGATATTTTTTAAAAAGATATATATAGTTTGATGTTTAAATAGAAGAAGTTGAATTAATTCAAATATTCCCATAACAGATCACACCCATGACTATCCTTATCATTAATGCTTCTTATGGAAGATAAAAGAATTTGATGGATTTTTTTTAATTATTATTAGCATTATGATTTCTAAGGTGTCCATTAATCATTGGTTTGTTGTTTTCTTAGTTAATCTTCTAAAACTTCACTAATTAGACAGCAATAAAAAATAAAAAATATATAAGTCAATATTAAAATAGCTCAAAATATGTAAAATAATTTCTTTTATATATATATATATTATTTTTTATACAATGTATAGAATTATTCATAGTTCTTCAATTTATAAATAAGAAGATAATATGTTTTAACACACTCAAATTCACATCTTCTTGCATTAATACTAATACACATGTCAATTAAATTAAGATTCAATCGATCAAAATATACGTGAATATAAAAGATAGATATACTTACGTTTTCTGATACAAATATGAATCTAAATAATTAATAAGTGTGAAATGAAAAAGATGTGATAGGGACGGGGCGACACCATGAAGAAGAAATAGCAGATAAATTTCATGCGGGACAAAAAGAACAGGAAAAATAAAAAAGACGTAAAGAGTAACAAAATAAACAGCTTTTTTTACTATCTTTTTTTTCTTTTATCATTCCTCTTCCGTCACCATTGCGTAAATATAAACTTTAATATAAAGCATTCATAAATATTGAAGCTTAAATTTATTGAATATTTTTATATTTAAGATCGTATTGATAGAACATTTAAACATTATAAAGTTAAATTTATTATTAGACTAATATAAAAAGTTTCACATTAATTTTTCGTCACTCATCTAACGACAATTAATAGAGAATGATTAAAATATTTGATTTCGAAAAATATAATAATTAAATTAAAAAAAATTATAATTGAGTGACTAAAATAGAAGTAAACTAATAATTTAGTGATATTTTTTTGTGCTTTACCCTTTTTATAAGAAATTCTTTCCAATCATACACAAATTTTACATATTTCAAGGTAAAGTTGGGCTGTTAAATTGGGACAAACATGGCCCCAACTTGTCAAGTTGGACTCCCATGGATTTACTAGGCCTTGTAGGTATAAATATGTTAGTACCTAATATATATATATATATATATTAAATAGTTCAAATTCTAAGGTATATATGTGTTTATGTGATTTAGATTTGAGTTAGATCCAAATTACTACTTAAATAAATATGATCTGTAATTAGTTGCACCACATTGTTAGGACCAAAAATTTTCACAACATCTAAAAACAAGTTGCCAAGAGTTTGGACATCTGAAATCATGTTGGATGCATCAATGGATTTGATAAAGCATAATCTTTTTGGATAATACATTAGAATTGTATCTCATATCAGTCCAATTAAAAAAACAATATAAGTCCAACTAAAACATCACCTCAGGTGACCAGCAATAGTACGGACATCGAAAAGCTGAAGTAGATCTAATCTCAGATTTGGGATGGCCGAAGACTGGAGTAGAGATGGCAGGCCGAAGCTGAAGGGATCAGTGGTTGAGGGAGACGAACAGGAAAGAAGACTAAGGACTAAGGCAGCAGGCACGTGAGGTGAAACAGGAAGTAGGTCTGGGTCACGTGTGTGTGTGTGTTTTAGTTTTTGCTTTTTAATTGTTATTTTATTTTATTTTTTATTTGGGTTAAATGCATTTGCTTAATAGGTTGATTGGGCTTTTATTTCCGGCTTGACCCAGCCTGAAGAAGCCCGAATTTTTGAAAAATTAGCCTGAATAGTTTTTTATTGGTTTTTTGGTTCGCAATTTAACCACAGTTTTTCTTGATTTCCAATCTAACTAGTTTTTTTGCTAGTGTTCAGACAAAACTGATTCAGTTCAGACATCCTTAGTTGTAAAGAGTTAAACTAATTAATACATATTCTAGTTGCTAACTAGTTGATGGATACAAACGAATTATTTTAGCTGTTCGTTTTTTTTTTTTTTAATTCATCGTGACATTTGGAAGAAGATGAAGTAACATTAACAATATCAGACTAGTATTTTAAAAAAATGCCCTTCAATCACTTTTTTAGCTGCTGCAACCAATGCTAACAAAAAACGATAAGTAAAACAGTGAACATAATAAGTATATCAACATTTATTCAAAAGCCAAGCTTGTAAGCCATTAAATCCCCTCACACATATTGTTTTTTCCATTGTAACTTTGATCTAAGATATTTTGTATGTCAAAACTAGTTGTAAGAGAACATTAAAAATCTCATTTTCAAAGTCAATGTTGTAATATCTTTAACATGGACTATATAAAAAACCATTCTTTTATCTATAATTGTTTTTAAAAAAAAAACTCAAAACAATTTTCATTTGCACTTTTTTTTTTTTAACTTGTCTCTCACTTTATCCATAACAATGTAGAATTTTATCACCAATCTATTCACTAATTACATTATGAACTCTATCAATATAAATTTGCAACATATTTTTCCACATTGTTGAAAAAGTAAATGTAGCATTTTGTCGAGCACTTTTCAAAATATCTTCATCTTTCTTATCATAAGATGCTAGTAACAATAACAATTCAAGAAAGTTTCCATGATTTTTTTATCTCGAGCTTTCATCATGGGCTCTAAAAGCACAACTGATACATACACAGATGGGGTGAAATTTAACAAATTTTATTCACCGAAACTGCCAATTTTCAAGTTTGGGAAATCAGCAGACTTGTGACAACTTTTTGGATGGGATCTAGACATTTCTGGATTGAGATGTCTTTATGGCGTTTGAATATCTATCTCTTAGTTTCGAAACACACTTTAAATCACTCGATTTTAAGTTCAAGAGCTCAAATTATGATAGTTTTAGTGAAGACTGTGCAAGCAGAATTTCTAGACGGGATTATGATGGGAATTACGAGTATCGGGCATTTAACTCAAGTTTAAATCATATTAGATTCGGGTTTTGGGCTTAATTTTTATTATATATGAGTCCAATCTTGTATTTATCAACTCTTATTTTTTTATTATTCTGAATTTTTAATAATTATTTAGTAGTTTAAGTTATTTAGGAGTTTTATGTCAACAAAAAGGTTTAGTTTAAAACTACTTCTTATTTAGATTAATTAGAGTTCTAGTATACTTAAGAGTTTTATTTAGATTTATTTAGCTACCCTATATATATGCCTTTGCATTGTACACAAATTAGACAATTGTTGTTATTAATAAAGTTTTCAACTTTGAGAGTTTGTTTCTTTGTGTAAGATTTCTTTATTGTGATTTTTAGAAGTAGTTTTCTTCTCAATTTTCTTCAAGGAGTCGTGGGAATTTATTCTTCACCCTTCAATTTGCCAAGGATTATTTCATGGAGGGTTGATTAGAGTTATTAATTGAGTTTGTTGGGATTTATATCTCAAAGGGTTCAATTGGACATTTATCTTTCTATCCATCATATCCATCGGTTTGCTCGTCCATCTTCCACTTTGTTCTTTTTTAATTTCTATTTCTTATTTATTTATAATTTTTATTTGTTTTTTATTCTCAAATTTCTTCTTTTACTGTGTTCAATTTCTTTATTAGTAAATTTGTTTGTTTCTTCTTTTTAGCTCATATCCAAATCTTTCCTTCTTGAGTCAAACGACTTGAATTCGATCCTTTTTCCGCTTCCTCCACTCCAATTCCGTATCAACAACCCTGAAATGTCAACCATCAAACAACATATATACAAGTTTTTAAATGTAGATAAATTAGCTGTAAATTGTTGTGTTATTTGCCTATCAAGTGGTGCTTCAATATGTTGAGCTTGATTCATTAAATCTACATAAGTTCTTTTTGCATTATTATGTAATGAACTCGAATCTTTTCCCATATGTGTTAAAAAAACACAATTGCATCCGTCATGCACTTTTTTCACTTACTAAAACAACTGAATAAATGCAATTGATCCAAAATGATTACTTGGATTGCTATTAAAAGAAAACAAGGCAAACATAATATTGCATCTTTAGAAGGTGAGCATTTTAACCAAGAAAATTATTTAAACCATGATGGTTGAAAATAAGGAGGATGTTTTTCTAAATTAGAAGTAGGATATTCTAAAAGAATAGGTTTATATGATCCAAGCTTAATATAAGCTCTTTGAATTTCATCATGTATATTAACTGGATACTCGTATATTTGCTTACACACTCGTGATCACGTTTTAAGTTAGACAAATCAAGTGCCTCACATTCAATTCTAGGAATTTTAGAAGGACGAGCCTGTCACACCTCAAAAACCAGGTTAGTAGAAGCAGGTAGTTAAAACGTGGGCTCGAGAGATATAACAGGATTAGTTCATAGGAATTAGAATAAAATAAAATAACTAACTAATTAGTTAATAATAATTGGGTTAATAAAAATATGTTAGTGAGGATTAAATTAAAATGGTTTTAAAATTAAAGGTCTAATGTGTGAATAAAAGAGTTTTAATTGGAATTGGAGAAATAATAACAAGAGAGAAAACATAAGGGGGCTTGAGGGTAAATAGCCCAAATTTTAAAATTTGGTTGGCTATACAAGACCACTCACCATTCCTTCCCTCCACATTTCACCCATTTCAAAATTTTGTTAGATCTAAAATCAATAATTTTCCCTCAAAATTCTTTCCATCCATTTGATTTTCATAGCACCCAAACACCTTTCTCTTTTTCAATTTTCAAAGAAATTCACTCTTTCTCCTTCAATTTTTCCATTAACACTTAGCTCCTTTTTGATCAAATTGATCCAATTTCGTGGAGACCTTCAAATTAAAGTTAAACATTCTGATTTCTTATGGTTTAAACACTTAGTATGTGATTTCAACTTGAGTTCTTAAGGATCTAGTTAAGAAATCACAAGATCCATGGTTTTTAAAGCTTGTTTAAGCTTAAAAATGGTGGATCTCACAATAGAGAGAAAAGTGATGGTTTTAAAATGATTTTCAAATTAATTTGATATAAATAAGAGGTTTATAAACTTGATTTAACAAATCTTTAAAGAATTTGCAAGAATTAAATAATTTTTTTCATTGAGATTGAAAACAAACGTGATTTTTTGGAAAATGTTAATTATTGAAATTGTGTAAAATTAATGGCCTAGATCATGAGGTTAAGAAGTAGAAATTAGGAGCTAAATCAAGTTAGAATGAGGTAATTAAGCAGATTAAATCATGCGAGGTGAGCTCGCCAGATTCATGTGAGTAGCGAGTTACTGTGTGTGGGAGTGGCGAACTACTTTCATACTAGGATAGTAATTCTGTTTAGAATGTTCAATAATTGGTGTGTGTCGTTATTGATATGTGAAACTGAAGATCGTGGTGGAGCCTCATCAAACAGGGATAAGGGCAAGCAAAAGGTGGTATAACTTCAGCAATCAGCACTGAACGGCAGGTGAGTTTTTGCATACCGTACTTAAACATTAGTTTACATGCTAAAAGGAGACTAGGTAAGGCACTCGAACCTTGCTTTAGTAACATATGAACCCTATTATATATTATATAAGCCTATATACATGTGCAAACACCACACATTGTGTGCGAACCTTTATGATTCATGCAAACCCCATGCATGTGAGGTCTTTGTCACATATTATGTGAACCCTTATAATTGTGCGAGCTAATATGTATGCGAGCCTATTTGTATTATATGAGCCTACATGTAATAAACGAGCCCTAAATGTGTGTGAGCCCATAAGACATGCGAACCCCATGCTATGTTAACCCTATGTGACATGTGAGCCCTATGTTGTGTGAACCCTATGTGTATTGTGAGCCATGCAAAATTGTGAGCTCTATTAACTATAATGTGCGAGCTCTGCAATATTGCAAGCCCTATTATACTATGTATTATGAATATGATAAAGATGATATGTTGGCATTGTAAATACTTGAAACTGTTGGATATCATTGACATGCCATAGGATTTTAAGTACTCACCCTTTTTATTACGTGTTAAGATATTGTGTCCTAGAGATAGTGTTAAAGAGATAAGGGAATGTCGAGCATAGCTCTATTCACCATAGATAGTGTGGTGTGTTTGAAGAGTGTGAGCACTCGTGCTACACTTACATGGAGATAGCATACGAATCTATGAGTCATTTGGTGTGTTTAAGATCTGTTTATCCAATTCATATAAAATATGGTTATGTTTCACATTCATATGTTGCCAATATATCATCATGTTGTGTATGAATATTGTATTTTATGTGAACTATTATAGCATGTCTAACTTCTAGCATGATTGGTGTGTTTAAATGTGTTGTATGCTTGAGCACTCATTGAGCTTCAATAAGCTCACACTCCTTGTATGCACCTTGCAAATAGCTAGCTCACAGAATAGTGGTGAAGTGTGGCAATCTAGTTATCAATAGCAAGGCAAATTCTTTTAAGTATGTGATGTGTTTTCAAACCCCAAAGTGGAAGGCAACGTGGGACTGTTCCAAGGGATTAGAGATAGATTTAAAATTTTTAAATAAATTTTGACAGGTTATAAACAGACACTACGAACTTTTTAATTTTGGACTTTGGACTTTATAATTACTTGTTTGAGTGCATGATTGATTGGATTATATTACATGTTGAATGTTTGATAAATTGTTAAACTAACGAGCTTATACAGCCAGGAGATCACTGGATATTAAGGTACGCCCTTATACCTCTTGTATAATTTCCAAACAATTATATGCAATATTCGCTTTAGATAATATGCCAAAATCTTCAAATGTCCAAATTGACTTTAATGATCAGAAGTGAATATAAAATTTATTATATTTATTGCAGACATTCACTTTAAGAAATTTGCAAAAAATAATTTAGACAATAGTGTAACCATATATCATATTCTTTATAATAAGATTATATAGTTATCATCCACTTCAAGGAATAATTAATTAGTATAAATCATTGATCATTCTGTTATAAGAATGAACATTTAGCAACATTTCAAATCATCTGTCTTCTTCTTATCTATTTGCCAATACACTAGATTCCATTATCTTAATTGTTATGTATTGTTATATTGACTTCAAGGAATGGTGCAAAACTAGTGGGATGAATAATTCATTATTTAATAATAAGAAAGTATGAGATAAATTAAAAATACTTTTAAAACCCTTTTCACAAGAGTTTTGCATCATTAATTGACTAGAAAGAAATAGCCAAGATATACATGAAGTTTATTGTAAATAAAATGTATGGATAAAACTAACATCTAAAATATCAAACCTGATATAATGCTAGAGTTAGCAAAAAAATTCATAAATCATCGCAAACATGTATGAAATTTACTTCAAAATCATACATCTCATATTCACTAAAACTTTTTCACTTACAATTGCTCATGCCATCTCACTAATCAATTGCTAAATGAATAATATAAAATGCATAAAATACACTCCACATCTCTGCAATAGTGAATGTAGTCAACAAAAATCATTGAAAATTTAAAAAAAATAGTTTAATTAAAATCAAAATTATACAATAAAATTGACCCAAAAATCCATTAAGACACACCTCAAGATTTGTCCTTAAAAGGACTTAAAACAAATATGTTTGAAATGAAATATTCTTTGATTGTTTGGTGTGAAAGAATCTTGATTTTATTAATATATGTAATAACTTTAATCATTGTTGATTAAGAGAATTTTTAAAAATATTAAAGTCCAAGAATATATGATGTTTAGAATTAAGAAAAATATATATATATATATATATATATATATATATATATATATTCAAATTGAAATCATAAAAAAAACAACTAGTTTAATGAGGACTAAGAATCAATGCAAGATCACATATTATGATGAACCTTAGACCTTAACTAATAAAGGTGATTGATAATATAATGGATTGTGATTTACAAATCTATCAATTTATAAAATTAAAATTAATTTATCATCATTCATACTTAATCATCAAGCAATTATCAATTTATGCAATTTAGTCCTTATACCTAATTACCCTTAATTCATGCAAATTCACCTAACTAAAACCTAATTAACTACACAACTAGCTTCGTAAATATTTTTACGAGTCCATTTTACGAAAACAAAGACCCGAAATAACACTTTTTGATACCCTGACTATCGGGTCGTTACATAACTTATCATTCATTTACATTTAAATTTGCATACAAAGTACATCCAAATCAATTTAATCAATAAACTAAACACTTATCCTCATCAAACATGTTAGTCCTGTATTTTATGTAAATAACTAGAATAAAGATGAGCTCATCAAATATCATATTTTCATGTGTTTTCAGGTATCTACGGGTAACGATTCATTCAAAATTCATCTTAACTTATATCAACATTTCTCTCGTTGAATCATTTGAAATCTCGATGAATGCATGATAGTAAACAAAAAGTGTACAATACAGTAAATCCGTCAACTCATATTCGAGAGTGCTCATAGGAGCACATAAACGGGAAGCACTCTCTTGAGCCATATAATGGGAAGCTCATCCGGGCTATATAACAGGAAGCTCATAAGAGACATAATTAGGAAGCTCGTGTGAGCCATTAACGAGTAGCTCCGAAGAGCCATTAATCGGGAAGCTCCTAATAGCCATATTTCAGGAAGTTCAAGCGAGCCATATCGGGAAGCTCACAAAGAGCCTTTAATCAGGAAGCTCATGAAAGAGCCTTTAAACGAGAAGCTCACAAAGAGCTAAGGTGTGCCCACAACACATGCAGGGTCACAACATATCGGGATGCTCCGAAGAGCTATAACGAGAAGCTCGCAAGAACCATATAATGGGAAGCTCGAGAGGGCTAATAACGGGACACTCTTTCGAGCTGTGGTGTGTTCGCAACATATACAGGACCACAGCTAATACGGGAACCTTGTATCCAATCAAATTTAATTTATTCAAACGGGACTTAATATTTATCGGGTTTTGTCGAACATGTAATCCATTTCATATAAATAGCAATTACACAACTCACATATACAACATTCAAATCAAACATTTAAATATACACAATTTGGTTACACGAACTTACCTTGACACTTGTTCGTGTATAAAAATCTACTAATTCAACACTTTTTCTTTTCCTTGATCTACCTTCGTATTTGAGTTATCTGGATCTATACGAATGAATTTAACATCAATTTAATACAATTCACATTCAATTCTGGTCATTTCACATCTTAGACAAAATTACCATTTTGCCCCTATACTTTTGATTAATTGCGATTTCATCCCTAGGCTCAGAAAATGAAATTCATGCAATTTAATCATTGTTCCAAGCCTAGCCAATTTTTACATATAACATTTACAGCCCATGTATTTCACAAAATAAAAAAAAATTTCCATGACTTTTCCATCTTTACAATTTAGTCTTAAAATAATAATTTCATCAAAATTCATTTTACAAAAGTTGTTTATCTATCAACAACCTTTCATTTTCTATCACAAATTTCATAATTCATGTATATTCATCCATGTCAAAACTTTAATACTTTAATAACTTTGCAAATTAATCCCCAAAATAGCTAGATTAGGTTATTACGATCTCGAAAATATAAAAATTACCAAAAACGAGACAAGATTGCTTACCTAATTAAGCCAAATAAGCTTGCTTGAATTCTTTTCTATTAGCTAGGGTTTTCATGTATTAATCTGGGGAAGATGATGAAAATAAGATGATATTAGTTTATTATCATTTTTAATTTTTTTAATTTCCAATTTAGTCCTTTTCTTTATTTAATTTTCCATGGATAAATCATCTTATTTATCTACTAACTCCCCTTAATGGTCTATTTTCCAAATAAGGACCTCAAGTTTTAAATTCCATAGCTGTTTGATACTTATAGCTACCAGAACTCAACTTTTGCATTTTAAGCAATTTGGTACTTTCCATAGTTAAACATGTAATAGATAAAAGTTTCATAATGAAATTTTCATACGTTATTCTTATTATAATGCAGACCATGCAATAATATTAAAATAAATTTTCTTTCGGGCTTGGATTTGTTGTAACATCCTAAATTTCAGTGGTGTCGAGAACAGTAATTCGAGATCACTAAATCCGAAGAGTAAGTTTTAAAACTAAGTAAATCGATATTAATGAGTTGAGTGTGAATTTAGAAATTTTTTTTTAGAGAATTATGTGAATTAAAAGAATTTGTTAGGTCAAATGGGTCAAACACAAGGTATTGAGACCTCGAATCTATAAAATGAGTCATAAATATTTTTATAAATATTTATGGAGTGTAATTGAGTTAGTATTAAAGTTTCATTAGAAAATTTTAATGTTTTGAAAGTCAATTAATTAAAAAGGACAAAATTGAAAAAGGTGCAAAATTTGTTATATAGTGATTAAATAGCTTAAGTGATTAATAAGGAGGGATTTAAAAGGCATTTAGACCCAAATTATATGGGTTGGACAGTTTGGGCAAGAAAATCAGCAAGAAAATAAGGTGAAATAAGGGAAAAATTGGAAATTTTGCAAATTAACTAAATAAAATAAAGACTAAATTGAAAAATCTAGAGAAATCACCATTTTTTTCAGAAAAATGCCATAGGAGGTCTAGAATAAGCTTTTTTTTTTTTTCATGTTTTTGCACCATGTGAGTTCAATTCTTCCTTTTTCTTTGAAATTTTTATGTTTTTGTTACTTTTACAATTAGGTCCAACTATAGAATTCATTAGTTTTTTATTCTATAAGTGAAATTGAAAGTTTCCATAGATAAGTGATGTATGTTTAAGATGATTTATCATGGATTTGAATATTTTAATTCATTATATCATGAATTTATTAAGAGATTTTAGTAGAAATTGATTTTTAGGACTTAATTGTGAAAAAGTTGAGAATTAGAGTTTGATGTTGAAATTATGAATTTCAAAGGCCGTGTAGTAGCTTAAAATGATTAGATAAAGTGTAAATTAAAAAGAATTACCTCAATTGACGGGTTAATTAACTAGGGACTAAATTGTAAAAACTATAAAATTTAGGGTAAAAGTGTAATTTTGAAGATTTAAGGTCATAAATTGTGAAGTGAATTAGAACTGAATTAGATGCTAATGAATGGAAAATTCTACATTATATATCGAGAGTCCGAAGATAAACGTGGAAAAGAGAAAATTACTGATTAGTCCCTAAATTTCCATAATTGTACAAATTGGTCTAGGTAAGTTCATATGGCTGAAAATTTTATGTTCAAATGTAAATTTTGTGAATAATAAAATATTTATAATTTGTAATTTTGCTATTGAATTATGATAATTGTAACGATGTGAAAATCGAATTGAAAGTTTTAATTAAGGGAAACGCAGAACTAATTACGTTCATTCAGTGATCAGTGATGAACTGAAGGATAAGACCATGGTTAAACCATGACAAAGTGTGAAATGTGAGATCATAGCGGAGCCATGGCACTGTGAAATTGAACGTAAGACCATGATTGAATCATGGCAGTTATATATATGTGCAAGTGTAAGACCATAGTTAAGCTATGGCAATGTGATAAAGTGTGTGATCATGGCAAAGCCATGGTAAAATGTGTGCAAAACCAAAGTGGAATGTGGCATCAAGCTAATGACATACTCAATTCCATAAAACGTTCCCTAATTTGACAAGTAATAGTAAGTGTTACTCGAAATTAAGTGTTGAGATTTAATTAGTTATTAATATTGAGATCAATCCATTGAATTCATCATTTGAAATTGTGTATGACAGGAAAATTTAGTGAAAAACTTGTTATTGAATTGTTATTGTAATTCGGTAAGATTTATATTTTGAGCCTATGAGCTTACTAAGCTTTCATAAGCTTACTTATGTGTGTTAATGTTTTGTGTATATTGATAGAAGTTCAGAGAATCGGATCATCACATCAGGCCACACTATCCAGATTTTACTGGCAGATTTTGTATTGCAACTTAAGGTTTATGTGGCATGTATAGGATGTGATGAAAAGAAATTAAACTTGAAATATGGTTATGAATAACTTTCATACATATACATTAGTTTATGTGTATGTGTTTACTATATATAAAGGTGGTTAATGATTAAAACAACATAGTAAATTTATGTAAATAAGTAGTGTTGTTGTAAATTTAGCTTACCATGTGAGTTATTGACTTGGATTAGTTGTGGATTTGGAGTATATTTGTAACAGCCCGGTTTTAGCTAAATCAGAACAGTGATTTTGGGACCACAAATTCGAGGTAAAAAAATTATTTTAATATTAATTTTGATATTTACGACATAAAATTAGATGTGTGTTAAAATTTCGTGGCTAATTTTATCGTTTAATAGCTCAATTTTAAAAAAAAGACTAAGTCGCGTAAAATGCAAAAGTAGCATTCTATATAATAAAGGTGTCTAATTGCTATGGTTTATTAATTGAAAGGTCCTTATTATGTAATTAGACCATTGATAGTGGGAATGGTAATAAATGGGTATATATTATGATGATTTTAAATGGTTTAGTAAAGGATAAAAAGGTAAATTGTGAATTAATTAGTAAATAAACAAAATAAAGCCAACTATCATCTTTTTCTCTTCATTTTTCAGTCGAATACTCAAAGGAGGAAATTATTTTTATGCATTTAGGGTTCGACACTTGCAACGCTTGATTTGTAAGTGTTTTGAGCTCGATTTTTAATGATTTTTATGTTTTTTGTGATTGTTGCTTCGTGTTCTAGTTAGCCCATGCCTCAATTTTTGAAAGTGTTGATAATTTTGAAAGTTTCCATTGATGAATTCATGTGTTTTTGGATGTTTGATGATGAAATATGAAAGCTTGGTGTTTGATATATATGTTTTGTAAAGTGATTTTGAGTAAAAATGCATATTAGGGATTAAATTGAGAAAAGTATAAATTGAGGGGTTAAGTTGTGAAATAAATGAAAAATATGGGCTTCTAGGGACCTATAGAGAATTCGGCCAAGCATGGGTCTTATTGAATTTTGAGTAAATTGTGTTTTTATGAAATAGGGACTAAATTGTTAAAATGTGAAAGTTTAGGGCCAAAGTGAAAATTGGCTAAACTTATATATTTTTGGATTAAATTGAATGAATTGGTGATTAAATGGGTTAATTTTGAATACATATAGATCAAGAAAGAAAGAATTCGGATTTAGATCAGGAAAAATCGAATGTATGAATTGGTGATAAAATGGGTTAATTTTGAATACATATAGATCAAGAAAGAAAGAATTCGGATTTGGATCGGGGAAAATCGAAGGTAATTGAGTAATCGATCTGATTCGTTAATTCTGAGTACGAGGTAAGTTCGTGCGTGATAAACATTGTTATAATTATGTTTCAAATGATTTAATATCGCATAAATTGTATATATGAGACTATAGTTGAGTATGACGACAAATTAACTATGTTTGGCACTTAGTGTGCATTTCGAGATAGCTTCGTCTATATATAGCACTTAGTGTGTAAATTGGAATAGCTTCGGCTATATGTGGCACTAAGTGTGCGATACTGAGATAACTTCGGTAAATGTGATGGCACTAAATGTGCAATATCGTTATAGCTTCGACTAATAATTTTTGCACTAAGTGTACGAGTTCCTTGAGTATTGAAAGAATTTCAAATGGAGTAACGTATTGAACAAAGAGGTGAAAATGTAATAAATAAATACGGGAGAGTACATGTATGTATGATACTTATGTGGTAGTTGATATTATGTGCATGAAGCTTGATGGATTTGTATATATATGACAAATGGTTATAGGTTAGAATTGAGTGATGATATGAGACTTATTAAGTGTTTACTAATTGATGATTTGAATATTACGAACTGTCGATTTTATTTAGTACGAACTTACTAAGCTATGACGCTTACTGTGTGTTATTTGTCTATGTTTTATAGAGAATCAAAGCTAGCTTGGACTCGGGGATCATCGGGAACATCACCGCACTATCAAACACCTAAGTTGGTACTTGTGAGATATGTATATTTGGTATATGGCATGTATAGGCTAGTTAAGCTACTTTGGTTGTGAATATGGCCATGAAATTTGACTTATAAATGTTTATGTTTGGAATGGTATGTATAGTCATGAATGATGGCTTATTTTGATATGTTTTGGTATAAATGTGACCAAAGTTTCATAGTTGATAAATGGTTATGTTTTGTGGTTGGTAAATGATCTATATGGTATAATTGAAATAAAGAAATTGAGAAGTTATATGCTTTTGAATAGATGTTTATGATATAAGTTTTGGATAGTTATTTGGTATTGATCGAGTATTGAATTCTATTGAATTGCATATTGTATAAATGATGCAATGAATGATGATCTTAGGTTGTTTTATTATACGATGAAATGGTATCATTTGGTTGATAGGTGTGCATGAAAAAAAGGGTGGCAAATTGGGTTTACAAATGGCCTATTTTTGTCCACACGGGCAGAGACACGGGCGTGTGTCTCAGCTGTGTGCGACACACGGTTATATTACATGGTCGTGTGTCCCCTAGGTTACCCTTTCGAATTAAGTCAGTATACCCTACAGTTTTGACATAGCCTAGACACACGGGCATGCCTATTGGTCGTGTGAGACACACAACCTTGGCACATCGGCGTGTGTGGCCATTTCGAAAGGTACATCGGTTTGACACATGGGCGTGTGGTCGACTGTCATGTGGTGCAAGTCAGTATGTATGCCCTATTTTCGCACGGCCTATGACATCGACGTGTCTGGTAACCATGTGAGGCACACGGCCTGTTCACACGGGCATGTGACCTCTAAATATTTAAAATTTTTTTAAGTTTCCCAAAGTTTGCATATGTTATCAGTTTAGTCCCGAACCACTTCTAAGCATGTTTTAAGGTCTCATAGAACCTTATAAGGGGCGATATGATTGAGATGAATGGATTTTGATTATGATTGCATAAATGTATATGAATGATGTGTATTATCTGGTGATGTCTTGTAACCTTATTCTGGTTACGGATACGGGTTAGGCGTGTTACATTTAATTAGTATCAGAGCTACAGTTTAGTCGATTCTAGGACAAACGTAGCGTGTGAGAGTCTAGCTATACATGCCATATATATAAACTACGATAATGTGATGGTTTTTGACAGTTAAAAATGTGTTTTTATATAGCAAATGGATCTCGATCAAGCCGTAGCCGAAGATGTTGAAAGTAATGCGGCCGCTCCAGCTCAAGGGGCAGGGCCGGCTGATTCTAGGCCGACTTCTAGTAGTCACAAGGGAGAGGCTAAACAAGCCTTCTTCCAGTTGATGAGTAAGTGGTTCACGGAATTAGTTTGAAAGAATCTGGCTGCTCAACAACCTCCACCCCCACATGTTTCTCAACAAGTCCCAATTGCGCCACAAGTGATAGACCCAGTTAGATTGAGCAGGCCACCTGTTGATAAGATTCGAAAACATGGGGCTGAGGAGTTTCAGGCTACAGTTGATGATGATACTGAGAGAGATGAGTTTTGGCTCAAGAACACAATCAGAGTATTTGAAGAATTGTCATGTACTCCGGAAGAATGTATTAAATATGTGGTATCTTTACTTAGAGATAATGCATATCATTGGTGAAAAACGTTGACATCGGTGGTTCCTAGAGAACGAGTTACCTGGGAGTTCTTCCAATCTGAGTTTCAAAAGAAGTACATAAGCCAAAGATTTCTCGATCAGAAATATAAAGAGTTTCTGGAGTTAAAACCGGGTCGAATGATTGTAACAGAATATGAAAGAGAATTTGTATGTTTGAGCAAGTATGATCGGGAATATGTATCTACTGAGGAAATCATGTGCAAAAGATTTGTTAATGGGTTGAATGAAGATATAAAGCTATTAGTTGGGATATTTGAATTGAAGGAATTTGTCGTACTAGTTTAAAGGGCTTGTAAAGCCGAGGATCTCAGCAAAGAAAAGAGAAAGGCGAATTCAGAGGCAAGAGATTCGAAGAAGAGATCGATGAGTAAATCTTATCATTCCTCGTCAAAAAAATCTAGAGAATATTTTAACCGATCGATAGCTTCAGTGGGATATCAGAATAAAGATCGTGGAAAACAATACACCAACACTAAAGCTCAAACTACATTAGTATCTAGTGTTGGTAACGTAAAAGATGTTAAACCTGAGTGTCAACAGTGTGAAAGATGGCATTTTGGAGATTGTTGGGTGAAAAATAATAATAGAACTTGTTGCAGTTGTGGCTCACGATATCTTTTTATTAGAGATTACCTAGAGTTAGCTGAAAAAGATAATGCTCAGAGTACGAGGCCAAGTAACACTGCAACTAGAGGTAGACCACCCAGAAACACGGGAAATGTGAGTGGTGGTAGAGGTGTGACACGAAACACTACTGCTAGATCTGATGCTAGAGCACTTGCACGAGCCTATGCTATTCGAGCTCGCGGAGAAGCGTCATCTCCAGATGTTATTACTAGTACTTTTACTCTCTATGATACCAAAGCTATTGCATTGATAGATCTAGGATCAACTCATTCGTATATATGTGTGAATTTAGTATCCAGTAAGACTTTGCCTGTAGAGTCTACTGAATTTGTAATTAGAGTATCGAACCCCTTAGGCAAGTGTGTGTTGGTTGATAAAGTGTGCAAAAACTGTCTATTGATGATTCGGGGAATTTGTTTCGCCATTTGATGAATTTGATATAATTTTGGGTATGGATTGACTAGCATTGCATGATGCTATTGTGAATTGCAAATGAAAGATGATAGATTTGAGATGTCAGAATAATGAGATTATCCAAATTGAATCAGATGATCTGAATGGCTTGCCAACAGTGATTTCGTTGATGTTGGCTCAAAAATATGTGAGAAAGGGTTGCGAAGCTTATTTTGCTTATGTGTTTTATACAAAAGCGACTGAAAAGAAGATCGAATCAGTGCCAGTTGTGTGTGAATACCCAGATGTGTTTCCTGAAGAGTTACCAGGTTTACCACCGATCCGAGAGGTTGAGTTTAGTATTAAATTAGTGCCGTGAATGACTTCTATATCGATAGCTCTGTACAAAATGGCTCCAACAGAATTAAAAGAATTAAAAGCTCAGTTACAAGAATTAACTGACAGAAGTTTGCAAGACCGAGTTTCTCACCCTGGGGTGCTCCTGTGTTGTTTGTGAAAAACAAATATGGCATGATGAGAATGTGTATAGACTACCGATAGCTTAATCAAGTGACGATCAAGGACAAATACCCTTTACCGCGAATTGATGATTTGTTTGATCAATTGAAAGGGGTTATAGTGTTTTTAAAGATAGATTTGAGATCGGGCTATTACCAGTTGCGAGTTAGAGATTCTGATGTGCCAAAGACTACATTTAGAATGAGGTATGGTCACTATGAATTTTTGGTTATGCCTTTTGGACTAATGAATGCACCTGCTGTCTTTATGGACTTAATGAATCAAATTTTCAAACCGTACTTAGATCAATTTGTTGTTGGATTTATTGACAACATATTGATTTATTCACGAGATGAAACTGAGCATGGCGTGCATTTGAGAATTGTATTGCAAATTTATGTGATAAGCAGTTATATGCAGAGTTTAGTAAATGTGAATTTTGGTTGCGCGAAGTTGGTTTTCTCGGGCATATTGTATCAACATCGGGTAATCGAATTGATCCGGGTAAGATATCTGCAATTATAGATTGGAAACCTCCGAGAAACGTATCCAAAGTCTGTAGCTTACTAGGACTTGTGGGTTATTATAGACGATTTGTAAAAGCCTTTTCAATGATTGCGACTCCGTTGACAAGATTACTTCAGAAAGATGTAAAGTTTGAATGGTCCGAGAAATGTCAGAAATGTAACACCCCCTAACCCCGAACCATCACCGGAACTGAGTTACGAGGCATTACCGGACGTATCAGACAACTTATGAATAATTCACAAATAAAATAACATTCATAGCATAATTTCATTACTAAATCCCTATAATGAACTCTCAAAGTCTAAAACATACATTTAAGTGAAACGGACCTCGTTTAAGTACTCCAAATTTTTTTCTCTTTTTATTTATTTATAAATTTCGACAGCATTTCTGCTTATTTTTACATAAAACCCCCTGCAATTAAAACCATATCCATTTCAAACATAAGCAATTCAACCAACTCATTTCAAAAATTCATTTTCTATACCTTCTAATCAACTTAATCAATATAATAGCAATTTAAATTTATCATTGTACTAATTAAATTGAAATGGATAAACTTTTTCATTATAATTCTTAGACTTGTAATACTAACATTTTTAACCATTTATATTCAAAACATAATAACCTTTATACACATCCTATGTACATGCCACATTACCAAAAAAAAATATACATCACCAAAAGTTTGCTGAAGTCGAGTCTGGCTTTGGATGCTGGTTCAGTGCTTGACTTCTACAACCTACACAATGAAACAACCGTACGCTGAGTATGCATATACTCAGTGGTAAAAATTCAGTTTATAAATAAATACATTAAATCACACACATAATTTTACATTACAATTATCATCACTTAATAAATAATTCAATCTTTTTTATGTTATCATTCAATTATATATATACCATTCTTATTTCTTTATTTCAATTCTCAACTTTCACATATGTCAAATCATTCAAATTTGGTTTTATCAGTAAATTTATTTCATTTGTCCCTATTAACTTGACTCGGACTCGGCGGATACACGGATTCCAACCAACACACCAGTACGGCACATAGTGCCTCATCTACTGGTAAAGCAGAGCGATGAATGATATGATAGCGATGCGGTACATAGAGTACCTCATCGAAACAAATCCGTCTGATAAGAATGTGATAAAGAGTAATAACAATATCCGACACGCAAAGTGCCGAATCGGTAACATTAACGGTAACAGTATCAGTAGTCGGCACATAAGTGCTTGATCAGTAAGCCAGCAAAAACCTGTACTCTTCCATATCCTATGGCATGCCAATTATATCCGACTAGCCCGACTAGTTAATAGGGTATTTAAACCATTTTTCAGTACAATTTTCATTTCGATTCAATATTAATTATAATTTATTATTTTGATAAATTTTCACAGTAATGCAATAATTCGCTTCTTTAGAAATTTTACAATTCAATGCAATATACGTAACATTATTCAGTAATTTCACAGTTTAATTCGGTATTCAAAACAATATTCAATATCCCATAATTCAGTTCAGTATCAATCTCAATTTTAATACCCAATCACAAATTTTATCAGTTCATTAAATACTTACCTTAAAATACTTACCACACATTCATATTAAATTAAACACATATTAATTATAAAGCTTGAGTTATAGTGATACAAACAAGAATTCTCTTCGGATTTAATCCTCGACGATCTTTCCTTTTCCTTTTTGGGCCGATGCTTCAGGCTCGATATTAGCTATGAACAATGAAAATAATTTCACAATTATTAACATAACACAATTTAAATGCTGAAATTTTTATCTAACTTTTACTTTAATTCCAATTTAATCCTAACTAAACCTATATATTTTTCTTTCTCAATTCATACCTTTTTGCTACTCAATTTCTTGCCAAACTCACATCTAACTATTTAATTTTTTTCATATTCTCATAATTTTGAATTTTTGTCAATTTAATCCCTAAAACTCAAAACTTATAGCTTAGTTTACAATTCAATCCTTTATTCAATTACAATTAAAATTTCTATCAAATAAACCCCCAATTCCATCATTTGTTCAACATAAACCCTAGTAAAAAATCTATTAACTTTCAAAATTTCAACTTAAATTCAAGAGTATTTCACTCTAGGATTCCAAAAACAACAAATTTATAAGAAAAGGACTTGATTAAACTTACCAATTAAACTTCAAGCTTTAAAACTCAATTTTCCCTTTCTTCTTTCTTTCATTTTTCTTCCCTGCTCTGTTTCGAAATGTCCTCTGTTTCTTCTTTACTTTGTTTTTATTTCTTTATTTTATTTTATTTCATTTCTTTTATTCTTTTATTTTATTAACTTAATAATAATAATAATAATAATAATAATAAATATCTTATTTAATAACAAATATATATATATATATATATATAACAATTGGACACACATATATTTTACACTTGCCTATTATCATCACCATCCAATTGTCTTTATTTTATTTAGTTTATATAATTTAATATTTTAATATGATAAAAATATTTTTTTCTTAAATAAAAAGTAATTAAATAAATATATTACAAATGTATAAATATATGCATTACACTTGTATAATTTAATCACCATACATTTGTCTTTATTTTAATTTATTTTTAATAATAATAATAATAATAATTTAATAATATAAATTATAATTTAATATAATAATAATAAATAATAAATAACAAATATCTATATACTTAAATAAAAAAGTAATTAATAATTAAATTATATATATTTACATAATTAAAATCTAAAAATATCTTAGATTTTAACATGTTTGCCGCCTCAACCATTACTTAATGGCATATTTTCCATTTTGGCCCTTTTTACTTTCTATTGCTTCAGAATTAAAATTTTTACCTCTTATTCAATTTAGTCCTTTTTGCTAATTACTCTAAATTAAGCTAAATTTACCTAATTAAAACCTAATTAGACACACCACTAGGCTCATAAATGTTTTTTAATAATTATTTTTGAACTTATTTCACTAAGACGGAGGCCTGATAACACACTTTTCTGGTGCCCACGGATTTTGGGTCGTTATAAGAAAAGTTTTGATCAGTTGAAAGTTCTTTTGACTGAAGCTCCAATATTAGTACAACCAGAATCGAGTAAAGAATTCGTGATTTATAGTGATGCATCGTTGAATGGTCTAGGTTGTGTTTTAATGCAGGAAGGCAAAGTCATAGCTTATGCCTCGAGACAGTTGAAAACGCATGAAAAGAATTACCCGACGCATGATTTAGAGTTAGCAGCCATTGTATTTGCATTAAAAATTTGGCGTCATTATTTGTTCAGTAAGAAATGTCATATTTATTTAGATCACAAAATTTTGAAATATCTGATGACTCAGAAAAATTTGAATTTGCGACAGCAGAGATGGCTAGAATTGCTAAAAGATTACGAGCTAGTAATTGACTATCATCCGGGAAAAGCAAATGTTGTTGTTGATGCTTTAAGCCAGAAATCTGTGTTTTCTTTATGTGCAATGAATACTCAGTTGGCTCTATCTAATGACGACTCAATTGTAGCTGAGTTGGAAGCGAAACCGTTTTTTATACAGCAGATTTACGAAGCTCAAAAAGTCAATAATGAAATGTTAGCAAAAGGAGCTTAGTGTGATTCGAACCTTGATTTAGAGTTTCAAGTTGATTCAGATGATTGTTTAAGATTCAGAGGCCAAATATGTGTTTCGAAAAATTCAGAGTTAATTCAGATGATTTTGAACGAAGCACATAGTAGTCGTTTATCTATTCACCCGGGAAGCACGAAAATGTATAATGATTTGAAACAGTTCTATTGGTGGTATGGTATGAAACATGATATTTCAAAAATTTTTTCGAAATGTTTGATTTGTCAACAAGTAAAAGCTGAACATCAGGTGCCGTCAGGTTTATTACAGCCTATCAAGATTCCAGAGTGGAAATGGGATAGAGAGTATGGATTTTGTTCCGGATTTACCCCTAGCTCCTAGTAAGAAAGATGCAATCTGGGTTGTTGTTGACAGGTTGACAAAATCGACTCATTTTATTTTAGTACGAACATATTATTCGCTTGAAAAGTTAGTTGAGTTGTATATCTCTGAGATTGTGAGATTACACGGAGTACCTGTTTCTATCATTTCGGATAGATATCCGAGGTTCACATCGAGGTTTTGAAAGAAATTGAGAGATGCATTGGGTACAAAGTTACATTTTAGTACCGCATTTCACACACAGACGGATGGTCAATCCGAGCGAGTTATACAGATACTCGAGGATATGTTGATATGTTGCATTCTTGAGTATGAAGGTACGTGGGAAAAGTACTTACCGTTGATTGAATTCGCATATAACAATAGTTTTCAATCGAGTATTAAAATGGCACCGTACGAAGTTTTATACGGTCGAAGTGTCGAACACCATTGTATTGGACTGAGCTTAGCGAGAATAAGATTCATAGGGTCGATCTGATTAGAGAAGCAGAAGAAAAATTGAAAGTAATTCGTGATAGTCTGAAAGCAGCTTCGGATCATCAGAAATCATATGCAGACTTGAAAAGAAAATATATTGAGTTTCAAATCAGGGATAAAGAGTTTCTAAAAGTATCTCCGTGGAAGAAAATACTTCGATTTGGTCGTAAAAGCAAATTGAGTCTGTGATTCATCGGATCGTATGAGATTATCGAGCGAATTGGGCCAGTGGCTTATCAGCTAGCATTGCCGTATAAGTTAGAAAAGATTCATAATGTGTTTCATGTATCGATGCTTTGATGATATCGATCTAATCCTTCGTATATTATTTCTCCGACAGAAGTTGAAATTCAGTCAAATTTATCGTATAGTGAAGAACTGATCCGAATTCTAGCTCGTGAGATCAAAGAGCTGAGAAATAAAAGAATAGCATTAGTAAAAGTATTATAGCATCGAAACGGGGTAGAAGAAGCTACATGGGAACCCGAGGATGCTATGAGAAAGCAATATCCCAATATTCACTGGTAAAATTTTCGGGGACGAAAATTCTTAAGGGGGAAGAGTTGTAACAGCCCGGTTTTAGCTAAATCAGAATAGTAGTTTCAGGACCATAAATTTGAGGTCAAAATATTATTTTAATATTATTTTTAATATATACGGCATGAAATTAGATGTGTGTGAAAATTTTGTGAGCTAATTTTATCGTTTAATAGCTCAATTTAAAAAAAAGGACTAAATCGCGTAAAATGCAAAAGTTACATTCTATGTGATAAAGGTGTCTAATTGCTATGGATTATTAAATGAAAGGTCCTTATTATGTAATTAGACCATTTATAGTGGGAATGGACATAAATGGGCATATATTATGATGATTTTAAATGGTTTAGTAAAGGATAAATAGGTAAATTGTGAATTAATTAGTAAATAAACAAAATAAAGCCAACTATCATCTTTTTCTCTTCATTTTTCAACCGAAACTCAAATGAGGAAATAATTTTTATGCATTTAGGGTTCGAAACTTGCAAGGCTTGATTTGTAAGTGTTTTAAGCTCAATTTTTGATGATTTTTATGTTTTTGTAATCGTTGCTTCGTGTTCTAGCTAGCCCATGCCTCAATTTTTGAAAGTGTTGATAATTTTAAAAGTTTTCATTGATGAATTCATTTGTTTTTTGTTGTTTTATGATGAAATATGAAAACTTGGTGTTTGATATATATATGTTTTGTAAAGTGATTTTGAGTAAAAATGCATATTAGGGATTAAATTGAGAAAAGTGTAAATTGAGTGGTTAAATTGTGAAATAAATGAAAAATATGGGCTTCTAGGGACCTATATAGAATTCGGCCAAGCATGGGTCTTATTGAATTTTGAGTAAATTGTGTTTTTATGAAATAGGGACTAAATTGTTAAAATATGAAAGTTTAGGGCCAAAGTGCAAATTGGCTAAACTTATGTATTTTTGGATTAAATTTAATGAATTGGAGATTAAATGGCTTAATTTTGAATACATATAGATCAAGAAAGAAAGAATTAAGATTTAGATCGGGGAAAATCGAAAGTTATTGAGTAATTGATCCGATTCATCAATTCCGAGTACGAGGTAAGTTCGTATGTGATAAACATTGTTACAATTATGTTTCAAATGATTTAATATCACATAAATTGTATATATGAGACTATGTTTGAGTATGATGACAAATTAACTATGTTTGGCACTTAGTGTGCGTTTTGAGATAGCTTCGGCTATATATAGCACTTAGTGTGTGAATTGGAATAGCTTTAGCTATATGTGGCACTAAGTGTGTGATACTGAGATAACTTTGGTAAATGTGATGGCACTAAGTGTGCTATATCGTTATAGCTTCGGCTAATCATTTTTGCACTAAGTGTGCGAGTTCCTTGAGTATTGAAAGAATTCTGGATGGAGTAACGTATTGAACAAAGAGGTGAAAATGTAATAAATAAATACGAGAGAGTACAGGTATGTACAATACCTATGTGGTTGTTGATACTATGTGTATGAAGCTTGATGGATTTGTATATATATGATAAATGGTCATGGGTTAGAATTGAGTGATAATATGATACTTATTAAGTGTTTATTAATTGATGATTTGAATATTATGAACTGTCAATTTTATTTAGTACGAACTTACTAAGCTATGAAGCTTGCTGTGTGTTATTTATCTATGTTTTATAGAGAATCAAAGCTAGCTTGGACTCGGGGATCATTGGGAACATCATCGCACTATCAAACACCTAAGTTGGTACTTTTAAGATATGTATATGTGGTATATGGCATGTATAGGCTAGTTAAGGTGCTTTGGTTGTGAATATGGCCATGAGATTTGGCTTATAAATGTTTATGTTTGGAATGGTATGTATAGTTATGAATGATGGCTTACTTTGATATGTTTTGGTATAAATGTGACCAAAGTTTCATAGTTGATAAATGGTTATGTTTTGTGGTTGGTAAATGATCTATATGGTATAATTGAAGTAAAGAAATTGAGAAGTTATATGCTTTTGAATAGATGTTTATGATATAAGTTTTGGATAGTTATTTGGTATTGATCGAGTATTGAATTCTATTGAATTGCATATTGTATAAATAATGCAATGAATGATGATTTTGGGTTGCTTTATTATATGATGAAATGGTATCATTTGGTTGATAGTTGTGCATGAAAAAAAGGGTGGCAAATTAGCTTTACAAATGACCTATCATGGCCAGAGACACGGGCGTGTGTCTCAGTCGTGTACGACACACGGTTATGTTAGACGGCCGTGTGTCCCCTGGGGTACCCTTTCGAATTAAGTCAGTATACCCTATAGTTTTGACACGGCCTAGACACACGGGCGTGTCTATTGGCCGTGTGATACACACAACTTTGGCACACGGCTAATAGACACACGGGTGTGGCCATCTCGAAAGGTACACGGGTTTGACACACAGGCATGTGTGGCTATCTCAAAAGGTACACGGGTTTGACACACGGGCGTATGGTCGACCGTATAGTGCAAGTCAGTATGTATGCCCTGTTTTCACACGGCCTGTGACACCGGCGTGTCTGGTAGCCGTGTGAGGCACACGGCCTGTTCATACGGGCGTGTGACTCTTAAATGTTTAAAAATTTTCTAAGTTTCCTAAAGTTTACATATGTTATCGGTTTAGTCCCGAACCACTTCTAAGCATGGATTAAGGTCTTATAGAACCTTATAAGGGACGATATGATTGAGATGAATGGATTTAATTATGATTTCATAAATGTATATGAATAATGTGTATTATCTGGTGATGCCTCGTAACCCTATTCTGGTGACAGATACGGGTCAGGGGTGTTACAATATTGGTATATGAAAGTATTGAATGCAGGTGGAATGTGTAAAGGGTGAGAAAAGTGGCCTTAAAATGGCCTATTTTCGCCCACACAGGTTGACACACGGGCATGTGTCTTGACCGTGTGTGACATATAGCCTGGCATATGGGCATATGTTTAGGCTGTGTGTACCTTGCACCTTAAAAATGAGAAACAGAATACTCAAAATTGAGAACACGGGCAGAGACACGGGTGTGTGTCTCAACCGTGTGGGTGACACGGCCTTGGACACGGGCGTGTTACATGGCCGTGTGAAAACTGCACATAACTTATGAAAAACTAAATTAACCACACAGCCTAGCACACGGGCGTGTGACTTGGCCTTATGACCTAAGTTTCTTTATGCCTTATAAGTCAGAGAGTTAGACGGGTTAAGGATACAGGCATGTGTAGCCACACGACCTAATACATGGACATGTTTTATAGTCGTGTGAGCCACACGGATTGATCACACAGGTTTTTGATTTAGCCACGAATCGTTTCTACTGTTCATATTAGGCCTCGAGGGTCCATTAAAGGAACTATATAGTTATTGTCGAATATGAATAATATTTTTGGCTCGATTTATTTATAAACACCGATAATATTTTATAACCCTGATTCGATGATGGATACGGTTTATAGTGTTACATTTATTGGTATCAGAGCTTCAATTTAGTTGATTCTCGGAATGAATGTGATGTATAAGATGTTTAGAAATACATGCTATATAAATCTGTGATAGTGTGATATGTATGATCCGATCTAATTTTTGTTATTTTTATAGATTGTATAGATGTCAGATAGACCTGAACATGCTGAACAGGAAGAAGTTAATAGTAGAGCACAGATCTATGAACAAGGGACAAGCAACAATGTTCCAATTTCTTTAATGCAAGAACAAGAACTTAAAGATATGATTTATGGAGTTATGAATCAGTGGTATAGTAAGATGATACAAGGAAGATGTCAGGCTCAGCAACCTCCTCCTCCCCCTACTGTACCACCAGTTACACCACTAGTTGCTCCTCCACCTCCTCCGATAGATGAATTTAGCAAGCATACACCAATAAAAAAACTCAGAAAGTATAAGGCTAAAAAATTTCGGGGAAGATCAAATGATGATCCAAGTAAAGCTGAATACTGGTTACAAAACTTAGTAAGGGTTTTTAAACAGATGACTTGTTCTCCAGATGATTACTTGAGATGTGCAGTCTCTTTGTTAAAAGAGGAACCGTATAATTGGTGGGAAACTATAGAAGCTATGGTACCAGAAGAAAAACTTTCTTGGGAATTTTTCTAGAGTGAGTTTAAAAAGAAGTATGTTGGTAAAAGATATCTGGATAAGAAGAAGAGTGAATTTCTCAATTTACGACAGGAAAACTGATCTGTAGCTGAATATGAGAGAGAGTTTGTATACCTCAACAAGTATGCTCGAGATATTGTACCATTTGAGGAGGAAATGTGTATTCGATTTGAGGAAGGATTAAACGATGAGATTAAAATGATGATTGGAGGTATAAAGATATGAGAATTTGTTGCTCTGTCAGATCGAGCCTAGAAAATGGAAGAAGTGTATAACAGGAAGATGCAACGAAAAAGAAAAGGTAAAGAATCTTATAAGAGAAGTTCTTCTAGATCGATTTCAACATTTCCAGGCAAAAAGTTTAAAGATGATTCTAACCGACTCACTTCAACTCCGGAATGATTGTGTAAAAGCAGGACAACTCAACAAGATGTGGGAGTAACCATTAAACCTACAGCTAGTGTTAACAGTGTGTAAAATGTTTCCAGACATAAATGTTGATATTGTGGCAGGTCTCACCCTGGTGAATGTTGGGGCAGAACAGGAGCTTGTTATAAATGTGGTAGTACTGATCATTTCATTCGAGAATGTCCTCAATTGCTTAAAGAAGATGGAGAACGATAAGAAAAGCAGTAAGCCACTTCTCAAAAAGGTAAATGCTCGGGTCAAAGTAATGCTACTAGGACTGTTTGTTCAGGTATGAGGGATTCTACTGCTCGGTCTAAACAAGGATACCTGCACGTACGTATATCATCCGAGCAAGAGAGGAAGCTTTTGATTCAGATGTGATAGCTGGTACTTTCTATCTTTTTGATGATTCTGTATATGCTTTAATTGACCCTAGGTCTACGCATTCATATATTTGTATTGCATTAGTGTCAGAAAAGAAATTAACAGTTGAATCCACTGATTATGATGTGCAAGTCACTAATCTATTAGGACAAAGTGTGTTAGTTAATTTAATATGTTGAAACTATCCATTGAAAACACAAGGTTGTGAATTCACTGCTGATCTGATGTTGTTACCTTTTCGAGAATTTGATGTTATTCTAGGAATAGATTGGCTGACCAAACATGATGCTATAGTGAACTATAGAGAAAAGCAGATAGATTTAAAATGTCAAACAGGGGAAGTAATTTCAACTGAGTTTGTAAATAAAAAAGGTGTTGTTAGGGTAATTTCAGCCTTTTCTGCTCAGAAGTTTATACGGAAAGGTAATGAAGCATTTCTAGCTTATATTTTTGACACCTGAGGTTCTGAATCAAAGATGGAGCAGTTAGCAGTTGTTAATAAGTTTGTTGATGTGTTTCTTAAAGAATTACAGGGTTTACCCCCATACCGTGAAGTTAAATTTGTGATTGGTATGATTTCAGGAACAGCTCTGATATCAATAACACTATATAGAATGGCATCGGCTGAGTTAAAAGAGTTGAAGACATAGTTGCAAGAGTTATTAGATAAAGGGTTCATCAGACCGAGTACGCCACCTTGGGGAGCACCTGTATTGTTTGTGAAAAAGAAAGATGGATCTCTAAGATTGTGTATTGATTACCGCCAGTTGAATAAGGTCACAATTAAGAATAAATATCCTTTACCTCGCATCGACGATTTGCTCGATCAACTGAAAGGTGCTGCAGTATTCTCAAAGATAGATCTCAGATCCAGGTATTACTAGCTGAAAGTTAAAGAATGTGATGTGCCAAAGACTACTTTCAGAACTCGGTATGGTCATTATGAATTTTTGGTAATGCCTTTTGGTTTAACAAATGCTCATGCTGCTTTTATGGATTTAATGAACCGGATTTTTCAATCACATTTGGATAGATTTGTAATGGTGTTTATTGATGATATATTAATCTATTCCAAGTTAGAAACATTTAAATTGTATTACAGACTTTAAGGGAAAAGTAACTGTATGCGAAGTTCAGTAAATGTGAATTTTGGCTACATGAGGTTGGATTTATGGGTCATATTGTGTCAGCTGAGGGGATTCGGGTGGACCCGAATAAAGTATCAGCAGTAGTGAATTGAAAAATTCCAAAGAATGTAACAGAGGTGCGAAGTTTCATGGGTTTAGCAGGATATTATCGCTGTTTTGTCAAGAATTTTTCGATGATTGCTTCTCCAATGACTCGATTGCTTCACAAGAATGTTGAGTTTGTGTGGACTGATAAGTGTCAACGGAGCTTTGATCAATTGAATAAAATGTTGACGGAAGCCCCGGTTTTAACTCAACCAGAATTGGGTGTGCCGTATGTTGTATACAGTGATGGGCCTCTGAATGGATTAGGTTGTATATTGATGAAAACAGGAAAGGTTGTGGCTTATGCTTCTCGGCAATTAAAACCACATGAAAGGAATTATCCTACACATGACCTCGAATTGGCTGCAATTGTGTTTGCTTTGAAAATTTGGAGGCACTACTTATTAGGTGAAAAGTGGTATGTTTATAAAGATCATAAGAGTTTGAAGTATTTGATGACTCAGAAGGAGCAGAATTTGAGACAGCTACGGTGGTTGGAATTGCTAAAAGATTATGATCTTGTTATTGATTATCACCCAGGTAAGGCTAATGTGGTTGCAAATGCATTGAGTCGAAAATCATCATTGTTTGCACTCCGGGCAATAAATGTCCATTTATCTGTTAATGAAGATGGTTTAGTATTAGCAGAATTGAAAGCAAAACATGTGTTTCTTCAAGGAATTCGGGAGCTGCAAGACGATAATCAAAGATTAGTGGTGAAGAAATAGATAGTTCGGGACAAGCTAAGTTCAAAATTTACTATTGATGATGATGGTATGTTATGTTATCAAAATAGAATTTGTGTTCCATATAATTTTGATTTTGTGACAGCCCTGATTTGACCCTAGTTGGAAAATGGTTTCGGGACCACAAAACCGAGTCAAAAAAATAATTAACCGTTATATCCTATACTTATTATACGTGTAAATGTATGTGTGGAAGTTTTATGCTTTGATTTTGTCATTTGTATGTGAAATTTATTAAATAGGACTTATATGAGACATTTTTGAAATGTGATAGGTTAATGTGTAATGGTCTATTAATGCATGTTATAAAAGTATGGACTTGCATGTCAAATTATCCATTCTAGTTAGTGGCCGGCCATGTTGTTAATTATTATATAATATATATATTTTTTATATTAGCATTATTTTTATTATATGGCTTTATAATATAGAATAAGGATATTAAAAATAGAAAATGGGTGAAGAAAATAAGGAATTCATCTTTATTTTCTTCTAAGCCGAATGTTAAGAGAGGAAAGGGGAGAAAACACCATTCGATCATCTTAGGCTTGAATCAAGGTAAGAAATTCATGTTAGTTCTTGAAATTTTAGTTAATTTTAAGTTAGTTACCAAGTTCTTTATTTAACCCACGTTAAAATTTTGATTTTGGGGAGGATTTGAGTTCTCGGCCATGGTAGATAATGAAGGGGATACATGGTTGTCTTCAAGTTTAATGAATAATTACAAATGAATGATGTTTGAGATAGTTTAATGTTCCTATAAGTAGTTTAGATGATAAAAAAAATCAACTTGTGTATTTTTGTAATTGCCGAATTTGAACTAGGGGTATCTTTGAGTAATGTTTATATTTTAAATGATGGAATGGAGTGAATGCTTGGAATGTGTTATGCATAAATTATAAGTTGGATTAAAGGTTGTTATATTGCCTTGTCATTTAGAAAAATGTGCTTGGTTAAAGAAATTGGGTGTTGGATGTTTAAGTGATTTAAATAGTTATGAACTAATTTTGAGTTTTGATATCTAAATCTATTTTGTTGTGTCTGAATTTGAGAAATCAATAAATTGTTTTAATATGATTATACCATAGCAAAATTTATGCTTTAATTTTATTTTCCTTTTAATTTGTAATTCGACAGTTGTATATAATTTGATAATTGGATGTGTATGTATTTAATTTACAATATCATACTTGAACATGTTATATATATATGTGGTTGTATGTGTGTGATTGTTTATCAAATTATATAAATAACCATACTTGTAGAATTTATTAAATACATAATTGGTCTTAACGTAGACATGCTTATAATTATAAACTTGATAATGCCTAGTAAGGTGTTCGGTTGTGCATGAGTAGGGAATATATATATGGTGTTTAATAGTTAATTATTAAGGTCATTTGTACCTTAACTATATGATATACATGTATTATATCAAATTGCCTATTTGATAAGAAATTAAATAAATCTATTTGTTTTAAAATCAAGCTCAAGAGTAAAGAGGGCCGAAGTTGGATAGAGGAAAAGAGAAAGTAATTGAGTAGCCTTTCTGCAACCGTTCAAGTATATTCGAGGTAAGTTTTGAATAGTCACATTTAGTACATAATTGATAATGTCTTGATATGTGAATGATAACTGTACTACGATCTATTGATTCTTTTTTAATATAGTTGTGGGACAAATAAATGTATGTTTAAGGCTTAAAGCCTAATAGACATTAGAAGATAAGCTTAGGAAGTAAAAATGGACAAATTTTTATGTATGTTATTGAGCCAAAAGTTATATGAACGGTGCCCATGTTATGCTATTATTCGAATGGAATATATGAACTTTGATTGTGAGATGTTATGTGAATTGAATTCTCTTGCGAATAAGTGTGCATGACATTGTTGATGTTTATACCGGACTTAAGGTCCGCAAGCTATGTCTTTGGAATTATAACAGGACTTAAGGTCCGCAGAGCTACGTCTTTGAAATATATCAGGGCTAAAGTCCCGCAGCTTCGATTTGGTATTATACCGGGTTTAAATTCCCGCAGGCTTGTGCTGGTAATTGATTTCAAGTCCTAAGACAAGACAGGCTTAATGCCCGTAAGTTAAGTAAGATTACGACATTGAATGTTCGCAGTAAATCACCGCCAAGTGAGTACTATACATTTTAAGATGTTCATGTACGTATTACTTACTCACCGGTGAGTTGATCTCGAAGTGAATCATTAGCATTAAAGAAGAATACATATATACTTGATTAATGGTTATAATTGAGGATATGAGTATGATTTAATTGGTCATGGTATAATTGTATGTGAATTATATGTTGAAATTTCTTTATGTACTTATGTACATTCGGTCAATGATTTTTGGTGAATTATTAGTATTAAAGAATAATGTTGAAGTGTGGTTGATTGTTATATTCTCAAGTAAAACAATAACCTATTCGGTCAAATGTTGGTAATATATGAAATTATTTGATTCAAATGCATCATATGAATTTTAAGTAGAAGAAAAATATGTGCAGAGAAATTTATGTATATGTTTAAGTGTATTCGGCCATTAAGCAATTTAAATTGAGAATAAGTCTACTTAATCGAATGTTTCTATTGTCGATAAATCTTTAAATTGTTTGTGATGCTTAAAACTTGTTAAGCTTGGAAAGCTTACTTTGTTCTTTATTTCTCTATTTTATAGATTGTTGATTTTTGCCACCGACTCGGGGATCGTTAACAGTTCATCACACTATCGATCTTTTTTTTTTGGTACAGTTTTATTTTGGACTCGATGTGGCATGTATAGGTTAGGCTGTTGATTACGATATTTTGAAATTGTAAATATTTTGGCCATACGAAAATGGCATATAACTTAGATATCAGTATGTATTTCAGCTCGATCTCTGTTTATGTTCATTGGCAATGTGAATGAGATAATTAAATGTTTGGTTCGGTAATACCTCTTAGCCTTAATCCGACGATCGAATTAGGGTTAGGGGTGTTACATTTTATTAGTATCAGAGCTACGGTTTAGTCGATTCTAAGACTAACGTAGCATATATGAGTCTAGCGATACATGCCATATAGTGTTAATGCGATAGTGTGATTATTTCTGACAGCTAAAAATATGGTTTCGTATAGTAATGGACCTCGATCCCAATCGAGCGGTAGCTGATGATGTAGAGAGTGTAGTGCCTGATCCCGCGTACGGGACAGCGCCGATAAACTCTCAACCTATTGCGAGCAATCAAAATGACGAGGCTAGACAAGCCTTTTATAATGTGATGAATGATTGGTTTAACCAATACATTCAAACTAATGCGACTGTTCCACAACCCCCACTTCCAATAAATACACCCCCTGCACCCACGATACCTCCGGTAATTGATCAGATGAGGTTGAATAAGCCCCCGGTAGACAGAATTCGAAAGTAAGGGGCTAATGAATTTAAGCTACAGACAGTGATGATGCCGAGCAAGCTGAATTATGGTTGGACAACACCATTTGAGTACTTGATGAACTATCTTGCACACCCGATGAATGCCTGAAATGTGCCATATCTTTACTACGTGATTCTGCTTACTATTGGTGGAATACATTGGTTTCTGTTGTACCCAGAGAGCGGGTGACGTGGGAGTTTTTCCAAACTGAATTCTGGAAAAAGTATATCAGTCAGAGGTTCATCGATCAGAAACGGAAAGAATTTCTTGAACTTAAACAGGGTTCCATGTCGATTCGATTATGAGCGGAAGTTAAATCGGACTTAGTAGATATGCTCGGGAATGTGTATCGTCTGAGGCTATTATGTGTAAACGCTTTGAGGACGGGCTAAATGAAGATATTAAAATGTTTGTTGGCATTCTTGAAATCAGAGAGTTCGTGTTACTTGTTGAGCGAGCTTGCAAAGCCGAGGAGCTTAGTAAAGAAAAAAGGAAAGCCAATGTTGGAGCTGGAGAGTTTCGTAAAAGATCTTTGGGAAAGCCTTTTCAGCAATTATTTAAGAAATTTTGAGATGATTCGGGCCGATCTAAGAACACTTTGGGCTTTTCCAGATGAGACCGTGATCGACCTCCTATGAGTTTGCGAGCCACTTCAGTTGCTAGTGTTGGAAATGATCGTCGGGATAGGACCGAGTGCAAGTTTTGTGGAAAATGGCATTCGAGGAGCTGTAGATTTCATGATCACTCCTGTTATAGATGTGGATCATCTAACCACTTCATCAAAGACTGCCCGAAATTGTCAGAGCAAAATGTGAACCAAAGTGGGAAACCGAGTAATGCTACATCTCAAGGTAGACCACCTAGGAATATGGGGAATGCTAGTGACGGTCAGAGAAGGTCTAGAGATGCTACGACCAGATCCGAGGCTCGTGCTTCTGCTAGAGCTTATGCTATACGCGCACGCGAGGATGCTTCTTCGCCTGATGTCATTACCGGTACTCTCACTCTCTTTGATACTGATGTGATTGCATTGATTGACCCTAGTTCTACTCATTCATATGTATGTGAGACTTTAGCATCAAGTAAGACTCTACCTGTTGAGTCTACTGAGTTCATGATTCGAGTGTCGAATCCCTTGGGTCGATATGTGCTAGTCGACAAAGTGTGCAGGAAATGCCCCTGATAATCCGAGGTTCCTATTTTTTGGCCGATTTGATGTTTTTACCGTTTGATAAATTTGATGTTATTCTCGGTATGGATTGGTTGACCGTACATGATGCAGTTGTGAATTGCAAGAGAAAGACTATTGATTTGAGGTGTGTAAATGATGAGATAATCTGAGTTGAGTCTACTGATTTGAACGGGTTACCAGCAGTAATATCCTCGATACTGGCTCAGAAATATGTAAAAAGGGGGTGTAAAGCATATCTTGCTTATGTACTTGATAGTAAAGAGTTAGAAAGGAAACTTGAATCAGTGCCAGTGGTTTGTGAGTATTTGGATGTTTTTCCTAAGGAGTTACCGGGATTACCACATGTTCGAGAGGTAGAATTTAGCATTGAGCTTGTACCTGGGACTACACCAATTTCAATAGCTCCGTATCGTATGGCACCAACTGAATTGAAGGAATTGAAAGCTTAGTTACAAGAATTGACGGATAGAGGTTTCGCTCAGCCGAGTTTCTCACCTTAGGGTGCACCAGTATTGTTTGTGAAAAAGAAAGACGGAACCATGAGAATGTGCATTGACTATCGTCAATTAAATAAAGTGACAATAAAGAACAAATATCTGTTACCGCGTATTGATGATTTGTTTGATCAGCTGAAGGGAGCCTCAGTGTTTTCAAAGATAGATTTGAGATCAGGTTATTATCAGTTGCAAGTTCGAGACTCAGATGTGCCTAAAACTGCTTTCAGAATGAGATACGGTTACTACGAGTTCTTCGTGATGCCGTTTGGGCTCACTAATGCCCCTGCGATATTTATGGACTTGATGAATCGGATCTTCAGACAGTATTTGGACTGGTTTGTAGTTGTGTTTATAGACGACATTTGAATCTATTCGCGAGATGTAACCGAACATGCTGAGCACCTGAGATTAGTGTTGCAAATTTTACGGGACAAGCAGTTATATGCTAAGTTCAGTAAATGTGAGTTCTGGTTGAGAAAAGTTAGCTTTTGGGGGCATGTGGTATCCGCATCGGGTATTCGTGTTGATACGAGGAAAATATCAGCCATACTTGATTGGAAGCCTCCTAGAAATGTTACTGAAGTTCGGAGCTTTTTGGGACTTGCCGGTTATTACAGACGGTTTGTAAAGGGTTTCTTGATGATAGCTACACCAATGAAGAAGCTACTTCAGAAAGATGCTAAGTTCGAATGGTCAGAAAAGTGCCAGAAAAGTTTTGACCAACTGAAAACCTATTTGACTGAAGCTCCAGTGTTAGTGTAGCCCGAATCCGGTAAAGAGTTTGTCATTTACAGTGATGCGTCCTTACATGGGCTGGGTTGTGTTTTGATGCAAGAAGGTCAAGTTGTAGCTTACACTTCGAGGCAATTGAAGCTACATGAGAAAAACTATCCGACCCATGATCTCGAATTAGCTGCCATCGTATTTGCTTTGAAAATATGGCGACACTACTTGTTTGGAGAGAGGTGTCATATATATTCAGATCACAAAAGTCTCAAATATTTGATGTCTCAAATATTTAATGACTCAAAGATATTTGAATCTAAGACAAAGACGTTGGCTTGAATTGTTGAAAGATTACGAGCTTGTCATTGACTATCACCCGGGAAAGGCTAACGTGGTTACCGATGCTTTAAGTTGCAAGTCACTTTTTGCTTTGCGAGCGATGAATGTACACTTGTCTATTTCACCCTATAATGTGTTAGTAGCAGAATTAAAAGCCAAACCGTTATTGATTCATCAAATATGTGAAACTCAGAAAGTCGATGATGGATTGGTTGCTAAATGAGCTGAATGTGTTTCGAATATGGACTCAGAGTTTCAAATTGACAACAATGATTGTTTGAGGTTCAGAAGTCGAATGTGTGTTCCAAGAAATTCGAAACTTATTTCGATGATTTTGAGCGAGGCTCATAGCAGCCGAATGTCAGTTCACCCGTGTAGTACGAAAATGTACAACGATCTGAAAAGTCAGTATTGGTGGCATGGTATGAAACGAGACATTTCTGATTTTGTCTCGAAGTGTTTGATATGTTAACAAGTGAAAGCGGAACATCAAGTGCCTTCGGGATTACTTCAGCCGATCATGATACCCGAGTGGAAGTGGGATAGAGTTACGATAGATTTTGTGTCTGGGTTACCTTTGTCACCGAGCAAGAAAGATGCGATATGGGTTGTGGTGGATAGATTGACTAAATCAGCTCATTTCATTCTCGTACATACAGATTTCTCACTTGATAAGCTAGCCGAGTTGTATGTCTCTCAGATTGTCAGATTACACGGGGTACCCATTTCAATTGTATCAGATAGAGACCCAAGATTTACATCAAGGTTTTGGAAGAAATTACAAGATTCTCTGGGTACCAAACTACATTTTAGCACTGCGTTTCATCCTCAGACGGACGGTCAATCAAAATGAGTAATTCAGATACTCGAGGATAAGTTGAGATGTTGCATCCTTGAGTTTAGTGATTCATGGGAACAGTATTTGCCTTTGATTGAATTCCCTTACAACAATAGTTTTCAATCAAGCATTAATGGCACCTTACGAGGCCTTGTACGATCGTAAATGCCGTACACCTTTGTTTTGGACCGAGCTCAGTGAAAGTAAAATCTTCGGGGTTGATTTGATTAAAGATGCTGAACAGAAAGTAAAAATGATCCGTGAAAGTTTGAAAGCAGCTTCAGATCGTTAAAAGTCGTATGCGGATTCAAAAAGAAAAGACATTGAGTATCAGGTCAGAGACAAAGTATTTCTTAAAGTTTCACCTTGGAAAAAGGTGCTTAGATTTGGCCGTAAAGGCAAATTGAGTCCGAGATTCATCGGGCCGTATGAAATATCCGAACGAGTTAGACCAGTAGCATACAGATTGATTTTGCCCTTTGAACTTGAAAGGAATCACAATGTTTTTCATGTTTCGATGCTTTGACGTTATAGATCCGATCCATCGCATGTAATTAGTCCATCAAAGGTTGAGATTCGATCTGATTTGAGTTACGAAGAAGAACTAGTTCGTATTTTGGCTCGTGAATTAAAAGAATTACGAAATAAGAAAATTTCATTAGTGAAAGTACTGTGGCTCAAACACGGGGTGGAAGAAGCTACTTGGGAGCTTGAGGACTCTATGAAAGAACAATATCCTAACTTATTCACTGGTAAGAATTTTCGGGGACGAAAATTTCTTAGGAGGGGAGAGTTGTGACAGCCTTAATTTGACCCTAGTCGGAAAGTAGTTTCGGGACCACAAAACCGAGTCACAAAAATAATTAACCGTTATATCCTATGCTTATTATACGTGTAAATGCATGTGTGGAACTTTTATGCTTTGATTTTGTCATTTGTATGTGAAATTTATTAAATAGGACTTATATGAGACATTTTTGAAATGTGATAGGTTAATGTGTAATGGTCTATTAATGCATGTTATAAAAGTATGGACTTGCATGTCAAATTATCCATTTTAGTTAGTGGCCGGCCATGTTGTTAATTATTATATAATATATATATTTTATATTAGCATTATTTCTATTATATGGCTTTATAATATAGAATAAGGATATTAAAAATAGAAAATGGGTGAAGAAAACAAGGAATTCATCTTTATTTTCTTCTAAGCCAAATGTTAAGAGAGGAAAGGGGAGAAAACACCATTCGGTCATCTTAGGCTTGAATCAATGTAAGAAATTCATGTTAGTTCTTGAAATTTTAGTTAATTTTAAGTTAGTTACCAAGTTCTTTATTTAACCCATGTTAAAATTTTGATTTTGGGGAGGATTTGAGTTCTCGGCCATGGTAGATAATGAAGGGGATACATGGTTGTCTTCAAGTTTAATGAATAATTACAAATGAATGATGTTTGAGATAGTTTAATGTTCTTGTAAGTAGTTTAGATGATAAAAAAAATCAACTTGTGTATTTGTGTAATTGCCGAATTTGAACTAGGGGTATCTTTGAGTAATGTTTATATTTTAAATGATGGAATGGAGTGAATGCTTGGAATGTGTTATGCATAAATTATAAGTTGGATTAAATGTTGTTATATTGCCTTGTCATTGCCGAAAATGTGCTTGGTTAAAGAAATTGGGTGTTGGATGTTTAAGTGATTTAAATAGTTATGAACTAATTTTGAGTTTTGATATCTAAATCTATTTTGTTGTGTCTGAATTTGAGAAATCAATAAATTGTTTTAATATGATTATACCATAGCAAAATTTATGCTTTAATTTTATTTTCCTTTTAATTTGTAATTCGACACTTGTATATAATTTGATAATTGGATGTGTATGTATTTAATTTATAATATCATACTTGAACATGTTATATATATATGTGGTTGTATATGTGTGATTGTTTATCAAATTATATAAATAACCATACTTGTAGAATTTATTAAATACATAATTGGTCTTAACGTAGACATGCTTATAATTATAAACTTGATAATGCCTAGTAAGGTGTTTGGTTGTGCATGAGTAGGGAATATATATATATGGTGTTTAATAGTTAATTGTTAAGGTCATTTGTACCTTAACTATATGATATACATGTATTATATCAAATTGCCTATTTGATAAGAAATTAAATAAATCTATTTGTTTTAAAATCAAGCTCAAGAGCAAAGAGGGCCGAAGTTGGATAGGGGAAAAGAGAAAGTAATTTAGTAGCCTTTCCGCAACCGTTCAAGTATATCCGAGGTAAGTTTTGAATAGTCACATTTAGTACATAATTGACAATGTCTTGATATGTGAATGATAACTGTACTATGATCTATTGATACTTTTTGAATATAGTTGTGTGACAAATAAATGTATGTTTAAGGCTTAAAGCCGAATAGACATTGGAAGATAAGCTTAGGAAGTAAAAATGGACAAATTTTTATGTATGTTATTGAGCCAAAAGTTATATGAACGGTGCCCATGTTATGCTATTATTCGAATGGAATATATGAGCTTTGATTGTGAGATGTTATGTGAATTGAATTCTCTTGCGAATAAGTGTGCATGACATTCAGTGATGTTTATACCCGGACTTAAGGTCCGCAGGCTATGTGCTGGAATTATAACCAGACTTAAGGTCCGCAGCTACGTGCTGGAAATATATCTGGGCTAAAGTCTCGCAAGCTTGAGCTAGTATTATACCGGGTTTAAATTCCCACAGGCTTGTGCTGGTAATTGATTTCAAGTCCTAAGACCGGACAGGCTTAATGCTCGTAAGTTAAGTAAGATTACGACATTGAATGTTCGCAGTAAATCACCGTCGAGTGAGTACTATACATTTTAAGATGTTCATGTACGTAATACTTACTCACCGGTGAGTTGATCTCAAAGTGAATCATTAGCATCAAAGAAGAATATATATATACTTGATTAATGGTTATGATTGAGGATATGAGTATGATTTAATCAATCATGGTATAATTGTATATGAATTATATGTTGAAATTTCTTTATGTACTTATGTACATTCGGTCAATGATTTTTGGTGAATTATTAGTATTAAAGAATGATGTTGAAATGTGGTTGATTGTTATATTCACGAGTAAAACAATAACCTATTCGGTCAAATGTTGGTAATATAAGAAATTATTTGATTCAAATGCATCATATGAATTTTAAGTAGAAGAAAAATATGTGCTGAGAAATCTATGTATATGTTTAAGTGTATTCGGCCATTAAGCAATTTAAATTGAGAATAAGTCTGCTTAATCGAATGTTTCTATTGTCGATAAATCTTTAAATTGTTTGTGATGCTTAAAACTTATTAAGCTTGGAAAGCTTACTTTGTTCTTTATTTCTCTGTTTTATAGATTGTTGATTTTTGGCCACCGACTCGGGGATCGTCAACAGTTCATCAACTATCGATCTTTTTTTTTTTGTACAGTTTTATTTGGGACTCGATGTGGCATGTATAGGTTAGGCTGTTGATTATGATATTTTGAAATTGTAAATATTTTGGCCATACGAAAATGGCGCATAACTTAGATATCAGTATGTATTTCAGCTCGATCTCTGTTTATGTTTATTAGCAATGTGAATGAGATAATTAAATGTTTGGTTCGGTAATACCTCTTAGCCTTAATCCGGCGATCGAATTAGGGTTAGGGGTGTTATAGATTTGAAGAATGATATTCTTGCTGAAACTCATAGTAGTATGTATTGCATTCATCCGGGAAGTACGAAAATGTATTGTGATTTAAAAAGAATGTATTGGTGGCCAGGTAAGAAACGGGAAATCTGTGAGTTTGTTGCAAAATGCTTAATTTGTTAGCAGGTTAAGCAGGGCATCAGGTGCCGACGGGTTTGTTACAACCTGTCATGATTCTTGAATAGAAGTGGGAGCATATTGCGATGGATTTTGCATCTGGATTACTTGTAACTCCGAGAAAGAAAGATTCGATATGGGTTATCGTTGATAGATTAACTAAGTCAGCACACTTTATTCCGTTTAGAACAAATTTTTCCCTTAAGAAATTAACAGAGTTGTATGTGTCTGAGATTGTAAGATTACATGGGGTTCCAACTTCCATTATTTCAGGCCGAGATCCAAGGTTTACTTTAAGATTTTAGAATAAATTACAAGAAGCTTTGGGCACTAAGCTAAACTTCAGCACAACATTTCATCCCCAGACTGATGGGCAATCAGAACGAGTGATTCAGATTTTAGAAGACATGTTGAGGTGCTGTATACTCGAGTTTGGTGACAGTTGGGAAATGTATTTACCTTTAGCTGAATTTGCTTACAATAATAGCTATCAGTCTAGCATAAAAATGGCACCATTTGAGGCTCTTTATGGTAGGAAATGCAAAACTCTATTGTATTGGTCTGAATTAAGTGAATCTAAGTTAGTTGGAGTAGATTTGATTCGAGAAACTGAAGAAAAATTTCGGATTATCAGGGATAGTCTGAAACTTGCTTCAGATCGTTAGAAGTCATTTGCAGATTTAAAAAGAAGAGATATTGAGTTTGTAGTTGGCAGTCGAGTGTTTTTAAAGGTTTCACCGTGGAAGAAAGTGCTACGACTTGGTAAAAAGGGGAAACTGAGTCCAAGATTTATTGGACCGTATGAAATAGTTGAAAGAACTGGCCTTGTAGCTTATCGTTGGCTTTACCTCCGAAACTTGAGAAGATTCATAATGTTTTTCACATGTCTATGTTGAGACAGTATAGATCAGATCCTTCACATGTGATTCCTCACACTGAAATTGAGCTTCAACTAGATATGACCTATTCAGAAAAACCAATAAAGATTTTGGCTCGTGAGGTTAAAAAATTACGGAACCAACGAGTACCATTAGTTAAAGTGTAGTGGCATCGACATGGTATGGAGGAGGCAACCTGAGAAACAAAAGAATCTATGATATCACAGTATCCGAATCTATTTCCAAGTAACAAATTTCGAGGACAAAATTTCTTAAAGGGGGGAGAGTTGTAATAGCCTAAATTTCAGTGGTGTCGAAAATAGTGATTTGAGATCACTCAATCTGACGAGTAAGTTTGAAAATTTAGTAAATTGATACTAATGAGTCAAGTGTGAATTTAAAAATATTTTTTTAGAGAATTATGTGAATTAAAATAATTTGTTAGGTCAAATGGGTCAAACACGAGGTATCGAGACCTTGAATCTATAAACCGAGTCATAAATATTTTTAGAAATATTTATGGAGTGTAATTGAGTTAGTATTAAAGTTTCGTTAGAAAATTTTAATGTTTTGATAGTCAATTAATTAAAAAGAACTAAATTGAAAAAGGTGCAAAATTTGTTATATAGTGATTAAATAGCTTAAGTGATTAATAAGGAGGGATTTAAAAGGCAATTAGACCCAAATTATATGGGCTAGACAGTTTGGGCAAGAAAATCAGGAAGAAAATAAGGTGAAATAAGGGCAAAATTGGAAATTTTACAAATTAACTGAATAAAATAAAGACTAAATTGAAAAGTCTAGAGAAATCACCATTTTTCTTCAACAAAAACACCATATGAGGTCTGGAATAAGTTGTTTTTTCAAATTTTTACACCATGTGAGTTCAATTCTTGCTTTTTCTTTGAAATTTTTATGTTTTTATGACTTTTACAATTAGATCCAATAGAATTCATTAATTTTTTATTCTATAAGTGAAATTGAAAGTTGCCATAGATAAGTGTTGTACGTTTAAGATGAGCTATCATGAATTTGAAGATTTTAATTCATTATATGATGAATTTATTAAGAGATTTTAGTAGAAATTGATTTTTAGGACTTAATTGTGAAAAAGTTGAGAATTAGGGTTTGATGTTGAAATTCTGAATTTCAAAGGCTATGTAGTAGCTTAAAATAGTTAGATAAAGTGTAAATTAAGAAGAATTAGTTCAATTGATAGGTTAATTAATAAGGAACTAATTTATAAAAATAATAAAATTTAGGGTAAAAGTGTAAATTTGAAGATTTAAGGCCATAAATTGTGAAGTGAATTAGAACTGAATTAGATGCTAATGAATGAAAGATTCTACATTATAGATCGAGCGTCCGAAGATAAACATGGAAAAGAGAAAATTACCGATTAGTCCTGAATTTCCATAATTGTACAAATTGGTCTAGGTAAGTTCATATGGCTGAAAATTTTATGTTTAAATGTAAATTTTGTGAATAATAAAATATTTATAATTTTTATTTTTGCTATTGAATTATGATAATTGTAATGATGTGAAAATCGAATTGAAAGTTCGAATTAAGGGAAACGTAGGACTGAGTACGTTCATTCAATGATCAGTGATGAATTGACGGATAAGACCATGGTTAAACCAGGGCAAAGTGTGAAATGTGATATCAGAGCAGAGCTATGGCACTGTGAAAGTGAACGTACGACCATGATTGAATCATGGCAGTTATATATGTGTGCAAGTGTAAGACCATAGTTAGGCTACGATAATGTGATAAAGTGTGTGATCATGGCAAAGCCATGGTAAAATGTGTGCAAAACCAAAGTTGAATGTGGCATCAAGCTAATGACGTACTCAATTCCGTAAAACGTTCCCTAATTTGACAAGATATGGTAAGTGTTACTCGAAATTAAGTGTTGAGATTTAATTAGTTATTAATATTGAGATCAATCCATTAAATTCATCATTTGAAATTGTGCATGACAGGAAAATTTAGTGAAAAACTTGTTATTGAATTGTTATTGTAATTCGGTAAGATTTATGTTTTGAGCCTATGAGCTTACTAAACTTTCATAAGCTTACTTCTGTGTGTTAATGTTATGTGTAGATTGATGGAAGTTCGGAGAATCGGATCATCACATCGGGCCACACTATCCAGATTTTACTGGTAGATTTTTTATTGCAATTTAAGGTTTATATGGCATGTATAGGATAGGAGGAAAATAAATTAAACTTGAACTATGGTTATGAATAACTTTCATACATATATGTTAGTTTATATGTATGTGTTTACTAGTATATAAAGGTGGTTAATGATTGAAATAACATAGTAAATTTATGTAAATAATTAGTGTTGTTGTAAATTTAGCTTACCATATGAGTTCTTGACTTGGATTGGTTATGGATTTGGAGTTTATTGGTATATGAAAGTATTGGATGCAGGTGGAATGTGTAAAGGGTGAGAAAAGTGGCCTTAAAATGGCCTATTTTCATCCACACGGGTAGACACACGAACGTGTGTCTTGACCGTGTGTGACATACGGCCTGGCATATGGGCATGTGTTTGGGGCGTACGTCCCTTGCACTTTAAAAATGAGAAACAGAATGTTCAGAATTGAGCACACGAGCAAAGACACGGGCGTGTGTCTCAGTCATGTGGGTGACATGGCCTTGGACACGGGCGTGTTACATGGCCGTGTGAAAACTACACGGGTTAAAGACACGGGCGTGTGTAGCCACACGGCCTAATACATGGGCATGTTTTATGGTCGTGTGAGCCACACGGCTTGATCACACGGGCATGCCCCTAGACCACACGGGCGTGTGAGCACTGTACATAAGGAAAATTTTGTAAATTCGCGAAAAATTCTTAGGGTTTCTGATTTAGTCCTGAATCGTTTCTACTGTTCATATTAGGCCTCGAGGGTCTATTAAAGGGACTATATAGTTATTGTCGAATGTGAATAGTATTTTCGGCTCGATTTATCTATAAACTCTGGTAATACTCTATTACCCTATTCTGGCGACAGATACGAGTTAGGGGTGTTACATTTGAGGTCCCAAAACTACTATTCTGATTTCACTGAAAACGGGCTATTACAGGTGTCATTTAGATGGTTTTGATGCTTAAATGGTTGGTGTTGGAATGGTCAAATGAAAGTATACTTTGAATGACCAATTTAATATGTTTGGTTTGGTTGTGTTTTGGAATATGTCAATTATGCTATGTTTTAGCATAGAGACAAAATAGATGATAAAAGGTAAATGTGCACATATTTAGATTGATTTGATAATTATGTTTGGGGGTGCATTTTGGCATATTGGTTGTATGGATAAATGACCTATTGAATTGATTTTATTATACATATTTTAGGTATGTTCGAAAGCTTGATTGTATATGCAAATGTTTTGTATGTGTGAGCATGTTTAGGGTGAAAGAAATGGTTTGAAAATGGCCTCTTTTTCGTCCACGCGGCCTAAGACAATTAAGTGTGTCTCAGCCATGTGTGGCACACAGCCACGCGACACGGCAGTGTATCCCCTGTAGGTTTTTAAAGGTTGCATTTTGAGGGTACATGGCCAGGCACACGAGAGTGCGACTTGGCCGTATGACCCAAGTTAAAGAGTTACACGGGCTGGGACACGGTTGTGTGTCCCTACTTCGAATGCCACATAGCCTGAGACACGAGCTTGTGTCTCGGCCGTGTGATCCCTGCAGTTTGAAAATTTTTGTCTTTTTCTAAAAAAATTTATATGTTTCCAATTTAATTCTGACTTAATTATAATGTGTTTTTAGGGCCTTGAGGGCTCGTATAAGGGACAATATGTATGAAACTAATTGACTTTGCTATGATTGATGTTGAGTTATTAAATAATTAAAATTTTGTATAGTTTTGAAACGTAAACTCTTATAATGCTTCGTAACCCTATTCTGGCGACGGATATGGTTAGGAGTGTTACAAAACGGGCCTAAATGAAAATTTCAAAAAAAATGGGCCCACATAGCCTACCTAACCAACCCGTATGTCCTACACGGCCTACAAAAATTGCTCATGCAATCATACATGCTTGTGTGCTCCACACGGCTTGGCATACGGTCAACCACACGCCCTAGCACATGGCTAACCACACGCCCGTGTGATGCACATGGCCTAATATACAGCCAACCACATAGCCGTGTGACGCAGAGCAGTTCTGAAAACAACCTTTATTTTTGAGTTTTTCTAAGTTCTAATCGAAGTTTCGGGTTAGATTCACACACCTGATGTTATTTCTAATTAGCCACAGAACAGAGCACTCTTGAATCCTATATACGACCTTAAATCATACTAATTAACAGCCATGAATTAGACTAATAATTAACTTCGGTACTTTCTATTTACTAAAAATAGCCCCCAAAACTGGTATTCGAATACTTACCCCAAAGAAAACGGTGACTTAACGGCAACCTTTATTAGTACTTAACTTGCGAAAAGATCGTTGTTTGTCTCACAACACACTCTTATCAGTACCAGAACGAGCAAACTCAACATAAGAACTATTAAGATAAAGAAAATGAATCTTCCTAACTCCATGCAAACTAAAGAAAAATACTACATTACTACAATAGAATAACAACCAACACTTACCCAAAAGATGATCAAAAGATTGACAATGCAAAAGTATGACACACTAAAAATGATAAAAGAAAAGTAGAAGAGATGGAGGTAAGAGAAAGTGAAAAGAACAAAAACAATTTTTCCTTGTTAACCAAAATTCACAGTAAACAAAAGAAAGAAGAAAAGATGTGGATAAAGTGGAAAACTTTGGACGAGAGGAGTAGGGGAAGGGAGAGAGAGGAACGTGGGAGAGATTTTTGGGTTAATTCAAAACTACAACATCCCATTAAATCACATTAACTAATCACCCATCAGATTCCCTCACAGTTCAAAATAAAATCAATTTTCACTTTGCACACATGAAGACTCAAACACAAAATCAAAGGGCAAGCTGAAGTTTTATCGTTAAACCAGCAGCCTCATTATTGTCAACAATTAAGCGAAAATAATTTATAAACTAGGTGTTCAAAGATAGGGGTTTAGGCAAAAATTAGCAAAAATGCAAGACAAATGATTCACACTCAGAACTTCACTCACACAAGCACAACACTTAACCAGTGAACTAGATCACTTCACTTGTCATAATTCCTACAACCTTTACTCAAAAACATGACGTGACCACTCTTGGTCTTACTAACCCAATTTCTTCTAACATGGTTTTTGGGATGTGACACATTCTTTAGGGGTTACAATAGGATAAATTTGAAAGGGTTATGGACATCCATTTATCAATGGATTTACAACACTTTGAGTGTAGTAATTATTCCAATTCCTACACTCACCTTAAGAATTGAAAAGTGTAATTAGAGTGTTCCAATTACATCTAATTCGATGGGACTCATCAATTATAATAGTTACCCAAACATGTCATCATCGTATAATTACAAGTAATTACACTCAAATCCAATTATCACGTGGCTTTCCAAATGTAATAGCCTAAATTTTCAGTGGTGTCGGAACAGTGATTTGAGATCACTAAATCCGACAAATGAGTAGAAAATATTATTGATTTAGTGAATATAAGTTAAATGTGAAGTTAGGAAAATTTTTGAAATAGCGAATAGTGTACTAGAAATAAAAATTAAAAAAAAATTAGAATCGAAAACGAGGTATTGAGAGTTTGAAAATTTTAAAACGAGCCATAAATATTTTTATAAATATTTATGGAGTGTTAATAAGTTAGTATTAAAGTTTCGTCAAGAAATTTTAAAGTTCCGATAGTTAATTGCATTAAAAGGACTAAATTGTAATAAATGTAAAATTATGGGAAATGATTAAATAGTTTAAATGATAAAAGAAAGAGGGTTTAAAAGGCAAATAGACCTAAGGTCTATTTAGGCTGGACGGCATGGGGCATGAAATCAGCAGGAAAATTGATGAATTAAGGGCAAATTTGGAATATTACAAAATTTACTTAATAAAGCTAGGACTAAAGTGGAATTATCTAGATTTCTCTTTATTTTTCTGATTTCTCATCAGCAAAAACACCATAGAAGGGTTTTCTTAAGCTGGTTTTTCATATTTTACTGCAAATCAGGAAATCGAGGATAAACGAGGAAAAGAGAAAATTAGGAATAGTTCGTAAATCTCTACAACTCACCGCAAATTGTTAGGGTAAGTTAAATGCAGTTAAATTATTAAATTTCAATGTTAATTTATGAATGGTGATTAATATTTATGTATGTTAATTGTTGAAAATAATTAAATTATGTACAAAAGTTACGAAATTGAATTGAGTATTTCAGAGGAACGGAACGCAGAAAATGAGTATGATCGTTCGGTGAAAAAGATAAATTGATGATAAATCACCCAAGTAAACCGAGATTCAGCATTTGTTGCAAATTCTCGTGTTTGCTTTCTGTTTAGCTCTTATGAGCTTCCGTTAACTCACATGAGTTTCAGTTAACCCTTTTGGGATTTCAGTTTAGCACTTATGTGCTTCAGTTAGCCTTCGGGCTTCCGTTTAGCACTTATGTGCTTCAGCTAGACTTCGGGCTTTAGATCACGATGTACTCAAATCCGTAAGTCGTTCCTTAAATGGACAAGTTGGTAAGTCGTAATTGTAACGTGTGGAAAAAGAAATGTAAGTAATGTTATCATTATTATTATTGAGCTCAATTAAGTAAATTTATTTTAAAATGAGATTATGACTTACAGGATGAAAGCAACTTACTTGAAATATCCATATGATTTGAATTTTGGAAAAACTAATATTTGGTAAGATTTAAGGTTAAAGCCGACGAACTTACTAAGCTATAGTCAGCTTACTTGTAATGTTTATTGCTCTTTATAGATTAACGGGAGGGTCAGAGGATCGGGTCACCATGCTCAAGTCACACTATCTCGATTTTCCGGTAGATTTTGTTATAAATACTTTAAATGGTTTATATGGCATGTATAGGAGTTTATAAGACTATGTTTTGTATCAACTCATGAATATATTAGTTAAGTTAATATAAGTTGATATATGATATAAATGCAAATTAACTAAGATGTTTAAATACTACTTGAAAGTATGAATGGATATAATGTTAGATAAAATAATGATTAGCGATATTATTATGAAACGAATGTGATTTGGATGAAGATTGTATTTATTGAGTTGTTATTGTGTTGAATTGGTTGCAAATTTGACATTTGCAGGGAATGTTAGATGTCTCTAAAGGGTTTATATTGAATTTTTTAAAAAAAATAAAAATAATAATAAGTATATTACGAAAAATTTCTGGAGTACTTGAATAAGTCCCTATTCATTTATAATACGTGATTTAGGCCTCGAAGGTTCATAAAAGAAACTTAACGATTTAATTTTAATATATTTGTTGTTTATTCATGAATTGTTAGTAAATTAACCAATATGTTCGGTAACGCCTCGTAACCCTATTCTGGCAACAGTTTGGGATTAGGGGGTGTTACACCAAACACTACCTTAAATAATCTTAAAACATTTCTATTTTAGAAAAAAAATTACGGTGTTTAAGTAAAAAAAGATATAATATTAAATTTAGACCTTAAAGTCTACATATTTTGTTAATTTGACTTTTATTCTTTCTTTTAGCTAAATTTGACAATTAAACCTTCAAAAAAAGTTAAATCGTTTTTTTTAAATAGAACTGATAACTAAAATATTAAAATTTTTACTACGTTGGCATGGCCATCCATGTGTAATTCATGCTGATATGACACATATTAGTTTATATACCATGTTAATAAATAATTTAAAAATTATAAAAATATTTAAAAAATATAAAAAATTCGTAAAAATTAACTTGAAGTATATGTGGATTGCCATGTGAGCTATCATTTAAAAAAAAAGTTAACATTTTAGTCAATATTTCTATTAAAAAACAGCAATTCAACATTTTTCAAAAGTAAAATGATTTTTTTAAGAGAAGGGTCAAATTTAGTTTAAAAAAAATTAAAGCCAATGGATAAAATATGTAAACATAGAAGGCTAAATATGATATTATACCTAAAAAGTCAATTTCCTATCTCAATTTTCTGCCAAACAAGACGTTAACAGCTCCACGTGGCATAATCGGGCATTGCGTTCAAACGCAATCCCAAACGAAATTCGCAATTCCATCTCGTGACCGCGTTTGGGACCAAAACGTCCATCAACACACGCGTTTGGGCAACCGCAAAAAAGTTCTCTTTCCCAGTTTCATCACTTTCTCTCCAACAAAAATCTCAATTCTCTTCCCTTTATTTCATGCATTAAACCATAGATTTTCCATCCTCATTTTGGCCCAAAGGTACCATATTTCTCTTCGTTTGTTTCTTCTTTATCAACCCACCAATTTGGGGTTTAAATTTCATCCGTGATAATAAAAATAGATTCTTTTGTGTTTTTCATTTCTGGGTTTTTTATTTTAATGCTTTTTGGTTAATGGGTTTTGCTTATGTTGTGTTGCTCTGCAATTTTCCTCCAATGGGTTTGTTTTTTTCCGTGTTATTTTGTCATGGCTTGAACAATGAAGAGCTAATTATTTTATTTATCTAATTATTACTGTATTATTTTAGGGTTTCAAGAGTGACTATTATATTCACTTGTTTTTTCTCCCTTGTTGCGTGTCTATCTGTGTTTTAGCATGTATGTAAGAATGAGAATATATTTATGTATGAATGTGCCTTTTTTATGTCTTCATGTACGAATTAGTGTATTTATTTATGCATAAACGTGTCTTTTGTATGTAAGTGAATGCCTCTGGGTCTGTTATACATACATACATACATACATTAATGTATGTATGTATGTATGTATGTATGTATAGAGGAGTGTTACTATTTTGTAAGAGTATTGAACCAAGTTCAACTCTTTGATCCGAGGACATGGATGCACCTAGTATTGGGAACCATATGTGTATCTGCAAACCTACAACTTTTGCATGCGAATGTGAACGATTGATGCTACTGTGAGTATGTGGCTGTATATAAACGAATCTGGAATGTTATTGGCTTGGTCACTATCGGAAACGGAAACGGCTTATACTTTGATGATCTTAACTTAGATGATTTTTTTTTTTGTTGTTGTTGCTATTTCTTTTGTGTTTCTATGACTGGCTTGTTTGTATGATTCTTTTTCTCTTTTAATTTTGAAAAACTTTGTTATAGATGAAGAATGCTCGAATTCTTACAGTAGAGGTTCCTCGAGGTAGGAGTAATGAAAAAATCAAGGCAGTATGGGACAGGAACTTAACGATGATATTCTGTGATCTTTGCATAAAGGAAAAAGATCATAATTGTAGGCGAGGAACTTACTTTAAAAAGGAAGGGTGGTCGAGGTTGGTTGCGAATTTTAACAAAGAAACTGGTAAAGAATATGAAAAGTCGCAGCTGAAGAATCGATGGGATCTACTGAAAAAAGAATGGAAGCTATGGAAACAGCTCAAAGGGAATGATACCTGTTTGGGTTGGGATCCTAATAAGAACAATATCGATACTTCAGAGGCATGGTGGGAAAAGAAGTTAAAGGTACATGATTGATTTTCATAACGAAGATTTTATTAATCTTTTTTTCTATTTTCTTGTATATAAGATCAATAACACTCATGTATAAATGTGCAGCTAATGCCTGAGGCTACAAAGTTCAAAAATGGTGGTATTGATCCAGAATTAGAAAACAAATTAGATTGGATGTTTCAGGGTATCAATGATGATGTAACTTTCACACCCACATTTGGTCTACCGTCGATTGATGGAACTGATGATGATGAACCGCCTAAAGTAGAGGTTGAGGAGGTTGTCGCTGTAGAAGATATTCAAATGTCGAAAAAGGCAATGGGTGAACATTTCAACGAGATGGATAACCATTGCATGGAACAGAATCCTCAGGCTCACTCCGAATCCGAGCACCAGTCAGAGCCACCGCACCAGAAAAAGAGATCTCCGGAGTCAGATTCTTCTCATCTCAACAAGGGTAAAGAGAAAGTACCAAAACTAGTTGGGCGAGTTTCAAAACTATCTAGGCAGATAGATAGATTGTGTAGTGCAGCCGAAAGTATGAGTACGGCAACTTCAGCCAAGATAACTTTTGAGCAATACAACATTCCGGAGGCAATTCGAATGCTTGATAACATGGAGGAAGAAGTTCCGAAGATGAGCCAATTGTATTTTTTTGCCACGAAGCTGTTCATTGACAAGGATAAGCGGACGGTATTTATGTCGTTGTCAAGTGATATCAGAGCTTGGTGGCTTAAAATGGAGATGGAGGAGAGCTCCAAGCCTGCTTAAAGGTATAAAATGACCACAATGGTGAGTACTACCAACATTTTATAACTTAATTTCAATGTATTTGATCAAGATGATGATGGTGATGAAGCTAGGAACCTAACAGTTGGATGATATCTCATCTAGCCTAATTATGTTGTGGGACCCTTCTTGCCTTTAGGTTTGTGGGAAATGGCTAACAATCCCCATTTTGATGTAGATAGATTAGTTAACTGTATGTTCATTTTTTATGTTTATTGGCAGTAATCAGTGAGTTTGATATGTTGATTAAGGGGTATTCATTTTGGTTTTGTGAAGGATACTGAACTAAGCTGAAAATATGGTTTTATAAAAGGATTTATATATGATCCCATTAAAATCAAAACTACTTATTTTTAACAAAATTATAATGAGTTGATATCATTTAATACATTGTAAGTGCATGAAATATATAAAAAGTAGTAGTTAGTAAATGATCACATTCTTAATTTAAGAATGCCATTAAATAAGTTTGAAGACTAAGCAATTGGCTTCAATGTCATGACCAAACAGAACACACGCAGAAGAAAAGAAAAAGAACTGTTGTTTTCCCTTTTTGGTTACAATGGGAAAAGCATTAAAGGTCCAAACATAGAATCTTAGAAAAAACCTGTTAATTTACAGTTTTTTGTTCCACTTTCTTTTTTCAAGCTAACATAGGGCTCCTAACAAAGAGAAATAGATGGAAGTTTTTTTTTTTTACTTCCACTAGCTTTTATTTCTTTTCTGAATGTTGATACTAAAGGGGCTTCATATATACTTGAAATGCTTCATTGTTTTGGCTTAATTTGGGGTGAATGAGATTCTACCAGTATGGACCAGAGGACATGAACATCCTCATCTGTGCATGACTTCACATCTTCATATAAAATGTATATCCCTCTACCTGAAATTCACCCGCAAAAAAAAATAAAAAAAAATAAAAACTATAAAAATATGCTCAATCATATAAAAAAAGAAGAGACAGCCATGAAGAAATATAAGTTATAACCACCGTGGAGAGCCATGTTACTATGGCTTGAGTGTAAGTATCAAATACGTGTATATATTCTGTATTCATGTCTAGATATATGTCGAACATAGATATCAGATAAGAATACTTTAAGAAGGTGAAGATTCGGATCAATGTAGCTAAGAAGTTATGAAGATCCTTAATGGTGAATGAATGAAGAGTGCATATAGTAAAAAATGAAACAATGCACTAGTAGAACACGCATTGAAAAATAGCAAGTACTCTTTGTTGGAGCAGAGTGCAAGCGAAACCAGAGCTTCTTCAAGGGGAAGAGGAGGGATCTGAGCCACCCCATTTTGGAAAAATGGAGTGATTCATGGTAGGTGAAACAAATGGAGCATTTAGAGGGGGGGAAATCCAGAGAGAGAATGTTGCTTTGCTTAGACAATGGTGAATTATTGATTACAATATCTAGCACCATATTTCATCTTTTTTGTTGCAGGCAAAAGGTACAAAAATGGCAAACTAATTTAATGTTTGGTGATGTGTCTTTTCACAAACCTTTCCACCTTGTAGCATGAGGAACAAGACTCAGTGTGTGATATTTTCAATCTTTTGTCTCAGATTCCCTACCTTATACCTCAAGTCAGAGTTTAGACCAAGGCAAACCCCATTAGTGCTATGTCAGGGTCATGTCTCTGAGGGACAGCTGAAACAGTGACACATAAATGCAGTCAAATTCTAAAGCCACTTTCTTTCAATCTGCATTTTAAGACAAGATTATCAGAAATAAATAATACAAAATAGGTTGCATGTAATGATCCTGAGATTGGTCATGGGTAGTGAATACTACAGTCAAAAACTGGGTTGGTATTTGACTATGACAATATCTTGTTGTGTTGGCATTTAGGGAGAGTGTTTTGAATTGATAGAGGTTACAGGCCACCTGACGAAGCTTCTCCAGGCATTGGGCATGCTCTTTTTTTTCATTTATGCCATAGCCGCACTTTGGAAACTTCTTCTGGACAAACGTTACTTTTCATGTTGCTCAACAATTACTTGACCTTCAAGTAATATATATCACTGAAATATTAATGACATATTGCTAAGTATTAGATTACAGGTGCAGCTTAGGGTGTAATTGATTCAAGTTGTGCTGAGCCCGAATACTAGTAAGCTCGAGTTTGATGTGAAATTTAGAGTTCAATATTCGATTCTTGCTTGATCAAACATCTATTTTTAAATTCATTTTCAATTTTCATATTCAAGCTCGAGTTGTACATATTCAAGCTCAAACTCGGCTTGATATTAAGCTTAGGGTCAATTATATATATTGAGGGGTTAATGTAATTCAATAATATAAAATATTAGAAACAAAAAGCTTAATAAGACTTGTGAACTATTCGAGTTAAGTATTATTAAGCTCAAGTTTAAACTTAGCTCGGTAATTATTGAATTGAATTTAAATTTTTTATGTAGATATATTTATTATTTTAAATCAATATTTAGAACTCAAATTGAAAAATACTTTCATAATCATAACAAAGAAAGTTTACTTATAGTATAAAGAGTTGCAAAATGAATGAAAACATTTTGAATAATCTAATTGAATCATGACAAAAGGGCAATGTATTGAATTCTAAGTTACAATCCATTAGTCTTATGTTCATCTTTCTTAAGAATTGTCTGAGTTCGAATTGTATTGTGTGTGTTGTCTAAGAAACAATGATTAGTAAAATAGTCAATTGTGATGAAGGAGAGCTTTGTACACTAACATTGGATCATGAAAATGAATGGTGTTTTTTAATTAACGCGGTCCAAATTCTTTTGAAATCAATACAAATAATGAGAACATAAGCAAAAGTAAAATTAAAGAGAGTAAGGGTCTATAATTAAGAACAAGAAAAGTGAACTCTTGAAAAGATTGAGGAGGGGCGTTTTGATAAAAAGTGACTGCCAAAAACTTGAGGAAAAAAATGGATATAATAGATGGCGGAAAGAGGTGCAATTATCGGTTGACAGAAGTGGGTACACAAATGAATCTCTTATTGATTTCGATAATTAAAATTGTATGAGAAATTTGTGCAAAAAAACTTGGGCAACATAAAGAGTCGTCAAGTTCATAAAATTATCAATTAGTTGTGAGGATTAGGTAATTATTAATGAACCGATTAATCTTGAAATCAAAAATAGAATTGAGGTATAAGAAGTAGTAGTTGTGTTTTTGGCTGTAAACATATACTTTTTAAAGTTAATGTTTTAATGTTTAATTAAAAAATCATGTGATTCTCTCATTAAACATTAAAGGCATAAATAGTGAAATTCAGTTGATTTTTTGATGAGGGTGTTTCATCCTTCACTCAAATCCTAAACCTGTAACGTTTAGTGAAAAGGGATGTAGGTTAGTTGATTTTTGAGATAATGTCGTAAAATGATGTATTGGAGATGAGATGTCTTAGGGTTATTCATGTGATAATGGAGAAGGTAGTTTAGTGCCCCCATGTTTATAAGAAAGATAAGTGGATGTGCTCATAGTCAGACCAAGTTCATGTCATTTTTTCTCAAAATGAGGATCACAAGTTCAATGGGATAGAACAAGTTCTAAATGATGGGACTGAAAAAAGAAAGATGAAAGTCCATGAAGACATCAAGAAGGTCATGCTATCCAAAATTTTGAAGAAAAAAAAAACCATTAAATTAAGGCAGGAAAAGTGCTTCAAAAAGAAATTATAAATCAAAATTTAAAATATCAAAAATTTTAAGTTCAAAAATAAATATAAAGTAATTTTAGGATAAGTGAATAAATTGTTGGAATTGCGAGTTGACAACAATACTGATGAAATAATAGAAAAATTGGCTAAGATTGAGGTTTGAATAGTGAACAGTTGTGAAATTAGGGGGCTGGGCCCGACCTCTTAAAATAAAAAAATTTTCATATAGTACTATTAAAATTTGAAATTAGTAAAAATAAAATTACATTTTGGCCCTCCTATAAATATAAAAATTTAATTTAATCTTTTAAAAATCATAAAAATTTAATCTATTAAAATAATAAAATTATATTTTTTCTATCATAAAAATTATAATTTAGTTTCAACTCCTAAAATTAATTTTTGGTTTCACCCGTGATAGTGAAGTGTTGTTAAAGAAATGGCTTTTGTTTGGAGTATTAGAGTTGATGATATTTGAAGTTGATGTTTTGGCAGCAATTAACATAGCTAAGGGATTTCTAATCATAGGGGATAAACATTTTATTAACATCGACTAGCTGCTATATAGAAGTAGGTGCTTACGCTGGTGTTCATATGGTTTCTGTGGTGGAGTTTAAATGACCTCTATTTTATTAGAATTAATATGCACTGTTTTGTCTCCTATGTTGATTTCCTCAAATTGGTGAGGTTTTTCATCTTACCATTATCTGTCTTCTCATGTTTTTTTTATTACCTTTTAATTAAAAAGTGAGACCATTTGAATAAAAATATAATTCTCAAAGATAGATTTGGATAAAAAAAAAATAAGATTTGTTTCTAAGTAGGTCGGGCTCTGGGTAGGATTTTTTAGCTCAAGCCTAGTTTGATCCGTTTTGAATTAGCCTAAACTTTTTTTTTATCAATTACAAAAATAGTCACTGTTATTTGCCTCAGATTACATTTTAGTCACTTATGTTTGAAATGTTACGTTTTAGTCAATTACGTTATCATTTTGTTATGAAGTAGTTACTCTACAGTTAAATTGCGTTACCTCCCCAACGGCAGTCTTACGTGGCAGTTCAAATGAGTTTTAAATGCCAGCTTGGATGTCTAGTTGTTGGGATGAAAGTAAGTTTTTAATTAAATAAATCTAATTTGGACTGCCACATAGGACATCCAAGTTGACATTTAAAACCCATTTAGATTACCACGTAGGACCGCCACTAGGAAGGTAATAGAGCTTAACGGTAGAGTGACAACTTCGTAATAAAACGATAACGTAAATGACTAAAAGGTAGCATTTCAAACATAAGTGAGTAAAATGTAATTTGAGGCAAACAAAAGTTACTATTTTTATAGTTTTGCTGTTGTTTTCTTACTGTTTTGCTACTATTTTGCTGTTGTTTTATTATCGTTTAGCTATTATATTACTACTATTTTATTGTTATTGGTTAGATATTGTATAACTATTGTTTTAGAATTAATTTTGCTACTATTTTAGAAGCATTTGTTTTCTAAGTTGCAACTATCTTAGTTATTTAAGTATTTTTTAATGTATTTTCAATTTGTTGAGAAACATTTATTTTAATATTTTTAGTACATTTGATGTAATATATTTTTTAAAATTTATTTTATATAAAAATAATAGTCTAAAAAAAATTAATATGCATGGGCTAGATCGGGCTCAAATTTAACACTTTTAATCTAGGCTGAACTTGAACAGAGTTTTAGGCCCATTTTTTAGGTAAAGCACAAACCTAAAAAACAAACCTAAAATTTTAGGTCCACCCAACCTAAGTTATATAGATTTATGTCTTTGTCAAACGTTTTTTTAATTTTTTTAACTCTACTTTCAATCAGCTCTTAATCTCTTACAATAAGATTAATTTGTTTCATATAACTATTCTTAAAGAATAATAAAAAAAATTATGTATATTTTAATAAAATAGTTATAACTAATCATAATTATATTTATAATTTATTTATTATTGCAAATATATTTTATAATTAAGTAAATTATAGAAATTATTATTTTTATAATAAAATATTTTAATATGAAGTGATTTATAATTTTATAATTTTGTACTATTTTATTTCTAAAATATTTTCAAAACTAATTATTATAAAATTATTTATTAAGTTATAGTTACAAATTATTATGGCATCAATTTAGTTAGAAAATGACTTGGAAGCATTTTTTTTAAAGATAATAAATATTAGGGTAAACTATCAAAATAGTCATTTTTATTTGTCTCAGGTTACATTTTAGTCATTTATATTTGAAATGTTACGTTTTAGTCAGCTTACCATTACACCATTAATGGCAATTAACGACTAAAATGTTACAACGCAATAACGTAAGTGACTAAAACGTAACATTTCAAACATAAGTGACTAAAATATAATTTGAGGTAAACAAAAGTAACTATTTTAATAGTTTACCCTAATATTATTCTAATAATATTTTCATCTTTTAATACTATTACATAATATCTTTAAATAAATTATGTGACATAATTAATATATTATATAGTTGAAAATACATATTATAATATAAATTTAAGTTCAAACCTAAAAATTTATTTGAGTTCAATTTAATTTACATTTTTTATAGTTTAAATTTTATCGAAATAATTTTTACAACTTATGTGCTGAGTGAACATTAAATAAACCTTTTATTTGTACGTCAAGGATAAAATTTCAATTTCTATTGTTCTCTCTTCAATACGTAAAAAGAAAAAAAATAAATTATATTTAATGTGATTAAATTATTAGTAAGTTTATATTTTGATCGTCTAACTTTAAAAAATTATAAAGTGATTATTGATTAATTTAAAAGTTTTTATTTAAGTTACCGGATTGTTAAAACCGTTGTAAAATGACATTCTTTGTTTGTATCGTTTACACCAATAAAAAATTCTCATTCCTTTTTTTTTCTACAATTTAGTTTTTTTTTTCATGAACAACTTTGAATGTCACGAATTTACGAACTAAAATCTAAAGAACTTTCTTCTCCGATCTTAGACACTGACCATTAGATTGACTTAAATCTAAGTGTGTTTTTCTACTCATCGATGTATACTGATTCATTGTACCGATTGTCGAATTATCGCTTAGAACTCTCTAACCAAACTTTTTTTTTTTAAAATGCCCCTTGTGACATAAAAAAAGAAACTTTAGGATAATTCTATGAGTTAAATAATTTTTTTAAAATAATTCAGTCGCCATTTTAGTTTTTTAAAATTGAGTGAATAAAACTTGTAACATTTTGAGTGTAGTTTATCCAAAAAGAAAAAAAAAATGATAAAAAGGCGAAATTATGATGTCAGTATGCCAGAAATTAGGCAACAATAAGAGGACTATCGTGGTCCTTCCTCTTCCTTATAGGTAATTTCACTTATAAACAAAAAAACAACAACAAAAGATAAGGGAAAAAAATGGCACCCTCCATTAAAAATGTTAATCTCAACTTCATCATCATCAAACTCCACAAAAGATTAAATCTTTTTGTATTGTGTACTGATAACAAAAGTATTTGGTTTTGGTTGGTCCATTATAAGTTAGTGACAAAGTCACTTGTAACCCATTATTTCTTTCATTTCTTCCACATTCGTCTCACCTTCCAAGCTCAAAAAGGCTTGCTTTTTAATGTTGCAGTATTAAGAAAACAGAAAAGCTTTGTAGTTGAATTCTTCAATGGATTCTTTTACTGCATCTTAGTTCTCAAAACTTCCACTGTTTTATTTCTTGGTTAATCAAAGAAAGATAATTGTCACTTGTTGCTGTTTTTAGGAGGAAAGTTAAAGTTCCATATTTTTTTGGGTCACCTATGGCTTCTGCTTCTGTTCTGTTTGCAGCCACTGGTTTGGGTTCAATGGTTCGGGTCAAGTCTACAAGGCTCTTTGTGAAGTCTTCTTTGGATACCAATGTTTCTGATATGAGAGTTAATGGTAATCTTTTCTCCTTTTTTTTTTTTTTTTTTGGGGCGCTCTTTTTGGATTCTGGGTATTCTTGTTTTTTCTGATATTTTTATGTTTTTATTTGGTAGATAACATAGTGAATTGTATATAGTTTAGCTAAATTTACAAGGACGCCATAGCTCGGAGATGGGATTTTGGAATTTGAAAATGGGGTTTGGTTTATCATACTTGGAAAGTACTGTGTCGTAAATTATTTAGTAGCTTAATTTTGCCTATCATCTTGGAATAAAAGGAAATGCTGTATAATGAATTGAAGTTATTCTGTAGGGAGATGACTTAAGAGTTCTTGTTTCCTATCCTTTAAAGATCAATGGCATTGAATGCTGCTAATCATGTTAGATAAATTATAGTTTTAGTTTGAATTAAAGTTCCATATCATCATGGTAGATACTTGGATTGTTTACTTGGCAGCTCCAAAGGGATTGTTTCCACCTGAACCTGAACATTATAGAGGACCAAAGCTGAAGGTGGCTATTATTGGAGCTGGTCTCGCTGGCATGTCAACAGCTGTTGAGCTATTGGATCAAGGCCATGAGGTTTTTCGTATCTCTAGTTGCCTGTTTCTACAATATCTTAATTGGATTGGCATTTCAGTAGGAATAAGAATTTCAAAGCAGAATCATATTTTTGCAACTTTCAGTAACTGAAAACCTATTTCTGCAAACTTTTTTCCTTAAATATACATAGTTTAGTGATTTCTCGATATAGTAGCTGTAATTTGATGATTACTTTGATTTCTTCAGGTTGATATATTCGAGTCTAGGCCTTTCATTGGAGGCAAAGTAGGTTCTTTTGTTGATAGAAAAGGAAACCACATTGAGATGGGGCTGCATGTTTTTTTTGGTTGCTACAACAATCTATTCCGGTTGATGAAAAAGGTGAAGCAGAAGGCCTTATAATAGTTTTTCATGGTCATTGAACACTACTGTTCATGCCATTATATTGTATCTGACACTCATACTCAAGTTCAAGTAACATAGTATCATCCTTTTAATGTAGTCTCTCAACTCTCAACTGTTTATCTGGCCTCTGATAGTTTTCTCTTGATCCCTACTTGATCCTAGGTGGGTGCAGATCAAAATCTACTTGTGAAGGATCATACTCACACATTTGTAAACAAAGGGGGTGAAATTGGTGGTATGATTTGCATTCAATCGTGTTTAAACAAATTCTAAGATGATACTTTTTATGTTAGGATCTTACTCCGAAAAATTGAACTATAAATGTTATTCTTTTACTCATGCTTTCCTTTGTTCAATTTTATGACTTTGAGTTCGGATGCAGAACTTGATTTTAGATTTCCAGTTGGAGCTCCCATCCATGGGATTAGTGCCTTTTTATCTACAAATCAACTGAAGGTTTTCTACTATCCTTTTCTTAGCAATAATTATCGGTACTGACTCAGTCATATCATCAATGGCATTTCTAAGACATGTATTGTTGAATGCTTAAGTTATAGTGTCTACAATACCTTCTCTGTTAATATAAGTTCTATTTTCATTTCCTAAGCTAAAGTAGACGGTGCTTAAGCTACTCAATTTTTTATTCTTTTTTTCAATTTCAGACGTATGATAAAGCAAGAAATGCCGTGGCACTTGCCCTAAGTCCAGTTGTGAAGGCTCTTGTCGATCCAGATGGAGCGATGAGGGATATAAGAGATTTGGATAGTGTATGTAAGATTACTTTAATAGATACTTTCTTAACAATTAACATATAATTAGCATGAAGTTCTCCTACACCATATGTGATCCTTTTTCTTTCGTTCTTTCAGTCTTGTTTTGAAGGTAATTGAACTCGAATGAAGTGTCTTTACTTTGATCCATCATCATAATTCTCATGCTTTTCTTATCCTTCAATCATGATTGCTCTTCTCTGTATTCTTCTTTTCCAGTAAACAACTTTTCTTGGTATTTTCTTTTATTTTTTAGCTACGCATTTCTCATATAATTAAAACTCCTTTACTTCTTGCAGATAAGCTTCTCTGATTGGTTTTTGTCTAAAGGTGGTACACGCATGAGTATCCAGAGAATGTGGGATCCTGTTGCTTATGCCTTGGGTTTTATCGACTGTGATAACATAAGTGCTCGTTGCATGCTCACTATTTTCTCATTGTTTGCCACCAAGACAGAGGCTTCTCTTCTGCGAATGCTGAAGGGTTCTCCGGATGTTTACTTGAGTGGTCCCATCAGAAATTATATCACAGAAAGAGGAGGCAGGTATGTTATTAATATAGGCATACAAACTATTCAGTGGTAGATAATGGTTCACTTATAGGTTTCTTCTATGAAGAATTGACTTAGTTCTCTTGTTTAATAACTTTATTTGCTAAAACAGGTTCCATATGAGGTGGGGATGCAGAGAGATACTTTATGATAAATTCGCTGATGGAGAGATATATGTCACGGGACTTGCCATGTCTAAAGTAAATCACCTCTAATGTTGCTTCATCTAAATATTGGAAATTTAGTTGCAATTCATGCTTTTGATTAGAATAGTTACATAGAATGAGCTTGTGTAAGGATTGGCATGTTAGTATCGGTTGTATGATATGCAAAAAAGTTTAAATGCAAACTGAATTTCTTAAAAATGGTAAGATTTTGATTTCTCATTTTCCTTTTCATTTTATTGCAGGCTACAAACCAGAAAATTGTAAAAGCTGATGCTTACATTGCTGGTCAGTACTCGGATCTTCAAAAAGTTTCCACTTTAACTTTTTTTTTTACCGAAAATGATCCTTTATCATTGTTTCTCTATTGATGGCAGCATGTGATGTCCCCGGAATAAAAAGGTTGCTTCCATCAGAGTGGAGGGAATTGCAATTTTTTAATAACATTTACGAGTTAGTAGGAGTGCCGGTTGTTACCGTGCAACTTAGATACAATGGCTGGGTGACAGAGTTGCGGGATCTGGAGCAGTCAAGGTATTTCTTTTATCTTATTCTTTACTGTGGTTGTGAATAAAGCGAGTTTAACAACCTAACAAAAGCATCCCGCTTTGCTTCTTTAGAACTAACAAGTTGCTTATTTTGCTTCACTTCAACGGTTGTCCTTAAACTCATTAAAAGGCAACTGAGGCAAGCTGTCGGCCTTGATAATCTCCTGTACACTCCGGATGCAGATTTCTCCTGCTTTGCGGACTTAGCTCTCACTTCTCCAGAAGATTACTACATCGAGGGACAAGGTTCATTGCTCCAGTGAGGACATGCTTTTTCTTAGTGTTATCGCTGTGTATATTCAGTCTTCAATATCTATATACTATTTTGATAATTTATATTATGTTGATTGTTGGATTTGGATTTGGACAGAAATTTGATGACCTGTACATAGGAGCTTGTGTATTTCTATAATTCTGTTGAGACTTCACCTGCTTCTGTTTTGACTGAGTTATTGCTTGTTTGGATGGTGTCTTTCAGATGCGTCTTGACACCAGGTGACCCTTACATGCCATTGCCAAATGATGAAATCATAAAGAGAGTAGCGAAGCAGGTTAGACTTCTTAGGAACCCTTCTTCTTTAACTTCATTGCAATTTTCAGTGGAGCAAAATGCTTGTCTGAGTCCATTTCCACTTTCTGAACAGCTCATATGTCTTTGGGTCCACTAGTTTCTATAGCATGCTTTTGGTTGAATGTTTAAACTCTTCATAGGCACACAAATTGATGTTGGTGTCAAAAGCTGTGACTTGCTCATATGTGCACTAGGGCCTATTGTTTGATTAGCCGTGACCAAGTCACTATAATATTAAAGTAATTGCAGACATGGAGAATTGAGAAAAGAATTTAGCATTGCTCATGTAGTCACATTTTTTTTTTTCTACCATCAATATCAGCAAGTTTAGTGAAGTATTCATGTATTAACAAATATGGTCAGGGACTAGGTGATGAATCTTGTGCGGGTTTAATGGCTTGTGATTACTGTTATTTTCTATTAAGTTTATTGAAATGTCACTCTCATGATCATCACATCTTTAATAACCCTGTTTTCTTGACAGGTTTTAGCTTTATTCCCATCATCCCAAGGTTTAGAAATTACTTGGTCATCTGTTGTCAAAATCGGGCAATCTCTATATCGCGAAGGACCTGGAAAAGATCCATTCAGACCTGATCAGAAGACACCAATAAAGAACTTCTTTCTTGCTGGATCTTATACAAAGCAGGTAACTTCTACTTTTCTTTTTCCATCTTAGAAATGTTCGGTTACCAAACACCAATTACATCTTTTCCCTTCACCCGATCTGGAAATATCTAAATGTCTGAAATTAAGACCCTTTGTTAGTTTTGTTTCAAATTACAACACAGTAGTTGACAATGATTTAAACCTTTTGACTGAAAGAAAAAGGGGAATAGTATAAATTTTCCATGGTATTACTGGTGTGCAGGATTACATAGATAGTATGGAAGGAGCAACTTTGTCTGGCAGGCAAGCATCAGCCTACATATGTGATGCTGGGGAAGAGTTAGTGGCCCTGCAAAAGAAGCTGGCTGCAATTGAATCTCATCAGCAGTTGGAAACTTCAAGTTCTTCTGATGAATTAAGCCTTGTATAAATAGTTCATTTATATACACACTAGTATACCCAAACCTCCTCAAATTGCTGACTGGTGGTTATGGCTGGAATATGCTTTTTAATTATTGTAACATTTATGTAACCAAAGCTACAAGAAAAATATAGAAAAAAAAAGACTCCTATCTCATATATTGGTTATCTGTGACACTGACTGCAATGATTTTAGAGTTGAAATTAGTTTAATTTTCAAATCATTGGGAAGCAAAAGAAATTCAGGAATAAGATCAAAACTATGGTATAGAGATAAACTTTATAGCAACCACAAAAGTCATTTGCCTCTAGCAGACCTTGTCATTAACTTGGCCTCGGACAAGCATAAAACAGAGAATCAACATGCAACAATTTAATACCAAAACATTTATGTAATTGTAATTTAATACCATCAACTTTATTACTGAAACACAAGCTCAGTTATCACACACAACAACAGAAACCACATCTTTTACACAAGACACATACACACAATGAGATACATGACAGAGATTGCATACGTCAAAATATTCTTTCAACCAGAGCCATTAGCCAATTCCTTCTTAATGGCAATTTTAGCAGTTTCAAGATCTTCATCAAAGAACATATCCCACTTCCCATCCCATTTGAGGAAAAACTCAGTATCTTCGTAGTATTTCACCCTATGAACATCCCCAGCTGGAGTAAACAAGTAGTCCCCGTCACCCAAATCATATCTTTCCTTTTTACTCAAATTCCAAACACTTTTTTTCCCTTTCATCACCAGCAAGCAATGCCCGAAAGTATGGTGATGGGCTGGTTCTACACTCCCAGCCTTAAATTTAATAATAGCCGATGTGGGACTTTCTCTCAATATCTTCATTGACCCACCAGGGATTATATCGATTGGATTCAGTTCTCTGTTCTTAACCAAGCAACAAACAGCACAAGTTTCTGCTTGGGTGTTCTCAGAAGCACCGATTTTAGGCATTTCATTCATCGATTCATCGAAAAAATTTGAGATTTCCTCCGGCCAAGGCTGGGACTTAGAGGCCGGACACGGCGCTTTAAAAGGAGTGTTGAGCCAAGTGTCGACGATTTCCTTAGCAGTATCGGCGGACGTTGACATGCCGGAGAGTGCCAAGACGTTGCAGTTATTGATGGAGCGATTGTTGCGAGCTTCGTCCGGAGTGAGACATGTGGTGGCAAACACGCCGGGGAATTTGTTGGCGAAGATCCCGACTCCGACGCCCGTTCCGCAAGCAAGGAGGCCACGGGTCTCCACGGAGGGGGAGGTGGTGGCGGAAGAGACTCGACGGCCGACTTCAGCACCGATGTTGTAGTAGGAGGTGATTCCGAGATCTTCGACTTCTATGTTGAGGGAGCGGAGGTGGGATACCATGGCGTCTTTTAGCTCGGCGCCGAAAGAATCAGCTCCGGCGATGACTTTGAGGGGGGAAGACGCGGTGGCGGAATCGGCCATGATGTGGCTGTGGGAGGTAGAGAGTAACTAAAGTGAGCTTAAGAAGAAAGTTGAGGAAATTAAGGGGCTATTACCAATCGATCTCACTTCAAATAGATAGACCCTTAAATGAATTTATGGCATTTTCTTAAAAAATAATTTATCTGATTCATATTCAACTACAAATATTAAATATCCACGTGTACAAGAAACAAATCTATAAAATATCTTTTCTACTAAATGATAATTCCCGATAAACTATTAAAATAGTCACTTTTATTTGTCTCATGTTATATATTAGTCATTTATGTTTAGAATATTACGTTTTACTCACGTTATTGTGCTGTAATATTTTAGTCACTGAACCATTAATTTTCATTAATAGTAATTGGACATGGTACGTTAAATCATCATTTCAAACGAAAATTTTAGGTTAAATTCTATAATTGGTCCCTATATTTTTTTTTAATTTTGAGTAATTTAATCTTTTTATGTTCTTTTAACTTTTTTTTCTTTTCTTTTTTTATTCTCTTCTTCTCCCTCTATTTTCCTCCCTTCTCCGTTTTTTTAACGTAATTTTTCTATATTTTTCATTTGTTTAAAACTAGTCCGCAAGATTGTCTCACTCGAAAAAAATTAAATTATTCAAAAAAAATAAAAGTATAAGGAGTAATCTTAAACAAATGGAAAACATAGAAAAATTACATTAAAAAAATAGAGAAGGGAGGAAAACAGAGGAAGAAGTAGAAGGGAATGAAAAGAAAAAGAAAAAAAAAAGCTAAAAGAACATAAAAAGATTAAATTACTCAAAATGAAAAAAAAATATAGGGACCGATTATAAAATTTAACCTAAAATACGTGCCATGTTAGCTTACCGTTACACCGTTAACGGCAATTAACAGCTTAGTGATTAAAATGTTACAACGCGATAACTTAAATGACTAAAACGTAATATTTTAAACATAAATAATTAAAATGTAACTTGAAGTAAATAAGAATGTCTATTTTAATTATTAAACCTATTTTAAATATACTAAAATTAAAAGAAAAAAGAGTTTTTTTTTTTAAACCAAGAAAAATGAAGGGAGTTGGATAATGTAAAAATATTTTCTATGAAGAATTCTCAATACATAAACAAAAGAGATAATATATTTCATCACCTTCAAACTCACGTACTACTATATTAATAATAATATCCACATCAATTGGGTTAAAAAATCTATCTACAAAGAGCTTTATACAAAGAGGTTACAACAAATCAACAGTGTAAGCACCACCTCAACTCGATGAGCCAATAGGCTCAACCCCAGAGAAAAAGCTCAAAGGCAGAACAAACCAAAACTTTAACCTCAGGAAATAATTCTGAAGCGAGCAACACCATCTGCACATCAAGTGGATTAGACGAATGAGGGGCAACTGAGTAACGCCATAAGCAGAGTCATGAACAACAACCAGAGCCACTATTTCGAAGCAAAACAGATACATATTAGAAGCAAAGACCTTCCTCGTATCATCAGGAAACCGGGCCCAAAGGCAAAGGTGTCGACCACTCAAGCCAAACAACTCCACGACCACGCAATGATTCCAGCAGCAGATCACATACTCTCCTGACTGGACGGACTTTCCCTGATCGGCAAAAAACAACAGATGCAAACAACAAACCACCAGAAACACATAGAAATAGTAAATAAAACCACCATACTAAAGGCGGCGACAAAAACCCTGTCCAAATAGATGAGGTTGACCCTCAGCAAAATTCGGCGAGCCTCAATCGGTGACTGGTCGACAACAAAGCACGAAGAAGCCGAGGGGAAGTCATAAAAAAATCGGCTCATAAAGCCTGGAGAAAGGAAGCCACCGCTGTTTCTTTTTTGTCCGAAAATAGGGCATTCATCGCTGACAGTAATGACTAATTCCTTTGTCGCGAGACTTTCCGAAAAAGTAAATGACTGCTCATGAAATATGCTTCATTCCCGTGAGCAAAAATCAAACCCCGACAACATGATTAAAACATAACACCAGATTATGTAATTTCTATTATCTTATAATATTATCAATTGCATTTTATCATTTACCTTTCAAGTTCTACCTTCATCCAATACTTATTTCTCTTTTTCCATCTTTTTTACCATATTTCTTTCAGCCTATTATTATTGTTGATTGAGAATCAACATAATTATTATTTTTGGCGATTGAAAATTTTTTTTATGGATTTTTGAATGAGCACTTGTGCTGGTGTTTGAAGATAGTGGAGAAGATAAAAATTTTGAAAGCAAAGATTGCAAGCTTTTTGAGAGAAAAAAATCCCTTACTATTCCATATGGATCAATTTCTTGAGTTTTGGAGATATTTCAATAGGATTCAGGTCAAGTAATTTAATATTGGTAAATGTTTTTGTTAGCTTTCAAGCGCACCTTGAATTGTGTCAATTGAAGTTCTATACTCATGAAAATATAAAGAAGTGAAAATTTGTGCAAATCAAGTTACAAAAGGACTCCAACTAGCAAGTGGACAGAAAGGCATCCAAGCTAAAATATATTGATAACCAATGCGTGACAAAGTAGTAAGCAAAAGGTTAGTACATTGGAGTTATGACTTGTACATGATATACTTTCACTTATAGATTATGTAATCATAGCTCGACTAAGGAGTCAAGAGTATCATCATAAAGGTATTATATGATTGAGGTAAATGGAAGTTAACTAAGGGTCATATCAAAGTCACTTAAATTATTTAATGAGTAATATATTATTTACACCATAGTATATATAATAGAACTTTAAGAAAAAATTATCAAACTTTGTGACGGATAAAGTATAAAGGGTTCACAAGTGGTTTATGAGGGTAATACACATATGACAATATAGTCTTTACTTGTTAATTTTCGTAATGGTATATAATTGAGAGTTTTGTCATAGTACTTCTAGTAAATTAACTCCATGACTAATAATTATGTCATTAATAGAAGAAAAACCATAACTTAATTACATGTTATTGTAGCCCATCCAAATTTTCCACTAATCTAATATAACTCTTAACAAATTTACATTTAATTTTAACAATTGTTCGAAATCATAAAAGATTGAATAAGGAAAAACAAGTCACTAGATTTATTTATGGGAGTAACAGATGCTTTCTTGATTTAATGATTAGTTTGATCTAGCATTAATCTAATCACTTCAAATATTTATTTAATTGGATTACATAATGAATATGAAATTAAATTAAATTAGGAGTTCATGTTACTTAATTATTTAGAATGAAAATTAAATATGCATTTCAATATGTTAAAGTTGTCATGATTTTAATAAATTAAATAGAGTTTGTGTAAATTATTTATTTAGATAATTAATTTTATTTTTTCAATCAAAATTAACTAAAGTTCAAAATGTGGGTTAAAAGTGACCCATGTACCAATAGGTAATTGTTGAGCTGGCCATATAGGAGAGTAATGGCAAGTTTCCCGTTAGTTTTGGTTTTTTTTAAACAATCTCATTATATGTTTTGATTATATATGTTCTTTTTTTACTATCCATAATAGGAGAATAATACATTTTAGCGCGCTTGAACCCACATTTTCTTGCATTGACAATAATACTTATACTAAACTTGCAAGGCAAATGTGTAGAGAGAGTAGTTGAGTTTGTGGCCAACTTATGGTGGTGGGGTAAGGGTACATTGAAGAATTGGACTAGTGTCACAATAGCCAGAAAAAGAATGGTAAGTTGGGTGTTCTGAGAGTCCCTGAACAAGTATCAACTTTTGATGATTGGCTACTGCATGTGTAGGAAAAACATGGGATGATGGTGCAATGGGCAATGTGTTTCGATCAAAACCAAACAATGAGAAGACTGAGGAATCCATGGTGCAATTAATGGTCCCAACATGATGAGGGGAGTTTTGTTGTGGCTGAGCTTAGGAACAAGAATGGCAATGCAACAAAGGTACACAAAAACTTATAATGGAGACCGACTCTGAGAAAATGTTTAGTGACTGGAGACATAACCAGTGCCTTGTATCATGGTAGTTTAATTAATGGAATAAATTTCTTGCTTTTAGAAAAATAAAATATAATATAAAAAATAATAATAATTGCACCAAAACATCTCCAAACTTTAAAGCATTATAATTACATTATCAAATTATTAATATTATATCAATAAAGTCCTTCTGTTACTAAAATTGTTAATTTAACCATTAAATGATACATTAGATCTTACGTGACATAATTTAAAATAAAAAATTTAAAGGAAAAAAAATGAATATTGTAAAAGTAGATATTAATTTTTAAAAGTTATGCGATAATATTTTATTTTTCTTTAAAAATTTCATTTTAAATTATGTCAAATAAAATTTTATATGTTATTTAATGATTAAATTAACAATTTCAATAATGAAATGGCATGATTAATATAACATCGATAATTTAAAAATGTCTTACCTCTAAAAAGATCACACAAAAAATACACAAATTCTCGTGATTAATCTCCAAATTGATTAATTTAAGTCAAATCCAAACTAAACTAAACTAAACCAAACCCAAATTTTATTTATTTAATTAAAATTAAGTTAACCCTAAACTAGTTCCAACTTAATCATAGTTAATTTAACTAGTGCAATCTAATGAATTTATCAAATCTCAATTACCCTAACCTAACCTAATTTAATTTAATTCAATTTAGGTAAAATTAGCATAAATACCTTTTACAAGGAGTCAGATTACATTTTACTTTCTCTACTAAAAAAATTGACAAACTAGTCCTCATATATTATATTAAAGAACAAATTAATCTTTTCTTTTAAAATCATCCATTTACAGTATTAAAAACTGATGTGGTTGACGGAATAACTAGATAATGATATATGACATGCCACGTGTACTTTATACTGACGTACAATGACCAATTTTTAACAGCAAAAATAGATAAAATTTTTAACAAAAAGACCAAATTGTTCTTTGACTGAATGTATAAGGACTAATTTATCTATTTTTTTAATAAAAAATAAAAACAATCTTACTCTTACATACACTTCCATAACACTTTTACCACCAATTTACCCTAATTTAATCTAATCAAACTAATTATTAATAAACGCCAACATGATACAAGACAAAAGGCATTAGTAATCATATAATAAAATAAATATATATATATATATATACACACAACCACCATGAAATATGTTTTAAAAATTTTAAATAGGCTTCCTTTTTAAGCAAAAGGTGTTTTTCTAAAGGGCGTGTAGCTATATAAATAGTTTTTATTTAATGTAAAAGTAGGCAATGAGTGCCAATTATTTATTAAAAAATATGTTTTATAAAAACAAGAAAACACAATATCTCTTGTTTTTTGATTTTTTAAGGTATCTACTAGAGCGAGCCCCGTAACTAATCTTTCGCATTCTGTAGGTTCATTAAGGGGGTAGATGTTAACCACGAGTTTTAAAGCTACTCCATACCTAGGGCGAGGATCAAACCCTCGACCACTGGTTAAGGTAGGAGAGACCTTTGCCATCTCCTATTTCAATTCTATACCAATTTTGAATTTTGAATTGATTTAGTGTTACAAACCAATCAAATATTATTTCAATTAAATTAATACAAGATAATAAAATATAAAATTTTAAAATAAAGTAATTTATTCACACCGACATTGTTGTCATTGCAAGAGAATATGAGTATGAGTGCGCTGAAACGTATTATCATATTATTTATGGGTTAGGGAGAGACTATCAGTAGTTTTAGGTATTGTGTAAAAAAACATATATGATTAGAACTTATAATAAAATTATTTAAAAACATCACTATGCGAAGTTATTAAAAATAGATATATTAAAAAATCTTTAGAATAACTTATTTTCTATTTTTACTTATATTTTTTTAAAATATCAATTTTCCTTCACATGTTAGACAAATTCTAGTTTTAAATTTAGTCTTTCTATTTTAATTTAGTTATTTTTAGTTTATGTACTTTTTTAATGTTAAAATTCTAACTTAATTAAAACAATAGTCATGACAGCTTGTTATTTTCATAATACTCATAAAAAAATATATTGTTTAAATTAATTGATTTAATAGCTATTATTTGAGTTAGGATTGAACTTCAAAAAATAATTAATTTGGGCAACAGACGCGAAATCCACACTTATGCCTAGTTCGGGACTGATATCTAAATTTAACCTAATGGATTTAACTATTACCGTTTGGGTTATTATTGAAATTTTAAAAATAAAAAATTACATAAATTAAAATTGATCAAATTAGAGTACAAAAACTAAATTTACGACTTACATAACATAGGGGTTGATAGTAAAATTGGACCTTTAATATAATACTTTCATGAATTTTTAGTTAGGTGTCACTCGGAAGACTTTTTATTTGAGGATAAATATCAAAAGTATACATGAACATTGGTCCATTGTGCAATGTCATATATGAATTTTTATTTTTTTGTAATTTTATACAATAAATTTAAATTTGATTTAATTTTCAACAATTACTAACAATATTATCAACGTAGAACCATTTACGGCAATTAATTATATTTATCTAATATGGAAATAAATTGATGTGTATATTTCTTTAAATATTATAATTGAATCAAAATCAAAGTTTTATTTGATATAAACCATAATAAAAGCTTTATGGGTAAAATTGCACTAAATCAAAATTCATATATCAAATTATAGATGAAACCAAAATTTATATATAATTTTAATATTTTTATCTTTTAATTTTGTCAGATGCTTCATGTTTTAGGGGTATCATATAATTTGACTTTATGTTTGTAATCAAATTCTTTTTTTCTCTTTTTTTGTTTTTTTCATGTATAACATTTAATAATATGAGCGATGATTGAGCATGAAATGTGCTCTATTCCCATTAACAAAGATCGGACCCTCAACTTCATAGTTAAGAAATGATATGAACAACCATCACACCACAACTCATGGTTTCTTTACCAATGCCTTAGCATACGCATCAAATTATTGGTAAAGTCCACTTCAAGTAATCAAGACATAACTTAAAATACTAATATAATGATCTTTTAATTTTGTTAAAAAAAAATTAAATATCCAACAATCATCTATCAACTTATGTCGGGATAACATGAACTTACATTATCTATCAAGTTGAGGATGGCTTGTTATGGTGGTTCACACTATAACAAGTGTAAAGAGATGCTAAGATGAGGGCAGTTCAATCTATAAAAGGTGTGTAGAGTTGCTATATCTGTGGTATTCTAAGGAGTTTAGGGGACGGAGTTTTGAGTAAAGTTATGTCTCTTTTGTCCTTTACTCTAGTGTTGAATGAGTATTTACAAACGCCCAACAATTGATTTATCTAATTCTGTTGATATCGTCACAGGATGACAGATATTAATTTAGGGCATTGTTAAAATCAACTTGAAAGAATTGAACGAGGTATTTATCGAATTTGATGAACTGATGAATATTATCAAGCATCCTTCTCAATATATCTTTAACAGATTGTGTGAGGGTATTGCCCTGACAAAACCACGATGAATTCAATTTTTCTCATAAAATAATGCTTCAATCATTAAATAAAAAAAGAAAAACTAGAACAGTAAAGTGGCTTTACATTAATCATCAAAGAAAAAAAAGAGATAAGAAAGTAGTGTATATGATTTGCAGATAGATATGAATGAGTAATGATGATACATAGTGTTAACACTCAACATTGGCATCAACATCAATTCACAACTTTACATTTATAAAGTGGGAAGCAGAGCTCCTCATGTTGTGGCGCAGAAAGTTCATACTTTATGCTGCAAAAAAGAACGGTTCCCAAATTCTAGTCTTGGGGTTTGAAGTGATAGTTTTAATTCACAATCCCACTGCTTTGCATTTGGGTTATGCTGCTAATCTCAAATTTGAGTTTTTTAATTTTCATTTCAAGATGTTATTTTTATAATTTTATTTGTTAATTTTTTTTAACAATTTCATTATAAGTTCTGATTATTTTTTTTGACAGAATGTCTAGAACTACTAATAGTCCTTTCTCAACCCATAAATAGAAAAATAATGCGTTTCAGCACACTCGAACCTACATCTTCCTGCATTGACAATAATACTTATATCAATCGAGCTAAAACTCAATCGACTTAAAATCAATTTTAAACATTATATAAAAAATTCTTATTGATTAAACATAATTAATTAGTTTTGCATTTGAACCTCACTACATGTGTAAATCAAATTATATAAAATTAAAATAAATATATTAAATTTAAAATTTCAGCATACTAAAAGCACCAAAACCATTATTACCATCGCTTTTACATTGCTACGAATTGAGCTGCTCAAGTGCCTTTGTGGGCCTAAATAATAGGCTTTTGAACTCTTCTTGTATAATCATTTCAAGATTGTTGTTTTTTAAGACATAAAAGTAAGGTTAATAGACACGGAGATATTTGAATTTGATAATTATGATATTCATCGTTAGTGTGATGTATTAATTGAGTATTTTAAAATATATATTAAATTGATTTATACTTTTCAAGTTCAGTATTAATCAGATATAAAATAAAAGATAACAAAAAGATATAAATTATCAAAATCAGATATTTCAGTAAAAAATAACATTAAAACTAAATTATTTCTCAATGTTGGAAAGAAAACATTTGGTATAATTTTTTTCCTCAAGTAAGATTTTAATTATTTGGGTTTCATTTATATATATGGTGTTGGTGTTGGAGAATTTTTTTTTTTTTTACAATTTTACAAAAATAGAATCACAATAATTTTCATTTGAATTGAAATCCTACATTTGGTAGAATGTTATTATCAAAATCTTAGGGTTAACAACACTACTAGAGAGGGTCCACCAATGCTAATGCAAAGGTTGATTTCCTTTTTCATGAAGGACAAATTTTGCCCTAATGTTTTCTTTATTTTATCATTTCAGTCTTAGGTTAAACTATTAAAATTTTAATGGTATTGACATAACAATCTGTACTATAGTTTACGAATATTTCACTACTAATATAGATTATTTTTCTAAATTTCTATGGACTTCTTTTGAAAATGTTTTAAATTTTCAATATTTTTTTATTAATTTTTTAAAATTTTATTAAGTATGTGTACATTTGTCACATTAATGTCATTAAAATTTTTACAGTTTAATTAACTTTACCATTTTAAAAAAATTAAAAACTAAAATAATTTAAAAAATAGGGTTAAAATGACAAAAAGGAATAAACTTTAAGGATATATTTATTATTATGGTTTTTTTTTCCTTTTATAATTTGGCCAAACCTTTATTTTAATTTTGTAAATTGAAGTAAATGAAACCAGCTTCAAATTCCAAAGGTGGAAAAAAAGGAGAAACTATGTAGAAAATCAAGAGTTGATCATTATCATACAAGATGAAAACCAAGAAATGGATTGAATTTACAACATAAAGAATATATATATGTTATTTATTAATAATATATATTTTATATTATAACACAAATAATGGAGAATAAAAAAGAATTTCCAAATTGAAATACTTTCCTCAAATAAAAATCAAACAATATTTCACAAATTTTAACATAATAAGCATTTTGGCATTGAAATTCAAAAAAGCTATGAATTCAATCCTTCTTCCAAGCATACAACAACAAAGAGAATCCTCCATTGCTCCCACATGACCTAGTAGAAGAAGAACATGAGCTTCTTCCACCATCATTGCTCTCCTCCGCCCATTGCAGCACACTCGAGCACGACGGAGACGGCGACAGACTTGCAGATGCCATCGGCGCCGAAGACGAACCCCCGGCGGCCAACGATGACAAACTCTTCCTCATCAACCTTTTCTCCGGTCCAACCATTTCAGGCCACACACCACCATCACCAACTTGAAAAATAAACACACCATGGCCATTGGTATTATTATTATTATTATTATTATTATTATTATTATTATTATTATTATTATTCTCACTATTGACCCAATTGAAAACATCCCAAAAAAATTCCACCTCGATTCCATTAACATAAATCCTTTCATTCCCTCTAAATTTCCAAGCCAATCGCTTTATGACAAGGCTTGTTTGGCCATCAACTTTTACCTTCAGAACCCCTCCATTACAATCTATCCCTATCTCATGTTTAGACCCCAAGAACTTAGCCCTCGAAACATAACTCTTATGCCCAAAAACATGTTCTCTCCTAGACAAGAGCGTTGGTTCAAGGAGTACCTGTCGAGCCATAGATAACCCAGAACACCTCTTGGCGAGTTCATCCATGAGATCACCAAGGATGAATTCTAGCTTCCCATTGCATGAAATGGCAATGTAGAAGGAAGACTCAGGCTCAGCTGAGTTTTCAGCAAAGTCAGCCCTGGTGAAATCCCAATACAGCTTGATTCTTTGACGATGGTGGTGAGTCAAGTAGACAGATTTGGAGCCTGGTCGGTTTCTGAAGAAGGAGAAGGTGGAAGGATAAAGGGAAATGGTAATAGAAAAGGAATCAGCAGCATAGACTGTTAAGGAATGGGAGAAATGGGTTTTGGACCATGTAAGCGTGAGATACGTAGGTGAGTCCCATAGCTGAGTATGGTAAATGCAGGTGATGAGATTTTGAGGCACTTGAGAGGTACTGGACAAGTTGCTAGGTTGGCTAAAACATGCTGGGATCATGGTGTTCGGGTTTTCCCAGTTGTTTATCAAACCATGGAAGCTTATGAGAGGTGATGAGATGGGAGTGAATATTAAGGTTTAAATGTTTTGAATGAAAATTGAAAGTAAAGGGTTTTTCTTTTTGGGGTTCCCATTAGCGCAATCATGAGGAGCAGTTGCGAAGGATAGAGCTAGCTATATATATAAATTAAAGCTTTGATTTCATATTGGCCAGTTCTCTCCTTGATTTGCGCCTGAGACAGGGCCCTTTCTAACTTTCTTTATGATCTATTATTCTCAATCCGCCCCCTCTCTCATTAGCTGGTTTGCACTTTGTACTACTTCTCTCTCAGTCAGTCACAATTTAGAGGTGACTTTGAACTTTGAACCCTTTCCCTTTTTCTCTTTTTGGTTAATTTCACCGAATCCAATTTTTAAATTCATTTCTGATTTTTAAAATATTTTTATTTAGTCTTTCAAGCTATTAGAATTGTTTCAATTTGGTCCTTTCATCATCCTAATGTTATCAATTTAAACTTGGCGTAAATCATATTTAAAATACATTGGTCAAATTATAAGCATGATTATACCAATTGCATAAACAATTTAGATTTGACATGTTAAAAAAAATATTATTGACAAATTTTAAAGGATTATTTATTCTTATAAACATGTCATATCTAATATGTTCATGCAACAAGTATTACACATATTTACAATTTAATTCACTTCTTTTAATAAGTTTTATGTCAAATTTAAGTAAGCATTTAGTACCCAAACTAAGTGCTAGGTTGCCAGAAAGACTTAATTAATACAGTATGATAGTTTGAAGACTTAATTAGAACATTTTAAAGTTTGAAACCATAATGCAGTTAGAAAGAAATGGTAGCGGACTTTTTAGACTAAGGGTATGTTTGATAAATCATTAAAAAAAATAAAAATTTCAATCGTTTAATATTTTAAATGTGTTTAATAATCATTTTAATCTTTTACTTAATATAAAATTTTCAACAATAAGTAGGTAGGTAGTTACTTATCATTTAACTTAATACATATCAAGTTGATTTTATTTTATTAAAAATTAAAATAAATTACCTTTTTTAAAAAATTGAAATATTCAAATTATCATATTTATCCAAAATAATATAAATATTAGATTAGTAAAATTAAAATTAAAAAAAATATATAATATTTTATCAAACAATAAAATTATATTATGTTAATTTACCAAATAAATTTTTTATGTTGGTATTTGAATCAAAGGAGGGATGGGGCCTTGGGAAAAGGGGGGAGAATAGGGTTCAACCACTTTTGTATGGTTTTGATACACATTTTGAGTCATCCATGTTGGGTTTGAATGCTTCTTGGATAACCATTGCTCTTCACTAATTTATTTACAAACACCAATTTCTTCTGTTTAATATACATATAATACATAAACATCTAAACTTGGATGAAGTCACGTTTTTCAACCTTTTTCATTTTTTTTAATTATTAAAGGATAAACAAATTTTCCTGGCTGTGCATATACACATGTATGATTTATTGAGGAAGCATCTAATTTATATCATTTTTAAGATATTGTATTTTAAATTTCTGAATTTGAATCCCTATATTTATAATTCTCTTTCTTTATTATTATTTTTATGTAATTTATATATATAAATAAAACCCATCTTAGTAGTTTGATGCATAAGATAGAGAGTAACAACAAGTCACATGTAAAACATATTAGCTTAATTTATAGAATATATATATATATTTATATTAAGAATATCTACCAAACATGTGAGTTGTTGTTGCCCTAACAAATAAATATATTAATATAATAAGAAGGTATGGACTTGAGTTAATGTAGTACAAAAATTCATATTTATTTTTGTTGATATAATAAGGAGGAGAGTATGGTGGTTATAACTGAGACTGATTCATTCAATTGGGGTGAAGAATTGGAGTAAGAAAGGATTGGAGATAAAGATAGTGTAAGGTTGAGAGTTCAAGGTAGGTTGGCAGAGTATCGACTTAGTATATTAGGAGAGTCGGTCTCTTCTTCATCGTTCCTGGAGGTATTTATAGACGAGGGCCCATGTAAGACGATGCTAACGTGTTTGACTTGCCATCTAGCCATCATTACGGAACACGTGGGACAAATATCTTTAATGAGACAAGAATGTCTATGATGAAAAAAATTATGTCATTCACTCTGACTTGATGGTACAAGGCAATTGAGTCCACGTAATCTTTGATAACTAATAACTTCATTTATCCAAATAATTGTCCACGAGAAGAGGGCTTGTGAGTGACTTCATGATTTATTGGCCTCGAACTCAAAAGTTTTTTACGAAGGTTACTTTTTACACCTTAACGATAATAAATGCATAGTGTTATAAAGGTGGGTAGTTTTGACTTGGTGCTTTATTCACATTTATTTAATTAACAAAATTACATTAATATCAAGATAATTAGGCTAGTTTAAATTAGAATTAAAAATAGTTTTCGAAAAAATAATTTTTAAAAAATATGGATTGATTTTATTAATTTTTTTATGTTTGAAAGATTACGCGTAAAATAGTTTATGGTTTAATAAATTTTCCTAAAATTATTTTCTAAAAATTATTATAATAGCATTTTCTTTTGACACTCAAAATTTATTATGAAGAGATAATATTTTATAATACGTAATATCATATATGAATTTAATAATAAACAATATCTAATTAAAACTTAATTTAAATTACATATATAAGAGTGAAAAGATTTGTCCAAGGGTTGAGTAGCCTATACCGCCCAATAGGTGCAACTCAACTTGGATCGAGCATGGACAAGGGTTTTCACCTCAGGCCGATTCAGCTCGACCTAAATTATTAAATAAGAAATAATATTTCTAAATTTAAATTTAATTATAAAATATATAAAATATCAACTAAAAATATATTTAATATTTTATTAAATTTTGAACAGAAAAAATTATCTTTGTTTTTTTTGGGAAGGGGGGAACGGGCTTAGGCTTGAAATTTTTTTTGGAACCGGACCTCAACCCAACGCATAGACACCTTTAAGAGTGAATAGTGACACTTAAAGTTAGAAGGGATAAATGAAACTAAGCATGATTTAAACAAAATAATTAAAATATTCATATTATATACTATAGAATATTTATTATTAAATGTTTATAAATTGTAATATATATTTATTATTAAAATATTAATATAATTTTTTAATAATGTATTAAGAAATTCATTTAAAATTTAAAATTATTATTGTTAAAATTTATTACTAAAATAATAAATTATATTAATATATTAATAATTTATTATAAATAATTAAATAGGTATATTTAATAATATTAAAAATTATAATATTTGATATTAATTTTTTAATTTTTTAATTTTTTTTAAAAATTTATTAATACTATAACAGGCTTCATTCTAAGTTAATTTTTATATAAAATTAAAAGTAATCGTAAATCAGCTTTCTTTTCAGAAAAAGACTTAAGCTTTTCATAAAACAAATATCAAAAAATATAGAAAACATTTTTCTTTGAAGTGAATATTTCAATTTGTATTCTTGGTAGTGAAAAGGTTGAATATCAGCTTTGTCGGTAAAGCCTCCTCTTATACATCATGATAAGCATATTGAAATAATTTGAAGGGATAATTGAAGGATATCATATCATTATCTCACTTATCTCTTACTTAGAGATTTATGATCTATTTGTTTACATGTAAAAGGTTTTATGGAAAATATTTTCTATATTTTTCTGTATTTGTTTCACAGAAAATAGTTTGGTCAACGGAAAATGACTTACAGGTCAAGGTAAAATAAGCTATTTTTCCTGTAAAATGACTTATCCTTTCGAAAAGTGTAAGTTATTTTCTGGAAAAGAGCTCATCAATAGATAATTTTATTTTCTTTATAAAAATTAACTTAAATCAAGCTTAATATTATTATATTGATAATAAATTTTATTTTTATTTTTAAAATATTTAAAATGTTATATTTTTCAATATTATTAAACATACATATTTAATTATTTATATTTATTCATATAATAAATTATTTAATATTTCAATTTTATTTTAATAATAAATTTTAAATAATATTATTCGCATATTATTGAAAATATTCAATGTTAATATTTTAATAATAAATATTTATTACAATTATAAATATATTAATAATAAATGTTTTGTAGTATAAAGATTAAAATATGTCATAAGTTTATGTATACTTTACATATTTGTAATTTAATTTTTGTACTTTTATTTTCAAGAATTTAGTCCATTTACTTTTCAAATTTAAAAATCAAGTTCAATTATTGACATTGTTAATTTTTTTTTGTCAATTTTGTTGATTTTACATTTTTAAATAAAAAATACTCACTTAGTAGTCATGTAATTAAAAAATGACGTTGTAATGAATCTGAATTTAACATAATATTTAATATATGCAAAAACAATGTAAAATATAAAATTATAGATAAAAATAAATTCAATTAAACAATGAAAAAAAAGAAAATCTCAAATGTATGCTTGTTTATTTGAAAACAACTTTTATGAAATATTTTAAAAAAAATCTACCAAACAACAGAAAATATTTTATACAGATTCATCCAAACGCCAGAAAATATTAGCTTTTCCAAAAAAGTAAATTATTTTTTAGAAAAGTAAATTATTTTTCAAAAGTGATTTTCAGTGAAATAAACGGAACTTTATAAGTAATCTAGCTGTAAGATTGAAAGAGAGCTTAGAGACATAATTAAGTTAATATTATGAACAAAATTTTATATATTTTTTATGGGGAGAAAGTTGATTCCAAATCTAATTAAATGATGACGTAATCATCTAAAGATTATGATAGATTAAGCTTAAATTATTTTGTTATAGTTTTGATAGTAACATTATTGTGTAGATTAGGTCCAAAATGTATGAACAACTTTGCATTCTATTGAGAAATTTTATTCTATGTTATCCATGCCAAATTTTCAAAAGCATTCAACCGACACCTAATGATCAAATTTTCTTTTACCTTTTACCATTTACCATTTACCATTTGAAAAGCATGTAAAGCAGTGGGAAAGGAGCAGTAAAATCTAGAATCAGGTTGGGCATAAAGTAGAAAAATTTATACCGTCAAAATATGTTTAACCCCCTGCACTTTCATCTATTTGAAATTTAGTTAAAAAGTTTAATCAAATATCTGCAGCTTCTTAAATAGAAAAGAGATATGCAGTCTATATATTATCATCATACCATCACGTTACAACTTCTCTAATATTTTTTCTGATACCCACAAGAAAAAAAAGAATCTGTAAAGCTGTTGATCTAATCATGAATATGAACATTTGTTTATACTTTAAAAATAGAAGAGCTTGTAAACATGCTAAAAGGAATCCTACCATCCCAAAGTGAATCAGAAACTATTAGTGCGGTCAAGATTTAGCAACCTCAATCCATATTCAAAAACTTTTAATTATATCATTCACTTTGAAATTTCGAGATGATATTATTCAGAGAATTAATTAAGAATTTTAAAAATATTAGTTTTTATGGAATCATATTTTAATCGTAGTTAGCTAAGAAACTTGTAAGTTTATCTTATATATGTTCATAGGTCGGGTTATTCGTTTAAGCCCAAAGGCCTGTCGAAAATTTGGAAGGGTTTGAGCAAAAATATTAGGCCCAAAAAATAGGTTTAGGTAAAAATATTATGCCTGTTTAAAATATGAGCTAGACTCGGGCTTAAACATTAAAGACTCAAGATCAACCCATTTTTAAGTTTATAATACTTTATATTGTTATTTTTATATATTATGTAATTTAGAACATATTAAAAAATAAACTTATACTAAATATATAATACTTTTTATGTACTTATGATCACTAACTCGAAAACCAAATAAGGTCCAGGTCGCCTACCCGCGACCCAACTAGGGCCCACATGATGGATACGTGCAAGCCTTACAGTACGAAGCTTGCAATGGGAGCTCGCGGTCTCGACTTGCATATGCCCAATGAGTGTCCAACAGGTAACCCAGAGTAGTACACATGTCTAACATGCATAGGGTCTACTAAGAACATTAATTTTATGAACAGTAGCTATGTATATAAATATTCGATTGTCCTCTTTAATGAGACACGACGGAAAATTCTCAACAATACTACTCTAATGTAAACATTAAAATAATGTTAAGATGACTATATAAAAAATTAATAAATAAAAAATGTATAAAATTATTAATATTAAAATAATATAATATAATTATTTTTTAAAAAATAAAAAATAATATAGGCGGGCCTAAAATGGGCTTGGATTAATCTTTTGCAACTATGAGTAGGTTTGGATAAAATTTTAGGCTCATATTTCGGGCCGGGCCGAGTTTAGGTAAGTATAAAGTATATTAAGATCATATTTAGACCCCGCCCGAACTCAGTACAACCCAACCCATAAGCACATCTAGTTTATCTTTCCTTATATTCTTTTAAATCCTATTTTTTTTTAAATAGAAGATAAGGGAATTATTACATCTACTATAGATTTTGTGTTGATTTCCAAACAATACATGAAGGAAAGTGCAATGTAGGGGACATTTTGCATGCAAGGGAATTTATTCCAAGAGTAATGTGTTTTGTCCTGTATTTTGAAAGAATAGACATGATCTATTTTGTTTGGCTGAGAAAGATTTGGTTGTATATACGTTGGGATGCCTCATTTTTGTTGAAGTGAAATGGACAAAATTCAAAGCAAATATTTAACTATGATTTGGTGAAATATGCTTACTTTTCCCCCATCCCAATGTTGTTTGCTTCAACTGGTGCTTGTTCTCCATTTATCCAACAAATCCCATTTTTCTAGCTAAACCATTCAACAACCCAAAAATACATTTAGATCCAATATCTCACCAATTTGGTTTATATATATACTTAATTTACAGTATACTTTTTTTTTTTTTTTTACATGAGTATCTTTTTTTAATATATATATTTTAATTATTTTATTATATCTTTGTAAAACACTTATCTACCTTGATCCATTTGTGGAGTCTAAAAACTTCATTAGCAATGTACTAAATAATTTTATTTTATTTTTTTAAAATTGATGATTAATATTATGATGATGATGATACTTTTATCTTTTCATAGTTTTATATAATCTTTAAATAAAACAATTAACAATCATATATCCAATGTTGATTGAGCCTTAGCTCCGTTGCATTGTTGTTGTTATAACAACCAGGTGGATGCGAGTTCGAGCACACTTAAGTGTGTTTTATCTTTCAATTTACAAATTCTTTATCTCTTTCCAAATCATATGTGTGATATAATCAAGTAATCACCCAAAAATGACATATGTTTGGTAAATTTAAGGTAGCATTTGATGCTTTCTCATGTTATGATTTCAATAGAATATGATTCCTTAAAATGTGATTGCCAGGAATGTTACTTTACAACATTTGGTATACATTGGAAGATATTAATTAAAATATCAGGAAAGTTACATTATTACATTTGGTTAACTAAATACATTCTTAAGAATGTAATGATAATTTATGAATTTACCTTTCCTCAATCAAATATGATATTCATGTACTTAATTTTTGTAATGAACTTTATTCGTAATAAATATTTAATAACAAAATTTAATTGGTCATTCTTAAATTATTATTTTTAATTTATAATTTTAATTCGTGGTAAAAAAATATAATTTTAATTGAAAACAAAATTATTTCAAATTTGCTTTACATATATTTTTTTAAATATAATAATTTATATATAGAATCATGGATACATAAAACTTGTTTTGGAATAAATTAAAAAAACTTGAAATCATGTTTTATTTTAGCTAAAGGCTAACTCATAGAAATATAAGAAAAATAGTTGATTCCAAGTACTACTCTTAGCAAGATTACAAATGATTAAATCATATGAATGTAAAACCATAGGCTTTCTCTAACACACAATTCCTACATAACATAAATGGAACAATTCGACCCATTTCTTACAAAACAAAATTAAGTATTTCATACAAATACAAGTGCTAAATCAAACTTGTAGCTAGGAAAAAAATAAAATCAAGGAAAACATTTACCTACGAAGAACCTGTTGAAGTAATAGAAAAAATCAAGTATAGCAGGAAGGAGGAAGGAGGCAATAACTCCTTCTTCTTCTTTTACATTTATTAATATATTATGTAACACCCCATACCTGACCCGATCGTCGGATCCGAATTATAAGGTGTCCACTCGTTGCCGAAGCAAGTACGATCAACTACATTCAATTAATACTATTAAATGTTCAATTTCAACCCAATCATGCATACAATACAGTATACAATAGTTTTCAATTTTATAGAGCTTACGAAAGCTCTAAAACTAACTCGAGACCGAAATAGGACTAAATTGTAATAATTTTAAAATATCGGGTTAACGTCGCGATGTCAGGGGGTTCTGTAACACCCCTAACCCCTCTCTGTTGTGAAATTAGGGTCACGGGCATTACTAATCAATCATAACATTTAATTACAACATAAGCAAAAGTGCAAACTGACCATTAACATCATATGATACAGGGAGCAGAACATACTAATTTTATGTTTCCATACTATTATCTTAAACGACCGAATGATGAGATAAGCTATGCAATGCTAAATTTGGTTTTCCACTGTCTACACTCTTATCACTATTTATCATTTCTTTAAAGCTAGAAGTTGGATACATAGCAATACTATTCCAATTATTAGCATCAAAGTATTGAACTATACTCTGACTATTATCTTTGATGATATTAGTAGAATGACCTACTTCACCTAATTTAGGTTTGCTATTTCATTCAAAATCAAAGTAAAAAAATACTCTTACAGTCCTTAATACGAGTTTACGGGACCCTAAAAATAGTTTAAAAACAGACATGGGCTAATTTGAAACAATTTTGAAAGTTTAGAAAAATTTTCAAAAAAAACTTAGAAACAGGGGTTACAGGGCCGTGTGGCTCTCGAAGTTGGGACACACGGCCGTGCCCCAGCCCGTATCTCTACCCGTGTAACTCATTGACTTAAGACACATAGTCGTGTCCCAGCCCATGTCTCTGCCCGTGTAACTCACTGACTTTGGTCACACGGTCGTGTGACAGACCGTGTCTCAGGTCGTGTGTACCTAAATGCACTTTAAAACTCAAGTTTACCAAATCATGTTTACTTGGACACTAAGCAAACCAATTGTCAGCCCTTTAACCTATTCAAAACCCGATTAAACATGCTTAAAGCATGCCTAAAAATCCATCTTAAGTGTCTAACCAATGTAACCCCCATTGGTACCACATTTTATATTTTCAAACACATTAGTAAAACATCAACCATATGAACACATAAATACCATTACACATAGGACTTCTAAAATCATCACATTTCATAACAACTATCATTCAAAAGACCTCATAGGTACATGTCATTACAAAATAAAACATCACCACACTTGAGTCTAGGATCGTTGTTGGATGCTGAGTCATCGATAAATTGAAAAGTACCTAACCTGCGTTTGTGAAACAAAACCGTAAGCTGAGTATAACTTAATGGTATTTTTATAATCCGAATATTAAAACAAGATATAATTACATGAAATGCTCAAACTAAAATTCACTATAAGTTTAAATCATGCAAATTTCATGGCAATACTACTTTATTTTACACATTTTGCAACATTAATACATGGCATTTTCAATTATACAAATACCTAATTTCCACCTTAGTTTCTAGTATGCATTTCATTTTTCAACTCTTGTTAATTCAATAGCCTCTCATAAATCATTCGATATTTAATCATAAATTGGCACCATCCAAACCACATTATTGATCCATATTCCATTTGAACATAGTTAATATATGTTCATGGCTCAATCCAAAATTTCATTCCATTCCAATCCATTTCACATATTACATTTCCATTTCATATATATAAATTTCATAATTCGTATTTATTTCCCTATTAACACAACTCGGACTAGGATGGATACGCGAATCCAACCAACACACCAGTTTGACACCCAGTGCCTCATTGGATAATTCTGAAGTAATAACTGCGCCCAATGTTCACGCCTAGTGTCTCACTGGTAAAACCAAAGTAAATTGGCATCGAGTGCCTCATCGACTCGAAGTTAAATAAATCCTTGAACTCTTCCTATCCTATGGCATCCATCTATATCAAACTTTGCTCGAAATCATTAATAGGGTTTCATGTCACTTTTCAACACAACCAATGTCTTAATTTCATATATGTACATTATCACATATAAGCATATATTCAATTTGATAGTAACCACATTTTCTCAATACATATATTCAATTCAACAGTCATAAAAATACCACATTTCTCGATATTCATAATTGAGTTATTGTAATCATAATTTGATTCAATTCAACCCAAATGTACAAGAGTTCTCACCTCAATTACTTACCATACACAAACAACTCAATGTGCAATAATTTACAATTTAGTTCAGATTATAGAAACACAAACTGTATATTTCAAGCTATTCGGCGTCGACTTTTTCTTTTCCCTTCTTACTCGAGGATTTCGGAACGACATTTACAATTTTTATCTTAAACCCTCCAAAATTTCCTATGGTCGTTCGTACTATTATTTCTTCTCCTTATTTGAAACAATGATTACATGCAAGAGAATTTCATTCTCCTTCATTCCACTACAATACTCCTTTCTTTTATTTTGTTTTCATTTTATTTATTCTTATTATTATTATAAGACATATATATGTATTAAGTTAACATAATATATTTATCATGATTGCTCCCTGTCCACTTAAAAGAACAAGGGTATAATTGCTACCTTAATCCCTTTAATTTATTTCAATTTATAATTCAATTTTTAACACCTACGCGATTTAGTCCTTGTACCTTAATAACTCCTAATTTCACGAAAATTACTTATCTAAAATTTAATTCGCATCTAATATATCTCCATAAATATTTAATAATAATATTTAAAGGTCTAATTTGTAGAGACGGAGTCCCAAAAAAACACTTTTTGACACCCTTGACTATCGAGTCGTTTCAGGTTCCTCTTCACAACGCAACACACTGAGTAGATCTCATTACAGCGACCAAAGCCTGGCGTCACGCCGTGGCATGGCAATGTGATCCTGTTGCGATGACCATAGATTGACATCGCGACATGACATACTATTTTCAAATGGTTAAAGTTTGGTACTTGTTTACAAACACCAAAAACTCTTCAAATTTAATTGCAATTATAATTTCTACCAAATCTATGTACTAAATAAGTCTATTATGTCTAAATGTACTATTTATTCACACAAACATTCAACTATTTCAACAATTTCATTCAAGTCCTTCATTAGACTAATAGGCATTTATATGCATATGCCTATGAACACTTTCCAAATAGAATATTAATATATCACAAAACATACCTAACAAAAAGGTTATGACATTCGTAATTTCATTTATTTAACATATGGCCAAATTGAAATACTAATTTCGACTCAACCTAGGTACATGCCATACTTGAAAGAAAATGGAACTATACAAACTTTGCTGAGTAGGGGATTACCTCTTGGATGCTGGATCTACTTATTGCACTCTCGAAGATCTACTAAACCTACGCATGGAGAAAATAAACTTGACACTAAGTGAAAATGCTCAATGGTAATTCCATGAATTAAGATAAAGTAACATATGCATTAGTAAATTATTGCAAAGTATATAATATCAATGGTAAAATAAATTCAAGTCATTTATCAACTACCTATCTTTAAACCATTTCCAATTTCAATTCATACAATTCTAATTTTCATTTAACATCTATATATATCGTTTAGCCCACCATTCAATCGCTTTCTGGAGTTTATCGACTCATTCGTATTTGTTCAGCCCCCATGGCTTTTTTTAATTGATTCATATAACAATTTACACACCTTATATATCTTAGCACACATATAAGCACAATAAACCAATTCATCAACATTCCATTTTTTTTATTCTATTCTTATAACACTCCACACTTGGCTTAGACGTTATGGCTGAATCTTGAGGAATTACATAAACTCATTTAGAAACTCAAAAGTAATCCTTGTCAATCGGGTGATCTTCAAGTGTTAATTTCTGCAAACCTCTTTCTATATTTTTTGTTGAAAATTTGTGTTTATGGTTGTTTGTTTTACAAAAAATCGTCTAGTTGTTTACTTAGTTTCGCAGCAGAAATTTTAGAGTATTAAAATTTGAAAACCGTGACTCTAGTTTGTAAAAGTGTATAACTTTTCCATTTAAAAATGATAATTACCTCCAACGAAAACAAACAAAAACCAAAAAGAAAATTTCCAAATAGTTACACAGTTTAAAAAGTCCAGAGTTAAATTTAAAAACATAAACCATCACATTTTATTAAACAAAAATCCAAATCGAGCTCCTGCATGCCGCCGATCCTGAGTTTATTAATTACCTAAGAAGATAAAATATAGGGTGAACTAACAAAGCTCAATGTGTAACTTAGCCCTCATGTATAAAAGATATGACAGATATTCATATAGATTTAATAACTGAACAAACACAAATAGCATGGCATTTTTATGCAATGCAACATAATAAGCAGATCAGATACAAATGGCATAACATATCATGCGATAAAACACATTACACATATCAGAAATAAATCCTACCCCCATCCGTTACACACTATCTCTGTCTCACCCAGCACAGCAAATAGGGTAATTAATACCCATCCAACCCCACACACTAAAATAGTAAACGTATGTCACTTTATAGAAAAGTGTAGTCAAGCTACCATAAATAATGTGGTAATCTGCCAGAATTAGATAAGTGTGGTCAAGCCACTAGAAAAGATATGTGGTTAAACCACCAGATAAGGTAGATCATTAAACTGCCAACACTTCATATGTCACATAATTATCCACCTCAATGCACATGCAAAAATTTAGCTAGATTATCAGATCATCACAGTCCAAACTGTAACCTCCCAAACCTGGCCTAAACGTTATGGTCGAATTGTAAAAGTCACATGGGACACCTAAACTACAATTCTAACCTATTGATGGTCAAAAACCTTAAATGTTCTCTCTCTTTTTTTTTTTTAATAAAATCGCGATTAGCTTTGTTATTTTGAGAAAAATGTTCATTATTAAAATTCAATCTTTATTAAGTCAGGGTTGTAACATTGGCGTGGTTTTTAGAAAACTCTTTGCACATTATTGCTTTTGAAAAATAACTTTGGTTATCTTGACTGCAGCAGAAAACCCGATTTATTAATTAAGCCAAGTAACATGCGTAATCCAATTTTTGTATGTAATAATAAATCATTCTCATGTGTGAACCTATGCATGGATGAAAAATCCTCAAAACAGAAACAGTCCCAAACCATAGTTCAAATCGCTTTACAATTCAAAACCCAAATAAACCTTGGGAATTTTAAATAAAACAAAAACAAAAACAAAAATAATAGTTTGAAAATGAGCCCAAAGTTCGTCAAACGTCTGCATGCCAAATCCAGTCTTAATTTTGTTTATTACCTGAGAAGTTGAAGTAATGGGGTGAGCTTAACAAGCTCAGTGTGAGTCTAAACATTTAAGAATTTAGCATACATTCAAGCCTGATCACCAAGCTAAACCATCAATTATATCACTAAAATCACTATTAGCATTCAAGTTTTTAAGTTAGGGCTAGGGGTGAGTATTTGATCGAGTCGAGTTGAATCGAGTAAAAAATTTTCGAGCTAGTCGAGTTGACAAATCCTATTTTAGCAACTGAACTCAATTTGAAATTTTTTCAAATCGAATCGAATCGAGTCAAAAAATTTCGAGTTAAATCGAGTCGAGTTAACAAATCCTATTATTTATACTTAATGTTGCGTTTAGATGGACCGATTATTTAACTAGTAGACGAAGTACAAGATTATTTAACTACATGAACAATATAATGATTTAGTCTTTTAACTTAATTAGTAAACATTTATCAAAACGACATAGTTTTACCTTTTAACTTAATTATTTTGAATTTTATCTTTTAATAAAGTAAACATTTATCAAAACTTTTGTCTTTTCTTATTCGAATTTTCAGATAACTCAAATTGTGTAATTCATATTCGAGTTAAACCGAAAAACTTAATTTTTTATTCGAGTTGATCCGAATAACTTGATTAACTCAAATAACTCAAACTATTTAATTCAAAATTTGAATTTTTATCGATTTTTTCGAATCGAATCGGATTTTTCTCACCCCTAGTTAGGACCCACACCTTAATTTACGCTTTTCTGCTGCACACTTGCAAATTTTCTGGTTTCTCTAAGAAGCTTTAAAATTTAACCTAAATTAAAAATCAGTATTAAAATCAATCAGTATGTCTCCTAAAATCCCCCAAACGCCCAATTATGGAATCAATCTAGTCATTATAATTATAACTATTTTTCAGATCCAAACTAGTTAGGTTTCTTACCCCGATTTGATGCGAATCGCACAGCAAACGTCTTTCGACTTTATTGTTGATTTGGGGTGTTTAAGTCGGCACCTAACACATTTCAATAATTCAAAATTATAGCTAATCTATGGCTAAAATTATTTATTTGATAAATTAACAATCTTTCCCCAATGTCTAAACCGAAACTATACACTAGTTTACAATCAACCACACTTACGCTACTCGAAAAGTTAAATCTGAGTCGCCGATTGATCAAGATCGATTTTCCCTAATTTACATATGATTAAATGTTGATTAGGAAGGGTTCAAGAACCCAAGATAATTCTGGAAAAATATGGGAAGAAATTAAAGAAAAATAGCCATTTTCTTGCCCATTGGCGCGTGTACCACCACCAACGGTGGCCAAATTGGGGTTGATTTAAAACCACTGTTAAGATCACTTAGAAGGCTGAAAAAATACTCATTAAATCTTTAAAAATCCCCCAAATTCTAGATCTTGAATTTTGAGTTTTTAGCTCACAAGATTCATCTAGAAATTGAGAAAAAAAGAGAACTTACACAAACCAAGTGATAGGGGCAACAATAGCACTTCTTGGAAACAATGAGAGTCGTTCTTGGAAATCCAATATTTTAGATTTTAGGTTACAAAATTAAAGGAAAATGGAAGCAAGATTGAGGAGAAGATGGTGCAAGATCTTGTTGAAAAAGAAAAGGAAAAGAGATGGTGGTGCAAGGGTTTGGGTGACGACAACAAGGAAGAAAGTAAAAAAAATTGAAAAGAAAAAATGTAACAACCCGATTTTGGGCCTAGTCAGAACAGTGATTTCGGAACCACTATTTTGGGGTTGAAGAAATTATTTTTAATATTATTTTATGTGTTGTGGCATGATTATATGAGTGCATGAAAATTTTAGTGAAATAATTTTAGCGATTGCATGCTTAGTTGTGAAAAAGGGCTAAATCGCATAAAATGCGAAAGTTTTGTTCTACTAGCTAAATGTGTCAAATAGCTATGGAACATTAAATTAGAGGTCCTTATTGAGTAAATAGACAACAAATTTGTTAATAGCTGATCATAGAGACAAAGAGGAGTCAAAAAGTCAAAAGTGGAGTAGGGTTGGTATTTGATGACATTAGCTAATTGAATAAAAAAATAAAATCAAAAGGGTCATCTTTCTTCTCCATCTTTCCACTGAAAATTGAAGTGAAAACCCCCGTGGGAGCTTGAAACTTTTCAGTACAATAAACTTTTACATGTAAGTCATTTTGATGGTTTTTTTTTTTTTGTACTTTTGGGACCCTTGTAGCATAATCTAGCTAATGAGAGGACTATTTTGCAAAATGGTTGAAAGTTTAGGGTTTTTCCATGAGAGTATTCATGTTGTTTGCTGAATTTTTATGGAAAAAAATAAATCTTGGTTGTGTAATAAACAACTTTTGTGAAAGAAGTTTGCATGAAAACACCTAAAATGGGTTATTTTGTAAAGTTGTAAAATAAGTTGCAAATGTGTGAAATAATTGAAATTGTGAGTTGCTATAGTTATAAAAAGAATTCGGCTAGGCTTGGTAAAGGAGGAAATTCGATAAAAATCGATTTACGATCCTAAGGGCAAAATAGTAATTTTCATAAAGTCTAAGGGCAAAACAGTCATTTGCCAAATTTTGAATTATAGAATGCTTTAATTAATGTAATGATTAAATGAGTGAATTTCATCATGTTAGATGAAGAAAATTGAGATTTGAGCTTAAATCGAAAAGTACGAGGTTATGGACTAAAATGGAGTAACTAGCCGGAATTACATTCGAGGAAAGTCCGTGTGACTAATTAAATATGTTATTCATGTTATTGCTAACATATTTGAAATCTATTTTTCTATGATTGTATTTAATTATATGTTTTTGGGGTTATGTATGAGAAGGTGATGCTAAATGTTGATAACATTTTTTGTGATGATTAAATACATTGGAAATTTGATGGAATATGACATTCCATTGAAACAAGTAAGTTGTATGTTAATAATGCAACTATAATGTTATGATGTATGATTTAATTGATATTGCATAAGTTGTTTTGATTGTGAATATGAGTATGCATGTTGAGAAATTAATGCAACAAAGACTCCTGGTTGAACATTAGGAATAGATTTGGATATTCATGCCATGACATTGGGTGATATGTGTGCTAGTGTAAGACATGTTTGGGACATGCACCGGCCACATTATGAGAGCTAGTGTAAGACATGTCTGGAACATGCATTGGCGTTGAGACGAGAGCTAGTGTAAGACATGTCTAGGACATGCATCGGCCTCGAGATATACAAGCTTGTGTAAGACCTGTCTGGGACATGGCGTCAGCTTGTTGTATGTCAGTGTAAGACCTGTCTGGGACATGGCATCGACACCGATAGATGAGAGCCAGTGTATGACCTATCTTAGACACGACATCGGCCTCGATATATGAAAGTCAGTGTAAGACCTGTCTGGGACATGGCATCGACTTTGATGTGCTAGCCAATGTAAGACTATGTCTAGGACATGGCGTCAGCATCTATTCCTATGTTTGGGGCTATTGAATATCCTATAGTATTCCAAATGGTTCAACGGGAGATTTATGGTTTATTTTGAAATGATAGAGCTTATGGATATATCATGAGTGGTACAAGTACTTACATGAAACTGATGAAATGTGAATTCAATTCATGTTGCATGATTAGTAAGGAATGAATATGAGCATGTTGAGTAACACAAGTATGTGTGCCAAGCTCATGAGAAATGATTTTGGTATATGATGCACATTTGGTGAATATGTAAATAGGTAATTCATGCCTATGAGAATGATTTTGTGATGACCTTATGATTATAGGTCTATACTTATGATGTATAAATATGTACCTTTACCAATGTGGTGAAAATAAATTGATAAGGTGCGATAAACTTAATATCATTAATTTACACTAAAGCAGTTTTGCACAGAAACCGTAGTTTGACTTTGAAAATCCACCAAAAATTATGGAAATTGAGTTAGAGGCTGAATAAAATATTAAATTAAAGCTTAACGAGTTTAGTTTCACATAAAAGAAACGATGTAAGCAAAAGAGTTTCATATTATGAAATATTTAAATTGTTGTAAGATAGAGTTAGAATGATGTCGAAATCCCCTATTTTGATTTGATAAAATCATTGAAAATTGTACAAAAATATTTATGGGTTATAATTTATATGCTTAGAATTCTCTTAATGAGTCTATTTTCAAGAGAAATAGACAGGAACATCATCCGAGTCCTGTATTATAAGATAATTAATTTTTAGTGAAGAAGGGTCGGAACTATCAGACAACATAAAATGGGTAACTTTGAAGAATAAACTGTACTAATTGGCTAAACCAAAAATTCTGAAAATTTTATGGTAAGAATATATATGAGTCTAATTTCTAGAAAAATTAGCATATCTCAATTTGGAGTTTTGTAACTCCAGATATAAATAATTTAGTGACTATGACTCGAGAAAACTACTTGACTTAGACATAGGTAAAAAGGAAATTATGATAGTATTACCTTGAGATCATGTTGTAAGAATTGGTGGAAGTATATTGATAAATTGCTTATTATTTTCATATGGACTTACTAAGCATGAAGCTTACTCCCTCCTTTCCATTTCTTTTAGCTTGTCAGGTTAGCTCGGGGTTGGAGATCGTCGGAGGCAGCATCACACTATCAAGTCACTAGCTTTGGAATAATGAAGCATATATTAGAAATTCAAGTGAGTGGCATGTATAGGGATCTAGTTTTATGACATGTGTCATTACGCTTTGGCCAAACGTATTGGCTTATATTGATTTATATGTATATGGCCATGAGATGTGGCTCATATTGATTATGACTTGTAAACCTAGCTATTCATGTCATGTCTAATGTTTATGTCATGATTATGTTTGTTTGCCATGCATGGTTGGTAATAAGACATGTGTGTTGGATGTATGCCCTATGACCAATTGAGGTGGTCATAGCCATGTAGTAATTGCATGTTATAAGATCAACGTGGTAATGGTTGAACATGAGTGCTTCTTGGATAAGTTGGTAACCACAGTGTAATGGTAAAAGAGGTCATCAAAATGACAAGTCTTATGAATGTAAATTAAGGAATCTACACTTGATATTGCATGAGTAGATGCATTGCTTATAAGAGGACATGTTAATGTTATAAATATATCTTAATAAAGAGTGTTTAATCACTAAAATGATGCCATGATTTATGGTTTAAATATGTATAAGGTTGTAAGGGTTTATGGATAACATGAAGGCTTGGAAAATAGCCTAAGTGTTGACTACACGGGCCGAGACATGGTCGTGCGTCTCAATCGACTGGAGGACACAGTCTTAGCACACGGGCGTGTGGCTTGGCCGTGTGATTCAAATTATTCGCTGACGTCATAGTTAGAGAGTTACACGGCCTAAGGACACGAGCGTGTCAAAGGCACACGGGCGTGTCCTGTGTCCACACGGGCATGTCCCTGTGTCCACACGGGCGTGTGACCTTATGTCATGGAAAAATTTTCTAAGTTTTCCCAAAACTTTTAAGGTTCTCGATTTAGTCCCTAACTACTTTCAATGCATGTTTAGGGCTTCGTAGGCCCATGAATGGGACATTATGCATGTGTATGAAAAGTTTTGATACAAATGAAATTTTGTAGCCCGGTTTGTGCATGTTTATGAACGATTAAGTTCAGTAATGCCTCGTACCCTGTTCCAGTATCGGACACGGGTAAGGGGTGTTACATTTAGCGGTATCAAAGTTATGGTTTAGTCAGTTCTTGGACTAACCTAACACGTGTAAGAGTCTAGCTATACATGCCACAAAATTTTGATAGTGTGATGTCTCCCGACGCGAATGAGAACTATCTTGTTTAGATAAAGGTACTCTCCAATCGAGCTACACCAGATCACGTAGATAGTGATACTAAATTATTTGAATGAAGTGTCGTGGTGATGAGTTGAAACTCAGAAAGGTACGAACAAGATTCATAATATTATGCTACAAATAAAATGATATTATTCAGATTGGGCATTAAAATTTTGATGGATTGCAATAGTTCCTTGAAATGAGATAAATGACTATATTGTAATGAGTTTATTTATGTCTAGTTGATGGTTCTATAATGTATATGGCCAATTTACTCGGGCAAAAGCATGTGTTTAGATAACTTATCAAAAATATCGATGGAATGAGTGTTCATGTATACTTATTTGAATGAATATGGTTGGCAAATTCACATAGTCTGAGTATAAGTGTTAAATTGCTTGGATTGATTTACATAGTTGTAATGATATGCATACGATGATGTACGAGATGAAAGTATAGATTGGAATATAATTATCCATGTTTGTTGGCTCTCGTATGATGTTATGTACATGACTTGTTTGATTAAATGAATGGGATAAGTAAAGTTACTCAGAATTCATAGAGTGCATGTATAAGTATACTTGTCTAAATGAGATAACTAGAAAGTTTGCATAAAACGAATATGAATGTCAGTTTGTTTAAAATGAATGATATGATTTTGATGATGTTGCTATGATGATGAAAGTTGTGTTACATGTGTACGTATATGAGAGTCGAGTCAGAGGCCCTATGATATCACCCCCTTACCAGAGTGGTGTTTCATAATGGAATTTCGGGAGACTTGCGTTGAATAAACTCACAAGTGTGAAACCAAAGAGTTCAGTGGGGGAATAACTATAAACATGATTAGAGATTAAGAATGAGTTGATAAGTACGCCAGAGCTAGAAAAGTATTAGGTTGACATAAAGATTATTTGAGTATTACAATGCCACAGTTAGAGAAGAAATTTACTTTGGTAAGTCAAATTACTCAAGTACAAGGTCGAGAGAATGTAATGATTGTGACCATTTCAGAACTAATCTTCTTTAGTGAAAGAAATAATATGGGATTTGTGATGATAGAAATAGTTAGAGGAATAATATTTGTAATATGAGATGTCTGAGCATGGTAATTACAGTGAACAGATGATGACTACCTCTCTTGACATATTCTAAAAGATCATTGTTCTTGAAGTGCTACAGTAGCTATCTATCTTCTGATGAAATTCTTGTTATATGAGAATGCTGTCTAGTAACCAGTTTATAATCTATTTTGCTCTACTTCTCTCTGGTATTCTGTTATATTCAGTCCGTTAGGAACTTATGAGAAAATGCATATGATGTTATGATTCTTTTTCCCTTAATTGTTGCATTTGATTCCAGTGGGATGAAATAATGTTTTCTTCTGGATTTTTTCTCTTTGAGGAATTATTGAGGTCTTTCATATTTCCTTAAGAGTTTGTTTTTGGTCTTCCGATGTAGTATCGTATCTTGGGATTTCTCTATCCTGGATTTCTTTAATTGGTTTTCTTGTTATCTTTGTTCCATAATTTGTCAATTATGACTCATGCTCAAAGTGTGTTCTTTAGTTGCGATAATCATGTCAAGTGTGACTATGCTCCTGATTTGATCATGGTAATGCGTTGATGATAATATTATTAATTGAAACATTTGCACTGGTCTAGTCTGCATTTGGGCAGAGAAATTTTCAGTGATGCACTGTTGTATGAATTGTGATGTGTTTTAAGACAAAAGACAATGTGATAGCTTAGAGCATTCGATACCACAGAAAGATTTGAGTTGTTAACGGGGTTAGAGTTGAGCATCATGTTTTACCGGAGCTATCTTCTCTAGTGCTGATATTAGAATAGAAATGAGAAAGGATTATTCTCGAGGTCATATCAAATTATTCCCACCTGGAAAGTGGAAAAATGTGATGTAGTTTATTGCTAGATGTTTGAAGAGATCTGTGAATCATGTCGGGATATACTGAATCCCCGATCATCAGATTAATGAAATTTCGTGTCTATATGATTGTTGGCTTTTTTGGGATACTAGTCTTCACTAATCGGATTGAGATCCGGGTTATATATATTGTGATTTCTTAGGAAAGCTAAAGGAGACTTTGAAATTTAAAAGCAACTGAGAGTTGATTTGGTAATCAATCGGACTGTGTGAAATCTTAGAGAGTGTAAGGCCAAGATGAACTGACTAGTTTTACTATTCGAATTCGAAATGATTCAAGTATGTGTGTATATGTGACATGATGACACGGGTGTGTCGAAGGCACACGGGCATGTCCCTTGTCCACACGGGCGCGTGACCTTATGTCATGAAAAATTTTTCTAAGTTTTCCCAAAACTTTCTAATGTTCTCGGTTTAGTCCCTAACTACTTTCAATGCATGTTTGGGGCTTCGTAGGCCCATGAAGGGACATTATGCATGTGTATGAAAATTTTTGATACGTATGAAATTTTGTAGCCCGATTTTTACATGTTTGTGAACGATTAAGTCCGATAATGCCTCGTACCCTGTTCTGACGTCGAACACGGGTAAAAAGTGTTACAGAGAAGGAGAGGAGAAAGAGAGGGACGATTAGGGTGGGGAGAATGGTATTAAAGGATGATTAATTTGTGTAAAAATAATATTTATACCTAGGTCTAAAGGGCATGGACGACACACATATTAAACAAAAACAAGCGGTTTTGCAAAATTTTATTATTTTGCAAGGGAAAAGATTCGAACTTGGGACCTTATTTTAATTGCATGCTTTTCTATTTATCAATTAACCACTAGGCTATTTTCTTATTTTTAAAATAATTTTACTCTCTTATTAATCTAAAATTCGAGATATTATATGCTTTACATATAAGAAATAAATTATCTGTAACAGCCAAATTTTCAGTGGTTTCGTGATTCGAGATCACTAAATCCGATGAGTGAGTTTAAAAATTTTATTAATCATTATTTATGAGTTAAGTGTGATTTTAGAAATATTCTTGAATTTGTAAATTTTGTGTTTTAAAAAAATTATTAGGTTAATTAGTTTCAGAAACGAGGTATCGAGACGTCAATTTCATAAACCGAGCCATAAATATTTTTCTAATACGGAGTGTCATTAAGTTAGTATTAAAGTGTCGTTAGAAAATTTTAACGTTTGGATGGTTAATTAAATAAAAAGGACTAAATTGAAAAAGGTGTAAAACTAGTTAAATGAAAGAAATAGTGATCAAATAGCTTAAATGATAGATAAGGAAGGACTAAATGGGAAAATTAGCCTAAAGAAGATGGTTGAGGCGGCGTAAGCACAGGAAAGAAACAAAATAAGATGAACTAGGGGTAAAATGGTCATTTGGTAAATTAAGTAAAATAAAATAGTGATCAAATTGAATTCTAGATATTTCTTGACCAATTTTCAGTCCAAAAACGCCATAGGAGGTCCTATAAGCTAGGTTTTCATACTTTTTTCACTATGTGAGTTTAATTCTTGCTCATTTCTTGAAATTTTTATGTTTTTGAGACTTTTACAATTTGGTCCAATTGTCTATTTTATTAGTTTTTGATTTCATGAGTGATTGTGAAAGTTACCATGGATGAGTGCTGGAAGTTTATGATGAATTAGCGTGGATTTGAAGTTTTAATTTTATTATATGATGATTTTATCAAGAAATTTCAATAGAAATTGATTTTAGGACCTAATTATGAAAAAAGTTTAGAATTAGGGTTTGGTGTTGAAATTCTGAATATCAAATGCTGTATAGAAGCCTAAAAAATTAGATAAAGTGTTTATTAAGAAAAATTAGCTCAATTAATGGGTTAATTGATAAGGGACTATATTGTAAAAATTGTAAAATTTGGGATAAATGTGTAATTTCAAAAATTGAAAGGTATAAATTGTAAAGTGAATTAGAATTTAATTATATGCTAATGAATGAATAATTTTATAGATCAAGAATCCGAAGACAAACGTGAAAAAAGAGAAACTAGCTGAATAGTCCTTAAATTACTACAACTTCCACAATTTACCCCTGGTAAGTTCGTATGGTTAAATTTTGATAATTATATTGAATTTATGGATGATATTATGTATTTATTTATATTATTTGGTAAAAATATGGAATATTATTATACAATGAATTTAAAGTGAATGTTCAGGTTAAATGGAATGCAAAAATTGAGTACCATCATTTGTGGCAAAGAATAAATTGACGGATAAGACCATGGTTCGACCATGACAATGTTTCAATGTAAGACCATAGCTGGGCTATGCATTTTAATGAAAAGACCATAACTGGGTTATGGCATAAAGAAATGATGTACTCATATCCGTAGTCGTTCTCCGATTTGGAAAGACTTGGTTAGTGACATGGAAAAATTCATGTATATGAAACTTGTCTGATAATTAAGTATATTCATGATTATGAATTGTTATTGAAATAAATATACACGAAATTCATGAAAATAATGGTACATAGAATATTGATTGTTATTGAATTGAATGTATGTGAAATTGTGATATTTGAATAATTGTGGCAGTTGAAAAGTGAATTGAAACCCTATTAACTATATCGGGCTGAGTCGGATATAGTTGGCATGCCATAGGATTGGAAGAGTTCAGGGATACTTTGACTTCGATTTGATGAGACACTGGGTGTCAAATTTGTTACTTCGGAGAAATTCGATGAGGTACTAGGTACCAATTTACTTCGGCATGGCTAATGAGACACTGAATGTCAACTTATTACTTCAAATTATCCGATGAGACACTGGGTGCCAACCTTGTGTGTTTTGGTTAGATTCGTGTATCCGTCCGAGTCCGAGTCGAGTTAATAGGGGTAAACAAATGAATTGATAATATGAATGATATTGAATAAGAATTGGAATGAGGCATATGAATTGTGTATTAAATTATGAAAAGCCATTTGAGATAACAAATTAATGAAAATTGAATGTGCTATGAATGATCTATAAATATATAAAAATTAATATTGAAAGACTTATGATTATTATCGGTATATACCCGAAATACTTGGAAATGATATTTACTTGATATATTGAAATGTGTTTTGGAAATGATATTTACTTAATATATTGAAAAGTGACATGTAATTATGTGATTATCTTTGATATGTTTGTAGGACCAAATTTATGCCCGGGCCCAAAGCTCACAAACCCAAACCCAAATACACTACACAGCCCAACTAATTTATGCCATGACCCAATACAAGAAACATAGGCCCAAAAATAAACCCAAACAAGGCCCAAACAAACAAAAACCCAAGGCTGTTGCTTGAGCCCTCGCGCCGCACGCCTTTCACCAGTGTCCCACTCCGCCATGCCTCGCGATTCCGAGATTTTCGCAACTATACCTACAACAGAAAACAACAAGAAGCACAGTAACAAAAGAAGACTTGCTTTTTTTCAGTTTATTTCCTTAGGCTATAAAAGTCATACGAAAAGCTGTAAAAGGGGATGGTTTTTTTTTAGGAAATCAGAAAAATACGGAAAGTAACAAATCTTTGAGTGTAATTTTCGTTCAAACAAATAGAAACAAGGTGATGATAGTTTTTTTTCTCTATTTTTAGTTTACTGTTACGAATCTTTTTTTCTTTCCTCTTTTACTTTAAAAAAATAAAATAAAGGCTCAAAGGGGAAATCGGGAGGATCTTACCTATTCTCCGGCCGCCGTTGCGGCGTGCGCGTGGAGAGAGGGTCGCGATGATAGGCACTTACTGCGCCTTAGCAGAAGGAGAGGGGCTGAGACCTTTTGTTTTCCTTTGATTGCAGCAGATTGCTTTGGGGGGTAAGTGGTTTTTTGCTTGTAAAGTGGTGGGGCCCACGCGTTTTGCCCTTAAAGGGTCGATTTGCGCACTAAATCCCCGTGCATTTTCTTGCTGCCCAAATTTGCTTCACTTTTGTTTTTGAATTTCACCCAGCAATTTTGTGCAGCTTTTAATTTGGTCCATATTAAATGTTGGATTCAAGAATTTGGGTAAATTACATTTTTAAGCCCCCTTGTTTCACGCGCGCTCCAATGTGGTCCTCCCTTCCCCTTTTATTTATGTTTTACCCCAGAACTCCCGTTTTGATTCCAATTAAGCCCTATTTTGTTTATTTTAGACACTTTTATCACAAAATTAATTTTTTTGATATTATTATTATTAATCTATTATTACTATTTTATTTTTTTTACTATAATTTTTTTAGTTATTTTCCTATTAGTTATTATATTATTTTTTTATACTATTATTTATTATACTTATTATATCATTTTCATTTTTTTTATTTATTTTCATTTAATTTAATCAATTTGAGTTATGCTTCACATTATTATATTATTTATTTAATTATATATTTGTTATATGCTCAGTATATATATATTTTTAAAGTAAAACTAATTATTTTATGTATAAATTGTCATTATATTTATTACATTATTTGTTATATTATTTTTGTTTTTACTAATAATCATTTTTCTGTACTATTTATTTTAATTTTTTATATATATTTTATTAAAAGTTAATAATTTTAAATATAGTTTATTATACTTATTATATTTTATTTATCATATTTTATTTATTTTTTACCGTTTACTACTATTATTTTACTATTATTATTTATAATTTTTATATGTATATATTTTTCGCTAAAGTTTTTTTTTTTCAATATAATTATTAATAGATCTACTGTATTACTTTTATTATTTTTATATACCATAGTTTTTTTTATCGAATATTTTTTATACTAAATTATTATTATTTATTATTTTTCACTTTCACTAATTTGGCATTGTTATTTTAACTTTACTATTATCGCTATATATACACATCATCATTCGACATATTATTTTCACTTCTATTATGCATTTTCGTATCGTTAATATCTTTATTGCTATGTTTGTTATGTTATTATATTTATTACTATTGTTATAATTATTGTTAATTTTCCTTATATTTACTATATTCTAGGTATTAATATATACACTGTCAAGTTTATTATTATACTGCTATTTTCATTTTACATGTTATCATTTTTTTTTGTTAAGTTTCAACTGCCCAAATTCATTTTTATTCAAAGATTTGTCCTCTATTGTTTTCAAAATAAAGGCAACATTCAATATTTAGGATCCTCGGGGGATTGTGCCCTAACTTACTGGGTTTCAATTTTCCTCGTTGAACCTAAATAATCGAGTACCTTTCTTAAATCTAATTGTATGAGGGTCAAATAAAAACCTATTCTTGAAATTCGGGACGTTGCACCCTAACTTACTGGGTGTGGCATCGCGTTATATTGAGGATAGTGATTTCCAAAATCAAGGTAACCTTCGGTATTTGGGAGTTCTGAGAGATTGAGCTCTAACTTACTGAGTTCTAATTTTTCATGAGTCCCGGAGGACCGAATATCCTTCTCTTGAGCCTTCATACATGAATTTTAAAAATCGAAGACCAACTTAGTCCCGAAGGTCTGAAATGTTAAACCCTAACTTACTGGATATGGCATTTTCCTCCTTCGAGATGAGTAGGTCTTTACATATATTCCAATTTTCTTTTAAATAAAAGGATCGTACTCTAAAATCTTTTCAAATTTCGACACCAAGACATTAACTAATCAAATAGGTACCAATTTTTGGGCGTTACGAGGGTGCTAATCCTTCTTTATACGTGAATGTGACTTTGAGCCCATTTTCCCAAACTTAGCAGACCAAAAAAATCATTGTTTTAATAGGCCCAAATGTTTTGTTAAAATGATCATTTTTAGGGTGGCCCAATCACACCTCAAAAAGGATTAGTGGCGACTCCATATTTTTTAAAGTCGATCCACGTTTTTCAAAACTTAAAAATGGTTTCGACAGCTTGGCGACTCCACTGGGGACCAATAAGAGAGTCAAGCCGCGATTTGATTACTTTTTGTCTTTTGTCGAAAGTTGAATTTGGTTTTGAGTCTACGATCCTCTTATTGCATTTCATCTGTTTGGTGTTATGTTTTTTTTGGCATTTTTTCTTTTTTTTTCTCTTTTTTTCTTCTCTCCAAAGTTTTTTTTATATCTTCTGTCATTGCTTTGCATGACGGTTGTGGCCACACCTTTTGAGTGGGAGTGAGAAGCTATTTCCTTCCTGAGGTTTTCACCTTCGTGCAGGATAGTAGATCGCTTTCGGGATACATCCGTACCTATGTCTTCGTGAGGTTTTTACCTCCGTGCAGCCATAGGGAAATGTATCCCCCTCAACTGAACTCAGTCTATATGAGCCTATAATGGGTGAGGATCGAGGAATCTGCGGGTTCAGGTACCTCAACTCTAGAACCAAACTACATATAGAGGAACCCTAAGGGCCCACCTTTGGAAGAACTACGCTTAATCCTAGTGATTACCCCCAATAGGTGCTTGTTTCTTTTTTTTTTACTTTGAGTTATGTTTCTGATATATGATACTAACTTGCTGTGTTTTGTTTTTGCCATATTTGTATATCATTCCACATTTAAAAGGTGTCAATTCGTGTTCAATTTTTTGAATTAGAAAGCTCGTCATGGGGGACAAATTCCTTGATAAAGCAGAAAATAATGCGGCTGTCCGTGAATGGTCAGAGATAACATAATTAGAAAAGGGAGACAGCCTAGCCGAGGGATACAAATCTGAGTTATGGGATTACACTCGCATTAGCGTGACTCAAAATAATCATCAAGAATTGAAGGAAATATGGGATCAGTGGGATGATGAGGCTAAACAGTTGTTCTACTACAACTATGGAGATCTACCGTACCTACTTGATATCAAAATAGACGAACACTTGTTCCGGGCCCTTGCTCAGTATTGGAACCCTGCATATAGCTGCTTCACGTTTGGGAGCGTAGATTTAGCACCCACGATGGAGGAGTATACAGCTTTATTAAATTGTCCGAAGGTTCAAGTTGATAAGGCCTATTCGAGAGCTGCTTATGTTCCGGCATTTTGGAAGAAGCTAATGAATATTACTGGAATGAGCGAACAGTGGGTTACGGCAAGGATCAACCAGAAAGGAGAGTGTAAGTGTATCCCGTGGAAGAATTTGCGAGATTTGATCCTAGCACATCCTAATATGAAGAAGAAAGTTAAGGTCTTTTCCTTGAGTATCTACGGGTTGATGCTCTTCCCTAGGGCATTGGGATATGTTGATGAGGCGGTCATGGATCTATTCAACCGACTTGACAAGGGAGTCACACCAGTTCCTGCAATTTTAGCTGAGACATTCAAGTCCTTAAACTCGTGTAGAAGAATCGGCGAGGGCAGATTTATAGGGTGTGCATAGTTATTGTTAGTATGGTTTCACAGTCATTTTTGAAAGATCGACAAAGGTCATTATTGAGCTTTCTTTGAGAATTATTCCCCATTAAAAGAGATAGTAGCTACACCCAGAAGGGATGACATATCCGAAGAAAACTGGATCACGCTCCTGCAAAATCTCCAAGGAGAGGACATTGAGTGGAAGGTACCTTGGTGGATGCCTAACAAAATTCTTTTTCGATGTGGGAGTTTCGATTGGGTCCCTTTGCTTGGGATCTGGGGAGCCATTGGATATGCTCCCTTACTCGTGCTTAGGTAATATGCAGCAAGATAGTTCATACCAGTAACCTATGGGCTGGCTCAATGCGAGTTTTCGTATAAGAGAGACTACAAGAAAAGGGTTAAAGAGATTTCTAATGCTTGGAATTAAACTCGTCGAATGGAAGGGTTGGCTACAGATCCGATGACGACCCTTGAGTATGATGGATGGTTGAGTAGACGAGTTAACGATAATATCCCTGGCTCGAGTTTAGAGGGTGCTCAACTGATAGAGGAGTATTTGCGAGTAGTTCCCTCCGAATTGGAAATTATAAAACAAGATTTTGAGAAGAGAAGTTTAAAGTTGGGGAAAAAGATAGAGCAACTTGAAGAGGAAAAGGTATATCTAAAATTGGACATTGACGTCCTGAAATTAGACGCCGAGAAACTGAGAAGGGGAAAAGGAAGGCTGAAGAAGACTTGGACAGTCTGAAGAATGATTACAAGAAGCTGCATATGTCGATGATAACTACCGGGTTGGAAAAAATCGAAGCAATGGCAACAAGAAATCCAAGAAGAAAAGTCTAAGGCTAATCAATGGAAGAAGAGGTTCCGTGATGTTCAAGTACGAGAGGAAGCCCTGAAAAGAACTACATCAGAGAGCCAAAGCGAAAATGAGACGTTAAAAGCTCGAATAACAGAGTTAGAAAAGACATTGCATCAGCATCGTAGTCGTAACTCTGTAATGGAATTAAAAGCTAACTTAAGTGAGATCGAGAATCTGAAGGGGAAGATAGAAGAACTTGGGGCTGCGCTACAGGATTGTGAACACCGAATTGAATCGCTAGAAGTAAATAGTGAGCGACTGGAAGAGCAACTTCACCGGTCTCAGAATAAGGTTCGAGATAGAGATCACCTCATGGGAGAAGCTATAGTTCAGATTTGAGAAGTGGCGGAACATTTACAAATCCTGGCAGTCCAAGCTGATGTATTGAGTGTAAAGTATGATTCAGTGTCTAACCGAGGTCAAGAGCTGGCTGAACTTCTTAAAAAAGTTAGAGCTCTGGGCATAAGGGCTAGGCCGTATATGTAGTCTATTTTTATGTAAAGGATTTTCTCTTTTAGTAAAGTTATTCTAAATAAAATTGAATCAAATTGACATCTTTTTGCATTCATATCATGCATTTGCATTGTATTGCATCGCATAACATCATAATCACAAAAGAACCCTATTAATTAGCGGCCATTTATCTAGTTACCCTGGAACACCGGTACTACACACAAAGGAAAACAAAGGATATGGATTAGAGGTTTGAGCAAATGCAAAAGGAGATGCAAGAGCAACTGCAGGCTCAGATGCAAGAGCAGCTGGCTAAGATCCAGCAAGAAATGAGAGACCAAATGCTGGAGTTCCAGAAAAACATGTTGGAATCACAAAACAACATGATGAGCCAGCTGACACAGCTGTTTAAAGGAGGGTCCGACAAAGGAAAATGCCCTATGGTTGACACGGGATATGACAATGAGGATTTCGCTTGTCCTACAAGTTTTGCGCCAGTGAACGTGCAAACACAACCACCAAGGGTGTCTGTTAATGTCCAACCTCTTTATCAAACTGGTACCTCGGCATCAGCAAACTTCCCAGCAGGATCGAGCACCAACCCTGGAGATAACCTGGCAAACCCCCAAGTCCCTGACTTCGACGCCATAGCAGAAGTAGAAAAGACAAAGGCTGAGGTCCCAAAACAATTTGAGGATCGATGCAAATAGTTGGAGGAAAAGTTCAAAGAGTTAGAGAATGCTGATCATTACTGCGGAATCGATGCAAAGGAACTGAGTTTGGTCCCGGACTTAGTACTTCCCCCGAAGTTTAAAATGCCAGAGTTTGAAAGATATAGCAGAACCAGCTGCCCTGATGCTCACATTATGATGTTTTGTTGAAGGATGACGGGGTATTCAATAATGATCAACTGTTGATCCATTATTTTCAGGACAGTTTGAGTAGGGTTGCAGCGAAATGTAACAATCAATTGAGTAGGACCCAAGTTAAGTCGTGGAAGGACCTAGCTCAGGCCTTCATGAAGCAGTACGGCCATATAACTGATATAGCACCTGACCGAATCACAGTCCAGAATATGGAGAAGAAGCCAAGCAAAAGCTTTCGGTAGTATGCTCAGAGATGGAGAGAGGTCGCTACACAGGTTCAACCACCGTTACTAGAAAAAGAGAAAACCATAGTCATCATTAATACATTGAAGGTGTCTTTCATTACTCACATGTTAGGTAACGCAACCAAGAGTTTTGCAGACATAGTAATGTTTGGCGAAATGATAGAAAATGCCATAAGATCGGGTAAGATAGAAGTTGAGGAGAACATGAGAAGGTCAGCCCCGAAGAAAAGAGAGAATGAAGTAGGTAATGTGAGCTCAGGCTACGCAAAACCTGCCGTTGTTAATCAGTCAAGGGCGATAGTCACAGGCTAGCAGGCCTCACCAAGGCAGGAGCCTAACACGAGACAGAATACAGAGAAGTTTCAATTCACTTCTATACCAGTGACATATAGAGAGTTGTACAAAAGTCTATTTAATGCACATGTAGTGGCTCCTTTCCACTTAGAGCCATTGCAGCCCCCATACCCTAAGTGGTACGACGCAAATGCTCAGTGCGAATACCACGCAGGGATTACGGGGCACTCGATAGAAAACTGTACCTCGTTCAAAAGGTGCGTGGAAAGGCTTATCAAAGCAGGTGTTGTAAAATTCGATGATACACCTGGTACGGAAAATCCGTTGCCCAGTCATACTGATAAAGCGGTAAACGCAATAATTGAGAATATGGGGAGGAAAGTCAAGCTGAACATTGCGGAGGTGAGAACCCCATTAAAGCTAGTTTGGAAGGAAATGCAGAAGAGTGGTTTAGTCCCGTAGGGGTTAGGGGATAAAATCTAAGATACACGGAACTACTGTGAGTTCCATCATGAGAAAGATCACGAGATCCAGAATTGCATTGAGTTCAGGGCCCTAGTGTAGAGTCTAATGGATAATAAGGAATTGGAGTTCCTCGAGTCTGTCGAAGAGGAGGATGTATGCTCTCTAGGAGGAGAGTCAAGTGAAGAAGGCTGCAGAGTCAGCCATCCAGTGATAATTATCTCAAAGCCACGAGTCAGTGAAGTAGAAGCAAGGGCTACACCAAGAGTTCTAATCCAGAAACCAATAGCTTTCCCTTATAATGATAGCCATAGGGTGCCTTGGAATTATAACTATAGTATAAAAGTGCCAGAGAAGGAGGGTTCGGTTAACACGCCAAACACAGAAGCCGAACCGGCAAAAGGGAAGCCCGTTATGCTCAAGCAAGAAGGAGGGAGATCGAAACCACTGGTTAATGAGCCAGTAATAGAAAATGAAGCCAAGGAGTTCTTGAAGTTTCCAAGACACAGCGAGTATAGTGTTGTGGAATAACTACACCAACAACCAGATCGCATATCTGTATTGGCTCTGCTGTTAAATTCGAAGGTCCACCGCAACGCACTGATAAAAGTGTTGAACGAAACCTATGTCGTGGATGACATTTCGGTTAACAAATTAAACCGTCTCGTCGGCAACATAAGCGCTGACAATTTCATCTCCTTCAGCGATGATGAGATACCACCAGGGGGTAAGGGGTCTACTAAGGCTTTGCACGTCACTACATGTTGCAAGGGGTATACACTACCCGGAGTATTGGTCGATAATGGGTCTGCACTGAACGTATTGCCTTGGTCTACATTAAACCGTTTACCTATAGAAAACTCCCACATGTAGACATGTCAGAACATAGTGAGAGCGTTTGACGACACAGAAAGTAAAGTGATGGGAAGGATAGAGATACCTCTCCAGATTGGCCCAAACATGTACGAGGTAGACTTCCTCGTAATGGATATTAAACCTTCCTATAACTGTCTATTAGGAAGACCTTGGATTCACTCAGTTGGGGCAGTGCCATCCTCACTACACCAGAAGTTAAAATTGGATACTGATAGCCGGCTAATAACGATAAACGCAGAGGAAGACATTATTGCATCAGTTACCAGTAATACACCCTACGTAGAGAATGAGGACGAAGTGATTGAATGTTCATTTCGATCACTAGAGTTTGTGAATGCAACGTTTATAATTGAAGGAGGCAGGCTTCTGATGCCTAAGATATCTGGGGCTACGAGGATGAGCCTGTAGCAGACAGTCGGGAGAGGGGCATTACCCGGAAGAGGACTCGGGAGGCACCTTCATGGACAAGTTAAAGTGCCAGTCTTGGTTGGCAAGTGGGATCACTTCGGTTTGGGATTCAGGTCAGATGCAAGTCACATAAAGAAGGAGTTTGAAAGGAAACAAGAACAGCGGAGAGCAAGATTGATGGGGGTAGAAGTCAGGTGGGAACCGATGAACTTTTCCCATATTTCCTAAACATTTGTACCTAGAGGGTTTATTCATTCCATACAGAAGAAGGTGAAAGAAGGAATGGATGAAGATGCGATGGGAATTTGGAGCACCAATGCCACATTTGAAGAGGAAGCAATGGAAAGGGATTTATCAAGCATTTGCCCGTATGAGCCTGGGAGCATTTTGGATAACTGGACTGAGGAAGAAATTCCTGTAATCTTTAGAGCTAGCACAGAGTAATATTCAAAACCCACTTGTTGTCTTCTAGCCTAGGGACAATAAGAATCTTTTCTGAAATAGGCTCATGTTCAAACATTATTATTTTCAATAAAAAATGCATTTTCATATATCGGTTTGAGCAATTATTCTTTCTTCCTTTTCATTTCATACACAGTCATACCATACAAAGGAATTATTCATTTTGTTTTCTTTGGGTATTCTCTTATACTCATAATAGGCCTCCGGATGTCAACGTTATGAGTAATGCTAATATGAGCCTGGAATTTCCTTTTGAGCGAGACATGTGCTTTGAGGGATTTCAGAATTTTGAAGAGGACGAGGATTATGGTTTATCTCTCGATTTGTTAAGGATGGTGGAGCGAGAAGAGGAACAGATCCTGCCACACAAAGAGACTACTGAGACTGTGGCCCTGGAAGAGGGGAAGGAAGTTAAAATTGGCACTTGCGTTAACGAGAAAAAAAGACAGAACCTCATTAAGTTGTTGCAAGAATTCAAGGACGTCTTTGCATGGTCATACCAGGATATGCCTGGTCTAAGTACCGATATCGCAGTGCACCGTGTCCCTAAAAAAAAAGGAGTGCAAGCCAGTTCAGTAGAAGCTCTGAAGGATGAGACCCGATGTAGCAATGAAAATAAAGGAAGAAGTCAAGAAGCAGTTTAATGTTGGATTCCTACAGGTGGTTAATTATTCAGAATGGGTGGCCAACGTCGTCCCTATCCCTAAGAAAGATGGGAAAGTGCGGATGTGTGTAGATTACAGAGATTTAAACAAGGCTAGCCCAAAGGATAACTTTCCATTGCCTCACATAGACACTCTAGTGGATAATACGGCAGGTTATTCACTATTCTCCTTCATGGATGGGTTCTCTGGGTACAACCAGATCAGGATCCATCCTGAGGACATGGAAAAACCCACATTCATAACTTTATGGGGAACGTTTTGCTACAAGGTGATGCCCTTCGGGTTGAAAAAGGCAGGAGCCACATACCAAAGAGCCATGGTAACCTTGTTCCATGACATGATGCACAAGGAAATTGAGGTCTACGTTGACGATATGATTGCAATATCCCGAACTGAAGAAGAGCATGTGCGAGTGTTGAGAAAATTGTTCCTGAGGTTGAGAAAATTCCAATTAAAGCTCAATCCATCAAAATGCACCTTCGGAGCTAGGTCTGAAAAGTTACTCAGCTTCATAGCCAGTGAGAAGGGAATGAAGTCGACCCTGATAAAGTCAAGGCTATACAGGAGCTGCCTCCACCACGAACTTAGAAAGAAGTCCGAGGTTTTCTGGGGAGACTAAACTACATTGCACGGTTTATTTCGCAACTAACTAAGAAGTGTGACACCATATTCTGTCTTCTTAAAAAGCATAATCCTGGGGTATGGGATGATGAATGCCAAAAAACCTTTGAAAAGGTTAAACAATATTTGTCCAGTCCCCTAGTGCTAACACCACCAAGCCCTGGTAGGCCATTAATACTGTACTTAACAATATTTGATAATTCGATGGGTTGTGTGCTAGGCCAACACGATGAGACCGGGAGAAAAGAAAGAACGATATATTACCTCAGTAAAAAATTCACTGAGTGTGAAATGAGGTATCCGCCAATTGAGAAGCTATGCTGTGCTTTGGTTTGGAAAACATGAAGGTTGAGGCAATACATGTTGTACCATACAACTTGGCTAATCTCAAAGCTAGACCCTCTCAAATACATGATAGAGTCAACCGCTTTAAATGGAAGGATGGCCCAATGGCAGATTTTGCTCTCCGAATTTGACATAGTCTATGTAAACCAAAAAGCTGTGAAGGGGGGTGTAATAGCAGACTTCCTAGCCAGTAGAGCTTTGGAGGACTATGAACCTTTGAATTTCAATTTCCCCAATGAAGGTCTAATGTATGTAGCAATCGCTGAAGGAGACATGCCTGAAGATCATTCTTGGAAATTAAATTTTGACGGAGCATCAAATGCCGTTGGAAATAGAGTTGGGGCGGTACTGATATCCCCAAATAGAGATCATTATCCATTCACTTGCAAGCTGGATTTTGACTGCACAAACAACATAGCAGAATACGAGGCATGTATCATGGGAATTCGGGCAGCTATAGACTGCGAAATTAAAGTATTAGAAGTGTATGGAAATTCTGCATTGGTAATTTATCAGCTTAAAGGCGAGTGGGAAACAAGAGATCCCAAGTTGATCAGTTACCGAAAGTTAATCCTGGAGTTAATTGAAAAGTTTGAAGATATTACCTTTCATTACCTTCCACGAGACAAAAATTAGATGGCTGACGCCTTGGCTACACTAGCTTCCATGATCAAAGTAAATGAACAGGAAGATATGAAGCCAATTCAGATGAGTATTTGTGAGCCTCCAACTCACTGTTGTAATGTCGATGAAGAGGAAGAGAGAGATGATCATCATTGGTATCATGATATCTTACAATATGTGAAGAGCCATGCGTACCCATATCAAGCAACTGAAAATGATAAAAGAACATTGAGGAGGTTAGCCAGTAACTATGTCTTAGACGGTGAGGTCCTATACAAGAAGAAAAAGAATCAGGTGTTACTAAGATGTGCTGACGCTGTTGAGGCAAAGAAAATTCTAGAGGAAGTCCATGATGGTGTTTGTGGGACACATGCTAATGGTCTCACAATGGCTCGACAAATCATGAAATTCAGATATTACTGGTCCACAATGGAAGGAGATTACATCAATTACGCTAAGAAGTGCCATAAGTGTCAAATTTATGGAGACAAGATCCATGTGCCTCCTTCACCCCTCAATGTTATGACTTCCCCATGGCCATTCTCAATGTGGGGCATGGACGTCATTGGGCCGATTTTGCCAAAGGCTTTCAACAGACATCGACTCATTTTTGTGGTCATTGACTACTTTACCAAATGGGTGGAGGTTGTTTCGTACGCCAATGTCACAAAGTCGGCAGTCAGCAAGTTCCTGAAGATGGAGATTGTATGTCATTATGGTATGCCAGAAATAATCGTATCTGACAACGCGTTGAATCTGAACAATAGTGCAATAGTAGAAGTCTGCAGTCGGTTCAACATTAAACATCACAACTTGTCACCATACCGCCCGAAAATGAATGGGGCGATTGAGGCAGCTAATAAGAATATCAAGAAGATTGTGGGGAAGATGGCAGAGACCTACAAAGATTGGCATGAAAAGCTCCCATTTGCCCTTTGTACTTATCGGACATCTGTCAGAACTTCTACCGGGGCAATACTTTTCTCATTGGTTTATGGGATGGAGGCAGTTTTACCTATTGAGGTCGAAATTCCTTTTCTCTGAGTTTTATCAGAGCTGAAGTTAGACAAAGTAGAATGGACCCAATCTCGTTACGATCAACTAAACTTGATTGAAGAAAGAGGCTGAAGGCTATCCGTCATGGTCAAATATACCAGAGGAGAATGATGCGAGCTTACAACAAAAAAGTTTGCCCCAGGGTGTTGCATGAGGGGGACTTAGTATTGAAAAAGATTCTCCCTATGCAAAAAGATTTCAGAGGGAAATGGATGCCAAATTGGGAAGGACCCTATGTGGTAAAAAAGGCTTTCTCTGGAGGGGCATTGATACTAGCAGAGATGGATGGCAAGAGCATGCCTAACCCAATAAATTTAGATTCTATCAAAAGATATTTTGCTTGAAGCAGTTGAGGTGAAAACCCGTAAAGGGCGCCAAAAAAAAAAAGGAGATGCCAAGGTGAAAACCCGTAAAAGGGCGCCTTGAGACTAAAGGGATTTTGAATTGAAAACCCGCAAAGGGTAATTCAAATTTCAATCCAAACTGGGGCAAGTGATAGTCTCTCTATACTTGAATCGACAAAGAAGGGATAGGCTACATCTTGGGGCATCAACAAAATGCTTTAGATCCCTTAAGCACATGCCAAGTTTAGAATGGTCCTCGAGGAGTTCGTGCAGAGAAGCTCAAACTGCGGAATCTGGGCCACTTATTTGCATTTCAAATAATGAATGTTTTTTTGTTTAGTACGTCTTTCACGAATTTTGACTCGAATAAATTTCAGTTCCGCATACCCATATAATCTTTTTCAAGCATTTTATATTGAAATAATGATTAATGAACTAACAATGTTCTCAAAAGAGGTTTTACGTATTACTCTGAAAGATTTCCAAACAATACAAGATCCTGAAACAGGATAATTATTTAAAACTCACCAAGCTTAAAGGGCTAGAAACGTGTGAAGGACAAGGGATTAACCGCATCTTTAGGTCATCTTTTATCAAGCTGGACGAGAAGACATATATTAGGGATGTTACCATAGCAAACAGCGAGCGATAACAACCCAAAAGTTAAAACGATCATTCTCATGACATTAATCATGGCATCCTAATCATCTAGCATAAGCATAAAATCACTTTTCTACAGATAGGATCCCCCAGTGGACAATATAGTAGGATTGATTAAAATGACAGATATCATCAGGTTTATCTTCACTGAGCAGGAGTGGAGTAGGCTATGTTCTAGATCTTATCTTCACTGAGCAGGAGTGGAGCAGGCTAAATACTAGATCTTATCTTCGCTGAGCAAGAGCGGAGTAGATCAAATTTTGGTGAATCTTATCTCCATGTATTGGCAATGGAGTAGATTTCAGCCACCAGCCTTATCTTCACTGAGCAGGAGTGGAGCAGGCTATATACTAGATCTTATCTTCGCTGAGCAAGAGCGGAGCAGATCAACTTTTGATGAATCTTATCTCCATGTATCGGCAATGGAGCAGATTCCAATCATCAGCCTTATCTTCACTAAGTAGGAGTTGAGCAGGCTAAACATACCAGATCTTATCTTTACTGAGCAGGAGTAAAGCAGATCAAATTACAGTAGATCACATCTCCGTGAAGCAGCAACGGAGCGTTTTGAAGCAATAAGGTGCAGTGGGTTGCAGCAAAGAAGACAAGACTCAGCCAGCCCAGGCAAATTTGGCCCTTCTAAAATCTTTGCTTTATGCTCGTTACACGACAATGAGCAAAGAGGGGCAGCTGTAGGACCAAATTTATGCCCGGGCCCAAAGCTCACAAACCCAACCCAAATACACTACACAGCCCAACTAATTTATGCCATGACCCAATACAAGAAACATAGGCCCAAAAATAAACCCAAACAAGGCCCAAACAAATAGAAACCCAAGGCTGTTGCTTGAGCCTCGCACACGACGCGCGCCGCCAGCGCTCCCACTCGCCACGCCTCGCGATTCCGAGATTTTCGCAACTATACCTACAACAGAAAACAACAAGAAGCACAGTAACAAAAGGAGACTTGTTTTTTTTCGGTCTATTTCCTTAGGCTATAAAAGCCATACGAAAAGTTGTAAAAGGGATGGTTTTTTTTTTAGGATATAAAAAAAATACGAAAAGTAACAAATCTTTGAGTGTAATTTTTGTTCAAACAAATAGAAACAAGGTGATGATAGTTTTTTTTCTCTATTTTTAGTTTACTGTTACGAATCTTTTTTCTTTCCTTTTTTACTTTAAAAAAAATAAAACAAAGACTCAAAGGGGAAATTGGGAGGGTCTTACATTCTCCCCCGCCAGTTGCTGCGCGTGCGTGCGTGGAGAGAGGGTCGCGATGATGATAGGCGCCATCGCGCCTTAGCAGTAAGAGAGAGGGTTGAGACTTTTGTTTTCCTTTGATTGCAGCAGATTGCTTTGGGGGGTAAGTGGTTTTTTGCTTGTAAAGTGGTGGGGCCCACGCATTTTGCCCTTAAAGGGTCGATTTGCGCACTAAATCCCCGTGCATTTTCTTGCTGCCCAAATTTGCTTCACTTTTGTTTTTGAATTTCGCCCAGCAATTTTGTGCAGCTTTTAATTTGGTCCATATTAAATGTTGGGTTCAAGAATTTGGGTAAATTACATTTTTAAGCCCCCTTGTTTCACGCGCGCTCGAATGTGGTACTCCCTTCCCCTTTTATTTATGTTTTACCCCAGAACTCCCATTTTGATTCCAATTAAGCCCTATTTTGTTTATTTTAGACATTTTTATCACAAAATTAATTTTTTTGATATTATTATTATTAATCTATTATTACTATTTTATTTTTTTTACTATCATTTTTTTTAGTTATTGTCCTATTAGTTATTATATTATTTTTTTATACTATTATTTATTATACTTATTATATCATTTTCATTTTTTTATTTATTTTCATTTAATTTAATCAATTTGAGTTATGTTTCACATTATTATATTATTTATTTATTTATATATTTGTTATATGCTTAGTATATATATTTTTAAAGTAAAACTAATTATTTTATGTATAAATTGTCATTATATTTATTACATTATTTGTTATATTATTTTGTTTTTATTAATAATCATTTTTTCAGTACTATTTATTTTTATTTTTTTATATATTTTTTATTAAAAGGTAATAATTTTAAATATAGTTTATTATACTTATTATATTTTATTTATCATATTTTATTTATTTTTTACCGTTTACTACTATTATTTTACTATTATTATTTATAATTTTTATATGTATATATTTTTCGCTAAAGTTTTTTTTTCAATATAATTATTAATAGATCTACTGTATTACTTTTATTATTTTTATATACCATAGTTTTTTTTATCGAATATTTTTTATACTAAATTATTATTTATTATTTTTCATTTTCACTAATTTAGCATTGTTATTTTAACTTTACTATTATCGCTATATATATACATCATCATTCGACATATTATTTTCACTTCTATTATGCATTTTCGTATCGTTAATATCTTTATTGCTATGTTTGTTATGTTATTATATTTATTACTATTGTTATAATTATTATTGATTTTCCTTATATTTACTATATTCTAGGTATTAATATATACACTGTCAAGTTTATTATTATACTATTATTTTCATATTACATGTTATCATTTTTTTTGTTAAGTTTCAACCGCCCAAATTCATTTTTATTCAAAGATTTATCCTCGATTGTTTTTAAAATAAAGGCAACATTCGATATTTAGGATCCTCGGGGGATTGTGCCCTAACTTACTGGGTTTCAATTTTTCTCGTTGAACCTAAATAATCGAGTACCTTTCTTAAATCTAATCGTATGAGGTTCAAATAAAAACCTATTCTTGAAATTCGGGACGTTGCACCCTAACTTACTGGGTGTGGCATCGCGTTATATTGAGGATAGTGATTTCCAAAATCAAGGCAACCTTCGGTATTTGGGAGTTCTGAGAGATTGAGCTCTAACTTACTGAGTTCTAATTTTTCATGAGTCCCGGAGGACCGAATATCCTTCTCTTGAGCCTTCATACATGAATTTTAAAAATCGAAGACCAACTTAGTCCCGAAGGTCTGAAATGTTAAACCCTAACTTACTGGATATGGTATTTTCCTCCTTCGAGATGAGTAGGTCTTTACATATTATCCAATTTATTCTGGTTTTCTTTTAAATAAAAGGATCGTACTCTAAAATCTTTTCAAATTTCGACACCAAGACATTAACTAATCAAATAGGTACTAATTTTTGGGCGTTACGAGGGTGCTAATCCTTCCTCAGACGTGAATCGACTCAGAGCCCATTTTCCCAAACTTAGCAGACCAAAAAAATCATTGTTTTAATAGGCCCAAATGTTTTGTTAAAACGATCATTTTTAGGGTGGCTCAATCACACCTCAAAAAAGATTGGTGGCGGCTCTATATTTTTTAAAGTTGATCCACGTTTTTCAAAACTTAAAAATGGTTTCGACAATGTTAATACCAGGAAATTATGTATATGGTGACGAGTAATAAACCCAAGTGTGATGTGTAGAGAAAATAAGTTTATTAATATTGAATTTATATGCAAGATGTGCAAGTATGCTAACTATTGTTGTTGCTTGATGTTTAGGCAAGTGCCAAGCTATTGATTAAATAGTATTATGTTTATTTATTTGAAGCATTGAAATGGTAAGTATTTAAGTGAAAATAAGTTAGTGTTCATGAAAGAATGATAATGTTTAAATTATGTAAATTCTTATGGAATGATTTATTATGTGTTCAATTCAAAAAAGGTTTTGGTTAAATGCACTAACTTGTTACCATTGCTGAATGACATGCATATGGAATAAGTGTGGAAAAGTTAAGGTTACATAAATTTTTACTAAGCTTGAGGTAATAAGTATATGTGTGTGATATTATGGATTTATTCTCATTGTGAATTAATGAATGTAGTTTTAAGAGTATTATGATACTAATATTGAAATATTTTTTATACGTATAATTTTATAGTTGAAATGAATTAATACGATTAAAGATTATACGAGCTTACTAAGCATTCATTGCTTACGTATTTGTTTTTATTTACCTTACAAATTATCGAAAGCTCGAATAGGTTGGAAGCTTATCGGAGCTATATCACACTATCCATTGGTTCTATCGGTAATTATGGATAACTTGATTCTGGTTATAATGGCATGTATAGGTTATTTTGACTAACTGTTAGTCTAAAAGTGTTTTGTTGAAATTAGTCATATATTTTGCTTGTGCTGGTATTGTAGTGTTTGCATGATTGCTTTATAATACTGATGTGATTAAATGATGAGAAGTAAAATAGTAGTTGAATATGCATAAGAGGTGCGTAAAAACATATTGGTTGTGTGTGAACATATAGGTATAATGATAATTGGTTTCAAGAAGATTATTTAGTAAAAATTTGAACATACGTGTTTGAATAAATTAGATAAGTGCCTATGAAGGTACATTGGTTAGGTACTTAAAATATCTATTCTGGCATGTTTAGAGTGTGTTTAACTGAGTTTTAAATTGGTTGAATAAATGGTTTTTGAGTTGCTTGATGTGTAAGATTGAAGGGAATGGTAACCTTGATGTTTAAGGCTTATATTAAGTCCATACGGCCAGACACACGGGCGTGTGACTAGACCGTGTGAGACACAGGCTAACACATGGGCGAGTGAAATGGCCGTGTATCCCTTGCTACTTAAAATTTTCAAAACAAAATGCCCAGGAATTTACACACGGGAAGAGACACAGACGTGTGTCTCAGCCGTGTGCATAGCACACAAGCGTGTTGTTGGCCGTGTGACCTAAGTCAGAGAGTTACACGGGGTAGGACACAGTCTGAGACACGGGTGTGTCTTATGGCCACACGAGAATGTCCCAGGTCTACACGGGCATGTGTGCCCTGTTTTTAGGGAAAAAATTTAAATTTCGCGAAAAATTTTCTGAATGTCCAATTTAGTCCCGATTTGTTTCTAACGTGTATTTTGGGTCTCGAGGGCCCATAAAAGGATAATATGATTTAATTATAACATGTATGCAAAATATTTATGTAATGTTTGTATTTGATCTGAAATGTTTGGTAATGCTCTATAACCCTATTCTGGCGACGGTTAAGGGTTAGGGGGTGTTACATTATCAATACACTCAAAATTTTTAGATCACATACAAAGTTACATGAATAACATGCTTACAGAAATTAATCTTACAATAACAAATCCACAGTTTTCATATATCAGAATCATGATTATCACCTAACAATCCTCAAATTATTGATGACGTCGAAACGCACTCAAAATATGACCCTCACTAAAATTTTCTGAAAAATGGGCCCACGCGGTCATGTGACGTCGACAGTAAACTTTTTGGCTTCGTGCCATTCATAGATTTTCGAGATTGAAGTTACACACCTGACTATTTTTTAACGCCAACACAATAACAACAAATCTAGTACCTAAAACGACACCTAACTTACGAATTAGTGACAAAAAACAAGAACTGGCCTTTGCTTTCTAAAGCATTCAACCCAAAAATCACAATACATTCGATCCTTGTAATCTAAATAACTTACCCTTTGAAGAGAAGATTGTCAATACTCAATCAAACAGAGGAAAATATGCTACTTGATTCTCATGTAAACAGAATCATACATTAAAAATGATTAAGTGTCCATTGCTACGACAAATCGAAAAATAACATTCACAAGAAGTGAGCGGATAACACATATATCATCAAAAGGAACTACTATTACAAAACTATTCCCCCTTACCACGCATGGCCAACAATGAACTCCAGAAATGGACGTTAGCACAACCCAATTCGACAGTAAAGATAAAGGAAGAAAAATAAGGAAAAGCGAGAAAGAAAGAATGAACAAAGGAATAGCAAAAAAGAACTAACTGTAATAAAAATGGAGAAAAGAAAGGAACAAGAAAAACAAAATCAAAATGTGAGAAAGAGGGATAATAATGAGACGAAAAAACAAAAAAAAGAGAATTTTAAGGGAATAGTAGTTTTTAATTTTTTTTGTTAAAATAATGATATAGATATTTACTAAATCCAACCATATTCCCCTATCAAATTATTTGGAATTTAAACTTAACTAACATTCTAATACTTGGCCGACACCACAATAAGGAATAAAAATAAATTTCGTTTTAAACGAAACAAGATTTAAACTTGGGACTTCTAGTAAGTTGAAACCTTACCGCCGAACCAACAAATTCATTCTTGTCAATAATTGAGCAAAAATAATAGATAAGCTTAATATTCAAAGTTAGGGATTAAGGAAAAATACTAAAAATTCAAGGGAAGAGATTTAAAAACAAGACCTCAAACACAAATAATTAACACTTAGCCACTAAACCAAATTAATCACTTAACAATTTTCACAATTCAAAAATAATAACTTTGGGGCATTACAATTATTGTCATCTCGGGTGGCCCGACAACAATGACTTTTTCTATCTATGCTTACTATACCATCCCGGGTGGCCAAGCAGAAATGGTTCACACTATGCAATATATTACCATCTTGAGTGGCCTGAAAATGATGGTTACTTTATTTCAATATTCTACCACCTCGGATGGCCCGACAACGATGGGTCTTTAATTCAATCTTCTACCATCCTGTTCCTGTATGACCCGACAATGATGGTTTTCACAATTTACTTATTCTACCATCCCGGATAGCTCAACAACAATGGCATTCAATATCTAAACATTCTACCATCCCGAATAGTTCGGCAACAATAGTTTTCAACCTATGGCATGTCAACTAATTGAACGGTACTCAAGACCATTATTAGAGTAACATCAAATCAATATACATTGTAACCATACATCACATTTAAATCTTATCATCCATTCATTTCATACATTGCATACTATTCAGTATTCCGTATCGTACTCATTTTTCCTATATTTAACTAATACACAGTTTTGACATTTAATACTATCACACAATTCAATTTAATACATGCTCTCAATCACATTCACAACCACAATCAAATTCATTTTTCAATCACATATATTCATGTTATACGCATACTCAATTTTATACCAAATATCATATATCCATTCAATCATACTATTTTCTATTTTATTCAATTTAGTCCCTGTTTCGATATTCAATCTCAACCATAAAGATTCCATTTAAACAACCATTAATAAATTACCTCAATATGATATAATGTAAAAGGTCATGAATATGCAGTAAATAAATTGATCTTGAATTACAAATCAGGGTTCTGTGTTGCTCGTCGACAACTCTCGCTTTTGTTTTCCCTCTCGATGGCCTAGCATTGGCGTTAGCTAAATTAATGGTCGAATGTTTTCAAAGCTTGGAAAATTTTTCTTTGTTGAAAAAGAATGTGGTTTTAATCCACCAATTTTAACTTATATAGTTCAATTAGTGTTTAGTTAATTAATTTAATCATGCTTAGTTTACTTTAATCATTCATTAATTAAGCCTAATGGCATCTTACATCATCATCCACTATCCACCATTTTTAACCATTTTAGTCCTTTGAATAATTGCTACCTAACTCCCCAAGTCTTTTTCTAATTAAAATTCTATAGTGATTGAATTTTTACAATTTAGTCCATGTACCTTAATTAACTAGTTAATTAAGGAAATTACTCAGCCATTCTTTAATATATTTTTATATTAACTTTATAAATATTTTTATTTAATATTTACAGACTCGATTTACGAAAATAGGGTTCCAAAATTATATTTTTTGACACCACTGAATTTTGGGTCGTTATAGACTAATACCCTAAACCAATATAAAATAGGATTAATTTCGTCTCAATATTTTTTTAACTTTCCAATCTACATGTGAAACTAACTTTCCCACATTTTATCATGGGAATCATATTGTCATGTTCATGAGAAAGTAAATAAAAATTGACATATTGAACGTTGGAATCACATTAAATTTCCACGAAAATGTCTGCTTTCTATCATACTAAACATTACCTAAAATCTAAACTCTAGCATTTTAAAAGTATAAGAAAAATAAAGAGTTGCATATGCCTCAAATCCAACGAATTTATCTATAAGCTTGCTTTTCAAACCTTAAAATCACAACAAAAACTAGACTAACCTTTTTTGTGAGTATCATCACATTAGAGATGCATGCTATTGAAGGTTGTAAACCAATTATTACATGAAAAATAAATAAATGGGTAAAGTATATCAACAATCACTCAACTTTCAATTCAGTCACTCAACTTTCAAAAAACAACAAATCAGTTCTACTAACCATTTTCGATTACAGACGTAACGGAAAAGTGACTGGCATTTAACCGACTCCTTATTGTCATTTAACCAGCCAGTTGGAGGGTTTGCTGCCTAGCTGGGCAATAGAAGAAGAAGAAGAAGAAGAAGAGAATAAAAAAAGAACAAGAAAAACAATTTTTTTACCCAAAAAATTCATTAACGAGAAATTTAAAGAACTTCCATTAACCCATAAATCAAAACCCACAAAATCATCATTAACCCAGAAATTTAATTCATATTCTCTTTCATCTGTGTTATACAAGAAGAAAAAATCATGAAATCATTAACCAAAAAATTAAAATTCTTCATTTATTGTCTCTGATTTCATCTCTTCTTATTATAGAAAAGAAAAACCCAGAACATGTAAGAGCACAAGTTAACAGAGAATGGTCCTCTCAATCAGTGCCCAAACATCATCTTCTTCACCGGTTAACCTGAAAGAAAAGAAAAGAAAAACCCAAATTTCCCCTAGAAAAACTCATCTCATAAAAAAGCTTAGAACTTTTGGATCCAAGTTCTTTAGGTTGAAATGGGATTAGTTCAAATCCACTAAAGTTCTATGTGGGAATTGATGAATAGAAGGCCAGAACTTGAGATGGTTATAGAATAGACTTAGAAATTGGAGCCATTTTCTTTTTTGAATGAAGAACGTAAGATTAAAAAAAACTAGAAATCCCCTTAAAAAAATTTAAAATTTCATCTCCTACACCAATTAACATAAAAAATAAAGAAAAAAAAAGTCAAATCTTTACTCAAAAAAATCCATCGTTCGAATATATCATGTCTGCCAAATCTTCCATAACGATATTGAGTCGACTTTTCCCTTCTCCTTCAAGCTCTTTCTAGAATGGATTTTCTTCAAATGAAGAAAGTATGCCATTTGAAAACTAATTTATAATCAAATTGAAATCTAAATCCAAAAACTCCAACCCTAGAAAATATATAATCAAAATTGGTGTGTGAAGCATATTCGATTGGAAGCTCTTCTTCACTAGGTTAAGCGACAAGAAGTTAAGAGGGGGCGAATAAACGACAAGGAAGGAAATGTTTGGATCTCTGATGATTTTTCTTGTTTCAACATCTGCATTTCTTCTCTTCTTATTCTTTTACTATTTTGTTTGGTTCTTAAATTGGGTTTCCATCATGGCAAGTTAACTGGCCACATCATCTGTTTCGTTAGGCCTGTAATCGAAAATATTAGTGGGTAATTGATTTGTCATTTTTCAATAACGTTAGTGACTGATTTTGTTATTTTTTTTTAAATTTAAATGACTGAATTAAAAATTGAGTGACCGTTTTGTCATTAAAATTAAAATTGGGTGAGAGTTAGTGTACTTTACCCTAAATAAATTCCTAAAAACACTCCCCTCTTGTTTTTCGTAACCAAAAAAAAAAAAAAATGTTCACAAAAATCCCACATGGAATTAGGAGCCAATTTCATGTTGAACCGCCATCATGAGCAAGCTATCTTGATCGAGAGCCACGATGACGGGCAAACTGCCCATCCCACGAGCCATGGCCATCATGATCTCCTTCACCAGCGCCGCGAACTCATAGAGATCCAGCTTCCCATTGCGATCCTCATCGAACTTATCGAATATCATGCTGTGAAAATTGTCAATATCTTCTTTGGATACCGTGGATTCATGTTCCACCGTGAAAAGCAAATCCAGCCCTTGTCTAAGTTTCCTCCGACAAATCACTCCGTTCCCGTTGGAATCCACCATTTTGAAGTACTTTTCCACGCATTTCTTGAATGCTTCTTTTGCTTCCACGAATCTCGTCACTGTTTTGCTATCAAGAACTGCTACACTCATCTTTTTAAAATAAATTAAATCTTTAAATATAAAAATGGTGGATGATGATGACTAATATTTCTCTCTTTTTTGTTTTCGTAGATTTAATTTAGTTATATATAGCTAGTTTTCTTCGCTAAATCTGGAAAAGCTTTCAATGGTTGGTTGGCATATGGCATTCCGTTCTTGACCAAGTTTCTTTTGTGAAAATGTGGGCAATTATTTTTGTCAACATTGTTTTCAATTTCAGTTTTTTTTCATCGATTCTATTTACAATCCAATCACAATTTCGTTAATAGTATTAATAAAATTTTTAAGGCATAATCTAACCCCCCTTATTCGAGCTTGTATCTAAATTCCACTAAGTAATATTACATTTTAGGAAAAATAAGAACTGAAGTTCTATCTTTTATAGAGGTGAGCAAAACTCATTCAGTTCGAAAAAATAGAAAAAATTGATTTTCAAGTTAATCCGATAGAATTATTTAAGCCAATTTGAATAAGTAATTTGAACTTTGAGCTCGGGTTGAGTTGAATTTTACAATTCAAATAACTCGAATAATTCGAATAAGTTAAATAACAGACTGGTGTAAATACCCTTTTGGTCCCTGTCAATTTTTAAAATGAGCAAATTTGTCTCTTTCAACAAAAATTACAAAATAATTTTCAAAAATTCAAAATAATTTTTAAAATTCAAAATATTTATAAAAATTCCAAAATTTATATTTTTATAAAAAAATTTTAAAATTTTAAAATTTTCTAAAATAATTATTTTAGGGACCTAAATAAGCTAATTAATGATTCAAGTTTATCATACTAGAGTATCTTATTTATTATTATTATTTTGCTTTGAAAAAGTTTTCAAATATATATAGTTAGTTATACTGTAACAATATTTTAATTTAATATGTTTAATTTTTTAAATTAACTCAAACAATTTCACTCAATTCAACTTGAATCGATTCAAAAAAATTTCAAATCGAGTAAGGATGATAAAATAGGACTTGTCAACTTGATTAACTCGAAATTTTTTCACTTGATTCATTCGAATGCTCACCCCTAATCTTTTAGACATTTTTCAAATCATTTAAGGTTTTATGGATCATTTTTAGGCTTTCTCTAAAGTTTGATTGCATTCAGGGTTCGTACGGAACTCCTTCAGATAAAAAAGAAGAAGGCAAAGGCAAACAAAACCCTAAGTCTTCTATTGCTAAACAAGTCAAAACTTCTTTATTTTTGTGCTAAGATAAATACTACATAATCCCAAATATGTACCAATCAATTTAAATCTACATAATTCTTCATTAGTTCATCATATAACAATTATTCACTTAATGTCTCAACAATTTCATTTTAACTTCTCTTATGTATTAGCAATTTTATCACTTATAACAACTTTTTAACATTTTCACTAATTACACATATACTCTTAATAAGGTTGTCTACTTGACTAGCAATCACTAAATTATTTTTATCTTGGTCTAGAGAAATCGAAATTAAGATCTGCTTATTGCTTTTGGAACTAGAATCAATGAACTATTAACCATAAAAAATTCAGAATTTAGTTCAAAGTAGATTAATACAAATTTTTCTTCAAATCTTCCCCTATTTTGCTGCTAGGCAGCTCTGGCCCTTCTCCACTATATATTATTTATCTTTCTATTTAGAATTCATATAACATTCCGTTTATTTCTCATGAAATTAGACTCAATAATATTTTTAGACATACAAAGTTCATCTCCTAACTATTTTTGAACAATTTTTAATGATTTTTCAAAGTCAGAACAGGGGATCCTAAAATTTATTTGACCTTGTCTCACTAAAGTGCATATATCTCATTTAATACAATCCCAATGCTTACACTGTTTCTTCTGCAAAAAACTAAATTCAGTAAACTTTAATTTCATAATTGGTTCATCATTTAACTCCTCTTCTTAAATTTTTTTGTGAATTTTCAAAAAGTTGAACTATTGTTGCTAGCCAAAACTGTTTTAATGATAATTTTACTTATTATCTTTCATATCACTCATGTCAACATTTAACACTTATTTTACTAATTAACTATCAAATTTTTAAATAAAATAATTTGATTATTATTCAATTTAATCGTTAAAGCTCGCATATCATTAACATATAGTTTTATCATAACTTCTCATAACACAAATTATATCACTATCTATGAATCACAACTTATAAAATACTTTCCATCACTACCTTATTACATACTTGAACTTAATACCTTGAAATACCAATAAAATTAAAATGAACATTTATCTCTTTTTTACTAGAACTTCTTTTTCATTGCTTCCCTTCTTATTTCTTTCTCACTTCCATTCTTTTCTTTTCAATCTTCATCACTTCTAATTTCTCACTTCTTGCTTCTAAGATGATAGACAAGCCATCTAGGATATCTACTTCACTTTTTCTCTTAGATGCCTTTGGAAATTTTCAAGAATTTAAAGTGAAATAGTAAAATTTTATAACAAAGGACCAAATTGTAAGAAAATGAGAACTTCTCCCCTTTTATAATGGCGGCGGCATTGGAGCATGGAGAGAGTATGAAAATATTTCTTCAAGCTTCCAAACATATATCTTCTTTTATTTAATTAATTAAAATGTTAAAATACATTATAATAAAATAATAAGAAATAATAAAACATTTCACCAATTATATTTCAACATCTAATATTCATCAATTATTATCATGATAATTCATGATAATTATCTTGATTGAAAAATGACCATTTTGCCCTTGTAATATATTAATATTCACTTTTATGTCATTACTCACTTTTGGTAAAATTGCAATTTAGTTCCTCTTATTTTTCACTTATTTAATTTGGTCCCCAATTATCAATTTATTTTACCCTTTAGTCCTTTCCTATTCTGGCATATTTACATGTTTAATCATTTAACTTTTTTATATTTATATTTTGACCCCCTAAATTTTGAATATTAACACTAATGACACAACACTTATATTTTTTTACAATTTACTCTCTACCTTAAATTAATATGTCATGTCTTATTTCTTGATTCAACTTCCTTTGGTATCCATGTCTTTTACTTACACCTTATCTCACTAAGAAGGTTTTCGGGATGTTACACATAATGGCTTATTTGTCCTCCAACTTTACAAAAGAAAAAGTCATTTTAGCCCTCCATTTAATCTTTTGCCTCTTTTAGCCTTTGAACTTGTATTGTTTGTCAAATCACCCTAAAATGGATGAAAAAATTAACATCTTTTTTTAAAATTTTAAAAGTATTAAAAAAAATTTTCTTTATATTTATACTTTTAAATAATTTTTAAAATTTTAATATATTTTTTAAAATTTTTATATTTAAAAAATTAATTAATTGCTAACGTGGTTTCCACATGCATGCCACGTCAGCAAATGTTAACTTTTACATCTATTTTGAGCTGATTTGACAAACAACACAAATTTAAGTGCTAAAAGAGGCAAAAAATTAAATGAAAGACTAAAATGATTTTTATTTTATAAAGTTAGAGTGTCAAATAAATTATTATATATTTTAATATCATTAATCATTAATGGAATCGAAATTTATTAAGGATAAATTACTTGAATTTTTTTGTTATGACAAATAAATTATACAAAATATCTTGGGTGAATTATAGTGGTGGTTACATTGTGTATGGTGTAGAGAGCCAATGGGGGAGGTTCAATGTAAGGTGATCGTATAAGAAATAGCTGAGATTTTTTCTTCTCTTTACTTTCATGTTGGAGAGAGAATCATAAAGGGAAGTTGGTTTATTGTGAGCCATAATCATCAAGCACTCTATTCCATTAGTGGCATATGGTAGAATGTTATGGTTTCAACTAGGAACAATGTTGAAGTAGATGTAAGGTGACTAAATGGATCAACATCAGGTCAGGGGAGGTGATGAATTGATGGGTAGGGGTGTACATTTTTTAGATTTTAATCGAATTAGTTCAATTAACTAGTTAGTCACTGAATTTAATTCAGTTAGGATCGGTTAAATTTTTTTGAAAATTTTAATTATCAATTAATTTAATTCGAAATCGGATAATTAATCGAATTAATCAAAATTGTTAATAATATATTATAAGTTCAATATATTAGAGATGGTATAATACATTATATAACCCTAATATATAAAAATTAATAGATTTATAAAATTTTTATAATAGGCTCAAAAATAACTAAAATTAAAAAAAATTTAAACAATGAAAAATAAAAAATTAATGTTTTTTAATGTAATGTTTGTTATTATGTTTTTAATTTAGTGTTGTTTTTGTGTTATTTGTTTTTTTTATTTCTTTTAAACTTTTTTGAATTAGAAAAAAAAAATTGTGATGGTTTTTTTTTAATGTTGTAAACTTGTTTTAAAAAGAGCATATATAAATTTCGGTTAACCACACGAGTTAATCGGAATTAATGCAGTCAGTTAATAGGTTTCGAAAAAAATTCAGTTTAGTTAAACGGTTAAGAGTTTCAAATTTTTAACTAATAGTAGTTTGATTCGGATATTAACCGAGCCGACAATTTAAACACTCCTATTAATAGGTGTTAGCAGTAATATTTTTATAACTAGATTGATAGTCAAACTAATCAAATAAATTTTTTGCTAATCTAATTGATTCAACCGATTGAATTGTCGGTTGAACTGTAAAAAATTATAATAAAAAAATAATTTCCAGAGAAAAAGGGAAATCTAAAAAAATTATAAACACAAATAAATAATAACATAAACATGAATTAAACATTTTAAATTCAATTAAAACCCCGACGTTATTATTCCTAAGTACTAATTTGACGTATTGAAATTGATTAAAATAAAAATTGTCCTACATTTTTTTGGTAAAATTCTGTTACTAGCCTTGTACTTTGTAAAAGTTTTAGATCTAATCCTTATATTTTTATTTGATCATTTTTAGTCTTTGCACTTTTGAAAATTTTAAAATTTCAGTCCTCACTAAACAATAATTGTTAAATTCATTAAGCAAACCTTTGCTATTTCCAAAATATGATTCACCAAACATGTTATCATATGTATAATGTCATGTCGGTTTATTATTTCCACATATTACTCATTAAAAATCCAACTAATTGATTACCGACTTCCATATGCGTTAAGACTAAATTTCAAAAACCAAAAAGTATAGAGACTCAGAATGATCCAATTGGAGAAAAGGACTAAATCTACAATTGTATACATACTAGTAATTGAATTTAACCAAATAGATTTAACTGATATTATTTTGGCTAGAACTAAAATTTTAAAATTTGAAAAATATGGGACTAAAAATTTACCAATTCAAAAATTATAAAGACTAAAATTGATCAAATAAAAATATAAAAATTAAATCCACAACTCTTTTTTTTTTTAAGTATCATCAAAATGCGGGTTTTTTTTTCTTTCATTTTTTTTCTTATTTTCTTCTATAGATTATATTTTAAAATTTGAGTATTTTTAGTTTTTATTTATTTATTTCTCCATTGCTTGATTGATGTTAGATTTGTGGATTAAGAGTTTGGTTCTTGAAAAATTCATTCACATGACTTGTGTGATAAGAAAAGTCTACCTCATAATTTATCCAGCAAAACGCTCAAACATGAAATAATTTTCATTTATAATTTTTTAAAAAAAAATCAACAATTTCTCAATAATTAATTTTTAATATATACTGTCGAAACCATTTTTTTATTTGAAAAACGGGGATGTCGACTTTGGTTTTGAAAACGAAAACGAACATGCGAGTCGCCACCGATCCTTATTAGGTGTGATCGGATCACCTTTGTTTTGATAAAATGTTTTAGTTTACTAAAACGACATTTTTTGTCTACGAAACTTGAGACAACGGGTTCGGGAGTCAGTTACGTGCGAAGAAGGGTTAGCACCCTCGTCACGCCCAAAATTGGTACCTAATCGATTAATTAACGTCTTAATGTCGAAAGTTGAAAAGATTCTAAAATAAATTTTAAAATACGATCTTTTTCAATGAATGTTTGGATAACTCGAAGTGGATATTAAGATTCTCTTGTTCCGAAAAAATAAAATATCACATCCAGCACGTAGGACACGACATTTCAAACCTTCGATACCAAAATCATCTCATGATTTCCAAAACTCATGCATTGAAAATTTTTTAAAAAGGATATTCGGTTGTTCGGTCAAACGATAAATCGAAACCTAGCACGTAGGGCAGGATTTCTCGAAATTTCCAAACATGAAATATTACCTTGTTTCAAATTTTTACGATCCCTTTTTATGAATATTAATTTTATAAAAATGTTTTGATAAATCGAAGCGGATGCTAAAGACCTTCTTATCCCGAAGTAATAAAATGTCACATCCAGTACGTTAGGACACGACCTTTTAGACCCTCGAGAATAAGCTTGTCTTTTGATTTTCAAAACTCATGCACTTTAATTTTAAAAGGATATTCGATTATTTGGGTTAAACGAGAAAAATCGAAACCCAGTAAGTTAGGGCACGATTTCTCGAATTTCTAAAAACAGAATATTGCCTTATTTTAAAAAACTTTCTTTTTTAGAATAATGTCAAGTGTTTTACTTAAATGAAATGTATTTTTATTTTAAAGTGATGACATGCGAATAAAATTGCCGTGCAAGTGAGAACGAATATACAATCAAGAATGGTTTACGAGAGTTGCATAGCGTGCACTAATTCAATAATATAAAGATGAGTGAGGTAATAAAATAAATGATGACGATGATAAGATAGTGCACAAAAGGAAAATGCCAATTTTTTTTAAATAAATAAGGCAAGGAACTAAATACACGGATAAATACAAGAGAAAATAATTCAAAAAAATCAAAAACAAAGAATCAGGTTAAAATAAAAATAAAATTACGGACATAATTTGAAATAAAATACATAAATACATAATAATAGTAATAATAGTGAAATCTAAAGGCATATATAAAAAATAAATAAATGAACTTTAAATATAAAAAGTTAAAGGAAATGAGTAAATGAATAAGATAATAAATAAAACAATTTGGTTTGAAATTATAAAAAGAATATAAGTAAATGAAACAAATAAAATCAAAAATAACGAATAATATTAAAAAAGAAAATATGATAAAAATTATTAATAATATAATAATAATGGCATCGATATTAATATTAATGATGAGTAATCTAAACTTGGAAGTATACAAAAGGATATACATAAATAAATGAATAAATAATAAAATAACAATAATACGGGTAAAAGTAAAAATAAAATAAACCGATTATAAAGTAAAAAATAAAATAAAAGAATTAATAGGAAAGTGAACAAATAATAAAGAAATAAGAACAATAAAAACTAATAAAGTTTACATAAAATTAAACAAACGATTTAAATTAAACCAACAACAAATAATTAAAGTAGTATTAAAAGATTTAAAATTAATAATAACAACAACAACAACAACAACAACAACAACAACAACAATAATAATAATAATAATAATAATAATAATAATAATAACAATAATAGTGATGATAATAATAATAATAATAAGAGGATTGATTTGAAAGCCAAACAGGATTTTGGGGTAAAAAAAGAAATAAAATAACGCCAAAGGACTGAATTGTAATGCACTGAAACTAGTAAGGACTAAATGGGATAATATCCCTAGTCCTTATGCGTTGAGTTTCGGCTCACAAGGCCCTGAGTTAAATTAAAAATGAAATAAAATTAAAGGGGTGAATTTAAAGAAAATGAAAAAAAGAATAGAAAATGGGACTAGATTGAAACAACCTAGAAAAGCGAAAGAGCCAGGGGCGTAAATAGCCCAATTTCTGAAAACACGCGGATCCTTTAACTGGGTCATGTCGATACGCGGGTAAAGAGGACTGAAACGACATCATTTAGACGTCAAAAATCTGGCCCCTAAGCGGTGTCGTTTTAGGGTTATATAAAAGCCCAAATTTTTTCTAAACTCTCATTTCAGTCCTCACTGCTAAAAAAAAAAACCATAAGCTCTCAACTCTCTCAACCTCTCGCCTCTCTCAGTCCGCAATCGGGACGATCATCGCCACCGTGTCGGCTAGCCGATCGTCGCCGTGTCGTCAAGCAATTTATTCACGGTGGCCGGAGAGTCAAAAACCTCATTTTTAACCCTTTTTTTATTATGTAAGACTTAGATCTAGGGTTTATTTTTTAAAAAAAAAAACTTACAAAAAGAAAAAGGAAAAGAAGCAAATCGCGAGGAGAGGCAAATCACGAAGGAACGCCTTTGTCTTAGCAGCGTTTCAAACCTCCGTCGAAACCCAAACGGGTTTTGTGACGTTTAGGCTACTGAAAGCTTTTTCAACGGCGACGAAAGACGAATCAGTGGTATTTTTTATTATTTATCTATTTATTTATTTTAAATAGAATTAAAATAAATAAAAAGAAGCACCTTTGATTTTTTGAATCTGTTTCAAACTTCTCTTTTTTTATTTTTCCCCCTTCTTTACAAACTTTTGTTGCGGCCTTATATAGCCGATTTACAAGTTGCTATCACTACTCTATTTTTGTTGTTTCTCTACTGTTGTTGCTTTTCTACTTTCGGTTCTTTGCTGCCTTTTTTCTTGCTTGTTTGCAGGTGTGGTAGAGGAGTTGGTGAGCTTTGAGCGGTGTGCACGCTGGAGCTGGAGTACGGTGCACATGGAGGAGCGGCGCATAAGGACCTAGGGTTTTTTGATTTACTGAAAACTTAGTTTAGGCGTTGGGCCTATTGGGCCATCAGGAATTAGGTTAGGGTTTGATATTGGTTTGAGGTTTGTTGTGTTTAGTTTGGTTTGGGCTGATGTAATGGTTTTTTTAGTTGGGAATTAGGTTTAAAAATTGGGCCAATTATCCATTTTGTAATTTGGACACTGGGTTTTATTAATTGGTTATTTATTATTTTTATTTGGGCCAGGCCAAAATTGGCCGATTACAGCTGCCCTTCTTTGCTCATTGTCGTGTAATGAGAATAGAGCAAAGATTATAAAAGGGCCAATTTTGCCTGGACCTGCTGAGTCTCTACTTCTCTTGGCGCTTTTCTTCTTCAAGTAGTCTTATTCTAATCCACTGCAACTTTAGAGAGATGAGATTTATGTCTTCAGTCTGCTCCGCTGTAACTTTAGAGAGATAAGGCTGGTGGCTTCAATCTACTTCACTGCAACTTCAGGATGATAAGACTTGTAACTTCAACCTGCTCCACTGCAATTTCAGGGAGATAAGGTTTGTGATCTGTAGCTTCAATCTGCCCCACTGCTACTTCAGGGAGATAAGACTTGTAACTTCAACCTGCTCCACTGCAACTTTAGAGAGATAAGGTTTGTGATTTGTAGTTTCAATCTGCCCCACTGCAACTTCAAGGAGATAAGATTCGTTATCTTCAGTCTGCTCCACTGCAACTTCAGGGAGATAAGACTTGTAACTTCAACCTACTCCACTATAACTTTAGGGAGATAAGGTTTGTGATTTGTAGCTTCAATCTGCCCCACTGCAACTTCAGGGAGATAAGATTCGTTATCTTCAGTCTGCTCCACTATAACTTCAGGGAGATAAGACTTGTAACTTTAACCTGCTCCACTGCAACTTCAGGGAGATAAGGTTTGTGATTTGTAGCTTCAATCTTCCTCACTGCAACTTCAGAGAGATAAGATTTGCTATCTTCAATCTGCTCCACTGCAACTTCAGGGAGATAAGATTTGCTATCTTCAGTCCGCTCCACTGCAACTTCAGGAGATAAGACTTTTAATTTCAACCTGCTCCACTGCAACTTTAGGGAGATAAGGCTTGTTTTGATCTGCTCCACTGCAACTTCAGGGAGATAAGGCTTGTTTTGATCTGCTCTACTGCAACTTTAGAGAAATAAGATCTGTAATTTATAGCTTCGATCTGTTCCACTGCAACTTTAGGGAAATAAGATTTGCTATCTTCAATCTACTCCACTGCAACTTCAGGGAGATAAGATTCACCATGGTAGGTTTGATCTGACCTACTGCAACTTCAGAGGTATAGGATTTATAACTTTAATCTACTCTACTGCAACTTCAGAGAGATAAGATTTGCTATCTTCAGTCTGCTCCACTGCAACTTCAGGGAGATAAGACTTGTAACTTCAACTTGCCCCACTGCAACTTCAGGGGGATAAGCTTTGTTATAATGACTTCAATCCATCCTACTACAACTTCAGGGGTATGAGATTTGTGGATTCACCGATTTTATTACACCATCCTCTGAGAAACATGACCTGTTGAATCGATTTCATGGGCATATGTTTATGCAAAATGATTAGGATGTCGTGATCAGAATGAATCAAATGCTCCTAACTAGACGTGTATGAATGATATTTGCATGGATACAGAATGTCATGAGAACGATCCCTTTTTAATACTTAGGTTGTCATTGCTTATTGTTCATCAGGGTTTTATTACTGACTTTTACGCTGCCATCTTTTTCGGCTGGTATTCTTGACAGAAAACCCAAAGAAACAATCATATTCTGTTCGGCAAGCTTGCCTCTCTATAATTTTAAAGTCCCTTCCACTGTACCTTCTGGAACATAAAGTTTGTACCTCCTACTACGACTTCAAGGGAATAACATTTGGTTTCTTCCATCCATCTTGCTGTAATTCTGAGGTATAGGATTTGTATCATCTTTAACCGATTCAATCTGTTACACCATTCTCTAGGTGTAATGACCAGCTGTAAAAGCCTGATATTTGCATAAATGCAAAGTATTATTTTTTTCCCGAGAATGATCCCCTTTTACACTTAGATTGACATTGCTCGTTATTTGTCAAGATTGTATCACCGACGAAATGTTTTGTCTTTTTGTTCAACCAATAAAAGGTCCAAAGAGATAATCATCTTTCTCCTTAGGCTTGGTGAGTTCTAAACAATAGTCCTATTTCAGGTTCTTGTATTATTTAAAAACTTCTGAAGTAATATGCAGAACTTCTTTTATGAAAGTATTATTGGTCCATTAATCGTTATTTCAATGCGAAATGCTTGAAAAAAAAAAGTTAACAATGGGCAAGAAGGAAATTAATTGAGAGCAAAACTCGAAATGAATAAGGTAATCAAGATAGCAAATTTTGCTAAGATACAAAATGAATAACATGAAAATAGGTGCCCTAGATATCGCAGCATGAGTTTCTCTATACAAAACTTCTTGAAGACCCTTTTGAACTTGACATATGTTTCAAAGATCCAGAATGCTTTGTTGATGCACCAAGATATAGCATCCCTCCTCATTGTTAATTTAGGCATAGCAAGACTACCGCATGCCCCACCTTCGATCAAAATTTGAATTGCCCATTCGTGGGTTTTCAACTCAAAACCCCTTTGGTCACAAGGCGCACTTTTACGGGTTTTCGCCTTGGCCTCTCCCTTTTCTTTTTTTTTTTGAAATGAAGTATTTCTTGATTTGAACTCATAAGATTAGGCAAATCCTTATTATCTCTCCTGATCAATAATTGATGCTTTCCCAGATAAGACCTTCTTTACAAGGTCCTTATCATAGATTTCTCGAAGGCGAATTTTTTTGGTAATCTCGCGTCTTTTTTTTTTTGGTATTTGACCATGACAGATAGCTTTTAACCTCTTCTCTTCAATCAGATTCAATTGATCATATCGAGATCTGATCCATTCTGCTTCGTCCATCTTCGGCTCAGTAAACATTGGAGAGAAGGAATTTTGACTTTAATAGGCAAGACCACTTTCATTCCAATGAGAAAGCGTTGCCCTCCTAGATATTTTGATCGATGTTCAACTTTTCATGCCTATCTTGGTAGTCTCAGTCATTTTTCACGATATTCTTAATGTCCTTATTGGTCGCCTCGACCGCACTGTTCACTTTTGGGCGACACAATCGTGTTTAGTTTGGCTGTAAATTTCTGATATCGTATTATGGTTTAAGTTCAGCGCATTGTCAGATACAATCTTTTCTGGCATTCCAGATCGACATATGATCTTTTTTTTTTACGAATACCGACTTTATGATATTAGCTTATGAAGCAGCTTTCACCCACTTAGTGAAGTAATTGACAATTACACAGATGAATTAATGCCCGTTAGAAACTTTTGGTGAGATCAGCTTAATGACCCATGCCCCATATAGAGAAAAGCTATGAATTTCACCAATTCTTAGTAAGGTGAGATCTGTTACTCATTTTGTTCTGCCATCCTTAACAAACTAAGAGATAAACTATAGCCCCGGTCATCTTCAAAGTCTTGAGGTTTCTCTAGACACGTATTTTGCTCAAAAGGAAACTCTAGGTCAATAGCAGTATCGCTCATGTCGTTGATATCTGGAGACCTGTTGTAGACAAATTCCAAAGAATAAATGATTCTAAGCATGATTATTTGTATGGTATGATCATGAATGAAAAATAAATAAATATTTGAAAGAAAATTCAAGGAACACAAGAATCTAAGAATAATTATTTGTACAGTATAAAGTAAAATGAAAGAATATTTGCTCAAAAAGATGCATTTTATTGAAATAAAGACTTAGGACACAAGCCTATTTCACAAAAGGATTTTTATTGCTTCTAAGCTTAAGGCAACAAGCGTGTTTTGAATATTACTCTAGATTAGCTCTAAAAATAAAGGGATCTCTTCCACAGTCCTATTGTTCAAAACACTCCCAAGTATGCAAGGGTTTGGAAACTTTTACTCTCTGGTTCCCTCTTCGGATATGTCATTCAGATTCCCTAATATTTCTTCCAGGCTTTTGACTTGTTCAAAGCATCGTAACTCTTTTGCCCTCACTTTCAAATATCGCATTTACTATATTGTTAGAACGATTAGGTTTTGAGGAATCGTCGAACTTCACAATTTTCATTTCAATGAACCTTTCGACCAACTTTTTAAATGTAGTGCGATTTTCGATTGAGTGTCTCATTATTCACGCGTGGTACTTGCATTGAGATTCTTATTATACCATTTTAGGAACGGGGGTTACACGGGTTTCGAGTAAAATAGAGACACCACATGCACATCAAAAAGATTCTGATACAACTCCTTATATGACATCGGGATGGGTGTAAACTAGAGCCTTTTTGTATTTGGCATTGAGTTGGATTCCTACCTTGAAGAGCCTTGATAGCTAGTGGTTACAGTCCTTGGCTAGCTTACGTTGACCAATTTGGGATACCCTTTGCTCATATCATTCACTTTATTTTCATTTCTCTTTGGGGTTGACCTCTGGGCGTTTTCTCCTGCGTCTATCTTCTCACTCCTGATTGCGTTTTCAATCATCTCGCAGGATATTACTATATTTGAGAAGCTCATGGTAGCGTTTCTCAACATATGGGTAATGAATGGGGCTTTTAGAGTATTGACGAAAAGCATTGTAGTTTCTTTTTCCAAAAGAGGTGGTTGGACTTGTGCCACTACCTCTCTCCATCTTTGGGCATATTGCCTGAAGCTCTTACTTTGATTCTTTTTCATATTCTGTAGTGTAATTCTGTCGGGCGCCATGTCTGTCACGTGGCCATATTGCTTCATGAAAGCTTGTGTCAAGTCCTTCCATGAATGAATTTTGGCACGGCTCAGTTGGTTGTACCATTTGGCAGCTAACCCAATCAGACTATCTTGGAAGCAATGAATTAACAATTGATTATTATCAACGTATCCTGTCATTCTTCGGCAGAACATCGTGATGTGAGCTTCAGGACAACTAGTCCCATTATACTTTTCAAATTTTGGAGTCTTAAATTTCGGCAGGAGTACTAAATCTGGAACCAAACTAAGATCTTTGGTGTCAACCGTACAATGGTAATCAGCATTCTCTATTACTCTAAGTTTTTCCTCCAACCACTTGTATCGATCTTCGAGTTGTTTTGGCAGTTCAACCCCTATTTTTTCTATTCCTGCTATTTCGTCTAGATCAGTAACTACATAATTGGTTGAACTGTTCCTCGGATTGGAACCTGAGCTCGTCGGGTAGTTCATGGGTGTCGAGGTATCGGCCTAATGTTGTTGGGATCTAATAGCAATAGGTACATCTTGCAGACATGTCTGATCGTTTGTCGGGTTGAAATCCGGAGGGTATAGAGGCTCTTCATTGTCCCCCCAGCATTGATCATGGAGTTTTTTCCTTTTTCTAGCCTCTTAGTCAGTAATTGGAACAACTGATTCATCATATTCCTTTAGGACTGTAGCAGTTGGTCCCTCATATCTTGTTGGATCTTTGCCAGTTGCTCTTGTATTTGCATTTGTAACTGGTCTTGCATCTCTCTTTGAAGTTGTTCAAGTCTTTCCAATCTTTGGTCCATATCCTTTGTCGGTTCTGAAATAATTTTACCTAATTAAGGTCCTTTAATGAAAGTCTAATACAAATGATCCAATGCAATGCAAATGTATGGAATAAATGCAAAAGAAAGAGAGGCGTTGATTGTTAATTCAATTTCATTAGAACAACTTTTCTAAAAAATGAATTCCTTTACATAAAACAGATTACATATACGGCCTTGCCCTCATATTCCAGTCGAAGACACCTATCTTTCTCTTCATATCCGAATTTCATGGTCGAGCCTTGCAAATTTTCTAAAAGATGTCCCTATTAACTCCTTTTTGCTTAATCTAGGCCGTGACTCATTGCTCACTTATCCCCGCGATACTCGTCAGCTTCTTTAAGAAATTCAAGACGTGACGCCTCTCGAATAATCTTTGTCGGCTTGAATCTTCGGGTAATGAAACAAAGTTTTATTTTATTCCACAAACTATCAGTCTTCTTTCGTTGTGTATACTTGGAACATATTCAGACAATCGTATTATAATCCACTTTATCGAGAAACCTACTTTCCCATGACAAGCTCTTCTATTTAGCAATCGAATATGAATCAACACTTCCTTTCTATGATGATGTAATGCAATGCAATCATAGACAAAACAAAACAAAATGCGTCAGTATAGAAGAAATAAACAACAAAATAGAACACCTATCTGGGTGACCATTAGGGTTTGGCGTGGCCCTACCTAGAGTAGGCTCCTAGGTCTCTCTATATGTGGCTTGGTTCTAGAGTAAGGGTACCTGAACCAGCAGATTCCTCGATCCTCACCCATTATAGGCTCATATAGACCGAGTTCAGTTCAGGGGAATACATTTCCCTATGGTTGCACGAAAATAAAAATCTCACAAAGACATAGGTACGGATGTATCCCGAAAGCGATCCACTATCCTACACGGAGGTGAAAACCTCACGAAGATATAGTTTCTCACTCCCATTTAAGAGGTGTGACCACAACGGTTATGCAATGTAATGTGTGAGGATATATGCATAAGAAAACTCGAAGCAGTAAAGAAAATAGGAATAAAATGATAAAAATCGTAACAAGAACGGATGAAATGCAATGAAGGGATCGTAAGTTTAAAACGAATTTTTAATTTTCGACAAAGGACAAAAATTAATCAATTTATGGCTCGACTCTCAGGATCCCCAGCGGAGTCGCCAAGCTGTCGAAACCATTTTTTTATTTGAAAAACGGGGATGTCGACTTTGGTTTTGAAAACGAAAACGAATATGGGAGTCACCACCGATCCCTATTAGGTGTGATCAAATCACCTTTGTTTTAATAAAATGTTTTAGTTTACTAAAACGACATTTTTGGTCTACGAAACTTGAAAGAACGGGTTCGGGAGTTAGTTACGTGCGAGGAAGGGTTAGCACTCTTGTCACGCCCAAAATTGGTATCTAATCGATTAATTAACGTCTTAATGTCGAAAGTTGAAAAGATTTTAAAATAAATTTTAAAATAAGATCCTTTTTTATGAATGTTTGGATAACTCGAAGTGGATATTGAGATTCTCTTGTTCCGAAGAAATAAAATATCACATCCAGCACGTAGGACACGACATTTTCTCATGATTTCCAAAACTCATGCATTGAAAATTTTTTAAAAAGGATATTCAGTTGTTCGGTCAAATGATAAATCGAAACCTAACACGTAGGGCAGGATTTCTCGAAATTTCCAAACATGAAATATTGCCTTGTTTCAAATTTTTACGATCCCTTTTTATGAATGTTAATTTTATAAAAATGTTTTGATAAATCGAAGCGGATGTTAAAGACTTTCTTATCCCGAAGTAATAAAATGTCACATCCAATACGTTAGGACACGACCTTTTAGACCCTGAGAATAAGCTTGTCTTTTGATTTTCAAAACTCATGCATTTTAATTTTAAAAGGATATTCGATTATTTGGGTTAAACGAGAAAAATCGAAACCCAGTAAGTTAGGTCACGATTTCTCGAATTTCTAAAAACAGAATATTGCCTTATTTTGAAAAGCTTTCATTTTTAGAATAATGTCAAGTGTTTTACTTAAATGAAATGTATTTTTATTTTAAAGTGATGACATGCGAATAAAATTGCTGTGCAAGTGAGAACGAATATATAATCAAGAACGGTTTACGAGAGTTGCATAGCGTGCACTAATTCAATAATATAAAGATGAGTGAGGTAATAAAATAAACGATGGCGATGATAAGATAGCACACAAAAGGAAAATGCCAAATTTTTTTAAATAAATAAGGCAAGGAACTAAATACACAGATAAATACAAGAGAAAATAATTCAAAAAAATATCAAAAACGAATAATCAGGTTAAAATAAAAATAAAATTACAGACATAATTTGAAATAAAATACATAAATACATAATAATAGCAATAATAGTGAAATCTAAAGGCATATATAAAAAATAAATAAATGAATTTTAAATATAAAAAGTTAAAGGAAATGAGTAAATGAATAAGATAATAAATAAAACAATTTGGTTTGAAATTATAAAAAGAATATAAGTAAATGAAACAAATAAAATAAAAAATAACGAATAATATTAAAAAAGAAAATATGATAATGATATTAATAATATAATAATAATGACATCGATATTAATAATAATGATGAGTAATCTAAACTTGGAAGTATACAAAAGGATATACATAAATAAATGAATAAATAATAAAATAACAATAATACGGGTAAAAGTAAAAATAAAATAAACCAATTATAAAGTAAAAAATAAAATAAAAATAAAAGAATTAATAGGCAAGTGAACAAATAATAAAGAAATAAGAACAATAAAAACTAATAAAGTTTAAATAAAAATAAACAAACGATTTAAATTAAACCAACAACAAATAATTAAAGTAGTATTAAAAGATTTAAAATTAATAATAACAATAATAATAATAATAATAATAGTGATGATAATAATAATAAGAGGATTGATTTGAAAGCCAAACAGGGTTTTGGGGTAAAAAAAGAAATAAAATAACGCCAAAGGACTGAATTGTAATGCGCTGAAAGAAATAAAATAACGCCAAAGGACCAAATTGTAATGCGCTGAAACTAGTAAGGACTAAATGGGATAATATCCCTAGTCCTTATGCGTTGCGTTTCGGCTCACAAGGCCCTGGGTTAAATTAAAAATGAAATAAAATTAAAGGGATGAATTTAAAGAAAATGAAAAAAAAAGAAAATGGGACTAGATTGAAACAACCCAGAAAAGCAAAAGGGCCAGGGGCGTAAATAGCCCAATTTCTGAAAACAAGCGGATCCTTTAACTGGGTCAGTCGATCACTGCGGGTAAGAGAGGGTGAAACGCAGCGTCATTTAGGCGTCAAAAATAACCGCCCTTAAACGGTGCCGTTTTAGGGTTATATAAAATTTCTAAACTCTCATTTCAGTCCTCACTGCTCAAAAAAAACAAAAAAAACATAAGCTCTCAACCCTCTGCCTCTCTCCAAAGTCCAGCCACCGGACCGATCATCGACCACCGTGTCGGCCGTCGGTCGCCGGTGTCAGCGCCACCGTTCACGGCGGCCGGAGAGTCAAAAACCTCATTTTTAACCCATTTTTTTTATTATGTAAGACTTAGATCTAGGGTTTATTTAAAAAAAACTAACAAAAAGGAAAAGGAAAAGAAGCAAATCGCAAGGAGTGGCAAATCGCGAAGGAACGCCTTCGCCTCAGCAGCGTTTCAAACCTCCGTCGAAACCCAAACTGGTTTTGTGACGTTCAGGCTACTGAAAGCTTTTTCAACAACGACGAAAGACGAATCGGTGGTATTTTTTTATTATTTATCTATTTATTTATTTCAAATAGAATAAAAACAAATGAAAAGAAGCACCTTTGATTTTTTGAATCTATTTCAAACTTCTCTTTTTTATTTTTTTCCCCTCCACTTTACAAACTTTTGTTGCGGCCTTATATAGCCGATTTACAAGTTGCTATCACTGCTCTATTTTTGCTGTTTCTCTACTGTTGTTGCTTTTTCTGCTTTCGATTCTTTGCTGCCTTTTTTCTTGCTTGTTTGCAGTTGTGGCAGAAGAGCTGGTGAGCTTTGAGCGGTGTGCGCGCTGGAGCTAGAGTATGGCGCACATAGAGGAGCGGCGCATAGGGACCTAGGGTTTTCTGATATACTGAAAACTTAGTTTAGGCGTTGGGCCTATTGGGCCATTAAGAATTAGGTTAGGGTTTGATATTGGTTTGAGGTTTGTTGGGTTTAGTTTGGTTTGAGCTGATGTAATGGTTTTTTTAGTTGGGAATTGGGTTTAAAAATTGGGCCAATTATCCATTTTGTAATTTGGACACTGAGTTTTATTAATTGGTTATTTATTATTTTTATTTGGGCCAGGCCAAAATTGGCCTATTACATATACAAAAGGAATCTAACGTTTCCACGATGGACACCTGTCCATTTTAATTTTTTTTAAATGAGAATATTATGGGTAAATTTTAATTTCAATCCCTCTACTTTTTAGATTATAAGAATAGTTAAATTATAATTTGATCTCTATACTTCACTCAAATGTGAGAGTTAATCTGTATACTTTGATTTTGACATAATTTGATACCTCAACTTTTATAATGTCATTAGTTAGTCTAAATATTTTATTTTAATTAAAATGATGATGTGAATATTTAAGAATTGTTAGCACCATTAAAGTTTTTTATTAAATTCAACTCAATTACAATGTAACTTTTTTTGTTACATGGTTTTTTTTTTCAAAATGTTACACAAACACAAGAATTCTGATAGTGTTAACAAATGAACCTAAATTTTTAATTTCGAAAAGTAGAGAGAATAAATTACTAAAAATAAAAGTATGAAGATTGAATTCCAAATATACGAAAAATAAAGAGACTTTGAACAAATTATAACATTTAAATTTTTACACTATAATTTAATTAAGAAATAAATAATTAACTCAATTTGAAGCATAAATGAAACCCTACTACTTAGAAATCAAAATAAAGATTATAAAGTAGTCTTTTTTCTTCATTTTATAGTTATTAAAAATGTTTAAAAATATCTTATTAATGTCTATAAGAATGGTGCATGAATATTAACGCCACGAAATTATGCTCCTAATTAAGCAGTTTTTTTTTATATTGTATTTATTTATTTTATGTATTGTTGGGTCATTGTTGATTGATTTTATTTTAGGGTTATAAATTGAGCTGGGCCAAAATTTTATTATTTACCCAAATAATACAACGGTTTTGTCGGGGTTTAACCAATTCAGTTTATTTCGATTCCAAGTTCAATGATGGTTTTCTCAAAAGGTGATTAAATGATCTTTATCTGAACCAATATACTCCATCATTTTTAGTTTAACCAATCAGACTAACAGATTATGTTTGTTTTCAATAACATTGGCTGGCAAGTGCTCTACCTTTGGGGGATATCAAATTTTTCCAAATTCTATCTTTAAGCCTTGAGGGATATAAATTGAACGATATGAAGAGTTCTAATTTACTTAGGTATAACAAATTTCACTTTATTTGTCAATTTTCATTTAGCTGTAATAGTAAAATACCCCTCAACTATACCTCAATTCCTAGATTAAGCCTTAGTGCTTTTTGTCCCTAACAATGTATTCTACCATATCCTTTGCCTCACACTAACTTCATTAAAAATACACATACGATACTTCAAAGAGAAGTTAAAATTTTCAATTTTTGAAAAAGATGCTTTTAAGTCAATTTTTGATTTGGGACAAATATTTTTTCTCTCAAAAATCAGTTTATTTAGGAATATTTTTGTCCCAGCAATGCTTTTTTTTTTCTCAATATTACTTTTGAAAAGCATTCATAAATTATGTCTTAATAAGATTAACCTTAACCAATAACTAAAATAAAATCTAAATATAAAATTTTGATTAACTCGAGTAAATTAGTTAATTCCGTTAATAAAATCAAATTAATTAATAATAATAATAATTTAAAAATTTCTTCAATTAATCAAACCAATTTTTTTTTATGATTAATCGATACCACTATAAATTTTGCACAATTAATTCGATTAAAGAGAATAGTAGTACCTAATTTCTTTTTAGATTTTTTTAAAAGACATATCTGTTAAAAAATTTTATTGGGATTAAGGTGTTGTTATGGGTGATATTCAATCGAATCAAGTGAAAAAAATTTTGAATTGACAAGTCTTGTTTTATCATGCTAACTTGATTTGAAATTTTTTTCGAATCGAGTAAAATTATTCGAGTTAAATTAAAAAATTAAACATGTCAGATTTAAATCTTGTTATAGTATAATTAATTTCATGTTGGAGCACATAAATTTGAAATCATATATATTTGAAAAAAAATTAAAAGAAAATTTAAAAAAAAAAACTTTAGTATGATAAAATTAAATTATTAATTAAGTTCTCAAATTTATTATATTAAAAATTTTAAATTTAACTTTTTTTATATATTCTTTAGAATTTTTTTTAAAATTACTATAATTTTTTAAAAATATAAATTTTGGAGTTTCAAAAAAATTGAATTTTAAAAGTTATTTTGAATTTTTTTTTATAATTTTTGGTGAGAGAGACCAATTTGCTCATTTTTAAATTTGACAGGGAGCAAAAAGGTATTTACATCAATCTATTATTCGAATTGTAAAATTCAACTCGATTAGAACTCAAAACTCAAATTACTTATTCGAATTAACTTGAATAGCTCAATTCGATTAACTAAAAATTCAAAATTTTTATTGATTTTTTCGAATCGCATCAAGTTTTGCTCACCCATAGATGTAGTTTGATAAATTGAAAAATTAAGTGTTAAAAAATTAACTACTGAATTTAATTTATAAATTTGTTTGGTATATTACATAAAATTAAGTATGGAATGTAATTAAATTGTTCGATAAAGAATAAGTTTAAAATGTTTACAGTATAATGTTAAAAAAATAAAAAAAAATTGGAAAAAAATCTATATTAAGTGATAAATAACTCCCTATCTAATTATTATTTTTAACTCTTTTTCATTGAAAAATTCTATCAATTTTTTTAGTTTAGATTATCAAACATGTTTAAAAAATTAAATTACTCTTTTTTTTAATTAAATGGAGGATTTTTTTTTGGGTTCAAATACGGAGGAATTATTTGAGACAGTAAAACGATAGGGACTAATTTAGAAAAGTAAAGAGATTAAGGACTTTTTGACACTTTTTTCTCATTTTTCTTTCCGATTTTGGTTTCCTTTTGTAAAGCCTCAAGGATCAATAAATATTTGGGCTATGTGCAATATTGGGCCTCTCTTTTCTTTTCAAAATTATTATTATTTGTTTTTGCTGAAAATATTTTTCGCCCAACCCTTTGTTGAAACTTATTTTGTAATAAATAATTATTATACAATTTTATTCCTTAAATAAAAAATTGGTGCACCATCATTTATAGTAATTATAATTTCAATAAATAATAATTTTGAGAAATATTGACGGAACATTTACTTGTTAAGGTGTGCAACATGTTGCAAGCCTACCTTCAAAGATCAACAAAATTATTTTCTTAAATTAAGGGACGAATAAATTTGGATTGACTCTCAAATTTTTATTAATGTCATTTACGAAATGGATCAAAATTTTTAACAAAGTCAAATTTTAACTTTCACGGACCACATATTAAAATTCATTACGAAAGTACATAAAACTTTCATGAAAGTCAATTGATTAAATGAGATTCATTTGACCCACTTGAATTGGCCCAATTCATAGAATATATGGAGGAACTCATTTAATTGAAGTCTTGAGTTATCATGGTGAATATTTTTGCAATCCTAATGGATAAGGTTGAAAATTTTTTAAATCACTTAGGACTCTCATATTATAGATAGGCTTTGATTTCCACCGTCGATGTAATTTAAAGTGTACAGTTGGATTTGAGGGAGTTCAACTATAGATAGAGATCTTTCCTCTCATTTGTAATCATTTGGTTGTATTTCTTCAAAGTAATATAGCACTTTTGAGAGCATTTGCTTAAAACACTTGGCATTCTAAGTTTTCTTGTAACTTTCCAATTCTTTCATTATGTTTTTGCTTTTAATTTGCTTTTGCTTTATTCTGGTGCCTTAAAGAATTTTCTTTTTGAATTCTAATTTTCAAGAGTAAGGCTGACTTACTTAGGTAGATTTGAAGTAAATGAATCGCCTAATGCCTTGCAGTTTGCCAAACTAAATTTCTAATCCCATGAGACAAGTATCTATATGGGACAAAAAAAAAAATTTAAGTACCGATATGAGAAAACTAGTATAATGTAAGGGCTAAAACGTGAATAAAGTGCTTAGTTTTTAGGATAAATATAATAAATCATATTGTTGTTGTAATTATAAAATATAGGTTTTGTTAAAAAAATTATAAAATATAGGCATAATAGTTTTTTTTTGGCCTTTCAACTTTATAAAAATAGTCATTTTAATCATCTATTTAATTTTTGAACTTTTTTAACACTTTAACTTACGGTTTTTTTTTTCAAATCACCCTAAAATGGATGTAAAAGTTAACTATTGTTAACTTTGCTTATGTGGCATACAGGTGGATTGATACGTGGATGACATGTCAGCATTTAAATAATTTTAATGATTTTGAATTTTTTGAATTTTTTTTTAGTTTTTAAAAATTATTTAAATGTCAGTGTGTCATCCACGTGGGCAATCCACGTGTATGCTATGTCAGCAAAATTTTTTTAAAAAAAAGTTAAATTTTCTATCTATTTTAAAGCGGTTTGACAAAAAATTAAAAAATTTAAAATTTAAAATTTAAAATTAAAATTAAAATAAATAATTAAAATGATTTTTTTTATTTATAAAATTGAAAGGTTTTAGGTTTAAAATATAAACCACATGAAAGGCAAGGAGATATTTTGTCCTATTTGAGCCGTCCGAACCTTTATCTGATTTAGTTAATTTTATAAAACAAAATAGTGTTATGTTACGTGGGTTAATCAAATATTTCAAAAAAACAGAAGTAGTAATTCATGCATAAATATAATATAATATAAACGTAGAAGATAGGAAACAAAAAAGGTATGAATGTAAGGCAGAATCAAAGGGTGATTCATGCAATTTGAAACATACAAATATTTTAAATTCATGTAAGCTAAGTTGTACAATTCATAACCTTTTATTTTAATTGATTCTGGCTCACATTTCCTATTTCCACCCACTTTATTTGATCTTATAAGTCCTATATGGAGATTCAATTTTCTGTTTTTCAAGTATGAGTTCACCACCTTCACTCTTTTCAAATTTCACGACTCATATTTCGCTAGTTTTTTCAATTTCATTTTTTAAATAATTGTTGAAAATCTTGCTCATATTTAATAATTAATTTATACTCATATAATTTTATTGATTAACCATTCTTTTCATTTGAAAAAACTTGTAATTATTATTTAACATAAAATTTAATTTTTTTTTATTTTTTTAATAATTTCATTATAAGTTCTGATCATATCTGTTCTCTTTGACACAATGTTTAATTACTACTCGTAGCCTCTCTCCAACGATGAATAAATGCGTTTATTTTTTATAAATTAAAATATATAAATAATATTTTATAAAAAATTAAAAATAATATAAAATTTTAAAACTATATTAAAAAGTAAATTATAAATTAAATTAAATTAAATTAAAAAAAGTAAAACAACATACATCAATTAAAATAATTCATGATAAGTACAAATGATATTTACATTAAATTCATTAAATATGAAAAATATTTACATTGTATTAATAAAAATATTTAATAATGATAATTAAAAAATAATTCTTGAAATCTTATACCGCAAAGCCTTTTTTACTTCTTTTTTAAAAATCTCCCTGATCCGTTTACAACTTCTTCATCATCATCTTCTTAATAATAATAATAATAATAAGGTAAAAAAGAAATTATAAAATAGTACTTGCTTTGGGCCAATTTAAAAAAATATATTGATTTTAAAAATTATTTAGGGTTTTGGGTCGATTTCTAAGATATGTAGGGAAATAAATCAATTTTAGAGAGAGAGAAAACAAACATGTCCTACGTGATGCGTTTTCAGTAAAAACATGTCCTACAAGACACGCTTTCTAATTTCTAACATATTAGTTTTTTTAATTAGATGGTTAAATGTTAGTGGTTTTATTTTTTAGTCTTGGGTTCGATTCATTTCCTATTCACATTTGTATTTTTATTTCATTTGTTTCACGCTTTACTTTTATTTTTAACATATTATAGTTTATTTGGTTAGATGGTTAATTAATAGTGATTTTATCCTTAAGTTCTAGGTTTGATTCTTCTTCTAAGCACATTTGTATTTTTTATTTCATGTTGTTTCAATTTTTTAATTAATAAATATATTGTTTTTAGGTTTTTTAATTCTTAATTCTTCTTTTAATTAATAACTCTTTTATTTATAAAATTAAATAATTGTTACCAATAATATAATAAAAAAATATTTGATAAAATTGATATTTATCATTATGTTAAATATATTTTATTTTTTAAAAAAATCAACTAAATTTTTTGATTTTTTTCTTTATATATAATCTTTATATGTCAAATATTTATTTTCTCCACCTATATTGTCGGTATGAAAATTTCTAAGATTATAAAATAAAATAATTATTTCAAAAATCATTATTATTTTTATATGTAAAATATTTCAAATATTATTGTTTTTTTCATACACATTGTGGGGATGGTATTTCAAATATTTTTATATGTGAAATATTTCAAATAATTGTTTCAAATATCATTATAATTATATGTGATATATTTCAAATAATTATTTCAAATACAAATATAAAAATATGTAATACTTGTAGAAGCCCAAATTAGCTTGGGCCTTTTGCAAAAAACCCAATACCCCTAAACCCTTACAATCAGACCCAAACCCAACTAAAAAAACCCAATACCCCTAAACTCTTACAATCAGACCCAAACCCAACTAATTAACCCAATTACCCTTAACCCATCTTAACCAACCAGCCCAATACCTAACCCTAAGCCCAATACAACCCAAGACCCCCACTCAGCTTCTGCCAACACTATTCCCTGGCGCCGAACCTACCCCTTCCCACTTGCGCACCAACCTCCTGACACCAGCACTGGCCACCTGCTCCACCGCGCCCATCACCTGCAAAACAAAGAAAGCACGTAAGCACGAAATAGAACAAACAGACAATGTAAAAGAAGGCTATAAAAAGGCCATTCAAACTCATGTAAAAGGGGGGTTTTCTAAAAATACATACAGATTTTTTCAAAAAGAAATAGAAAGAGTAAAAATCAATCCAAAATAGATATCAACACAGAATAGCAAACATCAAAATCAGAGAATCGAAAGTGGTAAGGATCCGAGGCGATTCTATTTCATTTTAGTCACTGTTTAAACATATTTTTTACACAACATATTAAATAAATATTGAATATACAGAAAATATAATACAAAAAAGGAAATAAAAAAAATAAAAAAAATCTAAACTTTTTACCTTTCCAGCCACCGTGCACGGTGGCCGGAGCTCCCTCCTCCCTCCTCTCCCCTCTCTCCTTTCTTCCCTCTCCCCTTCTCTCTTTTTTTTTTCTCTCCACAGTATAAAATGATTTTTTTTTAAAATTTTTTGACTTATATAGGGGTCCAAAACGCACCGTTTTGGACCCCCCTGTTAAGACATTAAACGACATCGTTTTAGTGCGGGTCGGGTCCAGGTCAGGATCCGCGTGTTTTTGAAGCGGAAGGGCTATTTGCGCAATTGGCCCTTCCGCATTTTCAGTATTTTAAATCAAGTTCTGTTTTAATTATGATTTGGCCCTGTTGTTTTGCTCCGTGTTCGATTTGGTCCCTTCGTTGTTATGCGTTTTAAAATAGTTCAGAAAATTGCATTTTTTGCCCCCTTATGTTTCTTGCGTGTTCTAATAGGTCCTTTCCTTTGGTTTTATTTAGAAATTTATCCCTTTTTTTATTTTGCTTCCAATTTAATCCTTGATATCATTTTGTTATTTCATTTCATTATTCTGTTTTCTTTTTCTATTATTTTATTATTTAATGTTGTTGTTATGATATATATATATATGTGTTATTTACATTATTTTATCACTACTATTGTTCTATCATTATATATATTTTTAATATGTATATATTTCTCATGTCATGTTATATTGTGTATATATTATCTCATGTATGTCTTTTTTTAATTATATCATGTATGTATTTTTGATATTATGTTATGTAAATATTTCTAATGCTATATATATACCTTTAATACTATGTTATTTGTATATTTTTTTCATATCTTCTTGAATAACATTACACACACATATATATATATACATCTCTTCAAAATACCATATCATATATACCATTATTTTATTTATTTTTTTATTCCTAGTATTTATTATTAATATTAGTATATATATATATTTTTTTTATTATACGTGTATATATTTTTATAAATAGTATTATTTCCGCATGTCCTTATATTTATTATTATACTATATGTATATATTTGTGCAGTACTGTTAACGTGCATAATCTTTATATTATTAGTACTTATAATATGTCTTGTATATGTTCATTCTTATATATTATGTATATATATATCATGTATATATATATTTTTAATATTATGTATACGCTATTTATTCCTATCATTACGTATATACTTTATTATATACATATATATAACACTAATAATATTTTTAATATTATATTTTCTGTCACTTTACATATTATCATATAACATATATATATATAATTCATTGTTTTACTTCGTGTTTAATGTTATTATCATGCATAACATCAAATACATCGTGAATATCTATTGTTATTATTTCATCATTCGCTTCATATATCTGTAAATCACATTTTTTTACAATATTGATCTAAATTTTCATTGCTCTCGATAATAAAAAATATTCTTATCCATGATTTAAATCAATTTCAATAGGCGAGGCAATGTACCAATTTAACATTAAATCATCGATTTCATCGCTATGTTGGGTGAATATCAGTCGATTAGTGTTAAAATGGTGCATCATTCTCAAAAGAAAATGAAACTCGAAATTTCTCGCGTTTTGATCAAATCACAATTAAACGTTACTTTGAACTTGCAATTTTTGAAAATCAAGACAACATGTGTTTATGAGATACCAATTTTTGGGCGTAGCGAGGGTGCTAATACCTTCCTCGCGCGTAACCGACTCCCGAACCCTAATTTTTCTCTAGCTTTAAAAGAAGACCTAAACTCGGCTTTTTTTTCTCGTTTTTAAAGAAAAAAGAAATCTAATAGGTGTCCGATCACACCTAGAAAAAGGATCGGTGGCGACTCCCTCTTTAGTTTAAAATCAAACTTCAAGTTTTCAATGAATTGCCACAATTAGCGACCGAAACCAAAATTTTTATGTCGCTACAGCTGGCGACTCCACTGGGGACAAAACTTGCGAGTTGAGTCGAATTAAACACGTTTTGTCAAAATTTTCAAATTTCCTTGTTCAAAGTAAATATTTGGTCGTGATCCGAAAATCTCGTTTTCAAAATTCATGCATTTGTATTGTGTTGTAAATATTTCTTCTAACTTGTTATTTGGTTGTTTTTCAGTTTTCAATTTTTATGGTTTTAATTTTGGTTTAGTTTCTTTAAGTAAAACGTAAAGGTTTATGAGTTTTTCCCCACACACCGTGCACTTGCATTTTCGCATAACATGAGCTCTCTACCTGGGCTCCGTCCGTTTAAGTGAAAGTAAACGCTATGCCTTCGTGAGTTAACTCGTCCCTCCGCACAGGCTAGTGAATACTTTCGGGTTACATATGACTTATGCTTTCGTGAGTTAACTTGTCCCTCCGCATAGGCATAAGTAAAATGTAATCCCTCGAATTGAACTCGTAAGCCTGTGATGGGTTATGACCGAGGCTTCGTACTAATCTTAGCAGATGATAGTACGAGCAATTCGAGCACCTGTCTAGAACCGAGACTGTATATAATGAACCATACGAGCTATCCAATTAGAGCCATGCCGAACCTCTGTCCGCTTATAGTCACCAAAATATGTACATGGGGAAAATGCCTTTTTCCTTTCATTTACACTGTTTATGTAAAAGAATTGGATTGGGTAGTTTAATTTGTTTCTCAAATTATATTTGTTGTGTTTACTAACCAAGTTTGTTTGTTTTTATTTTCATTTTCATCATGCATCATAGGCATCATATTAGGAAGGTGTTGATTAAAGGTTGGTTGCCAAAAAACGGGTTTCTGATGGAGGAGTCAATTACACAAATAACCGAGAAGAATGCCGTGGTTGGACCTGGTCTCTAAAACTCGAGAGAGAAAAGGGGATAGTCTAGTGGAAGGGTGTGTTGTCAATTTGCCCGAACATATAATCGTGAATGTTCGCCAAAATAACCTTGAGGATTTTGTTCGAATTTGGAATCAGTGGGATTCAGACACTAGGGGCATTTTCTTTGAAAGGTATGGAGATATAGCTCACCGATCACCATCGTGTAGACGAACGATTGATTCAAGCCATGGTTCGATTCTCGGGACCCGACTTATCGGTGCTTCACCTTCAATCAAGAAGACATGACTCAACCATAGAAGAGTATGTCGCTTTACTCTCGCATCGACAATGTACAATTCGGCAAAATATATGTGAAGGAGCCTAAGCCGATGACCTTCAAGAAAAAGTTAGTGAGACTGACAGACATGACTGATGCATGGGCTGAGAAACAGATAAAGAAGAAGAATGAGACCATTTGCATTCCGTGGTCTTGCCTACGAGAATTGGTTCTGAACCATCCTGACATATTGAAGAGAGTAAATCTATTCACTTTGGCCATTTACGGTTTGGTCATTTTCCTGAAAGTTCTCGGACATCTTGAAGTTGCAATAGTTGATTTCTTCGAAAGGTTAAAACAAGGAGTCGACCCTGTCCCGACTATCCTAGCGGAGACCTTCAGGTCCCTGCGTACTTGTCGAAGGGTTGGAAAGGGACGATTTAGTGGATGCGCGCAGTTGCTCAATGTTTGGATTTTGAGTCATTTTTGGAAAGTAGAGCGCACTCCGTTCTATATGTTTTCAAAAACATTTACCCCGCTAGAGGCTTACCTCAAGAAAGAATGGCCGAAGGAAGTTACCGAGCAACATTGGGTATCAGTTTTTCAGAATCTTCGCGCCGAGGATATAACGTGGAGAGCACCCTGGATCCGTCCTTTAGTTCTGCTATACAAATGTGGAAGCCAAGATTGGGTACCTTTACTCGGGTTATGGGGAGGAGTAGGATATGCTCCGCTATTAGTCTAAAGGTAATTTTCTTCGCGACAATTCCTACCCGCAACTGGAGGATTAGCACAGTTCGAGTTCGCTTTCGCGGGTGAAGGATATATGAAGAGAGTCCGAGACACTGCAAAGTCTTGGAAGGAAGTTCATCTCATGGAATTGGCCCTATATGCTGATACCCTAACCCAAGATTACGACCTATGGAGGAAGCAACGGGTAAATAGTCAGCAAATCTCGTCAACAAACTATACTGTCCAGAATCCTTTCTCGGAGGAAACGCCGTCTGAGCTAGAGATGGCAAGGCAGGAATTTGAACGAGAAAAGGCCAAAATGTCTCGGGATCTTAGTGCCCTTCAAGAAGAAAATTATCAATTGAAGATCGACGTTCAGATTGAAAGATCCAGAACCGAGAAAGTGCAAAAAGAGGCTGAGGTCGTAAGGAATAACTTGAGAGACCTTTACCTAGAAAATAAGAAGTTAAGAGGCACAATAAAGAATAGTGAGTTGGGCAAGTCGACAGCAGAGCGGAAGGAAGAAATTAGCAATATTAAGGGAGGAATGGAATTTTAGAAGGGAAAAGCAAAGAAAAGAGGAGGAGGAAAATTTCATGCTTGCACTGCAATAGAGTTAAGAAGGAAGAACGCCGAGTATGAAATGGTGACTGCAGAATTTGCGAATAGTCAGTCTGAACATCAAGAATTAAAAAGGAAAGCACGAGATCTAGAAAATATGCTGCAATCTCGTCAACAACAATTAGATAACCTCCTGAAGGCTCTAGAAGAAAAGAATGATCAGTACGATAGGGACATTCACGCGTATGAAGGAACTCTCCAAGAAATGCAACTCGACTTCTTAATCAATGAAATTCGCAAAGCGGCTATGCAAGTTGTTCAATTATCAGATGAAGCCGAAGTTCTCAGTTGCCAATTCCCTCCGAGCCAAAGATTAAGTATATCAGAGTTTTTAGAGCAAGTGAAGAAACAAGGCAATGTGGCTAGGAAATTTGTGTAACTATTGGAAAAATGAAAACTTTTTATAATATACTCTTTTGATAAATGAAATGCCTAAATATGGAGCTATCTTGAAATCAACACCAAATTCTTGCATATTTACTCATAACTAACATTTATGCATCATTTATTCTTTGGACATTCATCCATTCGAATACTCATTCATTCATTCATCGCATGTACATATCACCATAATCATCCACCAAAACTAAAGAACCGTATAATCCGCAGTTGCAAGACTTCAAATCTGGAACCACGCCATTCCTATAAAACGCGCCGACAAGCTAGAGTAATGGAGGCTGAATTCAATGAGAGAATTGAAAGGATGGAAAGGATTTAAAAGGAATTACAAGAGCAACTGGCCAAATCGCAACAAGAAACGAGAGACTTAATGGTGAGATCTCGAGAGGAATCACTCGAGCAAAGAGATCAGATGGCCAAAATGATGGAGATGATGACAACTTTGGTCAAAGGAAAAGGACCCATGCAGAACCCCGATGTTATGAAACCTCAGTCAAGAATTCACCACGATCAGGATCCACTCTATCCCCTGGGATTCACTCCACCGCCCGCATATACAACATAAAGAGGGTATACTCAAGGGGAACCCACTGGCTTAGAACATCGACCTATACCACCTACTCCACCCGCTAATTTGGGGCAAGGAATATTCGCGTCGAACCCAGGGGCTAGCCCTGCTGATCCACTAGTGCCAGATCTGGATGACCCAGCAGAGGTAGCCAAGTTGAAATTGGATAACCATGACGCAAAATATAGGAGTCTAGAGGAAAGACGCAAAATATAGGAGTCTAGAAGGCACCGAAGTCTTCTCCGCACTAGGTGCCAAGGAACTCAGTCTGGTACCTGATCTAATTTTGACTCCGAAGTTCAAAGTGCCTGATTTTGAGAAGTATGATGGGACAAGGTGCCCAAAAGCACATCTCATCATGTTCTGTCGAAAAATGACTGGTTACGTGAATGAGGATAAGCTACTTATACATTGCTTTCAAGATAGTCTAACAGGGTCAGCTTTTCGGTGGTACAACCAACTCAGTAGAGAAAAGATTCGATCCTGGAAGGACTTGGCGTCAGTATTTTGCGAGCAGTACAAGCATGTGTCGGATATGGTGCCAGACCGATTGACCTTGCAAATGATGGAGAAAAAGCCATCAGAAACCTTCAGACAGTATGCGCAGAGATGGAGAGACGTCTCGTCCCAAGTGGAACCCCCACTAACAAAAACGGAGATAACCGTTCTTTTTATCAACACCTTAAAGGCGCCGTTTTATGAAAAACCAGTGGGAAGTGGCACGAAAGAGTTTGCGGATATTGTAATATCTGGTGAGCTCATAGAGAATGCCGTCAAGAGCGGTAGAATGGAAGGTTCAGAAGGTTCGAAAAGGGTAGCGCCTATGAAGAAGAAAGAACCAGAAGCCCACATGGTGGGAATGGGAAGCCGTTATGCCTCTAATCCATATCCAAACCAACCCCGACCTCAAAATTATCCACCTCTAAATTTCTATTATCCCCCTCAAACCCCTTATTACCGAGCACCACCTCATTCCTACCCCGTTTACGCCACGAACAACCAAAGACCCATCACCTTATTCCCACAAAATACGGTACCCACCCAAAACCAGACCAGAAACGAACCAAGACCAGTAAGGCCTAATCCCGAGAGACTGCAATTTACTCCCATCCCTGTGTCATATGGGGAATTGCACCCAAAACTTCTGGAGAAACAACTGATTTCTCCCCATTACATGGCACCCCTTAAACCTCCATACCCAAAATGGTACGATCCAAAAGCTAGCTGTGCATATCATGCGGGGAGCCAAGGGCATTCTATTGAGAACTGTCTTGCCTTCAAAAGGAGAGTCCAATGGCTCATCGATGCGGGCATTTTGCTATTTGATGGTACTGGCGGTACGACCGGGAATCCATTCCCAAACCATACCGAAGGGAATGTGAGCGCAGTAAGAGAGGAGGATGAACGACAAAATAGAAGATGGGTTTTTGAAATAAAAACACCTCTGCAGAAAATCTGGGAGGTACTAGTTGAAAAAGGGTTGCTCTGTCGTCTCAACGGAGTATTCGAAGGAAAAGATGCAAAAGGTCACAGTTTTTGTGAGCTCCATGGTATTGGGGGGCACAACATTCAGTCCTGCGAGGAGTTCAGAAGTTTACTGCAAAATATGATGGATAATAAGGAGATTGGGATTTTTTGTAAAGCTAAAGAGGCCGATAGTGGAGAAATATGTGCCTCTGACGATCAATCATCAGGTTTCCCGTATAGCGCCGACCGACCGTTAATAATTTATTATGACGCGAAGAAGGAGCCGGTGAAACCAAAGTGATAATCGAAATACCATCTCCTTTCCCTTATAAGGACAATAAAACAGTACCGTAGAAATATGACGTCAGTATCGTGACACCGGAAGGTGGAAAGTCCAAAGCCATAACTAAAGATGTTGGGGAAGTAGGTTATTTTACCCGAAGTGGACGGTGCTATTCTAAAGAAGTTGAACCGATAAAGAAAAGTAGTGACTCGAAGCAAAAAGGGAAAGCAGTGATGCACGAAGTTGAAGTCGAGTAAGAAATTCCACCCGTGCAAGAAATTAAAAAGCCTGTGAATGAGGAAGAAACTCAGGAATTCTTGAAATTTATCAAGCACAGTGAGTATAGTGTGGTGGAACAATTGAGTAAGCAGCCAGCACGAATCTCAGTTTTATCTCTACTGTTAAATTCAGAGCCACACTGGAATGCTTTATTGAAGGTGTTAAATCAAGCTTACATAGCGAACAACATATCCGTTGAGAAGCTTGATAGGTGGGTAAACAATCTGAATGCGGACAATTTCATCTCTTTTAGTGATGATGAGATACCACCAAACGGTAGAGGCTCGGTGAAAGCGCTGCATATTACGACTCGCTGTAAGGGCTACATAATACCGAACGTGCTCATCGATAATGGGTCAGCGCTAAATGTTATGCCATTGGCCATGCTTTCCAGAATACCGATGGATTTGTCCTATTTAAGGCTCTGTCATTCCATGGTAAGGGCATTCGACGGGACGATGCGCGAGGTCATGGGAAAAATTTCAATCCCTTTGGAAGTGGGCCCTTACATTTATGATGTCGAGTTCCAAGTCATGGACATTACACCCTCGTATAATTGCCTTTTGGGAAGACCCTGGATCCACTCTGCTGGAGTAGTCCCATCGTCCCTCCATCAAAAGGTGAAATTTATCATGGACGGTTGTTTGGTCACGGTCGAGGGCGAAGAAGACATTGTCGCATCTATCTCTGCTGATGCGCCATACCTTGAAGTAAGCAAGGACGCAGTAGAATGCTCATTTTGATCCCTTGAATTCGTCAATGCCACTTTCGTCGCTGAGGGAAACAGAATTTCGGTGCCAAAACTGTCAAGAAATACCAGAATGGGTGTCAAATTGACCATAGGAAGGGGAGCTCAAGTGAGAAGAGGTTTGGGAAGATACTTGCAAGGAATAGTCAGGGCCTTAAAGCCAGTGCACCACAAGGCCCGATACGGGTTGGGGTTCCAGCCTGACATGCGTCAAAAAAGAAGACAGTAGAAGAATGATCAGGAAAGAAGGATTGCAAGAACTTTGGGCCGAGAACCAGAATGGGAACCAATAGAGTACCCTCCTTTGTCAAAAACATTTACATCTGCAGGAATGATGTACCCTGGACAAGATGGTCTGCGAAACACGCTGTGGTTAATTGAAAAGGGTCTTCAAAATGTCAGTATAAATGTTATTGACAAAGGGGCTGATGCGAGTAATGACGTCTCAAGGATACGCCCTTGTCCCCCTAGTTTCATGTTGAACAATTGGACTGCCGAGGAGCTTCTTGTAGTTTTTAAGTCTTCAGAGTAATGCTAAACATTAACCTTCTATTGTATCCTTAGATATAATAGAATTCTTTTGTAAGAGAGTGCATTCGCTCTTTATCATTCAAATGAATATCAAAGAATATGTATTTTGTCACGTTTTTTTCGCATTATCGCTAATTTCATAATCATTTTCTCATTTCATAGCCTATACTCACATTTGCCTCATTGCCATGACATGACATTTCTTTTGTTGGTTCCAATACTTGGATGCCCCTCTATAGTTTCCTTTTCCATTCAACTTTCAGGTGCTCAGATATTGACGACATGAATAAGACCGTTACAAATCTTGAAATTAATTTTGAGAAGGCTATTTGCTTAGGAGAATTTGAAGTCGAAGAAAATGCTGAAGACTACGTCTCGTCTCCTGAATTGTTAAGAATGGTGGAACAAGAGGATAAACAGATTTTGCCTCACGAAGAATCTGTAGAAACAATAAATCTGGGCACTGAAGAAAGGAAACAAGAAGTGAAGATTGGGACTTCTATTTCAGAGAGCACTAGGCATAATTTGATCACTTTGCTCCGCGAGTACAAAGATGTTTTCGCATGGTCATACCAGGATATGCCAGGGCTAGATGAAGATTTAGTGGTCCACAAGCTCCCATTAAAGCCAGAATGCAAGCCTAACCAGCAAAAATTAAGACGGATGAGACCCGAAATGCTGTTGAAAATAAAAAAGGAAGTCAAGAAGCAATTTAATGCTGGCTTCCTACAAACCTCCAAATATCCAGAATGGGTGGCTAACATAGTCCCGGTACCAAAGAAAGATGGCAAAGTACGAATGTGCGTGGATTACCGTGACCTGAATCGAGCAAGCCCAAAAGATAATTTTCCTTTGCCACATATTGATACGTTGGTGGGCAACACAGCAAAACATTCATTGTTTTCTTTCATGGATGGATTCTCGGGGTACAATCAGATCAAGATGGCCCCTGAGGATATGGAGAAAACTACCTTCATAACAATGTGGGGAACGTTTTGCTACAAGGTGATGCCATTCAGGTTAAAAAATGCAGGGGCAACATATCAGAGGGCTATGGTGACGTTATTCTATGACGTGATGCATAAAGAAATAGAGGTCTACGTCGATGACATGATTGCTAAATCCCGAGGGAAAGAAGAGCATGTAGTGAACTTGAAGAAGTTGTTCGACAGGATGAGAAAGTTCCAGTTAAAGCTCAATCCAGCCAAATGTATGTTTGGGGCTACCTCAGGGAAGTTGCTAGGCTTCATTGTCAATGAAAGAGGTATCGAGGTTGATCCAGATAAAATAAAGGCCATTCAAGAGTTACCACCTCCACGTACGCAAAAGAAAGTTAGAGGATTTTTAGGGAGATTAAACTACATCGCCCGATTTATCGCTCAACTTACCAACCAGTGCGACCCAATCTTTCGGCTTCTTCGAAAACATAACCCGAGAGAATGGAATGAGAAATGCCAGGTGGCCTTTAATAAGATAAAGCAATATTTGTCTAGTCCTCTAGTACTAGTACCGCCGACTCCAGGAAGACCTTTGATATTGTATTTGACTGTGTTCAAAAATTCGATGGGTTGTGTACTGGGGCAACACGACGAGTCAGGAAAGAAAGAAAATGCGATCTACTACCTCAGCAAAAAGTTCACTGAATATGAGGTAAAGTATTCGTCCATTGAAAAATTTTGTTGCGCTCTGGTTTGGGTAGCTCGGAGACTCAGACAATACATGTTGTACCATACGACATGGCTGATTTCATAGCTGGACCCAATAAAATACATGATGGAATCGTCGGCTCTATCAGGTAGAATGGCATGATGGCAGATTCTCCTTTCGGAATATGAAATTGCTTATGTAAGTCAGAAGTCGATAAAAGGGAGCGCAATAGCTGATTTCCTAGCGACTCAAACGATAGAGGAATATGAGCCTTTAAGATTCGATTTCCCAGACGAAGACTTAACGTGCATCACAGAAATGGAATCCGAGCCATCAAAAGAGAAGACATGGAAGATGTGCTTTGATGGTGCGTCGAATGCTTTAGGGCATGGAATCGGAGCAATCCTGATATCATCAGTTGGGAATAATTATCCATTCACTGCAAGACTAAACTTTTTTTGTACCAATAATATAGCAGAGTATGAGGCTTGTATCATGGGACTTTGCGCAGCTATTGAACGAAACATCAAAATCTTAGAGGTGTATGGGGACTCAGCCCTAGTGGTTTATCAAATCCGTGGAGATTGGGAAGTGAGAGACCCAAAATTGATTAAGTACAGTGATTTAGTGGCTGAACTGATCAAGGAATTCAAGGAAATAACTTTCCATTACTTCCCACGAGAAGAAAACCAATTGGCTGATGCCCTGGCCAATTTGGCTTCAATGTTCAAAGCAAGTAGAGAAGCAGAAATAATGCCCCTTAAAATGAGCATATACGAGGTCTCTGCACACTGTTGTAGCATTGAAAAGGAAGCAAACGGGCGTCCATGGTTCCATGATATCTTAGAATATATCAAGAATCAAAGCTATCCCGAACAAGCGAATGAGAACGACAAAAGAATAATCAGAAGAATGGCAGCGGGATTTATTCTTGATGGGTATATCCTGTATAAAAGAGGAAAGGATCAGATGCTCTTGAAATGTGTGGATGATGTTGAAGCTAGGAAAATACTTGCAGAGGTCCATGAGGGAATTTGCGGAACACATGCCAATGGTTTCAGTATGGCCAGAAAGATCATGAGACTCGGTTATTATTGGCTGACAATGGAAAGTGACTGCATCAATTTTGCCAGAAAATGCTACAAATGTCAAATCTACGGCGATAAAATTCATGTAGCCCCTTCGCCCCTTCATGCCATGACTTCTCCGTGGCCTTTTTCTATGTGGGGCATGGATGTTATAAGGCCAATTTCTCCAAAAGCATCAAATGGTCATCGATTCATCTTTGTGGTCATCGATTACTTCATAAAATGGATAGAAGCCGCTTCGTTTACCAATGTGACGAGGACTGCAGTTTGCAGGTTTTTGAAAAAGGAAATCATTTGCCGGTATGGCTTGCCTGAAAGAATCATTTCAGATAATGCCACGAATCTGAACAATAAGATGATGAAAGAAGTGTGCGAGCAATTCCAAATAAAGCATCATAACTCCTCGCCCTATCGCCCAAAGATGAACGGGGCTGTTGAAGCAGCCAATAAAAATATTAAGAGGATCATTGGGAAAATGACTGAGACATATAAAGATTGGCACGAGAAGCTTCCATTTGCTTTGTTTGCTTTGTTTGCATATCGCACATCTGTGCGAACATCTACGGAAGCAACTCCTTTTTCTCTGGTCTATGGAATGGAAGCTGTGCTACCTATCGAGGTTGAGATCCCTTCTCTGTGAGTCTTAATGGAATCAAAGCTAGAAGAAGCAGAATGGGTACAAGCTCGATATGATCAGCTGAACCTCATCGAAGAAAAGCGTCTCAAGGTGATTTGTCACGGGCAGATGTACCAAAAAAGAATGATCGCAGCCCATGACAAGAAGGTACGACCAAGAGAATTCCATGAAGGAGAACTCGTGCTGAGGAAAATTCTCCCAATACAAAAAGACCTGCGAGGAAAATGGGCACCAAATTGGGAATGACCATACGTCGTAAAGAAGGCATTCTCAGGAGGAGCTTTGATCCTTACCGAGATGGATGGCAAAGAGCTACCGAATCTAGTGAACTCAGATGCGGTGAAGAAGTACTATGCTTAAAAAAAAAGAGGATCAGAGCAAAAACCCTAAAAGGGCACTTTGATTAAACACAAAAGATTAGGATGAAAACCCGAAAGGGCGTTCTAATGAAGTAAACACTCGTCTTACAAGGCAAGGCATTTTAAACGGCACGACAAACAGTGAGACTGCAGTATTTGAAGCATTTCTGAAAGCTCGAAATCTTCTACGTAAGGAGCCAGACTCGAAAAGATTCTTGATTGAGGAACGTGGAAGAGTTCATGTGTTGAATATCTAAAGCATTGTATCCGTTGAATATGATCCCTTCTTTCTTTTGTACATTTGTTACTATCATTGGTTAACTTTCTTTGTTTGCCACATTTGAAATAAAGGAATATGAGATATCCTTTTTTGTCCCTACCTGACCATTTTCATGCATCTCATTATGTGTTTATTTACATGATAAATAGTGAAATGACATACTCTAAACAAAAGAAATGTTAAGCATTACCTGGATGAAAATTTGATAAACACAAGAGTCTCAAAGCAAGGATAAAGTTTAACTAGAGGCAAAAGAGTGATATCTGAGAAATGTCGATTACTCGTGAAATTCAAAGACGGGTACGAGGCCTGAAAAAAAGTTAGCAATCAAAGCAATGGACGCAGATCATGAAAACTCGTGACAAAAAAAGACATGCGACTAATATGCTTAAGGCACATTGCATGATCATGTAGGCATAAAGGCATTTAAGACAAACATGTGCATATCATGATAACATCATGCATGGCATATACAGGTAATCCAGTAGAGCAAGAGGTTTCGATGATAGTTGTACTGAATCAAAGGAAATAACATATGAGTTCCACCAGATGATATGTTTTGGGTACTCTGAGGTATCTTTAATTCATGTTTTCAAAAATCAACTCATATTGCGAGAGGTGAGTTGAGCCTCAGGCACACGCTGAGGTATTTTTAGTTTATGTTTCAAAAATTGACTCATATTGCGAGAGGTGAGTCAAACCTCTCAGGTCATGCTGAGGTATTCTTAATTTCTGTTATTTCAAAAGCAACTCATATTGCGAGAGGTGAGTTGAGCCCCGGCTACATGCTGAGGTATTTTCAATTTTCGTTTCTAATTTCTGTTTTTCAAAAATCAACTCATATTGCGAGAGGTGAGTTGAGCCTCAGGACACGATGAGGTAATTTCAATTTCTGTCTTTCAAAAATCGACTCATATTGCGAGAAGTGGGTTGAGCCTCGGGGCACGCTGAGGTATTTTCAATTTCAGCTTTTCAATTCCTGTTTTTCAAGAAAATCAACTCATATTGCGAGAGGTGAGTTGAGCCTCAAGACACGTTGAGGTAATTTCAATTTATGTTTCAAAATCAACTCACATTGCGAGAGGTGAGTTGAGCCTCAAGACACGTTGAGGTAATTTCAATTTATGTTTCAAGAAAATCAACTCATATTGCGAGAGGTGAGTTGAGCCTCAAGACACGTTGAGGTAATTTCAATTTATGTTTCAAAATCAACTCACATTGCGAGAAGTGAGTTAAGCCTTTTAATTTCTGTATTTTAAAAATCGACTTATACTGCGAGAGGTGAGTTGAGCCTTTTAATTTCTGACTCATATCGCGAGAAATGAGTTGAGCCTTTTAACTTCTGTTTTTTAAAAAAAGCAACTCATATTGCGAGAGGTGAGTTGTGCCTTTCAAATCTTGTTTTCAAAAATCAACTCACATTGTGAAAAGTGAGTTGAGCCTTGGCTCACGCCCTGAATTATTTTCAATTTCTGTTTTGAATGTCTGTTTTTAAAGAGTCAATTCATAATGCGAGAAATGAGTTAAGCTCAAGATCACATGCCGAGTAAAGAATAAATATGGGAGCTGATTGAAGGCACCAGATATTATCACCCTGAAGTTGTAGCAAAGCCCTGAAGTTACAGAGGATCTGATCAAGGATACCAGATCTTGCCTTTCTGAAGTGGCAGAAGAGAAGACCACGAACCTTGTCTTGCTGAAGCGGCAGAGGAAAACGATTGAAGTTGTATACCTGATCTTTATGAAGCTACATGGAAGCAGATCGAAGCCACAAATCTCATATCCTTAAAGTTACATTAGAGAAGATTGAAGCTACAAGGCGTATATCAGAAGATGCAATGCATTGAACCAAAACCACAAGATGCGGTGGACCGAAAAAGACTACCTGAGCAAGAAGAGCATCAAAGCAAGTCAAGACTCAGCAAGACTGGGCAAATTTGGTCTTCTTTGAAAGTCTTTGCTCTATTCCTGTTGTACAGCAATGAGCAAAGAGGGGCAGCTGTAGAAGCCCAAATTAGCCAGGGCCTTTTACAAAAAACCCAATACCCCTAAACCCTTACAATCAGACCCAAACCCAACTAAAAAAACCCAATACCCATAAACCCTTACAATCAGACCCAAACCCAACTAAAAAAACCCAATTACCCTTAACCCATCTTAACCAACCAGCCCAATACCTAACCCTAAGCCCAAAACAACCCAAGACCCAAATCAGAAACCCTAGCTACCTATCCCCCCCACTCAGCTTCTGCCAACACCATTCCCTGGCGCCGAACCTACCCCTTCCCACTTGCGCACCAACCTCCTGACACCAGCACTGGCCACCTGCTCCACCGCGCCCATCACCTGCAAAACAAAGAAAGCACGTAAGCACGAAATAGAACAAACAGACAATGTAAAAGAAGGCTATAAAAAGGCCATTCAAACTCATGTAAAAGGGGGGTTTTTTAAAAATACATACAGATTTTTTCAAAAAGAAATAGAGAGAGTAAAAATCAATCCAAAACAGATATCAACACAGAATAGCAAACATCAAAATCAGATAACCGAAAGTGGTAAGGATCCGAGGCGATTCTATTTCATTTTAGTCACTGTTTAAACATATTTTTTACACAACATATTAAATAAATATTGAATATACAGAAAATATAATACAAAAAAGGAAATAAAAAAAATCTAAACTTTTTACCTTTCCGGCCACCGTGCAAGGTGGCCGGCGCCGGCGCCGGTGAGGCTCCGGCGACCGTCCGGTGACCGGCCCGTGGCCGGAGCTCCCTCCTCTCCCCTCTCTCCTTTCTTCCCTCTCCCTTTCTCTCTTTTTTTTTTCTCTCCATGGTATAAAATGATTTTTTTTAAAAATTTTTGACTTATATAGGGGTCCAAAACGCACCGTTTTGGACCCCCCTGTTAAGACATTAAACGACGTCGTTTTAGTGCGGGTCGGGTCAGGTCAGGATCCGCGTGTTTTTGAAGCGGAAGGGCTATTTGCGCAATCGGCCCTTCCGCATTTTCAGTATTTTAAATCAAGTTCTGTTTTAATTATGATTTGGCCCTGTTGTTTTGCTCCGTGTGCGATTTGGTCCCTTCGCTATTATGCGTTTTAAAATAGTTCAGAAAATTGCATTTTTTCCCCCTTTTGTTTCTTGCGTGTTCTAATAGGTCCTTTCCTTTGGTTTTATTTAGAAATTTATCCCCTTTTTTTATTTTGCTTCCAATTTAATCCTTGATATCATTTTGTTATTTCATTTCATTATTCTGTTTTCTTTTTCTATTATTTTAGTATTTAATGTTGTTGTTATGATATATATATATGTGTTATTTACATTATTTTATCACTACTATTGTTATATCATTATATATATTTTTAATATGTATATATTTCTCATGTCATGTTATATTGTGTATATATTATCTCATGTATGTCTTTTTTTAATTATATCATGTATGTATTTTTGATATTATGTTATGTAAATATTTCTAATGCTATATATATACCTTTAATACTATGTTATTTGTATATTTTTTTCATATCTTCTTGAATAACATTACACACATATATATATATATATACATCTCTTCAAAATACCATATCATATATACCATTATTTTATTTATTTTTTATTCTTAGTATTTATTATTAATATTAGTATATATATATTTTATTATACGTGTATATATTTTTATAAATAGTATTATTTCCGCATGTCCTTATATTTATTATTATACTATATGTATATATTTGTGCAGTATTGTTAACGTGCATAATCTTTATATTATTAGTACTTATAATATGTCTTGTATATGTTCATTCTTATATATTATGTATATATATATCATGTATATATATTTTTAATATTATGTATACGCTATTTATTCCTATCATTACGTATATACTTTATTATATACATATATATAACACTAATAATATTTTTAATATTATATTTTCCGTCACTTTACATATTATCATATAACATATATATATATATATAATTCATTGTTTTACTTCGTGTTTAATGTTATTATCATGCATAACATCAAATACATCGTGAATATCTATTGTTATTATTTCATCATTCGCTTCATATATCTGTAAATCACATTTTTTACAATATTGATCTAAGTTTTCATTGCTCTCGATAAGAAAAAATATTCTTATCCATGATTTAAATCAATTTCAATAGGCGAGGCAATGTACCGATTTAACATTAAATCATCGATTTCATCGCTATGTTGGGTGAATATCAGTCGATTAGTGTTAAAATGGTGCATCATTCTCAAAAGAAAATGAAACTTGAAATTTCTTGCGTTTTGATCAAATCACGATTAAACGTTACTTTGAACTTGCAATTTTTGAAAATCAAGACAACATGTGTTTATGAGATACCAATTTTTGGGCGTAGCGAGGGTGCTAATACCTTCCTCGCGCGTAACCGACTCCTGAACCCTAATTTTTCTCTGGCTTTAAAAGAAGACCTAAACTCGGCTTTTTTTTCTCGTTTTTAAAGAAAAAAGAAATCTAATAGGTGTCCGATCACACCTAGAAAAAGGATCGGTGGCGACTCCCTCTTTAGTTTAAAATCAAACTTCAAGTTTTCAAGTTTTCAATGAATCGCCACAATTAGCGACTGAAACCAAAATTTTTATGTCGCTACAATACTAAAATTTACTATACTCATGATATGGATTAAAAAATAAAAATTACACATATAAAAAATTACATTTGGCAATAATTATTTGATTTTATAAATAAAATAGTTATTAATTAAAAAGATGAATTAAAAATAAAAAAACTTGAATATAATATATTTATTAATTAAAAATTTTTAAAAAAACTTGAAACAATAGGAAATAAAAAATACAAACACAAGAATAAAATTATTATTATGTAACCATCTAACCAAAAGAGCTAATATATTAAATATAGTAATTAAAAATAAAAGCAAAACTTAAAACAACATGTTTGAAATAAAAAAACAAATGGGAGTAGGAGAGAAATCGAACCCAGTACTCAAAGACAAAACCATTAACATTTAATCATCTAACCAAATGAACTAATATATCTAAAAGTCAAAAAGTGCGTCCTGTAGGACGTGTTTTCACTGAAAACACACTATGTAGGACGCGTTTTTTGTTTATCTAAAATTGACCCAAAACCCTAAATATATTTTTTTGAAATCAGCATATTTTTCAAAAACGGCCACTTGCTTCGTTGAAATAAACAACTTATAAAGAAATTTATAAATAAGATAATATTATATAAACTAATAAAAAATGTATGCATGAGATTTTGATTTGATTCAATTATACGCATTTAAAAAAATAGATACACCACTTTCTTTTTTATATTAGATAAATATAATTATTTGTGTGTGCGATATGTTGGGATTGACCCGATTAAGCAACAAGTAAAAAAAATAGCAGAATAAATTGAGGAATTGAACACACAAATTTAACATGGAAAAACCCTTCCAAAAAGGATAAAAAAACCACGGGCAAAGATAATTTTACTATAATGGCAAAATAACGAAGAGTACAAAAGATGGAGATAAAAACTAAACCCTGAAAACCCAAAAACAAAAAAACAAAAACTCTCAAAACATAAACACAAAATTTTCTAAATGTGTTATGAGTTCTAATCTCTAATGTGTATTTTTCTAAGGTTGTAAAAGAACCTTTTTATAGGCTAAATTCATAGGTCAAATAATAATAAAATAATCTAAACTAATCAAAGCTTGATTGAAACAAATGAACAGAGTTTAACTGAAAGATTATTTCTCAAATTTGACTAAAATAGGAGTCATACTCAACAAATCTCCACCTTGACTCATATTTCCACAACGCTATCTTTGCCAAAGCTCGCCATGAGCCTATCTTAAACTATGTAGGGAATTAACTGAGTTGAATATGTGCTTAGAAACTGGAAGACTTCTAGCCTTTGACTTGTACACTGCTAAATCAAAATTAACCCAGGTCTGATTTTCACAAACACATTGCCCTAACTTTTCAAAACCTGCATCCAAAAGAGAACCTCTTTTCAATGAAACGGTCATACCTTTTTCCCTCCAATGACCAAGTTTCTTTTGCTCCAAATGAGTTGACTTTGACTCCATAACGGACAAGGGACATCCGATTTCACCGGTCACTGTAGAACCTTCCAGAATATAAAGACTGTTGGTTCTTTTACCTTTTAACAAACCGAGAGCTCCATGAGATACTTTAATTTCGCTAGACTCGATGTTGATTCTGCATCATTTCAAGTCTAAAATACTTGAGGAGATGAGATTCTTTCGTAAATTAGGTACATACCTGACATCTGAGAGTGTCCTAATTGTCCCATCGTGTATCATAATTTTAACAGTACCAATACCAATCACCTTACTAGATGAATCGTTTACCATGCGCACAACTCCACCTTCAATTGAACTGTATGTGGAGAACCATTCTCTATTGGGACACATGTGGAAAGAGCATCGCGAATCTAGGATCCATTCGGACGTGAGCTTGGAGTTATTGCTCATTGACACTAACAAGAAATCATCACTGCTTTCATTGGCCAAATTTGCACCAGCTACATCTTCTTCGTTACTCTCAGCAGCTCTTTTATTTCGCAGTTTATAACAATCTATTTTGACGTGACCTAACTTTTTACAACAGTGACACCTTTTGTCTCGTTTCTTTTATGCTACCAAAACGGAAGCTTGCTTATCTGCCTTGCTAATCAAACCAAATTTATTGTCGAGTTTGTCTCTACTCAACAAATGACCCTTTACATCTTCGAACAAGAGTTTGTCTCTGCCATAAATCAGGGTCTCCCTGAAAGACTTGTATGAAGGGGGTAAAGAGCACAATAATAGCATAGCTTGATCTTCATCGTCAATATGAACCTCAACGTTCTTTAAATCATTTAAAAGAGTAATGAATTGACTGATGTGATCTCTAAGAAGCTCACATTCGTTCATGCGAAACGTAAATAGACGTTGTTTTAACACTAAACGGTTAGCTAGAGACTTAGTCGCATAAAAAGTTTCTAACATTTTCCATAAGGCGAATGAGATTTTCTCTGTCAATACCTCCTGCAATACCGTATTCGCGAAGCACAACTAAATTGCAGACAAGGCCTTTTCATCAAGATCTTCCCTTTCTGTTTGATTTAGACTCTTAGGTTTTTCCTCGGTAACAACCTTTTTCAAGCCGGTTTGAACTAGAATTTCCATCATCTGAACTTGCCACAAATTGAAATTTGTCTCACCATCGAACTTCTCAATTTCAAACCTTGTTGCTATCATCTCTAAATAGGCTGATCTATTAAAATTGAACTAGTTCTGATACCACTTGTTGGGATTGACCCGATTAAGCAACAAGTAAAAAAAATAACGGAATAAACTAAGAAATTAAACACACAAATTTAATGTGAAAAACCCCCTCCAAAGAGGATAAAAAGTCACGAACAAAGATAATTTTACTATAATGGCAAAAGAATGAAGAGTGCAAAAGATTGAGATAAAAACTAAACCCCAAAAACCCAAAAATAAAGAACCCTCAAAACATAAACACAATTCTCTAAACGTGTTATAAGTTCTAATCTCTAATGGTGTTTTTCTAAGGTTGTAAAAGAGTCTATTTATAAGCTAAACTCATAGGTCAAATAATAATAAAATAATCTAGACTAATCAGAGTTTGATTGAAACAAATAAATAGAGTTTAACTGAAAGATTATTTCTCAAATTTGACTGAAATAAAAGTCATACTCGACACGATATGTAAATGTAAATTATTGTCATATCAATAATTGTTTTAATGTTTTGTAAAAATTGAATTAAATAACAATTTTATTTATAAATTTACACAAAATCATAATTCATGCATATAATTTTTAGATTTATCTTTACAAATTTTTTAAGCATTATCTCAAAGTTTTATCTTTATTGATGATATTAAGTATTTTGCATTCATTCACGTTAGCTTTGTCAAACTCAAGACTATCATGGTGAGCATATAAAAGATTCAAAACCAAGGCAAACTTGAAGGGTCAAACTCTACTCTGGTTAGGTGAATTCGACGGATTCTATAAGATCAAGAGAAGTGGTGCTTGAGATATGTTCCCAGAGAGATTAACAAGAATGCATATACATTAACAAAAATGACTTTCTCAAATGTTGAAGGTTTGCACATGTTCGAAGATCCCCTATGGAGATTCAAGAAGTCCTAAAAGAGGAAAACACAATTTACTCAAGAATATGTTTATGTAATCTTTCGCTTACTTCACACAAAAAAACACTAAGGCATCAATGAAAAAAAATGAAATTCGAAACAGAAATTTTATTCTAATTAATTGCATTCAATGTCAAGTTTACATATATTGTGATTTAAATATTTCTTTTTGAGATACGAATGTTATTTATAGATCTAGATTTAAATTTTAATTGATATATAATTTTAACATTAATTAAGTGATAATTAAAAGATATAGTACTATAATAGAAAATAAAGGGTATTCTCATCAGGTTAATTTTTTTTTCAAATTCGTGCTTTTATATAAATTATAAATTATAAATTATAGATTTATATTTATTACTACTAGAAATCCTATCACAATGAAAAAAATTATATTAAAATTGTTTATCTTGGTGTTGTCATCAATCTTGAGTCGGGACACCAATTCAATCAAATACATTAACATATATATACACACAAAAAATTGATGGTGGTAATAAAATATAATTAAAATTTTTTAAATGTATAAAAATATCAAAATAAAACTTTAGCTGAGTGATAAATTAAAGATTTTACTAATGCAAGTAGTTTAAGTTTAAATCTTATTGTAATTACTAATGAACATTTTCAAAAGTTTCCTTAATCAAATGGGTGACCTGATCGATGATACCAACTCAATAAAACAATAAATAGTATAGATATACTGTTTAGTATATTAAATAAGATATAACAACTAAAATAAATTAATTTAAGGATTCCGTAAGCAGATTGAAGCACGAGCTATATATGAAGGACTCAGTCAAGCTTGGAAGAAAGAATTTCGCAAGGTTGTGATTGAAAGCGACAATGCATTGTTGATTGATATAATTGAGTACAGTTTTACAGTTGATAATAATCTTTATGAACTTCGTTCAATATATGATTTATTCATACAAAACTGACAACTTAAGTTTCAGCATGTTTCGTGAGAGAATAATAAACTAAAAAATTGTATAATCAAAGTCGTTCCAATAATCTTAACAGGTAATTAACTTTTAAAAACTCACTCAATAAGCATAGGTTCCCATCACTATAAGTCTTTTCAAAAAAAAAAATTAAGGAATGCGTAAAATGCGTCTTGAAATCGGTAATAGACTGAAAACTTATAAAATATTAGGTGAAAATCCTTGAAGCAATACGCGTTATTCAACAACGTGGACTTCCAACTCTCTTCTAGAATCTGTATGTCATCTTTATCAAGTTGCGAGTATAGGATACTATTTCATCTTCATATTTTTTAATATTCAAAAAAAGTAAGTTAATTTTTCTAATATCGTGGGACCAAATCAAACTTAAAGTTGATGTAATTTAATCCGTAAACTTTGTGGTACGACCCATTAACATAATCATAACGATTTTATAGTAATAATAATATGTCATAAGTTGAAAGATGACATGATGGATGTGAAGCTTCGGTTTCGGATTAAACAATGTGCTTACAGAGTTATATCCCCTAATTTTATTTGTATGAATTTTACTTTCAATATTATTAAATTATTAGAAAATTTACGTTTTAATTATTTAATTTTAAAAAATCAAAATAATTATTAAATCAGTTAAAATTTTTTATTTAAATTACTGAGTTGGTAAATTTCTTTTTAAAGTTCGGCTTGCGAGTTCTAAGCGATGATTCAACAATCGGCATTATTGACTAGTACTTATCGACAAGTATAATAACATATCTTATATCCAAGTTGATTGAACGATTAGTATCATAGATAGGAAAAGAAAATTATTTGAATTTTGATTCACAAAATTTGTGAAATTCAAAACTATTTGATGAAAAAAAAGAACTATAAAAGAGAGAGGAAAGCTTTTAATTGGTATATGTAGTGCGAACAGATAATGTCATATAACAATAATTTTAACAACTCAATTACTTAAATAAAAACTTTCAAATAATTCAAAAACTATTTTATAGATTTTTAAAATTGAGTAACCAACACATAAACTTACAAACATTTTAATGACATTAGATGTAATTTATTTTTTTTAATAACAGTAAGGGATATGAATTATCCAAATATTAAATCCAAAATAAATGTCAAGAAATTATTAGATAGGCCCTCCCTATAATCAGGGGTGGAGCTAAAGGGGGCTGGCAGGGCTCGACCCTCCCCTAAAATAGAAATTTTCAACTTCAGTTTTTTTATAAATTTAAAAATTTTAAATTAGTATATGGTAAAATTTCACTTTAGCCCCTTAATAATGAAAATTTTTGATTTAATATTTTAAAAATTATAAAGATATAAACTATTAAAATTGTAAAATTTCACTTTTACTATCATAAAAATATACAATTCTTTTCCAATCCTAGCTCAAAATTTTTTTAGCTCCAACCTTACCTATAACCCTTTCCAATAGTGTTAGGCTGATGTGTAAAAAATTGTTACAAAGTTGTAATATTATTAGGGATCATATGTTATATGGTAGAACAGTATTTTATATAAAAAAGGATCTTTCAAATGAACTCGGAATATTCCTTTTGATAATTAACAATGATATATTTAAATAATAAAAGTAATATATGTTTGGGGGAAATCCTAAGTGCTTGATTGGAAGGTTGCTTTTGTATAATATTGAACAAATTTCGTACGGAAATCCACGTAATCATAAGATAAGCCGTCAAACTATCATCTTTATTTGGTTAAAATATCTTCTAAATTTTTATATTTTTAAAACTTTAAAAACTTAACTTTTATATTTTAGAGTTTTTACATTTTTTTTATTTTTTTATATTTAAAAATTTAAGTCCAAATGTTAACATTATTAAAATTTTTATTAAATTTGGTGGTGAGATATCTTGAAACTAAAAAAATTTACTTGATAGCTATGTAATTAAAAAATATGATTTATAATAAATTAAAATTTAACAAAATAATTTTATTGGTGCTAACAGTCAAAACCTAAAAAGTAAAATCTAAAAAATGAAAATATAAATATAAATTTAAAATTTATGAAAAGTAGAAAAATTTATGTGGGTAGGTTTCGTCATGGTTATCACTTATCATGCAATTACTTTTTGATTAACGTGGGAAATAAAGCTGTCATATATATACGTACGGTTGCTAAAGGTTATGGTATTATTTTAATAAATAGATATTATATATATAGTATTATTATTTGATAAAAAATTATATATTTCATTTATATATATATATATTTTATTTTTTAAAATATTAATTATAGATATTTATTAATTTTTTATTTTACTTGTCAAATTAAAAAACTTCACTTCCGTGAATTAAATAATTATCTATATATGTTTATCAAAGATTAGAAAGAAATAATTATCCAAATTTGAAAAATAAAAATTTAAGAAACACAAATCATTTTTCACTACATTAGTAGCTAGTTGATTAATATATATATATATATATATATATATATATATATATATATATATATATGGATATTTTGAGTACAATATGGATCCGACCAAAGACCCTTATATGTATTCTTCTTACGATTAAGATAAAATGGTCTTTTTGGGGTTTTTTTCCTTCTACATTTCGACCATTAAAAGCATATATTAGCCTCCTTTTTCACCATGTAAGCTCTCCATTATTTCTGTCTCTTATCTCTATTTATGGTTTATCACCTAAAAGAGCGAATAGTTCTAAACACTCACTCTTCTCTTTATCTCTTTATTTGTTGATTTTTTTTATTATTAAAAATCACGTCGATAATACTTTTTTTTTTTATTAATTTAGTTTCCAATAAAAAATAAAATGAGAAATTTTGTGTTAGGAGAATCAAAGATAAAATTATAAATATTTTAGAGTGAAGGAAAAAAAATTTCATTAAACTTAGATTAAAATTGAAAATACCACTAGTAATAAAAATCATGGAGCCAACATACCACTAGTAATTTTCTTTCACAAATAAACATCATTCAAGTGCTTTTTGGTGTTACAAGAATGCAGTATATCAAATTTTCAAACACAAGATTCATAGTAATTACACCAGCAACAACAATTTCTAAATAAAAATGCTAATTTTTTTTTGTCAATCCTAATTTCTTCAAGGGTTTGTATTAATCTATCTTAATTTATTCAACGACTTGTAGTGGTCAACCTCTAAAAATTATTACTCAATCATATTATCAGGAACCTCATACAAAATCAATAGTCTCAAAATCATTCAACAAATACAAAAAAACTAAATCTTGCATAAAAATCCTAGTTTGTCATAATAAAAAAAAGTCACAATTCTAATTTTTTAGAGATTAATCAATAAAACATGAAAAAGAAAAATAGAGTTATTACCAAATTAGGAGACCAACATGAAAGTATTTGAAAGCTTGAGCACCTATCTTGTAAAAATTCTAGAGGGTAAGAGAATAAAATAAATTTTAAAAAAAAGTGATTAGTGTTAGAACAAAATAAAAAGAACTAGAGATTTTTGGATTTTTCATTTATTTTTATATGAAATAATTTATTTTATAAAATATTTTTTTCAAAAATTTTTATAGATCCTTTCTCAAATTTTCGTGTGACTAATTTTTGTGGGGTGATTTTCAATTTTTTTGTTAATTAATATATTAATTACATAAAAATTAAAAAAATATAAGTAATATTTATTTTTTAATTTTTTTTGGGTCAATGAACTTAATTAGTAAATGTTTTTGCATTATATTTAAGTTAAAATATGCTTGAATTTTATGTACTCTTTGTATATGTATTTGAAATTTAGTTTTTTTTTTTTTATTTCTAAAGATTTTGTCATTCTATTTTTTAGATTTAAAAATTTAGATCTAATTATTAATACTGTTAAAATTATTCTATTAAATTCATTAATTAAAATTTTAAAATAAAAAGTACTCACTTAATAGTCATGTAACAAAAAATTGACCATGTGACAATATATTAACTTTTTTATCCATTTTAGGGTGGCTTGACAAACAGTGCAAGTTTAAGGACTAAAAGGGACGAAAAATTAAATGTATGATCCAAAATGACTTTTTTTTAAAAAAAATTGGAAGACCAAAAAAGTTATTATACCTTATTTAAATATCTTATTAAGTTAGTATCACAAATCGACCAGATACTAACTTAATAAAAAATTACTAAACTACCCTTAAATATTCGAAATAAATTATTTACTTAAAAAAGAAATACTTTTGTCTTTTTACATTTTAAAAAAAAAAAAACTAGTAAGAAATTTATATATTTGAAATCTTTTCACGGTTGAAGGGTCTTCCTCACTTGAAATCTCCCCATTCATTTCATCATCAATTGCATCATCTGCCGCAATTAAGCATTTCTAGAAAAAAAGAAGAAGATAGACTTTGCAAATATGGCTACTAATGAAGATTAAACTAAAATGCAGACAATCCATGGCCAGGTCAGTTCATCATTGCATTGTTTATCAATCCATGCTTTCTTCATTGGATTCCTGTTAGTGTTTCTTATTGTTATGATCCTTGTGAATTGTGATGAACTGTTGGCAAATCTTTGTTTCTGATCTTGAGGATTATAAAGTGAAAATTAGAAAGTGATTATCTATGCCCTTTTTTTTTTTTTTTCTTATTTGCAGGTTATATCTGAAATTATTGAAAGTTGCCGTGCTCATGGGTTTACAGATGTTATTTTGGTTCATGAACATCGGGGTATACCAGATGGTTTCATCATAAGTCATCTACCTTTTGGTCCCACAGCATACTTTGGATTACTCAATGTGGCAAGTATTTGATGACTCTAGCCTTCACAGACCTTTATTATGTCTAATAGCTGGTTATGTAACAAAGCCTGTTCTGTGCTCAAATATCCTTCAAAGGTGTTTCCATGTGTCTGTCTCATGTTTCTGTGCATCGATACATAAAGTATAAAGACGCATATATAGCTCTGAGCCCCGAGCCAATAGAAGAAGTGTCTGTTGGCATCATGTGTTTGTCCAAATGCAGTTGGATCTTTTACTTTTCTAGAATGCTGCTGAACATGATGTCATGATCACTCTTGGCTACTTACATAGAAACGTTGTTTGAGGGAGCAAAGCAATTATTCTCTTTTAGCTTCTCATTTCAGTGTTTAATAATAATTTATTCCTTTTCCACCAACAGTAATCCTTTTTGTTGCTGGTATTCTTTTTCAATTTATTTTCACAAAACGTATTGTGAGTGTTGCTAACCAGTCTATATTTCATTCAGGTGGCTTCTCTTCTGTAGATTTTGTTGTATTCTTTAGCAGTAAAAGGGGGATACTGATATCAATATGTGGATAGTAAGGAACCACTGAACTTCATCATGCATACTTTAGAAGCATCAGTCAAACGTGTTAAACAATGACTAAGAATATGAAGAATATTAACCACTGCAATGAACAAATGAGCCTACAGTAGTATATATCAAAAACCACTTGAATCTTGAATATACACGAACGTGGGTTATATAGTAACATAAGCTAGACTAACTGCCTAACAGACTACTGACTTTGCTAACAACTATTAGTTAACAGCTAACTGATAACTGACGTTATCTGTTTACACTAACATTCTCCTGGTTTCTCTTTGCTGGATTGTCTGTTTTGAGAGGAAAAACAGCATCTCTGGGTAACACACAAAGGCTTTGTCGGAAGAAGTCAAACATCTTAGGTGTGATGGGCTTAGTGAGAACATCAACAATCTGTTTCTCGGAGGGAACGAAGTTGACTTGCAGGGTGCCATCAAGAACTTTTTCACGAACAAAGTGATGATCAATCTCTACGTGTTTCACTTTAGCATGGTGCGTGGGATTGGCAGCCATTGAGACAGTAGAGGTATTATCACACCAAACCACAGGAGATTGACAGAGAGTCACACCAATCTCAGCTAACAACTGCTTGATCCATAACAACTCAGAGACACAATTGGCAAGGCTGCGATACTCGGCTTCAGATGAGGACCTAGACACGATAGCTTGTTTCTTAGAACACCAAGCAATTAGATTTGAGCCGAGATAGATAACATAGCCAGTAGTTGACCGTCTATCTTCAACAGACGAGGCCCAATCAGCATCAGAATAGCAGGAGAGCTGAAGTTGACCTCTTGAGTAAAGAAGCCCTTGAGTGATAGTGCCACTGAGATAACGAAGAACCTGCTTAACTGCCTTCCAATGAGCCTCACTAGGAGCATTCATATATTGACTTGTTAACACAATAGGATAAGTCAGATCGAGTGATGCACACGTATTGTAGCATGCCAATTGTACTTCGATACAAATGAGCATCAGTCAGTGGTGAGCTACCATCTTCAGCCACTAATTTTGAAAAACTCACCATGGGTGTCGGTGTAAGTGCTGCGGTTGACATCCTAGTTTTGGACAAAATCTCCCCAATGTACTTTTGTTAACTGAGAAATAATCCTTGAGATGTATGCTGGACAGCAATCTCTAAGAAAAAACTGAGTGGCCCCATATCTTTAAGAGCAAACTCCATATTGAGCAGTTGTACCACCTCATCAATCTCTTGAACGGAACTCCCGGTGATAACTATATCGTCAACATAAGCCATGAGTAGAAGAAGATTTCCAGATGTAGCACGAATGAACAATAAAGGATCAGCTTTGGATGCATGAAAACCAAGCTGACCAACCAGATACTGTCGAAGAGTTTGAAACCATGCACGAGGAGCTTGGCGCAATCCGTATAGGGCTTTGTTTAACCGACACACAAGCTGCTGGCCATTAGGACTAACTTCTTCAAACCCTGGAGGCTGCTCCATGTAGATTTCCTCAGTTAACTCACCATTGAGAAAGGCATTGTTTACATCGACTTGTCTTAACGGCCAACCCTTCATGACCGAAAGAGCAAGAATAGTGCGAATAGTAGTAGCCCGAACCATAGGACTGAAAGTTTCTCGAAAATTCACGCCTGCATGTTGAGAGAACCCTTTAGCCACGAGATGAGCTTTATACCTATCAACAGTACCATCAGCCTTTGTTTTGACTTTAAAGAGCCACTTGCAGCCTATGGCGCGTCGGTTTGCAAGTAGAGGACATAAAGACCACGTATTATTTCGAAGGAGAGCCTGCAGTTCACTATGGATAGCAGCCTGCCAAGAAGCATTACTCATTGCAGCATGAATGTCACTGGGGAGGTTTTCCAATGAAGAGGGAACAATGCTCATGTAGACCTTAGGCTTAAATATGCCAGCTTTACTGCGAGTTACCATAGCATGGGTTTTACATGGAGTAGGTACTGAAGGTGGTGAGGTAGGGGAAGGTGAGTGAGAGCTGTCAGAGGGTGAGGGAATCGGGTTAGAGGCATGCAATGAAGTGGGAGAAGGACCAATAGATGGAGTTGGAGAAGAGTCAATAGAAGGCAACGAGGTAGGTGGTTGAATAGAAGTGTTGACCAAAGGAGTAGCGGGTGAAAGAACAAGAAGTTTAGAACTAGACCGAGACGAAGATAACTCATAAGAGTGCTTAGAGGGGACACCTTTAAAGGGAAATACGGTTTCATGGAAGGTGACATGACGCGTGACATACACTCGGCCAAAAAAATCTTGACATCGATAGCCCTTGTGCAACGAGGAATAACCCAAAAAAAAAATGGAGTTGACCTATACTGGAGTTTGTGAGTGTTGTAAGGACGAAGGTTGGGAAAGCACAGGCAGCCGAAAACACGAAGGAACTTATAGCTGGGCAAGGCGTTAAACAACTTTTCATAGGGTGAGATGCTGTGAAGAGGTTGAGAGGGTAATCGGTTGAGCAAATAAACTGCAGTAGCAAAAGCATCATTCCAATAAGTCAATGGCATAGAAGCATGTGCCAACATGGAGAGACCTAATTCAACGATCTGACGATGCTTCCTTTCGACCAGACCATTTTGAGCCGAAGTATACGGGCATGTAAGCCTATGCACAATACCTTGCTGTGACAGATATAGTTTCAAAGCTTGAAATTCACCGCCTCCATCAGTTTGAAGAATTTTAAGTTTGCAAGAAAGAACTCTTTCAGCTTGCTTCAGAAACAGTGGAAACACATTAACAACATCAGACTTCTTTTTCAGAAAGTAGACCCAAGTGTAGCGAGTATAAGCATCTGTAAAAGCAACATAGTAGCGAAAAGCATTGGAGTTAACTGGAGCTGGTCCCCATACATCAGCAACCACCAATTGAAGTGGTGCAGTATATTCTGTTAAAGACTTCTGAAATGGCTGGCTATGTTCTTTGCCCAAATGGCAAGCAATACAAGGAAAGGAAACAATATTTACATTGGGACAAATGTTACCCTTATGCAGAGCCTTAGTAAGTACAGTTTTACAAGGATGGCCTAGTCTACAATGCCATATATCAAAAGGAACATTGGAACTAACAGAAAAACAGTGAGGAGCCGAAGTGAGCGAGTCTGATTGAGGAGCCAAAGTGAGCGAGTCTGATTGAGCACTATTAGACAAGTGAAGTTTGTATAGGCCATTCTGTACTGAACCTTTAAGAAGCACTTCCCTTGTGTGCATGTCACAAACTTGACACTGTGTAGGAAGAAACTCAAACATCACCTGGTTATCTTTAGTGTATTTTGAAACAGACAATAAGTTCTTGGTAATGCCAGGCACAAACAATAAAGACCGCATGTATAAAGGGCGCGAACAAGTAAGCAAAGAAGACTGACCCGAAGACAGAACCGGAAGAGCATTGCCATTACCAACATACACCTTACCTGGACCTTTGTATGGTGTGCTGTCAGTCAGAGAAGTAGGTGAATGTGTAAGGTGGTGAGTAGCCCCAGAATCAGGATACCATGCATTATCTCTAACAGTTTCAGGGGTAGCAATATAAGCTTGAGGTTGTGGAGATGCTAAAGCAGGCGAACTCGTGGATGGAAAACTGTTGGTGACAAATGGATTGGACCAAGGAGACGGTGGCATTGTAGCCGGAATAAACCAGCTGGTGAGGCACTAGGAACAACAGACTGTGTAGGAGGCACCCAAGGCATCAAGGAAGGACCAGCACTAAACATGCAAACATTGGCCTGAGGAGACTGAGGTGGCCGATACCTTTGACTTTTGTAGGATGCGTTGAACCGATAATAGCATCGGTCAACGAGATGACCCTGCTTGCCACAAAGTTGGCATTGAAACCGTGAGCTAGACGATCGACCACGTCCTCACCCTCGAGCGTTAGTGGATGGACGATAGGCAGGCAACGATTCATTGCTGTCAACTGACTTTGGGGGTTGATGCAACACCATATTAGCAGAAGCAGGAACTTCAAGAATGGGAGAAAGCTGCCGTGTCTCATCATCCAGAAGCATAGTAGTGACACCCTAAAGAGTATATGGTGTCTGACTAGCAGTGATGATTGTAATAATTGATTCATACTCCGAGGGCAGCCCATTCAAAATGGCAGTAACATGCTCATGATCACTGATGATTTCTCCACAATTAGCAAGACTAGCACAGTACCCCTTAATTTTCATTAAAAAATCTTTCATGGACAAATCGCCTTTGCGCTGAGAGTGTAAAGCACGTCTGTAAAACATCAACCTGGACATGGTTTTGCCACCATACAAACTAACAATAGAATTCCAAATCTGAGCACTAGTGTCCAGGCCAATAAGATGCGGAAGAACGGATGAACTGACAGAGGACAAAATCCAAGATGCAAGAGCACTGTCTTGCTGTTCAAACCGAATAAACTCAAGATTTTCTTAAGGCACACCATCATCATTAGAAAGAAACTGAGGAGGACGGACAGTTCGAGAATCCAAGAAACTTTGAAGCTTAAAGGTTTTGATCACCAAAAGAATTTGTTGACGCCATAACAAATAGTTAGTATCATCAAGAAGAACACTAACCTTCTTGGTAGAGAAAAACCGACTATTAACGACACCATCAGTAACACTGGAAGCCATCGCAGGTGCAGCCGATTGAACAGCGGACGGACTGGAAGACATGAAGAAAAAAAACAGTTGAATCTCCAGAGATCAATGGCCTTCTGATACCATGTTTAATATTCTTCATATTCTTAGTCATTGTTTAACAAAACGCTCCTCAAAACCTCGAAGCTAGTCAACTTGCCAGTTGTAGGTTTAATGTTATATAAATGGTCTTTCACAGTGGCCATCCTCTAATGACAACATAGATTATTCTGCATCATGCTTGTATGCTATGAAATGTTCACTCTCACTCATTGAAATCACCTAAACATGCAGGCATCATATCTATGAGAAGCCTGGAGGTCCTAAATCAGTTGAGTTAAAGGAGATTGGTTCGAGTTTCATGCCATTTCAATTATTTTCTTAGGTTCCTCAAAGCATTGGGTGCTTGGTATTGCAGTTTAAATGCAACTCCCTAGCTTATGTTGCAGGTAAAATTAGGAACAATGGAGCAGAGTGAAGCTCTGATTGAATGGGTTATTAGACCTTACATGACCACAACTAAGAAACGCAGCTTCATTGGGAACGACCCTGAACCAGATGATAAAAGAAACAGAAATAAAGCTTGAAATTTGTCATATTCTCATACGTGATTATGTTGTTTTGTTTAGGCTTTCTTTTATGCTTTTAAGGTTGTACGAATTATTACCCATGTAAAATTCTAGACTTGACACGAAAAATGGGTTTAAAATTTTACTTATATCCTATCTAGATAAAAAAATGTTAAATTCGAGCCTAACTTGTTTATATTAAAATTTTTATATAAAACAAATATAAAAAATATAATACAACAAATATACTAAAAATATTAAAATAAATATTTTCTGACAGATTGAAAAATAGTACAAATTAGCAAGCAAATGTCTCTAAAATAATAACAAAAATAATAATAAAACAAGAGTTGTGCAATATCCAAATATCAACAATAAAAATGGAAGCAAAACAACAGCAAGGAAAAAAATTAAGCAAATCCGGGTCGGGTCAAAAAATCTTACTCGATGTCTAGCTCATTTAGAGAACGGTTCTTATTTTTTTTATCCAAGTCAATTTTTCAAGCTTATATTTTTTTGTCTAGGTCTTCTCACATTTTAAGTAAGCCTTTAGACCTGCACAAATAACTCAACTCAAAATTATGTATTTAATATCCAGGCTTTATTACTAAATGTTCCCTACAATAAAACAAAGTTTAGTTTTGTTTCAATTAATACAAAGTCTTGGTCTTCCATCTAATTTTTAATAAATTAATCCCACTGATTAATTTTGGGTGAAGGGTTGTTTATTATAATATTCAAGTCATGAGAGTGGATTAGTAAAGAAGATGAAGGGTATTACTAAAATTTGTCATTTTTTAATTTATATATATAAAAAAAGGCTGTTTGAAATCAGCACGGAATATTCCTTTTTGATAATTATGTTTAAATAATAATAATAAGAAGTAAAATTAGGGGGAAACCTAAGTGGTGCCTTTGGCTGGAGCTTTGGATTAAATTTCACCAAATTCCGTACGGCAATCCACGGAATCAAATTATGATTTTTATTAATTAAATTAACGTTGGTAGGTTTCCGTCTTCACATTTACTTTATCATTAACACAAGAAACAAATCTCTCCTATTTGCACGTAAGGTTGCTAAAAGTTATGGTTTTATTATTGCTTTTTTTTTCTTTTAACAATATTATTATAAGTTTTGATCGCATAACTCTTCTCCAACTCATAAATAGAAGGATAATACATTTTAACACACTTGAACTCACGTCCTCCTATATTGCTAATTATTTTTATAAAAAAATGTGTATATATTAATCAAGAGTTCGAGGAGAAGAATTGTATATATTTGGACTCGATATATAATATCATTTGCTGGTTAGTTGACAAATAGAGATTACTTATTTATATCATATGATTATTGATTGTAGTTTAATTATTTTTAGTATGATTAAGATATCGCTCATGTTCGTTTTATTGTCTATGAAAGACAAATTTTTTTAGGATTATGGTTCTCATTTTTTATAATATCATTTCTAGAATTTGAACTCGAGTTCTTTTCTACTTTATCACTGCACTCAATACGTGTATGTATTAATTAACTGAGTTTTCAACTAAATGTGAAGCAAGAAATTTTGAATTAGAAAAGTAGAGATAAAATTATAAATTTTTTAGTGCGAAAGCAAGAAAACCTTAGAGGAAAAATGAAATTACTCATAGTACAACTAACATAAATTAAATTTTTGTAAACTAATATTGCATGTAAAAGGATTAAGATATTTAATTAGTGAATGTTTTTGTATCATATTTATCTATATTATTATTTAAACTCTTAATAGAGTTGATGTTACAAGTTAATTGGGTATCAATTTGATTAGAAAATTACGAGAACGCCCTTCCATAATAAAAATAAGTAATAGTATTCGGGAGTATTTTAGCCTTTTCACTTTTAAAAAATCAATAAAAATATACATATGGTGGGATTCAAATTCACATCATCAATTGCTTTAGTAAAACCTTCAATTTACCACTCAAGTCTCAACTAAAGCTTTATTTTGATATTTTTATACATTTTAATTTTATTATGCACACTTATTATCTCAATCAATTGTATCTATTCTATTATTTAAACTCCTAATTGAGTTGGTGTCACGAGTCAACCAGACACCAACTCCATTAAAAAAATTATGAGAATGTCCTTCAGTAATAAAAATAAGTAATATTATTCAAGGGTATTTTAGTCTTTTCACTTTAAAAAATTAATAAAAATATGCATATGATGGACTATGAACCCACATCATCAATTACTTCAATAAAGCCTTTAATTTACCCCTCAACTAAAGATTTATTTTCATATTTTTATACATTTTAATTTTATTAAGTACACCTTATTACCTCTATCAGTTATATATACACTATTTATTAAGCCCTGATTGAGCTAGTGTCACCCTCAATCAAATCACCAACTCAGACAGGAAATTAAATTATGGAAATATCTTCTATAATTAAAACAAGTTATATTATTCGAGCGTATTTAGTCTTAAACAAAAACCAATTAAAGTAAACATATGGTGGAATTTGAACCCGCACTAATTAGATTACTAAAATCTTAATTTTACCACTCAACCAAAGCTTTATTTTAATATATTTTATATAATTTTGTTTTAATTTACACAATTTATTATCTACATTAGTTGTATAATTAGTTTCAAACCATATGTTTTATTGCTTATTGTATGTTACTTTTAAATAAGCCTTTGTGTTTTAAAAATGTGGTTTCCACACGCATATGCGTGTAATCAAATTTCTAGTATTAATAATGAATTGGACTAAGTTAGTGTTACAAGTTAACTCGACACGAACTCAAGATAAATGAAACACCATGATAAACAATTTAATCTAATTTTCAAAATATCATAAGTTTCATTATTTATTGTTAGTTATTTTTTAAACAGACATTTGTATTTTAAATTTGTAATTTTCTTACATTATGCGTGTGATAAGATTTCTAATTAATTTTATATAACAAGAGGTGTAAGAGATAATTAGAGAAAAAATTGAAAAGGTTGGATATTCAACCTTTATATTAAGAAAATTTAGTTGTAACTTTTTAATAGCTAAAATAAAATATATTATAAAAAAAAAAAAAGCCTTTTCTACACTGGTTGAAAAGAAGGAAAGAAAAACACTAAAAAACTACAAATTGAAAAAATGAACTAGACTAGAGCTATCCTAAAAAGGAGAAGAAATGAAATGAAAGCACACCCACCCACCCAAACTTTTGATGAAAAAGAAATAATAATTATGTAATAAATTAATAAAAATAAATGTCAAAACCCTAATATCGGAATAGTAAGAAATTAGATGTTTTTTAAATAAAAGTTTTATGAATGGAAAAAAACAGTTTCATTTAATCTGAATCCACTCTAAATTTAATATAATTATAATACGTATAATTTTTTTAATAAGAAAAAAGGACAAGTGAAAAACAAAAAGTAAATAGATAAGTGTTGGGGTTGTGGTGGCTATCAAGATTCCAAGGTTCAAAGGGGCTGGCCTAATCAACTTGGTTTAATTAAGTGTCACTACCAAACAAAACACTTTAAGCAAAGCTAATGTTTTAGGCAAAGCAATGAATAAGACCATACATTTTTTAGCATTTAATTTGCATGAAATTGCATGTGAATTTCAGACCTCCATTGTCATGACATGTGCCCTATCCCCCCACACTGCACACATGACCTGCTTTTTTTTCTTTTTTTCTTTTTCTTTTTTTGGTTTTTGCAACATTTTGCTAAGATATTATAAAATTTTTACTTAATTAAGATTTTATTATAAATTTTAATTATATTTTTTCTTTTTGATACAATGTCTAAAATTATCCATAGTTTCTCCCCAACCCATAAATAGGAAGATAATGCGTTTCAACGCACTCGAACCCATATGCTCACGCATTGACAATACTGCCCATATCAATTAAATTAATACTCAATTGATTAATTAAAAGATTTTTTAAAACCAAGTTTGCGTTAAATACATCAATATATAAAATTTCCGCTTTCCAAATACTAAATTTACATAAAAGAAATAACAGTCAAATATTGTAAATTTTATTTTAATATGTAATGTGACATTTAATTCTAATTTCATTTAATTATCAACTATAATATATGGTTATATTTTAGTTTTGATTTAATTATTATAAATTATCATCAATATTATTGATGTGATGTTATTTTATATTTACTTTTTGCATATAAAAATAATTATAGTTACTAAAATGAAAAATTAGTAAAGCTATTTGGCTTTTTTACATGTGTGTAATAAGATTAAAATCAAAATTTTATATGAATAATTGAATAAAAATCAAAATTACTTTTACACAATTGTTGAAATCAAAGTTTATACATTACAAATTGAATAAGTGTTCACATATCATTTTGAGATTTATTTTTGTAAAATAATAATATAAATACTGCATTATACATTTTAAAAATAAAAAAGAGTCAAATATGAATTAACTCTTTTGCAAAATAAGACCCAAGTAACATAGCTTCTTTGACCATGGGCAAGCAAGCACATAAGAATTCATTGAAGGGAAAGAAGCGCTTAAGTGTACTCGAACTTATGTTTTAATTGTTGTAATAACAACATTATCAATTGAAGTAAAGTTCAAGTAATAGTACATATTAACTATTTATGTATGGGGAAGGATCCATTTACACTTATATAATTAATATTTTAACGATCCAACCGTTGAATTTACTAATACAATTATATTTGTCATGCATGTAAATATTTGAACCGATCCAATTTATCTATCATGTTGATCTAAAATATTGTATATATTAATATTTATTTAACAATTTAAAGTTTTTTTTAAAAAAATGAATAGTTAAAATTTTTAAATTTAGATTAAATTTAACATGAATGATCTATATGAATGGAATATAAAATATGAAGGTTGGGTTGTTAAAATATTAATAGTACAACAATATACAAAAAGGTGTAAAACTATTTTAATTTTATGTATTAACATTGTAATTGTATTATTTAATATAAAATAATTTAAATCCTAAATTCTAAACCTGAAAATATTAGGGTAATTTTTAGCTTGGGTTGAATAAATAAATAAAAAAAGTCTAGAATTCCTTTTTGTTTGTCAAAAAGAGAAAAATAAAGCAAAGGACATTTTCTCAATAGGAAACTTTGTAAGGGGACATTTTGCTTTTGAGCGGGAAGAAATGTATGCTTCTATATTCTTCTTTTGGAATTATGATTATTATACTCACCTCATTTTTGTACGGAATTTTGATTAATTGATTCTTCATAAGAACTTTTTCCCCTTCAATTTTCAAATTTAACATTATAAATGTTACAGGAATTTATTTTTGCCATGATTGCTAAGATTATTTAATTAAACCTATTACTTGCCAAAAAAGAGTTTTTTTTTTTAACAATACAAAGAAAAAGATTAATTATCGGAATAAGATCGGTTTTTTTATCAAATTAATACGAGAGATGCATGAAAATCCTAAATCAGTATAGTAATTATCAATTTGGGTTGAAACTGATGCATTTGGTGTGTTGGAAATGAACACGACACCTCAAAATCCCAAAGTAATAACTAACATACCAATTTGGGGTTCCCATGGGTTGTCATGTCGATGCAGGTGTAGTAGAGATTCTCTCCTGCCTAGAAAGGCTAACATGCCGATTTGGGCTTCCGAGGCTGTAAATACTCTCTTCTTCCTTAACGTCCAACATGACTATAGGCTAAGAATCCAAGACCTACCATAGGTAGGGGTGTTTTAAAACCCCAAATTTTTGGGAAGAATGTGCTTTAAAGTGAAAAAAAAAATTGTGAGTTGAGGAGAAAAAAAAATTGTGAGTTAAGAGAAGAAAAAACAGTGTGCCTGTCAAAAGATAGTTATGCTTAGAAAAGGAGTGTTGATATTCCGAGGTGCTAAGAAATTAATTATTTAGTAATAATTAATTTTTAAATATATATAGATTAAAATTGTGAATGTTTTTAGTTTTTTTTAAAAAAAGGAAATTATTTATGTAGAAAATATAGGAAATTGTAAATGATATTTTGATTGTAAATGTTTTATATATTTTTCAGCAAAAAGGAAATTTTAACATTTAAAAAAATGGAAAATTGAAAATCTTATTTTGACTTTTTTTTAAAGAATAATATATGAAAAAAATTAATATACCTAAATAATATGAAAACTTTTAAATGTTATACATAATAAGTAGGTTATTAAAGATTTAATTGGTTGAAGTAATTTTTTTTCTCTAGATCGAAGTTAGAAGAGGAAGCTCCAAGGGGAAAAGGTAAGAAAGCTTTTTAAAGTAATTATATTACGGATTTACGGTTTACGAATGGAATAAAATGACATTATGTGAATTTGTTTATCACATGAGATAGTAAGGTTTAGAATTTATGAAATATTATTAGTTTGAGATGGTATGGTTTAGAGTTTATATTGTAAGAACTACAATGATTTATAAATGGCTTGTGCAAAAAAAAAATGGCCAAGATCATTTCAACTTCGAAAAAGATAAAAACTTAACAACACAAGAGATGTTAACATTTTGGTAGAGAAATTAAGAAATTGTTGAATAGACCCAAACAATAACTACATTGTTGCTTACATTGTTGTTGTGAACCTCATTATGCAAGAGTTAATTTGGTCATGTTATCCTGGCCTTAGGTGGGAAGTTCAGAAATACCTATTTTTAAGAGAAACATTTATATACATAAAACATAAATTTAGGTTGGATAGATGTTGGTTGATGATATCTACCAACGAGAAATATAGAAGAAAATGGTATGAGATCTTAATCAAAGAATTTGTGAAGGGCATCGCAAAAAATGGTACAAAGAGAACTTCCCAACTGATTACGGGTAACCATATCCGTAGGAGAAATCCAAATCAATCCTTATTTTCCATAGATGAGAAATTTAAATATAGGTGAGTTTCTGGATGATTTTATCGACTCAATTCCTAAGCTTTGTAAGAAGATTAAACGAAAGAAGGATGGATGTGCATAAGGTTATGGGTTTATGTTTGAAATGTATCATCTTATATCGAAATATTTGCTTCTCTTATTGTATGAAGTTGGTGTTTTTATAATATGGTAAGGGAATTGTTTGGAAGTTTTAATATCATGTTTCATTTTTTAATTATATTGTATTAAAAAAAGTCAGCTTGTTTGTTAATTCAACCAAACTTAAAATATAAAGAGTATTAGGGCTTCCTAACAACTATATTAATTTAAATTGCAATTATATTAAATATGAACAACTAGCTTGCAGCATTTGTCTACTATGATGGGCAAATTATGGATTCCGATGTTGGTGCAATTTTTGATCCGCCATCACGTAGGCGTAAGATTTACCAATTCAGTGACACTTGATGAAATTTAAACAAAGATTTGATAGAAAACAACTCGTCATTGTGGAAGAGCTAATTCAAAACTATATTATAGATTTCCTATGGCCTCCAATCCTCAGACGTATAAAATATTGAAACCTTTTCACGATGAGGATGTTGAGATAATGGAATATGCACATGCCAACTTAGGGGACTTTCATGCTGTAGAGATGTATGCGGAGTTATGTGACAATAATCCTACTTTTGAGGCATACACTCAACCGTTGTCATCAATAACTCCGATAATTGATGCTACTCCTATAAATCAATAGGATCTACATTTTAACCCAAATATTGATGAAGCTACATCCTACATGGGTAGACGATCATCTGCATTTCAGCATGAATTCAACTTGAATATAGGATTAGAATATTGCAGTAATTATGGAGCCACACCATCATATGCTAGAAACACATTCACTTACCCAACACAAATTGTGGTTATTGATATATAACCATTAGTTGTTAGTTTTCAACACAACTTTGGGTTGCTAGATGTACAAGGGGAAGGGTCGGAGGAGGAGGTCCCAAATGCTCATGTGGATGAGTTCAAAAACAATAATTCCGATGAAGTTATTGATGACAACGTAGATGAAAATCTAGTTCGTGAATATGCTGACTTCACCTAACCCTGCGAGCGTGGTGGCAGCATGGTGATTAGATTCGATCCCAATCACCATTTAATGATTATTGACCCTGATGCTACCTATGCACTGAGTTCCCTGAGTACCCAAAGATTTTTCTAAACCATCAAGTGTTAGATGATGAGAAATTTGAAGGGCTTAAAGTTAGGTTGGAATACGATTATAAGAAAAGTTGTATTGCTATGATAAAACGGTACAACTTAAAGGTTTCTACAGAGTCACGATATCAAACCCAACATCATATGTAGGAGGGTGTTGGAATACTTCTGAGGGTTTTAGGTGGAGGGTAACGACATCTTTTATGAAGAACTAACAAATGTGAGAGATTCGAAAGTATGAAACCCCTTATACTTGTACTTTGGTATGGTTAACTCATGATCAAAGAATTAGATACAAAATTGATCAATCAATGTATCAAGCCTTTAGTCGAGGCAAAACCCACTATTCCAATTGTTGTGTTGATGGCATTCATGCAAACCCATTATCAGTGCAAGGTTTCATGTCGAAAAGCATGGTGTGCTAAACAAATTGAAATGAAAGAGTTGTACGATTATTGGGATGAATCATATGAGCTCCAATATTGGACGGCAACAATGCATCAATATATCTCTGAAACTCTGGTTAGGATGTTGGTTGTCAATGTGTACAACCAAATTGGTGAAATAGTTCCATGGTATAAAATTTGCATAAAATATTCTAGACATTCAAACCTTGTGCTAGAGCTTTCCCTTATTGTAAGCCCATAGTTTAGGTTGACGATACTTGGCTCTACAAAAAATATAAGCAGATATTGCTTATAGCCGTGGTACAAGATGGGAATTGAAATGTTCTGTTGATTGCCTTTGCTATTGTAGATAAAGAAAACATGGAGTTGTGGGAGTTTTTCTTAATTAAATTATGATGATATGTCTAATGTGATTGTATGAATGACATCGAAGTTGTCACATCTCAAAAACAGGGTTAGAAAAAGTTGGGTTAGTGAAACCAAGAGTGGTCACGTTCTATTTTGAATTAAGGTTGTGAAATTATGTTAAGTGAGTTAATTTGGTTTAGTGGATAAGAGTTGTGTATGAATGTGAGAGTGTTCAAATCCTTTTATTTACATTTTTGTTAGTTTTGTTTCAACCTCTGACTTTGAAGACCCGACTTATATGTTATTTTCGCTCAACTGATGACAAAAATGAGCCTGCTAGTTTAATGGTAAAGTGTCAGCTTACTCTTTGGTCTTGTGTTTAAATCCCTATGTATGCAAAGTGAAATTATTTTTATTTTAAACTCTGAGGGAATCTTATAGGTGGTTAGCTAGTGGGATTTAGTGGGATATGGGTAGTTTTAATTTTCCCAAAAAAATCTCCCCACTTTTCCCATTCAATTTTCACATTTCTTACTCATTTGTTCACGTCAAGTTTTTGTTCTCTTGGGTTTTCATTTTTTTCTTGGAAAAAAACTCTTCATTTATTAATTTTTGGTATTGAACTATTTTGCTGATCGTGCTATTCCATTCAAGCGTTGTTGAATCTCTGTTGTACTTTAGGTAAGTGTGTTATTCGATTATTTTGATAAGATTATTGTTGGGTATGTGTTAATTAAGTATTTTGTGATCTTTGGTAATTTTGGTTGTCGAGTAATCTCTTAAGAGAGGTTATTTTTTGTTTGACTTTTTGATTTTATTGCTTGGTGTTCCTCTGGTGACTTAGGCGTAGTTAAGTTGCTGATTTCGTTCAGGAGCAAGTGTTTTCTATGTCAAGGTTAAGGGTTGTTCATTAATTAGTTTTGTGTTGAATGTTTATTTTCGTATCGATAGCTAGTTGTTAACCGAGTAGATTTGATGCCATATGTAGGTTTGGAAGTGCGCTTTTTTAGTGGATTATAATATTTATCATAAGGTGTGTATTTTTAACTCAAAACCCTGTGAATAAATCTGGAAAATCTGGAAAAAAAACACAAGAAATTCAAAGATGTTCTTCGTCACACGGTCATGTAACAGACCGTGTGGCAGACCATGTGCACCACATGCCTGTATGTTAGGCCGTGTGCAATTACACGGGCCCATGTGGGCCACACAGGCTTGTCAACTGGGCCATGTGAAACCACACGGGCGTATGTCCCCTTTTTTTGGAATTTTCATTTAGGGTCAACTTGGCCTGTAATTCGTAATTAACCCTTTGTAGGGTTAATTTTGCTTAAAAACCCCCAAAATGAGATATATGTATTGATACGTTCGGTATGTGAGTTACATGTATGATATATGTGTTGATAATTTTGAAAGCATGACTAATTGTGTAAAGCATGTACAACATTCGTATTTTGTTATCTGTTCTGATATGATATCTTATTTGACTGTGTGATATGTATGTACACTATTATGGTTTTGCATAAGCATTGGGGTGGGTTTTGATTATAGAGGAAGTGTTTCTAGGCAGTATTACTGCAATTTTGGTAGTTAAACCACAATATATGTTTGGCAGCTCAGCTGCACATTATGAGTGGCATACCACCACGACCAGTGTGATTGAATGGATGGAGTCATGTAATCATATTTGGGTGGTTGGTTGGACGGAGTTGGTGTGTAGCGGATGGGGGTAGGATTTGTTCTGATATGATATGACATTTTGATATGATATATATTCTGGAAATATGATATTCTGATTTGATTTATGTTTCTAGTATTATGTCATTCTGATTTGATATTCGCATATGTAAACATTATAAGTAAAATTCTGTGTTGGTGTTTATGTTTGTGTATGCTGTAAGGAAATTCTATTTTGTGGGCCAAGACACACTAGGCTCCTAGCTCACTCGATTGTTTAATACGTTTTAGGTAATCTTCTAACTTAGGACTGGACAGCGTGCAGAAGCTCGGATTGTTTTCTTAGTTAAATAAAAATGGTGATTTACATTAGTAATATTTTTGGACTTTTGGGACTGTAATTTGTTTTTGCGAATTGTTTTGGTTTTTTTTATTCGTCGGTTTTTAATAATTTCGAACGTAAAATAACAAAATCACACGAGTTAAAAAAATAGATTTCGGTTTTCAAAATTAAAACTCTGGAAATTTCCTCTATAAAGATTAAGTAATCTCTTAAGTGTTTTACTATAAATAATTAAATGGATTTTAGTGAATGTTTGCCTTAGTTTTGGAAACGATATCCATATTTTTTTTAAGACAAACGATTTTGAATTCAAATTCTGGGTTGAGATAAGTGATATTGGACTTAAGTTTTACTAACATTTGTGAGAGTTTTACCAAATTTTATGTTTTCGAAATGCACACTAAGTTTGATTAAATCGTAAGTTTTTAAACGGGTTAATGCAATTCCTCAAGATTCGATTATAGCATCTAGGACAGGTTTGGAGTGTTACATAAGCCAACTGATAATCATCAACATTAAGTGCATTTGGGGACTGTGAGGGCCTCATGGCTATAGTTGGGTGTACGACATGACTAATAGGACCATGCCTCCATCGGGATTGTATAAAACCTTGATTCAATAAAAACAGTCTCTCGTTTGCTATGAACCAAGTCATATAACTATCTGAGGCCTAGAAGCAGTCTTGGTTGCTAAACTCAGTCACCACAGATAGATACCGACATTCCACATATCAGCCTCATGTGATACAGTCTTCAATCTAGGGTTTATCTATTTCTCCTTGTCACTTTGTGCACATCATCCATGTTGAATAGATTAGTAGGGACTTATGCTCAAACCCAAACTGATGCATAACATGATCAAGGTGCTACCACTCAACAAATTACATGTTAAGTAACATTGTCCTGTTATGCTACACTTCACTTTTAGCTTAAACCCACGTTGAAATAATTCGAGCAGCCTCTTCATCCACATATGGTATCCATTAGAACTGTAAAGCACAAATTTTTTTCATGTAAAAAATCACATAAAAATAATTGCTAACAATAATACAATACAACATAAACATAGACTATTTACCTCTTCTTTTGAATCTTATTCCAATTCCATCTTATATTCGACCACCTCTTTACCTTAATTATTGCACCTAATGGGGAAAATTGAATCACTGTAGCAACATTGTAAATATGTTAAGGCATGGTTTATAAATAAATACAAATTTTAAAATTTTAAAATATATTTAAATAATTCAATACTAACCATATCACAAGTGGGAATTGATAGACAATACAACTCAATGAAATTAAGAAATGTATTCTAATATATGTCTAATTCAACAATAATATAACAGAGCCATCCAATCCTTGATAAAGTAGGTTCATAGCTAAGGACATCTTTTGATATAAATGTGCTAGTACAACAAATCCCTAACTATATCTTTCCACAGTAGATAAATCATGTAGTAAAAATAGGTAATGACAACTGACCCTATTGCCAAATTTATCTGGCATCAGTATGGTTCTAATGAGCTTCAGAAATAATGTTCGAGTGGCATATTGCACATCTATATCCTCCACAACCTCTGGTAAAACTTTAGGGAACTCGTCTAGCCATATATGTACAATGAATGAACCAACGATTTTACCCTCTGAAGGAATTGCTCCAAGTAAACCGTCATAAACAATAGTCAAGGTCAGTTTAGTATTCCCTACTACGACCAACCCATCAATAGATAACCCGAGTATGTTTGCGACGTCTTCGAGAGTGATAGTACACTCCTTCCACGGTAAGTGAAAAGTATGCTTCTCCGCTCGTCTTCTTTCCATCAACGCAACAATCAACTTGGGAAAATTGTGCATGACCTCAAGTTTAAAACATATCTGAACCCGACAACATGCAAATATTCACAGATTCGATCATCTACCAAACTTAAATCAAGTTGAGATTAGTCCTGATTACAAAGGATGTGATAAACAGGATGTCAATTTATTTAGTCAATCAATTCAGTAAAATTTTAAATTATTATTAAAATCTTATAACTATTGAATTAAACTTATCACATTTTGCATATCATTAGACACGTGCGACAATCTTATCAATGTCATACCCAAAGCCTATTGTGCATAAACCAAAATACATTAGAAATAAATTTCCAAACCCTATACTCTAAACATATATATCATAATACCAAATTCAATAGCATACTACATTCAATAATTACTTAAAAATACGCATTGTCCATTACACACTTAATTACATAACATAATAACCTTTAACGAAAATTTTTGTAACTTAAAAAAACACTATGGAAATTTATATACCAATAAATTTGTTTGTAAAATATTTTCTCATATTTACCACATGTATATAATAATATTTATTTTATTTAAACATATAATAACCTTATTTCATCATTACTCACTTATTACTAAATAACTACAATAATCACATTCATCAATAACATAGGATTTATTCACATTTTCAAATAACAATAAACATATAATTGTTAAAAAATTATAATTTAAAATAAAACTATATCGGTTGGTTAGACATTTACCTTATTAATTCGATTAATCTAAACCTTAAAAAAATATGTTATCTACTAAATTATATTGAAAATAAATTATAATTAAAAAATATTTTTTTTCAAAAACTAACTTTTTTGGATTGTAAAAGAAAAAAATGAATTTTTTGGGATAGTTTTAGAGTTTTGAAAGTGGTTTAAGTTTAGAATTTTGGGTATTTTTGGGGAATTGGTTGACTTTATTTCTCTCTATTGATTGTTGATTTGGGAGATTGAGGTAGTGAGGGAGAAAGGATTTGGGAGTTTAGAAGTGGGGTTAGAAAAGGATGATGTGGCATGGGGGATAAAGAAGTGGGGTATGAGGGGTATTTATAGGGTGAATGGGTGGGACAACTTTTATGGAGATAGGTGGCGAATGGCTTTAATTGCACACCCATCCCCAAATCATCAGTCGCCAAGATGATTTGGTAGAACTCGTGTCGCCAAGTACCCTAAATTGGTATGTCAACTATCGATTTAAGATATCGAGATGCCATGTCTATTTCAGACACATTAGTTGCATTAGTTTCAACCCCAAACTATCAGCTATCGTGTCGATTAGGGATTTCCATGCATCACACATTATTTTGGTAAAAAAAAAAACCATATTATTTTGGTAAATAATCATTTTTTTCTATATTATTTCAGAAAAAAAAAGGAAAAAAAATCATGTTTTTTTTTCATGAATGAAACTTCATTATAAAAGATTAACTAGAGATACATCCAAGCCCCCGTGGAGATATTTCAAAAAATTGGGTACTACCTTCGTTAGTAACAACCATTTTAGCTAGACTATCAACTTCTTTATTGAAATCTCTAGAAATGTACTGAACCGACCAATGAGTCAATTTAGACACACGAAGATTAATTCTTCTAACCAAAACGGAATTTGACACCTTTGTAGCACTCCCCTAAATAGCTTGAACCACCTCTTGACTATTAGAGATGATTAATACCCTATCGAAATCACTATCTATAGAAATTGTTAAGCCTTCCAAAATGCCCCATAATTTGGAATTGAGAACTGAACATATACCCACACACCTGTTGTACCGAAGAATCCAACCACCATAACTATCACGAAGAATTTCCTCAATCGTGGCAAACTCAATTTCCTCTTTTACTGCTCCATCAAAGTTTAATTGGATCCAATTCCTAAGCTTGGGTATTACTATTATTGGAGCTTGTCGATTAAAGACATTTACCTTAAGAGTTGAAGTGTATTGTTTAGCCCAACTGAAGAAGATTTTAATCAACTCCTCGATACTCCACGTTGTACTTTGGAAAATAAAGAGGTTTCAGTTTTTCCAAATAAGCCAAGCTACCATACTAAAAAACATTGCCAATCTACCTCGTCTAGTTTCATTTCGTGATAATTTTGAAGGTTGTTTGAAATCCAATTATGCAAAACACTTCAAAAAAAAGGAAACATGTTTGTTCTCTAGAATAATTTATTTCCAAGTGTCCTTAGCAGCAGGACAATCACAAATGGCGTGCATAATATCTTCATATTCATTGCCACATACACCACAAGAACATCTAGCCTAATTTCTCTTTTCACGCCCTCGGAATTAGTAAAAAAAATGTCTTTTAAGAATGAGCCAAATAAAATATCTAACTCTCTGAGGGCTTTGAAACATCCAAGGTAATTGCCATATGCCATTCTTAGGATTCCAGTTCTCTTCCCTAATCTTCCAATATGCGCTCTTGATTAAAAATGAACCATTTGAGTTTCTTGCACAAATGATCCTAGCCGACCCGACTTCTGTCTAAGATGGAGGAATATACATAATATGTCTAATCACGTCTTTCAACACCCATAGGCCAAATAAATCGAAGTTCCAAAGCCCATCATTCGTAACCATTTTACTCAACATGTTTTCCATTTTCATATTCGAATGATATGGAATATGATTTAACAATGGGCCACAATTTGGGATCCAAGGGTCTTTCTAATAATTAATGAATTACCATCTTCAACTTACCATAAAAGATTCTCTCTGAGCAAATGCCATACTTTAGAAAGACTTCTAAAAAGAAAAGAATAACATTCTTGAGTTAAGGATTTAGGTAGACCATTAAGGACTCTATGCTTCAATCTGAGCACCCAAACCCATAAAACATCCAAATTGGAAACAAGATTAAATTCAAGTTTCATCAAGAAGGAAGTATTCTGGTATTCTAGTATCCTAAACCCAAGGCCTCCACTAGACCTTGGTTGAAAAATAGACTCCCAACTAACAAGCGTCATCTTCCTTTCCCCTTTAAATGTTCCCCAAATGAATTGTCTAACCAATTTCTCAATCTCTTCACATAGACCTTTCGGTATCCTCATCGATTGCATGAAGTATCTTGGTATCGTTAACCATACAGACTGAGCAAGTGTAGCCTGCCAACTAAAGATAGTTTCCCAGCCTTCCAGTTTTGCAGTTTAATCTGAACCCGATCAACAATGAACCTCAAAATACTATTAGTCACTTTCTCATGAAACAACGAAATTCCCAAATAAGAATCGAGATTTTTTACCCTATTAAAACCCAATATGTCACAAAAAATCTTCCATGATTCTTCATTAACTCCTTTAGACAAAAAAAAAGATGTTAGATTTCCTTATATGCACCTAATGGCCAGAGAAATTATAGAAATCTTTTAGAATTCCCTTCAACAATCAAGCTTGATTTTCGTCTACTTTTCCAAATATGATTAGGTCAGCTGCAAAAAACAAATGAGAGATAGTTGGACTTAGTGACTAACGTGGATAGGTTACCACTGGTTCTTTTGAATTGCTGAATGTATGATGTGGCCAAGCCAATCCATACATAAACAAATAAATACGAGGATAAATAGAACACCTGGCGAATGCCTCTGGCCGATTTGAATTTCGAGGAATGAACACCATTCCAGAGAATTTACATAGTGGAATTAGAGATAGAAGACATAGTAACATTAATTACGAGATCAGGAATACCTTCAACTTTGAGAAAAGCCTTAATAAAATCCCAACGATCTATTTCTTATTGTTTGCTTACTTCTCATCAAGTGAATGACTTCTTGTGTCATAATGATATTATCTATAATATTATGACCTACTATAAAACTCGCTTGTTCCTATGCAATAATTCTTGGAAAAACTGACTTAAAGTGATTATCTATGATCTTCTTAACCAATTTATATAAGACTAAGCACAAGCTGATGGGCCTAAATTAGGAAAAATTTTCAGGGGCATGGACCTTAGGCAAAAGAACAACTAAAGTGTTGTTTAAATTTGAATAAGTTTTCTTTTCCATCAAAGATCTTTTTAACCCAACCACAACCGGAACTACTAACGTGCTCCTATTGGCTTTGGAAAAATAAAGAATGAAAATCATCACTTCCTGGACTTTTAAGGGTGCCATGTCAAAAAGAGTACATTTGATCTCTTCATTTGTGACTACCATACCCAAAAACTATACGTCCTTTTGAGAGAAATTAGGAAAAAAGTTAGGGGTAACCCTAACATAAGTTCCAAATACTTCCAGTAGAGCTGCTGGAAAAAAATAATAACCTTCATCTGTAGGGCCTCATCATCGTAAACCCAATCCCCTAAATCATTCTTCAGAGCTGAGATTTTATTATGTTTTCTTCGCTAAAGAATAACTTGGTATTTCGGTCTCCCAAGACAAGCCAATCGCACCTGGCCTTCTATTTCTAAAGCGACTCCTCATAGTGGAGAACTATTTCTAAATCCTCCCTAATATTCATTTCATCATTGGATAATTTTTCAAAATTCGATCTATCCATCGCTTTCAGAATACTAGTTAATTTCTATGGAGGAATTTTTTTTTTAAGGAGTGCCAATATGCCCATATATATTCCTATTCCAATTCTTCATGTTATCTGAAAGCTGCTTAATCGATGCCTTCATATTATCATTAAAATTCCAAGAATCCTTAACGAGTTGAAAGAATTCTGGATGTTTAACCTAGCTAGCAAGGAATTTGAAAGACCGACCTTTAATTGAATTCATATCCTGCCTTAAGGAAAGAAATAGAGGCCGATGGTCCGATTTGAGCATAGGAAGATGTGTCTTTGAACTGCTCAAGAATTCTGAAATCCACGCATCATTACAAATAGCTCTATCAAGCCTTTCAAGGACACTGCCTCTCTGCTAAGTAAACACTAAATATTTAAATCTGATGTCATGAAGATTAGTTTATTCAACAAAGTTACCAAAAGCATAACACATTTTCCCTTCTCTTCACCCCCTATTTTCACTAGGAGATAGGATGGCATTAAAATCTCTAATCGCCATCTAAGGAACATCATCATTTGGTAACATCAAATTTAGGTCCTCGCACAAGAACTTTCTTTTTCGCTTATTTGGGCTACCATACACAAAGGCAACTAAAATAGGCCTTCGAAAGGAGTTGTCAATGATCCGAATAAGGACAAATTGAAGGTGATTATAGACCACTTAAACTCTAACCAAATGTTTTCAACCAATCCAAATACCATCAAAAAAACCATACCTCAGCCCAATGAGAATATTAGAAACCCAAGATAGCGAAAATTAAATCAACTTTGCCACCACTGACTCTTATCTCGAGCAATCCCATAATATTTGGTTTAAATCCCTATTGTATTCTAAATAAATTTGGGGGAATTTACTACTGGCACGTCCCTGGAAATTCTAAGAAAATATATTGAAATTAATAAAATTAATAAAAGAAAGGATAGATAACCAACCTCTATTGATTAGAATTAGTCTTATCACTCTATTGCAAGTTTGCTAAAACTGCTGAAGCCTTAATAGGCCTAGTATCAATCTAAGAATTAATGAGTGCTACCATAGAATTCATCGAGTCTGAAAGCAAGACTTTTGTATTTTTGACTGCCTTAAAGCACTCTCCACGATCCTTAATAATTTTATTAAATACCCTTCCTTTTTCTAGTAGTAGTTCATTTCCCATTTGATGCACGCATTTTAATGTTTGAACCTCCTACATTAAAAATCCCTAAATCACCACCCTCTAAAAGGGTAGTAGTATTGTCTCTACGATTATCCTTAAAAACGACTGTTGTATGCTTCGATGGGTCAAGCATATTAGAATTTAAAGAAATCTCCAATTCGATTAGACCTTCAGGGTTAAACTGTGACATGGCATGTAAATGAAAATCTCTTGCACTAATAGGCCTTTACTTACAATTATTCAAATTCTTTTCAATGCATTGATCCATCATTGCGGTTTTAATAGACGCAGTAAATAGCCCATTCCCAATGGCCTTCACCAAATTGTTTACTCACTTGGGCCCATTGAGTTAACTTAAACCCTTAGCCTAACGCTAGCTGAACCCGAACCAGTATAGCCTTGGCCCCGACTTCTATTTTTCCTTTCTAGCAGTTACCCCTGTATGACTCAATCTCAAAACTAATTCCACCACATTTAACGCCCCAGCTTCCTTAGAAATAATAGAAAAAATTTTAGCCTATTTTCCTAACCCAATCAAGCTCTCACGGCCCACATTGTCTACCCTCACTTCCTCCTTATCTAGCCCGTCATTCTCGTTCCCTTTCTTTTACACATTCTTCCTTTCAAATTTTGCAAGGAAATCACCTTTTTTTTGAAAATTAATCTCGAAAAATATGCCCTTAAATATTTATTTTCCCCTTTTTCGATTAGTCTCCGTAGAAAGTGCCCTAAATTTAGACCATCCTTTGCCGTTAATCGGGAATTTAGCCACCAGTTTATGAGTTTCCTTCGCATTTCAGTGAGTACCATCCAAGGGCTATACTTCACTGAGTCAACCACCAGACTTTCAACCGTCGATTTTGCCCCTTTTAACCCCTTATTGCCACCAGTTTCTTCTTTATCGCTGTTCGAAAATGAACACAGCTCCTTCATGTGACCGTATCACCCGCAAGAGAAGCAAATGGAAGGTAAGGATTCATATTTGATTTTTTGAAGTCTGTCATTAATCATAATATGGGATATTAAGGGTTAATCTAAATTTACAAAAATTGCCAACCTTGCAAAATATCCCCTTAGTTGATTATCAATATTGAAATTGAGTTTTGCAACCTTACCTATTAAATCACCAATTTTCTTAAGAATATTTTTGTTGTACGGGTAACCGGGCAAGCCTTGTAGTCGTATCCACGCCATGACCATTGTCGGGAAGGGTTGAAACGGGTTAAACTCCATTGTCCATGGTTGAACAGTAAGATATTGACAGAAGACGATTCAAGATCCCTGGATAAGAACTTTCTCATAATCTTCTTTGTTTTGTAGTTTTACGAGAAAATACTCATTTTCCACATCCATGATTCGAAACGATTTTGAAGGGCATCATAGACTCAGAACCCTATTTAGCAGAGTGGTATAGCCAATGCTATGTCCAAGAGCTTAACCACTACAGTAGTTTCCATATCCTTTAAAAGAAACTTTTGAACCCTATCTGAGAAAGAAATCGCAAATATACCATTTATTGAGGATTTTGTAAAGTCTCTTTCAACAAAATAAAAAACTACACCACCACTTTCCCTTGGATCTTTCTCGAAGTCAACTAGCACGCAATCAACCCTATTAGCATGCCAATCGTATCTTATCCTACGTTCATCTGGACTCAATAGACATATGAAAACATTAAATACAATTCATTTCATTACTCATGTTTTGTACAGTTCTAATCATAATTCACAATATAATCGCATACCATTAATTTAGTTCACTTGATATTATAACAATATATATATCTTTTAACAATATAACATCAGTTTGTATAAATCATATACTCGTATAATAAATCTTACCATCATTCAATACTGTATACCTATCCATATTGACCATATCTTTCCAATGTAGCTCTTTTCTCACCTTTTTGTACCAACTTGTAATCAATTTAAAATATACATTCAAACATAATCAATTCACAATTCAATAAAAAATATATATAAAATCACATAATTATACCATATGAACTTACCAAATGAGTTCAACACTAAATACAAAGTCAGGGACTATTCCATGATTTTTCCTTTTCCTAATTTATCTATTGGTTGTTTCGAATCTTGATCTATACGATAATCCATTTCACATTATCAGCTCCTATCACTACAAATCATCTCATTTCAAGTATAAAACATATTTTGTTCCTTTTTCACAATTCCCCTGAAGTTTTACATTTTATTCAATCTAGTCTTTAAAACCGAAACAAGTATAACTTTAACATTTGGACTCCAATTTTCATTCCTATTTCAAATAAATCCTTCTACAGCCCTATAAATACATAAAATTAAGAAATTTCATATCAAACTTTACATTATAGTCCCTAAACTCAAAACTAACCAAAAATTACTTTATAAATTAGTCATTAAACACATCTAAGCTTATAATCAAGCTATTAAACATCATAAGCTTCAAATTTCATCAATGACAACTTTTAAAATCTGTAAAAGTTTTGAAAACGGAGATAGAGTTAGTTGAACCTAATTGCAACGAACTCAAAAATATAAAAATTACTAAAAGCATGATTGAAAAAGCTTGCCATGCAAGGCCCCTAAACTTGGTCGAACCTAGAGTGCTCAAAAAAGAAGGTTTGGCGTTCTATATTTGGTGGAAGATAAAAATGAAGATGGTAATGTTTTTATTTTTATTTTTTATTATTTTATTAATATTAAATTAACATAATTTTAACATAAAATAATTAAAGAAAGTAAGCATTAACCATCCACCACATTAAAAACAGTATAATTGCCTCCTAAATCCTCCCACTTTGACTATTTAAGCCTTTGAACTAATAAAAAATCAATATCGATCAAATTTTACGATTTTTATAATTTAATCGTTTTTCCTTAATTAATTATCAAATCATCAAAATTTCCAAACTAAACCTCAATTCACCTATATAAAAACTTTGTAAATATTTAATAATAATATTTATGAGCTCGTTTTATAAAAACGAGATCCCGACACCTCATTTTCCAAAGCCACTAACTTAAGATACAAACCACTTGTCGATTCACTAATTGACCAAGTAATAAAATCTATCAAATCTCGATTCACTATCTTACTATATTTGACTCATGAATATTAATTAATAATATTTGCGAACTCACTTGTCGAAATTGTGGTCCCGAAACTACTATTTTCGACACTACTGGAAAATGGGTTATTGCACTTCATAAATTTAGAATTTAGTTTCTATAATTTTATTTTTAGGAATTTAGCCCCTTTACTTTTCAAATTTCAAAATTCAAGTCCAACTATTAACTCTGTAAAAATTATTTTGTTAAATTCAGGTTCATTACAATGTTATTTTTTTTATTTCAAAATGTCACAGCAACAAATTTAACAGTGTTAGCAATTGAATTTGAATTTTGAAATATGAAAAGTAGAGGTACTATTCTTATAAATAAAAGTATAAGGGCTATGCATATTTTAACCTTTAATTAATTTAATGTAATTATTTTGAAAAAATATTTTGTATTTTTTATCATAAAATATTGGAAAAGGAATGGAATAATAGTGTTTGAATCTAGATGCTAGATCAAAACTGTAATCGTTGTTTTAACCAAGATAATATACTAATATGTATAGAATTTGAATGTCATCTATAATTTTTGTTCTATTTCAAACTACCATCTTTTATATTGAAAAAATATTTAATCAACTTTTTTATTTGAAAAAAAGAGCTACTAATAAAAAAGTAAAAGAAGAAGAAGAATTTTGATTGTAAATTCTTTAGTTGATTTCTTTTTCCATTAAAAAAATTAGGGTATTAGACTATTGCAATTTTTATTTAAATATATATATTCAACATTATTTTTTTAGAATAGGTGTCAAGACTAGTAAGTTTTTAATGATTGGATTTTATTAACATATGAATGATCAAGTCATTTTTCTTTAGTCTTCCTATTATCCTTTTTTTAGGAATAATCTTCCTATTATTTAGCAATATTTGTTTATCGTTTTATTGCTTGCTTTTATTTGAAACTCATTGGTCATTTCTTTATATTTAATTATTGTTCTCATCAATAAAAAAAGATAAAAAATTTTCTATTATTCTCATTGTGCACTTATGGTATTAAAGCCCTTCCAATCTCTTACGAGAAGTCGGTCCTATTTTTTCTCCTTTTCTCTTATTACTCGAATACCTTTAAACTTCTTTTTACTCTTATTATTTAATAGTTGTGGTGTATTTCTAAGCCAATTTGAGATCTTAAAAAAAAAAAAAAAAAAAAGGTCTAAACTCAACACTCATTGTCAAGGTACTGTTATTTCTATATGCCTTGATGTTAAAAATTATATTCTTTTATATTCTGTTAGGAACTTTTGCATTCAGAACCTAGCTTTAAAACCAATCGGTGTGGAGGTTTGACCAAAAATCCCTAAACCTGGAAACTAAACATTTATCTAATATTTACACCCATGTGTGTCAATGTACAACTAATAAACCCTAAACCCCTAAAATCCATAACTCAATACCTAAAACCTAAATAGAAATACTAAACCCAAAACCGTAAACTTTATGTAATTAACTTTAGACTTTATATAATTCAATTAAATTTACATTTCATCAGATATTAAATTAAGCATCATGTATGAATTATACCAAAGAAAGCTTAATAGCATATCATTTAAATTATGAGCTATGCAATGTTAAAATTTGATGAATTAATTGCACTACATTTTTTTTGGTGAATGAAAAACACTATAAGAAAACTACCTAGAGATACATCCAAGCCCCCATGGAGGTATTTCAAAAAATTTAGTACCACCATTAGTACTAATGGACATTTTAGCTGGACTATCAACCTCTTTATTATGATATTTGGATACGTGCAGGATCGACCAATGTGCCAAATTAGCCAATAATATATTGATTCTTTTAATCAAAGTGGATATCGACACCTTTGTATCACTCCATTGAGCAACTTGTATCGCCTCTTGACTGTCTGATAAGATAAAGACTCTGTGAAATCCCCTATCAATAGCAATCGCCAAGCCTTCCAAAATGCACCACAATTCAATATCTAAAACTGAATAAATGCGCACAAAATAGTTATACCCAATAATACATCTGTTATATCTGTCACGAAGAATTCCCCCAATTGAAGCTAAACTGGAATCCTCTTTTACCGCACCATCAGAATTTAACTGAATCCAATTCCCGAACTTGGACGGAACTGTTATTGGAATTTGCCAGCTGGAGACATTTACCTTTAGTAAAGAGTTATATTATTTAGCCCAATTGTATGAAACTTTAATCAAATCTTCAGTACTCCACATTATACCTTGGAAGACAAATAAGTTCCAAGTTTTTTTATTAATAGGGGATAAGATTTTTATGTTGAAAAAGGTAATAAGAATTTTAAGGCGGATCTTAACATCTATGAATGCCAATATCACTATAATTTTATATTATTATTTTTAAATGATAAGAATAAAATTCCATCATAAAATTTTTAAAGAAAAGTTTGAACTCAATACCCATGTTTATTGAGAGTTGTCTAAAAATGTTCTCGATGACTGACACTTATAGATGTGAAGCTCGTTCTATATTTAAAAATTAATCTTAAAATATAAATATTTTGAAAAATAATAAGATATAATATTAAAATAATTTATTTTTTTTTAGAAATTGGTGGGTTGATTTGAAGTGAAAGAAAAATCTTTTGTTTTGCAATTCTATAGTTTAACAAATTTAAACTAAATAAGCTTAATTTAACACATTTTCTCTTAATTAATTTATCACATTTTAACCTTTTTAATATTTATATCATCATTATAGAGAAATTATTTTATGAACCTTTTCCACCACATTATCTATAGTCTCGTTCAATTAAAAAAGGACACATAATCTTTTTTTCCACATTATATGTATATTTGGACTAAACTTCTAAATCAAAGATGATGTGCCTTCTTTTAATTGGACGAGACCATAGATGATGTGGTAGAAAAGGTTCATAAAATAAATTTTCTATCAATATAGATAAAAGGATGGCCTTAACCATCTTACCCTTTGCCATGTGGCTTACTAGTTATTTTATTTTTTTACATTATAATTTTCAGATTCTTCCTTTATAATAAGTTTAAAACTTGAAATTTAATTTCAATATTTCAAATTTTGATATAATTTTATTTCTTTATTTTTTTAAAGTCATTAGTTAGTCAAAATAATTAATATTGTTAATTATTCCAATTGAAATGTAGTCGTTAATTTTTTCTCAATGACCTTATTTAAAAAATATATATTATGATGAGTTTGAAAGAGTACTTTTTAAGAAAAATTCACATCAACATTTTAATTAAAATAGTTAAAGGCGTTAATTATTTTGATTAATTAATGTCATTATTGTAACACTCCATACCTGGCCTAGATGTTAAGACCAAGTCTGGAAAGTTACATCGAATCATTTCAGAAAGTCCAACTTTTAACTATTTAAAGTTTAACTATAATAAATCATTTAAGTTGTTCAACCACATAGAAATCCAAACTTATAATCAGAAATCCAAGATAAAACACACTATAGTATAAGTTTAATTAAAATGGTAAGATAACTAGATAAAGATGATCGAGCTCCTGCCACACCGAGCCGCCTAACTAGTCGATGGGTTACTTGAAATCCAATCAAACAGACAAAATGAGTTGATAGACACAGTGTGTAACTTATAGTTTTTATTAAGCATAAATTATAGAACAAATCTTCAGTTTCTCATTACTCAAGCAAATCTTAGAATCAGATACAGAAGTAGAACATAATATATCAATTTTAGATACAGATTAAAACAGATACATATGTAGATTTCCTACCTCCAACTGCTACACCATCTCCGTCCAACCCTACACACTAAAAAGGGTATGAAGTACCCATCCATCCATTCACACCATGTAGTGATTGTATGTCACGTTCAAAATGTCGTGGACTAGCTGTTAGAACAAAATGCGATAAGTCACCAGAATCAGATGCATATATGTGGCTTAGCCACCAGTCTTGGCAGATTATTAAACTGCCCATACATTCTCCTTATTCAAACCCTCAATGCATATGCAAATTTACAGATGCAGATACATATATAAGCATACGGTGTTACAAATTCATATTATACTCCTTTAATACAAAATACACTTACTCACTAGTCTACATATCGATGATATATATAACAATTTGTACAAAAACAAATTATAAGTTGATGGGCTTTATAGCCCAAATCGAACCATATGGACTTTACAGTAGGTCTACGTTCGACTAGAACGATGTTTGTAGTCTTAATGAAAAATCTTGGATTTTGGCCCACACGCCCCTATGGATTCACACAGCTTGGAAGGTTGGCCCGTGTGGTATACACGGCCTAGCACACGCCCATATGGCTCAAAGCAATGAGTTGCACAATCTAACATACGGCCAAGCACACGCCTATATGACTCAAACACCAATTATCTCTCACATGGCCTAGACACATGCCCATGTTTCTGGCCCGTGTGACTTTAATTCCAAATGTAACAGCCCGGTTTTAGCTCAGTCAGAACAGTGGTTTTGAAACCACAAATCTGATATCAAAAAATTATTTTAATATTATTTTTAGTGTTTACAGCATGATAGCATGTATATGTGAAAATTTTGTGAGCTAATTTTATCGTTTAATAGCTCAATTTGAGAAAAAGGACTAAATCGCATAAAACGTAAAAGTTGCATGCTATTAGTTAAAGGTGTCAGATGGACTTAAATAGTAATTATACCATTTTAAAGGTTAATGGACATAAATGGGCATGTATTAAGTGATTTTATAATGGTTTCATTAAGGTTATAATAGTAAAATTGTAAATTAAGTTTAATTAAATAAAACAAAAGTCATTTTTCTTTCAATTTTCATCATTTAGCCAAATATTTAAGAATAAAAGGAGCCATTATTGCTCATTTAGGGTTCGGCACTTGCATAGCTTGATTAAGATCAAGAACAAAAGAAATCAAAATTAGATCGAGGAAAATCAAAGGTTATCGAATAGTCGATCCAGTCCGTTTATCTCGAATACAAGGTAAGTTCATATGCAAATAAATGTCTTTAAATTGAATTATATATGTTTAATTTTCATTGAACTACTATGAATGTTGAATGATCAAATACAAGCAAGAATCGATAAGGTTACAATATCTGAAAATCCTGTACGAACTTTAGGAATAGTATAGGATATGAATGACATGACATTAGAACTAATGACATGTGATTATGTGTAAAACCATGTCTGGGACATTGGCATCATTATGTGATTACGTGTAAGACCATGTCTAGGACATTGGCATCGTTATTTAATTTCGTGTAAGACCATAGCTGGGCTATCGGCACCAATATGTGATAACATGTAAGACCATATTTGGGATATGGCATTGTACGAGCTATATCTGATTTTTGAGTATCCTTAACAATTCTAAAAGGTTCAACGGGTAAAGTCAAGTCAAGAAAGAATGTGTGAGTGAGTTAAGTGACTCAATTACGTATGAGATTCATACAAGTATTGAAAAGGGAAGTATTTGATGAATTTACTTATGATATTGAATATGTATGCATTGAGAAAGGTTTGTGAGCTTATATGTGCTTACTTATAGTTTACCTATGGATGGAAATGATGTTGATTCATGTGGTAATTTTATTTGTATATGGCTTACTAAGCTTTTAAAGCTTACTTTGTGTGTTCTTTCCCTGTTTTATAGATAATCGAAGCTAGCTCGAACTCGGGGATCATCAGGAACACCGTCATATTATCGATCAACTTGTTGGTACTTTTGATGCTTTGTAAATATGTTATATGGCATGTATAGGCTAGTGACATGATGATGTGTTTTCAGACATGGTATTAACTATGAGATTTGGATCATAAATGATGTAAATGTAGGTGTGTATTTGGCCATTTAGGTTGGCTTAATTTATGAATTTGGTAAATGATATGTGATGTATATATGGCCTTGTGTTTTGACATGTTTGGTATGGTTGTTGTGATAGCTAAGTGGTTAATTGTCTTGATTAATTACCAATGATATATCATGGTTGATTTGGTATGATATAGGGATGATGAATTGGTATATTTTGTGGCATGAATTAGTTGATAAAATGATGAGAAAAATGCATAGGGAAGATAGATGAAATTGTTGGTAATGACATATTGTTTTGGTATGTTTATGGTTATGATTTGAGTAGTGAAATGGTTGAAGATGAAATGGCATGATTTGTATATGAATTGGCATGTTTTGGTTGCCTATAAGCGTATTGAAATGGTATGAAATGTTGTGGTTTAGGTATGCTTGAAGTGGGTGAGAAACATGGCTTAAATCAAGCCTAATTTTGCCCCACACGGTTGAGCACATAGGCGTGTGGCTCGACCGTGTGCCCGTTGTAACTTAGTTAAACAAGCTAGTAAGTTACACGACTTAGATACAGGGGGAGTGTCTACAGGCCGTGTGTAGCACACGGGCTGGCACATGGGAGTGTGGCCGGCCGTGTAACCCAAGCCAGTATACCCTCTATATTTTACACAGCCATGGCACACGGGCGTGTCTCCGGCCGTGTGATGCAAGTCAGTATATATGCCCTGTTTCCACATGGCTTATGACACACGCGTGTCTGGTAGCCGTGTGAGGCACACGGCCTATTCACACGGGCGTGTGATCCTTCTATGCATGAGAATTTTATAAGTTTTCCCAAAGTTTTCAAATGTTATCGGTTTAGTCTCGAACCTCTTCTAGGCATGTTTTAAGGTCTCGTAGAGCCTTATAAGGGACAATGTGATTATGTTGGATTGATGTTTATGTATTAATGGATTCTTAGATGAGAAATATATGTTGTATGTTATGATTTGATAGGTAATGCCTCGTAACCATATTCTGGCGATGGATACGAGTTAAGGGTGTTTCACCAAAATAGTGAGTTACACGGCCTGGGCACACGCTCGTGTCCCTGGCTTATGTGATTCTAATTCCAAAATAGTGAGTTACACTTGCGGGGACCTGTTTAGAAGGTGAACCAACAGAGTGGTTAGTCAAAGGGGTATAGAAGTTGACCCAGCTAAGATTAAAGCTATCATGGAAATGCCACCACCAAGGTCTGAAAAGGAGGAGAGAGGCTTACCTACTTTCTAAGAAGGACAGACAGGAGGGCATTGCTTCCCTGGCTTGCTTACACCCGGCAGACAGAATCAAAGGTAGACAACAGTAAGTTGTTTCACTTCAGTCAGAGGTAAGGCAGAAAAAGGGAAAAAGAAAGGTTGCCGAAGCGTATCATCAGAATTAACTACGTGTAGCGTCGACATCCATGTTTTTTGACTTTCGCAGAACACAAAAATAGGGGTTTTCATTACATACATGGTACGATTTCATCGTAGCAGCAACCACGCTAATCCCGAAGCCTAAAAATGACATTCAATTGTTGAATCAAACAATTTATTCCCAAACAAATCACTAACTACATCCAAATTAAAATTATGTCGAATAACTTCGACATGAAAGTCAAACTCAGAAATTTAGCACTTACCCCCATACATAACAGCGAAACACGGTCATGATTCGATGAAGGAACTTTACTCCTGAGGTTTTCACCTAAAAAAGAAACCAATTGATTATTTAACAGAAAGTTCAAAATGAGACGACGGTATTTCAATCTCGACAAAAGCAAACAAAGTCAAGCAAAAATAACAGAGAATAACGACGAAACTTACTCCAATACCTGTCAATCTAACAATAGCCAACCCAATTCCGCAACAATCCAACGACAATTTATCACAATAAAGAAAAAGAAAAGAAAAGGAAGAATGTTTAGAGAAGAAAAAGATAGGAAAATAACGAAAAAGAAAAAGAAAGTTAAAACGTGAAAAAAAGGGATTTTAAAAAAAATAAAATCAATTAACAAAAGAAAAATAAACTGACTTCACGAATGAGTGTAAAAATATGTTTAAAGACTTGAAAATGTGACTAAAGAGAATATAAAAACGTAACCATTGAACCAACAAGTTCTTTCTTGACATAAAATCACACGTAATTAAACTTAAGTCAGAGGTTCAAGAATAAGGGTTCAATCAAATAAAATAACAAATTTTCCAAAAGTGGGATTTAAACCCTTAATCTCCAACTCACATATAGGGCACTTAGCCACAATTACAAAACTTTATTATAATAGGATTTAGCTAACAACATTTAAGTTTTTAGGGCGTTATAATTATAATAGTTTAGAGACCAAATTTTACCTAAAAAGATTATAGGAACTAAATCTCAAATTTAAACATATCAAAATCATAATATAGCCAAAGACGATCTATACTAACACATACCAAATAAAAGTATACGGACTAAATCTCAAAATTAAGCATAGTACCATAACATGACTGGTGACATTTCATACCTAACACAATCATCCCTAATCTATGCTATTATATATAAAAATGAATGATACGGGCATTTCTCATGTGACACTTGTTATAACCTTCTATTCTTTTTACATTATACTCAATATATTATGTTTAAATTTTTGGTTTAATCTATATACTTTAATTTTTTTTACATAATTTGGTATATCAATTTTTATAATATCATTAATTAATCTAAATACTTTATTTCTTATTAAATTGCTAACGTGAATTTTTAATAATTGTTAACATTGTTAAAATTTCCTATTAAATCCATGTTCATTACAATACATTTTTATTACATGACCACTAAATGAGTTTTTGTTTTAATTTTAATATGTTGCACCAATAAATTTAATAGAAGATTTAACTAGACTCGAATTTTTAAAGTCGAAAATAAAAGAATTAAATTTCAAATGTACAAATAATGCAATGACTTGAAGCACATTTTAATATTAAAATTTTTAGTATATAATTTGATTAAAAAAGATAATTAATTCGATGTGAGTAAAAAATTAAAATAAGGTAGCCATATTTAAAATTTCATTTTTTTGCAAAGTAAAGAGAAAGATATAGTAATATATTTGTTCCTTAATTTGTAATCATCTTAAAGCATTGAATTCAAATTCAACAAACTTCATTCAAATGAAAAATGATGGCATTTTTCTCTCTTATTTATTTATTTTTCATAAAATGATGGCCTATTTATAGGTAAATAATCTTCACCTACTCTTACTAAAATTTGAAATCATTTAAAACAAAGTTGAAAATTAACATTATTGTGATAGTTGTTCTTCACTGCATTTAAATCAAATCTATCCTACCACAATAATAACTTTTCATTGCATTTATAAATACAACATTCATTGGTTTATCCCAATAAAAATTAAATATAAGAAAAAATTGGGCATACATTGTTAATTTAATTATAAAAAAGTTACGTATTACAACAGAGTTCATTTTAGTATTTCGCTTCTTTTAACTATTGAATTTGTATTATTTATCAAATCATTTAAAAATGGTTAGAAAAATTAATGTCTGTTGACCTTGTTGACGTGATATCTACATGGTAATCTATATACTATGTCAGTAAAGTTAATAAACGTTCACATTTCATTCATTTTAAGGTGATTTGATAAATAATATAAATTTAAAGAAAGAAAAAGGAAAATTTTAAATAAGTGGTAAATGAGCATTTATAATGCTAAATCGAAGAGTAGTTAGCAATTAGCAAATTAGAGGAAGCCACCCTCCTATTAAAGCTATCCCTCAAAGTTGCAAATGGCAAATTCAGATATATATCAAGTTAAAGCCCTTTATTTTTTTAATAATTTCTTCTCTTTTTTTTCTTAAAATTCCCAACACAAAAATGGTGTATTGGGGAGATTTATCCTTACCTTGTTTGCTTATATTTGGTGTTTATCACAAACTCATGAATTGTTTGTTTGTCCGAAAATTAAAAATTCACAAAAAAGTAAATCCACCATTAATGATTCAAATATATGATTGGATATCTTATTTGACGGTAAATATTAAGTTTGTCCAGTGTTCGGCATGAACAAATATGTTTAAGTTTTTAATATGATTTCATTGGATCTAACTTATTTTTTATTAACCAAAAATAATAACATTGTTACGATTATAAAATCAAAATTTTAATAATGTACCTAACCCATATATACATGTGTGGCTCAGTTTTAAAAGCTAATTTTGTTTTTTTTTCCTTTGATTTTGTACATAAATTAAATTAAAGGTTGGTGAATATTAGAATATGTGATCAATAGAGAAATGGGTACTTAAATGATTTTTAAAAGAAAAACATAGAAAAGGAAAAAAAAAAGTTGGCTGGATAAACTTGTTTTTAAACTTCAACTGAATTAGAAAAGAGTTGTATAATATTAGTAGAGGAGGAGGGGGATAAGATGAGAGGTGCCGGAAGGGGAATAGATAAAGGACAGTGGGAGACGTTGGCTCAGGGGGTTCTCCCCTAAGTTAGGTAGTTGTCCAGTGCTGGAAGCTGAGTTATAGGGGACTTTTAAGGGAGTTAAACTAATGTAGAAGAAAAGAGTTAAGAAGATTGTCTTAAAGATGAATTGTATAGAGGCAATTAACATATTAAGTGATCATATTCGAGATCAAAATTGATCATGAGAATAGATATGAAATGAAAAGTCTTTGACAAACTTTGTTGTGTGGTGCATGACATTGTGGTGGTTGAAACTCTCAATACAATGATAAAACTTTTCCTCTTAAAAAAATATTTAAGAAATATGGAGTTTTGATTGGTGGTTAGGTAAAAGGTTGGAGCATGGTATGGGAGACACAGGGGAAGAGTTAGAATGTTAGATCTTACACAGTTTTGACAAAGTAGCAGTTGTTTATTTGGATTATTTAATGTCCAAATTGTAACATATGTATGTGATAAAAACTGGAACATGAAACAGGTTTGAGCATCAAACTTCAAAGGTGGGGTCATTGTTTTCTAATGAATTAAATTACCTTGAAATTTTGAACATTTTCTTTTCTTTAAGATTTATTTCACTTGTTTGTCATGTTCTTTCATGGGTTTTTTTTTTTTCATTTTTTATGTATCCCTCAAAAAAAAAAAAAAAAAAAGTGGCAGGTTTTTCCTAAAAAACTCGTCTTTTAACTCAAAAACTCTCTTTTTCTTTGTTCCTTTTCATGTGAATAATTCATCATTTCTTTCATCTTTCTTTTTCTCTTTCCCTTCCCCCCTCCTCCCCCTCTCTCTCTCTCTCCAAAGAAGGCTACAGAAAAGTTGTTTTTATTTATTTATATTTGTATGAGAAAACCCCAAAATTTCCCCTTATTTCTTGCCCAGTTTATAAAGAGAAATCTTTGTTTTAACAAGGAAAAGGAAGAAAATAAAGGATAACATAAACACAAAATAAATTTATTCCTTTTTTTTTATTACAATTTTTAATCTTTTGAGTATGAATGGTCTTTTACATCTTGAAGAACCAGATTGTTCTGAGTTTGTTGAAGTTGATCCAACTGGAAGATATGGCAGAGTATTCATAAATTAACTTTCTTTTTCCTTTTTCTTTTTTTAGTTTTGAGTTGAAGTTTTTGATTCTTATACCTTCTTTGTATTGTCCTTTTTTCTGTCTTTCTTTTGTTTGCAGTACAATGAAATCCTTGGAAAAGGAGCTTCAAAGACAGTGTATGGTTCAAAACTCAAATATTTTCCCATTTTTTTCAATACCCAATCCATATTTCTTCATTATATTTGCTTCTGTGCATCCTTTTTTTTTTTTTTTTTTTACAGAATTTGAGCCTCATTTGATATTTCCAATGAAGTTTTTTTTGGGAGGCATAACATAGATGGTTGATGTTTATTGCAGTTATAGAGCATTTGATGAGTATGAAGGGATTGAAGTTGCTTGGAACCAAGTCAAACTTTATGATTTTCTTCAAAGCCCTGAAGATCTTGAAAGACTGTATTGTGAGATTCATCTCCTTAAGACATTGAAGCACAAGAATATTATGAAGTTCTATACTTCTTGGGTTGATACCGCCAATAGGAACATTAATTTTGTCACTGAAATGTTCACTTCTGGAACTTTAAGACAGTAAGAAAAAAAAAACATGTCCAAAATCTGTGTTTTTTAATGTTAAAAATATTTCTTCTTTCGGTGTTGTTTATTAGATGTTTTGTTTATTATGGGGGATCCCCTTGCAGGTATAGGCTAAAGCATAAGAGAGTGAACATTAGAGCAGTGAAGCATTGGTGTAGGCAGATCTTGAGAGGCCTTCTTTATCTCCATAGCCATGATCCCCCTGTGATTCATAGAGATCTTAAATGTGACAATATTTTTGTCAATGGCAACCAAGGAGAAGTTAAGATCGGCGATCTCGGCCTTGCTGCGATTCTCCGCAAATCTCATGCTGCTCATTGTGTTGGTATGTTTATCTTAACCAATTTTCTGGTTAACTTGAACTGAACTTAACTTTGGTTGACTCATAGAAATGATTTCAGTACGAAACAATATACTGTCTATCTTGTTTGAGAAATATTGAACTTTTCAAGTTGGGTGGAGAGGGGTTGATTCAATAAAATGGAAAGTCACCATTTTTGGGGCTTGCTTTTTCCTCAGGAACACCAGAGTTTATGGCTCCAGAGGTTTACGAAGAAGCCTACAATGAATTAGTTGACATTTATTCGTTCGGAATGTGCATTTTAGAAATGGTTACTTTCGAGTATCCTTATAGTGAATGCACGCATCCGGCTCAAATCTACAAGAAAGTTATCTCTGTAAGGGCTTTTCACTTTGCTTGACTTGCTTTCTCGCTTTGTTTCATCTGCTGGAATGACCGAATTTTCATTAACACGCGTTCTTATTTTTAGGGTAGAAAACCAGATGCTTTGTATAAAGTTAAGGATCCGGAAGTCCGACAATTTGTTGAGAAATGTTTGGCAACTGTGTCTTTGAGGCTATCTGCGAGAGAGTTGTTAAATGACCCTTTTCTCCAGATTGATGATTGTGAATATGATTTGAGACAACTAGAATATGGGAGGGAACTTGATGCAGTCGGTCCTCTCATTAGGCTACCGTATCTCGAGTTTCATCACAATAGTAATTCTTATAGTAACGGATACTCAAATGGTTATGGTTACGAAACACCAAATGAATGGGGGTATCATCCCGCTGAAATTGAACCAAGTGGAATCGAGCTTTTTGAATATCAAGAGGATGAACATGCTGCAAATGTAGACATAAGCATCAAGGGGAAGATGGGAGATGATGGTGGTATCTTTTTGAGACTTCGGATTGTCGATAAAGAAGGTTAGGAACATATTTCATCCGTTCTTGTCAACTTTTTCTTTGTGGAGATCTGACTTGAACTTTCTCCTTTTTTTGTCAACTTGCAGGTCGTATTAGAAACATATATTTCCCATTCGATGTTGAAACTGATACAGCATTGAGTGTTGCTACTGAAATGGTTTCAGAGTTGGATATCACTGACCAAGATGTGACTAAAATAGCCGATATGATCGATGGAGAAATTGCTTCCTTAGTACCTAGTTGGAGACGGGGGCCGGGAATTGATGAATCACCGCACTTTTTGAATCAGAACTTTTGTCACAATTGTGCTTCGAAACGTACATCTACCGGCTCGCTCTTAGATTTTTTGACACATAATGGAGGTGTCAAAGACTCACGAGTTCTTCAGTGTTGTAGAACTGGATGTGCTTCAATGCATGGCCGGTTTGAAGAGATTACTTTTCAAGTTGAGGAATCCGAGCATTGTGTGACAGATGGTGCACCGAACGAGTCAAGCCAATCGGACAATTTGCATTACCAGGAAATATGGGATCAGCACGAAAATCATGAACTTAGACACAGAAATTCAGACGAAGAGTTCGATAAATCAGATCAATCATTCTCGGCAAATGATGATAAAGAAGTTAGAGAAGAAAAGAAAATCCAATCCCCTAACAGGAATTCAATCCAATGTTTGACAAGCTCTCGGTCTTTCTCCGAAGTTCATTCATTATACTGTGATCTCTCCGACAATTACGAGAATGAAGTCCAACAGGAACTGAGATGGCTTAAAGCAAAGTACCAGATGGAATTAAGAGAACTTAGAGATCAACAACAATTAGGAATTGTATCAGACTCTTCAAACTGCAGTAACAAAGACAAGAACAGAAACAATGGCATTCCGCCATTATCGACTTTTGCCCCTAACAAGCATTTTAACTCCGATTTCCATGACAATAAGAATAAGAGGTGCCCCGATTCAGCTAACCGAGGGGGCCGGTATCGCAAACCGGCAGAATCTCCAAGAGTTAAGGAGATGGTCACTGCTCAAAATTTCTTTACTGGATCACTGCTTCCACAATCTCTTCATAGAACAACTTCCCTTCCAGTTGATGCTGTTGATATATAATGTAAGACTCTGCATTCTTTTGAACATTTCTCTACATTTTTAGAGGCTGAAATAATATGAAATCAACCCCTTTTTATTTTTTGGTCCATCAATGTTCAATCCAATTAGTTTTTCTCTATAATATCATACAAAAACCGATATCTTTGCCGTCTTATAATGTTGAACTTCCAGTGATGGAGATTCGGTTTTAGCTTTTTGAATATATAAACATTATAGTAACTCAAGAGCCTAAAACACAAAGGCATTGCATGTTGGAATTGAGTGGATGAATCATTAAGCATATAATATTGCCATCTTTCTAGCTGGCCAGGCCAATCATGTGCCAACAAAAAACAAAAAAGAGCTGGCCAATGACAAGTTTTCCAAGAGCTCTAACATTTGATGCTTAAAAGGTCCCATTTAGATCTGGCAAATCAATCCTTTTTTATTATGTTGGTGTATTTTCTTGTGTCATAATCATCGGATTTTAAGATAAAAACTTTTTAGTATGAGTCTAAACTTTGCATGCCTTGTGAGCCTCTTGTTATATAAGATTTAAGGTAAATATATTATTCATGTGGTATGAAGATGCCCCATGGTATCAATGATTGATTGGGAGTTTCAAAAGGGAAGTAAATTAGATGGGACCCCAATTTGGGGGTGGGGGGTATGGAGGATGAGATTGAGAATCATGTTCCATCCCATGCACTGCATGTTAAATCTCTTTGTGCTTGGCCCCACTCACCTATCATCATGTTCCAATGAACAGAGGACATCCCTCTGCTGACGTCATTATCCTATCTTTTCATAAAATTTAAACACCATATACAAATATAATTAAATACAACATGATATGTAAATATATATATATATGTAAATGTGAATAGCTGGATGGAGTACTAAAATTGAATAAGTCCAGAAATAATGAATAATGGTGGCCTTACAGATTGTACAGATGTTGGTACAAGCATTGAAGTGTGAAGATGGGTTGGTCAAAGTTTTCAAAGCACTGTTTGTGATTTAATAAATTAATGGAAAGGTTGCTTTTATGCCTCCAATCCAATAGGGGGGAATTATCCCTTGTCCAAAAAGTAATTAATATAATTATAATTTCAGAGACAAAGTGGAGACCAACTCATTGATTTAAGAGGATTTACCAACTTTTACGTTTTTTTTTTCTATTTGAGAATTCAGTCAAAAATATTAGAATAATAATTTTACAAGTTTATTGAATTTTAACTCGATTAGTATGAATATTATTATTAATGTAGGAGCATATGAGTTTTAGTGCGTTGAAGCACATTATACTCTTATTTATAAGTTAATGAGAGGTTATAAGTAATTTTAAATATTTAAAAAAATCATATATAATTAGATGTTATAATAAAATTATTAAAAAAAATAACTTAACAATAATCACATTTTATAAATCGTCTTTTCCCTTCTTTTGAACGTTTAATTGAGATATTCTGGAAAAAAAAAAGGAATCTTGGAATGAGCCAAAAAGAGGCTGAAAATTTTGGATGAAGGCATATCACAATATTATTCACGTGGCTGAAATTAAAACGGATAATTTTCCTTATTTTACTTCTCTTTTTTTTTAACTTTTTAATATTGAAAATTTACTTTTGGATAAAAAAATTGGAAAAAATAAAGAAAAGTATGCATTAACATGTAATCTTAATAACTTTTGCATACTTTTTTACTGTATATTTTTTTATCCTTTTCATATTGTGTTGAAAGCAAAAGCAAAATGGTAAAATCACCTATTTGGAATATGGAAGAGTATTTAAAAATACATACGATAAATAATAAAAAGTATGATTTTAAATTAATTATTAGTAAAAAAATAAAATATACACAATATTAAAATAAAAAAGCAGATTAAATTGAGAATAAAACAAAATTTATACAAAAAAATATTATTTTACAAATAAATTAATTTTTTAATAATTCTTTATTGAGTTAAGACTTGATTGATGGGTGACACAACTCATTAAAAGACTTAATAAATAATATAGATCCACAAATATATAAAAATGTATTTAAAAAATATAGTTATAAAGTTCCATATAAAAAAAAAATTGCATTAATTTGAATGATAAATAAATTTCTTTTACATGCACTGCGTTCTATGTTTGAATTTTATTATTGACAAACTTTTATTGATTTATAAAAATGTAAGAAGATAAAAACACCCACATAATCATATAATTCACTTAACAAATAAATTAATTTTTAATAATTTCCTAACTAAATTAAAAACGGACTAATGAGTGACACCAACTTAATAAAAACTTTAATAAATAATATAGATTCGTATATATTAAAAATAATTGATAAAATAGGTCAGGCGATGATTTTTATCGAAATAAGTCAAAAGCTATGGGTAAATGGTCCCTGAGGTCCATTGAAATTCCGATGTGGTCCCCCCATTTTAAAATTTTTTTAAAATTCAAAAAGAGATTATTTAAAATATTAAACTGTATTATTCATTATTATAGTTATCTTATTTTTTAAAAAATTTATTCACTGTTTAATACTAACCCTTTTTTTTTTTGAAAAAATATATCAAATTAAAAAATATTTGTTAATTTAAAAGTAATTTATTTAAAAATGTAAATGTTAATTATTTAACAAGTAAATTTTAAATTTTCATATTTTAAAAATGATTATATTTCAATTTCTTTTAAATTTGCAATTCTTATAACATTTTTAAATTAAAAAAATATAATTTAGTAATTATAAATTTAAAAAATAATATACTATTTGATTGATAAGGAAATAGGATGGTTCAAGTGTGAAACGTGAAGTCATAAGAAAGGCAGTCAGTCAATTTATCATAAAGTATTCTTATACCATTGCCCCATAAACAATCCAATTATATGGCTACAATGTACTGTTATGTAGAAATCCATTCCTGGTCAATGGCAACTAATACTGAAATGATGGCCTCATCCTTACAAACGTTTATCACAAATAATATGTTTCAAAAGTGGCAATTGAAAGTGGAAACTTTTATAACCAAGATCACCAATGACCAAAGAGGCAAATATGAATAAAAACAAAAAGAACTTATTAAAGTCAACTCCGGATGAGCCTAAAACCTAGCTTAGTTGTATCAGTATATCCGAATCCTAACATCTGCAATCCCTTTCCTTTTATCTCTAAGGCTAAAACTAGTAAAAATGTCATGCAAATTTTGTACTAAGAGTCAAATTGCATTCCCTCTTTTACTCAAATAATAAATAAATTAATCATTGTATGTTATATCAAAGAACAAATTGGTCTTTTCTATTTAAAGAATTATCCATTTCTACCGTTAAAAATTAACATAGTTAGTAGAATACCCAGATAGTTATACATGGCATGCCACGTGTACCTCATTCTGATGTGTACATGAACTAGTTTTTAAAAATAGAAATGAACGAAATTTTTAACAAAGGACCAATTTACTTTTTGATCTAATATCTAGGGACTAATTTGCCATAGAGGAACAAGTCAACACTAGATGTGTATGTAGATACATAAAAGGAAAAAATGAAGACATACAACCACAAACTTGTACAATTCTGACCACTTCCAACTCCAGGATAATAGGACAAAATCAATGTAACAAATGCACTGATGTTACGGTAATGGAATTGTATCATCTGAACAGTAGTGAATGTTAGGTATGACGGCAAACACTTTTAAAATATGAGTCAAGTTCTAGTCACTGTCATATTCACAACCAGGTATACCTCCTAATCACACCTTTAGTTAACAGGCAAAGCCTCATTCCCCTTAGGAACTTGAAATATCCTGTGTTTTAATACTTTTACTTTTATGATCTAGGCACTAGAGTAGTTTAAAAGCCTTGAAATGCACCGTGCATCGCCAAAAATGAATGAAACATAGATTGTGAACATTTCATAACCATCTGTTTAAGATCACAAAACCCTTTGAAAATGATAGATTTAAACCTTCTAGGTTATAGTCTTTATAAAAGCCCTTTATCCTAATAGCAATTCTGGTATAAATCCTATTGCAAAGATTATGTAACAAGAGCTTTTAGGGAAAACTATGTAAACAAAGGGAGGTGTGAAATTAGTGCTAGAATCATTATGAAGTGAATGATTATAAACTATGTTACTCGGACTTGGATGTGAGTGTTGGCAGGTATGTATCCAACACAGGTGTAGTCCATTTGCTATAAGTTTTTCAATGTATTTGGAGGTTCCTTGTTGGCTCATATCCCATACCCATGTCACAAAATATGTCAAACATGGATACTTCATGAAAAATGAAGAGTCGGAGCGACAATATATCATAGAAGGCAAGAACAGAGCTATGAGGTAACAAGTATGGGTTGTGATCGAAGTCTTGGAGTAGGGCCAGAAAGATAAATAGGAAAATAAAAAATTAATGCTTTCAAGCAAATATGTGTCCTTTCCCTTTATATGTTAACTAGACTACATCTACCTTTAGACAACAAGAACCTCAGTATAACAGTATATATTTATTATATACAAATGAACACAAGGATTTAAGAAGCAGTGCCAATTTATACCTCTGATGAGAAGATACAAGGTTTCTAGTTCTAAAATTTTATAGAGGCCTCAATAGTGGGTAGTCTTCAAGTAATTCTCGCTCTGACAATGTGTCATTTTCATTCTGAGGTGTCCACAAGACCTCAACTGCCTGAATGATAATCAAAGAGATGTCAGGAATGAGCAATCCCGAAAAGTCATAGCTGGGGAATAAGACAATTCATACCAATATTTTGCTTGAAGGGATGGAGGCAAGTTTTTGCAAGGCTTCCTTTAAATCACCACTTCCATTGATGGGGGGCAATTTATGCTTTCCTTCAGCAGCCACCAAAATTGTTATCTGAAATTTCAGAAATTGGATATAAATTAAAGAAAATAACAGAAACAATTAACTTGAAACTTATTATAATCCTTATTCCATGCGAAACTCAAAAAGACAACTCTATCATAACTATGCCATTTCATAGTCTATTCATCTAGAATGATGGATTAATACTCTAGACAAATGAAAATTTAATATCAGAGTTCAAGGGTTAACTAGAATGCTGAAGAAATGTATCCCTTAAACCTGGTTTACATCAATTCTAATGGTAATTTGTTACTATCCTAAAGAAGCAATATCTCTCCATACTTCCATGCAGATAAAACATAGTATGTGGGTTCCTCTAATGCTTGCATGATACAACTCACTGAATGGGTGGATGCTATGCAAAATACACAATATTCCGGAATGATGTCTTCAATACATTGCACCCAATACATTTGCAGAAACTATAACTTAAGAAGCAAGGTCTTACCACTATGTACTCATTGCTAAATCCACTAGCTTTCTGGCTGCTTGTACTTTGCCTTTTAATATTGTTCACATTCACTAGAGTCTCTTCATCAAATTTACCCCGTTCTTCAATAGAGAGCTGATTGAAGCGTTTCTCCCCATCATCTATGCTCCGTTTCACATCTACCTGACATTATATGATATGTACAAATTCATGCATACGACAATCAAGTTGTGAATTTAAAGGAAGATCATAAACTAGAACTACAAAGAAAAAGGTCTAATTATGACAATGATATACTTTGAATGGAACTCTTACAATAATAGGACCCTCAAGTCACATGGTCAATGAGGATTGCAAAAAGAATGACAGTCCTAGATATCTCCCCATAAGCCCATTTTTATAAATTACAAAGAGTGGTGAACATCTTCAACCAAGACCTTTCAAACTACAATTTATCATCGTTGAAATCCTTAAAACAAAATACTTACAGCCACAATAAGAGCTCCTAAAATAAACTGTCACAGATAGACACATATCCAAAGAGAGAGCCTCACTGTCAGCCATTCAATTAATGAAGTATGCTGAAATATGTCTACCTATGTAACTATCAACTTACATATATCTCAAAGTGTGGCAGCACTCAAAATAGACATGAGCGAAGTCTACAATTGAATTAACTGGAAATTTATCCAAGCAATCCTTGAGCTTATAGAATTTAGTCAGAAATGGGTCAAAATCATTATGCAATGTATATCCACAGTCTCATATCAGGTCCTTGTGAAAGGAAGCCTCTCAGAACAATTTAAGCTTTGTAGGGGTTTATGTCGGGGGTTCCCATCTCCTTATCTTTCCTTGTTGTGCCAAAATGTCCTCTCTCTGATGCTAATAAAGGCTGAAAATGAACAGCAAGTGAAAGGGATCATAATCAGTATGGAAGCCTCACCTATCACTCATCCATTATTCGCAAACAATACCTTTCTTTTCTTTAGAGCTGATGTTCAGGCATGTAGAGCCATCAAAGGTATTCTCAATGAATTTTGCAGGTTTTTAAGGCAAAAGATTAATTTTGAGAAGTCTGAGCTCTTGTTGAGTCCTTCCACCAAATCAAATGCAAGAAGATGGTTTAGCAGAATCTTCAATGTTAAAAGGTCAACCCAGCAAATATCTGAGTGTGAAGTTTGATGCCATTAAAAAGAAAAGGGAGTTCTTTTGATCCATTCTTGACTAAATTAATAGCAAGCTTGCATTGTGGAAAGTTAAATGTTTGTCCCAAGGAGGAAGATTAACCCTCATTATATCTATTTTAGCCCCCTTACCCTTATTTTACGTTCGCTTGCTTCAAAGCTCCAAAAAACATCTGTGAAAAGATTGACCAAGTGGCTCGATCCTTCTGGTGGGGACATGAGATTGGGCAAAAAAACTTCATCTTTGTAATTGGGATAAACTTTGCTCACCTATTAATGAAGGTGGTCTTGGTATACACCAGACTTCTCCTAATGCTCTCATTACTAAGATCTTAAAAGCCAAGTATTGTCAATCACAATACTTCAAGCTTGTTTGTCCTAAACTTTCAGTTTCCTACAACTGGAAAGGGATTCTTAAAGAGGAGCGGTCTCTGTAATAAAGGCAAATATATCCAAATTTGGAGTGGGGGACAATGTTGGGTTTAGACATCCCAAACGGGAACTCGGTTGAATACAACTAGAACCAACTATTCCCAAGTTCATATAGGCAGCTTGCTAAAAAGTAACGGTAAGTTGTGAAATGAGCATAAGATCAGATAGGATCTCGAAGATTATGCAGTTCACAGCAAGATCTTTCTCTTATTTTGGTGGGAAGTACAAACTAGTAAGAAAGGACAACCTTGAAGGTAAATTTTCAGTTAAAGGGGATATAGCCTGCTATGGAATCTGAAGAGCGATAAAGCAATCATGGTAGGATCAATAATAAATGGAGAAGGTTGTGGAAGCTCAAACTTCCTTTTAAGTTCATCATTTTTCTGTAGAAGATTTGCAACAAATACTTGCCAACCAAAGACTTAAGAAAAGAAATATAATTTCTCACAACACTTTGTCCCTTTTTCTCTGAGGATACTGAGGACCTAGAGCACATATTTATTTCATGTTCTTTTACTAGGGTTGTCTGAATTGGAAGCTCTTTCACTCTAAGAATTAATCTCTTTTTGCTTAAACTTGTTATCAGAATAGATGGATCGATGGCTACAGGTTAAGGATATCGGTACTCAGGAGACTAGGGGGTTCCATACTACCTTCATGTGTATTTTGTGGGCTATTTAGAAAGTGTGAAATGATACAATCTTCAACAAAGGAAGTCCTAATCCCCTCAATGCTCTTCGACATGCTAATTATATGATTGCTTTCACAATGAAAGCTAAGAAATTTAGCACAGGAAAATTCTTCTTCTTATAAAAGAAATACAACCTAACTTATATAGTAGGATGACTGACATTTCAGTCCATTATTCTAGGAAAGATAATGGGACAATCCTAAAAAGTTAGGAATCTTAATAAACTAGGAAAGCAACTAATTAGAAATCAATAATGACTAGTCCTATTTGTCTTAGGAAACTAAATAATAAATCCTAATCTACCAGATTACAGCATATCAGTAAACTCCAAATATATACAAGCTAATTTGGCTCTTTTCTACACTCCCCTCTTGGAGTTGAATTCACCGAAGCTGATTCTTGGAAGAGCTTTGGTGAGAATGTCAGCAAGTTGCAGTTGAGTAGGGATGTAGTTCAGTTGGACTATTCCATTGTTGACCTTCTCTGAAATGAAATGCCTGTCAATTTCCACATGTTTGGTTCTGTCGTGATGAACTGGATTTTTAGCAATGCTTATGGCAGATTGACTGTCACTATGTAATTTTATTTGGTCCTTAAAATCAACCATTAATTCTCTTAGTAATCTATAAATCCACATTCCTTTGCAAATGCCCAAAGCAAGAGCACTCTGATTCTGCACTACTTCTTAACACCATAGACTGCTTTTTGCTTCTCCATGTAACAAGATTGCCCCAAACAAAGGAGCAGTAACCAGTTGTTCATCTTCTTTCAGTCAATTCTCTAGCCCAACTTGCGTCAGTGTAAACTTCTATCTCATGACTTTCACTCTTTTTGAAGAGTAAACTGTGGCCTGGTGTCATCTTTAGGTATCTAAGAATCCGATTCACAGCCTCTAAATGTTCCTTATGCAGATTATTCATGTGCTGGCTAACAATACTAACTGGGAATGCAATGTCTGCCTTCGTATGTGTGAGATAGATCAAATTGCCCACTAGTCTTTGATATTGCCCTTTATCCACTGGTACACTTCCCACATTTTTCTTTAACTTTAGGTTGAGATCCACAGGCGTCTCTATAGGTTTACACCCAAACATGCCAATCTCATTCAACAAATCTAAGATGTACTTTCTTTGGGATATAACAATCTCTGCCTTAGATCGAGCAACGTCCTTGCCTAGGAAATATCTAAGAGTACCAAGATCTTTAATTTAAAATTCAGAAGCAAGTAATCTTTCGAGTTTTGATAATTTCCTCTGAGTCATCTCCAGTTAGAATGATGTCGTCAACGTAAACAATGAGAATAGCAATTCTACCTTTTGATGAGGATTTCACAAATAAGGAATGATCTGCTTGGCATTGATTGTATCCATTTTTTACTACTGTTTTGGAAAGCCTGTCAAACTAGGCACGAGGTGATTATTTTAGCCCATACAATAATTTCTTCAACTTGCACACTTGATGGTTGTTTGAAGAGTTCTCTAAACTTGGAGGTATTTCCATGTAAACATCTTCTTCAAGAGCTCCATTCAAAAAGGACTTTTTGATGTCTAGTTGGTACAAGGGCCAGTCTTTGTTTACTGCTAGTGACAGTAGTACTCGAACTGTGTTTAACTTGGCAACAGGTGCAAAGGTTTCCTGATAATCGATTCTAAATGACTGAGTAAAGCCCTTTGCCACCAGCCTAGCTTTAAACCTCTCGATACTTTCATCTACTTTATGCTTAACTGCAAATATCCACTTGCAACTCACTTGCTTCTTCCCTCGAGGTAACTTTGTAAGAGTCCAAGTTCTATTGCTATCTAGAGCTCTGATTTCTTCCTCAACAACCTTCTTCCACGCTGGATTTTTCAAGGCTTCTTGAATTGAATTTGATATTCTTATATTATCAATCGCTGAAATATATGTTTTATATGATGGCAGCAATTTCCCATATGCCACATATTTCTCAATAGGATGGTTTATACATGTTCGGACACCCTTTCTATAAGCAATAGGCAAATAAGAAACATCAACAAAAGGAATAAGAGGCTCACGAGTTGAAGAATCCATACCAGTATGAAATTCTGAACCAGGAGACTCCGGTTCAAGTTCTTGACAATCTTTGATTTGAGTGTTGTTCTCTAAATTTCCAGTAGGTCATCTCCTTCTAGAATAGACACAAAGTTTTTGATGATTTGCACCGAGTTGAGGTTTAATGGACTCATGGAACTGAGACTCAGATGGTGTGTCGTTTGGACCTGATGTGGAATGGAGATTTGGATTTTGAGGACTCGGAACGGGGTAAGGATGCCAGACTGACACTTTGGGGTGAAACATACACGGAAAGTGCCATAACATGACTTGATTTTCATTTGAAACAGAAACATAATTAGAGAAAGAGTTAGAAACACAACTAGAATGAACTTGTTCATTTAGAAGAGAGTTCCCTTTGAGCAAGTAGAGACCACCACACATTTCAGCACTGCCAATCACCTTCCCCGAATCCGCTGCTTGAAATTCACAAAGATTTGTATAAAATTTAGTCACACAATTCAAGTCACGGGTGAGTTTGCTAATAGAAATCAGATTACAATCTAATTTTGGAACATAAAGGATAGATGAGAGAAGAAGGTCCTTTCCAATTCCTGCCACTTTTAAGAGTGATCCATCTGCTATTCGTACTGTATAAGGGCTTGAATATGAACTGAACTTGTGTAATACATTGATGTCTTCGGTCATGTGATCTGAAGCTCCAGAATCAACTATCCATGGTCTTAATTTTCTAGTTGTTGCAATATGAGCAGAAGAAAATGTACCTTGATGTACTAGCATGCTTGTATGTTGTTCGGTAGTGGGTGATATTTGTCTGAGTAATTTCTGTAGTACCTCAATTTGCTACCAGGTGAACGAATTGATTTCCTTGCTAGTGTTGTTGTTTTTGAAAGTGTTGACAACATTTGCTCGACTGTCCTGATCCTGGTGTGCTCGGTTAGGCCTCCAATCAACAAGCTTCCCATATAATTTCAAGTTTCTCTGAGGTGACCAGGTTTCTTATAATGGTCGCACCATGGTCTTCCTTTTCTTTGCTTGTTATCCTGAGATGAGTTATGTGTATACAAGGCTGAGCCTTCAACAACTGGGAAATTCATTTTTTTGTCATCATCAGTTTCTTCCTGCTTTCTTGTCTTCTGACTTCAACAAATGTCACTCGGATGGAAGGTAGAGGCTTGCTACCCAAGATTCTCCCCTTTCATCCAAATCCTTATTGACACCAAGGAGAAACTTGAATATTCTCTTTTGATCAACAATCTTTTTGTGTAAAGCTACATTATCTGGACATTTCCAAGGGTATATTTCAAACATATCAAGGTGCTGCCAGTACCTGGTTATTGTGTTGAAATATTGAGAGATAGTCATCTCCCCTTGTCGTAGATCATGAAGACGAGTTTCAATTTCAAAAAGTTCAGAGGTATTTTCAGAATTGGAGTAAGTTTCTCTTGTCGCATCTCATATTTCCTTGGCTGTTTTGTAAATAAGGAAATTTTCTCCAATTTCCGTGGTCATAGAGTTTATTAGCTATGACATGACCATGTGATTTTCAATCTTCCACATGCGACACTTGGGATCCGTTGTTATCGGAATAGGATCCTTATCGGTGAGATAATTATTCTTGCATCGACCAGAAATGTACATAAGGACGGATTGTGACCACTGAAGAAAATTGTGGCCATTGAGTTTGTGACTAGTGATAGGAAGATGAAAGTTTTCGATGATATTGGCTGAGGAATTTTCATAGTTTTTGGCTGAGGGATTTTGTTCGGGTCTGGAATTGACTTCCAAGGAGAAGATGATTTGTGTATCCATGCTGTTTTAAGGTTTCGAGCCTAGCTCTGGTACCATGAGAAATTTAGTGTAGGAAAATTCTTCTTCTTATAAAGAAATACAACCTAACTTATATATTAGGATGACTGACATTTCAGTCCATGATTCTAGGAAAGATAATGGGACAATCCCACTAAGTTAGGAATCTTAATAAACTAGGAAAGCAATTAATTAGAAATCAATAATGACTGATCCTATTTGTTTTAGGAAACTAAATAATAAATCCTAAACTACCAGATTACAGCATATCAGTAAATTCCAAATATATACAAGCATAGAAAAGCTTTTGATCAACCTGTCCAGTCTAGTAGATCTAGACTAATTGTTCCAGAAGCTCACGCTCATTTCTCAATTTGACATCTAGTCTCATGGAATGGAACTTAAGTTTATGGATCAACAAAGTCAAAGATTATATGCATTATGGAGGAGCGGCTGTTGCAAGGGATTCGAGAAGAAATTCTATTTTGATCTGCAGAAGTTTGCTCACTCACTCAAAGGTTAAAGCTCGAATTTTAATTCATCGTTTTGCGCCGCTCAAAATAGGAGGCCAACTCCAGTAGAATTATTAACAAGGAAAAACATTGGCTCAACATCATTAAAGGCAGAACGAAGGTTGGATGGAAACTTATCCAGGGATGGCAGACATTAAAGAACCAATGCATATGGTAAAGATTTGTACAGGAGACTTCTTGAAACAAGGAATGAGAAAGGAAACAAGAGAGCTTACAAGATAACATATCCTTTAGTTGATTGTAGCATACTGATTTATTTGGTTTCCAAGCAAAATATTTGCATTATGTACCAAAAAGAAAAATGTGGCAGCATTTTAGTTTTTAGAGCATTATTTGCATGCACTAGAACCTTTACGTCTACCACCAAGCATATGATGTTCATTAAACGATTCTTGGAGACTCAAGGTACAAAAAAGCATATCCACGTATGTAATTAGTTCATCAAGGGAGACAAATATGTATGCATATATATTTCAGAAAGGTCAACTTACAGATGAATAACCAGAGATGCAATAATCAGGATGGCGAAGCAAAGCTAGTGTTGTCTCTGCAAACATAAAAAAACAGGGATGTAACATAACCAGTCTGACAGATATTGAACTTGACATGTTTAAGAAAAATAAGAGAATACACTACTTAGAACCAGGGCACCTTATACATGTCATAAGTATTGCTACAGTAAAACAAAAAGAAGAAAGCAGTCATATGCCCACTTCTTGCATCGGAAACATCATTTAACCATGAATAAAATGTAATGAATGGCATCTATGCGCATTTCAATCAAACTAAATCATTAAATAGGGTAAAAAGCTTATGCCCTTTCTTGTCATAATTGTATGTCAAAAATTTTATTAGCTCTCATGCAGTTGCTATTTACTAAAGCAGATTTCAGAATAACAAATATCATAGTTATGCTATAGAGCTATAAGACTTGTGGATGGCCTCTTAGGTTATTATATTTTCTTTATGACTAGGCTAATACTCGGAGATAGTGCAAAAATGATTGCTACAACAGTTAAAAAGGAATAGCATTTTCATCTATCTTCACTTCCCAACTGTAATCTACATAATGCATAGAACACCACCACTATATCCAGTAAGACTCTAATTAACTATAGACAGATCTTAGAATGCTTTACCTGTCAACACAAAGCTCAGACCCTCAGACGTAGAGGTATCAGCAACTTCAGCAATCCGATTAAGATCCCTCTGAAGAGACCGTCCCATACCCAACAACCCAACCTAATAATAGAAACAAAGAGACTACAAATGAACAAATGGTAATTGAATTCCATCAGTAATGGCAACCATCACAATTCTGTCTTCATCTCACTTCCTTGTCTAGCTCATTTCATATGACAATTATTCATACAAAATTAAGTCTTGACACTTTATTACAAAAAGGATTTCATATTAAAGTCAGCTTTAAAGATTCTACCAGAATTCACATTTAAGCAACCCTCCTCTATAGACACCCGATTTTGTCAGGGTCATTCTCAAGTCTCACTTTGATTTCTCCTAATTTGGATTGGTCCATTCTTTTGTGTCTTTTGTCTAGCATGCCGGATGTTACAACTTCTCTGTATGTCACATTTATTTCACATTCAATCTATGCAGTTGAATTTCCACATGTTGATTAACCGTGTATTTATCCATACATCTGAACACCACTACTTCATATCTTACTTCCACACATCTGATCGGTAGCATTCTCACTCTGAAATTGGATATTAATTTATTGATATGCATCAATTATGCAAAAAACAAAGGAACAAATCCTTAAAACATAGTCTTTCTTTTTATCTAAAAACCAGCTTCACCATCATTACAAGGAGATCAGCATGCTTTTTTATGATTAAAGAAAGCAGTTGATTCATTAATGTTAAACATCATTCAAGGACTTTATCACCTATGCAAACATACTTAAAGCAAAAGAATAACTAAAAAGCAATAAAAGAAAATCCAAAAGCTTACCTGAAGCTTAATAACACTAGTCCTTTCGCTAGCAGTGAGCACACTACTCTCAGACCGATCCGAAAGGAACCCGGAGACCAAAACAAAGGCAGCAAAGCCAACCAAAATCAAGAAAAAACTCGAGCCGGCACCAACACCTACCCCAACTGCAGGCCCCATGTAAAACCCACCACCCCCGAATGGAGCAGGCGCATAATAAGGAGCCGAATACGAAGAAAACCTAGACCCTCCATTTCTAGGCACCGAATAACTCCTCGAAGTTGAAGAACTCGAAGAAAAAGACCTTCCTCCCATCCTCCCACCTGATGCAGCCAATGCTACGTTATTAGGATCATACATTAGCAACAAACCCAATAAAACCGCGGCTATAGCGGGCTTTTTTAACGCGTTCAAAGCTTTTAACATTGTTTGAGAAATAATCTCGAATGGGTTTTTGTCATTTGAGCTGGAACTCAACTGGTTGTTGGAGCCCAAACTCGAGCTCGTCAAATGTTTCCTCTGCTCCGACGAGAAGAAGCATTTAACAGTGAACTTTGCCGAACGTTGACCGTTGAAAGCCAAAGTTCCAGTGAAATTACATAGGCGAGGAGGGGAAGGAAGAGGCAAATGAAGGGGGAAATAGTGTTTCAAGTTCAAAGTGTTGGATTGGAGCAAAGAAGAAGTAGAAGTTGCCATGGTGAATAGAGAGAGATTATGAGCTTTGGGTGCGGAGATATTTTTTGAAGAATGAGGGAAGGTGAGATCAAGAAATGTTTTGGTTTTGCGGGGAATGAGTTTGGGTGAATGTGATGGTGAAATTTGAGGGAGTTGTGGCCATGATAAGAGAGGGCCGATTGTGTCTTTTTGAACCTCATCTTCATTTGTAAATTCCCATTCAAAATTTTTAGGTCTAATTTTGCCTTCAACCCCTCCTCTCTTTTATAATTGAAGCTTTGTCAAAATGCATCCATAAAAAATAATGAGGGTTTTCGTTGCTAAATAAACCTATAATTAAAAATAATAATCATATTTGTCTATACTATTATTTAAGTCTTTAATTGAGTGTTAGTGTCACGAGTTAACTGGACACCAACTCGATTAAAAAAATTAGAAAATGTAATTCCATAATTAAAATATATTATATTATTCAAGGGTGTTTTAATTTTTTTATTAAAAAGAATCAATAAAAAAACTACATACCATTGAATTTAAATCTATACTAATTACATCGATAATATATTATTTTTATCATTAAATCAAAGCTTTATTTTAATACGATATTAACATTTTTATTTTATTATATATATTTTATTACTTTCATCAATTAAATACATAATTTTTACACACATGTGCCTGTAATAAAATTTTTAGTTAGTTAAATAAATTTTAAAAGGGTCTAATTTTTCTTCCAATCCATGTACTATTTAGATTTTTAAAAATTAGTCTCTTTGCTTTTAACCAAAACAATTTAGTCCCTTTATTTATTTGATTTTAAAATTAATTTCTAAAAATTTTGAATATATGTTATAATTGTACTTTAGTTTTTAAGTCAAACATTTAAATTTTAAAATACCACATATTCAAAATTAACAAAAGTTTATTAACAGTGTCATACCGATTGCAATTTAATTTTTAAATAAGATAAAAAAGGACTAAAGTCTTAAAATTAAAAGCAGAAGGATTAAAGTTTTAAAACTTTGAAGAGTAAAAGGACAAAGAGGCAGAATTAACCCTTTTAAGAGCAAGCTCAAGTATTTACTATAGCCAGCTGTAGAACTTAACGTTAAAAAAGGGAAGCCCCGTTTAAAACCCAAGATGCAAAAACTAAAAAAGCCCAAATTCAAAACCTAAAATAAACCCTAATCAGTGTTAAGTCGATTCCATTGGAAACCCTATAAAAACTTGTTTTTTCGCTATTTCTATTTTCTCTCCTTGAGCTGCTGCCGCTGTTTGTAACTTTTGGTGCTTCCAGTGCGTCGAAACCAAGAAAAGAGGAAGATATTTGCTTAACCATGGCGGATAAGGCAGTGACTATTAGGACAAGGAAGTTCATGACGAACAGGCTCCTTTCCAGGAAACAATTCGTAAGCTCCATTTCCATTTTTTTCCCGCTCATTTCCTCGTTAACCAAACAATGGACAACGTTAAATTTTAAGGCTTGGAGCTTATTTCTTTCGTAGTCTTTCACATTAGTTTCCAGGACCTGCTTTCAGTAAGGTTTAGTTCGGCTGTAGATCTGATCAAAGAAAGAAAATAGAAGAAAATGAGAGAAAATAAGTATTTGTTTTTTGTTAGTTTTCTTGTGGGATGCTTAATTTAGGGCTTTCCTTGATTTGTCATTTGAAAACAAGTGACTTTTTTTTCTTACTATGAAGCCTGCAATAAAATAAAATTGCTCTTTTGGGAAACTGAAGGTCAGATGAACTTATATCTGTTTGAAATTGTTAACTTGGAAGATGAAACTTGTTATTTACTTGTTTTGTAGATCATTGATGTTTTGCATCCTGGGAGGCCCAATGTTTCTAAGGTAAATGTTTAATGCTTCTCAATAACATTGTTTTATTGTCTTAACTTCCAGAAAATTGGACCGCTTGTGTTAACATATCTTTGATTTGTCGATCCTGTATTGTTAGGCGGAGTTGAAGGAGAAGCTTGCTAGAATGTATGAGGTGAAGGACCCAAATTCGATCTTTGTGTTCAAGTTCAGGACTCATTTTGGAGGTGGTAAATCTACTGGATTTGGTTTGATATATGATTCTGTCGAGAATGCAAAGAAGTATGAGCCCAAATACAGACTGATCAGGGTAATTTCTGATGTGTTTCATTTACATTTTCTCTGGATTTGTTAGTGGTGTGTCTGTTTTATTAGTAACTGCATACTGAAGTATTTTTCTCCACATAGTTTTGTTTTTGGTATTCTCAAAAAAGCAATGTTGTGATACTAGTGAGCACGGAAGCAATGTTGCCTTTTAAAAGTAACAAGATGGACTTGGAAGTAGAGCCTTTGTTATAATTTGTACTTGAGTACTGCATGGTTATGAAGAAGACACAAGTGGGGGTGATTTGCATTTTAGGTTACTTATTGTAGCATTTACGTCAGTGTAGGTCATAAGCATCTTAATTTCATCAAATTGCATCATTGAATTTCTATTATTAATAAATTAAGTTGTACTAATTCTCATGAAAAAGTTGGCTCAAAGAACATGTGGGAAAGCATGAAATCCCGACGTTGGTTTTGTTTAGAAAATAAGTTACTTATGCATGTTAAGATGGCTTTTAAATTAAAATTATTTAATTGAGTTTGCATAAGTAATCTAATATATTAATAATAGGAGTTCTGTGATATAACGTGATGGAATTAAAGGGTTGAGACTTGTATGATAGTTTATGTTAGTTTAGTGATCTAAATGTAAATTACCCTATAATGTAGTATGTGACTATGCTGCTTTGACTTTTCACACCTATATTTGACACATACTTGAATATGGATATGAAGGTATGACCTTCCAAAGTTCTTCAAAATTTATAAAAAAAATTGAATGTACTTTGTATTTGATACTCACTCCTTAGTCCAAGCAACATAGTTATGCAAGGCATTGAACCAGGGCTTTCATCTTTATGTCAACATAAGTATGTAATGTTACTTTAACCTTCTGGGTTTTCTTGCAGTTATTTTCTTTTGATTCCCTATCACATACTTATTGTCTTTTCATTGTTATTAATTCCGTTTGAATTTGTTTCTTTTAAGGGCATCAAAGGTACAATGCAAGACACTAATTATTTGTGTTACTATTTCAGAATGGACTCGACACCAAGGTGGAGAAATCAAGGAAGCAAATGAAGGAAAGGAAGAACAGGGCTAAGAAGATCCGTGGAGTAAAGAAGGTAAGATTAAATTATTTCATTGTTCTTATGTTAGTTTACCTGAACTGATTTCACTTCCGAAAAATTTGATGATCAATGAGGTCAATTTTCTGACCATTTTGCTTGTTCTATAGACCAAGGCCAGTGAAGCAGCTAAGAAGAAGTGAGCTAAAAGGGATGAAAGAAAAGGTGAAATCTATGTCTATCTTAGGGTCAGTCTTTTTCAACAGCTTTTGTTTATTAGCCTCGCCTCAAGTGTTTAGGTGTCCTTGAACCTGATTTACCTTTTTGTTTTCGAAAGTGGATTTTGATGTTGTATTATCTGATTGTTCTAATTTGAGTACTCTTGCAGTGCAGAATTTTGAAATATTTAGATCATATTCTTTTTGTTGGAGTAATTATTTGATGATTTGAAAGATCAAACAAATTAAGATATGTTTTCATTGGGTGCCGTTCTGTTGAAGAGAACCTACGGGTGCCTCTTGACGTTGTTGAAGAGTGAGATTTATGGCTTGCTGAAAAGTGAGTGCATGTGGAAATTCATGGTGTTGAGAAGTAGAAGGCATGAAATGAACCCACAACTTCTAGGATATAGAGCAGGTCATGGGATGCTAGTTCAAGTAGTGTTTTGGGTTCGAACCACTTTGTTCTCTTCAAAGCCACACCACGTGCTCTTGCTTTTCAGCAGCCATGGTTCAGCCCTACAAAGGCTACAAGAGGTGAGAGCCTACTTCAATGACGCCCAAAGATGATACTTTTTGTGGCTGTTAAATTGATAATGCTAATGAAAATTACTTTGTAGAATTATCTTTTCAGTCCCTCTCAAATTTATTAATCAATTTGGTCTCTAAAAAATTTGAGCAATTTAATCTGTCAATTTCGAATGTTAACATCTATGTACAATTAATCTTTATATTAATATTTTTGTCAAATTTACGCAATTTTAATTGGTATAATAAATTTAGTTCTTAAAGAATATGCATTTTATTTATTTTTATAAAGTTCTTTTATGTATATTGTTTTTTGTTTTTTAAGTATCAGGATCAAATATATCAAAATTATTTAAGGAAAGCAATAATTGTCTTTAGTCGATAAGTTTTGAAATTTAGAGGGGTCAATGTGTTTAATATTGAAATTGAGAGGGTGTTTTTTAGTAAATTTTTTAAATGCCGACATAAAAGTAGGAGAAATTCGGCAGAATCACATTCGTAGGGGGAAATATTTAGCTTGTAGGAATAGATATAATTTACAATTTTATTTTAAAATGACTTTCTATTTTGTTGAACCTAAATTCCTTGGTTTGAATTTTTATTAAAGGCCAATCGGTATGGGCGTTTCCTTAACTTGTTGGAACTCTTCCAGCTTTCCACCATGTTTCGTGGGAGCAAAGAACAACCTTCCCCTCTGTATGAAATTTTGCCATATCTATATCAATGTTTTAAAATTTTTAATTTTTTTTAATATTTAGATATATAACATATTTTAATACTTATGTAAACAATTTTATCATTCAACATGTCAACACTGGCATATGCGAATAAAACTCTTTCAGTCTAAAAAAAACTGAGAACTTTTTTTGAATTTGAATTATTTATTTATTTTTGAGTCAATTTAAGTTAAATTTTACAATTCAAATAATAGATTAATAAAAATATCATTTTGGTCATATATAAAGAAAGTTAAAATTTTAATTTTTTATAAAATAAAAATTTTGGGACTTAAATAATTTAATTAATGGTTTAAATTTATTGTATTTTTTTTCTTATTTTTCTTTGAAAATATTTTCTAATATATATGGTTTTGAATTTATGTACTCTAATATGGAATTAGTTGTACTGTAATAATATTTTAATTTGACATGTTTAATTTTTTTAATTTAAAACTCGAACAAATTCACTTAATTCGACTCGACTTGAATTTCAAGTCAATCGGCTTTGATTCGAAAGAATTTTGAATCGAGTTAGAATAATAAAATAGGAGTCGTCAACCTAATTAAGTCAATTTTTTCACTTAATTCGATCTACTTCCATGTTGAATTTATTATTATTTTACATGTTTGGAATTGATTATTATTTTACATGTTATAATTCACTTGATAATGTAAAGTATAAAAAAGAAAAGAAAAAGAATAATGATTTAAATTTAATAATTGGTAGAACGTGGGTAAAGGATAGAATGCCATGTTTGACTTCACACCTACGGTTTGGCCATCTATCTTTTGCTTTTATTAATTTAATCTAATGTATTGTGTGATTCACGTTTTGGTCGGTTCTCATCTGGAAATCACATTCTAAAATCACCGTAAAATTAATTATTATCACTTAACTTTAAACACCAATTAATATTTTATTTTACTACCAGGATGTAGATTCAACCCTATTTAATTACCTAGTACTTTTCATTTCAATAATTTAAAAAATTGTATTAAAAAAAAAGTCTCTTGTTAAGTTGATGTGTGTTGGGGATCAACCAGTATAAGCAATGAACAAATAAAATAAAGAAGACCAAATACACAAATATTTACATGAAAAATTCTTACAAAGAAGATAAAAATCAAGGGCAAATGAGGCTTCTGCTTTTCACTAACCGAGTAAACAAACCAGAATACAATATAGAGAAAATAAACCTAAAGTACAATCTCAAATCCCAAAAATAAAGTCTTAATACGAGAACAAAATTCTCACCATAGTTATCACAAAACTCATATGTGACTACATCTTGCCACCTTATAACCCCTTTAAATAGGCTTAGATTAGAGTTTTAATCATACTAAAATATCTCTAGAATAGTAGTTCTACTTGAAGTATAAAATGTGACTGCACAACTTGGAGAACCGCCATGATGTCGTGACGTCCCATTCACGACATTGCCATCATGTTTGTTTGGGATTTCGTCGCAATGTTGTCTCTATTTTACCTATTATTCAGTAAATCATCGAACGTCTTTTTAGATATTTACAAAACGTCTAATAAATACGAAACACATCTCAAACAATTTGGGGATAAGTAATAAACATAGGTTTGATTAAGAGATAAACATTCATATTATTGGCTCTAAAAAAAGAGTTTGGTTTCTTTCTAAACAAGAATTAAGAGAATCAAATATTTTTTAGCAAAAATAAAATAATGAAAATGTTGTTAAGAATTTATGATTTTATTTAGATAATCTCTCTTTTTTATTTTTTATCGGTTTAATTATATGCTTCATTTTTCTACTAGCTTTTAATTTGTTAGAAATTAATATTTATATTTCTAATATTATAAAAAAAATCCCAACAATTTATATGGAATGACTTGTAAATTTTAAAGATAAAAAAAAATTAATAGTTTAAGATTTTCTTATATTAACATAAATCAAATATTGAATTTAAATTAAATCGGAATCGATATTGTTGCTATCACAACATGTAAGAGAACATAAATTTTAATGTGCTTAAGCGGATGTCATCCTCTAATTTAAGAGTGTATTTGAATGAAATTTTAAAATGTTTAGAATTTTAGATATAAATTATTGAAATGCTAATGATTGTTTGTTTTAGAAAAATTAAGTTATTGAAATTTTAAAAAATAAATAATATAAAAGGTTGAATATAAATATCATTATATTTGTAAAAGAATATGCATAGTTTAAAAAAAACAAAATTTTAAAAATATATATTAGATTATTAAAAACACTATTTTTGAAGTTTACTTTTTTATCTTGGAATGAGACCACATGTATTCAATAAAATAAAATTATGAAGAATTTTAAAAATTCGCCTCTTTAAGTGGAATTACTGACAAATTTTGAAATTCACTAATATATAAAATCTTCATAAAAATAAATCTTTCCTACAAATTCCTTACTCAAACAGATCCTAACAGCATGTTTGGATGAAAAATTTTAAAATATTAACCGTTTAGAATTCATCAGTTCAAAATACTAGGATTTACAACTACTTTATTCAGATAAATAATTGATTTAGAAAAAAAATAGGTTATTAGAATTTTACAAAAAAACTAATTATATTTAAAATAAATAATATAAAAAATCTCCAAAATGGATATCATTTTATTTTTATTTTTTATAAATATTTTTAATAAAATAAAAAAATAAAATAAAATAAAAAATAATGAATTTTGAATGGAATAAAATTATGAGTTATTCTGAAAAGGCATAATGAATTTTTTGACCCTCCAACTTTATAGAAAAAAGTCTTTTTAACCTTTTATTTAATTTTTCGCTTTTTTAACATTTGAAGTTGTATTATTTATCAAATCACCCTAAAATAGATGAAAAAGTTAATGTTTGTTAATTTTGATGACGTGACATACATGTTAATTGTTACGTGTATGCAATGTTAGTAATTAATTAATTTTTTAAATAATTTCTTTATATTTTTTTGAATTTTTACAATTTTAAAAATACTTAATTGCTAGCATGGATCCAGGTGTATGCCACATCAACAAAATTAACAAACAATAAATTTAAGAGCTAAAAAGGATGATAAATTAAACGAATGACTAAAATGATTTTTCATAAAGCTAGAAGGATAAATATGTAATTATGACTTTTGAACGCCACCAAGTTAGGTGGAAATTAAAACCTCCACGTGAAATTACCTACAAATTTTAAAATCCTTCCATATATTTACTTAAATAAATAAATTCATTTTTATAATTTTAAAAACATGATACAAATTAAATCCATCCTACAACTTATAAATTAATAAATTAATATTTATTTAAATATAATAAAAATGAAATAATTAAAATTTTTTAATATATTTATTTTAGCTTTTAGATTTGACCTTAAAAACAAAATAGAAATAGTTCCAAAAGACGTTAGTGGTTGAGAACAGCCTAAAAATAACCCATCACAAACAACTCTAGAGACTCCTATAAGTGCTTTCAGGAAAAAAAAACAAAGATCACTCCCATAAGAAAATATAATTTTTTTAAGAAAAAAAAGGGCATTGAAAAGAAAACAAATAAACTGAATCAGCCTCAAGCTAAAAAAGAGATTCCCATTTGTCTTTTATTATATTGCATGTGTTTTTTCTGCAACTTGAATTTTCCTTTTCCCTTTCCTTTGTAACTCTTTATTTTTAATTTTCTCCTCCATGAGTCTTATTTAATATTTAATAATATATATTACATATAAATATACATTCCTATATAATTACGTGAACAAGCCTTGCTGGTTCTCCTATCTTTCTCTCTCACATTTTATCTTCTCTTTTTCCCAGTTTCTGTTGACTACCCCCATTTGCCTTTCATTAACCCAGCTTTTCAATTTTCTTCTCTGTTTTTTTCTCATCATGGAAGAGGCAAAGGGTATGCTTTTCTTTCTGGGTTTTGTTTTTATATTTTTTAAGATTTTGTTTTCTTGATCTTTAATCCTTTCTTTCTCTTTTTGTTTTTTTTTTTTTCATCTTTCATGAAAATTTCGTTGTTACTTTTCCAGAATCTGAGAGAACTGAATTTTTCCACTTTGCTTTGCATTTCTAGTTTTAGTATTAGACAGATCAATTGAATTTGTGAATGCCTGGAAGTAAAAAAGGAACTCACTTTTTCCACAGTTTGTTTTAAATTATAGTTTTTAGGTTTTATGCATGCATTTGAAGAATATTATGTGTCTCAATTTTCAATCTTATTTTGTGAATAATTAATTGTAATATTAATGTTTCTTTTTAGTTTTATTTAAAAAAAAAAAAACAGTGTTGGAAGCTAAAGAAGGAACCATTTCCGTTGCCTCTGCTTTTCCTGGTCATCAAGAAGGTAATTGTCAACTTTTCATAGGATTTAATGTTAAAAAGCTAATATTAAATGGCCTCTTCATAGTTGCTACCATTAGAATTATTTCGGTAGATTCAAGATATTCTTTTCATTCATTGAGTTTTGCCTATTGTTTTAGTATAGTAATGGAGATTTACTTCCTTCAATACACATATCTTATGGTTTATTTTTTTAGCTGTCACAGTTTATAGATCAGACTGATGTTTATGATCTGGTATATTGCTTGGATATGCGGTGTTAATCTATGTTAACTGGGGCGAGTCTGAACATATGTCGGACATAGGTGTTAGACTCGAGTTTAGGAAAAACGAAGAGTAGAAATAACATAGGTGTTATGTGATGGCTTTTAGCTGTGTCACAGTTTATGGATCATACTGATGGTTATCATTGATGATGTGGTATACTGCTTAGATATTCCGTGTTAATTTATGTTACCTGGATTTGAGGATGACCGCATATCAATGTCCGGGTATGTGTCGTACATAGGTGTTGGACACAGGTTTAGGAAAAATAAAGAATCTATGTCAGAGTTTATGGATCATGGTGATGGTTATCAGTATTGTTGATCTGGTATGTTGCTTAGATATGCTGTTTTGATCTATGTTACCCGGACTTGAGGATGAGTTCATATCCATATCTAGATATGTATTACACATAGGTGTTAGCCATGGGTTCGAGAAAAACAAAGAGTCTGGATGGCATAGGTGTGTTATCCAATAGTAGGTTTTTTAGTTATCACAAGTTATGGATCATAGTGAGGGTTGTCATTATTGCTTGGATATGCCGTGTTAATCAATATGTCATAAGTATTAGAGACCGGTTCCGGACAACATGGGAGTGAATGATTCAAAGATACTTGATTAACGATGTAGGTATCCTCAGAAAACCATCATGCTTAATGTTTGTTAGATGGTTATGAAAATGCTCTTGTTTCTGTTTATTGTTCAACCAGCTGTACAGGATAGAGATCACAAATTCTTAACACAAGCAATCGGAGAAGCATATAAAGGGGTTGAATGTAAGGATGGAGGGCCGTTTGGTGCAGTTGTCGTTCGCAATGACGAAGTCGTTGTGAGTTGTCACAACATGGTTTTGAGAAACACTGACCCTACTGCACATGCAGAGGTTACTGCTATTAGAGAGGTCAGATCAAAAGAACTAAACAAACCAACAAAACAATTTAATCAAATTTATCGATCCTGTCCATATGTTTACTTGAAACGATTGAAACAGTTCCAATTCCTGAAAACCATGAAATGTTATGAAAAGCTTTATTTTTTGTTTGTTGATTGTAAGAAAATATGATAGCTTCAATGGAAGATTTACATATAAATATACAGTAGCTTTCCTTTGTGGGGTTTTTCGGCATCATTCTATGATTTATTTGCAATTGTTATGGCTTTTATTTTGTTTGATGGCAAGATTTTGGTGTATTTCTAGCAGTCATGTGATAGTCAATAATTTTACATGTATGTTAAATATAGTGAGGAAATACGACTAATTCAGCTCGATTGTCATCGGTGCCTGTTAGAATTAGCATATAATGATTCTTAGGTTCTCATATAAAATGTATGAGAAACCCATTGTTTTCTATTTACTAATGCTTGGAACATAACATACTATGTCAGGCATGCAAGAAGCTGAATCAAATTGAGCTCTCGGACTGTGAAATATATGCTTCATGCGAGCCTTGCCCAATGTGCTTCGGTGCTATCCATCTGTCGAGAATCAAGGTCCGATGCTAAACCTTACTATTTCTTAACATATATAATCTTTGTCATTAACTCAGGGTTGCATATGTTGAGATTTCAACCCCGGACTTGTTGGATGTCACTTCTTAAGAGTGGCTATATGAAACCGAATTGGTGACGTGTTTATTTTGTAATGGGAAAGCAGAGGCTAGTTTATGGAGCGAAAGCAGAGGCAGCCATAGCAATAGGATTTGATGATTTCATTGCGGATGCATTGAGAGGTACTGGGTTTTACCAGAAGGCTAACCTGGAGATCAAGCAAGCCGATGGAACAGGTGCTGTCATTGCAGAACAAGTATTTGAGAAAACCAAGGAAAAGTTCACCTTGTATTAATTTCTCTTTCATTACTAGAAACACAGTTTGAAATTTATGTTAAAACTGCCCCCTCTTTGAAGTTATCAATAATAAGCAACGCATTGTTTGATTTCATAACATAAAAAAATTCTGTAAGTATAATGATTAAGATACAAGACCGAAAGAACGGCCATTCCAAGCCTAATTGTCCCATCAATGGTGGTCTGGTCTGGTCTGGTCTAGTCCCCAAAAGTAAGTGGCAGTCCAGCTGGTGGGCCCAAGGCTATGACTAAACCACATTTGGAGGCACTTTGGGTTGGGGAGAGGGAGAGCCTGTCTTAGTTTCTATTATTATATTACTCTAAAAGGCATCATTTAAAGTTACTGAAACTGAAATTCGTTAAAATTAAGTTTAATCACATCAATGCTTTAGTTGAATGCCCAAGGTTTTATTATTTTTATCAGTATGATCTTTTTGTTGATTAGTATTTTTACGTAAATGTGAATCAATCAAAATTTTAATATGCGTAAATAATTGCATGGATAATTTGAATATTATTATAAAATAAAAAGAGACGGAGAAAATAAAGAACAAAGAGTCTCTATTTATAGGTGTAAGAAGTATAAAAGAAGTAGAGATCTAATTCTAATAACTATTAGAATTTAAAGTATACAAACATCCACTTAATAAGATATTCATAACACTCTCCATTGGATGTCAATTGGTAGATAATGTGCCTCGTTAAACCTTATTAGGTAAAATCTTGTGGGATAAACAACTAATGAAGAAAAAAGAGTACACAATCTATAATACGCATAATATGCTGCATCATTAAAAGCCTAACCAAGAAAACCCAATGGGACAAAACCTTGACTAAGGGAAAAAGAGTGCAACGTATATTTACTCCCCCTCATGAAAATTTCACATATTTTCTCTTATTTTACGTATTCAATCTTAAATACTAGTTTTTCAAATGACTATTTGAATGTATTTGCTAAGCATTTATAATACTATTCTTTTAAAAGTCATGAGTGAGGGAAATTTGGGAAAATATTTTGATCCTTTCAGGAGATTTAACAATAATCATAACAAACTTTAATCATGATTCTTTTATAAAACAGAAATAGGTATTTTGGATCATTTTATAATTCTCCTTCAACTACTATTCACTAAGTCAAATTTATCACATATGTTCAAATTATTTCAATTTATATAAATGAACAATTTCTCGAGAATTTCAATATGCTTTTAGCATCTTAAATCCTTCAAGGATTTTAATATAAACTTTACTATATAGTAATTCATACAAGGTTGTAACAATAACCATTAAACGCAAGTTAAATCTTTTATGAATTGTCAATTTAATAATATATCTAAAGATTATTGCATCCACCATAAAAAAATATTATATCTTATAATAATCAATGTTAGGATTTAGCGAAAAACTTAATATTTTTATTCCGCTTTTGCAAAACTACTTCAATTGCACCCTCACTGACTTTATACATTTAGATATTTGGACTACTGGTCTAAAAACTCCACGAATTTAATTGTACTTGAGTTGCGTCTTTCTATTTTGATCAATTTATTCCATATCTATATTTCTCAATAGATTTATTCAAAACGCTCCTTTTATTTCATTATTTCAATAATAATATTGCATGCAAAATCATTGTCGACCACTTTTATTATTCGATTCCACATTTTCTCGAATTGACATAACTTATCGAGATATCTTATTTTCATTATTTTAATCTTTAGTTTTAAGTACCTGAATCTCTTCTGGAGTTTTACTTATTAATTATGTCTGGGGTCTCTTCTGAAGCACCCGCCTCCACTAAATGACTATCTAGAAGAATTTTCATCTTTGGAACCAATCAATCTATTATTTATTCTAACTGATTGTCCTATTGAGACTTTGATTCAAGTTAAAATATTAGATAGTATATAACACTTGGTTATTCTTATGAAGTTTGTAAATACATCTAATAGTTAACTTGTAATGAGTTATCCTTATTGAACTTCTAGTTTAAATTACTCTCCCCCTAACTCATTGCAAGTTATTATTTCTCTCCCCTAATGTCGAGAAAACTATTGAATCAAAATTGTAATCACAAATCATGTCATAATTGAATCTCGAATATATTCAAAACATCTAATAATATAAAGAAACTTGTAATTAATATATATTCCCAACTTTTTTTGTGGATTTACTCATCTTTGTGCATTGTGGTGGAGCAATTGGAACATATACACATACAAAAATTCAAATATGAGAAATATTTAGCTCTTGATCAAAAACCAATTGTAATAAGGAGTATTTATAACTTATTGGCTTGATGCGTACTACACGTAAATCAACATAATCTCATATTGAAATAAAAAGTTTGGTTCTCATAAGTAATAATTTAGACATTAACCAGATGTGTTTAATTAATAATTTCTCTAAACCATTATGCACAAACTTTTACAAAAGTTTTTCAAACTCAATCAATAAAAGATTGAGATATAAACTCATCAGTATTAGTAAGATGAATTGACTTAATTGCATGATCTGAAATTAATTATTTAAACAAGTTATCTTGCAAATGATAGGTTGCAAATTGATAACACATATGTGATTATTTTGTAGATGTATCTACCAAAATCATATAATATCAAAACCATCCACATGGTGGATGAATGGGCCCATATTCGTTTCAGAAATGCAAGACATTAAATCTCAACTTTAGCTAGTGAATTTCTAACAATCAATTTTCATTAAGAACAAGTAGCAAATGAGGATTCTTTAAATTAAAAAATCTTCTAGTTCTTTAATGAATATTCATATGAATTCTCAATTAATTTTCGCATCATATATGATTCAGGATGGTCTAACTGGTCACGCGAAGTAGTAAATGCATTTGTATCAATAAACTTTTGGTTTATTTTAATATGCGTTTCAATTGTACTAAATTGTAACAAATTGATAATTTTACTATCATTCTTTTTATTTTGTATCCACATATAAGTGCTATTGTGACATTTACTACTGGAAATGTCTAAATCAATGTGAATATTATAATGTCACTGGGTCAACAAAATAAATATAATTTCCAAACAATTATATGCAATATTTGCTTTAGGGAATATGCTAAAATCTTCAAATATCTAAAAAAAAAAAAAATTGCAACTTCAGGTGCATCCAACCATAACGAGCTTTAGATAGAATTATCATATTTTATTACTGATAAATAGATCTTTCACAATCAAATATTTTGTTTCCAACCCCTTAATGGGGATGATGACAAAAGAAGATCACAAAAATTATAAAATAAATATAAATTAATAACCCAATCCTCTATTTTTCATTCTTTCAAAATAGATATTTATAGCAATAGTGATTCATATAAAATATAATATTTTCCTCATTTACAATCTCAATATAAGATCTATTTTAAATATCTTCTAAAACCAATGGATTAACCATCACAAGATATTAATATATTAGCTCTTCTAGAGCTTTCAACTAATTTTATACTATCAAATATTGGAATAATATTTGTTCATTTTAGTACCAAATAAGATAAATATTTTCTATCTATAATGATAGAATTCATTACTACATTCTTATATCATTCCTCAAAGAATATTAACAGAAACAAAATATTTGGGCATATGGCATATATGTGGCCAATAGTCTTTCATGTCACATTGATAACATAAGTTATCTTTACCATTTGAAGAGTTATATTGAGAACTCTTATTGTTCTCTTATTTATTACTATGTTCCTCTTTTTAGTGGTCCATGATTATATATTTTATTTTCTTTATGTTTACATTCACTTCAGGGAATGCAATAAATCTAGTAGGATAGACTTTGAATGCCTCCATTGATTATTTATTTCATAATCACCATTGCAAAACATGTGTGGATTTCAAATCAAAATCTATCTATTCATGTTGTCATGATTACTCTCCAATCACATCCTCAATTAAAATAACAATCATAATCTTTATATTTTCATTTTTCATAATTGTTATGTACTGTTACATTCACTTCAAGGAATGAAACAAAACTAGTGGGAAGAATTTCATAGTTTTTCGTTAGTAACTTATTATTTTGCTTAGCCACTAGAATGTATGAAATTGTTCGAAAGTACTGTTAAAGTCATTTTCACAATATTGCTACTGTAGGAGCACATTAGATATTTCAATAATATAATGTAATGTATTCCTTCGGGGAATATATATAATACAAATACATGAGTATCTCATGTTATTTATATATATGGTTTTAATGTAAAACACATAAAGGCTTATTCAACATATATCTTCTTGATCTGAAAAATAATATTATATTTTATAAAATTTTGCATCACAAGTAACTAAAATATAAGCTCTTAAAAAGCTTTTTACAGTTTGATGCAATATTAGCTCTTCAGGAGCATATAATCATTTTATTGTATAACCTTAATGAATACTTAATTTATTTTAAATAAAATTTTATTTATTTACATAAAAATAAAATGAATAGGTATAAATAAAACATATATTAAACGTAACACATAATAAATTCATGTCACTAATAAATCATTGTGGTTAGATAATATATATTTTATATATCATACCACAAGAAAAAACAAAATATTATAATGTCAAATTTACAACTATAAAGGTTTAAACATAAACATTTTCTAACCTCCACCTTTTATACATAATTTCATTTCAAATTTTACAATGATATGAAATTATCACAGACATGATGAATATCACAATGTTCAAGACAAGTAAGTAGATTTACTCACATTCCACAATAATCATATATATTAATCAAAATAAAATTAAACCAATCAATTCTATTAAAAATGAAAAAAAATTTATTTACCTCCACATAAAAATCTCAATAACTAAATGCATGAAGGATTTTATAAATTCATAAAGATATGGATAGTGAATTATATAAATTGAACTTTTTAATAGAAATCAAATCAAATTTCAAAAGAAGTTAATTAGATCGACTTACGTTACCATGGATGAGAAGTAATAATTATAAACATCCTTTGTAATGAAGAGAAAGAGATCATCCCCAAGCAAATATCAAAAAGCAGACTTTGAGAGTAGATCTTATTTCTTGATTTCACATAGATAATGGTATCAAATCTTTCACCATCCTTAAGAACAAAAAGTAAAACAAGTTAATCAAAACAATGATAACGTATAATGAAAGAAGAATGAAAAATAATAATCAGATATGAAACATTAAATAAAAGAAACTTCCTGTAAAAACTTTGCATCTTGCCGTCAAAGATATTGAAAGTCATGAAGGATAAATTTGATCGTCGATAAAAGGAACTATCACTTTGAGCAAAGAGGGGCAGCTGTAAACAGGCCAATTTGTCCGGCCCGTTACAAACAAACCAAAAACAAGTAAATAAATAAATAATATAAAAATCCAAATATCAATAATCCATTATCTGTCCAATTACAACCCAAAATCAAACCAAATTAACCCCAATGACCCAAGACCCAAAATACCGGCCCGATAGGCCCAGAAAATTACAACCTTAGAACCCTAGGGTTCTCTCCCTTGCGCCGCAACCAGACAATGCCCCCAATAGCCATGCCACGCCCCCGTACCCGAGCACCAGCACACAGCCCTCGTACGCCACGCCCGCACCTCCGTACGATGCCAGCAGACTCCGTACCTACGAGTAAATACAAAACCACACAACAGCAAATATGAAAAGAGGAATTTGTATTTTGATTTTTATTTATTTTTGGATCTTTCTTATTCCTTTTCGGCTATAAAGCCAAAGTTCTGGTTCATTGTAATTTCTTACGCGCAATAGACGAACAGACGCATATTATACATATAAAATACAAAAAAGGCAACGAGCATTCGAAGGTGATTCCGATTCAAATCTCTGAGACTTTTCTTTTATTCTTGGCCCAGTGTATTTATTTCTGGATTTTCATTTGTTCCTTCACATTCTGAGTGCATAAAAGAAAAAGGAAACGAAACCTTACCTTGCAGACGAGCCATCGGAGACCATCTCTTCTTCGTCGAAATCGAAGCTTGAGATGGGTTTTCGGGCTAAAAATCTTACCTTTTGGGGTGAGGCTTAGAGTAGGAAAATGAAACGACTCCATGGCGAGCCACCGTCCATCAGTTTCAATGGTGGAATGGGGCAGTCGAATGGTTGAATAGAGGGATGGGAAAGCCCCAAAATTTGCTGTATTGAAACCCTAAGAATTGGGTCTGCTGCTTATGGTAAAAAAGGGATAGTAAGCTGCCATTCAATGGCTCTTAGCTTTAACTATCAACGAACGACACCGTTTGAATGGGTGAGGGTCCGCGCGTCGACCCGATGGGTAGGCTGGATCCACGCCTCTTTGTTCTGAATGGGAAATTTGCGCGATAGGTCCTTCCCTTTCGCGTGCGCGCTCAATCGAACCTTTTCTCTTCTTTTTTTTCTCTTAAATTAGCTCCTCAATTCGTACGTAATTTCATTTTAGCCCACGGTGTAGTGCTGCATTTTGGACTCGGGGATATTCCCAATTCTAGTTCCCATACAATTATGCGCATTACATATTGGCCCCGCAAGCTATTTCATTTGTAAATTATTCTTATTATTTTTAATTTGATTTCAATTAGTTTTCTTTTTTTCGTTTTATGCTTCTTTAATCCTTGTTTATCATAATATGTCATGCGATTACTCTTTTTGGGGTAGTTATATTTTCATGTTCTATACACTATTTCATGTAATTTTTTATATACATTATCATATATATATACACATATACATTATGATAAAGCTAATGTCACTTCATACATATAACGTTTTTTATTCTAACCATGTATTTTAGCATATATTTTTGCTATGATAATATTGTTTTGTATATATGTTTTGCATAAAATTATTTTTCTACTTGCTTATTGGTACATATATTTGATTCATATACATTATTAAACCTATACCTATTATCATTTCTATATAAATTCACATGTACTTACTTTTAGATTTTATATATATATATATATTAATACGCTTATTACTCTAATAGATTTTTCTATTTTAAAACATTTTTTTGCTTTATGATTTATCAAGTATTTTCTTGGTGCATATATATGAAATTATTTTAGAAACTTCATCTTTGTGATTATAAAATTATTATTTTTGAATAATTCTTGATATTATATTACTTTTTGTATTTTACATAGCCTCTTACTTAAATATTTTGATATAAGAGAGTATTTATAATTTTTAAATTAACAATATACATATATATATTATTATTAATCTCATGATTTTTTTCTTACAATAGATTTACATGTACATATGTTTTATAAATCTAGTTTGTGCATGTTTATTATTCTTTTGTATCATATATTATCTAAATTATCATGTACTTTGTCAGCTTTTAAATGAATTTGTGTTTAAATTATTTTACATACAATTTAATTCAAACTTTCATTTTCTAATATCTATTTCAATAGTTATATATTCCTAGTTTTTATTCAAACTTGTCAACTTATATAGCATGAGTTTATTAATCTTATACCACTTTGACTTCTAAATTCCATTTCATTTTGCATATACTTTGTTGGTTGTTTTGTATTATAGCATATATATATATATTCATTGCATGGTATTCATCTTATTAATATGTTAATTATTCTTCATACATGATTGAAATTAGGCTATAATTCTTAGATAAATTATATTTAACTGCTTATTCTGCTAGTTGATTAATATTCTCATTCATCAAGTATGTATCTCATGTGTATATTACCCCATATAATCATTTTCCACTTGGTTTACGAAATGTGGTTTTATAAAATCCAAATTTTTATGATTAATTTTGTCTTATTTCAAGTCGCATTAATGCATTTTAAACTAGTTTTATGATTATTCATTAAAAAACCCTTTAAAACGAAGGCGATATTCGATATTTGGCAATCCGAGGAATCGTACCTTAACGTGTTGGGTTGCAATTTCTCGTTTGTTCAAAATAATCGAAGGTCCCTTTTGAATTTCACTTATTTTTCTAAAAACTCTTCAAAATGAAGGTAACATTTGATGTTTGGCAATTCGGGGAATCATACCCTATCGTGCTGGGTTGCGATTTCCTGTTTGTCCAAAATGATCGAAGATTCCTTTAGAATTTCACTCATACTCCCTAAATTCTAAAATAAGGCAATGTCTGACATCTAGAAATTCGAGGAGTCATGCCCTATTGTGCTGGGTTTCGATTTTCTCGTTGGACTAAATAATTGGGCATCCTTTTTGCGATTTTCAACGTAAATTTTTTGGAATTCAAAATTTGTCATGTTTTCGAGGGCATAAAGGATCATGTCCTATCGTGCTGGATGTGGTGCTATATTCCTCTTAAGCAAGAGAATTTTGATGACCAACTCGGGTTATTCAAATATATTCAAAAGGGAACCACATTTTAAAAACATTTTTAAATCTTAGACATAGGGACAGTATTTAATCGATTTGGTACCAATTTTGGGCGTAGTGAGGGTGCTAATCCTTCCTCATGCGTAACTGGCTCCTGAGCCCGTTTTCTCAAAAGTTCGTAGACCAAAATCGTTGTTTTAGTAAACCAAAAATGTTTTATTAAAATAACCAAATTTTTAGGTGATCCGATCACACCAAAACAAAAAGATCAGTGGTGACTCCATGTTTTATTTTCAAAAAGTCGATTCCCTGTTTTTCTAAAATTTTAAAAAAAGGGGATGGTTTCGACAGCTTGGCGACTCCACTGAGGACATGAGAGTCAAGCCATAAAATCGATTGTCTGCTGTCCTTTTGTCAAAAACTGAAAACTTATTTTAAAAATCATGTGTCTTTCAAATGCATTTGTTGTATGGTTGTTATGATTCGAATCTCGTAGAATAGTACTGCATTTCATTACATGATCGTTGTGGTCACACCTTCTAAGTGGGAGTAAGAAACTACGCTTTCGTGAGGTTTTCACCTCTACATGGGCTAGTGGATTGCTTCCGGGGTACATCCGTACCTATGATTTCGTGAGATTTTCATCTCCGTATGGTCATAGGGAAATGTGTCCCCCCGAACCGAACTCGATCTATATGAGCTTATAATAGGTAACGATTGAGGAATCTGCTGGTTCGGGTACCTTAACTCTAGCACTGAACCACATATAGCTAACCTTAGGAGCTATCCTTGGGTGGAGCCGCGTCGAGCCTTAGTACTTACCCGTATATGTGTTGTAATTATCGTTTATGTGCCTGTATTTTACCGCTATTATTTGATACTAACCTGTGTTTTGTTTTGATTGTCTTTTTTGCATGGCATTGCATACTAAAGGAGGTGTTAATCCGTATTCAATTACTAAATTAGAAAGTTTGACATGGAGAATGAATTTCTTAGTAAAGTTGAGGATAATGCAGCCGTTCGTGCATGGTCAGAGAAGCTACAATCAGAGAGAGGGGATAGCTTGGCAGAAGGATATATCTCCGAGTTGCAGGATTTCACTCACGTCAATGTAGCACAGAATGAGCTGCAAGAGTTAAAAGAAATTTGGGCTAGTTGGGATGAAGGGGTCAAGCAGTTGTTTTATCAAAGCTATGGTGATATATCCTACCTCTAGACGTTAGAGATTTCGGGTTATAGTTTAGTTTTGGAATTTTGCGTACAAGTGTTTCACTTTTGGAGAAGTGGATTTAGTGCCTACCATAGAAGAATACACTACCCTGCTCAGGTGTCCAAAAATTCAGGTCCGGAAGACTTATGCCCGAGTTTTTAGTAGTCAGACTTTCGTGAAGAAATTGATGAGCATTTCTGGGATGAGGGAGCCCTGGGTCACTGCTCGGATTCAGCAAAAAGGAGATAGTAAGTGTATTCCTTGGGAGAATTTACGAGATTTGATTTTGACACATCTAGATGAAAGAAAGAGGGTCGATATCTTTGCCTTAAGCATTTACGGATTGGTAATTTTTCCTAAGGCTTTGAGGCACGTGGACGAGGCAGTCATTAACTTATTCGATCACCTTGAGAAGGGAATCACACCGGTACCGGTAATATTAGCAGAAACGTTCAGATCTTTGAGCTCATGTCGGAAGACAGGCGAGGGGCGGTTTATTGGATGTGCACAATTATTGATGGTGTGGTTTCGTGGGAACTTTTGGAAGGTAGACAAGGTTTCTTATCGGGTCTTTTCTGAAAGTTATTCTCCGCTAAAAGAGGAGGCAGCTATACAAAGAAGAGAGGATATCTCGGAGGAGAAGTGGATGGAAATTGTTCAAAACCTCAAAAAGGGAGATATCGAATGGAGAGCTTATTGGATAGTTCCTAATGAGATCATGTACCGATGTGGTAACTTTGATTGGGTGTCGTTGTTAGGAATTTGGGGAGCTACCGGGTATACTCCATTGCTAACCTTGAGACAATATAAATCGAGGCAGTTTGTACCCACGACCTATGGACTTGTTCAGAGTGAATTCTCTTTTAAAGGTGCTCACTATAAGAAGAAAGTTCGGGAGCTATCAGATGCTTGAAAGAAACTTGTTGGATGAAGAGGTTGGCAGTCAGCTCCATGGTAGCGCCCGAGTATAACGGATGGATTAAAAAGAGGGTTAATGATAACATTCTTAGGCCAAGCTTAGAGAACGCTCGACCTATGGGAGAACAATTACAATTCGCCCCGTCAGAATTGGAAATTATAAGGCAAGATTTCGAGAAGAAGAGTTCGGAGCTTGGGAAGAAGATCGAACAATTAGAGGAAGAGAAGATGCACCTAAGATTAGACGCTGATGTCCAGAGGTCAGAGGCTGAAAAATAGAGAAAAGGGAAAACTAAGGCCGAAGAAGATCTAGGCGACTTGAAAGGCGACTATAAGAAATTGTGTGCATCTATCTGAGATTTGTGGGGTTAGGTAAGACTCCCGAACAATGACGCCATGAAATTTGTAAAGAGAAGACCAATGCTGACCGATGGGAAGGGAAATTCTGAGAAGCTCAGGCACGAAACGAAGATTTAGAGAAGAGTCTGTCGGAAAGCAGAAATGAGCGAGATGGATTAAGGGTTAGAGTGGCAGAACTCGAGAAGTCTCTGCATCAGTACCGAAACCGCAACACCGCAATGGAATTGAGGGCAAGCTTGATCAAGATAGAGGAAATGAAAGGAAAAATAGAAGAGTTAGAAGCGTCACTGCAAAACTGTGAGATGCGGATCCAGTTTTTCGAGGCAAACGAGGATCATTGGAAAGAGCAGCTTCACCATGCACAAGACCAAGTCAGAAACAGGGATTACCTTATGGGAGAAGCCATAAGCCAGATCCGGGAGGTAACCGACTACTTGCAGGCTTTAGCGGTACAGGCAGACACACTGAACGTGAAGTATGAGTTGGAGTCGGATCGCGGACAGGAGCTGGCCTCGTTGCTTAGAAAAATTAAGACTTTGAGTGTTAGAGCGAAATTTTATCTGTAACTCAACTTTATGTAAAAGATTTTATTTTCAAGTGAAATTTTCCAAAGGGAATTGAATCAAAATTGATGCATTTGCATTTATGAAATGTGTATATTACCCCATATAATCATTTTCCACTTGGTTTATGAAATGTGGTTTTATAAAATCTAAATTTTTATGATTAATTTCGTCTTATTTCAAGTCACATTAATGCATTTTAAATTAGTTTTATGATTATTCATTAAAAAACCCTTTAAAACGATGGAGATATTCGATATTTGGCAATTCGAAGAATCGTACCCTAACTTGTTGGGTTGCAATTTCTCGTTTGTTCAAAATAATCGAAAGTCCCTTTTGAATTTCACTTATGTTTTCTAAAAACTCTTCAAAATGAAGGTAACATTCGATGTTTGGCAATTCGGGGAATTGTGCCCTATCGTGCTGGGTTGCGATTTCCTATTTGTCCAAAATGATTGAAGATTCATTTAGAATTTCACTCATACTCCCTAAATTCTAAAATAAGGCAATGTCTGACATCTAGAAATTCGAGGAGTCGTGCCCTACTGTGTTGGGTTTCGATTTTCTCGTTGGACTAAATAATTGGGCATCCTTTTGCGGTTTTCAACGTAAATTTTTTAGAATTCAAAATTTGTCATGTTTTCAAGGGCATGATGGATCATGTCCTATCGTGCTAGATGTGGTGCTATATTCCTCTTAAGCAAGAGAATTTTGATGACCAACTCGAGTTTTTCAAATATATTCAAAAGGGAACCACATTTCAAAAACATTTTTAAATCTTAGACATAGGGACAGTATTTAATCGATTTGGTACCAATTTTGGGCGTAGTAAGGGTGCTAATCCTTCCTCATACGTAACCAGCTTCCGAGCCCATTTTTTTAAAAGTTCGTAGACCAAAATCGTTGTTTTAGTAAATCAAAAATGTTTTATTAAAATAACCAAATTTTTAGGTGATCCGATCACACAAAAATAAAAAGATCAATGGCGACTCCATGTTTTATTTTCAAAAAGTCGATTCCCCGTTTTTCTAAAATTTTAAAAAAAGGGGATGGTTTCGACACTGATAATGTGTTATAAAATAAAGAGAGATGGAGAAAATAAAGAATAAAGAAAATATGAAAGCAATAGAGGATGTACTGTATTGATTAAAAGGGATGATTACAATGCTTTATCAAAGTCTTTATTTATAGGCATAAGAAGTATAAAAGAAGTAGAGATCTAATTCTAATAACTATTAGAATTTAAAGGACATTAAAACTTTATCTTGATCATGATGGACATTCACTTAATAAGATATTCATAGTTTTAATTGGAATATTTTAAAGTTTTAAAATCAATTTAAATTATGAGTCATAGTTTTATGTGGAATTAACTTTTACAATGGGAAAATGATGGGCCAAATTTTAAAGGAAAAAAATGGAATTAGGCCAATTTTGTCGAAAATTAGGGAATGGGTCGTTTTTAGAGAAAGAAGGCAAAAACACCTCTTATAGGGTGCGTTTTTAGCTGAAGTCGTAGGAAAGAGGGTGAAAGCTTTTTGCCCCAGCTGAAACACATCCTCCACAATGCTTTTTTGAAAACCCATGACCCTAAACCTAAATCCTAACCTTAAACCTAGGAATCCCAAGATAAAATTTACATCCCATCCCTTCTTTTACATGGTAGAATAGAAATCTTTAAAAACTTAAAAAAAAAAAGGCTTCTTGTTAGAAGCACTTTTTTTGATTTGTCATGTCCAATCTTTTAGCATTTTGAAATTATGTTTCATATTAGATGGTAGAGTTTCTTATAAAATGAAGACATTTTGCAAAGAGGTTTTCATAGTTAAACTTCGAGCAGATTGTCTTGATAAGAAGATACGTATAAGGAGAAGATTGTTGATGTTAAAAATCTGAATTTCAAAAATCGAGTCAGCAAATTAAATTAGTTTAAGTAAGCATCGTTGTTTGAATTTGGATAATGAGTACTTATTTTTCTATGTAAGGTTTTCATTTTAAAGATGTGAAACAAAATTTTTGGGTGAAGATAAGTAGACGAATTAGAGTCATTATTTATTACGATGGTCAAATTTGTGATAGGAAATTAGGGTTGTTTTTGTATCAGACCAATCTATAGAATTGGCTTTCAACCGAAGCATAAAATTGAACGAGCTTTGGTCCAGTCAATAATTAGAAGGAAAGTGTCGACTTCAAGCTGAAGGAGAATTTCAAGCTTGAAATATAGATATCTAACATCATTGAACCCTGTTAGATATGATATATTTGAGCTCAAAGGTGACACGAATGTCGAGGCAATACTTGATACACATTGCTTTAGTGGAAATGCTATACTAGAGTTATATGTCCAGTTTGTCGATGTCGAGGAAGGTGGTTTGAGTTCGAAAAAAGTTCCAGTAAATTTGTTTCGGGAATAGAAAGTAGAAAGTCCAACCACACGGTTGTACGGTGGTTTCAGAATGTTGTTACAAAGCTCCTGTTAGGAAATGCTGGAGTAATCAATGGGAAGGCATTCCTCAATTTCAGTCCTCGATTTCAACTTTGTCGTACAATTGGTGTAACCTCCCCAAATCGACCTAGACATTATGGACGAATTGTGAAGACCACATAAGCCACTGATGTGACTAAATGACCTCACCGTACTTTGAAAACCTTAGTTACTCTTTTTTAAGAAAAAATGCAGTTTGCTCTTGTGTCAATTTGAAAAACGTTCATTTTATAAGTATACCGTTTTTAAGTCATTTTCTTAGAGATAGCGAGGTTTTAGAAAAAAAAAATGTTACGTGTCATTTCATCCAACAAAATTCTAACAACTTTTGTTGTAACGGAAAACTTAGTTCATGACAAATTTTAGTTAAGTCAAGTATCATGCATTGTCCGATTTCAAAACACATCTTTAAATCCAATCAATGATATGAGTATGCATGCATAAAACCCCAAAATGAAGAAAAACCCAAACCACAGTCCAAAACCAAATAAACCTTAATAAAATTTTAAGCAAAAGAAATGTTGAGTCTGAAGTCCATCATATGTCCGCATGCCGAGTCCATTCCTAGTCTCGAGCATTACTTGATATGTTTGAAACTATGGGGTGAGCTAACTAGCTAAGTGTGAGTTGAAAACAATATAAGCACTCAATTAATCATATGGACAACAAACACCAATTTAATATAACACAAAACATAGCATGAATCATTATCATTTGAGTGTGACATGGATATAATACAATGAAAAATTATTCTTACCCAACCATTCGCTACACTCCACGAGTTCCCTAGGACCCTTCTGCTAATCTCCAAACATTGCGCTCGATGTGGTTAAACCACCATTATAAACAATGCAGTTATACTGCCAATCATTATGCGATATAATCACCATTCTCCTCATTACTCCTGGTTTAGTGTACTGACAACATTAATATGGACTTAATCTGTCGCTGTTACTCCACGAAACTCCTCTGTCATCCATAATATCCCACCCCATGCACATGCATTATGTCATACAAGATGCAAACAAGTACATGTTTCCATTACAATTACATTTCAATGGCATACTTTACACGCTTTCATTATATCATTCATTTCCATTCAGTGGTAACACTTATCAAGCATTCAATTTCACAATCAATTCGATGACATTCTAACATGCTTCGGTTTCATAATCATTTTATAAGCAATTTAACATGCTACAAAAGCAATTTTCTAGTGCATGTATACAACTTTTAATTAGTTCGTTCCATGGCATCTCACTCAAATATACAATTTGAACTTTTAAACTTTCATTCCATAATAACGCATGCTATACAAACAACCAACAATATTTAATAATAAACCAATCATGTTATATCATATCATTTCGAAACAATCAGTTTTGCATTCACATTATTTGTTAAGGCTCAAAATGTACTTGGTTCGGCCACCTTTAAATTACTTATTTAGTAATATAATCAAGCCTATCCAACAAGCTTAATTACCACATTAAATACTAAAATACGTATTTAACATTTATTTTAGTAATTTAGAACCCACACCTTAATTTCGAAAATCACAACACTAAATTGTAAAATTCGTACTTCTGCTCCTAAGCCTTAGATGAGCCTATATCCAAAATCAAAACTTACTACGATAGTATAAAGTTAATGACTAGACTTAAAATACCCAAAGGGGTTTGGCCTAAGCAGTGTTACAAACATAAATTTTCATATTCGAATTATCAAGCGAACTTACACTGTATTGATACAAAATGTGAGTGCAAACAAGATCTGCAGTCACTGTTGATCCGGGACGTTTAAACCAACACTTAAACATAATTAATACCAAAAAATTGTAACCAAAAACTCCCATTCAGACTTTAAAGCAATCGACCAAAGCAAAAATTATTAACGAAGCGAAACAGTGCAAGATCTTGTTTAAATCTACACTTTGCACTACCCATTACCTAGATCATAGTTGTTGGATGATCATTTTGGTTAATTACTCAATTAGGAACATCTAAATCAGATCCAAACAGGGGGAAAAATCCAAAAACTTACAATAGTAGTGACAACAACTAAAGAGAAACAACAATCCTAAAGTAATGATGTTTTAAGGGGGGTGACAATACCTCTTGAGACGAAAAAAAAGGCAGATCTGGGGTGGCACAAGAAGGGATAATAACCAGTAAAGTGGCTGGAAAAATAAGGGTTAAAGCTTAGCAAAAAGGAGCAACACAACAATGGAGAAATCCTAGAGAAAAGAAGAAACTTTGAGAGAAAAATGAGAGAGCAGATGAACGTTTAGGGTTTAAAAAAATGACTAAAAGCTAAAAAATAAGTGAAAAAGTGGTATTTATAATTAGGTTACTAATCTTAGGCAGCACAAAAATAGGGGGAAGGAGAAAATTAGCAAAATTAAGCTATTTTGTAAGGGAAAGGAATTGAACTCGAGTCCTTGATCTAATTGCACTATTTACTTATTTTCTTTTAACCACTAAGCCAATTAATCATCCTTGGAACACTTTTACAACCTTTAAACTACAAATTTGGGGTGTTACAGTCGGGGTTAGTTGGTAACCCGAACTTGGAGACCTCAGCTCAAAATTCTGTGAGTGCTTTTAATTTCTACTTCGGAACACCGATTTTCTATGCTAGAAACACTTATACATGTATGCCATCAAGTTATACGGGTGATCAATTCACAAGTAATATTGGTTTTAACATAGAGTTGATGAGAATGGACAATGTACTCCTTACAACCTACACCGACGAAGGGACATCCAACTAGATTGATAATGAAGAGGAAGTTAAGAATGAAGAGAACAAAAAGGGAGCTAAGAACGAAGATGAATCTAAAACCGATGATGATCCAATCTGAGAGTCTAGGCCAGATGGTTCAAAAATTGTATTATTTTTTAACTAGATGCCGTTCCTACTTAACTAAAAAGGAGTGGTTCTGACGACGAAGGTTTAGACAATGCTAGGGGAACCCATCCAGATTTTACGACATATGCACCTCCATCGCACATGCTTAATGTCAACCTTGATACTGAAAATGGGTTAAAATTTCCAGAACTTCCTTATAGAAGATTAGACCATGTGAGTTCTTTTACAAATTTCGAAGATTTACAAGTTGGAATGGAATTTTCCTCCGAATATGCTTTTATTGTTGTAATGAAGAGGTATAACATAAAGCATGGGTCAACTTCTATGTTACAAGATCGTGAGCCATAAAATTTGAGGTGAAGTGCATAATGCATGACAGTAGATGTCCATAGAAAATAGAAGAAAATGGAAAAAATGCATAACGGGTGAGATAAATCATATAATGATTTGTGGAAATGGTTGAAGGTATTGAATCAGTATGTTCCAAGTATCATCAATCTTGTGAAGTTTATCGAGCTCCTGAGGTGAGGGTAGAATATTTTGCACAAACCCAAACTGCCGCATCACTCAGTCAGATTTAAGCATCTCTACTATTGCAAAAACTATCATGGACACATTGACATGCCAAATATTATGATTCATCAAAAATTTTACTGAGATACATTCTTGAATTCTTAAATTAGAGTACGACATCTATTCAAACTATAGTCTAAAATTATAAATTTTGTTACGTACCTAATATTAAATTTCAAATCCTTACGTAATTATTATATAATTGAAAATTTTAAAAACTAACCTTGGCTTCTGAATATTGATCTAACAATAACTATATATCTTCGAGCTCGTTTGGTATACCCTCAAAATTTGCATTATTGTTCCACCTATTCAAATAATATGTTATTTCAAAAATATAATAATAATAAAATAATATGATAACTACATTATTAAATGACGCTTACCTTATTACAAGTGGGAAGTGATAAGGGAAGTTTATTTGGGGAGTTAAAAATGGCAAGCAGTACTATTTCCATGACTGAAGAAGGAAAATACAACTACCGATTTTAATTTTCTGTGCTTTAGTTCCCCGACACATCTCTCGGTATAATGTAGTCAAGATATTTGATCCCCAACTAAGTTGCTCGACTTCTTTTAAGTTGATTAGTTGTAGGATCCACCTAAATGTACCAATTTTTTAGATTTATTTAGCATTAGAAAACCCTAGATCAACCCGAGTATGAATGCTCGAGAGAATTGTTGTCTTTCAATTACACTAGAAGAGTTGTTGAGATGTGAGAAATTTATCTGGCTACCACTAAACTTGTCCAGCACCTTGCCTAATAGTTGGTGGTAAATTGTGCTCCGATTGCCAACACGCACTACCACTATAACAACTGACCCATCAACCGGTAAATCGAGTTGTAATGCCACATCCTCAAGTGTAATCATACACTCACCACACAAAAGATGGAATGTGTGTGTCTCGGGTCTCCATGTAACACTCCATGATAGGTGCTAAAAGTAACATGTTTTAACCTCATTCTTAATGCGTTTTTGGGTGATTATTCGATGTTAATGGTGAATTTTATGCTTTTAATCCTTTAAATTCATGTTTTTATGCTTAGGAGAGCATTTGGGAGTCAAATGAGTGAAAAACAAGTGAAAATCAGAAAATCAGAGCAAGTTACAAGAGCTACATAGGCTGACCCCTTCAAACGGCACTGTACACTGAGAGGTGTGCATGGTAGGGTAGAACCCATAAAAATTTTGGCCCGTTTTCAAGGCGGCCCGACCGTTTTGAAATATGGGCCTAGAATTTTGTCCAAGCTTTGCCAGAGAAAAAATGATAGGCGAGCATTGACTACTTGCCATATTAAAATTTTTTTACTTTTTTATTAAATAAAAAACTTTAAAATATAATAAATCAAATGCATTTAAAACATAAAAAAATATTAAAAAATAGGAGTAAAATAATTCTTAAAATAATATATAAATTAAAAATATAATAAAAAATAATTATATTAAAATTAAAAATTGAAATAAATTAGAACTAAATTAAGAACTAAATTATATTAATAACAAAAATTTTACAATATCAAAATAAAATTAAAAACAATAAAAAAAACCTAAAGTAAAAAAACTAAAGTTACTTAAAATTTAAAATAAAAATAATTTAATATTAAAATAAAGTAGGGTAGTAAGTTGCCAAAAAAAAATCTTGCCCAGCCCGACCCGTTTTCTAAAGCGGGCCTCTTTTTGCCCAAGCCCATTTTTGGGCCTATATTTTTACCCAAACCCTCCCATTTTTGGGCGGGCCTTGGTGGCCGGCGCGCGCCGACCCATGCACACCTCTCTTGACACACATGGCAGTGTGAGCCACATGGTGCATGCACACGACCATGTGGCAAACCATGTTGATTTCACAAATTGCATTCCAAATAGTGCAAAAACACGATTTTCAGGGTTTTTCAGGCATACTAAGATCTATATATGACAAAAATAAGAAGATAGGAGAGAGTTGTCATAGAATATTCAAGAAAACAACTCGAAAAACACCATTGAAGCCAATTCGAAAGCAGATTTCCATCAAGATTGAAGATTCCCTTTTGATTTCTTTGGAGATTATTATGAGTTTCTTTGTTTCTTGTGGTTATACTATGTTTTAGATGTTTTTATTTGCATGTATGAACTAAATTTCTAAATACCTATAGGAGATGAACCCTATGATGGATTTTGTCGTTTGATTTTGATTTTACGCAATAAAGACTTAGATCTTGTTCTCAATTATGTGTGCTTAATTCTTGGTTTAATATTTCTAGATTATTGATCTATGTTTGATGTGCTTAAATTAGAGGAGGAATAGACCCTATTTAAGAGTAGATCTAGCGTAATTAAGTGGAGTTACATGCAATCCTAGAAATATGATGACATAAATCTACTGGATTAGAGTCAAATCTAATAGGGGAATCCATAAATCGAGTTAATGTTATAATAGGGGTTTTAATTAGAAAGAAATTTCAGTTAATCAACCTAGAGCCAGATGCTCTTATTCTTAAAGAGAGATATTAGCATAATTTTGATATTTCTACGGATCAAGATACTAAGTAAAGAAATTGTGTAATTTAGATTGATAATGATAGATGAAGTCTAGGTGAATTCTTTCCTTTGGTTATTATTCGATTATTTTCCTGATTTTTTTTCACGTTCGTAGTTAATTAATCTAGTTAATTTTAGTTATCAACTAAACGCTCCAATTATTTGGTTAAATAATAGAAAGATAGTAATTACTAGTACTTCTAGTCCTCGTAGGAATGATATCTTTGCTCACTGTGGCTATACTAATAATTGATAGGTGCATTTGCCTTAGTCAGATTTTTAGTTGGTTTATGATTTCATCACCCCATACCGGATCTAATCACCGAGTTTAAGCTACAAAGTGCCACATTAATTGCCAGAGCAACTACAATGAAATTACATTTGATATAAACCATTAAACTTTCAAATATAATTAAAACAGGTGTATAAAATGATATTGATCTTTTGTAATTTGATACGTCAAAGTAAGGCTCTCCATTATACTTAAAAGAGCTTATTCTCAAGCAATTTAGGTGTATTTTTGTTACTTTTTTCAATTTTTAGTTTTTGTCATTAATAAAGTATTTTTGCTAGTTTTATGCCTTTTTGAGACTCAAATTGACCAAATGTTCCATGGGGAACCTAACGTTATAATTGAGTTAGTATAGGAAGTTGGTAATGGCCTAAACATGAAGAAATCATCTTTAGGAGGGGGTATCAAGATATCGAGCCATGGAGGTTGTGATACCCCTAACAGTGTCGAAGTGAAGGAAATTAAGGTCAACTCCAATGATATCGTGATACCGAGGATGGGTATCACAATACCAAGACTTCCAAAACTCTTAATTGTAGTACTGTTTTGGGTATCGTGATAGCAAAGTGCGATGTCGCTATCTGACAAGTGAAAAACTGCGGGGGCAATTTTATTTCCAAACAAGCTTAAGTCTCTTTTTTTTTTCATTTGAGGGAATAATGGTCAATGTTAGGTTAAATATTAGTAGACTATAAATTTAACACCCTACATCCGACTCGATCGTCGGGTCCGAGCTACAAGATGTCACATTCATAGCCAGAGTGACTACGATTAATTTTATTCAACTTTAAACTATTGTAAGATTTAATTCAATCAAATGAACATTAATCACAATAACCAACCATTTACGAGATTTATATGAGCTTACAATAACTCCTAGAATAAATTCGAGGTTGAATAGGGATCAAACATCTATCATATGATATCCAATTCAACAGGAGCATTCACTTAAGAACAAACCAAACTAGACTTAACTAGGTACATGCCAACTTAGAATCAAAATGGAATATAAAAAATTGATGAGTTAGGGATTGTTGACTGAATGCTGAAGTTGAAGTTCAAATATCTTGAATTATACCTAAATTGCACATGAATAACAAACCATATGTTGAGCAATGGAACTCAATAGTATTTCTAACAAAATTTCAAGTTAAGAAAATTGTAACATCAAATTAATATGTCATTTATATCAAGTTGAAAACCAATTCATTTAGCATTGCAATAGAAGTGATCGATTCCAGCTATCTGCCGACACCTATCATAAAGCCTTTTTTTTAAAATTCAATGCCAATCATGAATCAACAATTCATATCCTTGACATTAAAACAATCAATTCCATGTTCATTCCACAATAATAAACCATTAACCTCTCTTTTTGAAGTCAGTCGACACATTCATATTCATTTTAGCCTCCCTTAGGGCCCCATTAACTTGACTCAGACATGAATGGATACACGAATCCAACCAATACCCCAATTTGGCACCCAATGCCTCATTGGAGATTTTCCAAAGAAAATAGATTGCGCCCAGCGCTTATCGGTATGACCGAAGTAAAAATTGTGCCCAGGACTCTTCAAAAAATAGTCGAAGTAACCATTTGGCACCCAGTGCCTCATCGGAACGTTTGAAGTAATTAGTTTGCACGCAGCGCTCATTGGTATAACCGGAGGAAATGTTGTGCCCAGCACTCATCGGAATGTCCAAAGTAAAATTTGTGCCCATCAGTCATTGACACATAGTCGAAGTAACCATTTGACACCTAGTGCCTCATTGGAAAGTCCGAAGTAATTAGTTTGCACCCAGTGCTATCGGTATAACCTAAGTAAATATTGTGCCCAACACTTATCGGAACGTCTGAAGTAAAAATTGTGCCTAGCATTCATCGAGATGTAGTCGAAGTAACTATTTGGCATCCAGTGCCTCATCAGAACGTTTGAAGTAATTAGTTTACGCCCAGCGCTCATCGGTATAACCGAAGTAAATGTTCTGCCAACACTCATCAGAACGTCCGAAGTAATTAGTTTGCACCCAGCTCTCATCGACATATAGTCGAAATAACTCCACTTGAGTAGTTAAAAGAGTAATTTTTTATCCAATTCCCTTATAAGATCAATTCTCATTCTATTGATCTCAATATCATCAATTCAATTTAATCCTATATCTCAATAATCAATTAAATTCACACCAATATGTTTCGATCAATCATAATCTAAGTATTAATTCATTTATAGTTCTTCTATTATTTTTCCTCCTCCTCCTCCTCTCTATTCTACTTCCTATATTTACGAGTATTTGCACACCAATCTTCAGCCTTAGTATGGCATGCTTTTATGTAACATGAATTATCCTTTCACTATTTATACATATACTTTTAATAAAGTTGTCTTCTTGAGTAGTATTCACTAAATTATTTATATCCGGACCTACCGAATTTGAAATTAAGATCCGCTTTTTGTTTTTGAAACTAGACTCAATGAAATTTTTACCCAAAAAAGTTCAAAATTTATTTCAAAGTAAATTGATACTAGTTTTTTTAAAACCTCCCCTGTTCTACAGCTAGGTAGCTTCGACTCTTTTTCACTAAAAATTAAATATCTTTCAGTACAAGTCTCATAATATGTTGTCGTTTGTTTCATTTGAAAATAGACTTATTAAGATTTTAGGCATATAAGTATCATCTCCTAAACATTTTTGTACAATTTATAATGATTTTGATATTGCCTCATAAAATGTATTATATCTTATAATCTAAAATTTCATTGCTTTCACAGTTGCTTTTATGCAAAATTAGACTCGATAATATTTAGTTTCATATTTTATTAAACCTCTAACTCGATTCATATAATTTTTGGTGAATTTTCAAAGTCGTACTACCATTGATATCCACAAAGTGTTTAGTGAAATATTTTACTCTTCCATGATTTGATTAAGTTTTTCTGATTTCATTATATTACATACTACATTCCAACCAAATTCAATGTTAAAACATATAACCATTAAGTTACACAAATTCTTATTTTTGTTCAAATTAGTCATCTAGTTCGATAATCAATCTCAAACATAGCTTTTTAAACTTAAATAATCATTTTCAGTTTACCTTGGTGTCATACTTTACAAAACAAAATAAATATGTAACGAATATAATGATTCAATTTATAGAAATACAAATATAACATGAATTGGCTTAGTAAGTTCCATAAGAATTTACTTGGCAAAAATAGCAACACACAAAATGTCGAGGCCTAATCAGCCAAAAAATGACTTTTCTTTAACTATCCCCCGATTAGCTCAAATCTCTATCTATAATATAATTTATTTCAATTTATCGATTTCAAACATCTCCAAAATAGCCTATAATAATTATATATTAATTCAAATATTTTTTCAATGTTCTTTGAAGTTTTGCATTTTATTCAATTTATTCCTTAAAACCGAAATGGTTATATCTTTCAAATTTGAGCACCAATTTTTTTAAAAGATTTCATATACATCCTATAACAACCCTCTACAAACAATAATTACAGAAAATTCATACTAATTTTGAAATATTTATACTTTGGTCCCTATGTTCAAAACTAGCAATTAAACATTACAAATTAGTCTTTTTTTACAAATCTAAGCTTAAGAATTAACCATTTAACACCAAAACAAATATTCAACTAAAGTAATATCCTCAAATTTAAATAATAACAAAAATTACTACATGAATTAGCTAACTTATAATATTGAGATTCCAAAAATATAAAAATTACCATAAATAGACTAAATTAAACATACGAATTGAAGCTTTGAACATCCTTCTCCAATTCTTTTTTTTCTTTCCCCCTGTTTGGACCATCTGCAGGATGGAAGAAACAAAATGTTTCTTTTTTTTTTTTTTTTTTTTTTTTTGAGAAGGAGAAACAAAATGTTTCTTTCCACCCACCACCACCCATTTAACTATTTCTTTATTTCTTCTCCTTCTTCTTATTACTATTAATATTATTATTATATACATATATTATAACATACTTTACCACCTAAAGGCACTAACCACTTTAGTGGTTAATTGCCACTTTAGTCCTTCCTATTTATTTCTAATTATAATTCTTTTATAAATGGCATTTTTACCTCTTATGCAATTTGGTCCCTATACTTTTATTAAACATTATGTAAACGAAATTACCTAACCAAGATTCAATTTGCCTACAAATTAACTCCGTAAATATTATAAAAATATTTATGAGTTCGGTTTACGAAAACAAGGTCTCGATACTTCAATTTCCAAAATCACTGACTTTAGAATCGATGCACTTGTACTTTAATTTTCTATCAATTAAACAAAATTACTAGACCAACTTTAATATGTTTCTATGTTAGTCTCATAACTATTAAAAATTAATATATATAAACAAGTTTTGCGAAAATGACATTTCAGAACCATAATTTTTTACACCATCGGAAACGGGGTCGTTACAATAAATACTACTTTATAAGCTTTTGATTTAAGATTTTGTTGGCTGAACATTTTCTCAGTTTCATAGTTCTTAGTTTAGGTTTTCATTTTTTTCTCTTCATTTTATTTTTATTGTAGTATTTTTATTTCTTCATTTTTTTCGAGTACATTGTGGATGGATATGTATTAAACGTTCGCGCTTCATCGGATGTTTATCTATTAATGTGAATTTTCTCAACCTTATCTTTTATATTTTATGCCTTCTATGTGTAACACCCCAAACCCGGCCTAGACGTTATGGCCGAATCTGGCAATGTCACATGGATGAGATTTTGAAAACGGAGCTAACACGATAAAGACCTTAAGCTTATAAACATATAATTGCTTTCATTTAATTCAAAACATATATTCAATTAGTCGACTTGCCTTAAAACGTATCATTTTAGCGGAAGCTTAGGAAAATCGTCCTGTTTAGTGAAAAAATTCGCATTTTTTTTATAAAAATTCATGGTTTAGGTAAAACCATCATAGTAATAAGCAAGTTAAGTCCAAAACCCAAAACCAAAGCCAAATAGTTTAAAAGAGTCCAGAGAGTCCCAAAAAATACAACCTCTCAAAACTCAATGCCAAAACTTAAATAAAACCATAAAACAAAATTAAATAGTAATAGCGAGTGGTCACCGTCGAGTCCTCCGCTGCACTGATCTGCCTAACTCTGTGGATTACCTGTACAGAACAAATAGAAAACGGGTGAGTTTACGTAAACTCAGTGTGTAACCCAGCAGAATTAGACATGCACACATACAAAAATTCAGAACCATACAGATACAGATTCGGGCCTAAGCCCATATCAGATTCAGACATAAATGTGCAAATCAGAATCAAAAATCAGATTCCTACCCCCATCCTTTACACACCATCTCCGACTATCCCTACAAACCATGTGGGGTTTAAAACACCCACCTAGCCTTACACACCATATTGTACCGACGCGGCGCATAACATATATAATGCAGTCATGCTGCCAGATAATAGGCATAAATTGCCTTTCACAACACTTCCTCCAATATACATCATCCCATCCCCAATATCAGATACAGAAGTATACAAATACAGATAAACAGTCTAACATGCTCACATGCTTACATATAAGTGTACATAGATAACAAATATGCAGATAATAGTGTAAGTAGGCATGCATCAGTATCCTAATCAAATCAGTATATCAAACAATCAGATCATCTAGTTTAGGGTTTACTCAGCCCTTGTCGATCATACAGTAGGCCCAACAGTCGTTTGGGACGACTCGTGCAACCTTAGGAAAAAACTCAGACAAATGGGCCCACACACCCGTGTGGCTTGCCCATACGCCCAGATTGGCCTTGCCCATGTGGTCCACACGGCCTGGCCTAATAACCCAAACGACCGTGTGAAATGCCCGCGTGGGCCCACATGCTCGTGTGGCCCACATGACCACACTCGAGCCACTACAGGACCGAGTATTGCACACGGCCATGCCTTCGTCGATCACACAGCCGTGTCCTCTCACACGCCCTACCACACAGGCAACCACACGCCCGTGTAGCGTCGACAGTAGCCAATTTTGACTTTGTCGAAACCTCAATTTCTGCGTTTCAAGTACACACCTGGTACGATTTCGATGCTGCTGCAAATATGAACACTCCAGAACCTAAAAAATGGCATACCAACGCTCAGAATCAGTCTGAAAAACATGATTAAACTAAAAACACAAACCAACGATTGACTACGATTCCGCAAGAGGGGAATCACGAACAGGATGCCCTGCTGCTGCCAAAACACGAGTTCAACATTAATGGGAAAAATCCACATCATTCAAACGGTTAAAAGAAGGGCTCTAAATTCGAGCAAAAACCCCTTACTTACCGAATGTAAAAAAAAATGCTTCGATACGTCGAAATAAGGAAGAACAGTCTTTGTTAAAACGGAAAGGAAAAAGAAAAATTTCTATTTGAAAAGAAAAGGGAAAAACAAAGAAGAAAGAAATATAGACGTTAGTTTTCAGTAGGAGAAAAACAAAGAAGAAAGAAATATGGACGTCAGTTTTTAGTAGGAGAGATTTTTGGGAAATAGAATAATCCAAATTCCGCTACATCCCCATCCATGACCACCCACTAATTCAGCATCCCAATCCCATCCAAACTCTCTTAGGCAACCGAGCAAAAATAAATTCCTACACTCACACTAGAATTCGAACACAGGACCTCCATACAACACACAGACTCCCTTACCACTCAAACTAGTTGGCTCATTCTGACATGAAATTACAGCTGTTAAATATATGCCCACTGATCAAGGATAGGGCTTAATTCCAAAAATAATAAAAATTACTAAAGGTAAGACTTGAACTTGGGACCTCTCATACACACCCAAAACACTTAACCACTGAAGCAAATACACAGTCGTGACAAATATTTCTAGAAATAAAAATAAAAGTCAGGGCGTTACAACTCTACCCCCTAAAAGAAATTTCGACCTCGAAATTTACCTGGTTAGAATAGATTAGGATGCTGCTGACGCATCGAGTCCTCAGGTTCCCACGTGGCCTCCTTAGTACCATGATTTTGCCACAGAACCTTCACTAGTGGTATAGACTTTTTCCACAGAACCTTAATATTGTGATCTAGAATTTGCACCGGCTCCTCCTCAAAGGTCAAATTTGGCCTAACCTCGATCTTCTCAATAGAAACAACATGAGAAGGATCAGACCGCTACCGCATCAACATCGAAACATGGAAGACATCGTAGATACAGTCCAACTCAGGAGGTAGCTCTAACTGATAAGAAACCGGTCCCACTCGCTTCAGAATTCTATGCGGCCTAATAAACCTAGGGCTCAACTTGCCCTTACAACCAAACCTCAAAACCTTCTTTCACGGGAAAACCTTAAGAAAGACAAAGTCCCCCACCAAGTACTCAATCTCTCGTATCTTTAGATCCGCAAAAGACTTCTGTCTATCAGAAGCTGTTTTCAAACGATCTCGAATCAGTTGAACCTTATCCTCAGTTTCAGAAATCAACTTAGGACCCAAAACCTGACGTTCGCCCAACTCAGTCCAACACAAAGGAGTGTGACACTTATGACCATATAGAGCCTCGTAAGATGCCATCTGAATACTAGCTTGGAAACTGTTATTGTAGGCAAACTCAGCTAGAGGTAGATAATCCTTCAAATTATCTCGAAAATCAATCACACAACTCCGAAGCATATCTTCCAGTATCTAAATCACCCTCTCAGATTGGCCATCGGTCTGAGGATGGAATGTAGTACTGAAGTTCAATCTCGAACCCAGAGTCTCGTCTAATTTCTTTCAGAACCGAGACGTGAAGCGAGGATCTCTATCAGAAATGACCGAAACAGGCACCCCATCCAGTCTTACAATCTTAGAAATGTAGAGCTTCGCTAACTTCTATAGGGAATAGTCCGTCCGAACAGGAATGAAATGAGTAGACTTCGTCAATCAATCCATGATGACCCAAACAAAATCCTTCTTAGTGGGTGTTAAAGACAACCCACTAACGAAGTCTATCGTCACTCGCTCCCACTTCTATAAGGGAATTTTGACTAGCTGTAGCAAACCCGAAGGTAACTGATGCTTAGCCTTAACCTCCTGACAAGTTAGACAAAGAGCAACGAAATTTGTAACCTCACGCGTCAACCCCGGCCACCAATACAACTCACAGAGATCACGATACATCTTATTACCACCGGGATGCATAGTATAAGGGCTACTATGTGCCTCCCTCAGAATAGACTACCTTAAATTAGTATCATTCGGCACACAAATTTGGCGTCGAAAACGTAATACCCTATCATTATTCAATCCAAAATCTGAAGTGCTGCCACTTTCAACCTGACGGAACCGCACACCTAGAGTCTCATCCACTAACGGTTTATCTCGAATCTATTTAATCTAAGTCAGCTTAACTTGCAACTCGGCTAACAGAATCCCGTTATCAAACAAACTAAGGCGAGCAAACATCACCCGCAGATCAGTCATCGTTCTACGGCTTAGAGCGTCGGCCACCATATTGGCCTTACAGGGTGATACTCTATAGTGCAGTCATAATTTTTAAGTAGTTCAATCTAACGGTGCTGCCTAAGGTTTAACTCCTTCTGAGTAAGGAGATATATCAGGCTCTTGTGATCAGTATAGATGATACACCTTTCACCATACAGATAATACCTCTAGATTTTTAATGCAAAGACCACCGCAACCAACTCAAGATCATGCGTCGGATAGTTTCCTTCGTGTGTCTTAAGCTGACAGGACGAATAAGCGACAACCTTACTATCCTGCATTAGAACACACCCTATACCAATGTACGAAGCATTACTGTAGACCACAAACTCCTTACCAGATTCAGGCTGTATTAGAACAGGAGCCTGAGTCAGAATAAACTTAAGCTTCTTAAAGCTAGTTTGTTGAGCATCCATCCAGAAAAACGGCACACCCTTGCGCAGAAGTTTAATGAGAGGAGCTACAATGAGAGAAAAGTACAAAGCGTCGATAGTATTTCGCTAAACCCAGGAAGCTACGGATCTCAAACACATTCTTTGGCTATTTCCATTCAAGCACAGCATCGATCTTTCGAGGATCAACTCGAATCCCCTCAGCAGAAACCCCGTGCCCCAGAAAAGTCATTTCATACAACCAAAACTTGCACTTACTTAGCTTAGTGTAAAGATGCTTCTTACAAAGAATCTGAAGCACTACTCTGATATGCTCATCATGCTCATCCTCCGTCTTAAAATATACCAGAATATTATCGATGAAAACCATGATGAACTGATTCAAATAAGGCTGAAACATCCAGTTTATCAGATCCATGAATACGGTTGGAGCATTCGTTAGACCAAAAGGCATAACCAGGAACTCGTAGTGCCCATAATGAGTCCTAAACACAGTATTATGAATATCCACATCCTTAACCCTTAACTGATGATACCCAGATTGAAGATCAATCTTGAAGAACACAGAAGCCCTTGGAACTGATCAAACAGGTCGTCGATCCTCGAAAGTGGATACTTATTCTTCACGGTCAACTTATTCAGCTGCCGATAATCAATGCACATCCTCATGGTCCCATCCTTCTTCTTAACAAACAGAACTGGTGCTCCCCACGGAGACATACTAGGACGAAGGAAACCATGATCCAAAAGCTCTTGCATTTAAGCCTTATGCTTAGTAAGCTCTTTCGGTGCCATACGGTAGGGAGCGATGGACACTGAAGCCCTACCCAGAAGAAGCTCAATCCCAAACTTTACTTCCCGATTAGAGGGTAATCCTGGTAACTCCTCAGGAAAGACATTCGGAAAGTCCCTCACAGTTCTGATATCTCCAATAGCAGAGTCCCTAAAAGCAAAAACATTGACGTACGCCAAATACACCTCACACCCTTTCTGAACCAGTTTCTCAGCTACAAGAGCAGAGATCACATTAGACAAATAATCTCAATGCTCACCAATTATTTCCACCTCCTCATCATCCATAGTCCTCAGAACGACCATCTTAGTCGCTCAACCCAGATTGATTCGGTGCTCGACTAACTAGTTCATACCCAAGATTAAATTGAACTCCTCAAACGGAAGTTCCATCAAATTAGCCAGGAAAACAGTCTCTTGCACCACTAACAAAACAGCTCTATATAGTTTACTAACTCGAACAAATTGCCCCAACAGACTCAGTACAGTAACCTCACTCGAAGTACTCTCAATGGAAATTCCCAGGTTTTCAGAAACAGAACTGGCTGTATATGAGCTAGTAGACCCTATATCTATCAAAGAGGTGAATGGTACATCAAAAGTAAAGAACGTACCAAGGATGACGTTAGGAGCATCTCTATCCTCTCAACGTCATGCATCATGTACCATTGCAGGCTGCCTCATCCCTGTGTGACCAGCACCTCTGTCTGGTGCTCTCTGCCCTCGGCCTATACCATTACCACCCCTAGCCTAACCAGGGCCCCTGAGTGTAACACCCTGAATTTAGGCCTAGAAGTTTTGGGCCTTGAGCATGGGAGCGGTTGAAGGCAGATTTTAAAATTTTGTTGTGCATGTAAATTTCGTTAATGAAGGCTTGTTTTAGTGGTTAATTGTGCTGAGAAGTGTTGGAGAAGTCTTGGGTTCAAACCTGGACTCTAGCAAAAATTTTGGTTTAAGATGAATCAAACCCTGGGTGTAGTAGGTAAGCCTTAAGAATATTGTTGGAGAAAAGATGACACAAAAAGAAGTGTGGTGTAGTGGCAAGGTGGCGCCACTTAGGGGACAAGGAAGTGACGCCATAGAGGAAGCAGGGGTCCAAGGTTCAAGTCTTGGCTCTTGCAATATATTTTGGTTTTTCTTTTCAATAAATCTAGAAGCAAGTAGGTGCGCTTTAAAGTTTAATGTGTTGGATTTATGACACAAATGAGTTGGTGGCCTAGTGGTGGTGGCGTGAGTTGGCATATAGGAGGACTTTGGTTCGAATCCTTGGCATGCAAAGGTTGATTATTTTACTATGTTGGGATGGCAAGAGTTGGTGTTGAATTTAAACTCACGATGATGGAGGATCCCACATCGGTAAGCTAACATAAGAGTGGATCTGGTCGGCTTTAAATAGAGAGAACCATGAGGAGAGCAAAGGTACCTTTCTTGGCTGATCCCTTTCGCGTTATGGCGTGCTCGTTTGGGTTGGGCATCGGCTAGAAGTGCTCGGAGTGCGGATTAACTCCAGTCTCCTATCAGGTGTGTATTTCTCACTACTCTGGCTGTAGGATGGCTACTTCGGGCCGCGATGGGCCAAAAGGGGCCATGTGGGCCCAATGGGCCTACAGGCCCAATTGGATAAGTTGTTTGATTGTGTAGTAATTATTGGATTAGGCTTGGTGAATTTCATATCTGTGGCTAGATTTGGGCTAAAAGGGCCACACGAGCGTGTGGGCCTATTTGGGCCGAGAAAGGACTTTAGGCCCATTCGTATTGTTATCATTGTTTAGAACACTTAGTTTACCAAAATACCCCTGGTTTGTAAAATTACCAAAATATCCCTGGTTTGTAAAATTACCAAAATACCCCTGGATTTCAAAATTACTGAAATACCCTGTGTAGGTAGATTTAGAAATACCCCTGTAGGGTAGAATTACCATTTTGCCCCTAGGGTGTTAAATGACTGTTTTGCCCTTGTGGGCAAGTGACTGACTTGGATTGTGTGATATAGACAACTTCGAAGGAGCAGCGAGGCTTGGAGTATCGACTTGGATAAGCTTGAACCGTATTATTGGACCCTGTGAAGGTAAGCAACTTATGGTCAATAAGGGTTCTTTGGCCGAATAAGGTAAGGTGGATTTTGAGTTTGTTAAGCATAACTTGTACGCTAAAAATGGTGATGAATAATTGTAGGACATCGTAAAGGATCTCGATGAGCGATGTCGTCGCGAAAGCGGTGTGTACAGAACACCCTTTTCGTCAAAAATCGGCAAAAGCGAAGAAGTCGAAAATACGGCATTTCATGGGCTTGTGAGTATGCGAATGCTCTCAAGACGTAAAGTAATTGTTAGATCTCGCACCGCAAGGTGGTAAGTTAGTTTCGTGTGACATTTTAGCGTACTTCGAAAAAAGGGCCTCGATGGGCCAAAAGTGGGCCCAATGGGCTTACGGACCTATATGGATAAGAGATGGGCGAATCAGCCTGTTAGATAGACGTTGGAATCAAATTGCATAAATCTGTTAAAATTACTGAAGTAACTTATGTAGATGCGTAAGGTTACGGATTTGCCCTAGGAGCAAAATTACTGAAATACCCCTAGGGTTTATATTGACTAAAATGCATGATTGATTAAAACTGTATTCTGCATGATATGCTTTCATTAATGTCTGTTGCATGGGATTGGGATATTGATGGAGGAAGTGTTTAAAGTGGTTCATCCACGATTGGAGGCTTTGCCTCATCTTATCGATAATCGAGCAAAGATTGTCAGAATCGCGTGGAGTGTAGGTGGGTGGGTTGAGATATTCCCCACATGGAGTGTAGGGTTGGTACGGGAGTGTAGCGGTTGGTGGGTTGAGTAGTCTCCCAAACGGGATTGCATTCATTGTTATTATCTTGTTACGACATCGAATTGGGCCTATGGGCATGACTATTCGAAAAAGGGCTAAGGCCTTGTTATTGTATTCGAAAAGGGCTTGGTCCATTTTGTCTTTGTTATCCGAGTAGGGCTTAGGCCCAATGGGCTCGAGCTGATTTGAGCTTTGGATGGGTTTCTCAGATACACCGAGTTTCCCCAAACTCACCCTTTTCTTTCCATCCTTGCGGGTGAGCCCTAATTGGTGGACTTGGAGTGGCGGGATTCAGAGTGGCCATGAAGAATAAATTTCGGTTTCTAAATTAGATCACACTTCTTTTACTTTTAATTATTTTTTTTTTTGTTTGAGGTTGTAATAAGGCCGCTCATTAAATTATTTCATTTATGGATTTTTGAACTAGTTAGCACTAGAAGGCGCGTTTTAAAAAAAGACTATGTTTTCAAAATGTCTCGGTGACGTGTAAAGCTTCCCTTAATACAAATGTTTTCAAAGGCAAAGAAAAGGAAAAAAATATCTAAACCAGACTGAAACACGATTTATTTGTCATAGACACATAACATGCTTTAAGTGTGGCAATGGATGTGTGCATGTCTAGGATTGGATCCGGGAAGAGCTTGGTACTTAAGCAGTCCAACAGACTCACCTCCTCTTTTCTGGCTTCCTACCTGGTGCACAGCTTCCATTCACTTAAACTTATAACATTAACGTTTTTACACCCTAAGAAAGAGATTCTTGATGAAACGAATAGCAACTTTTTCCATGTGGCATGCTGAATTCGGCCATAACGTCTGGGCCGGGTTTAGGGTGTTACACTGAGGCTGCACAAAACCTGGAGCTTGCGTCTGATCTGCCCACTTTAGACAGTATCCAATACGGTGATTTAAAGATCCACACCTCAAACAGGCTCCAATCCTTCTCCAACACTTGCTTGGATGGCTCCTACCACAATCACCACATGGCTACAACCCAGCTGAAGCAACATGAGCCCCCACTCTAATTGGCCCATCAGATCTGGCCTTTTTCTTAGGCCTCTGCACAAAACTCAAGGGCTCCAAATCCCTCTTGTTCTTACCTCTCTCCCCATCTCTATTCTGGCGCTCCGCACGTTTAGCATCTTCGGCGATCTTTACCTTCTCAACCAGAATAGAAAACTCGCGCTCCCTCTGCGGAGCTTTCGGTACCCTCAAACTGTCGCTTAAGTCGTTATCAAACCAGACACACCTCTTGTACTCAGATGCCACCATGCCTTGAGCAGATCAACCTCAGAAATTTGGCCTCATACTCAGCCACAGATCAGTCACCTTGCGTGAGGTTCAAAAACTTACACCGGCGATCATCTACATAGCTAGCTCTCACATACTTACTCTGGAATTCCGTCTTAAAGAATTTCCAAGTCAGACGATCAGGCTGAGTGCCCTCCTTAACCGTTAACCACCGCTGGTATGCTTCATCGCGAAGCAAGAAAACTACACCCTTTAATTTCTACTTAAGGGTACAGTCTAGATCATCTATAATTCTTTCGGTGGCCTTCAACCAATAATCGGCCACGTTAGGGGCAACTCCTGTGACACCCCTAAATAACTCAACTCCATTACCGACCCTTGGCCCTCAGATCTAGTATTAGGTCTAGCGACCCTCTCTAATATCCTCAGCATGGCTTGGCACGGTGCGTCATCCCCAACCGAACGACTCTGAGACCAGTTTCAGTAGCAGGTGACACAGGTGTCTCACTAGTGTCTAGGTTTGGTATGCTGCCCAGAGATGAGGACTCAGCTCGAGCCCCCCTACGGCCTCTACCTCGGCCTCGAGTACCACGTCTACGGATACCTCGGGCACTCATGTCTATTGCGAGTTTTATCTACATTATAAAGTTTTATGCATCAATTCAAATATTTATTAATAGATGTTTTGTGCATAAAGTATCAGAAGTTTAAAGATGTTTTCAGAAGTTTCAGTCTCTAACTATTTCTATATAGTCTCAGAAGGTACTAACTACAGTTTTTTTAGAAATAAACTATCTAAATTTTAGAAATACTTATAGGACCGGCGCCAGAGACTCGGTGAACCACATACTTCTTTAATTGTTCAAATCATTTTTAAATCCAATGCTTTCTAAAACAAAATTTTGGAACCCAAAAGTCACAACTCGAGTTTTACAACCTGACTTTGATACCACGAAATGTAACACCCCAAACCTAGCCGGGACATTATGGTCGAATCTGGCGATGTCACATGGATGAGATTTTGAAAACGGAGCTAACACGATAAAGACCTTAAGCTTATAAACCTATAATTGATTTCATTTAATTCAAAATATATATTTAATTAGTCGACCTTCCTTAAAACGTATCATTTTAGCAGAAGCTTAGGAAAATCATTGTGTTTAGGGAAAACAGTTCGCATTTATTTTTAGAAATTCATGGTTTAGGTAAAACCATCATAGTAATAAGCAAGTTAAGTCCAAAACCCAAAACCAAAGCCAAACATTTTAAAATAGTCCAGAGAGTCCCAGAAAATACAACATCTTAAAACTCAATGCCAAAACTTAAATAAAACCATAAAACAAAATTAAATAGTAATAGCAAGTGGTCACCGTCGAGTCCTCCGCTGCACCAATCCGCCTAACTCTATGGATTACCTGTACAGAACAAACAAAAAAGGGGTGAGTTTACATAAACTCAGTGTGTAACCCAGCAGAATTAGACATTCACACATACAAAAATTCAAAACCATATAGATGCAGATTCAGGCCTAAGCCCATCTCAGATTCAAACATAGATGTGCAAATTAGAATCAGAAATTAGATTCCTACCCCCAACCTCTACACATCATCTCCGACCATCCCTGCACACCATGTGGGGTTTAAAATACCCACCCAGCCCTACACACCATACTGTACCGATGCGACACATAACAGATATAATGTAGTCATGCTGCTAGATAATAGGCGTAAATTGCCTTTCAGAACACTTCCTCCAATATACATCATCCCATCCCCAATATCAGATACAAAAGTATACAAATACAGATAAACAGTCTAACATGCTTACATGCTTACATGTAAGCGTACATAGACAATAGATATGTAGATAATAGTGCAAGTAGACATACATCAGTATCCTAATCAGATTGGTATATCAAACAATCAGATCATCCAGTTTAGGGTTTACCCAGCCCTTACAAACCCTACAGTAAGCCCACAGTCGTTTGGGACGACCCGTGTAACCCTAGGGAAAAAGTCAGATAAATGGGCCCATACACCCGTGTGGCCCAGACGTCTAACTTGGCCTACCCTGTGTGGCCCACACGGCCGCACTCGAGCCACTACACGGCTATGTGTTATGCACGACCATGCTTCATCGATCACATGGCCCCGTCCTCACACACGGCCTACCACACGGGCAACCACACACCCATGTGGCGTCGACAGTGGTCAATTTGGCTTTTTTTAAAACCTCAATTTCTGTATTTCAGGGATACACCTGGTACGATTTTAATGCCGCTACAAATACGAACATTCCAGAACCTAACAAACGACATACTAATGCTCAAAATCAATCTTAAAAACACGATTAAACCGAGAACTCAAACCAACGTTCGTCGCTTACCCCAACACTCCGAACGATTGGCTACGATTCTATAAGAGGAGAATCACGATCAGGATACCCCACTACTGCCAAAACACGAGTTCAACATTAATGGAAAAAATCTACATCGCTCAAATGGCTAAAAGAAGGACTCTAAATTTGAGCAAAAACCCTTACTTACCGAATGTAAAAACACAATGCTTCGATACACTGAAATAAGGAAGAACAGTCTTTGTTAAAATAGGAAGGAAAAATAAAAATTTCTGGTTGAAAAGAAAAGGGAAAACCGGAGAAGAAAGAAAGGTGGACGTCAGTGTTTAGCAGGAGAGATTTTTGGGAAACAGAATAATCCAAATCCCACTAGATCCACATCCATAACCACCCACTAACTCAGCATCCCAATCCCATCTAAACTCTCTTAGGAAACTGAGCAAAAATAATTTCCCACACTTGGACTGGAATTCGAACATAAGACCTCCACACAATACACAGATTCCTTTACCACTAGAACCAGCAGGCTCATTTTGACATGAAATTACAACAGTTAAATATAAGCCCACTGATTAAGGATAGGGCTTAATTCCAAAAATAAAAAAAATTACTAAAGGTAAGACTTGAACTTGGGGCCTCACACACACACCCAGAACACTTAAACCACTAAAGCAGATACAAAGTCGTCACAAATATTTCCAAAAAAAAAAATCAAAAGTCACGGTGTTACACTATGTGTTTTTTAAAATGCTTGTATGGAATTTAAGTTTAATCATATTTTAAATTACATCTATGCTTTGATTGGTTGTTTGTTCAAGTGTATTAAATTACATATTACCTTAGAATTGACACCTCTAGTGGAAGATTTAGATAGACGAGATCGATAGGAGACTCTACCGTGTAGGACTTTGATAAACTTGTGCCAAATAGTAAGGCTAAGAGGATATCTATATGCCTAAATGAGACCAAGAGGAGAGCTTAGGTGGTATCTTCTAGTTTAGGATGAGACTGAGAGGAGATTTCTAGTTAGAAGTAGCAAACAATATAATCATCATTGATTTATCAGTTCAATTAATAATCCATCTATCAACCATTATTTCAATCCATTTGCATTGTTTCTAGTAAAAAGGAAAAAAGTTAGTTTGATATTTTTATTTGTTGATTTAGACATAGCTCAAATCTTATTTTATTTGAACTTGCATTAATAATTTTTGACTTGATTAGATTAATAATTTCTTAACTTGTAATTAACTTGATAAACATATTTACCAATTTGACAATCTTTTGTGTTTGCTCATTAGGATACTCGAAGTGTACCATTGTAATACTTACAAATATTACAAATGACATTTCACACTTGCAGTAAAGCCGCTTTTAAATTATTAAATTGTGTTGATTCATAACCCCGGTGCATGCATGTCGGCGCGCAGTCAGATACATATTCATTTCTAGGTCTTATACAAGCTTAAAAAAGCTTTATTGTTAACCCAATGTCAAATTAGGATTAAATTGTAATGTTTTCAAAATCTCAAGTTGGTATCGCGACTTCGGTGGTTCCTCATCGCGATTTAACATACTATTTTGGTCTCGTCACAACGACAAACGCCCAACGTCACCGCCTGATTTGAAAATGGCCAAATTGGCACCAATTTGCATTACCCAAAAATTTCATTCCATCAATACCAAATTTCATCTCAACCAAATTGCCTTTTCAAACATACATTTCTAACATGTTTCATTATTTATATGATCATTTGTAATCCATAATTTTTCAATTTCACAATTAACAATTAAGCAACTTCAAAACATTACCAAATGAACATATACTATTGAGTATGAACACAAGTATTTCAACCTCTCATTTAAAGTAACTAGTTGCCAAATTCGTCTATACCGTCTAACCATTAACCATTTCTAACTCACCAATCTAAGTTTTAATATAACTTGAACATGTATTATGCAAAACCGACTGAACCTATGTACATGCCATATTTTAAAAAAATAGAATTATTCAAACTTTGTTGAGTCGGGGATCGTTTCCTGGATGCTAGTTCTACTGCTCACACTCTCGGGGATCTACTATACCTACTCACGGAGAAAACAAACCGTACGCTGAGTAAAAATGCTCAGTGGTATTTCCATGATTCAATTCATAATAATACAAGTTTAATGAATGTATATACCTAATTCAAACTCAATTCACAACTAATTCACAAACAATTTCATGCCACTAACTTCCATTGTCATATTTCTTATACTTGTCATACCATTCCACATTATATTCCACATATTACACAATCATTTCATACCACATTTGCACATATATACTTATTTCAATTTTATAGCACATTTTTATCCTGTTTAAAAATGAAGTTCAAAAACGGTTTTCTTGCACAGTGGAAAATTAAAAATTTTGAAAACCAAGTTAGTTTGTGATATTTATAGCAATAAAAGTTTGTGATATTTATAGCAATAAACTATTTACCGAAATCACGCTTGTGTTTTTGACTAGACGAATCCTTTTCGTTCCCAACTCTCAATGAAACGACCTTTTCCTCTATTCTTGTACTACGAACTGCTTCGAGTATGGGCTCGAACAAATTCGAATCAAACACAAAACTAGAAACCATTTACTTTAATTTTAGAAGAAAGAAAATCACTCTTTAATAGAAATCAGTAGAATTTTTATTCTAGAAAACAGAATTTATATTGAGAAAATAAATTCTCACTATTTTCGAGCAAAATAACAATATCTCAATGTTGTGTGTTTAGCCCTATCGGTGCCATCTATTTATAGTGAGAAGAAGTGAAAAACTTATTGAATTAGTGGAAGTCTATTTCAATAGAAAAAATAAATCCTAGTTTAACTAGGATTAGGGGGTGACAACCCTAGTTAAATAATACTAGGGTTTGACGTCCTTAGAATTAACATGAGGGGCTTTTGAGCCTCTCCTGTATCGGGTCCAATTATAAGTACTTCCTGAACTTTTAACTCAATACTTTATAATTTCAATCCAACCTAAAAGTTTTTTTTCTATTTTCCAAAATAAAAATCATAAATTAATTTAAATAAATTAATTTCCCAATTAAATAATTTTCTCAATCCAATTCTAATTTTTTTAAAATCATGACAACTTTACCATAAAAGAATCTATGAGAAAATATATTTAATATTTCTACATTCAACAGATTCACAATGACCAATTAATTTAATTCCTTTTTTGAACTTCAATTATTTAATAAAAAAATAAATAATAATTCGAAAAACTATAAATTAATTTTTAGGCCATTTCCACTTAGAGAAAACCACATTCATTTTCAAATGTTTCCCATTTCTCTAACTTTATCATTTCTATCCATTTCTTTTCATTTGATTCAACATGCAATTCATTTCTGGTTTCAGCAAGCTAACAAATGGATCGATTGAACATATGCAATTATGGCTCAAATGATTTATAAATGAGTTTCTGCTTTTTTCTTATTAATTATAAACTCATTTAGTCACGAAGTCATTCGACTATAGTATTGTGATTGAACTCTCTCTAATGATATACCTTTACAAAAGCAACTTGATCAGTGCTCGTCCAATGAGCTTGTCCTAAGTGTGTTACCCTCATAGATTATCCTTAATCTTTTTGAAATAAATTCGTTCTCTCAGTATGATCCTATTTTATCTAATGGTAACCATTACATATTTCTTCATGAAAAGCTAATTACTATTAAATAGTAATCAAGTCATTCGTCACAAAAATGAACGACCCATGGCCATGTTTACTTTCATCTACCGTGTAATTCCAATGAGAGGATATCATTTACCCATATCTCGGGCTATGAATTCCACTATTGTGAATGATACTAAATACTACAGAAGTCGTATACCCAATGACTAGCTTTCGGTTCCTATCTATTGAAACTCAGGATTTTACTTACTTCAAAGTATACGAGTCTCGTATACATAGTCTGTCATCCACTTAGGATTAAGGTATGCCACACTTTGAACGTCACAAGTGAATAAATCTAGAATTATATTTAGAATCTATTCTTATTGGGTCTAGTCTGATGTACTATCAATCCAGTCAGTTACATTTATGTCTTTATCTTCTGGGAGTCATCCGCTCCAATGCCCAAGGCAAAACTTCTCCCCAAGTAGACTTGATTGATGACATATTAGTCTTCCAATTGGTTTGATCATTTTTTATTAGACTAATGACATATTTAGGTTCGTCTATTAATACAAGCTGTCTTTTAGTATTACGATCCGACCACGTAATACCACTTAGTATTAGTTTGAACATTAGACAACCAGTGAACCAATATTTTTCTTCTATTTTGCTTTGCATGAAAAAACCATATGAGGACATTATACAAAGTATATTAATATAATTCATGAAAATTTTTTATTAACCAATCTATTCGAAAAAATTACAAGTGTACATAGCTAAAAATACTACACTTAGGGCACCAAATCCAACAGTCAACCACTTGCCTTAGTGAAATAGATGAGTCATGTTTTGCATTCTTATATTCTCTATATGTTTCTCAAAGAACTATCTTACTAGTAGAGTCTTGGTAAAACAAATCCCTAAGGTTTGTCCTTATTAGAAAATCAGGTTTGGAAAATGTAGAGGAAAATAAATTAGAAGAAAAGTTTGAGTTATAATTTTTTTTCCAAACTAAAATTTGGTTGTGGTATATAAAGTAACAAAAACTTAATCAAAATTATACCTTTTCAATTCGTCTAGGATGAACCCTTCAATCGAGTAGTCTTCTCTGCTATCATTAAGATCATGTCTGTCGAGTGTGGGCTTGCTTCGAATCAAAAAAATTTCCACAAAATTACCAGTGGGGCAATCTCATAATTTCTTTAAACTTTGGGGTCAAGTTATAAATAAAAAAATATATCTAGAAATATTCTGCAATAATTTCTTCAGAGAATTTTCTTTTTACGATTTTCTCTTAAATTCAAGTGTGTGAAAAATAAAAACTCAATGCTCTTTTTATATAGGAAGAGCTTAGAGAGTTCAACTTTGATTAAACTTAACACTTTAATATTAAATTAATATAATACTTATCAAGAAAAATATTAGATTAAATTTAATATTAAATCTATTAAATTAATAGAATATTTATCTACAAGATAAATATTAAATTAAATTTAATATTAAGATAATCAATTTAATATTAAATTAATAAAAATACTATTAGGATAAGTATTAAACATTACCAGTAGAAGTGAGATTCCTCCACTGCTCAACCGTTAAAGGACCACTCGTCAGCCACCGAAATGCGGCCACCGTTCGCACCATCGTGTCCAATGGTGACATCGCAAGTGCGACACCCTTACGGCACCCTGAGCCGATTTGGTCCAAGTCAGTGATGGCCTGACCGGTCTGGTCCTACCACCAGTTGGACCATCAGCCCAGTTTCACATACCAGGCCCGGTTTGACCAATTTTTAGGTCTCAATATCGGTTTTGGGTTCTTGGTCCGAATCTTTAATCTCAGGTCCAATTTTCAAGTTCAATTATCCATTAGGACAATTTTTCTCAAAATTAATTTTCAAAAATATCATATTAATTTTAATTAATTTGATTAATTTAATTTTACTTGATCAAAATTAATTTTCTCAAAAAGCACTAAGATTTTCCAAATTAATTTTTCAAGAAAATTCTTTAATCAAATTCTCTAGTTGAACAATTCTCACGACTGCTTAGTTTAATTCCACATCAAATAATTTGATTCAATTAAATTATTTCCAAATTCATAGAATTTTATTTTGATTCAAATGCAGTTTGATCAAGCTTTTGTTGAGCTGGAGGAGGGACCAATTAGACATATATTGTAATAGCCTTTTTTGGTCAAATCGAAACAGTGGTTTCGGGACCACAAATTCGAAGTCAAAATATTTATTTTATTCTTATTTTAATTTTATAACATGGTATGATGATTGTGTGAAAATTTCGATAAGAAATTTTATCGTTTAAATGATCAATTTGATAAAAAGGACTAAATCTCGTAAAACGTAGAACTTGAGTTCTAATAGCTAAAGGTGTCTAATAGCTATAGAAACTTAAAGTAAGAGTCCTTAAGTGGTAATTAGACCATTTTAATTGTGGGTGGACAATATTGGATATTAAATGGATGATTTAAAAGGTTTATAATAAGGCTAAAATAGTAAATTATGTATTAACTTAAGTAAATTAACATAAAATAAATTATCATCTTTTTGTTTCTTCTTCTTCAATCGAAAATCAAGAAGGGAGGAAGCCATTTTTAAGAATTTAGGGTTCGGTCACTTTAAGGTTAAGTTGGTAAGTGATTTTGACTCGGTTTTTAATGACTTCTATGTTTTTGTGATCGTTGTAACTAGTACTAGCTAGCCACGGACTATTTTACAAAACTGTTAAAGATTTTGAAAGTTTCCATTGATGAATAAGCATGTCTTTTCAAGTTTCTTGATAGATTATGAATGCCTTGTAATTGATATACAAGTTTTGCTAAGTGATTTTTAGCGAATGTGAAATAAATGAAAAATATGGGCTACTAGGGGCATTATGGTAATTCGGCTAGCATGGATATTTCGAAAATTTCTTGAATTTGTGATTTTGTGTAATAAGGATTAAATTTTAAAAATGTGAAAGTTTAGGGGAAGCCCTAATTTATATTTTGGATTGAATTGAATAAATAAATGATTAAATATGTTAATTTTGAATATATTTAGATCAAGAAAAATGAAATTTGGATATAGATCGGGGGAAAACTCAAGTTATCGACTAATCGACTTATTTCATCGTTTCCACATTTGAGGTAAGTTCGTATGTGATAAATTTCAATAAAAATGTATTTCATATGCTTTGATATTGCATAAATAGCGAATATGAGACTGTGAATATGAACGATAATGATTCGATGATGATTCGACATTTGAAATCCCGGTTGAACCTATGAATGGTTTAGAATACTAGTGACATGTCATTAGGGGATACAGTGATTTGACTTCGGGCCATGAGATTAGCACTTTGGGTGCGAGTTATACCAATTTGGCTTCAGGCCATTCATATCGGCTGATTTGGCTTCGGGCCATGATATCAATACTTCGGAGATAAGATACCTTGATTTGGCTTCGGGCCATGATATATGTACTTATTGAATGAAATCCTTAAGTATCCGACTTCTATTTTGAATGGTTCAACGGGTAAAAGAAGGATGAGAATGTGTATGAAATTAGTACGATATGGTACAGGTATGTGCATGAACCAATTAGCTTTGAAACGAAGAATTGGTAAAGAAAGTATATAGTTTTGTGAATGAGTAAGTGAGAGGTTTATTAGTTGATGTGAATTCTTATACTATGATCAATTGTTAAATTATGTGTTCATGATTGTATCGAACTTATGTCATACGAGCTTTCTAAGCTTTATAGCTTACATCGTTTATTTTCTATGTTATATAGTGAGTTCAAAGCTAGCTCAAATTCGGGAATCATCGAAGACATCGTCACACTATCCACCTATCACTCGGTACCTATGAACTTTTGTATTTTAAATATATGGCATGTATAGGGACTTTGGTTATTTTGGTTATGATTTGATAATGATTTTGGCCAAATGAATTGGCTTGTAAATGTATATATTTTGGTATGTATGAATAGCCATGAGTGATGGCATATTTTGGTCTATTTTGGCATGTTGAATCATGTATAAATACATAAATGTTTATGTCTTGTGAATTGAGTTGGTTGATGGTTGTGTGATGATTGTTGATAATAGGTATTATAAATGTTAAATTGATGATTTGTGAATGTTGGTATGCTTGTAAAATTAGGCCAAATAATGCATATTTGAGTTTGGTCATTTTGATGTTTGAAGTAATTGATATTTGGTACAAACTAAAAGGAAAATTGGAATATTGTGTGTCTTGTATATTGTTGGCATTGAAATGGTTTAAATGATACTTGGTTGAGATGGATTTAATGGCTATTATGCCTTGTGTTGGTGCTTTGAATTGTGATGTAGGTGTGTGACAATTTGGGTGGCAAAATGGCTTGGTAAATAGCCTATTTTTGTCTATACGGGCAGAAACACGGGCGTGTATCTCAGCCGTGTGTGACACACGATCAAGTACACGGCCGTGTGTCCCCTGGTGTTGATTTTGAAATTAAGTCAGTATGCTCCACACGGCCTTACACACGGGCGTGTGACTTGGCCGTGTGGCATAAGTCAGTATACCCTACAGGTTTGGCACAGCCTAACACACGGCCTGGCACACGGGCGTGTGTGGCCATTTCTAGGGCACACAGGCTAGCCACACGGGCATGTGTGTTGGCCGTGTGACCCAAGTCAGAGAGTTACATGGGGTTGGACACGGGCTGCGACACAACCATATGCTTCCATTTCAAATGTCCACACGACCTGTGACACGGGTGTGTCTGGTGGCCGTGTGAGACACACGGCATGGCCACGCGAGTGAGTGTCCCCTGTTTTGAGAAAAACTTTCAAAATTCGTGAAAGTTTCTTAAGTTATCGGTTTAGTCCTGCACCACTTTCAACGTATGTTTAGGGACTCTTAGGCTCATATTAGGGTCAAATTGATTGAGATTGAATGACGATTGTATGATTTGATTAAATGTATGTGAAAAGTATGTTTAAATGTGTTGTAAGTCCGGTAATACTCCGTAACCCTATTCTAGTATTGAATACAGGTGAGGGGTGTTACATATACAGTTAGGCTCAAGTAATTTCAATTATGTCTAGGAGCATCTTCCGGTAATTCACAATTTACTTAATCATGGAGTCAGTCCACAAGAAGTATCACGATTGGAAACTCCTTATTGTATACTCTTTACGAAAGCATTTCATCCAACTACTTTGTCCAATGACCTCGTCATTTGTGTGCTACCCTCATATGATATCTTGATTCCTATGAGTTAAATCTGGCCACTCAATGCAATCCTATTTTATCTCATTGTCACCATTGTGTATTTTTAATGATTAATATGATCACTATCAAAAAATGACTGTGATAAACTGCTCGTTCGAGAACAAGCAACCTATGGTCACGTTCCATATTTATCAATCCACACAATGACAATAAGAGGATATCGTTGACTCTTTAATCTAGCTATAAATTTTATTGTTGTTAGTAAATCCATGCCATATACAAGTCATGTACCCAACATATCGACTATGGGCTCGATCATCTTTAGAGCATAAGCCTTCACTTATATCAAAGCCCATGAATTATATACGAATAGCCAATGACTAACTCAGGATTAAGGTAAATCACACCATGAACACCAAAAGTGAATTAATTCACAAACGGATTCAAAATTAATTCATCTCTACTGGTGGAGTCAACTGCTCCGATAACCAAGATAAATCATCTCCCCAATTGGAACTGTAAACGTCATAATAATCCTTCTAAGTATTTGAATAAAATGTTCACTTTGTTTCCTTTACGGGATTATAGACTCGTTTAGATTATCTACTAAAGTAAGTTGTATTCATTGCAATGTAAACATTCTTACAGTGCCACTTATCATCAGTTTGAGCTTAGACAATCAATGAGCTAATATTTTCTTGTCACAATTGTTCTATGTATGCAGAACATGAAAGACAGAAACACGAAAGATATAATAGTGAAATGTGAAATTAATTTTATTTATTTATTTATTGTTCAAATACAAAAAAAACAATTACATGTTTACTACAATATGAGTACATTTCCCAACAATCCTCAGATGTAATCTTTGACTACATCCACTATTCCTTCAAACACTACTGTCTCTCTTATGATACTTTCTATCAATATGTTTTGTCCTTTTGTGGTTTCTTTGGGTTTTACCTATATCCGCACTGTTATAGTTGTTGGGACCGTTGGTACACCCAGTGGCACAATGGAAAAATTATTCTGGTGATCCACAACCATGGATCCATGTACGAGGAATGAAATGGGTTGGAATAGGGTTGAAGATACACCTTCTCAACTGAAAAACGAGAAAAGGATGTTTCTGATTCAATGTCTATTCCAAGCCGTAACAAAAAAACGTTCCAACCTTTACGTAGCCCACCCAGTCAACTATGAAAAAGAAAAACTCTTTAAACAATTTAAGAAAGAATTCAAAGACGACTGCTAGACTTTTTTTTTCTTGGTAACCTTAACACTCTAAGGGATTCGTTTCCTTTTTATTCTCTTTGATATCATATCTTAGAAAATAAAAACGAGATTATTCTTTCAAAAAAAAAATCACTTTCCATGTCCTTTTATATTTTGACTGAAATTATTATTATAATTGTTTATATTAATAATTCCGTAATATATATAATTAATATTTTGTATGAATCAAATTCATATATTAATTTTATTTATGTTCTCTATTTGTGTACAACAAGTTTGTACATATAATGTGTTTAATATTTAATTATCAAATTAAATTAATTCAACAATTAATTTAATTCATGTCACAGCTAAATACAATACCAAACGTATTTTGATTCTGTTTTCTTCTACTATAGGGTGTGACCCTGTAGCCTATTGTAATGTTAGTAGTAATATTAGAACGTTTCTAACATTACAAGCAATGAGTAGCATCTAGCAATGCAACATTCCTACCCAAGTTACAAGAAGTCGTGATTTGACATAACCTTTCTATTATAATATTTTCATGTATTATATCCTTTTATCCTTAATATGTAGATTGGACACAAGTCATGGAATAGTCACACTTGTATAGTCCAATATTATATTTCTTGATTTTCTAAGTAGACTACAATAAACAAATAAGTGTGATATTTCATATCAAATTATTCTAGCATGGCCATGCATTTTTAGTCTCACTCCACCAAGAGGCCTAAGATATTGCTCCCATTATGTAGGAGGGATAAATCCTATCTTGATCAACCATATCCCACTACATGGATTGTGGTATATCCAACATCAATCTTTATAGTACAACTTGTTACAGTAGATGTTTGACTATATCAAAATATACGACTCACGATGTTGGGACAATTATGATCTCAAGTCTGAGGATCATATACATAGTTATCACTATGAGTAATATTGTGACTATTACATAATAATCCAAGAAACACTCATAGCTATTCAATCCAATATGTTGTTCTCTCACACATACTCATGTATTGATTTTGACATCCCTGTGTCAATGACAACCTTTTTTGATCAATCAACTACACATTAGTCTCAATGCATTATTGCTGTCCAAGCCCACAATAATACTTGACTAAGGACCTTTTAAGAATAATCATATTTTCTTAGGACTTTATTACAATTCAGATTATTTATATACACAAAAAAAAGAAACTGAAATAATAATGGCAGTGCCTTATATTAATAAACAAAGGTAAAACAAGTATGTAACTATAATCATATCATAATTGGTCTTTGGGCATGCTATAACAATAGTGCCATAGTTTTTTTTCATATCTCATATTCGGCCCTCCATACTGAAGTTACTAGTGTAACCTTACTTGATACATATTCGCACTATGAACCCGCCATCTAGGATAGAAACACATCCCAATGTCGGTTTCCTTGAATCTTGACACATTTGAAAGTTAGAATCAGTGTAACGGATATGAGTAAGATCTCTTTCGGAGTACAAAAGCATATAATACCTCGTTCTCCATAAATACTTTCGTATATGCTTAATTGCTAACTAGTGTCTTGGTCCTAGATTCACCTGATATCGACTCACCAACCCCACTGCAAAAAAGATATATGGTCGTGTGCAAAACATAGCATACATAAGACTTCCTACTGGCTTCTAAGGAACATTTCTCATTTTTTTCTTTATTCCACTGTCTTAGGACAATCCTCCAAAGATAGATGAAATCTCGATACAAAAGGTTGATTTTCTTTCTTTGAATCAATCATTGGCATAACGTTCTAATATATTGTCTATATATGAAGCTCGAGATAGTGCTATCACTTTGTTCTTTTGATCCCTTAGGATTCAAATTACAAGAAAAAATTAGATTTTCTCAAGTCCTTCATGCTAACCTGTTGGGTTAACCATAGTTTAACAGATGATAATGTCCCTACATCATTCCTTATCAGTAGAATGTCGTCGACATAGAGAACAAGAAAGACCACTTTAACCCTTAACATCTTTTTGTGTCAAATTGATCCATTTTTAACGGAGATGCTGACGTAGCTGTTAGTTGGCTAACAATCAACATTAACCACTGATGTGGCAGTCCAAATGTAATTACATGCTGACGTGACACTCTTTTGTATTATATGCCACGTCAGCAAATGGTTTTAAAATTATTAAAATTATTTTAAAATCATCATCATCATCATCATCATCATTTCAGCTTCAACTTTGGGAGTTCCATACTCTAACCAGAAGTGTAAATTTGCATTCACCAACCAAAATGATATCGCATCATCAACATCGATTCCAATATCGACTCCAATATCCTAAAAATGAGGTTAAATGTAACACCCCTAACCCATCTCTTTTGTCAAATTAGGGTTACAAAACATTACCGATCACTCGAAAAACATTTATCGACATAACATTCAATAATTTAATCCTATTCAAAATATATCAAACATAAGCATTTGGTCCCAAAATCGAGCATTCGAGGCCCTAAAAATAGCTTATAAACCATTTGAAACTAAATTGAAACAAAATAGAAGTTTTAAGAAAAATTTGAAAATTTTCAAAAACAAGGAACACAAGGTCAGATGGAAATGCCCAGGCCGTGTAACTTTTGAAATTGGACACACGGTCATGTCTTTGCCCGTGTAACTCACTGAGTTGGGCCACACGGCCGCGTCGCTGCTGTGTGCTAGACCGTGTAACTGACTTAACATACACGGCCAAGTGACACGGGTGTGTCATAGGTCCTCTGCACCTAAATGAACATTAAATGTCAAGTTTACCATTTCAAGCTTTCTTGGACACTAAGCAAACCAGTTACCAACCATTAGACCTATCCAAAATGACATTAAACAAGCTCAAATAATGCTATTTTCAAGCATCCTAAGTGCCTAACCAATGTACCCTCATTGGTACTATAAGTATACACAATTATACAACATTATGAATATTCACTCAAAACATGTCAATTCACACAATTAACACCCAACCAATATGCCTATCATAGACACCTAAAATCACAACAATTCAAGAGAGACCATTTAATCATACATTAACTACAAGTTAATGTCAAAAACAACTTTCATCATTCATAATCTATATCAAGTCATTAATTAAACATTTTCCAAATAAACATCAAGGTCACTTTATTAAATATACATACCAAAACCTAAGTAATGACCAAAACAAGCCTATTACATGCCATATAATCTAAAATAAACGTTTCAAAAACTACTAAAAATGGATGGATAGTGTGACTCGAGTGCTGGTCCTGTAACGGCCTGATTAATTTAATTTTATTTATGTGAATTCTAGTATAAATGAGTATTTGCTTCAGTGGTTAAATGATATGGATATGTGTTTGAGGTCTTGGGTTCAAGTCCCATTTATGGAAAATTCTGTTATTTTTTACCCTAGCTTATTCCTTGGTGATTGGACTTATATTTTATCTTCGGTAAACTCATATCAGAATAAGTCTGTTGATTCAAGTGGTAAGGTGTTAACTTACCCTAAGGTCTTGTGTTTGAATCCCCACGTGAGTGTGGGTAATAATTTTTGCTTCGGTTGTCTGATAGAGTTTGGGTTGAATTTAAATTCTGAAGTTGTTGGATGTTGTTAGTGGGTAGGATTCTGGGGGATAAGGTGGTTACTGGATGGAGTGGGAGATTTTGTTAAGATTTTAATTTTAATTTTTTTCTTTTCCCCAAAATTCCTCTCCACATTTGACACTCTTTCTTTTCCCAAATTCCTTTTTCCAAACATTTTTCCCTGTCTTATTCTGCGAACTTTTTTTTTCTTCTTTCTTTGAATTCTATTTGCAAAACATTCGTTCAACTGTTGCATTTGGTTCTGTGTTTCCTGTTCGGATCGTGGTAGGTAAGTGTTCTTTAAGTTCGTGCAATAGTGGGTTGTTTTCGGATGTGTTAATATTGTGATTTCTTGTGGTAGGTGTTAATTAAGGGGATCGAAATCCGGCTTCTATCTTGTAGTGCATTTGGGCTGTCGTAATTATTTTGGTAAGTGATCGAGCCTTTCGAATGGGAAATACTTTCGAGTATGTCGATTAGGGTTTTGGTAATTTGTTGTTTTGGTACTTAGAATTGATCATTGGAATGCTATTTTTAGGATTTAGAGGTCTCGAGATATCTGTAGCATCAAATTTGAATCAGGTGTAACGAAAACACGAGAAAACAGGGTTCGACGAAAGCCAAAAAAGTGGCATGTCGATGCCACATAGGCGTGTTCCCGGCCGTGTGCGACAGATGGCCATGTGACGAGTGAGTCTGTGGCCGTGTGAGCCACACGGGCTAAGTCGATTTGGGCGTGTAGGCTGTGGGCCAGGCCGTGTAGGTCACATGGGCAAGGCCAATCTGAGCGTGTGGGCCCACACGGGCATGTGGGCCCAAAATTCTAAAATTTCCCCTAGGGTCACATACGTTGTTTTGATCGATTGTCGGCCTTCCATAAGGCCGGTAAAGGCAAAACAAATCCTGATGCATGAGATCTGCTATTTTGATAGACTGATTTGAGTTAGGAAAACCGTTATGTATGTTTGATTGCTTTGTATAAACATATATGATATATGTATACAAGTATGCAGGTCATGTTAGCTCTGTTACATCTGTATATCTCTATTCTGTATTAGTATATGGGGTGGGATTTGTATATGCGGAGGAAGTGTTCTAATAGGTGACATTTAGCCATTATTCTAGCAGCATGACTGCATTTATTCTGATAAGTGTCGTACAGACACTATATGGTGTGTAGGGCTGGGTGGGTGTTTAATACCACACGTAGTGTGTTGGGTTGGACAGAGATGGTGTGTAGAGGATAGGGGTAGGATTTTGCATATGGATTTTGCATATCTGTATGATTATGTTGATCTAATTATGTTAGGGACTTATGTTCGTATCTGTATCTGTTCTGTATACAAAAAATCTGAGTTTATGTACATGTATGACTCTGTATAGTTACACACTGAGTTTTTGAAAACTCACGTCTGTTTGTCTATTCTGTTAAGGTAATCCTCAGACATTGGCAGGTCAGTGTGACGGAGTCTCAGCGGTGACCACTAGTTCGTGAACTGGTTTGTTAACAGTTTTTTTTAAATTATGGATTATTTTGAGAGTTTGTAATTTTTCGAGTCTCTAGACTGTTGGTTTTAACTTTGGGATTTTGAAATGGTTTAGATTGTGATTTTACGACTTTTTACTAAACGATTTCCAAAACCAACGGCTTTACGTAAACAAATATTTTTCTGAAACCAAGCTCAGATTTCAAATATAACGATTTCAAACTTCTGTTGCAAGATAACTTTAATTGTAGGAGTTGACTATCGACGTTTTCCTTAATGAATATAATATAAATAACATATTTAATAAAACATGACTCTGTTTTAGTAACAAACTATTTAGGAAATTTCAACATGATAAAATTGGTTTCAAAACCCTTCTTCGTAACATTTCCAGATTCAGCCATAATGTCTAGGCTGGGGTACAGATCTAATTGTCCAACCTTCAATAGTATCTACAATAACATAAATTAACACAAGTGAGCTTATTGAAGCTTAGTAAGTTTGACGTACAGAAATAATAAATCTTACAGAAGTAAATATAACAATTCAATAAACAATAACCCAACGACACATGTTTCCTGTCATCCACAACTACATACCGGTGAATTTGATTTCTCAATTCAAAGCTCAATAATAATATCCGAGAAAATATACATATCCAAAATAGAATAAATTATAGATATCAATTACATGTCATGCCATTCAAAATCATTATACAAGTTATAGTACACAAATTTACAATATAGAGAACGACTTACGGATACGAGTACACAAGTAATCTAACCGAAACATGCCAAATGCTCATAAGAGCTAATCCAACTGATAACACGGCAAGTGCTCATACGATCTAATCCAACCGATAACACGCCAAGTGCTCATAAGAGCTAATCCAACCAATAACATGCCAAGTGCTCCGAAGAGCTATACATCCTACCCTATAACACGCCAGAACAAGATAGTATAACATGAGAGTTCGCAATAAGTGCCGAACCTTGGTATACTCAGGAAAAACATATAAAGCACACCTCATTAATCCCCACTCCCAACCCTGCATAACACGTCCTCATTACATTGTACTCTATCCCACATTCATCCAACCCAATTATTGAATTTCAATAACATTTTCTCAAATAACTTTACATCATCATTAATCAATTAATATCTTCTATATTATATTATATTATATTATATCATTATACAATTCAAATAGATATTGAATTATAAACCGTATAAACTTACCTGGACTAAGTGGTAATAGTTACAGAAGTTCTGGGACTATTCCGTAATTTTCTATTTTCCACATAAATCAACAGGGTCTTGATTTAAAATGTAAAATTTCCCATTTATCAGCTTACAATTCATATTTTTATTTATTCTACATTTTATATCCTTTCATTTTTAGAGTTTACACAATTGCCCCTAACTTTTACAATTTATGCAATTTAGTCCATTAACCCGAAAATCATCAAATTGACTATTTTCACAAGTCAAAATTACAGTCGAATATTTTAGGCTTCTAATAAGTCCACAAAACACCTCTTACTCACCCTTAAACCTTGAAATTTTGACATTTTGACAATTTAATCCTTGAATCAAAATCTTAAAAAAATCACTTCACAAAACAAACAAATACCATAATCAAAGTTTCAAACTCATAGTTATCGTCACAAATAACCAAGATTCATCAATGGTAACTTCCAAAATTTTTAACAGATTCAAAAATAAAGGTATGGGTTAGTTGGACCTAGTTGTAATGATCTCAAAAACATAAAAATTACAAGAAACAAGTTTAAAACGAACTTACATGCAAGAAATTATTGATGGCCGCACTTTAAACTTTAAAAATGGTGTTCTTCATCTTTCAAATTCGACGGCCAAGTCTTTTTAGGAAGATTATGTTGTTTTATTTTTATTTTACTTAAATTTAATTACTAAATTACAATTTTGCCCTTTAGTAAAACATTCAATTAAACCAAAACAGAAACCTATAACCGTCCATTAAGTTATAACATGGTATAATTATCATATAAGTCCTCCCTCATTTAAGTATTTAAGCTATTTGATCCCCTAAACGTAATAATTACTAAGTATTTAAGCTATTTGATCCCCTAAATGTTAAAATTTTTTAACCAAATTTTAATATGAATCTAATGGCTGTAATATTTACAGATCAACACGACAAAAATTTGTGGTCCCGAAACCACTATTCTATCACCACTAAAAAACGGGTTGTTACATTAAATCTAGATCGTAGCTTGGTAAATTGAAACCCCCGACCGCCACGATTGGTTCCCAAAATAATGGTTAATCCCACCTGTGAAAACATCTAAAAAAAACCACCTCTGATCTCATGAATTTCTCGTCGATCTTCACGAAAACTTTCTTGTACGGGTCGTTGTCAAATTGTTCATTCAGATGTAGGAATAAGGTGGATTTGAATACCAAAACTTGTCATTATAGTGAAATGATGCGTATAATTCCAAAAAAAATTTGACGTGAACGTCCAATTCACTTTCCAGTCTCAACCAATGTCCTCTTTTTACGTCGTGAAGATCGAGATTATAGAATCTGACGGTGCTTTGAACAATCCCAATTAGGCGATTCCCAAATTGTCTCACAAGAACTTTTTGCACCGTTTGCACCACCATGCGAAGCTTTGGCTTTCTAACTCTGACCAGCCCATCTACCCCAATATCGACGTCTCATGTAATAAAGCACTCTATTTGTGGGGGGTTTTTATTTTTAAATTTATGGGTTTTCAAGTGTCCGTTTGATAATCCGAATAGTGAGAAGAAAGAGCTCAGAGAGAGGAAATACATACTAAAAAATGGAGGCCATCTGACGAACGGAAGAGAAGATCAGAGATAAGGAAGGTCGAGGCTTAACGATGGATTTTGAGGTTTTCAAAGAGTTTTTTTGAGAAAATAAATTGGAGAAATTGAAAAATGGGAAAGAGGAGAGTATTTTGGAGTAATGTGGCTTGAACGGCGTTGGGCAATAGTGACGGTGAACGGAGACGATGATGATGATGGTGAATGATAGAATGAAACAATGGAGAAGAAAAAATGGTGATGATGATGATGATGACTTTAAAATAATTTTAATAATTTTAAAATAATTTGCTGACATGACATATAAGAAAATATAGTGCCATGTCATTATTTAATTACACTTGAACCGCTACGTCAGTGGTTAATGTTGATCGTTAGTCAACTAACAACCACGTCAGCATCTATATTAAAAATAAATCAATTTGACAAAAAAACCTTAGGGGATATTTTTGGCATTATGCCATACATTTATAAACACAAGGTTGATATACGTTTTAATCAAATCCAAAGGTCTTGGTCACTTGTAGATCCACTTACACCCTATGGGTTTTATCTTTTCCAGCCAGTCTACAAGTTCCCACACTGAGCTGGAATCCATAGAATCTATATAAGCTTTCATATATATTTCCCAGAGCTTGAAATTAGCACTTTGCATCATTTCATCATATGAGTGGGTCATCATCTTCCTATTTAGCAAACTCAGTGTTTAAAACACTTCCACCGGATTGGAAGAATTCAAGCCTACAAGAGACCCTTCCACCACGACAAAGCGCCCGATGTTGCTGGTTGTTCACAAGTCTACTATTAGGAGTTGGTTCTAGAACCGTTTTTATAGGGCTTTGTGTATTTCCCAAAATTTCCTCGAGTACTTCTTTACTTTTAGGTTTGAACTCATTCATGTAACTTTCCTCAAAGAAAATCGCATGAATTAACACTATTACAATTTGCTCTTTCGGGATATAAAACAAACCACCCTTTGTCCCTTTTGGATATCCCACAAACATGCACAATTCTATCTATGAATCCTACCTTTTCACATCTTTATCCAATACGTGGACTAGGCATTGATCTATCGTAATTCGGTGTAGCAGATTAAACTAGTTTTAGCACTTTAGGAGCTTGAAAATAAGCATATTATTTGTGTTGTAATTATATTTTAGTAAAGTTTAGTTAAATGTAATAAATGTGCAATTTGAGACTTTTATTGACCTTAAGGGACAAATGAGGCCTAAGGGTAAGCTAATATACATAGTGAATGTGCAAGAGACCGTTAAAAGACGTACTAACTCGATACTGGTTGCTAGGTTGCAACACAAAGCATTTGATGTCGCAATGTAGGGAGCAAAAAAAGAAAAGTCCAAGACTGCCTTCGATGTTGCTATACAGCCTAAGGATGTCTCGACATACTGCTGAAAACACATTGAAGCTAAGCATACTGCCCTCAATATCATGACACAGGACCGGATGTGTCGCGACATTACCTCTTCACGGGAAATTAATATAAGCAAGGGGCATTTTAGTCCACACAATCCAAATTTAAGATCGAGAATGTCAGCTGACTTAGGGTTAATGACAAATGCCATTTTAAGTTTATAAATAGGCTCAATTAACACATGTTATGGATACCTTTTTACTCTATATAATTTTCTCTTTAAATATAGACTTTGGGTTTTCTCTTTTCTTAGGTTTTAGATTTCCATTCTTGTTATTTTCCATTAGAAAGAAATCAAGTTTTGGAATTGTTCTCAAACTCTGAGGATTCTGTGCTTAAATTTAATACAATCAGGTTTCTTCTAAACTTTGCTCTTGAAATTGATCTTTATGTTCATTCTTTCATTCAAATTTACATTGTTTACTAGATCCATGAGGAACTAATCCTCCTGTGGGGGATTAACAAGTGGATGTATGAATAATTAACTGTTTTGTAGGGATATCTTATCGGATCAACTTTTCAAGAAAGAAACAACCTAAACCCTAGGCCTGACAACCCTAGGAAGTAATCAAGGTGGGAATTAACCCAAATTTAGTATGGCCTATTCGTGAACACCATAACCCTGAACCGATCTGGACTGTGAGGTCGAAAGATAAGTAGTTCTTGCTGACTCAGTATTTCAATAGACATATCGAAAGATCCTGCTGGGTATTGACTAGTTGATTGAACAAGAAAGCTCGAGATGACAGTTGATTACGATCACCAAAGTAAACTAATCACCCATGCCCAGATTTGATTCATATTTCCTTATTTGATTTCTTGCCTTTCGTTTGTTTAATTTCCTCTTATGTTTTTAGCATTGTTTATTAAAACTCTTCTTTTTTATCTTTCGTACTATAATTTGATTAAAGTATTAATTAGATCTATTTATATTTAAATTAGAATTAATTTAATGCTCGCCTCCCTTGGGTACAATCTTCAGAGTACTTACCTACTCCGTTGTAACTATATTACAACTAGACCCGTATACTTGTGGATATAGTTTGTTCACATCTTTTGTGTAAGATTTCTACTTAGGATGTTGGTACGTCTAGAGGCAGTTAAGTTGTTGGTGTCGTTGCTGGGGAGGCAACGTCATTATATCAGTTTTAATCTTTCCATTTTAATAGAATAATTAGGAAATTCTTAGCTTATAGTTATGAATTTAATTTTATTTTCTGCTAATTTTCTATTTTTAGGTTAGTGTATGACTTGTAGTAGGGGGACACCTATAGAGTCAGCCATAGATCTAGAAAGAATTATCCGAAGGAATCGTGATAGCAACAAATGTAGAACCTGCTACCTGTTGTGGGAAACATACCTAATGAAAATTTTCTATTCGACAAAGCCAACGCTAACCCACCAAACTTACCACCGCCACCGCAATTACCTGCAAATCTAAACATGGCACGTAACGAGAGGACTTTGAGAGAATATGCGCTACCAAATCTGGATATGGTTCAAAGGAGCATAACGAGGCCAGTTATCACGGCCAATAATTTCGAGATTAAGGCAGCTATAATCCAGATGATCCAAAATGTAATTTCACAGAATAATGAAAGAGGATCCGAGTCAGCATTTAAAATGGTTCCTCCAGCTTTGTGATACCTTTAAATATAATGGGGTCACTGATGATGTTATTCGTCATCGGTTGTTCCTCTTTTCATTAATCGATAACATCTTTTCTTGGCTAGACTTGCAAGCACCAGGATCTATCATGACTTGGGACAAACTTGTAGGAAATTTCCTACAAAAGTTCTTCCCGATCAGTAGCATAGACCACCTAAGAAGGGAAATTTTGACGTTCAAGTGGTTAGAAAGAGAAAGCCTTCACGAAGCATAGGAGCATTTCAAGATGTTGATTCAAAAGTGCCCACACCACAGAAACCTGAGTGGTTACGACTGTAAACTTTTTACAACGGGTTGGATGTGCATTCAAGGTCAAGATTAGATGGAGCAGTAGCAGGAGCCTTGATGAACAGAACAAACGAGGATGCGTACGAAGTAATAGAAAGTAGGGTAATGAATTTCTGTCAATGGCCAACTGAACGTTATACATCTGGCCAAAGACCATATACGGTGAAGGTTGTCCAGGAAGATAACATATACGAGCAATTACATGACAGAATCAACTGAATAGAGGCTGAAAAAGGTGCACTAGATATCTATGGAGGAGACAAACTACTCTTCCACTATATTAATAATCCTACCGAAGATGTGAACTACATCAGAAATAAGGGTGGAAATCCCTATTCAAATACATACGATCTCGGATGGAGAAATCACCCGAACCTGAGATGGGGAGGATACCAAGGAGGAGGTACTAACTCGAACCAAGTTAAAAACACTAACTATCAACCTCCTTATTTGTAGAAACCTTAGGACAGGGCCTACCCGAATTACCATACTATATGTGGTCAACGTCTGGGTAGAATCGAGAGGGAAATGTAGTCAATGAAATTGGACGTGAAGCAGGTACAATCTAACTGTACCAACTCAATAAGAACATCAACTAAACTTGAAGATCAAATGAGCCAATTGATGAGCATGATGGGTGACATCAAAAGAAAAATTGGCACAGGTATTCCAAGCAATACAAAAAATAATCCTCGTAGGGAAGAGAAGGAGCACGTAAATATAGAGAATACCGATGATCTTCAAGAAAGACCCCTAAAAGCTGAAGATGAACTGGAGTCGATAGTTGAGCTAGAAAAAGAAACAACTAAAAATTTTTTCATTGCAAAAATACCATTTCCTTCAAGACTAGAAGAAAAGCAAAAACAGGATGAAGACAAATGTAACATCCCAAAATAAGGCCCAGTCAGAATAGTGGTTTTCGAACCATAAATCTGACATCAAAATATTTATTTTATGATTATTATGAGGTCTAGAATATGAGTATATGCATGTGTTAAAATTCATAAAGAAATTCTTTGAGTAAGGTGTCCAATTGGAAATTAGGGACTAAATTGAATAAATTGCAAAACTTGGATTCTAGAAGCAATTTGTATGAAATTTATTTAGATTATAAATTAGAAGGTCTTGGAGATCAATTTGCCTAATTTCTAATTTTTTGGACAAAAATAGGCTTGCATGGATGAAATTTTAAAGAAAGGGCTTAAGGGCATTTTAGTCATTTGGCATTTTAATGAAATAAAATGGGAAAAATGAACAAAAAACCAGCCATCTTCTCCCTTGTACCCGTCGAAATTCTCAAGCCCTCCATATCTAGGGTTTTCAAGCTTTTCAAGCTCATTAGTAAGTGCTCCCAAGCCCCATTTTTAATGTTCTTTATATTTTTGAGATCCCGGTAGCTTACTCTCTCCATTTCTAACCATATTTCATGCTAGGGTTCATGTTTAAAAATTTACCCATGCATGAGTTACTTGTATTTTGATGGTTTATGGAGGAATATGAAAGTTAGATGTGTGTTAAACATATTTTCCTAGGTGATTTTCATGAAAAACCCTTAAAGGGACCTTTTTGCAAAAATTGTTAAATGTGTGGTAGAAATGTGAAAATAATGGAAAATGTGGGCTGCCATAAGAGGGAAAAGTGTTCGGCTAGGCTTGGGTAAGATAGAAATTGCATGTGTTTCATTATACGAGCCTAGGGACTAAATTGTAAAAATGTGAAAGGTTAGCGGCAAAACGGTCATTTGGACTGAGGGTGGAAATTTAGACTTGAAAAGTATAATTACTTGAAAAGTATAATGTGGAGTGTTAATAATTAATTTTTGTTGTTATATACCCCGAGGAACAAATTTCGGAGGTTGATCGAGGAAAGCGAAAGGTTTCGGAATAACTGAAACACAACACTGAAACAAATACCAAGTAAGTTCGGATAACTTAAAGTAAATTCCTAATATGCCTAATTATATGATTTGTGAATGAATGATGTTTGCATTTATTGATGACATAAAAAATTTCATGAAATACATCTTTGATAATGATATGTTGAAAAATGTCTCGGTTGAGGTTTAAAAGGAAATTCGATTGAGAAACCATGTTTTACATGTGTAAAGAGATCCTGCATGTGTTATAGAAAGGATTTAGCCCAGACGGATAATCTGTTAATCTCAAATATGAAAAGGATCTAGCCCGGACGGGTGTTCCTTTCGATGATCGAGCCCCCCGAAGAATACATGTGCATTATGGATTTAGCCCGGACGGGTAATCCGTTGAGGGTCTGAATTTAGCCTGGATTGGTAATTCAGATCCGAGCTCAATAAAGGTGTTTGTCATTATAAGGGATTTAGCCTAGACTGGTAATCCAGACATCACCTTATGAGTTTATAAAATAGGGGATTTAGCCTGGACTGGTAATCCCACCATAAGATGTGAGGTTCGCGAGAGTGCATACCTGAAATGATCATCTTTATAAATTGACGTTTAATGGATATTCCATCGAGATTTCCTAGAAACTCAATGAGATTAACATGAGAATGATGTATAAGTGGAAGGATGTATGATGAGCTCATCTAAGATAAATTACATGGTGCTTTGTTATGTGACTAACTCATGGATTGAGTGCATGTGATAGGGAACCATTTCGTACTTGTTGGTTTCATTATCTATTATAGATGTATGCTAATTATTTGGTAAGTTTACTTTTTGATTATTCGAGCTTACTAAGCATGTGAATGCTTACCCCTCTCTTTTCCCTACTTTTCAGAGCTCGAAGACTCGTAAGGATTGAAAGACGGTTGGAGAGCCAGCACACTATCAAATAGACCATCTTTGGTATAAAGACATTTCTATTTTGCTCAATGGCATGTATAAAACTTTTGGGTATTTTGTTGTACATGTCATTTGATTTACCAAACGAAGGCATGTAAAGATATATCTATCTTTTTATATATGGCCATGGGAATTGGCTTAATTTGAAATAGGCTATGACCTACAAATATATGCATGTTTATACTTCATATGATGGTTTGTTTTTAATTGGAAATGAGTCACAAGAATAAACCAATCTTAAACATGTCAATGAAACAAGGAATCTCCTTAAATACAATATGCGAATTAACCTAGCATGTGTAAAACCAATGATATAAGCTTTACATGCAATGAGGTTAATCAAAGTGTCGAGTAAACATATAAATTGGGTCTTAGTATGTATTATAGTAACCTATATTTATGATTGGTTGATAAGAGGGTGATCAAAGGCTTGGAAAATAGCCTAACAGGATCCACAAGGTTAGACACACGGGTGTTTGTCTAGACCGTGTGTGACACACGGCTCACCTCCATGGGTGTGTGGTATGGCCGTGCGTCCCCTGCACCTAAAATTTTAAGTCAGTGTTGTACACGGGCTAGGCACACGGGCATGTGTCTTGACTGTGTGTCCCTAATTGTATGATGAGGTTATAGTCAATGTCGCACACGGGCTGAGGGCACGGGCGTGTCCCAAGCCACACGGGCGTGTGTGACCACATGGCCCCACCCACACGGGCGTGTGACTATTCAAAGTAGGGAAATTTTTCTAAGGTGCCTAAAGTTCATTGAATGTTTTTGCTTTCATCCCCAATCGGTCTTACGTACATTTTAGGCCTCAAAAGCCTGTATATGGGATGTCATGCACATGTTTGAAAAGTTTTAAATTTGGGCGAAACTTGGTGACCCGATTTGGTATGTTTGTAAATGTGAAATCCCGGTAACTCCTCGAACCCTATCCCGGTGTCAAATACGAGTGAGGGGTGTTACAACAAATTTGTAAGTTTCCTAAACTTGCTCAATACGTTAAATGTTAACCTGCCTTTAATTTAATTAATTGATAAAATTCCTAAATACGTCAAGTTTTTAAAGGAAATTATGTCTAGGTGTAGGAAGATTAAGATAAGTGAACAAGTTAATATAAATGCTTCCTGTAGTGTTATTATCTCAAGACAAGTTCCCCAAAAATTAAAAGACCCGAGATGTTCTACTATTCCCATAAAGATATGGAGCATTCACTTTAATAAAGCTCTATATGACTTAAGAGTTAGTATTAATTCTATGCCTCTATCCATTTTTGAAAAACTAGGGTTAGGGGACCTCAAAAACACCCAGATAACACTACAGTTGGCCGACAGATTTGTAGTGCATCCGAAAAGAGTACTGGAAGATATGTTAGTCAAAATGCGCAGTTTTATTATCCCGAAAGATTTCATTGTTCTAGACTTTGAAGAGGATCGAGAAATACCCATCCTACTAGGTAGACCCTTCTTAGCTACCTCAAGGTCCACTATTGACTTAGAAAAGAATGAATTAACCATGAAAATTGATAGTAAGACTGAAACTTTCAAGTGTGGTCACCAATTGAGTGAGGAAGGTAGGAGGAAGTCAAGAGAGCATTGCAAGGAATTATTTATTTCAAACCCTCCCGAATCAAGAGACATACTTCCTTCAATCCATGCAGGTCAAAAATAGGTGCAAGGAAAGAAATAAGCAGAAAAAGGTGGAATGGTACGATGGGCGCTGGACCAACACTAACAGAACCATATAATCGCCTTTTTTTTTAAATAATGATGTTGTCAGATGAATCTGATATTAAAACTTGAACTTTTTAAAATTAAACACTTATTTTTTTGTAATTTTTTGTATATTTATCTAAGTATTTAGTATATATTTTAATTTTTACTAAATTTATATTTTATTGAAACCATAACACTCTAGAAACTAGAATTTTGGGTAAAAATAGAGCCAGTGTTGCAACACGGTAACCCCGTCTCGCAACACCAACGGCAGAATTGAAAAAGTAAGGAAATCATTTGGTTTCGTGACACAACCCTTGTGTGTCACAAAACCGAAGCCAATATACCCAGAAATCCAAAATTCTGGAATGTGTCGCGACAACAATAATCTGACAAAGATGTCACGACACGAAACCCCTGTGTCGCGAATTCACTACAATTTTTTGCAGGGTTAACCCGACCCAATTGCGCAACCCAACAAATTAAACTCAATTTACCCAATTTTTAACCCTCAAAACATCTATTTTATAACCTCATATTATCCCCTTATTTAAACATCTCTTAACTCCTTTAATCTCTCAAAACCTCTTAAATCCCTTAAACCCTAAAACTCACTTTTCCCTTTTTTTTTTTGATTTGTTTGGAAAATTTCTTCTTTCAATCATACTCAGCGCAAGAAAGGACGGAAACATCTCAAGGAACAACAAACAAATGAGTGTGACAAGGAATCCAATAACTTATATGAGGTTAAGGGTTCCTAACTTAATTTTTATTGTTCTATTGAACTTATAGCTTGGTATTTCATTATTTGTAATCTGAAAATACCATGCGTCCTAGGAAGGTTCGAAGAACTAATGAACTGGAATCATCAACAGTTCCAAACCCCTCTAATTTCTCAAACTCAAATGTTAAAAAATATTTTGTAGAATTCAAGGAAAAACCTTCATTTAAGAGAAGAGATTTGATCCGTCGATGATTATTTCCAAGGAAATATGACCTTTAGTTAGATATCATAGATAGGAACTTTTATGGATGATCCCAAAAGACATTGTTGTGGTCCTTGTCGTTCAAGAATTTTATGCATCTTTACTGGAGCAAGAGTCTAGAAATAGCAAAAGCCATATGTGGGAAATGGTACCTATGCGAGGGAAAGAAATGCGAGTAACCGCTCGACCTATTTGTGACTTCTATAATGCCCCATACTATGAAAAAGATTTTATTCATGAAACTGATTTAGAGTATTTTCAAGACATAGAAATGGATAACATTATAAATTTTTTAACAGGAGGAAGGGGCGAATGGAAATATCGCCCAAGTACCAATATCACGACCTCCTTTCATCAGGCTATAATGTTTCCTGAAGCTAAAATGTGGATTCAATTTTTATGCATACAAGTTGTTCTTACTTTGAATGTGTCTAATGTCAATACTTATTGAGGGATTAAGTAGATACATTATGAGGGACTTTGTAAAAATAGAGTGAAATAAGAGGGATCAGTATGATATAGTAACCATAGGTTAGCCAATATGCAACAAAAGAAAAATTCAAGAAGAAAATCAAAACGAATAGAAAAAGTACTTGAAGTAAAAATCAAAATGAGATGTATTGTAAAGAAAAAAAATGTGACAAAATCATAAAAATTAGAAAAGTTCGTTCATTAGTGCACAAAGACTCGTGAGCTAACCATGATTGTTATATTATGTTGTGACTTCCTATGTGGAGAAATAAGGAAGGTGAGAGAATGAAACATAAGGCGGTGAGCGGGAAAGGGTTACTAAGGGGAAGAATAGAGGACAATATGATGTGCCAGACTATTTTTGTGCTTGAAACTATTTTATGCTTACTATGCTTGAAATCCATACCTGTCTTAAGCCTCATAACGTTACAAATCGAAAAGCCCTATGTGTTCTAGGTAAACTTATTCACAATTCGAAATCATATTGAATAATTGCATTTATAATTATTCGTATTCTACTAGGATAATCAAATTATTTGTATAATTTATTGATGGATCCCTACATTTGAGACCCTTAATGCTTGTATGTTTTATAATATACTGAACTTAGGTGTTTGATACCAAAAGTGTTAAGTCAATTATATCTCATGCCAAGATTATATGTGAATATGAAATGCCTATTCATGTGCTCCAACGCTAACACTTGTACTATACGTGTTCAAAGGTCGTCTTTTTATTTATTTTTTTTTTGTTTGTGTTGCTTGAGGACAAGCAATGACTTAAGTCTGGGGCAGTTTGATCTGCCATAATTCGGTGTAGCAGATTAAACTAGTTTTCGTACTTTAAGAATAATCATTTTAGTTGCGTTTTAATTATATTTTACTAAAGTTTAGTTAAGTGTAATAAATCTATAATCTAAGTCTTTTATTCACCTTAGGGGCCGAATGAGGCCTAAGGGTAAGCTAATATAAGTTTTGAACGTGCAAGAGACCATTAGAATGTGTACTAACTCGATATTGGTCGCTAGGTTGCAACATGGAGCATTTGATGTTACAACATAAAGAGTAGAATAAGAAAAGTCCAAGACTGCCTGAGAATGTCACTACACAACCTGAGAATGTCGTGACATGCCCCTAAAGACACCCTGAAGCTGAGCATACTACCCTCGATGTCACGACATAAGACCTGATGTGTCGCGACATCACCTTTGTATGGGAAATTAATACGAGTAAAGGGCATTTTTATCCGCACAATCCAACTTTAAGCTCATGAACATCAGCTGACCTAGAGTTAAGGACGAAGGTCATTCTAAGTCTATAAATAGGTTCAACTAACACATGTTATGGACACCTTTTTACTCTGTATAATTTTCTCTTTAGATCTAGACTTTAGATTTTCTCTTTTCTTAGGTTTAGATTTCCATTCTTGTTATTTTATGTTGGGAAGCAATCAGATTTTAGGATTGTTCTTAAACTCTGTAAGGATTTTGTGCTTAAATTTAATACAATCAGGCTTCTTCTAAACTTTTTTCTTAAAACTGTTCTTTATGTTCATTCAAGTTTACAATGTTTACTAGATCCATGAGAAACTAATCCTCCTGTGGAGGATTAACTAGTGAAGGTATGAATAATTAACTATTTTCTAGGGATTTCTTAATAGATCAGCTATTCAAGAAAGGAAGAACCTAAACCTTGGGTCTAACAACCTTAGGAAGTAATCAATGTGGGAATTAACCTAAATTTGGTATGGCCTATCCGTGAACACCTTAACCCTGAATCAGTCTGGCCTGTGAGGTTAGAAGATAAGTAGTTCTTACCGACTCAGTATTTCAATTGACATATAGGGAGATCCTGTTGGGGTATTGACTAGTTGATTGAAAAAGAAAGCCCGAGATGGCAGTTGATTATGATCACCAAAGCAAACTAATCACCCATGCCTGGATTAGATACATATTTCCTTATTTGAATTTTTACCTTTCATTTGTTTAATTTCATTTTATGTTTTTAACATAGTTTATTAAAACTCTTCTTTTTGATCTTTCTTACTATAATTTGATTAAAGTATTAATTAGATCTATTTATGTTTAAATTAGAATTAATTTAGTGCTAGCCTCCCTTGGGTATGATCCTTGAAGTACTTACCTACTCTGTTGTAACTATATTACAACCTGACCTGTATACTTGCAGATACTGTTTGTTCACATCTTCTATGCGGGATTTCTACTCGGACAGTGGTACATCTGGAGGCGGTCAGGCATTACTAAATCCTTAAATTATTTAGATTTGGGTTCTTGCCATGCCACAATTTGTATGGAGTTTTAGATGTTTCCTTAGTTGGCACATTATTCAGAATATAGCAAGTTGTTTGCAATGCATATCCCCAAAAGGAGAGTGGTAGCTTTAAATAACTTAACATAGAATGAACCATGTCTAAAAACGTTCAATTTCTTCTATTTGTTACGTCATTCTGTTGTGAAGTACCCGACGTAGTTAACTAGGATAGAATCTTATTCTCTATGATAAATACTCCCAACTTTGATCAGACCGAAGTGCTTCTATAGGTAAACCTAATTGTTTCTCCACCTTTATACAAAACTCTTTGAATTTAACAAAGGTTTCACTCTTGCGGTGCATTAGGTACACATACCCATATCTAGAATAATCATCAATAAATGTTATGTAATACTCATAACTTCCTCTCACACTGACATTCATGGGGCCACATATGTCAGTATGCACAAGTTACTAAGGGTTTTACGATCCTGTCCCTTTTGTATTAAAATATCGCTTAGTCATCTAATAAATGCCAAAAGTAACATGTTTTAGTCTCATTCTTAATGCGCTTTTGGATGATTATTCGATTTAAAATGGTTAATTTTATGCTCCTAATCATTTAAATTCATGTTTCTATACTTAAGAGAGCACTAGGAGCAAAATGAGTGAAAATCAGAAAATCAGAGCAAGTTTCAAGAGCCACACGGGCTGAGCCATTCCACACATGATGGACACACGACCGTAACATTGAATTATTATTTATGTTTAAGTAATTTTCTAGAACCTAACATTGAAGTATTTTTTATTAAATTTGGAGTTTTTATTGATTCAGTTTTGGAATAATTTGTGAATTTTTGTGCATTCTGTGGTTTATTCCTTAAGACACGAAAGAGTCAAGCATGATAAGTTATTTTTCAGAAATTATAATTTTAGGTTGTCTCCCTAAACTGAAAAATTATTTTGAAATTTTAAATTTGCAAGTTTGACATCAAAACCATAATTTTTTTGTGAGTTTTTAAGCCTATAGAGCATATATTTTTCGTGCTCATTTTATTTTTGGTTTTGAGTATGTCAACTTGATTTGGAGTTCTAGAACTTGCTTCGATTGTACATGTCGATACCACATTATTGATTTGATATATTCAGATGATAGAGACACTTAGGATTTAACCCATTTAACCTGTAAAAAGCTTACATATTGAATATCCCCTAGTAAACCCCTTTAATCCTAACACATCTTTTTCCAACCCGTTAATGTTAACCTATAACCCATATGTATGTTGTAAAATTATCCTTGTTATTGACTCCCTTTTTATCAAGATTTGATTTGGTTAGTTACCTAACGATGTTTCGTTTTTTGAATTGCTGAATTATATTTTTTATCTCAAAAGAAAAGAGAAAGAAAAAAATAAAAAAATAAATGAAAATGAAAAATATATATATTTGATTGAACTTGAATCGTTAGTTGCATATTCCGTTGAAAAGCTTGTTTGTATTATTGATTAGTCTTGTTTATGTAAATTATGTTAATTCAACAACTGATTGTTTTTCTAGTTTAGTAACTTATCAACTCGATCTCAATTGTAACTGAGTTTTTTGACCTTTTCTATACCCTTAACCTAAGCCCCGTTACAACCTTTTAAAGACCTCTTGATTAGTGTGTCATCTCATTTTATAGTGGCGGAGATTTGATTTTCAAGCAAGCTTATGGTAATAGCATTTCACGTTCAACTGTTGAGTGCATATTATTTTAACATTAAACACATTGAGTGCTTTGAGTGAATATTTAGTAAGGATGTTTGATCATCGATTTTTCGTGTGATAAGTTTTATAAATTTGTAATTACTCATTCTTGAAACTAACTATGATCATGACGCAGGCAAGTGTACCTATCGAACAGTAGTATAGCTTTAGCAAGACCGGATTGTTAAACCCAAAAGACTATGAGTACTAGTAATGACCGTCTTTTTATTATCTAGCCGAATAAAAGAGGATTGTTTTGACTAACTAATTGAACTAAGAGCTTGCAGAAAATAGAAAATGGGAAATTACTGTTGTGGAAAACGATTGATTGAGACAATACCTAAGGAAAAATCCACCTAGACTCTTACTTGCTATTCTGGCTCTGAACCAGACGATTTATTCATTCAACTTGTTCTGTAGAAATCCCTAATGTATATTATTATCCCTTTCGAGACTAACAACGTCTAATCCCTAGGTTGAATAACCGAGAGTTATCTCTAATTAACACCCTAAGGTTGCATTAACTCGATCTATGGATTCCCTTATTAGGTTTCACCCTAATCCAGCAAAATCTTGTCACCCTATCTCTAGGCACGCAATCAACTCCGCTTAATTACGACAAAGTTACTCTTAGTCAGGGTCTATTCCTCCTCCAACTAAGAGTGGTAACTTGAAGTGATATCCTGAAATGCCAAAACAAGAATTAAGAACACATAATTAAGAACAAGTTAAATATTTATCATACGATTCAGAAATAATAACAAGGTTTAGTCATAGGTTTCATCCCCCTTAGGTATTTAGGGGTTTAGTTCATAACTAAACAAGAACACATCTCAGAATAATAAAAATTACAAAACATAAAGAAAACCCAAAACTCCTGAAGGGGAGGTTTAAGAGAGATCTTCAGTCTTGATGGTGGCTCCGGATTCTGAGATGGATCAATTGGCTTCCTCAGAGTAATTCCTTACTCCCTATTCTCTGTCTCCCTTTTCTTCCTCCTTTAGGGTGTATTTATAAGCTTTAGAATGCCTAAGAAGCCCTAAATTTTGGCCTTTTCCGAATTAATCTTAACTAGGGCTCGACAGGGACACGCCCGTGTGGCACGGTCGTATGCGATTACTTCAGGCCGTGTTCGAGCCTGTTAGATTGGCACAGGTGTGTGAGCTGTCCATGTGAATCGTGCTTCAATTCTTCTAGATTGACACGGCCGTGTGATCTGCCCGTGTGAGGAGGTCCAGGCCGTGTTGATTTTGTGCTTTGGCCCATTTCTCGTTCCTTTCGCTCTCTTATGCTTACCTAAGGATAAAACATGAAATTAAGGCATTAGGAGCATTGAATTCACCAAATCTAAGGGGAAATCATTCATAAAATGAGTTAAGCATGGGTTATAAATATGTATAAATTACGGTTTATCAAATACCCCCACACTTAAGCGTTTGCTTGTCCTCAAGCAAAATTTTCGGATCATAGTTAAAATTTCCTTTTCATCAACTTATAATTCCGATCAATATTATCTCAAATCATCTCATAAGTAATCATACATTGAAAATTCAACTAAAAGAACATTAAAGCCTCAAACATTCCAAGTTGAATATTAATCATGAAAAACTTAGGCATTTCCCTTCATCTAAGTAGTTATCATTGATTCGGAGCCTCACAGAGTTTAACATTCTCACTAAATATTCACTCAAATCACTCAAAGTGTTTAAGGATAATGAAATTAGCACTCATTAGTCAATATGAAAAGTTATTACCATAAGCTTACATGAAAATCAAATCTCCACCACTATAAATCGAGATGATACATCAATCAAAAGGTCTTTAAAGGGTTGTAATGAGGCTTGGTTAGGGGGTGTGGTCACAAGCTGAAAGAAAAAGTTAGAATCGAGATTGAACTGAAAAATTAGTTAACTAGAAAAATATTTAATGACCACTTGCCACAATATAGCTTCTTTTCTGACTATGGAATTTGAATAATGAAGCTTATAACAAAAGAAAACTGCTAATATGTATACATGTTTTTTTTTTAGAACACATTAAATAATCATACATTAATTATTAAGAACAAGACATAGCTAAGCAATTTATCCAACTCAATTCTCGAAAAAAATGGGGATCGAATTAATTTAAGGGGATTTCAACAATAATGGGTTAAGGGTTAATATCGAAGGTAATACAAGGAATGGCTTGTTAGGCTCAACAGGGTTTACTAAGGGTTAATTGTGGAGGTAGGCTTTTCATGGCATGAGTGGGTTAATCCTAAGTGCCTCTATCATTTTGATATATCAAATCAAATAGTGTGGTCTCAACATCCATAATCAGGCAAGTTCTAGAACAACAGTTCAATATTGGCACACTCAAAGCAATAATAGAAGTGAGCATGAAAGAATTAATAGATGCTCAAATGGCTCAAAAATCTCACAAAAATTATGGCTTTTTGATGTTTAAATCTGTGGGATTCAATTCAAGATAATGCTTAAATTTGGGGAAACAACCTAAAGTTTTAAATTCTTAAACATCATCTTATCATGCTTGATTTTCTAGTGTCTTAAAGTTTAACAATCAATGCATGAATGCCTATGTTTTAATTTAAGATATATCAATCAAAATTATCAATCAATCAAAATTCATTTTAAACATGATATGAGAGATTCACAAGAGAACAAAGCAATATTCAGGGATTTTTCAGATAATGAAATAAATACCCCCCACACTTAAGATGTACATTGCCCTCAATGTACAAGGTTAGATATATAGGAAAAATGTAAGATCATAAGATAGGGAGAGAGTTGAAACTTCCTGAGTTTTGAATGAATGAATTCTCTAGTTTGGCGAAATGGAGGTGGAGGAGGATACTCCGGTGGTGGTAGAGGTTGGGTACCACAGTGCTGTGCCAAAAGAATATTATATCTCCTTATTGAGCGGGGCATGGAAACCATGGCGACCCTTTTCCATCAGAGTTAGAAGTTCCTAAATTAATGAGAGCTTTGGAGCTCTGTGATAATTGTGATAAAAGTAGGAACTGTTTAGGGGATATTAGGAAGAATGATTTACTCGTAAGAGATTAGCCGAGAGTAAAAATTGTTAGATAAATATTATAATCCCTAATAAAAATAAAATGAAAGAAAAATGAAAATATGTCTTAAATAAAAATAAACATAAAAACATAAAAAAAAAATTCTAAACATCTTTATCGCTAGATGGTTCACGAAGTGGGGCTGGCGATGAGATGTGGAAGTACTAACAAATCTGCTATAGAGTAGCATCAATGTTATCAAATTGTTGAAAACATTGCTGCTCGAATCGGTTGAGGCACTCAGAGATGTCAGCATATGAAGCCGCCGTATGAACTGGGCGAGAAAGTAGTGGTGGTGGGTGATGAAGCGGGTCCTCGTGTTGGGTAGGGACATCATCAGTAATGTCCTCGGGAACCTCCTCTTCAGTGGATTGAGTGAGACGATATTGGGGAGGGTAGGTTTCTCGGTGCCTCTCGATCATCCTCATACTAAGCATGCTCGAGATACCTTGTGGAAACATCTGGCCAATGAGGGTTAATAATGATTCTTGGGTTGCGGTGTCGAGGAGTCCAAAGTGTCGCGCCAATCGAGTCACGTAGAGGCTAATAGAGATGACCCCCTTTCGATGTCGCTTCGTTTGGTGGCGAATGGCAAGGGCGATAAAGTAGGCTAGGTCGATGACGTACCCGTTGGGCATACACCACAAGTAGTAGACGTCGTGATTAGTGACGACACCGGTGCTCTCCCTTTGTCCTGTCAAAGTGTGAGATAAGAGAGAATGAATGTACCTTAGGGACGGAGGGAGAGATGATGCCTTGATGCGACTGGGTTCATAGGTGGCCGAATGTGGGACGAGGGCGTTCCAACAACGTGAGGGAGAATGATGGATGTGGCGGTCAAGAGCGTGTAAGTCATTCTCCTCTCTGAACTCTTCAGTATAAAGACCCAATGCGGTAGCGAATTTAGGAACGCTTAGTTGGCGAACTAATCCGCCTAAGCGAAACTGTACTGTGCCAGGATCATCATAATTTGTCATCACGGTTTGAAGATGAAACGTGGAACATAGCTCCATCGTCAGCTCTAAATATGTTGGCTCGATGATCCCAAAAAATAATTCCTATGAATTGGTAGTAAGGAAGGCCCGGATCGCGTCAGCCAACTGGACTTGTTCAATGGCAGCCCAGCCTATGCAGTGGCCCGCTGCTAAATGTCGGGCCCTTAATATCTGAAAGGGTTCCTCTTGGGGCCCGTTGGGGAATTAGAGGAATGGGTGGCAAACTTCCGCAGTAGGACCCGAGGAGGATGATGCTCCCTTCCTTTTCTTTGAGGCGGAGACAACGGTTCTCTTTCCTCGTGAAGACATTGTACCTATATAAAATGAAGAAAAATGACAATAGGTATATGAACTTCAAAAACCATAATTTTGAGCAAGCAATTCCAGTCAAAAAGATGAACCAAAACAACCAACCCAATTTCTTTTAATTATTTCGTGACATTTATCAATGTGAGGACATGTGGATGAACATATGAATGGCATGTAAAAGAATGAAACTTTCCTAACAACTCTTATGAACATAAAATGCATGAAAATTTTAATTACACTTGATCACAAAAGTTTTACTTCTAACTAAATGAATAGAGTGAAGAATGCATGCAATGACTAAAAAGAAATGATGGGTATCCTATTTTATGATAGTTGAATGATGAAAATATAGAAAAAGAATCAAAAGCTTGCATATAGTCATGCTAAATAAGCCTAAAAATCAATAAAATAGAAAAGGAAGAAGTAAATAAACGCTATGAAGAGGAGAAAATGCGTCAAAAACGAAGTTGGAGGGGGCGCACGGGCGTGGCGTGGAGGCCGTGTGGAGTTACAGTGGCCAAGGTTAGGGTTTTTGAGTGGGGAATATAATGAATAGTGCAGGGTATTTATAGATTTTGGGGCACACGGCCAGGGGACACACCCGTGTGTCTCAACTTCAGGCCGTGTGTTTCACGTTTTTCCCTTTTTGGCGCGTCTGAAATTTGACACACGCCCGTGTTCCTTGGGCGTGTTGTTTAACACGACCGTGTTGCACAACCATGTTTTGCCTTGTTCGCTTCTCTCACGCCCGTGTTAATTTGACAGGTTTGCCCACGGTTGTTAGACACGGGAGTGTCGCACCTCCGTGCTAGTTTCTCAATTCCGACCACGGTCTTTAGGGACGGGCGTGTCGCACGCCCGTGTCATTTTGGCAGGTTCGCCCACGGCCATGTCGCACGACCGTGGCATTTTATCGTCGCCTGTGTTTTGGAAAAATCTTGCCCTGTTTCCAGATGGTCGTACACACGCCTGTGTGCATGGCCGTGTCCCTGTGGTAAACTATTTTCAAGAGCAATATTAGTCATGGAAAGTGTTAAACACTAAAATTTAAATAAGTTAATACAGTTAGTGCTCAGGTTGCCTCCCGAGAAGCGTTTATTTATAGTCTAAACTCGACTTACCTCTCTGTTGAATGGTCAAGGTGGTTTAAGGATTTCGTACTCCTCATTCCTGCTATCACTCTTATCAAAATAAAGTTTAAGTTGGGAATTGTTTACTTTAAAAGTGCCGAACTTGGGATGACTTACGTCCACTGTAACACCCCGAATTTGGGCCTAGAAGTATTGGGCCTTTAGTATGGGTTCGTAAGGAGGTTGTATATAGGTATTTAATTGTGCAAGGAAGTGGCACAATTAAATATCTACTTTGGTGGTTAATGGCCCTGAGAAGTGTTGGAGAAATCTTGGGTTCAAATCTAGGCTTTAGCAAAAATTTTGGTATTAAGTTAATAAAACCCTTGATGCTTGGATGATGGCCTTTTCAATTATTGTGTTAAATAAATGACACAAAGAGCATGTGGTGGAGTGGCAAGGTGACGGGTTGTGTAATTGTGAGGCCTAAGGTTCGAGTCTTGGGATGCGCAGTGGAGTATTTATTTTACGATTGGAGCTGTGTAGGAGGTGGAGTTGGACTGAAACTCTTTGGTTGAAGTGGTCATAAGAATGAGGAATTTTACTATTGGTTAAAAGTAATCCCACATCAGGAAGCTAACATGAGAATTGGTGAGAAGCTGGCTTTAAATTGAGCGAACCAGATGATTTGGGGAGCAAGACTAAATTCAGGATGTGCTAAGGTTGGTGATCGTGGATTTCGGCGCGTTCTTATAAACAGGTGTGTATTTCGCACTACTCTAGTTGTAGAACGGCAAATGCCAGAATGCCGAAATGCTGGTCACAGGGTGATTGCAGCCACACGAGCGTGCAAGCGCACGTGTGGGAGCTTTGACGTGATGGTTGAGGCCACGATGGGTCAAAATGGGCCATCTGGGCCCAATGGGCCATGGGCCCAAGTGGGTAAATTGGATGATTGTGTAGTAAATATTGGATTGGACTATATGAATCTCATATCTGTAGGTTAGTATTACGGAAATACCCCTGTAGGGTAGAATTACAAAAATACCCCTATAGGGTAAAATTACTAAAATACCCTCGACTTGTAAAATTACTGAAATACCCTTAATTTGGAAAATTACAGACATACCTCTGATTTATAAAATTATAAAAATACCCTTGACTTTCAAAAAATTATAAAAATACCATTGGTTTGCAAAATTACTAAAATACCCTTGGTTTGTAGATTTACCAAAACACCCTTGTAGGGTGAAATGACTAAAATACCCCTAATAGGTAAAATGACTGTAATGCCCTTGTAGGGTAAAATGACCGTAATGCCTCTGTGGGGTAAAGTGATCGTAAAGCCCCTGTAGGGTAAAGTGACCGTAATACCCCTGTACGGTAAAATGACGTTTTTGCCTTTATGTTCCGTATGACTGATGTACTTAAGATTTATATATATGATTGCACTGAGTATGACGTTGCATACACATAATATTTATGGCACGAAATACTGCATGGGGTAGGGATTTTGATATGGAGGAAGTTCTGTACTGGTGACTATGTCACATTCATCATTCATTGGTGGCTATGCTACAATCGAGCATCGATAGCTTTGCCACATTTACTGTTTCTGGCAGCTATGCTGCATCATTATTTCTAGCAGCTTTGTTACGATATTGGTGTACTGGTGGGTGGGTCGATTTATATCCCCACATGGTGTGTTGGTTGGTACGGGTGGTGTGTTGGTTGGATTTGGGTGGGATGCATAATTGCATTGCATCATACTGTATTGTTCTGCATTGGGCTTAGGCCCACACTGCTACTGTATAGGGCTTAGGCTCAGACTGCATCGATCATTGAATAGGGCTTTGGCCTGCATCGCATCGATCATTGTGTTATTCATTGTTTGTTTGTTATTGGGATTACACATTGAGTTTTCGTAAACTCAACCCGTTTCTAACTGTGCAGATAATCCCTAAGCTTAGATGGTTTGGAGCTACGAGGGACTCGGAGATGGCCACACTACTGCTTCTGTTTCTTTTATTTACAATTAGATTTTGTTTTGAGTTTTAATTTATGTAATAAAGCCATTGGTGGGTTTTAAGTTTTAATTTGGATTTTGATTTCTTATACTAAACTGCTAGCCTAGGAAAACACGAGTTTTCAAAAAGTTTCCGCAGTTTAAATTAAGTAATATACCAAAGGCAAACAAATTGGTAAACCTTTTGACGAGAACTTTTGTTAAATAATAATAAAAGGATTTAGACTCAGTAACGGATTCTTACCGAAAAAAATTAATTTTTGAAAAACACTTTGATGTGACACGCCAGATTCGGCCATAACGTCTAAGCCAGGTTTGCGGTGTTACATCCACTGTACCAAACGGGAAAATAATAAGTATCGTAAGAGGGGTTTCCTCATCCGGTTTGGGAGTGACAATGTGAGGGTCTGCGGTATCTAATAATACTTGATCTCCAACCTTAAATTGATGTGGAGAGGTATCGAGCTTATTTTGGTGTAGTTTCGGTTTATCGGGTGTTCTTGGTTTATGTGCTTGCCATTCGTCTAGTTCCTCTATCTGTAGCCTTCGTTCTTCATGAATGGGTCTTCTAATGTTGTTGGAACATGGCTCGTGTACTTCTTTCAAACTTAATTTCTGCACAGTGGATTTTGTCATATTATCAGTTTTAGCAGATTGATGTGGACAATTACCTTCACTTTTCGATGTGTTGCCAGAATTACGAACTTGAAGGGTGATCGTATCATCCCCTACACGAAGGGTGAGCTCACCTGTGCCAACATCAATAATTGTTTTAGCAGTTGCTAAAAAGGGCCTCCCTAAAATCAAAGGGGTGTTGGTCTCCTCCTCTATGTCTAAAACAATGAAATCAACGGGAAATATGAATTTATCCACTTTCACTAGTACATCTTAATTTTATACCCCTAGAAAATCTTATAGTTTTATCTGCTAATTGAATGCTCATCCTAGTTTGTTTGGGTTTCCCAAGACCTAGTTGTTTAAACATTTTGTAAGGCATGACGTTAATACTTGCCCCTAAATCAGCTAATGCATGATTTACATCCAAACTACCAATTAAGCAAGGAATTGTAAAACTCCCTGGATCTTTCAATTTATGGGGTAGCTTGTTCTGTAGAATAGCTGAGCAAACTGCATTTAGCTCCACATGCGACGACTCATCCAACTTCCGCTTGTTTGCTAGAAGCTCTCTTAGAAATTTCCTTGCATTTGGCATCTGTGACAGTGCTTCAATAAATGGTAAGTTAATATGTATTTTTTTCAAAAGTTTAAGGAATTTACCAAATTGTTCGTCTAACTGGTCTTTCCTTGTCGCGTTAGGATATGGCACACGAGGTTTGTATTCTACATTCACCGTTTTATTATGACTTACCTCACCATCACCTTTGCTTTCCACATTTTCTTGCCTTGGTCCTGGCTCAGTCTCAACGCATCCTTCTTGAGCATCAATTGCATTGAGCTATTCCCTTGGGTTTGGTTCAGTATTACTAGGCAAGCTACCTTGTGGTCGTTCAGATATTAACTTGGATAGCTGACCTATCTGGGTCTCGAGCCCTTGAATTGATGCTTGTTGATTTTTGAGTGCTGTCTCGGTATTCTAGAAATGAGTTTCTGACACCGAGATAAATTTGGATAGCATCTCCTCAAGGTTCGGCTTCTTTTCCTGTTGATAAGGTGGGTGTTGAAAACCCTGAGGATTCTGTGGTCTTTGATTTCCTTGACCGCCCCAAGAGAAATTTCGGTGGTTCTTCCAACCTGCATTGTAAGTATTACTATATGGGTTATTTTGAGATCTGAAATTATTGTTACCCATATAATTGACTTGTTTCTCTTCGGTTGTAGGATTGAATGGTGGGTATTCTATAGGCACACCTCCTCCACTTGAATCGCACCTTATCGTTGGATGTACCTGCGTAGAACCAAGTAAACCATCAATTTTCTTATTCAAAAGTTCTACCTGATTTGACAACATGGTGACCAAATCGACGTTATGAACGCCTGCTGTTTTCGTTGGCTTAGTCTGCATGACTTGCCACTGATAGTTATTCAGTGACATCTTCTTAATAAATTTAGAAGCCTCTTCAGGTGTCTTGTTATTGATTGTTCCACTGGCAGCTGCATCAATCATTTGTCTTGTCGAAGGGTTCACACCGTTGTAGAACGTTTGAACTTGCAGCCATAGAGGTAACCTATGGTTTAGGCACCTTCGTAAAAGGTCCTTGAATCTTTCTCATGCATCGTAAAGCGTTTCTAAGTCCATCTACACAAAAGAAGAAATATCATTACGCAACTTAACTATTTTTGCCGGTGGAAAATATTTAAATAGAAATTTTTCGGTCATTTGCTCCCAAGTGGTAATGAACCCTCGTGGTAGTGAGTTCAACCACTGTTTAGCTTTAGTCCTCGGTGAAAAAGGAAATAACCAAAGGTGAATGGCATCATCAGAAACACCATTAATTTTGAAAGTGTCGCACGGTTCTAGGAAATTTGCCAAGTGCGTGTTGGGGTTCTCATCCTGCAAACCATCAAACTGAACAAATTGCTGTATCATTTGGATCAAGTTAGGTTTCAGTTCAAAATTATTTGCAGCAATAGCAGGCCTAACTATACTTGACTCAGTTCCTGTAAAATTAGGTTTAGCATAATCATACATAGTACGAGGAGCAGGATTCTGATTTGCTAATTCAGCGGGTATGGCTGGAGGTAGCAAATTGTCTTGATTTTCAGCCATCTCTTCAGTAGTAGTTGAAATATCGTCCTCTTGCTCTCCTTCTGTGTATCTTAAGCTGTGCCTGATTTCTCGTCAGTTTCTACGAGCTGTACGATCAATTTCCTCGTCGAAAAGCAATGGTCTTGACGGGTTTCTTCTAGTCATAAACTATAAGAATCTGCAAGGAGAAAAAGAAAGAAAATTAGTAAAGTAAAAATTAAACTTAAATTGCAAGAAAATAAATGGCTAAAGTAATAAAAATTAAGCGTTCCTAATATCTTAGTTCCTGGCAACGGCGCCAAAAACTTGATCGTGGATTTTCCGTGTGATAAGTTTTATAAATTTGTAATGACTCGTTCTTCAAACTAACTATGATCACGACGTAGGCAAGTGTACCTATTGAACAGTAGTATAGCTTTAGCAAGACTGGATTGTCGAACCCAAAGGACTATGAGTACTAGTAATAACTGTCTTTTTATTATCTAGTCGAATAAAAGAGGATTGTTTTTACTAACTAATTGAACTAAGAGCTTGCAGAAAATAGAAATTGGGAAATTACTATTGTGGAAAATGATTGATTGAGACAATACCTAAGGAAAAATCCACCTAGACTCTTACTTGTTATTCTGGCTCCAAACTGGACGATTTATTCATTCAACTTGTTCCGTAGAAATCCCTAATGTATATTATTATCCCTTTCGAGACTAAAAACGTCTAATCCCTAGGTTGAATAACTGAGAGTTATCTCTAATTAACACCCTAAGGTTGCATTAACTCGATTTATGGATTCCCTTATTAGGTTTCACCCTAATCCGGTAAAATCTTGTCACCCTATCTCTAAGCGCGCAATCAACTCCGCTTAATTACGACAAAGTTACTCTTAGTCAGGGTCTATTCCCCCTCCAAATAAGAGTAGTAACTTGAAATGATATCCTGAAATACCAAAACAAGAATTAAGAACACGTAATTAAGAACAAGTTAAATATTTATCATACGATTCAGAAATAATAACAAGGTTTAGTCATAGGTTTCATCCCCCTTAGGTGTTTAGGGGTTTAGTTCATAACTAAACAAGAACACATCCCAGAATAATAAAAATTACAAAACATAAAGAAAACCCAAAACTCTTGAAGGGGAGGTTGAGGAGAGATCTTCAGTCTTGATGGTGGCTCCAGCTTCTGAGATGGATCAATTGGCTTCCTCGGAATAATTCCTTACTCCTTATTTTTTGTCTCCTTTTTCTTCCTCCTTTAGGGTGTATTTATAGGCTTTGGAATTCCTAAGAAGCCCTAAAATTTGGCCTTTTCTGAATGAAGCTTAACTAGGGCTCGACAGGGACACGTCCATGTGGCTGACCATGCATGATGCGATTTGCCGAGCCGTGTTCGAGCACATTAGATTGGCATGGGCGTGTGAGCCGCCCGTGTCAGTCGTGCTTCAATTCTGCCAGATTGACACGGCCGTGTGATCTGCCCGTGTGAGGAGGTCCAGGCCGTGTTGATTTCATGCTTTCGCCCATTTTCTCTGTTTTTGGCCCATTTCTCATTCCTTTTGCTCTCCTATGCTTACCTAAGGATAAAACATGAAATTAAGGCATTAGAACATCGAATTCACCAAATCTAAAGGGAAATCATTCATAAAATGCATTAAGCATGGGTTATAAATATGTATAAATTACGGTTTATCAATGTTAATTCTTGTTGATTTTGAATTTAAGGTAATTATTTAGATAAGGGGAGACACATATGCTTTTGTGCTTTAAAAATTTTAGCTTGGACTACTTGAGTCTTTAGTGTCCTTTTAATTGAATTTTCAATACATGATTATTTGTGAATTATCTTGAAACATTATTGATAAAAATGACAAATTGAGAAAATTAACTTGAATGTGGGTTGAGGATTTTGCTTGAGGACAAGAAAACGCTAAGTTTTAGCCTAATTCTTAATGTGTTTTTAGATGGTTATCTAATTTAAAATGAATACTTTTATGCTCCCAATCCTTTAAATTCATGTTTCTATACTTATGAGAGTATTTGGGAGTAAAAAGATAAAAAAAAAAAGAGTGAAAATCAGAAAATCAAAGAAAGTTTCAAGAGCCACATGGGTTGCACATACAGCCGTGTGAGCCACACAGCCTGCCATACGGCCATGTGCCAAATCGTATGAATTTCACGAACTACCCTCCAGAAATGAGGAAAAAAAATTTTAGGTAAATCTAGAATAATTTAGTGGAGTTGCATGCAATCTTAGAAATAGAACAACATAAATCTACCGTATTAGAGTCAAATCTAATAGGGGGATTCATAGATTGAGTTAATGCGAAAATAGGGGTTTTAATTAGAAAGAAATTTCAATTAATCAACCTAGAGTTAGTTGCTCTTACTCTCGAAAGAGATATTAACATAATTTAGGGATTTCTACGGATAAAGATACTAAGTAAAGAAATTGTTTAATTTAGATTGATAATGACAGATGAAATCCAGGTGGATTCTTTCCTAGGTATTTTTTTGCTTTTTGGTTGTTAATTGTTTGTTTTTCTTATTTGTTCTTTGTTGTGCTCTTTAGTTCATTAATTGAGTTAATTTTAGTTTTAATCAATCACTCCAATTTGTTGGTTAAAATATAGAAAGAGGTAATTACTAGTACTTTTAGTCTTCGTGGGAACGATATTTGTGCTCACCATACTTATATACTATTAATTGATAGGTGAACTTGCCTTTGCCAAATTTTTAGTTGGTTTACTACTGCATCATCATCTTATCTTCCAAGAAAGATTCACATTCTGTAAGATCAACTTCCTTAGGTGAACTTAAAGTGTCATCTTTCACAAGTCTAGTGATTCTTTCTTAGTTAATATGACCAAGTCTCAAATGCCAAAGGTACACCTCATTCAGTGAGAGGTTTTAAGTCTTTTATTTGAAATTTCAGTCGCAAGCAATGTGTACATCTTTGGTTTGATAAAATATATTTTATTTGACGTCCAAACTACCAATTAAGCAAGGAATTGTAAAACTCCCTGGATCTTTCAATTTTTGTTACCCATATAATTGACTTGTTTCTCTTCGATTGTAGGATTGAATGGTGGGTATTCTGTAGGCACACCTCCTCCACTTGAATCGCACCTTATCGTTGGATGTACCTGCGTAGAACCAAGTAAACCATCAATTTTCTTATTCAAAAGTTCTACCTGATTTGACAACATGGTGACCAAATCGACGTTATGAACGCCTGCTATTTTCGTTGGCTTAGTCTGCATGACTTGCCACTGATAGTTATTCAGTGACATCTTCTTAATAAATTCAGAAGCCTCTTCAGGTGTCTTGTTATTGATTGTTCCACTGGCAGCTGCATCAATCATTTGTCTTGTCGAAGGGTTCACACCGTTGTAGAACGTTTGAACTTGTAGCCATAGAGGTAACCTATGGTTTAGGCACCTTCGTAAAAGGTCCTTGAATCTTTCTCATGCATCGTAAAGCGTTTCTAAGTCCATCTACACAAAAGAAGAAATATCATCACGCAACTTAACTGTTTTTGCCGGTGGAAAATATTTAAATAGAAAATTTTCGGTCATTTGCTCCCAAGTGGTAATGAACCCTCGTGGTAGTGAGTTCAACCACTGTTTAGCTTTAGTCCTCGGTGAAAAAGGAAATAACCAAAGGTGAATGGCATCATCAGAAACACCATTAATTTTGAAAGTGTCGCACGGTTCTAAGAAATTTGCCAAGTGCGTGTTGGGGTTCTCATCCTGCAAACCATCAAACTGAACAAATTGCTGTATCATTTGGATCATGTTAGGTTTCAGTTCAAAATTATTTGCAGCAATAGTAGGCCTAACTATACTTGACTCAGTTCCTGTAAAATTAGGTTTAGCATAATCATACTTAGTACGAGGAGCAGGATTCTGATTTGCTAATTCAGCGGGTATGGCTGGAGGTAGCGGATTGTCTTGATTTTCAGCCATCTCTTCAGTAGTAGTTGACATATCGTCCTCTTGCTCTCCTTCTGTGTATCTTAAGCTGTGCCTGATTTCTCGTCGGTTTCTACGAGCTGTACGATCAATTTCCTCGTCGAAAAGCAATGGTCCTGGCGGGTTTTTTCTAGTCATAAACTATAAGAATCTGCAAGGAGAAAAAGAAAGAAAATTAGTAAAGTAAAAATTAAACTTAAATTGCAAGAAAATAAATGGCTAAAGTAATAAAAATTGAGCGTTCCTAATATCTTAGTTCCTGGCAACGGCGCCAAAAACTTGATCGTGGATTTTCCGTGTGATATGTTTTATAAATTTGTAATGACTCGTTCTTAAAACTAACTATGATAACGACATAGGCAAGTGTACCTATTGAACAGTAGTATAGCTTTAGCAAGACTGGATTGTCGAACCCAAAGGACTATGAGTACTAGTAATAACCGTCTTTTTATTATCTAGTCGAATAAAAGAGGATTGTTTTTACTAACTAATTGAACTAAGAGCTTGCAGAAAATAGAAATTGGGAAATTACTATTGTGGAAAACGATTGATTGAGACAATACCTAAGGAAAAATCCACCTAGACTCTTACTTGTTATTCTGGCTCCAAACTGGACGATTTATTCATTCAACTTGTTCCGTAGAAATCCCTAATGTATATTATTATCCCTTTCGAGACTAAAAACGTCTAATCCCTAGGTTGAATAACTGAGAGTTATCTCTAATTAACACCCTAATGTTGCATTAACTCGATTTATGGATTCCCTTATTAGGTTTCACCCTAATCCGATAAAAACTTGTCACCTATCTCTAAGCCCGCAATCAACTCCGCTTAATTACGACAAAGTTACTCTTAGTCAGGGTCTATTCCCCCTCCAAATAAGAGTAGTAACTTGAAGTGATATCCTGAAATACCAAAACAAGAATTAAGAACACGTAATTAAGAACAAGTTAAATATTTATCATACGATTCAGAAATAATAACAAGGTTTAGTCATAGGTTTCATCCCCCTTAGGTGTTTAGGGGTTTAGTTCATAACTAAACAAGAACACATCCCAGAATAATAAAAATTACAAAACATAAAGAAAACCCAAAACTCTTGAAGGGGAGGTTGAGGAGAGATCTTCAGTCTTGATGGTGGCTCCAGCTTCTGAGATGGATCAATTGGCTTCCTCGGAGTAATTCCTTACTCCTTATTTTTTGTCTCCTTTTTCTTCCTCCTTTAGGGTGTATTTATAGGCTTTGGAATTCCTAAGAAGCCCTAAAATTTGGCCTTTTCTGAATGAAGCTTAACTAGGGCTCGACAGGGACACGTCCGTGTGGCACAGCCATGTGCGATTACTTCAGGCCGTGTTCGAGCCTGTTAGATTGGCATGGGCGTGTGAGCTGCCCGTGTCAGTCGTGCTTCAATTCTGCCAGATTGACACGGCCGTGTGATCTGCCCGTGTGAGGAGGTCCAGGCCGTGTTGATTTCATGCTTTCGCCCATTTTCTCCGTTTTTGGCCCATTTCTCATTCCTTTTGCTCTCCTATGCTTACCTAAGGATAAAACATGAAATTAAGGCATTAGGACATTGAATTCATCAAATCTAAAGGGAAATCATTCATAAAATGCATTAAGCATGGGTTATAAATATGTATAAATTACGGTTTATCAATGTTAATTCTTGTTGATTTTGAATTTAAGGTAATTATTTAGATAAGGGGAGACACATATGCTTTTGTGCTTTAAAAATTTTAGCTTGGACTACTTGAGTCTTTAGTGTCCTTTTAATTGAATTTTCAATACATGATTATTTGTGAATTATCTTGAAACATTATTGATAAAAATGACAAATTGAGAAAATTAACTTGAATGTGGGTTGAGGATTTTGCTTGAGGACAAGAAAACGCTAAGTTTTAGCCTAATTCTTAATGTGTTTTTAGATGGTTATCCAATTTAAAATGAAGACTTTTATGCTCCTAATCCTTTAAATTCATGTTTCTATACTTAGGAGAGTATTTGGGAGTAAAAAGATAATAAAAAAAAAGAGTGAAAATCAGAAAATCAAAGAAAGTTTCAAGAGGCACATGGGTTGCACATACTGGTAGTGTGAGAGCCACATTACACCGCCATGCCCACTGACCATGTGCCAAACCGTATGAATTTCACGAACTACCCTCCAGAAATGAGGAAAAATGCAAATTTTAGGTAGATCTAGAATAATTTAGTGGAGTTGCATGCAATCCTAGAAATAGAACAACATAAATCTACAGTATTAGAGTCAAATCTAATAGGGGGATTCATAGATTGAGTTAATGCAAAAATAGGGGTTTTAATTAGAAAGAAATTTCAATTAATCAACCTAGAGTTAGTTGCTCTTACTCTCGAAAGAAATATTAACATAATTTAGGGATTTCTACGGATAAAGATACTAAGTAAAGAAATTGTTTAATTTAGATTGATAATGACAGATGAAATCCAGGTGGATTCTTTCCTAGGTTTTTTTTGCTTTTTGGTTGTTAATTGTTTGTTTTTCTTATTTGTTCTTTGTTGTGCTCTTTAGTTCATTAATTGAGTTAATTTTAGTTTTAATCAATCACTCCAATTTGTTGGTTAAAATATAGAAAGAGGTAATTACTAGTACTTTTAGTCTTCGTGGGAACGATATTTGTGCTCACCATACTTATATACTATTAATTGATAGGTGAACTTGCCTTTGCCAAATTTTTAGTTGGTTTACTACTGCATCATCATCTTATCTTCCAAGAAAGATTCACATTCTGCAAGATCAACTTCCTTAAGTGAACTTAAAGTGTCATCTTTCACAAGTCTAGTGATTCTTTCTTAGTTAATATGACCAAGTCTCAAATGCCAAAGGTACACCTCATTCAGTGAGAGGTTTTAAGTCTTTTATTTGAAATTTCAGTCGCAAGCAATGTGTACATCTTTGGTTTGATAAAATATATTTTATTTGACGTCCATACCTTATAGATAAGTTTGCAATTCCCAATATTGCAATATTATTATTAGAAGTCACAGTCAAGTCGTCTTTATATAAACATGCAACAAAAATCAAGTTTCTTTTAAAACTTGGTACATAGAAAACGCCTTTCAAAATAATCTTTCTAAAATTACAAAATAAATATGTACATCTCACACTGCTTCAGTTGCCACAGTTGTCTCATTTTCAGTCCGCAATGATAAACTCTTATCTCTAATATCTTTCATCTCGTTGAACCACTGTAGAGAGAAACACACATGATTAGTGGCTCCAGAATCAATGACCTAGTAGTTTATTAAATCTTCAACTAAGTAAGCTTCTATCATAAAAAGTTTCATACATTTGCCCTTAGTGGCCAGCTACTCCTTCCACTCTTTACAATTTGCCTTGAAGTGGCATTTCTTGTTGCAAAAGAAGCATTTAGACTTAGATAAGTCTTTAGGCTTCTTGGTTCTCTTCCTTTCCACTTGTGGTGGCCCCAAAAAGTTGGTCTTTCTTTTTTTAGTGCGATTTCCCTTCCCTTTTGAGGAAGAAACAACAACTATGTAACGACTCGAAAGTTAATGGTGTCAAAAATAGCAGTTTCAAAATCCCGTTCTCAAATTATCGAGCTCGTGAGTGTTATTAATTAATATTTACGAGTCAGTTATAATATTATATTGAATTTTGGATGGGTAATTTTGTCGAATTGATGACTAATTAAGGTATAAGGACTAAATTGTAAAAGTGATAAAAGTTAATTATTCTATATTTTTATTTATTAAAGGGCTTATTTAGTAATTAAACCAAGGTGTGAAATGGCAATTTAACCACTTTATTTTCATGATGGGTGGTTTGGTTATATATATAATAATGTTATAATTTATAATAAAAAATTATAATGTATAATTTATAAATGAAAACAAAGTAAATGGAAAGAAAGAGATTAAACATCATCTTCCCTATGACCAATCCCCTTGGTCAAAGTGCAATAGCCAATAGAGTAATCACAAATTGCCCGCTAACTTTTGGCGATCACATTTTTATGGCGGACTTGTTGCTACTAAGTTTCATGAATTCAACACTATTCCTAAGCTGGATTGGTGATGTCCATGAAACTAACTAAAAATCTTACTAAGGCAAGTGCACCTATCAATTAATAGTATAGCTACGGTGAGTAAAGATATTGTTATGATAAACCATAATATATACATATTTTTATCCCATGCTTGGCATATTTATGGATGATTTTTCCTTGGTTTCATTGAATTCGATTCTCCTAATCCTTTAAATTCATATTTTTATACTTAGGTGAGCACAGGAAGGCAAAAAGAGCAAGAAATGAGCCAAAAATGGACAAAATGGGCCTAATTCAGTGTTTCACATGGCCTAGGCATTTCCACACGGGTAATCCACATGCCCGTGTAAGGCACACGGGCAGGACACACACCTGTGTGTCATGGCTGTGTCGACTAGAAACCAACTCAGAATTACACATGGCTTGAGCACCTTCACACGGGCGTGGCACACGGCCGTATCCCTGTTAAACCTAGGTCTAATTCTATCCGGAAAAGGCTAATTTTGGGCATTCCAAAGTCTATATAAATACCCTAGAACAGGATTAAAAGGGAGATGGAGAGTAGAAGGCAGAATATACCTAAGGACAGCTATATGAATCAGCTCGGAAGCAGGATCTACATCAAGACTGAAGATTTCCATCTAATTTCCTAGAAGTTCCTTGGGTTTCTTTATGTTTTGTTGTTTTCCAAACTTTGAGATGTTTTCCATTATTATGAACTAAACTCCCTAAATACCTAAGGGAGATGAAACTTAAGACGAATCTTATTACTCTTTGAATTATATGATAAATACTTGTTCTTATTCTTAATTGTGAGTTTAACCCTTGCTTTAATATTCTAGGATATTAATTCAAGTTTTTGATGTGCTTATTCAGTGGAGGAAAAGTCCCTTTTTAAGAGTAGATCATTCATAATTAAGAGGAGTTGCATGCAATCCTAGAGATAGGACGACATAAGTCTGCCGGATTAGAGTCAAATCTAATAAGGGAATCCATAGATCGAGTTAATACGACAATAGGGGTTTTAATTAGAAAGAGATTTCGATTAATCAACCTAGAGTCAGTTTTTTTTAGTCTCGAAAGAGATATTAACATAAATCAGGGATTTCTATGGATTAAGTCAAGTGAATAAACCGTCTAATTCAAAGGTAATAAGTGAAGTCTAGGTAGATTCTTCCTTAGGTATTGTCTTCTCCATCGGTTTTCCAAAAGTAATTTCTAATTTTAATCTCTGTCGCAATCTTAGTTAATTAGATAATTAGTTTTAGTTAAAACATCCCTTTAATTATTAGACTAGATAATAAAAAGAGAGTAATTACTAGTACTTTTAGTCCTTGTGGATACGATATTTCCGATCTCACCATAACTATACTACTGTTCGATAGGTGTGCTTGCTTCAGTCAAATTTTTAGTTAGTTTAGCGACCATCAAGTTTTTGGCACCGTTGTCGAGGACTAAGATATTAGGAACATTTGATTTTTATTACTTTAGCCATATTTACTTTTATTGCAATTTAATTTTTGTTTTTAGTTTAATTTTTATTTTCTAATTTTTCTTTTGTTTACTTCTGGAAGGTGTCTCTAGTTTATGACTAGGAGGAACCCGTCAGGACCTTTGCTTTTTGACAGTGACATCGAGAGCACAGCTCGCAAAAACCAGAGAGAAATAAGGCGAAGCCTACAATACATAGAGGAAGAGCGAGAGGACGATATCCACACTACAACAGAGGAGATGGCTGATAATCAGAATAATCTGTTACCTCTTATGGTTGTTGCAAATCCAGTAGAACAGAATCCCGCTCCACGTACTATGTATGATTATGCTAAACCTACTTTAACATGAACTGAATCGTGTATAGTTAGACCTGTTGTTGCTGCAAATAATTTTGAACTGAAACCTAACACGATTCAAATGATACAATAGTTTGTTCAATTTGATGGTTTGTAGGACGAGGATCCAAACACTCATTTAGCGAATTTTCTGGAATTCTGCGACACTTTTAAGATTAATGGTGTTTTGACGATGCCATTCACCTTCGGTTATTTCCCTTTTCATTAAGGAATAAGGCTAAACAGTGGTTGAACTCGTTACCACGAGGGTCAATCACTACTTGGGAGCAAGTGACCAAAAAAATTTTGCTGAAGTATTTTTCGCCGACTGAAACGGTAAATTGAGGAATGATATCTTTTCTTTTGTGCAGATGGATCTAGAAACTCTTTATGATGCATGGGAGAGATACAAAGACTTATTGAGAAGGTGCCCTCACCATGGGTTACCTCTATGGCTACAGGTTCAGACTTTTTACAATGGTGTGAACCCCTCAACAAGGCAACTGATCAATGCAGCCGCCGGTGGAACTTTAAACAATAAAACACCTGAAGAGGCTTAAAAATTTATTAAAAACATGTCACTGAATAACTATCAGTGGCAAGTCATGAGAACGAAGCCGACAAAAGCAGTTGGTGTTTTCAACCTCGATGCAATCACTATGCTATCCAACTAGGTAGAACTTTTAAATAAAAAGATTGATGGTTTGTATGGTTCTACTCAGGTACATCCAGTGATGAGATGTGATTCAAATAGAGGAAAAGTACACAATACAGATTATCCATCCTTCAACCCTAGCACCGAGGAGGAACAAGTCCACTATATAGGTAACAATTTTAGACCACAAAATAATCCGTATAGTAACACTTATAACGCAAGTTGGAGGAACCATCCCAATTTCTCGTAGGGGGTCAAGGAAATCAGAGGCCACAACATCCTTCGGGTTTTCAACAACCACCTTACCAACAAGAGAAGAAACTGAACATTGAAGAGATGCTTATAAAATTCATCTCGGTGTTAAAAACTCATTTTTAAAATACCGAAACAGCACTTAAGAATGAACAAGCATCGATTCAAGGGCTCGAAACTCAAATAGGACAACTTTCTAAGTTGATATCTGAACGACCACAAGGTGGCCTACCAAGTGACACTAAAACTAACCCAAGGGAGCAACTTCATGCCATTACTGTGCACAATGATGAAGGGTTAGTTGAGGATGAACTGAAACCAAGGCAAGACAATGTGGTAGATAACAGTAAGGTTGATGTAAGTAACGAGTATAAACCTCGTGTGCCATACCCCAATGCGACAAGGAAAGACCACACAAACGAACAATTCAGTAAATTCCTTAAATTATTAAAAAAATTACATATTAACTTACCGTTTATTGAAGCTCTTTTGCAGATGCCAAACGTGGTGAAATTTTTAAAGGAGCTTTTAGCAAATAAGTGGAAGTTGGATGATGCGTCGCACGTGGAATTGAACGCAGTTTGCTCAATCACTCTACAGAATAGGCTACCCAACAAGTTGATGGATCTAGGGAGTTTTACGATTCCTTGCTTAATTGGTAGTTTAACTATTAATAATGCGTTGGCTAATTTAGGGGCGAGCATTAACGTCATGCCTTATAAAATGTTTAAACAACTAGGTCTTGGGAAACCCAAACAAACTAGGATGAGCATTCAATTGGCAGATAAAACAATTAGATTTCCTAGGGGTATTATTGAAGACATGCTTGTCAAAATTGATAAATTTATATTCACAGTTGACTTTGATGTTCTAAACATGGATGAGGATAGTGACGTACCTCTAATTTTAGGAAGACCCTTTTTAGCAACTGCTAGAACTATCATAGATGTTGGCACAGGTAAATTGATACTTTGTGTAGGAGATGGCACGATTACACTTCAAGCTCGTGATTCTGCTAATATATTTAGTAATCGAGAGTATTGTTTAAGTTCGGTTGATATGAATAACGTTATGGCTCAAACTTCTTTTCAGGAAACCCCTAGGAAGAACGTGATGAAGCCACTTTCTAGTCCATGTGACAAAAATAGAACGAGTCATGAGGAACGAAGACTACAAATTGATGAACTAGATGAATGGCAAATACATGTCAAGGAGAAATCAAAACCACACGATGAATTAAAGCAATGCCACGATGAGCGTAGGGATGAAACAAAGCAATTTAAGGTTGGGGATAAAGTATTTCTAGATGAAAAGGATCCCCGAATTGCTACTTCAGAGCTTAATACAAATGGAGTGACTCCTTTCACGGTACTGAATGTTTTCTCATACGATACAGTCAAGGTAAATCATTCTCAATTCGGCACTTTTAAGGTAAATATTACTCGACTTAGACTTTATGTAGATAATAGAATCGATAGTGAGAAAAAAAGTCTCAACTCTGTGATCCACTGTGACCATGCGAATGAGAGGTAAGTCGAGCTTAGACTTTAAATAAGCGTTTCTCGAGAGGTAACCCGAGAGCTTAGACTTTAAATAAGCATTTCTCGAGAGGTAACCCGAGCACTAACACCACTAACTAGTTTATTTTAGCTATTTTTCGTGCTTTTTTATGCAGGAACAGTGACCCACACAGCCTGGACACACGGGCGTGTCCTCGCCGTATGGAAACAGGCTTAAAAATTGCCAAGTATCGAGCCAACTGGCCTGCGATAGAGCCACACAGGCGTGCGACACGGGCGTGTCCTAGGCTGTGTGAAAACTGGAGCTAAATTTTCAAATTTGAAATAAGTCAAGGAGCCACACGGGTAAGGCACACGGTCGTGTGTTCGGACACACGGGCGTGTGGAGTACCACACGGGCAAGGGGAGAAGCGAACAACATTGCACACGGTCGTGCGATACGGCCGTGTGACGAATGGTCGTTAAATTTTCGCGACACACACGGGCTAAACTCGAGCCACACGGGCGTGTCATATGGCCGTGTAGCCCAACAAGGGGCCTTAACATGACCGTGCCCTTTATTTTAAACCCCCCAACCCTAACACTTTCTTTTTCTTCCTCTCAAAAATTTCCCCCCCAAACCCTAGCCGTCGAAGCCCCCCTCCCCCACCGTCCGGCCACCCCTAGCTCTCCCTTCTTCTTTTCTTTTCTTTTCTCTTTTCCCCCCTCTCTTCCTTCAATTTTCTTTTCCTCTTAAACTCCTCATCTCATCACATCCACCCTCACGGCCTAAACTCCCCATGCCCGTGTCCTCCCATGGTCACCACCATTAGCCCGAACTAACTTCCACCGCGCCCCCTAGTCGCACCAGCACCATCCACCGTCGGCCGCACCATCGACCACTGCCCGTGCTTTCCTCTTTTACCCTCACATTTATTTTTTTTAGTTTACTTATTTTCTTCTTTATTTCTTTATTTCTTTGTTATTTCTTAACTATTATTTCATTTTTAATTTTTGTATTTTTTTTAATTATTTAGTTTTTAATAATCTTCATTATTATTACTATATTTGTTAGGATTCTTATGATTGTTATCTTTATTATTACTAGTTTGTTTTAGTTTTCTGTTAGGTGGAGATTTTTTTTAATTTTTTATTTTATTTTTTTTCAATTTTTGTTTTATTCTATTTTATTATTGTTAGTATTGGTATCCATCTATTTCTGTTTTCTGTTTAATGCTATTGGTATGTTCCTATTTTTCTTAATTATTCTATTATTCTAGTCATTATTGTGATAAGTATTAGGGAATATTCTTTTAAGACTATAGTTTTATTTTTACTATTTAGATTCTACATTAATTTTTCCTTTGACTCGTAGTTAAATATTTGGTGTTGTTCTTGACTTCTGTTATTTTCAGATATATAATGACAAATACACGAGGCAAGAAGACTACCATCTCTGCTTTGAAAAAGAGGAAAGGTCCTGGTGCAACCTCCTCGAACGCCTCGACCGAAGCTCGCCACCCTTTACTTCGATTCTCGCTAGCCCATAGGACGATTTGTTTCAGCTTTTGCGCTTACGACCACTAGGATTGGGCCGATGTGTTGACTAGGCCGCATTGGAGCAGTTTAGTCTAGCTGATGTGGTCCGTGCTTTCATCACCACTGTCCCGTGGGATCGGTTCTTTGTAATTATCGATCCCACCTATTCAGAGCTCACATTGAAGTTTTGCACTACGTTCCATCTGCAGCATGTGATGAACACCCATGACGAGGCCGGTACCATCATTTTTTAACTTGGTGGCTTAGTGCGACATATGAGCGTCCCTGAGTTTGGCGCAGCTTTGGGCATCTACACCGATGAGTTTATAGGTGCCGATAACTTTCTTCACCTCCACCGTCACATCCATTATTCTCCTTCGTGTTGTTGGCCTGATCTTACGGCTAGTCAGATTCGTTATGACCCGAGTCGCTTGAAGGCAACATCTCTTTCTCTGGCTCTACGATACATCCACGCCTTATTAGCTCACACGTTGACTGGCAGCAGAGAGAGCACAGGAGTTGTAAGCACTACTGACGCATACTATCTTTGGAGCATGGCGACTAGTCATGTATTTGATTTGGCATACTTTATTGCCCTTGCTTTTCGCCACCAGACAGACTGCCATAGGAGGGGCCCCATCTGCCTTGGCCCATACGTGACTCACCTCGCTCGACACTTCCGCCTCTTCGACACTCCAGAGATGTCATCGACACTCACACTAGTAGGCCAGATGTCTCCTCAAGGAATTTCTAGTATGATCCACATGAGAATGATAGAGTGACGACGTGGATTCGACCTCCCTCAGTATAGACTTGTTCACTTTGATGACCAGGATTAGCCAGAGGACATTACTGATGATGTCCCTCCCCTTCATGAGGACCCACCTCCACCACCACCACAGAGTCACCGCCCCACTGCTGCCACTTTGACAGATATATCCGAGCAACTTACTTGCTTTGAGCAGTAGTGCTTTGAGCGGTTCAACAGCATTGATGCCACTCTTCGACAGATTTGCCACCACCTCCACGTCTCTCCTTCGGCACCGTCGACCCATGAGGCATTCGATGATAAGGACCTTTGAGTCCATTTATTTTATTATTTTATTATTTTTATTTTTATTTTTATTTTTATTTTCCTTTTATTTATTTTTGAAGACTTATGTTTTATATTTTGAACCATGTTTATCTTTATAGTTATTATCGAGTACTCCCTTAATTCTCTTCCACAGTTTTGTTTATTTTCTTATTTGTAACTTAGAATCATGCCTTTCATTAGCCTTATCTACAATTCTCGCTCTCGCTATTCTAAGGATTTCGTCCAAAAATTCAGGGCAATTTCGCTTCTCTCCCTCTCTTCTGATATTATACTTATATTGTTATTACCTATCTTTGTACATTGACGACAATGTACATCCTAAGTGTGGGGAGGTTATTTTTGTGATTATCAGAAAATCCCTAAATTTTTATCTTATTCTCAGATAATTTTCTCATCTTATTACTAGAGTGAATTCTGATTGATTTATGATTTTTATTAATCTGTTTTGGAGTTAATCATAGGGAATTGTGCATTGATTGTTTAAACTTTAAGACATTAGAGAATCAAGCATGATAAGTTGACTTTTGAGAATTAAAATTGTTAGGTTGTTTCCCTAAATTGAGGTATTATCTTGAAATTTTGAATTTACAAGATTGACATCAATTACCCATAATTTTTGTGAGATTTTGATCCTTTTAGATCATATATCTTTCTTGCTCACTGATTTTTTTATGAGTATGTCAACATTGAATTGCTATTCTAGAACTTGCATCGATTATACATGTCGAGACCACACCTTTGATTTGATATACTAAAATGATAAAGGCACTTAGATTTTAACCCAATTACCCCATAAAAAGCCTACCCCCTTAGTGAACCCTTTTGAGCCTTAACCATTGTTTCTTGATTTTACCCTTAACGATAACCCACAACTGAACCATTTTTGATTCGTTAAGAATTTCTCCCATTTCATTGACTCCTTTTTATCGAGATTTGATTTGATTAGTTACCTAACTATGTTTGTTCATTCCAGTTGTTGAATTATTTCTCATTATGTACTTCTCATTAAATTCTGGTTCTTATTCTAAAAAGAAAAATCGTATAGTTATATTCATTCAATTGCATATCGTTCTAAAGAGCTTGGATAAGTTAAAGTTATTATATTGAGAAAAAGCTCACATCATTAGTTTTGGATGGTTCGAATTCTGGCACTTTCTTGTAATTCAGCAATTAGCTTCATTCTTCTAAATTAGGTAATTTATTTAAATTTATCTCGATTCTAACCCTCTTTTTCAGCCATTATCCACACCTTTAACCCAAGCCCCGTTACAACCCTTCAAAGACCTTTTGATTTGTGTATCATCTCATTTTTAGTGGTGGAGAGTTGATTTTCATGCAAGCCTATGGTAATAACTTTTCATGTTTGACTATTGAGTGCTTAATCATTGAAACTTAAACACATTGAGTGATTTGAGTGAATTTTTAGTGAGGATGTCAACCCTTGTCAATTTGGAATTAAAGATAATTACTTAGATAAAGGGGGATGCCTATAATTTTATGATTAAAATGCTCAACTTTGATTATTTGAAACTTTAATGTTCTTTTAGTTAAATTTTCAATGTATGACTGTTTGTGGATTATTTTGAAACATTATTGATAAGAATTATAAGTTGAGAAGGATTTATTTTAATTGTGAGTTGAGGATTTTGCTTGAGGACAAGCAAATGCTTAAGTGTGGGGATATTTGATAAACCATAATATATAAATATTTTTATCCCATGCTTGGCATATTTGTGGATGAATTTTCCTTGGTTTCACTAAATTCGATGATCCTAATCCTTTAAATTCATGTTTTTATACTTAGGTGAGCATAGGAAGGCGAAAAGAGCAAGAAACAGGCCAAAAATAGACAAAATGGGCCTAATTTAGTGTTTCACACGGCCTAGGCATTTCCACACGGGTAATCCACACGCCTGTGTGTCATGGCCATGTCGACTAGAAACCAACTCAGAATTACACACGGCTTGAGCACCTTCACACGGGCGTGGCACACGGCCGTGTCCCTGTTAAACCTAGGTCTAATTCTATATGGAAAAGGCTAATTTTGGGATATTTTGGGTTAATTATTCTATATTTTTATTTAGTAAAGGGCTTATTTAGCAATGAAACCAAGGTGTGAAATGGTAATTTAACCACTTTATTTGTATGATAGGTGGTTTGGTTATATATATAATAATGTTATAATTTATAATAAAAAATTATAATGTATAATTTATAAATGAAAACAAAGTAAATGGAAAGAAAGAGATTAAACATCATCTTCCACATGACCAACCCCTTTGGTCAAAGTACAGTACCCAATAGAGTAATCAGAAACTGCCCGCTAACGTTTGGCGATCACATCTTTATGGCGGACTTGTTGCTACTAAGTTTCATGAATTCAACACTATTCTTGAGCTGGATTGGTGATGTCCACAAAACTAACTAAAAATCTTACTAAGGCAAGTGCACCTATCAATTAATAGTATAGCTATGGTGAGTAAAGATATTGTTATGATAAACCATAATATATACATATTTTTATCCCATACTTGGCATATTTATGGATGAATTTTCCTTGGTTTCATTGAATTCGATGCTTCTAATCCTTTGAATTCATGTTTTTATACTTAGGTGAGCATAGGAAGGCAAAAAGAGCAAGAAACGGGCCAAAAAACGGACAAAATGGGCCTAATTCAATGTTTCACATGGCCTAGGCATTTCCACATGGGTAATCCACACGCCCGTGTAAGGCACACGGGCAGGACACACGCCCATGTGTCATGGCCGTGTCGACTAGAAACTAACTCAGAATTACACACGGCTTAAGCACCTTCACACAGGCGTGGTACACGGTCGTATCCCTGTTAAACCTAGGTCTAATTCTATTCAGAAAAGGCTAATTTTGGGCTATTTTGGGCATTCCAAAGTCTATATAAATACCCTAGAAGAAGATTAAAAGGGAGACGGAGAGTAGAAGGCAGAATATACCTAAGGACAGCCATCGGAATCAGCTCGGAAGCAGGATCTACATCAAGCCTGAAGATTTCCATCAAATTTCCTAGAAGTTCCTTGGGTTTCTTTATGTTTTGTTGTTTTCCAAACTTTGAGATGTTTTCCATTATTATGAACTAAACTCCCTAAATACCTAAGGGAGATAAAACCTAAGACGAATCTTATTACTATTTGAATTATATGATAAATACTTGTTCTTATTCTTAATTGTGAGTTTAGCCCTTGCTTTAATATTCCAAGATATTAATTCAGGTTTTTGATGTGCTTATTCAGTGGAGGAAAAGTCCCTATTTAAGAGTAGATCATTCATAATTAAGAGGAGTCGCATGCAATCCTAGAGATAGGACAACATAAATCTGCCGAATTAGAGTCAAATCTAATAAGGGAATCCATAGATCGAGTTAATGCGACAACAGGGGTTTTAATTAGAAAGAGATTTCGATTAATCAACCTAGAGTCAGTTGTTTTTAGTCTCGAGAGAGATATTAACATAAATCAGGGATTTCTACAGATTAAGTCAAGTGAATAAATCGTCTAATTCAAGTTAATAAGTGAAGTCTAGATGGATTCTTCCTTGGGTATTGTCTTCTCCATAGGTTTTCCAAAAGTATTTTCCAATTTTAATCTCTGTCGCAATCTTAGTTAATTAGATAATTAGTTTTAGTTAAAACATCCCTTTAATTATTAGGCTAGATAACAAAAAGAGAGTAATTACTAGTACTTTTAGTCCTTGTGGATACGATATTTCCAGTCTCACCATAACTATACTACTGTTCGAAAGGTGTGCTTGCCTTAGTCGAATTTTTAGTTAGTTTAGCGACCATCATGTTACCATAAAGACTAAAAGTACTTGTAATTACTGTCTTTCTATTATTTAACCGATAAATTCAAGTGATTGATTAAAACTAAAATTAACTAAATTAATTAACTACGAACGCGGCAAAGAACAAATCGGGAAATAAACGATTAACAACCAATAAGAAAACAATACCTAGGAAAGAATTCACCTAGATTTCATCTGTCATTATCCATCTAAATTACGCAATTTCTTTACTTCTTATCTTGATCCTTAGAAATCCCTAAATTATGCTAATATCTCTTTCGATAGTAAGAGCAATTGGCTCTAGGTTGATTAATTGAAACTTCTTTCTAATTAAAACCTTTATTATTGCATTAACTCGATCTATGGACTCTCCTATTAGTTTTGACTCTAATTCGGTAGATTAATGTCATCCTATTTCTAGGATTTCATGCAACTCCACTCAATTACGCAAGATCTACTATTAAACAAGATCTATTCCTCCTCTGATTTAAGCATATCAAATATGGATCAATAATCTAGAAATATTAAACCAGGAAATTAAGCACACATAATTGAGAACAAGATCTAAGTATTTATTGTGTAAAATAAAAATCAAAAGATAGAATTTGTCATAGGGTTCATCTCCCCTAGGTATTTAGAAAATTAGTTCATTCTTGCAAATAAAAACAACCAAGAAATAGTATAACCGAAAGAAATAAAAAAAACTAATAAACTCATGATAATCTCCTAAGAAATTAATTGGGAATGTTCAATTTTGACGGAAATATGCTTTGAAATCGGCTTCAATGGTGTTTTTCGAGTTGCTTTCTTGAATATTCTATAACAGCTCACTCGTATCTTCTTATTTTTTTAATATATATGTCTTAAAATGCCCGAAAAACCTAAAACTGCAATTTCTTACAGTTCAAAGTGTCAATTCGTGAAACCGACATGGTTAGCCACATGGTTTTTCGTGTAGAAGGGGTCAGCCCGTGCGGCTCCTATAACTCGCTCTAATTTTTCAGTTTTCTGGTTTTCGCTTGTTAGTCGCTCATTTTTCTCCCAAATGCCCTCTTAAGTATAAAAACATGAATTTAAAGGATTAGGAGCATAAAATTCACAATTAACATCGAATAATCACCCAAAAAACATATTAAGAATAAGACTAAAACATGTTACTTTTAGCACTTATCAATTGGTTAACCAGACATAACACCATTGTATACTGTCGAGCTAGAGGCATACGGCTTCTAACTGCAGAAGGCAAAAAAGTGTTACTGCCTGGCGTATACATATGTTTTGTAATTAACTTTTGAAATTACCTACATCGTTTGTATCGTTCTGTCTTAAAAGAGAATTATTCCTTCTTTGAAGGTGTATGCCGAACCCTCTTGATTTACTGATCATAAATTTAATGATTTCGATATAATCGCCATAACTAGGTAGTAAGTGAAAATAGATTTTTCTTTTATAACTTCTTTTTTTTCTAAAGATGCGCTATCTAATGAAAGAAGAAAAGTGGCTTTTAAGCTAAGGAAAAATCTTCATAATTGTTTTTTTTTTAATTTTTAAAGTTAAGTTGAATGATTTGAATCCTTTAGTAATGCCCCAGTTCGTCGGGCAGTTTGTCTGGCTAAATGATACATGCCATGTCTTCCTGACGGGCTAAGGGGTGTTACATAAGTTTAATTTCTATCAATTTCACACCTAATTCTTTAAGAAATCAACAATGGAAACTTTCTAAAACTTTAACAATTTCACAAATTGGTACATGGGCTAGCTAAATCAAGCTCATATGACCTCAAATCTATAAAAAAAAAATACAAGAAAATGACTTGATTATCATACTTAATTTATGGCTGAATGAAAAAGTTGAAAGCTTGGGTTTTTCTTCTTCAATGGGTACGGTTGGCTTTGGAAAGATTATTAAATATGTCATCATCCACTAATTTTCACTATATATACCTAGATTAAATGTTAATTAACTCAATTAATTATGTTTTTACTTTAATTAATCTAAAGGTTTGATTACCATTTTAGACCTTTTACGAATTGCAATTTAAGTCCACAAGCTTTTAATCAATTAAAAATCTATAGTGATTAAACTTTAGAATTTAGTCATTGGGCCTAAATCAATCACAATTTCGTCTAAAATGTCTAACCAAATTTCAATTCATCAATATAGTAACTCCGTAAATATCTCTATTTAATATTTACAGACTCGATTTATGAAAATAAGGTCCCTAAATCAAAATTTTCAATACCATTGGAAATCGAGTTGTTACGCTCCATCTTCCAACGAAGCACTAATAAGTGAGAGCTCCAATTTCGTCCCGCTGAGCATACGGGACACATGCAAAAATCCTTCCTCTTTCAAGTGTTGTTCAATAAGACACGATGCCCTCACACCTAAATTGTATATATATGTCTAAAAAATTCAATCTTTGTTTGGATTATATAAACATAAAAATAATTTAAAAATAATATTAACAACTTAATAATTGTAACAACCTTTACTGAACCCGATTGTCAGGTCCAAGCTACAGGATGCCACATTCGTTGCCCAAGCAACTACTATTAAATAAACCATAAATAAATCGATCAAACATTTAAATATGTCATAAACACATTCTCATTATGATACATAATTAAATCTAAGTTTTAATCAAGCTTATGAAAGCTCTTTTGTCGATCCGAACACAGAATAGGACCAAATTATAAAGTTTAAAAATCTTAGGGCCAACGTCATAACGTCACTTCCTCCATGTCATGACATCGTCAAACAGTTTTTCACGTCACGATGTCAAGCCACTCAACGTCGTCACATACTATCGACCAACGTTGTGACAAAGAAGATTGCTCATCGAGATATGGAATCTATTTTTTGTAAAATTTAGGCCATTTGGTACCTATTTCATGTCTACCTTTCAAACTTCACATTTGGTGCATATTTGCACAACTTTACCTAAACAAAAATCATCCCAAATACATACCAAAACATTTCATTTAACCATTTCAAATCAACCAATCCAATATACTTTAATTTGGCATCAAAACATATCAATTCAACTTATTCAATTTCAACCTATTCAACCATTCACGAAGTCATTCAATACCATCTTCTTACCATGTCAATTCAAACTCAAACATGCCATTTTAAGTGCTATTCAGCTTTCTCAACATTTTACCAAAACATATATATATGCAAGTAGGTTTTAACTTTACCAAAATCAAACATTAAAAAGTGGTCTAAACCAAAACTATCATTCCAAGATTCAACAATACATACCACCTATTTACATGCCACAAAATCGAGCTTTAAACGATTGAAAGACTACTGAATCAATAACGAGATTGTGTGAGCTTCTCGTCGATCCGCTAGATAAATTTTACAAGTTGGCAATCTATAAGGAAAAAGGGAGGCAATTGAGTAAGTGTTAGGATTGACCTGATTAAGCAACGAACAAGAAAAAATAGCGAAAAAATTGAGAAATTGAACACACAAATTTAACGTGGAAAAACCCCTCCAAAGAGGATAAAAAACCACGAGCAAAGATAATTTTACCATAATGGCAAAAGAACAAAGAGTACATAAGATGGAGATAAAAACTAAACCCTAAAAACTCGAAAACAAAGAACCCACAAAACGTAAACACAAAATTCTCTAAATGTGTTATGAGTTCTAATATCTTATGGGTGTATTTTTTAAGGTTGTAAAAGAGCCTATTTATAGGCTAAATTCATAGGTCAAATAATAATAAAATAATCTAAACTAATCAGTGTTTGATTGAAACAAGTAAACAGAGTTTAACTGAAAGATTATTTTTCAAATTTGACTGAAAATAGGAGTCATATTTAACAAATCTCCACCTTGACTCATATTTCCACAACGCCATCTTTGCCAAAACCCGCCACGAGCCTATCTTGAACTATGTAGGGAATTAACTGAGTCGAATTTGTGCTTAGAAACTGGAAGACTTCTAGCCTTCGACTTGTACACTGTCAAATCAAAACTAACCCGAGTTTGATTTTCACGAACACAGTGCCCTAAATTTTCAAAACCTACATCCAAAAGAGAACCTCTCTTCAACGAAACGGTCGTACATTTTTCCCTCCTATGACCAAGTTGCCTTCGCTCCAAACGAGTTGACTTCAACTCTATAACGGACGAGGGACGTCCGATTTCACCGGTCACTATAGAACCTTCCAGAATATAAAGACTGCTAGTTCTTTTACCTTTTAACAAAACAAGAGTTCCACGAGATACTTTAATGTCACTCGATTTGATGTTGATTCTGCATCCTTTCAAGTCTAAAATACTCAATGAGATGAGATTCTTTTGTAAATCAGGTACATACCTGACATCTGAGAGTGTCATAATCGTCCCATCGTGTATCCTAATTTTAACAGTACCAATACTAATTACCTTACTAGATGAATCGTTTCCCATGCGCACAACTCCACCTTCAACCGAACTGTATGTGGAGAGCCATTCTTTATTGGGACACATGTAGAAAGAACATCCTGAATCTAGGATCCACTCGGACGTGAGCTTGGAGTTATCGCTCGTTGACACTAACAAGAAATCATCACCGTTTTCATCGGCTAAATTAGCACCAGCTACATCTTTCTCGCTACTCTCAGCAGTTTATAACAATCTGCTTTGACGTGACCTAACTTTGTACAATAGCGACACCTTTTGTCTCGTTTCTTTGATGCTATCAAAATGGAAGCTTGCCTATCTGTCTTGCTATCCAAATGAAGGTTATTGTCGAGTTTGTCTCTACTCAACAAATAACCCTTCACATCTTCGAACGAGAGTTTGTCTCTGCTATAAATCAGGGTCTCCCTGAAAGACTTGTATGAAGGGGGTAAAGAGCACAATAATAGCATAGCTTGATCTTCATCATCAATATGAACTTCAACATTCTTTAAATCATTTAAAAGAGTAATGAATTGACTGATGTGATCTCTAAGAAGCTCACCTTCGTTCATACAAAATGTAAATAGACGTTGTTTCAACACTAAACGGTTAGCCAGAGACTTAGTCGCATAAAGAGTTTCTAACCTTTTCCATAAGGCGGATGAGGTTTTCTCCATCAATACCTCCTGCAATACTGTATTCGCGAGGCACAACTGGATTGCAGATAAAGCCTTTTCATCAAGCTCTTCCCATTCTGTTTATTTAGACTCTCAGGCTTTTTCCCGGTAACAACCTTTTTCAAGCCTGATTGAACTAGTCTTGCCATCATCCGAACTTGCCACAGATTGAAATTTGTCTCACCATCGAACTTCTCAATTTCAAACCTTGTTGCTGCCATCTCTGAATGGACTGATCTATGAAAATTGAACTAGCTCTGATACCACTTGTTAGGATCGATTCGATTAAGCAACGAACATGAAAAAATAGCGAAAAAATTGAGAAATTAAACAAACAAATTTAACATGAAAAAACCCCTCCAAAGAGGATAAAAAACTATAGGAAAAGATAATTTTACTATAATGGCAAAAGAACAAATAGTATAAAGATGGAGATAAAAACTAAACCCCGAAAATAAAGAACCCACAAAACGTAAACACAAAATTCTCTAAGTGTGTTATGAGTTCTAATCTCTAATGGGTGTATTTTTTAATGTTGTAAAAGAGCCTATTTATAGGCTAAATTCATAGGGCAAATAATAATAAAATACTCTAAACTAATCAGTGTTTGATTGAAACAAGTAAACAGAGTTTAACTGAAAGATTATTTTTCAAATTTCACTAAAAATAGGAGTCATATTTAACAGTAAGCATATTGAATGCTTAGTAAGTCCATATGAAATTTATGTAACTTACCTTGACATCTCAATAATTTAACATTTTAAACACAATGGTATATAACATTGCATCTTTTGGTATCCTTATACTTTCATATGCAATTCAACAATACAACAATAATGTTAGTTCTCTTGCATATCAAGAACTTATAATACCAATCACATATAAAAGTACAACAATCCAATATAGCACCATATATAAACTGATATATATTCAATTTGAAAACATATATTATTCGACTCATATTCAAATCAATTTAATAATTTCATTTCCATTAGATTACCAATTTCTCGCCTAAGAGAACCTAGTAAACCAAAGTCGGATACACAGGACTATATTTCTCACACAAGCTAACATTCGAGAATCCGCAACAAATGTTGGATCTCATGTAATCATGTAAATCCCTAATCGATTTCATATTTGACCCTAATGGCATACCATACGTATCCTACTCCTTTTACTAAGTTCGCACTGGCTTTATTATTGTACTCGTATCATTTCAATATCTATATCAGCATATATATATCATTCAATCATATAAACATTTCATTTCCATTTTGGTATCTTACACCTATTCATAAATTTCAAAGATTCCACACTTTGCAATTTAGTCCAATTGTTGTCGAAAATCAACCAATTCACATTTATATAAACTAATAAGCAAAACAAATACAATTTAATCATAACACGAATAAAACAGTAAGTTCCATATGAACTTACCCGGTAAAATAGCAAACGAACAATTCTTTAAGGACTAATCAAAAATTTTGTCTTTTTCCCGAATTATCCTCGATTTGATTCAATTCTCGATCTATACAATAATTCAGTTTAATTTATCAATACTAATCATTTTATAACATTCCCTAATATGCATGTTGTAATAGCCCAAATTTGACCAGGTTGAAAAACCAAAATTAAAAATAAATAACAAATGTTTATTTAAACAGTCCAGGTTACAAAGCCCAAATCATGGGCCCAAAACCAAAACAATCCAGCTAAGCCCGTTTACATCTTACCCAGATACATTAAACTAGCCCAAATACACGGACCCAATAACCCTGAACTAACCCAGACCCAGAATGGCCCAATTAACTCAAACTCTCAGAGGCCCAAAATTAGAAGCATTTGGCTAGGGTTAGAAACCCTAGCCCTCTCCTCGCGCCGCAAGGGATTCTGGAAGTTTCGGGGAATAGCTGTTTGAATTCCTAAAATCGAGGCCATCAATGCACTATTGACGCGCCTTCAATGCCCATCGGTGCCCTGATCATCGGTCGTCCCTCTATCTAGCCCCGAATCGCGCCACGAACACCACGACCACCGCGGGATCTTCGGGGAACCTGCAAGAAAAGGAAGCAAACAGCAGATACATGAAAAAACAGAGCAGGAAATGGTAGGAAAATCACTGCAAACACGAAATTGAAAGAAATCATGGATTTCTTTCCTAGAATATGTAAGGGACCAAGGCTATAAAGCCTTTCATTTCACTTGTAAAGACGGACGTTTAAAAAAAATACACAGATATAATCAATAAAAAATACAGTTTTAGCGAAAGATTTATTCTCGCATATATATACACAGCAAGCATCTTAGTCGATTAAGTATACAAAGGAGAAATTTCTAATACATATACATATATGTAAACTGTAAATAATGAAAAAGAAAAAGGTCAAACTTTTATTTGCGTTAAAAATCGAAGTTTGGACCTCCGACCACCGTACAGGGAGGAGTTGGTGACGGCGCGTGGGCGCGTGAGGCCAAGGACCAAGGCTCAGCTCAACAGAGGCCGGAGCCAAGCACTCTCTTGTCTTAATGTCGGAAATTAGAAATTTTAAAATTTAATCCTCTTTGCATTTACATGTGTTGGTATTATTGCATGTGTTGCTATATTCTAATACGCATTGCATTTGCATGACCGTTATGGTCACACCCTTAAGTGGGAGTGAGAAGCTACGCCTTCGTGAGGTTTTCGCCTCCGTGCAGGATAGTGGATCACTTTCAGGATACATCCGTACCTATGGTTTCGTGAGATTTTCATCTCCGTGTAGCCATAGGGAAATGTGTACCCCTGAACTGAACTCGATTCAAATGAGCCTATAATGGGTGAGGATCAAGGAATCTGCTGGTTCAGGTACTTCAAACTTTAGAACCAACCTCACATAGAAACAACCTTAAGAGCCCAACTTAGCTAGAGTTAAACTTTAGATATTACCCTTATAAATTATTGTTGAGATTTATTGATATCATGTGATATTGACTATTCTTTTCTTTTGTTTGCATAACATTTTGCATTTTACAAAGGTATCGATTCGCGGTCAGTTTCTAAGTTAGAGAGTTTTGTTATGGAGAACAGACTTCTTGATAGAGTGGAGGGCAACGCCAACGTCCATAGATGGTCTGAGCAAACTAAATTAGAAAAGGGAGATAGTATAGCTGCGGGATATATGTCAGATCTGTCGGGATATACTCGCATCGGTGTCACGCAGAATAATCTCCAAGAGCTTAAGGAGATTTGGGATCAACGGGGCAACGAGACCAAACAGTTATTCTATGGTAATTACGAAGACTTACCTTACTTGCTCGATGTTCAAGTAGATGAGCACTTGTTCCGAGCCCTCGCTCGCTTTTGGAACCCAAATGACACAGTTGTTTCACTTTTGGGGAGGTAGACTTGGTACCTACCGTAGAGAAGTACACTGCCTTGTTACGTTGTCCCAGGTTCCAGGTTGATAGAATCTATTCTCGAGCTGGTAATGTCCCTACCTTTTAGGAGAAATTGATGACTATTACAGGGATGAGTGAGCAGTGGATTACGGCCAGAATTAAAGAGAATGGTGAGTGCAAGTGCATTTCATGGGACGCTTTGAAGGGTCTGATTTTGACGCATCCCGATGAAACAAAGAGGGTAGATGTTTTTGCCTTAAGTTTGTACGGATTGATGGTGTTCCCTAGGGCTTTGGGATATATGGATGAGGCAACCACGGATCTTTTCCATAAACTCAGTAAGAGGGTCACTTCTGTCCCTGCAATTTTGGCAGAGACATTCAGGTCCTTAGGCACATGTAGGAAAGCTGGTGCAGGCAAGTTTGTTGGTTGTGCAAAATTGCTTCTAGCTTGGTTCTATAGTCATTTTCGGTTGATAGATAAGGTCATTTGTCGGGTTTTCTTCGAGGATTACTCACCGCTGAAGGACATAGTCGCTTCAACTAGGAGAGTTAATGTTCCAGAGGAGAATTGGATAGCACTACTTCAAAATCTTCAGTCGAAAGATATTGAGTGGAGAGCTCCGTGGATGATTCCTGGTGAGATTCTTTACCGTTGCGGCAGTTTCGATTGGGTCCCTTTATTGGGAATTTGGGGTGCCATTGGTTATGCCCTCTTGCTCGTGTTGAGGCAATTCGATTTGAGGCAGTTCGTGCCAGCAACTCATGGGCTAACTCAAAGTGAGTTTCCATATAGAGGAGCCGATTACAAGAAAAGGGTCGGTGAGATCTCTAGCGCTTGGAACAAGACGTATCGGTTGAAAGGAGTAGCTATTGGCCTTGCTACGACTCCAGAATATGTTGAGTGGAGAGGTAGAAGGATCAATGATAATATTCCTGAGCCCAATGTGGAAGGAGCTCGACCGATGGAGGAATATCTGCAAGTGATGCCCTCGGAGTTGGAAATTATAAAGAAAGAATTTGAGAGGAAAAATTTGGAGCTTGAGAAAAGGATAGCAAAGCTCGAAAAAGAAAAGATGTACTTAAGTTTAGATATCGATGTCCAGAAGATGGAGGTCAAAAAAGAAAGAAAGGAAAAGAGGAAAATTGAAGAGGATAGAGATGATTTGAAGGAACACTACAAAAAGGCACAGGTATTCTTGAGAAGAGTGAAAGTAGGAGGGTCTTCAGATCAGTTGCAGAAAGAGGTCCAAGAAGGAAAGGCTAGAGCTGACTACTGGGAGAAGAAGTTTCAGGAGATGCAATCGCGGAATTTGGCATTAGAAGAAGAGAATAAAGGGTTGACGTCTAAAATAATTGAGCTTGGAAGATCCCTTCGTTGGCATTGCAACCATGATTCTACGGTCGAGTTAAAAGAGCTAAAGAGTAAAGTTGAAGATTTGGAAGCAGCATTGCAGGAAGGTAAACTTCGGATCGAGCAATCGAGACGCAAGGAGATTATCTAAAAGGAGAGCTTCATCAGTCTAGAGGGCAGGTTAGAGAAAGGGATCATGTCATGGGAGAAGCCATAGCCCAGATTCGAGAGGTTGCTGAATATGTGCAAGATTTGGCAGTACGAGCCGATGTATTGAGTTTGATGTGTGGGTCGTCGTCAGACATAGGAAGAGAGTTAGCCCTTTTATTAGATAGAGTTAAAACTTTGGGCATTAGGGCGAAAGCGTATTTGTAATCCATTTATATGTAAAGATATTCTTTTTCTAAATAAAGTTTTCTAAATGAGATTGAATCGAGATTGATGCCTTTGTTGCATTCATGCATTTGCATTACATCATATCATATGCATTCAAGGTTATAGAAAGACCCTAATTAGTTAAAGTTTCTTTATAAAGGTAGAAAATAAAATCTGGAAATCACACATCCTTACGGCACTCACACCAAAACTAAGAACATGGATCAAAGGTTTGAGCAGTTGCAAAAGGATATGCAAGACCAGTTGCAAAGAGCGATTGGCTAAAATCTGAGAATGAGATGAGGAGCAAATGATGAAAGCTCAGAGGAATATGATGGCGAAATGGTTCGATTCATCGAGGGCCACCGATAAGGGAAAGGCTCCTATGGCCATCACTGAAGAGGAAAATGAGGGTCCTCCTCCAGGTTTTACACCGCCGCATGTACCATTGCAAACTGAGGCACCTCCTAGAAGGCCATCTACTACTGTGAGGCCTCAACATAGGCCAATTGATGCTGGTGTCTATGTGAATTTCTCGGTTGGTTCAGGGTTTAATATGGGTGACAATCCTACTAATCCTCTTGTTCCCGATCTAGATATGGTGGAAAAGGAGGAATTAAAGGCCGAAGCTACAAGGCAATTGGATGAACGCTGCAGACGGTTAGAAGAAAAGTTTAAGGTTTTGAAAGGCACTGGTAATAATCATAGGGTTGATGCCAAGGAGTTAAGTCTGGTCCCAAACCTAGTGTTACCTCACAAATTCAAAATGCCATAATTTGAAAAGTACAATGGCACTACTTGCCCAGAGGCCCACATCACAATGTTTTGCAGAAGGATGACGGGGTATGTAAACAATGATCAACTGTTGATCCATTGTTTTCAAGATAGTTTGATAGGAGCGGCGCCGGATGATGGTACAATCGGTTGAGCCGGGCTAGAATAAGTTCATGGAGGGATCTTGCACAAGCCTTCATGCAACAGTACAATCATGTAACAGACATGACCCCTGACACGATTACCCTGCAAAACATGGAGAAGATACCTAATGAGAATTTTAGGCAATATGCACAGAGGTGGAGAGAGGTAGCGATGCAGGTTTAACCACCACTGTTGGAGAAGGAGATCACTATGTTATTCATTAATACTCTGAAAGCCCCATTTATTACTCATATGATTGGAAGCACTACTAAAAGTTTTGCGGACATAGTTATGGCAGGAGAGATGATAGAGAATGCCATAAGAGGGGGAAGAATTGAGGGGGAGAGAGCCAAAAGATCAGCCCCAAGAAGAAAAGACAATAAGGTAAACAATACAAGTGGTTTTAATTCAAAAGCGATCCACGATTAGCAACCCAAAGTAGCCACAGTTGGGCAACAAGGCTGTCAAAAGCAGGAATCCAACACTAGGCATGAGAGAATGCAATTTACACCTATACCTGTGACGTATAGGGAGCTCTATCTAAATCTATATGATGCGCATGCTATAGCCCCTTTCCATTTAAAACCGTTACAACATCCGTATCCTAAATGGTATGATGCAAATGCCAGATGTGAGTATCATGCTGGAATATCGGGGCACTCAATCGAGAATTATACTAGATTCAAGAAAGCCATAGAGAAGTTGATCAAGAATGAGGTTTTGAAATTTGAGAGTACCTCAAATACTAAGAATCCTTTGCCAAACCATGACAATCAGGGAGTAAATGCCATTGGTGAAGCCGGTGGAAAAAGGGAAAAAGAAAATGTTGATGAGATAAGGATGCCTATGAGGGTAATCTAGGAGGAGATGATGAAGAGAGGTATGTTGACCTCTAAAAATACGAAAGAAAGAACGTGAGACTACGGTGATTTCCATGAAGATTGCGAGGAATTCAAGGCCTTGGTGCAAGGCTTTATAGACAACAAAGAGCTACAAGTTTATGAAGGTAGCTCTAGTGAAAAGCAAGTATGTGTGCTAAAAATGAACAAAGAAAGAACCAAAGAGACCAAGGATCATTATCTCTCCCGCCAGGAATAATGAAATGGGGACACCAAATAGCGCTTCAAGGTTATTAACCATACACCTACTCCTTTCCCTTACAAGGATAGCAAGAAAGTACCATAGAGTTATGACTGTAGCGTGACGGTGCCGGAAGAAGGAAATATAGCCATCGCATCTAAAGATGTACGAGATGAAGGTTCCCATACGCGGAGTGGGAAGCGTTATGATATGGGGGACGTCAGAGTGGAGCCCACAAAACCCAAGAATGTTGAAATTGAGAAAAAGAGTGAAGTACATGTTAACGAGCCAGTGAGGGAGGAGGAAGCTAAGGAATTTCTAAAGTTCCTTAAGCATAGTGAGTACAGTATGGTCGAGCAATTGTGTAAGCAACCAACACGCATATCGATTTTAGCCTTACTGCTAAGCTCTGAAGTGCATCGAGAAGCGTTGTTGAAGGTACTCAACAAGACATATGTCACTCATGATATATCTGTCAATAAGTTGGACCGGTTGATAAATAACATCAGTGCTGATAATTTCATCTACTTCAATGATGATGAAATTCCACTTGGGGGCATAGGGTCAACTAAGGCTTTGCACATCACCACTCATTACAAAGGATACATGCTTCTAAGTGTACTCGTTGATAATGGGTCCGCTTTGAACGTCCTTCCATTATCTACATTGAACAGATTACCCATCGACAGTTCGCACATGAAGACATGTCATAATATGGTAAGAGCCTTTGACGGAACTGAAAGGAAAGTAATGGGACGAATTGACATCCCTCTGGAGATTGGACCAAATACGTATGAAGTTGACTTCCTAGTAATGGATATCAAGCCCTCCTATAATTGTTTGTTGGGGAGGCCATGGATACACTCGGTAGGAGCGGTGCCTTCTTCACTGCACCAAAAATTGAAGTTGGTGACAGATGGACGCTTGATAACCATCAATGCAGAGGAAGACATCATAGTAGCCGTCACTAGTAAACCTCCTTATGTGGAGACAAATGAGGAGGCTATCGAGTGTTCTTTTCATTCCTTGGAAATTGTTAATGCTACCTTCATTTTGGAGGGAAGCGAGGTGCCGGTTCCCAAAATACCTGGAGCTACAATGATGGCCCTGCAAATGATGATGGGAAAGGGGGCATCACCGAGAAAAGGACTAGGAAAAAAGTTGCAAGGAGGGATTCAAATCCCAAAACTGACGGAGAAGAAGGATCGCTTTGGTTTGGGTTTCAAGCCAGACTATAAACACAAGAGACAGGATATGGAAAAGCGTCAAGCAAGAAGGAAGGTGTGTTTGAACGGAGGAGAAGTAGAGTGGGAACCGATGACATTCCCACCTATATCCAAAACCTTTAAGTCAGGAGGGTTGCTAGTAGAAGAGAGTCATCAAATCAATGTTGTACATAGTGAGTGGTTGGGACAGGAAAACCTTGAGGGTATTCGTCCTTACGAACTGGGAAGCTCTCTGAACAATTGGACTGCGGAGGATCTTCCTGTAGTCTTTAGAAATTTTTCAGAGTCTCTAGATATCAATGATATGAGCGCTAATACTGCCGCTCCTGATTTTTCTTGTGAGCAAGACATGTGTTTAGAGGAGCCTCAGGATTTTGAAGATGTTCAATATTGTGACGTATCTCTCGATCTATTAAGAATGGTAAAACAGGAGGAGAAATAAATCATGCCACATGAAAAAGAGGCAATAGAGAATATAGCCTTAGAGGAAGGGAAGGAGGTAAAAATTAGAACACTGATCACTAATGACACAAGGCGTAGCTTGATTGAGTTACTTCAGGAATTCAAGGATATCTTTGCATGGTCTTATCAGGATATGCCCAGATTGAGTACTGACATTGTAGTACATCGTCTTCCGATAAGACAAGAATGTAAACCGGTCCAACAGAAGTTGCGAAGAATGCGGCCAGACATTGTCCTGAAAATAAAAGATGAAGTCAAGAAGCAGTTTGATGCAGGATTCTTGCAGGAAGTGAAGTACTCTGAATGGGTAGCTAATATTGTACCTATCCCTAAGAAGGACGAGAAGGTACGAATGTGCGTTGATTACAGAGATCTAAACAAAGCAAGCCCAAAGGATAATTTTCCTCTGCCACGCATCGACACTTTAGTAGACAACACAACGGGATATTCGTTGTTCTCCTTCATGGACGGCTTCTCAGGATACAATCAGATAAAGATTCATCCAGAGGATGGATAAAACTACTTTCATAACATTGTGGGGTACCTTTTGTTATAAAGTAATGCCATTTGGGCTGAAGAACGCAGGGGCAACATACCAACGAGCCATGGTAAACTTGTTTCACGACATGATACATAAGGATATTGAGGTATACGTTGATGATATGATTGCCAAGTCGCAAACAGAAAAAGAACACATTGAGGTCTTGAGAAGATTGTTCTTAAGGTTGAGAAAGTTTCAGTTGAAGCTCAATCCAGCAAAGTACACCTTTGGAGCCAGATCGGGGAAGTTATTAGGCTTCGTAGTTAGTGAAAAGGGAATTGAAGTTGACTTAGACAAGGTCAGAGCCATACGAGAGTTGCCTCCGCCACGTACTCAAATAGAAGTTTGAGGATTCCTAGGAAGGTTGAATTACATTGCTCGGTTCATTTCACAATTGGTGAGAAATGTGATCCTATCTTTTCTTTGCTCGTAAAGCACAATCAAGGTACTTGGGATGAAGAATGCCGAATGCTTTTGAGAAAGTCAAGCAAAGATTTGTTGAATGCTCAGTGTTATCTCTACCTAGTCCAGATAAACAGTTAATACTATACTTGTCAGTGTTCAGCAATTCTATGGGATGTGTGCTTGGTCAGCATGACGAGTCAGGGAAAAGGGAAAAGGCAATTTATTACTCAGTAAGAAATTCACTGACTGTGAAATGAGATATTTGCCAATCGAAAAGTTGTGCTGTGCGTTGATTTGGACCACACGGAGATTAAGACAGTACATGCTATACCATACTACTTGGCTCATCTCAAAACTAGATCCATTAAAATACATGATGGAATCAACGGCTCTAAATGGAAGAATGGCGAGATGGCAAATTTTGCTTTCAGAGTTCGATATAGTCTATGTAAGTCAGAAGGCTATCAAAGGAAGTGCGGTGGCGCACTTCTTGGCCGAGAGAGCTTTGGAGGATTACGAGCCATTGAATTTTGATTTTCCAAATGAGGAGCTAATGTGTATAGCGAAAGAATCAAGATTCTCCATGGAAGCTAAATTTTGATGGGGCTTCTAATGCAGTCGGAAATGGAATTGGGGCAGTCTTGGTATCCCCGAATGGCGACAACTACCCGTTCACATGCAAGTTGGATTTTGACTGTACAAATAATATGGCTGAATACAAAGCATGCATCATGGGGCTCCAAGCAGCCATAGAAAGAGGCATAAAAACCCTAGAAGTATATGGAGATTCTGCGTTGGTAATCTATCAGCTAAGAGGTGAATGGGAGACAAGAGACCCTAAATTGATCAATTATCGAATGGTAGTTTTAGGGTTACTAAGAGAGTTCGATGACATCACCTTCAACTATCTCCCACGAGATGAGAATCAGATGGCAGATGCTTTAGCAACCTTGGCTTCAATGATTAAGGCAAACAAAGAAGAAGAGATGAGACCAATTCAAATGAGTGTCTATGAGGCCCCAGCTCATTGTTGCAACATTGAGGAGGAGGAAAAAGATGATAACCCTTGGTATCAAGATATATTGCGATATGTAAGGGATCGTAAATATCCAGAGCAGGCAACCGAAAATGACAAACGAACTTTGAGAAGGTTAGCTTGTGACTATGTTTTGGATGGGGAGGTTCTATACAAGAGAAGGAAAGACCAAGTACTTTTGAGATGTGTCGATGCTGTGGAAGCCAAGCTAATTTTAGAAGAGGTTTATGAAGGTGTATGTAGTACGCATGCAAATGGGTTCACGATGGCAAGACAAATCATGAGGTTTGGCTATTACTGGGCCACTATGGAAGGAGACTGCATCAACTATGCCAAAAAATGCCATAAGTGTCAGATTTATGGGGACAAAATTCATGTGCCACCCTTACCTTTACATGTCATGACGTCTCCATGATCGTTTTCCATGTGGGGCATGGATGTCATCGGACCAATATCGCCGAAAGCTTCGAATGGACATCGGTTTATCTTCGTAGTGATTGACTACTTTACAAAATGGGTAGAGGCTGCTTCTTACGCAAATGTTACTAAGTCAGCTGTAAGTTGATTTTTGAAGAAGGAAATCATTTGTCGGTATGGAATGCCTGAGAGGATAATATCCGACAATGCCTTGAATTTGAACAACAAAACGATAGCAGAGGTTTGCGACTAGTTCAAAATCAAGCATCACAACTCTTCACCCTATCATCCAAAGATGAATGGGGCAGTGGAGGCTGCCAATAAGAACATTAAGAAAATAGTGGGAAAGATGACTGAGACTTATAAGGATTGGTATGAAAAGCTACCGTTCGTACTCTTGGCTGATCGAACATCTGTCAGAACTTCTACTAGGGCAACCTCATTCTCGTTAGTTTACGGGACAGAAGCAGTATTACCTATTGAAGTAGAAATACCTTCTCTCCGAATTTTAACAGAGATAAGGTTAGATGAAGCGGAATGGGTTCAGTCCTGATATGACCAGCTAAACTTGATTGAGGAAAAGAGGCTGAAAGCTATCCGACATGGTCAGATGTACCAGAAGCGTATGATGCGAGCTTATGATAAAAAGGTTCGTCCAAGGGAATTCCATGAGGGGGACCTTGTGCTAAAGAAAATCCTTCCCATCCAGAATGACTTTAGAGGAAAATGGATGCCAAATTGGGAGGGGCCATACGTCGTGAAGAAGGCTTTTTCTGGCAGTGCATTGATTTTGACAGAAATGGATGGAAAAAGCCTACCCAATCCGGTGAACTCAGACTCAGTCAAAAAGTACTTTGTCTAAAGGAGAAAAGAATCCAAGGTGAAAACCCGCAAAGGGCGCCTTGAATTTTCAAAAAAAAAAAAAGATGGAGAGGCTAAGGTGAAAACCCGCAAAGGGCACCTTGTGACCAAAGGGGTTTTGGGTTGAAAATCCGAAAGGGCAGCTCAAATTTTGAAGGGCATACAACAATTTGGCTATATCTGACTCGGCAGAGAGTAAAACATGATGTACATTAGGGCATCAACAAAGTACTTCGGATCTTTTAAACACATGTCAAACTCAAGAAAAATCTCATGGAACTAATGTATAGACGCTCAAGCGGCGATATTTAGAGCATCTAACTTTTATCCTATTTGCTATCTTTAGATTCTATTTCTTCTTAAAGATATGCTATCAGACTTATTTCCTTTGTATTATTAACAATTCATTCAAATCCAATTATTCTTAAAGGTTTATTCATCTTCCGATATCATTAAAGTATGTTACATTGAAATAATGATAGATGAACTAAAATATTTTAACAAACGAAGTTTTGCACATTACTTCGGAATTTCTAGATAATGCAAGAAACTAAAACAGGACAATTGTTCGAGAGATTCACGTAAGTAAGGGATGAAGGAACTCGAGAAATTTCTTTCTTCCAGTCCAAAAGAAAATGGACAAAACCAATGATTCAATTCTTACAGACATCCTCAGTAGATCGTAGCATTGGAAGAAGGCCTACAAGCTGAGTAAGAATGAAATTTTGAGAAAAGAAAAGACAAATGAAGGAATGAATGGTGACGCTTAGGATAGGGGTCATATTCACAACACTTTGCATCATAACATGTTTGATTAGGGACATTCGACTCACTTTGAGTATAGCATCTTAATTATCAAGCATAATCATTCTACAGGTCATCAAAGATGGCGTGCTTTAATTCCCTAAACAGTAGGGTAATAGGGCGCAGCATAGTAGATCTAACCTTCAGATGTTTATACTGAAGCAGATCCAAGATGATTTGGTATTCTTGTGTTTACAAGGAAAAAATTGAGAACATAGTAGATTTTACTCTCGGATGTTCTCAGATATAGCAGATCTAACCTTCAGATGTTTATACTGAAGCAAATCCAAGATGTTTTGGTATTCTTGTGTTTACAAGGAACCAATCGAGGACATAGCAGATTTTACTCTCGGATGTTCTCAGATATAGCAGATCTAACCTTCAGATGTTTATACTGAAGCAGATCCAAGATGTTTTGGTATTCTTGTGTTTACAAGGAACCAATCGAGGACATAGCAGATTTTACTCTCGAGATGTTCTCAGATATATGAATCTAACCTTGAGATGTTTATACTCAAGCAGATCCAAGATGATTTGGTATTCTTGTGTTTACAAGGAACAAATCGAGGACGTAGCAGATTTGACTCTCAGAGGTTCTCAGTGTAGCAGATCTAGGCTTCAGATGTTTATACTGAAGCAGATCCAAGATGATTTGGTATTCTTGTGTTTACAAGGAACAAATCGAGGACATAGCATATTTGACTCTCAGATGTTCTCAGATATAGCAGATTTAACCTTCAGATATCTATACTGAAGCAAGATCTGAGATGATTTGGCATTCTTGTGTTCACAAGAAACAAATCGAGATCATAGCAGATTTGACTCTCAAATGTTCTCAAATAGATTCAAGATGGTTTGGCATCCTTGTGCTTACAAGGGACAAATCAAGGACATGGCAGATATGACTCTCAAAAGTTCTCAAAATAGATTAAAGATGGTTTGGCATCCTTGTGCTTACAAGGGACAAATTGAGGACATGGTAGATATAACTCTCAAACGTTCTCAAACAGATTCAAGTTGATTTGGCATCCCCACAAATCGAAGAGGCAAATTCGACGTCTTTACGATCAGCAATGAGCAGATCAAAGATATCAACATGGCAGACATAAAAAATAGAATATCATGATTTGATAGGGCTGGTCAAATTTGGTCTTTTTATAAGTCTTTGCTCGATTCCTGTTACATAGCAATAAGCAAAGAGGGGCAGCTGTAATAGCCCAAATTTGACCGGGTTGAAAAACCAAAATTAAAAATAAATAACAAATGTTTATTTAAACAGTCCAGGTTACAAAGCCCAAATCATGGGCCCAAAACCAAAACAATTCAGCTTAGCCTGTTTACATCTTACCCGGATACACTAAACTAGCCCAAATACACGGACCCAATACCCCTGAACTAACCCAGACCCAGAATGGCCCAATTAACTCAAACTCTCAGAGGCCCAAAATTAGAAGCATTTGGCTAGGGTTAGAAACCCTAGCCCTCTCCTCGCGCCGCAAGGGATTCTGGAAATTTTGGGGAACAGCTATTCGACTTCCTAAAATCGAGGCCATCAATGCACTATTGACGTGCCTTCAATGCCCATCGGTGCCCTGATCATCGGTCGTCCCTCTATCTGGCCCCGAATCGCGCCACGAACACCACGACCACCGCCGGGATCTTCGGGGAACCTGCAAGAAAAGGAAGCAAACAGCAGATACACGAAAAAACAGAGCAGGAAATGGCAGGAAAATCACTGCAGACACGAAATAGAAAGAAATCATGATTTCTTTCCTAGAATATATAAGGGACCAAGGCTATAAAGCCTTTCATTTCACTTGTAAAGAAGGACATTCAAAAAAATACACAGATATAATCAATAAAAAATACAGTTTCAGCCAAAGATTTGTTCTCGCACATATATACAAGCAAGCATCTCAGTCGATTAAGTATACAAAGGTGAAATTTCTAATACATATACATATATGTAAACTGTAAATAATGAAAAAGGAAAAGGTCGAACCTTTATTTGCGTTAAAAATCAAAGTTTGGACCTCCGACCACCGTACGGGGAGGAGTTGGTGACGGCGCGTGGGCGCGTGAGGCCAAGGACCAAGGCTCAGCTCGACGGAGGTCGGAGCCAAGCACTCTCTCTCTCTCCTCTCATTTCAGAGAGAATTTTAAGTTTTTTTTAAAAAAAAAACGGTGTAAAATGATTTTTGGGCTAAAGTCTTGGTTTATATAGCCCCTGTGAAACGCCGACGTTTTAGACCCCTAGGATCCGCGCGTTGACCCGATTACCCGGGGAGGATCCGCGCATTTTTGTATTTACAATCAAACTTTATTTTATTTATGATTTGGCCCAATATTTTATTTTAGTTTTAATTTAGTCCCGATGGCTATTAAATTATATTCTGGAAAACGTCATTGTTTTGGGAATAGGGCAATTTGCCCGATGAGTCCCTCAATTTTACGCGTTTTAAATTGGGCCTTAATCCAGCTTTTTGGTTTCTTTGAAATTCGCATACGACATTTTTGAACTTTAAATTTAATCCTATATTTATTTTTATTATTCTATTTATATTTTTTTTTGTTTTTTTGTTACTTGTTTTATTTTTATATCACACGTTATAAGATTATTTTATTATAAGCATTATTTTTAATATATATTACTATTAGTTGTTATACATTATTCTTTCAAAAATATTATTGCATATCATTTTTTTATATATTATTATTATATTTTCATAAATATTATATATATTTATTAGTTATTTATATATTATTATTTTCATTATTTTATATTATATTTATTATATTCCTTATTTCCCATATATTTTATCATATAACATTTATTATGTTTTATTTTTACACTACTTATTATTTTTATAAATATTATATATCACATATTACCAATTATATTATTTATATATATATATATATATATATATTATTTAGAATTTGTAAATTATTATTATTAAATCATATTTTAAACTCATATTATATACACATTTCATTATTACTTATTTATTTATTTATTATATATTATTTCATTTTAAATTAATATTGTTATATTATGAATTCTCTTATATACTCTTAAACCAATATATTACCATAAAATTATTATTCTTTTGTAAATATTCTTGTTATTATATTATATATTAAATACTATTTTAAAATTGTTATGAAATATCTTATCTTTAATTATGTAGCTATTTTGTTAGTAATCAATCATTCTTATTTTTTTTAGTTCTTTAAGATATTTTTATATTATATGTATCAAGTATGTGTTAAATGTTATTTTTATTATTATTATATGTTATGTTTTGTGAACATGCATTTCATCTATTTGTATATCATACATTATTTGGTTATTGCTTTTTTTTATATCATGCATCATTTAATTATTATTTTGTATGTTTGTATATTAGTTTATTCATTCTCGATACATGTTATATATATCTTTATATGTATATTGTTAATATTTGCTTTATATGTATTATGTTATATGTATATATCTAATGCACGATCTTTATATTGTTACCATTACTTTGTTTAAATGTATGCATTCTTTACCTATTACAATAATATGTTATTATGTATGATTTATAATGCAATATAATCCCCACACTTCACTTTAAAAAAGAGGGCATCAAAGTCTTCAAAAAATACAAAAGGCAATGCTTGATGTTTGGAAACTTGAGAAAGTAGTGCCCTAACTTATTGGGTTGCGACTCTTCTCGTCGAGTTCGAATAATCAAGTACCCTTCTAAGTTTTTAAAGGTTTTCAAAATGTAATTTGTCTTGAAATTTCAAAGCAATATGCCCTAACTTACTGGATGTGGCATTTTGTTGTTTCGAGATAGGGATTTCCAAAAGGCTAACTCAATATCAATATTTTGATACGAGTGAACTCCAATTTTCAAAATCAAAAATGTCTCAAAGAGGATTGCATCTTAAAATTTCGAATTCGACCTTAAAGACATTTGATAATCAATTTGGTACAAATTTTTGGGCGTTCTGAGGTGCTAACCCTTCCTAAATGTGTAACCGACTCCCGAACCCGTTCTTTTGATTTCGTAGACCAAAACCGATGATTTTTTTTAAAAAAACAAAAAAATGTTTTAAAGGTGACCCAATCACACCTAAAAAGATTGGTGGCGACTCCCATTTTCGTCTTTAAAGTCGATTCCCATTTTCCAAAACTCGATTCAAAAATGGTCTCGACACATGTACCAATTCAGTTTCATCTTTTGAGTGCCCCTAAAATTTTTCATTTTATTCAATTTAGTCCTAAAATTGAAATTGCTATAACTTTCAAATTTGAACTTTGATTTCAAAACTGATTTCAATTACATCCTTTTAGGACCCTCTACTATAAATAATTACAAAAATTTCATATCAAATTCAAAATATATACACTTTAGTCCCTATGTTCAAAAACTAGCAATTAAATTTTACAATCTAATCCTTTTTCACTTCTAAGCTTAAAATATAACAATATAATATCAATTTCTTCAAGAAATCATCAATGAAAACTTTTGAAAACTTAAACAATTTTACAAATTGGTACATGAGCTAGCTAAATCAAGCTCTCGCGACCTCAAAAACATAAAAATTACAAGAAAATGACTAAATTAAACTCACCAAACTAAGATCGAAAGTTTGAAAGCTTCAAACTTTTTTTCTTTCTTTTGCTTCATGAATAAGATGAATATGAATGGAGAAATGTTTTATTTTCTTTTTATTTTATCTTTTATACTTAAATTAATAATGAATTGGTCTTAATTAATCTAATTAAACATGATTAATTTAATCTTAAACACAATTAACCAATATGGTGGATTTCAATTGTCATCCACCATCGTTTGGCTACATAATAGTGGTCTAATTGTTAAATTTGTCCTTCTACTATTCAAAAATTTATAATGATAAACTTTTATAATTTAATTTTTATATCTTAATTAATTATCAATTTAACAAAATTAAATAACCAAACTTTAATAAACTTTAACACTAAAAGAACATCTAAAATAAAATTCCGAAACCATCGTTTTAAATGACACTAAAAAAACAAATTATTACAATAATTATATTAACTAAATATTTTCTTATCGTTCATCACATTTTAAATCGAAGAAATTTAAATTTTTTTAAATCTCCCGAATACACGCCAACGAACCGGGTTGACTGTTCTCTCTCTCTAACCAAACATCCCACCATCCTCTTCCTCTTCACCGAGTCCAACTACCACGATTTCCTAATCACCGATTCCTCGTGAACCTCTCATGGCTTCGGAGCAGTGCGGCGCCGTTTTCGAGGTATCTCAGGACGACGACAAGGAACCTTCTTCCTCGACAACGAGATCGACGAAACGACGACGTCCTTAACGGTAACGAAGACGTTTTGAATGATGAAGAAGACGAGGTATTGTTAGAGGAAGAAGAAGACATAAATTCCCCTTCTTTACTCCCTCAACCGATCCCTTCCAAGTATCCTTCGCCTCAGTCCCTTTCATTCAACTTGAATATTGCATGTGTTTTTTCAACAACTTTAATTTTCCTTTTCCTTTTCTCCACCATGAGTCTTATTTAATATTTAATAATGTATATTACATATAAATATTAATTCCTATATGATTACGTGAACAACCTCTCCTATCTTTCTCTCTCACACATTTTATCTTCTTCTCTTTTTCCCATTTTCTGTTGACTACCCCGATTTGCCTTTCATCAATCCAGTTTTTCAATTTTCTTCTCTGGTTTTTTTTTTTTTTTTTATCATGGAAGAGGCAAAGGGTATGCCTTTCTTTCTGGGTTTTGTTTTTTTTTTTTTTTAAGGTTTTGTTTTCTTGATCTTTTATCCTTTCTTTCTCCTTTTTTTTTTTTTTATCTTTCATGAAAATTTCATTGTTACTTTTTGAGAATCTGAGATAACTGAATTTTTCCACTTTGCTTTGTACTTCTAGTTTTAGTATTAGACAGATCAATTGAATTTGTGAATGCCTGGAAGTGAAAAAGGAACTCGCTTTTTCCACAATTTTTTTTTAAACTATTGTTTTTAGGTTTTTCGTATGCATTTTTAGAATAATATGTGTCTCAATTTTCAATCTTGTTTTGTAAATAATTAATTGCAATATTAATGTTTCTTTGCTTCTTTTTTTTTTTTTTTTTTTTAAGTGTTGGAAGCTAAAGAAGGAACCATTTCCGTTACCTCTGCTTCTCCTGGTCATCAAGAAGGTAACTATCAACTTTTCATAGGATTTAACGTTAAAAAGCTAATATTAAATGCCTCTTCATAGTTGCTACCATTAGAATTATTTCGGTAGATTCAAGATATTCTTTTTATTCATTGAATTTTGCCTATCATTTTTGTTTAGTATTGGAGATTTACTTCCTTCAATACTGTGAAAAATAAAATAAAATAAAATAAAATAAAGAACACATAAATTTTACGTGGAAACCCTTTCGGGAAAAACCACGGGTAGAGGAGAAGAAAAATTCATTATGTCGAAAATTTTGAATCAATACAAGAGGAATAGACTATGTCTATTTATAGGCTTGTAAAGCCATATTTTAGTAGGATTGAAACACCTTATCCTAATAAATATAAAATAGATGGAGTTTAATAAGGTTTAAAAAACCTTATTCTAAAATAAAATAAAAGAAGTCTAGTTCTATATGGATTTTACTTTTATTTTATTTTCCATCGTATTTTATTTAAATAAGAATTCGGGTCACTTAATTCTAACAATCTCCACCTTGACACAAATTCTCAATGAATAAGTTCTTCATCACGAACAAGTTCTCCACCTCTTCCATAAAACCCCTTAAGGGTTTAATTTCAACAATGAACACCAACCAAGTCTAAGCAATGCTCAAACTTGGTTATAGGAAGTGACTTAGTCATCATATCTGCAGGATTTTCATGAGTACTAATTTTGCTCCCAATAATATCACCACGAGCAATAATATCACGAACAAAATGATACCGAACATCAATATGTTTTGTTCTCTCATGAAACATTTGATCTTTTGTAAGGAAGATGGCACTGACATTGTCACAAAAAATCTGCATCTTGATTTGAAGGTCTTCATTGAGTTCACTAAATAGTCCCTTCAACCAAATAGCTTCTTTACAAGCCTCAGTAATCGCCATGGTAGACAAAGCGACTGTAGTTTGCAAAGTGGCTTTCCAACTAATTGCACAACCTCCGATTGTAAAGACGTAACCTGTGAGAGATCTTCTTCTATCAAGGTCTCCAGCAAAATCAGCATCAACATACCCTATGACTCCATCTTTAGTTCTTCCAAACTGTAAGCAAACATCAGTAGTGCCTCGTAAGTATCTTAAAACCCACTAAACTACTTTCCAATGTTCTTTACCAGGATTTGCCATGTATCTGCTAACTACACTGACTGCATATGATAAATCTGGACGTAAGCAAACCATAGCATACATGAGAGATCCCACTGCACTAGAGTATGGAACATGTGATATGTACTCAATCTCATCATCTGATTGTGGAGACAAAGCCGATGAAAGTCTGAAATGGGCTGCTAAAAGAGTACTAATAGGCTTAGCACTCTGCATATTGAACCTACAAAGAACTTTCTCAATGTACCCTTTCTGACTTAGGTACAATTTACTTGCTTTTCTATCTCTGAGAATCTCCATACCAAGTATCTTCTTTTCTTTGGTCCTAAATCTTTCATCTCAAATTCTTCACTTAGTTGGGCTTTGACCTTTCTTATCTCTCCTTTATCTTTTTCTTTGCTATCAACATGTCATCAACATAAAAAGTAGATACACAAAAGAACCAAATCACTTTGTTTTTTTCTTAAAGTAAACACAACTGTCTAAACTACTTCTTTTGAAATCATGAGAAGTCATAAAGGAATCAAACCTCTTATACCACTGTCTTGGTGACTGTTTCAAACCATAAAGTGACTTTCTCAGCAAGCAAACATAGTTCTCTTTTTCTGAGACTATAAAACCCTCTAGTTGTTGCATGTAAATATCCTCCTCAAGTTTTCCATGCGAAATACGATTTTTACATCTAACTGCTCAAGCTCCAAATCATGCATGGCTACAATACCAAGCAAAGCTCGAATCGAACTATGCTTAACAACTGGAGAGAACACATCTGTGAAGTCCACTCCTGGAATTTGACTATAACCTTTTGCAACAAGCCTTGCTTTATATCCGGGTTCTTCAACTCCTGAGTCCTTCTTTCTTTTAAACACCCATTTACAACGAGCAGTCTTTTTACCTTTAGAAAGTTTCAAAAGGTCCCATGTTCTATTTTTGTGGAGTGATTCCATCTCTTCTTGCATAGCAAACATCCACTTTTCTGAGTCTTCACAGCTAACCGCCTCAGAATAATTAGATAGCTCTTGATTCGCATCTATATCTTCAGCCACATTTAAAGCATAAGCAACTAAATCAGCTTCGGCATACTTCTTTGGAGGTTTAATTTCTCTTCTAGTTCTATTTTTGGCGATAGAGTATTGTGGTGAAGAAGCAACTCTATTCTCAATTTTTGTTATGGCTTGAGGAGTTGACTCTGTATTAATCTGATGCTCCACCTGCTTTTGGTTTTCTTTATTGGAAGAGTCTTTAAGAGATAAGTTAGGTATCAGAGCAGTTTCATCAAAAACAACATCTCTACTAATCACAACTTTTCTATTTTCAGGACACCATAACTTATAGCCTTTTACATCAGCTTCATAACCAAGAAAAACGCATTTAATGGATCTCGATTCCAATTTTCCATTATCAACATGAGCATACGCAGGACACCCAAAAATCTTTAAATCGAATAATTAGCGGGATTACGGACCATACTTCTTGTGGAGTCTTTTTCTCAATGGCAAGCGGATGGAGATCGGTTGATCAAAAACATGCGATGAGGTCGCTTACGCCCAAAATGACTTTCGGTAAGTTGGCATTTGACAACATACATCGAACCTTCTCCATGATCGCTTCTGTTCATTCATTACGCAACGCCGTTTTGCTGTAGAGTATGACGAATCGTCAAGTGTCTCATTATCCCTTCTGACTTGCACAATCTATTAAACTCATCAGAACAGAACTCTAAGCCATTGTCTGTACGGAGGTATTTTATCTGTTTTCCCGCCTGTTTTTCAATCATAATTTTCCAAGACTTAAATGCGGAAAACACATCACTTTTCTGCTTCAGGAAGAACGCCCAAACTTTTCTAGAAAAATCATCAATAAAGGTTAGCATATAATTAGATCCACCTCTCGAAGGCACTTTGGACGGCCCCCATAGATCAGAATGAATATACTCCAATGTTCCCTTCGTGTTATGGATTCCTCTAGTGAATCGAACTCTATTTTGCTTCCCAAAAACACAGTGTTCACAGAAATTCAGTTTGCAAATTCCTTGCCCATCAAAAAGTCCTCTTTTGCTTAATTCTGTCATGCCATTCTCACTCATATGCCCTAGGCGCATATGCCAAAGTTTAGTAATATCATCATCGACAAGGAAGAGGCGGCAACAAATGCATCACGATAATGATAGAACCACGCAAAACATATAACTTGGCAATTTTTCTCGCCCTTTCATCACAACAAGGACCCTTTGGAAATCTTTAAAACCCCACTTTCAGTGTGTGTATCTGCACTTTTTGAATCAAGAGTACTCAACGAAATTAAATTTTTTCAATTCGGAACATGTCGACGTCACTAAAGTGTTCTCGACAACTCCATCAAACATCTTAACTTTAATTGTTCCAACACTGCGATCTTACACGAAGCATTATTTCCCATCAAAACAACACCTTGAGACATAATCGTTTTTGTAAGTTGTAAACCAATCCCGATTGGGACTCATATGGAAGGTGCGGCTTGAATCAAGTATCCACTCCTCACTTACTTTAGAATCATTGTGAAGCGACTAGAAGTTCACCATCATTGTAGTCTTCTACAACATCAACTTCATCGAATTTTTCGGTTGTTGTTTTCCTTTTGATCCATGACACGCCTTTTAATCTTATTTTGTAGCTTATAGTACTCAGATTTAATGTGCCCTTTCTTCTTACAGAAGTTACAAGTTTTACCTCTATTTGAAGACTTCGTTCTACCCTTAGATTTACCACGAGGATTTCGTTCCTGTGTCCTACTACGATCATCATCAGCATTCCGATCTTGTCTCCCACGAACAATGAGACCGTCTCCCTGAGAGTCAGGTTTAACCACAAGATGCTTCATCTTATCATACGAGGTTAAAGAATCATAAACCTCATCAACTGTGAAAGACTCGCGGCTATATAAAATCGTGTCTCTAAAGGTTGAATAAGACAGAGGCAACGAACAAAGTAGAATCAACCCTAAATCTTCCTTATCATACTGAACCTCCATGGCCTCCAAGTTTGAGAGAATTTCTTTAAACAACTGTTAAGTGTTCGGTGTCTGACGCACCTTCCTCCAAACGATGAGCATAAAGTCGCTGCTTCATATGCAACTTGCTTGTTAGAGTTTTCGACATACATATTTGTTCTAGCCTCTTCCATAATGCAGCGGCAGTTTTCTCTTTCATCACATCCTGCAAAATTTCGTTGGACAAATACAGATGTCATTGTGTTAATGCTTTTCGATCCTTACGCTTCTTCTCTTCATCTATTAATGTCGAAGGCATCTTATCTATCCCTAGCAGGGCATCCTCCAGATCCATCTGCGCAAGAACTGCTTGCATCTTAATCTGCCACAACGCAAATCTAGTGTTGCGATCCAACAGCGGAATTTCATATTTCAAAGACGCCATTACCGTGATCGAGATGAACAACCCGGAAGCTCGGATACCAATTTGTGAAAAATAAAATAAAATAAAGAACACACAAATTTTACGTGGAAACCCTTTCGGGAAAAACCACGGGCAGAGGAGAAGAAAAATTCACTATGTCAAAAATTTTGAATCAATACAAGAGGAATAGACTATGTCTATTTATAGGCTTGTAAAGCCATATTCTAGTAGGATTGAAACACCTTATCCTAATAAATATAAAATAGATGGAGTTTAATAAGGTTTAAAAAACCTTATTCTAAAATAAAATAAAAGAAGTCTAGTTCTATATGGATTTTACTTTTATTTTATTTTCCATCGTATTTTATTTAAATAAGAATTCGGGTCACTTAATTCTAACAAATACATATATCTTATAGTTTATTTTTTTAGCTGTCACAGTTTATAGATCAGACCGATGTTTATGATCTGGTATATTGCTTGGATATGCTGTGCTAATTTATGTTACCCGGGGCAAGTCTGAACATATGTCGGACATAGGTGTTAGACTCGGGTTTAGGGAATAACATAGGTGTTATGTGATGACTTTTAACTGTGTCACAGTTTATGGATCATAGTGATGGTTATCATTATTGATGATGTGGTATACTGCTTAGATATTTTGCGTTAATTTATGTTACCCAGACTTGAGGATGACTGCATATCATTGTCTGGGTATGTGTCGTACATAGGTGTTGGACACAGGTTTAGGAAAAACAAAGAATCTATGTCACATTTTATGGATCATGGTCATGGTTATCATTATTGATGATCTGATATTGCTTAGATATGCTGTTTTAATCTATGTTACTCGGACTCCATATCTAGATATGTTTTGCACATAGGTGTTAGCCATGGGTTCGAGAGAAACAAATAGTCTGGATGGCATAGGTCTGTTATCCAATAGTAGGTATTTTAGCTGTCACAGGTTATGGATCATAGCGAGGGTTGTCATTATTGCTTGGATATGCCCTGTTAATCAATATGCCATAAGTTTTAGAGACGGGTTTTGGACAACATTGGAGTGAACGATTCAAAGATACTTGTTTAACAATGTAGATATCTTCGGAAAACCGTCATGCTTAATGTTCGTTAGGTGATTATGAAAATGCTTGTTTCTGTTTATCGTTCAACCAGCTGTACAGGATAGAGATCACAAATTCTTAACACAAGCAATTGGAGAAGCATATAAAGGGGTTGAATGTAAAGATGGAAGGCCGTTTGGTGCAGTTGTCGTTCGCAATGACAAAGTCATTGTGAGTTGCCACAACATGGTTTTGAGAAACACTGACCCTACCGCACATGCAGAGGTTACTGCTATTAGAGAGGTCAGATCAAAAGAACTAAACAAACCAACAAAACAATTTAATCAAATTTATCGATCCTGTCCATATGTTTACTTGAAATGATTGAAACAGTTCCAATCCCTGAAAACCATGAACTGCTGCGAAAAGCTTAGATTTTTTTTGTTGATTGTAAGAAAGTATGATAGCTTCAACATACAGTAGCTTTCATTTGTGGGGTTTTTCGGCATCATTCTGTGATTTATTTGCAATTGTTATGGCTTTATTTTGTTTGATGGCAAGAGTTTGCTGTATTTCTAGCAGTCATGTGATGGTCGATAATTTTGCATGTATGTTAAATATAGTGAGGAAATACGACTAATTCAGCTCGATTGTCATCGGTGCATGTTAGACATTAGGATATAAGGATTCTTAGGTTCTCATATAAATGTATGAGAAATCCATGTTTTCTATTTACTAATGCTTGGAACATAACATACTATGTCAGGCATGCAAGAAGCTGAATCGGATTGAGCTCTCAGACTGTGAAATGTATGCTTCATGCGAGCCTTGCCCAATGTGCTTCGGTGCTATCCATCTGTCAAGAATCAAGGTCCGATGCCAAACCTTACTATTTGTTAATGTATATAATCCTTTCTAACTCACGGTTGCATATGTTGAGATTTCAACCCCGGACTAGCTGGATGTCACTTCTTAAGAGTGGCTATATGAAACCGAAATCATGACATGTGTTTATTATGTAATGGGAAAGCAGAAGCTGGTTTATGGAGCGAAAGCAGAGGCAGCGGTAGCAATAGGATTTGATAGTTTCATTGCGGATGCATTGAGAGGTACTGGGTTTTACCAGAAGGCTAACCTGGAGATCAAACAAGCCGATGGAACAGTTGCTGTCATTGCAGAACAAGTATTTGAGAAGACCAAGGAAAAGTTCACCTTGTATTAATTTCTCTTGTTTGAAGTTAATGTTAAGACTGCCCCCTCTTTGAAGTTATCTTTAAGTAACGCGCTGTTTGATTTCAGAAAATGAAGAAATCCTATAAGTATAATTATAAGTATAATGATGAAGATATGAGACCGAAAGAGTAGAAAATTTATTTTATGGACCCATCCCACCATATTATCTATGATCTCTGTCTAATTATTAATAATATTTTAATATTTTTTTTCATATCATTAACATAAAATTTTGATAATATTTTTGTTCTAAATTTTAAATTCAAATTACTAACTTTAAACACCAAACCTCAAATTCAGCAAGTTAATTTTCCGAGCTTTGACTTTGATTGATCTTAATTGAAATATTTTAAAGTTTTAAAAAGCAATTTAATTTCTGGGTTATAGTTTTACGGGGAATTAACTTTTACAATCATTTTACAATTAAGTCACAAATTGAAGTTTTAAATGGAAGAATTTTAAAATTTTCTATATATGTTAAATCTCCCGACCACGCGCCAAGGAAGCGCGTTGACTGTTAGCTCTCTCTAACCAAACATCCCACCCTCCCCTTCCTCTTCAACCGAGTCCAACTAACACGCTTTCCTAATCACCGATTCCTCGTGAACCTCTCATGGCTTCGGAGCAGTACGGCGCCGTTTTCGAGGTATCTCAGGACGACGACGAGGAACCTTCTTCCTCCGATAACGAGATCGACGAAAACGACGACGTCCTTAACGGTAACGAAGACGTTTTGAACGATGAAGAAGATGAGGTATTGTTAGAGGAAGAAGAAGACATAAATTTCCCTTCTTTACTCCCTCAACCGATCCCTTCCCAAGTATCCTTCGCCTCAGTCCCTGCCGTTCTTCTCGCCGTCCCCTCCACTGCCGCCGTAACCATCGCCGCCATCTCGACCGACGAATTGCCTCCTGATTCCAAACGCCAACGCGTCGATTCCGTCGTGGCGGAGAAAAAAACTCCGCCGCAGCAATTGGACGATTCGCGACGGTTATTTCAACGGTTATGGACCGACGAAGACGAAATCGAGCTTCTCCAAGGGTTCCTCGATTACACAATGTTGAAAACGAGCTCAAATCCTTCTTCTACTTCTCACCATCACCATCACGATACGGCTTTGTTTTACGATCAAATCAAATCGAAACTCCAGCTGGATTTCAATAAGAATCAATTAGTGGAGAAGCTTCGAAGGTTGAAGAAGAAATATAGGAACGTGATTAGCAAGATCAGCTCAGGTAAAGAATTTTCCTTCAAAAGCCCTCATGATCAAGCTACTTTTGAAATTTCTAGAAGGATCTGGAGTGATGGTGTTAGCAAAGTAGAAGATAATGTCTTAGATGATGACGAAAATAACAATAATAACAACGCTAGTTTGATCGATGAAAGTGGAGAGAAAAAGAATTTGACACAGAAACCAGCAGCCACGAAGAAAAGGTCGAGAAATAAAGGAGTGAAAATGGAGGAAAAAGGAGATGTAAACGATGGAATTGTGCATATAGATAGTAACTCTAATGATAGGGTTAATAATGATAATGGTAATGTAGAAGCACTTGGTGGTGGTAGCAGTGGAGGAGGAGCTAACACGGGGGCGGCCGGGGTCATAGAGGAGACCGCGAGGAGTTGTGTAACACCCTTGTTTAAGGAGTTGTTAGGTAGTGTAATGAGAGGAGGAGGGGGATATGGAGGAAGAGGGATCAGTGGATTGGTGATGAATGCAATGCCATTGTGTTTGGGCGGCGGTGGGGGCAACGGGGAATGGATGGATGAAAGATGGAGAAAGCTGCAGATAATGGAGTTGGAAATTTATTCGAAACGGGTGGAGCTGGTGCAGGATGAGATTAAGGCGGCTTTGGAGGAGCTCCGGTCGATGAATGGGTGATTTTGGATAAGCTGATGGGTGAGTTTGGATGGGTAGTGCGTTTAGCTGCGGTTAGTGTAAAAACAGCGGTGGCGGTGAGATTAAATACTGTAACAATACTATAGCGTGAGACAAAAAGTAAGCTAAACGCACCGTACTGCACCGCATCGCACCGCCGCCCCAAACCCACCCATAGTGTAGGGAAGTAAGTGGCTTTTGAGTTTCAGTTGATTTGATTGAAATGATGGTTCTGCTTTGCTTTGTTTGTTATAGTATTTTTTTCACATTTGTGTACAATATATGATATATTCAAACATGAGTTGGGTTGACTTGCTTAGAGGATGTTATGTTACGATTAATGTAAAGCCTTGACAGAATGCTTTTTGGGTTTTGGAATAATGAGTTCTGGTTTTTTTTGAAGCTAACTTGATTTGATGTCATGGATAAATGTTTGGTAGTTTCAGAGGGAAGACACTATGGTGTGGTTTTTATATGAGCATAATAGAAAAGAAGGGCTGCAAAATTGAATGTTTGATTAGGTTTCAGGCTATTCTGATTCACATTATCAATATATAAAATTTCTTGGGTTATCCCAGATCCCATCCATCTATTATTTTGTTTGTAAAATTAAATGTCGATTCCACATACCATGGTGAGGTGACAAAATCTTTGATATCAGTCTCGGGATCAAAACTTCGTATTTGATCCTGTAACAATTTCTACCTTTCCTTTGTAAAAAGGAAAATGAGGAGTTGGAGCCCAAGTGAAAACCAGGCTTATCCAAGTCAAAACAAAAAATTAGCCCGATAACAAGAAGTTGCATGGTAGACAGAGAGACAGGTGCCTCACCTTATCCAAATCCTTCTATTTTTTTCAAACAGGAAAAGAGCATATGCCCCTTTCCTTCCATGGATCCCTTTCATTTCTCCTCCACCCACTGCCAAAAATATCACTAAACCAAGTCTGACGCCAAAACCCAAAATCAGTCAAAATAGAAAGAGAAACCCTCCATTGAAATGGCATCTGCAACAGCAAGACTCATTTTTCCTCTTCACCACTTAACCCAACCTTGTCCCAAGCCCAAAAAACCTAATCTCTTTCCCTCCCATAAACTCCTCTCCAGATTTCCTCCCAACATCATCCAAACCCAGAGAAACCAACCCCATTTCACCGTTCGTTCCATTGATATCTCAAAAGAAGACAGTCAAGAAACCCCAACTTCTGACCCAGATAACAAACAATCTCCATCAGTGGAAGAAACAAGTGGGGGAGAAGAAACGATTGACAAACGCAGGTTAGAAGAGAAGTTTGCAGTGTTGAACACAGGGATATATGAGTGCAGGTCATGTGGGTTCAAGTATGATGAAGCAGTGGGTGATCCTTCCTATCCAATACCACCAGGGTTTCAGTTTGATAAGTTGCCTGATGATTGGAGATGCCCTACCTGTGGGGCTGCAAAATCTTTCTTTGAGAGTAAGAGTGTTGAGATTGCTGGGTTTGCTCAGAATCAGCAGTTTGGTTTAGGGGGCAATGCTCTTACTTCTGGTCAAAAAGCCCTCTTAATTTATGGCAGTTTGTTCTTCTTCTTTGTGCTCTTCTTGAGTGGCTACTTTTTGCAATAGGTAGGTAGGGTGCATAATATAAATTTCTGTAATTTTTCTTTGCCTTAAAGGTATATTTTTCTGCAAACAGGAAAATCCATCAAAAGCCTCCCCCCCCCGGCCCCCCGAAAAAAAATCGAAGCTTCTTTGATTTTTGTGCTTCATTTTAGTTTTCTTGGCATTTCGTTGCTCCATGCATGCTTAAAATATAAAATTCAAGGGTTTTGAATAGATCATGGTACCATTGGCTTTGTGGTTTCAAGTACTTTGAAATTATCTGCAAATCAAGATTGTAGTCTGCAAATCAAGATTATAGAATCTTAGATATTGAATGATCCTTCCCCATGGCAACGCTACTAACACCCTGAGCTTTAGGTTTACCAGCTTTTAGGCCTTGTTTCTAGGCTTTGTTTTGTAGCAATTTGAGCTTTGGTCCTCATTCATTTACCAAGTTTGTTAGAAGCTTCGGTTTGAAAAAAAAAAAGATTATATTATACTTCATAAGATTGTAAATCACGATGAACTATAAAAGGCAAAATGTTGACAAAGTTGAATTTAGAACTTTGAATGTCCAAGTTCCCTATGCCAAATATCATGTGAATTTCCTCAGATGTATATCATGTCTAAATATATCTCGAACATATTATTTGTAATTGTACATACACTTACAAACTTCTTCAAAAAATATATATAAAAATGCATTTACAAAAACAAAGTAGCAATGATAGGTTGTGATTTACATACTTGTAATGGAACACGAGTAATCTTGTCATACAATCATGTCTATCCTACCAATCACATTTTCTCCGTTAAGTTACAAAACACAACAGGCGGCTTTGCCAGTTCCGGCTCTTGCCAATGCTATACTGTAAACTGAGATCTACAATATGATTATGCCTATTTGTACAACTTGAACATATAAATGACATTATCAACATAACAGTCCTAGTTTTGGTGGTGTGATGGGAACCTATGGTTTAAACTACGCAACGGTTTGCATGACTTTGATGCACTATAAGTTAAAAAGTTGACAATTAGTGAATGTACACGCCTGTGTCAAAGAAATAGGCAACAACAACCCCATCCGATATCATGATCACTGCTGATTTACAGGAGATGGACGAGTCTTAATCTGATAAACCTTCTTCATCTGCTTCTCATAAGCTCCACTAGATGCGTTTTCTTGTTTTAAGCGACTTCCAGAGTTTACATTCACCGGTTTACCTATCCATGTGTTGGGTGGTAGGGGAGCAGCACCTGTGTTCTGCTCAGATAGGAGATCTAGATTTTGCAGGCACCGAGAATTTGGCATTTTCGAAGACATCTCCGCATGTGCTCTACCTCTGGCACTTCCCTCAAATGACAAAGCAGACATTCCAGTCCTCAAATCATAATAACGGTCGTGATTCTGCAATCTATCCTGTGCCCTGAAGTTGTTTTTGGCTTGCATACCATTGGATGATGGATGTCTTGGGTTACCTGATATACCTTGAGGATGGTTGTGTTGACCATAGTAATTTGCGCCATTACCGTATCCCCTTCCATAACTTAATGGTCCAGTCACACGTGGCTGGCTGCTATAATAATGGTTTGGGTCATCAAGAAAGCCCCTTTCATAACCTGCTGGTCCAGCGGGTCTTGGTCTAATGCTGGTGTAGTTGCTTGACATATCAAAAGATGGTTGCTCGAACGACCAAGAGGATGGCCCCTTTGATTTTATATTAAGAGTATTCTTGACAAGACGGTGTGATGCCTCTCCTAGCTGAGGCCCAATGATTGCACCAGGTACCAGTGCCCTGTCAAACAAATTTAACAATGAATATCCTAGTAACCACCAGCAGCTATGATGGCCTTTGAATAAATTCTGAGGTCCTAACAGCACTGGTACTAAATTGATGGCAAATTTTACTAGTATGGTAACAGATCTCTAAAATCATGCTAAGATTCTCACCGATCTCTGCCTTGCTGGCGCCGGCCACCATTGTCTTCATGCCATAATACAGGAAAAGGTTTGATGTCCAATGGTGTTAGAACCTGCAAGAGTGACATGCATGTGTTTAAAGTAAACTCTGCTGAGGGATCCACAATGCTATATAATGTTTCTCAGGATGAGAGAGTACCATAAAAGAAAGTTCAATGGTAATCTTTTGCATCCTTGTGTTCCCTAATTATACCTAATAAATTTAAGCCTACGCCTATGTCAAAAAGTCATACCTTTATGGGTACCAAAACACCCTGTGGAAGTCTTGGAATGTGTTTATGATGTGAAGGATTAAGATATGTAATATTCCTGCAAAGAAAAAAATGTATGAAAAATAATTAGGATAAATTTATACAAGCGTTCAAGACAAAAAATGGAAAGAGAACCATGGAAGACTTACAACACTTGGTTAAATTCTATATGCGGCAAACCCTTGACAGGGGAAGAGACTACATGTTGCCAACCATTCCTTTCAGATAACCAAAGAAATCCATTCATACCACCACTGTGAAGGACAATTTATGAGGATGTAAAACCAACAGATGTTCCCTAAAAATTATTTCAAATGTGAACTCTCAATAATTAACAGTTAGATTAACCAACCTAGCATTTGTGTCGATTGGCCATAAGAATCTTTCATGGGGGCGAACATGATGGTACATTTGATAATACGAAATCACTTGAGAAGCCAAAGGATGAAGGGTATGAACATATAGCAGATCAAGCATCACGCTGTTTCGAATCTGCTCTTCAGCCTGTAGATATTAAGGGTTAGAATAATGAATCAACCAAAAACATTGTAAGAACAAGCAGTGCATGAAAGAAGACTCCAGGATATTTTGCATGCATCAATTAGAAATTAAGCTTGCTAATCTAAAACAACCATTCAGACCGTTAAAGTAGCTTCAAGCTTTCTTGTTGCAGAAAGCAACTTCTTCTCATCAATGAATGGCAATTTGACAACACCCTGGTGGAAAGAAAAAGGGTAAGAGTCCACAATTTTTTGTTGAAATGCATGAGGAAAATAAATAAAAATAAGTTAACTTTCTAGATAAGAATACACCTGCCATGCAAAGCGTTTTCCATGCATGTCAATCTCAAAATCTGTCGCATAAAGTAATCTCAGTGAACTTTAAAAGAGGGGAGGAATCTCACAAGACAAAGAGACCACCAAGAGTTGATTGACTTCTTACCAGTGGGATAGAAATTATATATAGGTGATGATGGATCAGTCATCAGTTTCCCATATTCTTCCGGCAAAGCTTTATAACTATAACACGATAAGAGATAAAATAGTATAGCATAAGCAACAGTAAACCAGAACCAAAAAGAAATATTTGACGTAAAATGCTATATACTTATAGACAACAAATATAAAGCAAAGAAACCTGGCAGCTGGCAGTGTTCCCATGAGCTGGTCAAAGGGTTTAAATGGCTCTCCCATGAAAAATGTTATTTCCAAATCAGCTAGATCTGTAAGATCCGAAGCAAATGGAGCATAATGATATGGATAAAACCTGAAAGAAACAGTGTAGATGCCACTTTAGACTAACTGAATAAAAAAGCCATATTGCAAGACATGTAGCATATTTTGGACTATTTGTTTGGTAGTCATACTAGACATGTATATACAGCAGAAGCCAACTGCAGTTTGAGCTACAGAAAGAGTGTCAGATACCAAATACCTGGCTCTCCTTGACCATGATTAAAACCTAAAACCTTTAAGTTGAAAATGTCTCAACTGTTTACAAAGACAATAGCACACAGCATTAAGGGTGTACTTGAAAGTGGGAGGATGGAAAGAGGGGAGTACAAAAGTGGAAAGGGCAAATTTCGACTGCGCCCGGTAGGAAAGAGAAGTGAGAAAAGAAATAACAAAGACGACCATTTTTGCACCATAATGTATAAAAACAAATCATTTCAAATTGGAAAGGCAAGAGGAAAGAAATGAGAGAGGAATAAGTTAAGCATGCATATTAACTTCCCTTCCATCTTTCAACTCTACCAAGCAATTGATGGAAAGATGTTACTTTTTCTTTCTACTTTTCCATCTTTCCAGCGAAGCACACCAATAGATAGGAAAAATATTTTTCTATCTATCCACTTTTCTCCTCTTTCAACTTTCCACCCTACCAAGCAAACTTAAGTGAATTTTTGTATAGATAACACTCTCTTTCTGATATTTACTAATAATGCAAGCAGAGCGTTGGAAAGCATAAGGAGGCAAAAAACACATAAACCCATTGCAGAGCAGAGGCTTCACTTGGCATTTAAAGCATAGCATTTGAAAGCATAAGCAGGCGAAAGGATGCATAAGTCAATGCCAAGAGCATACAGAAAATGCTTATACTCTATATTTAATCTTAGTTCGTTTAGTTTATGAAATGACAGATAGAAGGGAACATAGATACAAATTTTCTGCCAGTCCAAAACAAAACTAACCATTGCCAGGAGCAAACACCTTGGTAGTAATAGCGGCATACCCAGCATAGCCCTTCAACATACTTCAAAACCTGCAAGAAATAGAGACAACCATTACAGCTCTTCTACCAGGATACCACATACACAATGTATTGTGGCAAAAGTCTTCCACTAGACATTGAATTTAAACTTACAATGTCCTTTTTAACTTCTTCAATTTTCCCGGGATTTGATATGTCAAATTTCTCAACATAATATCTTTCTTTGTATCCTGGTTCCCCTAATTTAATCTGGAAAAAGAACAAGTAGATTACTACAGTGCAAGAAGCTGATCACAAAAAGCTACCACACTTCTCCGATTGCTCAAACGACAGTCAGGGCTTGCATGAGATTCTACATATCATAACTATCCCCTTCACTTCTATATATTATGTAATATAAGACCAACAGTGGAACAGCTTAAGCTCACAGTTCACATGGATGTCAATAAAGTACGCAGATAATGATATTCTACAAAATCCACAGCAATTTACTATAACTTCCCCCTTCACTTTTCAACTTTATGGGTTAAAAGATTAAAAGTGGAAGGTTAAGCCATCAGTTCAAATGGATGTCCAGATAAGCTAGTGGATAATGATATTCAATAAAATTCAGGGCAAATTAAAGAGCATAAAGTTAATCAAGACTTCACATAACCAAAAGATTTCTCAATTTATCAATAAAAGAGCGTAAAGCTAATTCAGTGCAGATAATGATATCACTTGGTTCAGATCAAGTTAAGCATTAAGCATCTGTGAGCTCGTCAATATGCTTCGAATTAGTAACAACCTGAATTCTCACTTTGACCTACAATCCAAGCAATTTCACCTGTAGAGACACTGAACCTGCCATTTTACTTGAACACAGATTTCTAATGTAAAACAAAATGATTTATTACACAGACCTTATCTACAACAGTTGCCTGTGCATCCTCAGAGGACTCTCCTCTTGCTTTAAGCTTTATCTGTTCATTATTCTCAATTGCCTGAAAATAGTCATTTACCAACATAAGGAACTTATATGAGAACTTAAGAAGAAATAAAACAAGGCATGATAAACCACCAATCACCAATGGAGAGCCAAAAGCTCATAACTTAAGCACAGGACTTGCGCACAACCACAATTTATTCATAAAGACAAGTAAAAGATCTGACTAAAACAGTAATCATAAAATAGAAGTTCACTGAACTTCAAAATTTACAAACTTATTCCTATCAAGGATATATTTCTCCTTGCCTTCAAGAGATTCCTTTGCACTTCAGTAAGAATCTCTTCAAAAGTCACTTCCCCAGATGTAGTGTGTCTTGCTATTTGTTGGATGCAGTAAAATTTGAACATTTACACATATTTCTGCATACATTTTTGTAGTTGCTTGGAAGGAACAAAAGATTCTTTAAAAAAAATGGCCAAGATTGGTCCCCCCATAAGTGAGCAATTATTTTTCCAGCTAAGCCTACTTCACAGAAATCAATAGAAGATAAATACAATACTTTTTTTTTTAATTAATGTAACACATTGCTCCAAGAGAAAAGCAACCTAGCTCTAAAAGATGTTACTGAAATCACCCAACTTATCTAGCATCACATCAGTCATTAAAAAAAAAAAAAATCAAAATATAATATAATCATCCAAATTTCATGTCCTGGTTTTCAATGTATAGGAGATGCACATATGCATCAAAGAACAGAAGATGTAACTCACCTGCTGTATACGAGCCCTCTTCTGAAAGATTTGGTCTTCATGAACAGAAACAGATTGAATAAAATACTCCACTCTATCTAACAAAACCTGTGCTTGCAAAAAAAAAAAAGGGGGGGGGGGGATATCAGCAACCATGAGAAAGAACAGTTGTAGCCTGATCTGGACAAGAAAATAAAAATAACAACAATTTCTTCTGATCTCATGCAACACACTATTTTGTCATGATAAACGAATTAAGTGGTTAACAAGGAGGACCCACTTCATTTAGTCAGCCTGTACTCTATCTCAGTTCTTTTCTAGAATGTCAACAAATATGCACCCATCGTTAATTGGTTAACTTTGATCTGTTGTTCTTCAGCAGAAAATCTCATATAACAGCAATATAGCTAGCCATTGATTAGGAATCCAAATAATTTTGGGAAGAGAGAGTCAAAAAAGTAATTTTTTTCTAGATTTGTGAATTTTGAGATGGTCAATGGTTAAAGAACTGTGTACTGGTTTTATGAATGTATACTGGTATCCACGCACAACAACCCATCCCACCTACCAAAAAGAGAAGACAGAAAATGTATAATAAATATCTATTTGACTTGAAGTGGAGATGAAATCCATTCCCAACTCCTGATGAGATAATCACTAAATTTGATGTTTGATAGGTAAAAATGGAAATTATTAGTCTCCCACAAACGCTTCATTTCAAAGAATAGTGAGTTCTTCACTCTACTGATCTTTACTATAAAGAAATAAAGCTCCAGTTGATAACTAGATATTCCATTGATGCACTTTTATCTGTTATGGTTCATAGTGAACTTTCTGACAAAGACTTAACAGATACATAAAAAAAATAGGGAAAAATTACCTCACCGGCATCAGTAAGATAACCACCCATGGCTGCAAATTCCCTTTTATACACTTGCATCAGAAGATTTATAGCACCCTGAAACAGAAAAATACTTATGCTTTGATTAATAATATAGAATAAAGAAAAACCAGGCACTGAAACCCTGAAACAGAAAAATACTTATGCTTTGATTAATAATATAGAATAAAGAAAAACCAGGCACTGAAACTAAAGCAATCACATACCTCCCTGATTTCTAGTGTTGGCATATGCGGAAGGAAATCATTGCCAACAAAGAAACATATGAAAACAAAATCATCCACTATTCTTTCAAAGTTTATCTCAAATGGAGGGTTGGGGATCTCTAAATCATATTCCAAATATTCTCTCAACATCCATATGTTAAGAAACTGTCCATACAATTAGCCAAATCAGCACAGTATATAAACCAAGCAAGAAAAAGAGGAAAGAACAATTGTGCTTGTGTTGTATCACTTAAATGGAGATTGAGTTTACTTCTGTACCTGATATTTCTTCTTGTGTATAGGTGTATCATCCACAGCATTCCATTCTCCGGTTTCATCATCTGGCTTACCACGACACTCTGCTGCCAAATGACCTACTTGACCACAGAGAAAGCAATTGTCCTGCTGTCCAGGAAGAGCAATCACCTACACAGCAATGGAAAATGAATAATAATAAAAACAACCAGTAGCAATAAATTGTTTGAAACTGAGAATAAGATTTAAAATAAAGATAAAGAGGCACCGACCTCTCTTAAAATTGAAAAGTGAACCTCATGTGTAGCTAAGGACAACATTATCAAATCTGCATCCTGATCATGACAAATCAAATGCCTAATTTAGCACTACAATTAAAACATCTATGAGAGAGCCATAAATGAATCAGAAGTAGCATAGTGTGAAGGGCTAGTTATGGAGTTGACTCTCACCAGACCATACAGACAGTGTCGCGTGTTTGGATTGAAGCCAGGAAGGTTACGTTGTAAACGAATGTATGACATAATCTTGTGTTCTCCCTCACCAGGAACATTTGCATCAGAAAGAATAACCTTCAAATAATCACCCAATGCAGCCCCATAAATAAATTTAGAGAGACAAAGTATCCTGAAAGCCAAAAGTATATGGGAAAATTATACAGAAAGGATTATCCATTTTGCAAGGAATCATCCAATCTTTGAAGCCAGAAAAGGATAATGTCCTTCGCACCTTTGTATTCCGCCAGCCAGGATTATGATTCAACCTAGATTGTATATAATACTGAAGAGCTACAGACAACACAGCCATAAATGAAGTGCCAGGAGTAATAACATTTGAGTCACATGTTTCAGGTTTTTCCTCGGGGGACAAAGCATTCCCCTCAGCCTCAAACTCTTTCCTCAATCTCTCCTCTTCAGCTGCCTAACATGACATAAACAACCAAAAGATAAATCAACTAATCCGATCATTAGAATCCACTAAATAATTAAAAGACTTACTGCCTCAGCAGCATCTTTTGCCGCTCTAAAACGTCGAGTTCGTTGCTGATTCATTTTAGCTCTAGGGGCAACACCATCTACAAATATTATATATACAAAACGAATTAAAGAAACAATTAAAAGAAGAAAGAAAATTGAATAAACATGGAATAAAGCCTACCAATTGCCATATAGAGTAGCTTTCTAGGACGAACCAATGAGAAGAGATGGTCAATATAGTCAAAGATTGATTTAAATACATCGTCATAAGTGGCAGGTGCAGGCTGTAATAAATAAAACATCACGATGAGTGATATCCACTAAAAGATCAAGGCCAAGGCAGAAATAAAAACCAATATACCAACTTACGGAACACAAAAAAGGAAAATTGTTGATGCACCAGTCATCAAGGACAATACTTCTCGATGCATGGTAATCAAGATCATACAAAGAAAGGAAAACATACTACAACTTCCTGACCATAATAATATCCAATCCACCACTTGATTACCCTAAAACTTGCTTTCAATCAAAATTGTATTTATATACAGATTGCAAATAGACCCTACCTAAAACCTTCTCCTCCCCAAAAGCTAATTCTAGCACCATAATACCCTTCCTAAGCAACATATATTTCCCAATTACATTTACTAAACTACATCTTAAGTAAAAACACATTTCCAAACAGTTCGTACATCAATCATCATAATTACATCCCTAACAACAACAAAAGATTCTAAAATCAACTCAAAATAAAATTTAGAAAAAAATAATAATCCAAACTAAAAGAAATTCTGAAGGTCTTTCATTTCCAAAAAGAAAAATTACCTTGCCCTCAGGGTGAAAACAAGGGTGAATGATTCCATTCATATCGAGATAAAGATTATCGAATTCTAGGCCGTTAGGGTTAGGTTTAGAGACATCAACTGGTATTTGATTTCCATCTGCGTCTTCTCTCGGTTCTTCCTCGATTACGTCGACGATTGATTGCGGGTACCGATCCGCTAACCACCTGTAAAACGCCGGTACTCCCATGGCTGTGCTGTGAAGAATTGGAGGTTCCTCCGGTCAACCAAAGGTTTTGGAGGGTGGGGTTTTTTTTTTTTTTTCCGATAGAGGGAAAAATACGAAAAAGAAAAAAAAGAGAGAGAGAGAGAGAAAATTCGAGATGTGTAAGTGACGGTGAAATTGTACGGTCGCAATGGTAATTTAAAAAGCCTTTCTTTTGTGAGCGTTACTGAAATGACTAAATTGCCCTACATTATGGTGGGAAGTAAAATAGGGATAGGATGGCTAAGCTAAGGGGCAGGGAATTATTCAATTTGGCGGAAAAGAATATACTTGGTTTAAATTTAAAAAAATCTGTTATTTTAATCAATTAAGGTGTTTAAAAATATAATTACTACAAATTAATCTTAGTTTTTTAATTAAAAATAAAAAAATTGAATATAATTAGAATTTGAATCCACATCCATTATATTAGTAAAACCTTACTTTTATCATTCGATTAAAATTTTATTTTATTTTTTATACATTTTAATTTTACTATTCATACTTTATCATTTGTATATATTAATAATATTGTTAATTGAGTTGATGTCACAATTTAACTTGACACTAATGATGGAAACACCATGATAAATAATTATATTTATTTAATATTATTAATTTAATGTATTTATATGTTTAAATTTAATTTTACTTATAATTTAATCTATTTTTAATTTAATATTGTATATATTTCATATGCTATTATCATTAATTAATTTTAAACTATATGTTTCACTATTTATTGTATCTTATTTTTAAATATATATTTGTGTTCCAAATACGTGATTGATAGAATTTTTAGTAAAACTTAACAAGTGTAGTTAAAATTTAAGAAGATTGTATTCTTTTTCTAAACATCGAAGTGCTAAAATTGATAATTAAACTAATAAAAAGTTCCTATTAATACAATACTAATATTTTAAAATTTCAATTAAAATTAAAATGCTTTAGAATTTAAGAATTAAATTAAAATTTACGGGATGTTGAATAGAATTTTTTTTTTTGGTGAAAATAGAAACAAAGCAAAATAAAACTACATGGGTATTTTAAAGGAACAAAAATCCTCTCTTTATTAGATTTAAGGAAATCTAACACTTCATCTGGAGTGAACTCATTCGGTTGTAGATCCTCCTCTCTTTCAAAAGCCAATTTGGCAAGATAGTCTGCACAATGGTTCTTTTCCCTTGGGATGTATATTAAAATCCATTGACTTTCTTGGGACAAAATCCGGTGTATTCTCCTGATCAGAGCAGAAGTTGAACTCTTCGAAACTTTGTCATGAATAGCTTTGACAACTTCCAAGCTATTTGAATGAATAATCACGTTGCTATGGCCTCTACGTTAGATGAGTTTTAATCCATCCAGAATGCCCCAAAGTTTTGCGTCAAAAATCGAGCAATTTCCTAGGAATCTGTTATAACCCATCACCCAGTTACCAGTACCACCGTACCACTCCTCCAGCAGCTGCTCTACCTGATGTTAGTTGAACAGCACCATCAGTATTGAGAACAATTCAATCCTTGGAAGAAAGCTCCTCATGGGATAAAACTATACCGTCATTCAAGCCTTCTCTATGAGTCAAAGACAAATGTTTGGCCCAGTACATGGAAACTTTAATGATTTCACTAGAGCTCTATGATTTCTTTTAAAAAATAAAGAGATTGCGATTCTTCCATAGTCACCAAGCTAATAATCTGAAAAGACAAGCCCAATTGATTTCCCCATCATGAAGCATCAAAGTATCCTGTAAATTGAAAGAAATCCAATCGTGCAAAGAGTTAGAGAAAAAATGATGTTGATGGTTTCTCGGGACAACCTATTTCCAGACTTCCTTAGTCACTATGCAGTCTCGAAGAATGTGTAAAATATCCTCAAAAGCATGTCCACATATCGAACAAGAGGAATCAATAGCTAAGCCACGCCTCACTCTTTCCACATTAGTGAGGAGTCTTTGCTTAAGAACTGTCCAAAAAAATAAACGAACTCTTTGAGGACCCGGAATATTCCACGCTCTCTTCTATGACTCATATCTAGAACTCCAAGAGTCTTCGTTTAGCACCTTGTATGCGCTTTTAACAGAGAAAGCTCTGATTGAAGTATGACATCAAGGTAGCCTATCGGGTCCTTCAGCTAGATGAGGAGGAGGAATTCCCATAATGTGAGCAATAATATCCTTTGGAAGCCAATCATGCAAAAAGATAAGGTTCCAGTTTCCTTCTCATGTGATCAAATCACTAAGCAAACAATCAGGATTAACATTAGCATAGGCAGGTAAATAATTAATCAAAGGTCTAACATTAGGAATCTACTAATCGTTCCAACAACGAATTTTATTATCATCATCGACAGACTATATCAGATTATCATGTAAAAGAGTCCAAACTTTTGAAAGCAACTTCCAAAGGAAAGAACTCTTCCCATCGCTATACTAATTGGAAAGGAATCATTCACTCTATACTTAGACCTGAGAACACGAACCCAGAGAGCTTCACCATCTGAAACCAATTTATAACCAAGTTTCAGTAAGAAAGCAATGTTCTGATCCCGTAATTATCTCATGCCAAGTCCTCCACACCACTTTGGTTGGCAGATAAAGTCCCAACCAACTAACGATATATTTTGCTTACCATCCGAGGTCCCCCAAATGAAACGCCTCACTAGACATTCAATCTCATCATAAATCTTCATAGAAATCATTATGGATTGTATGAAATAACTGGGAATGGCAAGAAGAACTGATTGCGTAAGAGTAACTCGACCAGCAAAAGATAATTGACGAGCATTCCAACTTTGAAGCTTTATACAAATTTTCTCAATCACAAAATGAAGAGTGCTATTAGTGACTCTCTTATGGAATAAAGGAATTCCAAGATAATGACCAAGATCATCCACCTTTTGGAAGCCAAGTAAATTACTGAGGAAGTTAGCCATGGCTTCGTCAACTCCTTTGGAAAAGAAAATATTAGTTTTCCTAGAATTAACCTTGTGACCTGAAAGCTCACAAAAGTTATTCAGAATTACTTTTAAAAGCCTTCCATGCTGTTTATCCACTCTGTACAAAATAACAAGATCATCGGCGAAAAAAAAGTATGAAACAGCCGGCCGAGAACGAGATAAACATATGGATTTTCAAACCCTTTTGGACAAAGCTGATCTAATAGAATGCCCTAACCATTCCATACAAAGTACAAAAAGGTAGGGAGATAAAGGACAACATTGCCTAATTCCCCTAACAGGTCTAAATTTAGTCGTCGGAACTCCATTCTGCAAAATATGCATGGTAGAGTTAGAAATAGCAGAAATAATAACTTTTTTGAGATAATTAGGGCTACCTGCCGCTAGAAGAGAAGCATTGATAAATTGTAATTTATACATATTTATAACCCATGCTTAACACATTTTATGAATGATTTCCCTTAGATTTGATGAATTCGATACTCCTAATGCCTTAATTTCATGTTTTATTCTCAAGTAGGCATAGGAGAACGAAAGGAACGAGAAACGGGCCGAAAACGGAGAAAATGAGCCAAAGCACGAAATCAACACGACCTGGACCTCTTCACACGGGCAGATCACACGGTCGTGCCAATTTGGCAAAATTGAAGCACGATTCACACGGGTATAACACACTGCCGTGTACCTCAAACACGGCCTGAAGTTATCGCACACGGGCGTGTCCCTGCCGAGCCCAAGTTAAGTCCAATTCGGAAAAGGCCACTTTTGAGGGTTCTTAGGCATTCCAAAGCCTATAAATACACCCTAGAGGAGGAAGAAAAGAGGGATGGAGAATAGGGAGTAAAGAATTACTCCAAGGAAGCCGATTGATCCATCTCAAAAGCCGGAGCCACTATCAAGACTGAAGATCTCTCCTCAATTTCCCCTTCAAGAGTTTTGGGTTTTCTTTATGTTTTGTAATCATTATTATTCTGAGATGTTTTCTTGTTTAGTTATGAACTAAACCCCTAAATACTTAAGGGGGATGAAACCTATGACAAAACCTTGTTATTATTTCTGAATCGTATGATAAATATTTGACTTGTTCTTAATTATGTGTTCTTAATTCTTGTTTTGGTATTTCAGGATATCACTTCAAGTTACTACTCTTAGTTGGAGGAGGAATAGACCCTGGCTAAGAGTAACTTTGTCGTAATTAAGCGGAGTTGATTGCGCACCTAGAGATAGGGTGACAAGATTTTGCCGGATTAGGATGAAACCTAATAAGGGAATCTATAGATCGAGTTAATGCAAACTTAGGGTGTTAATTAGAAATAACTCTCGGTTATTCAACCTAGGGATTAGACGCTGTTAGTCTCGAGAGGGATAATAATATACAGTAGGGATTTCTACAGAACAAGTTAAATGAATAAATCGTCCGGTTCGGAGCCAGAATAACAAGTAAAAGTCTAGGTGGATTTTTCCTTAGGTATTGTCTTAATCAATCGCTTTCCCCAAAAATAATTTCCAAAATTCTATTTTCTGCAAGTTCTTAGTTTAATTAATTAGTTAGTTGAAACAAATCTCTTTTCTTCGGCTAGATAATAAGAAGGTAGTCATTACTAGTACTCATAGTCCTTTGGGTTCGACAATCCGGTCTTGTTAAAACTATACTACTGTTCGATAGGTACACTTGCCTACGTTGTGATAATAGTTAGTTTCAAGAATGATTCATTATAAATTTATAAAACTTATCACAGAAAAATCGACGATCAAGTTTTTGGCGCCGTTGCCGGGGACTAAGATATTAGGAACGCTCAATTTTTATTACTTTAACCATTTATTTTCTTGCAATTTAACTTTAATTTTTATTTTACTAATCTTCTTTCTTTTTCTCCTGGCAGGTTCTTGTAGTTTATGACTAGAAGAAACCCATCGAGACCATTACTTTTTGACGAGAAAATTGATCGTACAGCTCGTAGAAACTGAAGAGAAATCAGGAGCAACTTAAGATACACAGAAGAAGAGTAAGAGGACGATATCTCAACTACAACCAAGGAGATGGCTGAAAATCAAGACAATCCGCTACCTCCAGCCATACCCGCTGAATTAGCAAATTAGAATCCTGCTCCTCGTACTATGTATAATTATGCTAAACCTAATTTTACAGGAACTGAGTTAAGTATAGTTAGGCCTGCTATTGCTGCAAATAATTTTGAACTAAAACCTAACACGATTCAGATGATACAGTAATTTGTTCAGTTTGATGGTTTGCAGGATGAGAACCCCAACACCCACTTGGCAAATTTCCTAGAACTATGCGACACTTTCAAAATTAATGGAGTTTCTGATGATGCCATTCGCCTTCGGTTATTCCCTTTTTCACTAAGGAATAAAGCTAAACAATGGTTGAACTCACTACCACGAGGGTCTATTACCACTTGGGAACAAATGACTGAAAAACTTTTATTAAAATATTTTCCACCAGCAAAAACAGCTAAGTTGCGTAATGATATATCTTTTTTTGTGCAGATGGACTTAGAAACACTTTACGATGCATGGGAGAGATACAAGGACCTTTTGCGAAGGTGCCCATACCATGGATTACCTCTATGGCTGCAAGTTCAAACATTCTACAACGGTATGAACCCTTCGACAAGAGAAATGATTGATGCAGCTGCTGGTGGGACCATCAATAACAAAACACTCGAAGAGGCTTCTGAATTTATTGAAGAGATGTCACTGAATAACTATTAGTGGCAAGTCATGAGGACTAAGCCAACGAAAACAGCAGGCGTTTATAACGTCGATTCGGTCACTATGTTGTCAAATTAGGTAGAACTTCTGAATAATAAAATTGATGGTTTACTTGGTTCTACGCACGTACATCCAGTGATGAGGTGTGATTCAAGTGGAGGTGGTGTGCTTACAGAATACCCACCATTCAATCCTACAACCGAAGAGGAACAAGTTAACTATATGAGTAACAATAATTTTAGATCTCAAAATAACCTATATAGTAATACTTATAATGCAGGTTGGAAGAACCACCCAAATTTCTCTTGGAGCGGTTAAGAAAATCAAAGGCCACAGAATCCTCAGGGTTTTCAACAGCCACCTTATCAACAGGAAAAGAAGCCGAACCTTAAGGAGATGCTATCCAAATTCATCTCGGTGTCAGAAACTCATTTCCAGAATACCAAGACAGCACTCAAAAATCAACAAGCATCAATTCAAGGACTCGAAACTCAAATAGGTCAGCTATCCAAATTAATTTCTGAACGACCACAAGTAGTTTGCCAAGTAATACTGAACCAAACCCAAGGGAACACCTCAATGCAATTGATGCTCAAGACGGATGTGTTGAGACCGAGCCAGAACCAAGGTAAGAATATGTGGAAAGTAAATGTGATGGTGAGGTAAGTCATAATAAAACATTGAATGTAGAATATAAGCCTCAAGTGCCATACCCTAACGCGATAAGGAAAGACCGCTCAGATGAACAATTTGGTAAATTCCTTGAACTTTTGAAAAAATTACATATCAACTTACCGTTTATTGAAGCTCTGTCACAGATGCCAAAAGCAATGAAACTTTTAAGAGAGCTTTTAGCAAACAGTGGAAGCTGGACGAAGCATCGCATGTGGAGCTAAACACAGTTTGCTCAGCTATTCTACAGAATAAGCTACCTAATAAATTGAAAGATCCAGGGAGTTTTACAATTCCTTGCTTAATTAGTAGTTTAGATGTGAATAATGCATTAGCTGATTTAGGGGCAAGTATCAATGTCATGCCTTACAAAATATTTAAACAACTAGGTCTTGGGAAACCCAAACAAACTAGGATGAGCATTCAACTGGCAGATAAAACCATAAGATTTTCTAGGGGTATTATTGAAGATGTACTAGTGAAAGTGGATAAATTTATATTTCCCGTTGATTTCGTTGTTTTAGACATAGATGAGGATACCAGTACCCCTTTGATTTTAGGGAGGCCCTTTTTAGCAACTGCTAAAACAATTATTGATATTGGCACAGGTGAGCTCACCCTTCGTATGGGAGACGAGACGATCACCCTTCAAGCTCGTAATTCTAGCAACATATCGAAAAGTGAAGGTAATTGTCCACACCAATCTGCTAAACCTGATGATATGACACAATCCACTATGCAGAAATTAAGTTTGAAAGAAGTTCACGAGCCATGTTTCAGTAACAATAATAGAGGGCCCATTCATGAAGAACGAAGGCTACAGATAGAGGAGCTAGACGAATGGCGGGCATATAAATCGAGAATACCCGATAAATTGAAACTACGCCAAAATAAGCTCGACACCTCTCTAAATCAAATTAAGGTGGGAGATCAAGTCTTATTAGATACCGCAGACCTTCACATTGTCACTCCCAACTCGAATGAAGAAACCCCTCTTACGGTACTCAGTATTTTCCCATTCGGTACAGTGGAGGTAAGTCATCCCAAGTTCGGCACTCTTAAGGTAAACAATTCCCGGCTAAAGCTTTATTTTGATAAGAATGAATGAGGAGTACGAATAATTTAAACCACCTTGAACATTCAACAGAGAGCTAAGTCGAGCTTAAACTATAAATAAGTGCTTCTCGGGAGGCAACTCGAGCATTAATAGTATTAACTTCTTTTAATTTCTTTTAATTTTAGCGTTTAACATCTAACATAACTCTTGAAAACAAGTTTACCACAGGGACATGGCTGAGCACATGGGCGTGTGTAAAACCGTGTGAAAACAAGGCAAGATTTTCCTAAAATACGGGTAACGATAAATCGCCACGGCCGTGCGACATGACCTTGGGCTAACCTGCCAAAACAACACGGGCATGCGCATGCCCGTGCCTAAGGACCGTGATTGAAACTAAAAAACTAGCACAGGCGTGTGACATGTCCGTGTCTAACACCCGTGGGCAAACCTGTTAAATTAACACGGGCGTAGGGATTACATACACGGGCGTGGGAGAAGCGAACAAAGTAAAACACGATCGTGTGACAAGGTCGTGTTAACCAACACGTCTGAGGCACACGAGCGTATGATAGATTTTAGACGCGCCAAAAATGGAAAAACGCGAAACACACGGCTTGAAATTGGGACACACGAGCGTGTCCCCTGGCCATGTGCCCCAAAATTTATAAATACCCTGCACTATTCATTGTCCTCCCCACTCAAAAACCCTAACCGTAGTCGCTGCAAGTCCAGACGGCCTCCATTTTACGCCCGTGCGCTGCTTCTAACTTCGTTTTTGACGCATTTTCTCCTCTTCCTAGCATTTGTTTACTTCTTCCTTTTCTATTTTATTGATTTTTAGGCCTAGTTATCATGATAATATGCAAGTTTTTGACTTTATTTCTATATTTTTCATCATTTAAATATCACACCCATCATTTAGTTTAAGTTATTGCATGCATTCTTTACTTTATTCATTTAGTTAGAAATAAAACTTTCATGATCAAGAATTCTTAAAATTTTTCATGCATTTTATGTTCATGAGAGTTGTTAGGAAAGCTTCATTCTTTTGTCATTTACATGACATTCATATGCTCATCCACATGTCCTCACTTTGATAAATGTTAAGAAATTATGCTGTTTAAAAAAATTAGGTTGGTCATGCTTGGTTCGTATTTTGGCTGAAATTATTTACTCAAAGTTATGGCTTTTCAATTTATATAACTATTGTTATTTCTTTTTTTCTTCATTCATATAGGTTCACAATGTCGTCCTCATGAGTCAAGAAAGTCGACGTCCCCGCTTCGAAGAAAAGAAAGGGAGCATCATCTTTCGCGGGCCTTACCACGGAAATTTGTTACCTATTCCTCCAGTTTCTCAACGGACCTCAAGAGGAACTATATCAGATACTACGGGGCCGACCCTTAGTAGCGGGCCGCTGCATAGACTGAGCTGCTATCGAACAAGTCCAGTTGGCTGACACGATCCGGACTCTTCTTACCACCGACCCTTGGGAAAAATTTTTTGGGATTATGGAGCCGACGTACCTTGAGTTCATAATGGAACTGTGTTCGACATACTATCTTCAAACCGTCATGACCAACTACGACGATCCCGGCACAGTCAGTTTCGCTTATGCGAATTAGTCCGCCAATTAAGCATTCTCGAGTTTGGTACCGCATTGGGTTTCTATACCGAGGAGTTTAGAGAAGAGAATGACTTACACGCTCTTGATCGCCACATCCATCGTTCTCCCTCACGGTGTTCGGACGCCCTCGTCCCATGTTCGGCTACCTACGACCTCAGTCGCACGAAGGCATCATCCCTCCCACCATCCCTGAGGTACCTTCATTCTCTCTTATCTCACATTTTGACAGGTCGTCACTACCTACGATGTCTATTATTTATGGTGTATGTCCAACGGGCATGTCATCGACCTCGCCTACTTCATCGTCTTTGCCATACGCCATCAGACGAAGCGACATCAGAGAGGGGTCATCTCCATTGGCCCATACGTGATTCGACTGGCGCGATACTTCGGATTCCTCAACACCGTAGCCCAAGCATCATCCTTGACCCTTATTGGCCAGATGTCTCTATAAGGCATCTCGAGTATGATGAGCATGAGGATGATCGATAGGCACCGAGGAACCTATCCTCCCCAATATCGTCTCGTTCAATCCATCGAGGAAGAGGTTCCCGAGGACATTACTGATGATGTCCCTACCCAACACGAGGACCCACTTTCCCACCCACCACCACTACCTTCTCGGCCAGTTCATGCGGCGGCTTCATACGCTGACATCTCTGAGCGCCTTAACAGATTCGAGCAACAGTATTTCCAAAGATTTGACAACATTGATGCCACTTTACAGCAGATTTGTCAGCACCTCCACATCTCATCGCTAGTCCCACCTCGCGAACCATCTAGCGATGACGATGTTTAGAAAATTTTGTTTTTTATTTATTATTTTATGTTTTTCCTTTTATTTTCATTTAAGAAAACTTTTTATTTTTGTTTCATTTTATTTTTATTAGGATTTATAATATTTATCTAACAATCTTTACTCTCGGCTAATCTTTTACGAGTAAATCATTCTTCCTAATATCCCCTAAACAGTTCATGCTTTTATCACAGTTATCACAGAGCTCCAAAGCTCACAATCATTTAGGAACTTCAAACTCCAATGGAAAAGGTCCACCACGGTTACCATGCCCTGCTCAATAAGGAGATATAATATTCTTTTGGCACAGCACCTGTGGTATCCAATCTCTACTACCATCAGAATATCCTCCTCCACCTCCATAACTCTGAACTAGGATATTCATTCACCACTCATGAAGTGTCAATTCTCTCCCTCTCTTATGATTTTATATCTTTCCATATATCTATCCTTGTACATTGAGGGCAATATACATCTTAAGTGTGGGGGGGTAATTATTTCATTATCTGAAAATCCCTGAATATTGATTTGTTCTCTTATGAATCTCTCATATCATGTTTAAGATGAATTTTGATTGACTGATAATTTTGATTGATATATCTTGAATTAAAACATAGGCATTCATGCATTGATTGTTAAACTTTAAGACACTAGAAAATCAAGCATGATAAGTTGATTTTTAAGAATTTAAAATTTTAGGTTGTTTCCCCAAATTTAGGTATTATCTTGAATTGAATCCCACAGATTTAAACATCAAAAAGTCATAATTTTTTGTGAGATTTTTTAGCCTTTTGAGCATCTATTAATTCTTTCATGCTCACTTTTATTATTACTTTGAGTGTACCAATATTGAACTGTTATTCTAGAACTTGCCTGATTATGCATGTCAAGACCACACTATTTGATTTGATATATCAAGATGATAGAGGCACTTAGGATTAACCTACTCATGCCATGAAAAGCCTACCTTCACGATTAACCCTTAGTAAACCCCTTTGAGCCTAACAAGCCATTCCTTGTACCACCCTCGATATTAACCATTAACTATTATGTTTGAAATCCCCTTAAATTAATTTGATCCCAAATTTTTGTCGAGAATTGATTTTAATAAATTACTTAACTATGTCTTGTTCTTAATAGTAATATATGATATTTGACTTGTTCTTAAAAAAAAAACCCATGTATATAAATCAGTAATTATCTATTGCTTGTAAGTCTCATTCCATAGTCAAAGAAGAAAGCTTTGTTGTACGCAAGTGATGAATTAATATTTTTTCTAGTTAAGTAATTTTTCAAGTCAATCTCGATTCTAACCCTTTCTTTCAGCTTGTGACCACACCCCCTAACTAAGACTCGTTACAACCCTTTAAAGACCTTTGGATTGATGTATCATCTCAATTTGTAGTGGTGGAGATTTGATTTTTTTATGCAAGCCTATGGTAATAACTTTTCATATTGAATGATGAATGCTAATTTCATTTTCCTTAAACACTTTGAGTGATTTGAGTGAATCTTTAGTGAAGATGTTAAACTCTGTAAGGTTCCAAATCAATGATAACTACCTAGGGAAGGGGAGATACCTAAGTTTTTCATGATTAAAATACTCAATTTAGAATGTTTGAAGCTCTAATGTTCTTTTAGTTGAATTCTCAATGTATGATTACTTATGAGATGATTTGAGATAATATTGATCGGAATTATAAGTTAAGAAAAAGGAAATTTTAACTGTGATCCAAGGATTTTGCTTGAGGACAAGCAAACGCTTAAGTATGGGGGTATTTGATAAACCGTAATTTATAAATATTTATAACCCATGCGTAACGCATTTTATGAATGATTTCCCCTTAGATTTGATGAATTTGATGCTCCTAATGCCTTAATTTCATGTTTTATTCTCAAGTAGGCATAGGAGAATGAAAGGAACGAGAAACGGGCCAAAAATGGAGAAAATGGGCCAAGGCACGAAATCAACACGGCCTGGACCTCTTCACACGGGCAGATCACATGGCCGTGTTAATTTGGTAGAATTGAAGCATGATTCACACTGGTATAACACACGGCCGTGTACCTCAAACATGGCTCGAAGTTATCGCACATGGGCGTGTCCCTGCCGAGCCCAAGTTAAGTCCAATTCGGAAAAGGCCACTTTTGAGGGTTCTTAGGCTTTCCAAAGCCTATAAATACACCCTAGAGGAGGAAGAAAAGAGGGACGGAGAATAGGGAGTAAGGAATTACTCCAAGGAAGCTGATTAATCCATCTCAGAAGCTGGAGCCACTATCAAGACTGAAGATCTCTCCTCAATTTCCCCTTCAGGAGTTTTGGTTTTCTTTATGTTTTGTAATCATTATTATTCTGAGATGTTTTCTTGTTTAGTTATGAACTAAACCTCTAAATACCTAAGGGGGATGAAACCTATGATAAAACCTTGTTATTATTTCTGAATCGTATGATAAATATTTGACTTGTTTTTAATTATGTGTTCTTAATTCTTGTTTTGGTATTTCAGGATATCACTTCAAGTTACTACTCTTAGTTGGAGGAGGAATAGACCCTGGCTAAGAGTAACTTTTTCGTAATTAAGCGGAGTTGATTGCGCGCCTGGAGATAGAGTGACAAGATTTTGCCGGATTAGGGTGAAAGCTAATAAGGGAATCCATAGATTGAGTTAATGCAACCTTAGGGTGTTAATTAGAGATAACTCTCGGTTATTCAACCTAAGGATTAGACGTTGTTAGTCTCAAGAGGGATAATAATATACAGTAGGGATTTCTACGGAACAAGTTAAATGAATAAATCGTCCGGTTCGGAGCCAGAATAACAAGTAAAAGTCTAGGTAGATTTTTCCTTAGGTATTGTCTCAATCAATCGCTTTCCCCAAAAGTAATTTCCAAAATTCTATTTTCTGCAAGTTCTTAGTTTAATTAATTAGTTAGTTAAAACAAATCTCTTTTCTTTAATTTGGATAATAAGAAGACGAGTCATTACTAGTACTCATAGTCCTTTGGGTTCGACAATCCGGTCTTGCTAAAACTATACTACTGTTCGATAGGTACACTTGCCTACGTCGTGATAATAGTTAGTTTCAAAAACGATTCATTATAAATTTATAAAACTTATCATAGGAAAATCGACCACCAAGCATCAATAAAATTCCATCGTACACGATCATAGGCTTTTTCCAAATCAATTTTCATCGCCATCCACTTCCGACTCTTACAGCTCTTTATAGAATGGATAACATCTTGCGCAACGACAATATTATCAGTAATATTACACCCGAAAATAAAGCCTACCTGTTCCTGCGCAATAATTTTTGGGAAAATAATCTTAAATCGGTTAGCTATTATCTTCATTACCAACTTGTAAAGAATAGAGCAAAGGCTTATGGGGCGAAACTGAGCAAACTCTTCGGGACTCTAGACCTTGTGGATAAGAACAATCAAGGTATTATTAAGCCCAGGGTCAATATCACCACCATTAAAAACCATTTTCACCCAATAACAAACAGCTGGTCCCACTATATCCCACTGCTTCTGGAAGAAGAGAGCATGAAAACCATTACTGCCTGGAGCTTTTAAAGGAGCCATATCAAACATAGCCTTTTTTAATCTCATCATTAGTGACCACTCTTTCTAAAAAATCAATATCGGTAGAAATAAGTTGAGGGAACCTATTAGGAGGCAAAGAGTTCATTAGCCCAGGATCTTCCCTATACAAATTTTGGAAAAAATTAAAAGCTTCCAACTCAATGGCTTCAGGATCAAACAACCAATCACCTAAAGAGTTACGAATAGCAAAATACAGGTTTTTTTTTTGCCGCTGCACAGTGCGAGCATGAAAAAATTTAGTATTCCTATCCCCAACTGTAACTAATCACATTTAGCCTTTTGCTTCCATAGAAGTTCCTCATGGTGTAACACATTTTCCAATTCATTTCTTATCTCCATTTCAACGGAAACCAAATGATTAGCACCTAAGATATCCATTTGCTTCTGTATGGTCGACGGCTTATGGATCAAGTTTCTCTTACGGGTAGTAATATGACCGTAAGTGGTCTTATTCCAATCTTTAAGATTTCCAGTGATCTTATCAAAGAAGCTGACATGTTCCCTTGAAAATTCCACTGATCTCTCACGAAATCATCGAAGTCAGGGTGCTTAACCCATCCGGCTAAGAACCGAAACGGTCTTCCCCTAAGCAAAGTAAAAACCTGGTTAAGGTTTAAAAGAAGGGGTCTGTGATCGTACTTAATCCTTGAAAGATGGGTAATCAAACTATTTGGAAAATAATTAATCCAAGTCTCATTTGCCAAAGCACGATCCAATATTTCAAATAGATTACCCCTGTGCCAAGTAAAGGGAGGTCCCTTGAACCCCAAATCATGAAAATTGGCCAAATCCACAAAGTCACCAAAGTGAGGACATCTCCTTCCATCCGAGAGACCACCTGTTTTCTCATTTGAAGAAAGAATAGTATTAAAGTCTCTGATCGTCATCCAAAGAATTTGACCAACAAGAATAGAGGCTCTTAGATCCTACCAAAGATCTTTTCGCTTTTGACGATTTGGACTCACATACACAAAGGCAATCAAAATCGGGTTTGAAGAAGAATTAGGTCAAACCCGTGTAAAGATAAATTGGGGATGATTTCGTATAACCTTAACTCGAACAGAATTTTTCCAACCAATCCAAATGCCCCCAGCATAACCAACAGCCTCTACATGGTGTGAAAATTAAAAACCTAACTTTGCGATAATTTTATCAGCTTTGGACCCACTAACTCTAGTTTCCAGCAAGCTAATGATATCTGGTCTGTGTTCTATATTATACTAACGAAAAATGCAAGGAAATCTTCCATTGGCACAACCTTGACAGTTCCAAGAGAAAATCGAGATATTCATAATTAATAAAATTATAAAAAGAAACATACCATTACTGTCGAGAATCACTCAAACCACTAGGGTCGGGTTCGGCAAGCACTCTCATTTCAGCTTCATTTGATAAATCAGAGGAAATAAGCTTCGCCACCTCGTCCATAGAATCAGCTAGAGAAACCTGTGAATTTGCAGAGGCTATAAAGTGACTCCCTCGTCCCCTTAAAACATTACTATTCTTACGACCTCCTTTAGCAACGCCAAATTTCCCATTAAATTTTCGTTCCTTATTTCTTACACTACCTGTGCTCATAGACTCAAAAGTACAACCTTTAGGTTGATCAGGAGAATTAGAAAAAAATTTTAAAAATAGCAGCAGAGTGCTTCCTCTGATCTAAAATGCTGTCGATCAACTGAACTTCAACATCAACTGGACCTTCAAAAATCGGGTTGAAATGAGCCTTGACGTCATCCAAATTATTAGCTTGCAAATTTAAGTTAACACCATTCACGAAATTACCTATATTTGACAAAGCATTTCCATTTTCAAGATTAGAAAAATTTAAATTAAAATTAGAAGGGACCTGAGATTTTTCAGCACTGGATAACGCGTGAATTTGCTGCTGATTATTAATAGGCCTGGAGAGAAACATAGGATTATTTTCCTTCCCCAACGCCCTACTTTCATGGCTGCCCGTAGCCCTCAAATTCAACAAAGCGCAAGAAGCAAACTGAACAACTTCTGTTGGACAGACATGCAGACCAAGACCAAATGGGGTTCTCTTAGAATACGGCCCAATCAGAGATCCGTTTGGCCCAGTAGCATGTATAATCTTTTTTCCCGAGGCTTTTCAGCCTTAATATGTCCGTTTCGTGGCCCGATTGGGCTCCTCTCCCAAACAGAAGCAACATCACTTATCCTTTTTTGGGCTTCAGAATTTATCCCCAAGCCTTAACAGCCCCATTATATGAATTAGGCAAGGTTTTAAAGATTCCCTTATCCCTAGAATCAAGAGTGTTCATATCAATTTCCACTGAATAAGTATTCAAACCCCCAAAATCTTCCTTTTTCCTTCCTTTTTCATTGCCAACTGTTTCACCTTCATTAGTAAAAGCATCAAATCTGGAACCCAATCTTCCATTTCTAGCAACTTTACTACCAGAATCCTGCAAATCTCCCATTCTTCACCGGGATCTACGCTCCACTATCATCCAATGTCCAAACGCCAGTTCAGTTTCTTTCCCAGGTTTGCCTTTTTTTTTGCTTAACTCACTGTCTGCCACTAGCTGGTCACCCTCATTACCCGATGTTTCTTTCGACAGTGAGCACATCTCCCTCACATGTCCGTATTTATCACAAGCAAAACAAACCATTGGCAAGGCTTCGTACTCAACCGGTTAAAAATCGCCATTAATACGAATCTGAGAGACGAGAGGTTTATCTAGGTTTATGAACACAACCATCATGGCAAATCTCCCTCTGGTTCTATTATCAGTCTTGAAATCAAACTTAGTAACCTTACCAATCGTGCTACCAATCGCTTCAACTCTTGTACATAAATTCAGGTAGCCCAGGTAACCTGATCCAAGCTATGACCACACTTGGGTATGGTTGAAGAGGGGAAAAGTCTTTTGTCCATGGCTGAACTGTCAAATATTGCCCAAAAATTATCCATGGTCCCTAGGTCAACACTTTTTCATAATCGTCATTGTTCTGAAATTTAGCCAAATAATACCCATTTTCAATATCCATTAATTGAAATGGTTGCATAGGCTTCCAAAGATTACTAACTCTATTAAATAGAACACCGTAGCTGATATTCCGGCCTAGTAGTTTCAAAACTACTATCATCTCCATCTCTTTGTATAATAATTGTTTGACGCGATCAGAAAAGTCAATTGCCGGGATTCCATTGACGGTGGATCTTATAACATCATCTTCTAATAGAATGAAATCTCCATCACTTCCCCCATCAAAACTCGCAGATCTCTGGTCAGCCACAGTAGAACCATTTCCTAAGAGTTTGTTGTAACACTCCTAACCCGTATCCATTGCCGGAATAAGGTTATGAGGTATTACTTGACTGAACAAAACTTCTATAAGGTCAAAGATACTTACCAGACATAAATTATCAACAATGCAAACTTGTCTCATTGATTTTCCATAAGAGCTCTTATAAATTTCCAAAATGACTCACTATCAAAACATAACCAAATATCTAATAACAAATTAACTACTATCAAGTTATAACTAAAACCTTTCGCCACATTAGTTCAATTATAAGGCTTCTCTAAACAAAATGAGCAAGCCATCTTCGCATGGCTATAATGTATACAAAGTTGAAATATCATTCTACCTATAGTCTATCCTATACATGCCTTAAACCATGATGATATACAATCTTCTCAACTCACATAAAGACTCGATAGTGTGATGATATCTCCGTCCCTTCCAACTCGAGCTAAAGTATAAACCTATAAGAAATGGAAAAGAGAACACGGAGTAAGCTTCAATGCTTAGTAAGTTTTAAGCAATGCAAACAATTAATTTACTTATAGATCGATTATTCAAATTTTCAAGAAATCATTCCTAGATAATTGCCATTTTGGCTAAGTATCCATGAACATAATGCATATTTAGCAAATTCACCTCACTTGAATCTGAAATCAATTAAAACCAAATATTGAAATCACAAATAAGATCATGAAAACTCAAAAAGCATTTCATTAACAAGTTTTAACCATGTTTGCAACAAAATCACAAATTCACTACAAGCTGTCTTCCTGAGCAACAGTCACTAAATTATTTATAACTAGAGCTAAGAAACTCCAAATCAAGTGCCGTTAATTTTCCCTAAAAATAGACTCATATATCTTCCATCCATAAAATTTTCAGAATTTTTGGTTTTACCAATCAATACCAGATTTTTATTGAAGTTTCCCCTGTTTTACTGTTTGACTATTCTGACCACTCTTCACTTCAAATCAAATTTCTCATTATACAGAATTTGAAATATGTTATCGTTTATTTCATTTGAAACTAGACTCATTAAGGAGTCTAAGAATATAAATGTTATCTTATAACCATTTTTGTACCATTTATAATGATTTTCTGAAAACAGGACAGGGGACCCCGAAGTCATTTTGACTCTATTCCACGCCACTTCAAATATCTCATTATTGGCATTTCTTTTGCTCACGCGGTTTCTTTTATAAGAAACTAGACTAATTAAGATTTCATGACATAATTTATTCAGCTTCTAACTCAACTCTCACAATTTATGGTGATTTTCCGAAATCACGTTACTGCTGCTGTCCCAAGCAGATTTATTACCCATTCTCGCATTCATTTTATTTAACATGTATATCACCAAATCAATCTCATATAACCTTTCACCATAACCGAATACACACATACACATATGAGATTTTCACATATACTTCTCATTTCGCATTCATGATTCAATTCCGATCAATCTAACATATAAAAGTATATAATACATACCTGACCAACTTAATGTATTTGAAATATTCAATGGTAGTTTACTACGAACATTTGAAATCATAATCTTACTCCAATCATCGGCATTAAGTCTGCTAGGTTTAAAACCTAAATCAAATCACCACCACAAAGCATGCGGGACTTTAAGCCCGGATATAATACTAGCACAAAGCCTACGGGACTTTAGCCCGGGTATAACACCAGCACGAATGCCTTCAAGACTTAGCCCGGATATAACACCAGCACGAATGCCTTCAGGACTTAGCCCGGATATAACACTAGCACGAATGCCTTCGGGACTTAGCCCGGATATAACACTAGCACGAATGCCTTCGGGGCTTAGCCCGGATATAACACCAGCACGAATGCCTTCGGGACTTAGCCCGGATATAACACTAGCACGAATGCCTTCGAGACTTAGCCCGGATATAACACCAGCACGAATGCCTTCGAGACTTAGCTCGGATATAACACCAGCACGAATGCCTTCGGGACTTAGCCCGGATATAATTCTCCATTATCATGCACATATATATATATCATAACACATTAGCATTTCATTTACATTACTTGAACACAAGCACAACGTGCTTATCAACCATTCCACTTTCGGCTCAATAGCCACATACAAAGAACACGATTTCGTTTCGCTATCCAACATGATTTCTATAACCATTCGGCTACAAGTCATATGCACAAATTATTTATCCCACTACGTAATTCAAGTAGAACCAATAGGTCACAATTTATTTATTATGCTTATATACCATGATTTTATCAAATCATAAGCTAAGTTTCATTACTCAAAGACTTACCTAGGATATTTTTGAACAGTGGCGAATAGGCTATTCGATTGCTTTCTCCTTTCCCTTATCAGATCTAGATCCTCTTTGCTCTTGAGCTTAATTTAAAACAATTGAATTCATTCAATTTCTAATCAAATAGGCGATTTAATATAATACATGTATATTATAAGGTTGAGGTACATATAACTTAATGATTAACTATCAAACACCATATGCATATATATATATATATATATATATATATATATATATATATTCTCTAGTTATGCACAACCAAACATCTTACTTAGGCATTAACAACTTTATAGTTATATGCATATCTATGTTAAGACCAATTATATATTTAATAAATTCTACAAATATGGTTATTTATAATGACTAAATACCATTATATCTCAAGTTATACTTATAAGCACATCCACCTAAATACATTCGTACTTAAACATCATGATGACCTAATACTCATATAGTCACTAACATATTATTAATCACTTCCAAAGCCAAGAAGACATATTTAAACTTAGTACATTTTCACTCAAATGCAAAACTCATGTATCGAAATAATATTTCACATACATATACTAATCATTTAAAGAATATATTTCATTGTATATACGCATATATGTAAGAACCATTCATAACATACTTATTACTCATTTACAAAGCAAAATACTCATATCACATTTATAAAATTACAAGCCGAATATACCTATACTTACATCACTTAAACATCAACACTCAATTTCTTTGACAAAGCACATTTTCGAAAATGACAAGGCAATATAACAACCTTTAATCCAACTTATAATTCATGCATATCACATTCCAAGCATTCACTCTATTCTATCATTTAAAATATAAACATTATTCAATAATTTCCTAGTTCAAATTCGGCAATTACACCAATACACAAGGTGATTTATTATTATTGTTCATTCATTTAAACTACTTACAAATACCTTAAACTATCTCAATTATCAACCATTTGTAAATTATTCATTAGACTTGAAAATAACCATATACCTCTTTCATTTTCTACCATGGCCGAATGCTCAAGACACAACACAATTCCAGATTTGGTCATGGGTTAAGTAAAGAACTTAATAACTAACTCAAAATATGCTAAAAATCCAAGAATTATCATTGAACTTACCTTAATTTAGCTAACCACCATAGCAGAATTTCTCAAAGCTTTCATTCTTCTAGATACGGCAATGAGGAGCAAAATGGAGTAACTTTGGTTTCTCCTCCCACTAATCAATATTTTACTTTTCTTTATTCATTATTTCTTTTTTTTTAATCTAAAATATTAACATAAAATAAATATAATATGTTTTGATCAATAACATGGCCGGCCACTATCTAAAAGAATTTGCTAAATTGACATGCAAGTCCACCTTTTTAATAACATGCAAAAATAGATCACCTTAAAAATTACCCATCACATCTCACAAATGTCTCACTTAAGTCCTATTTAAAATTTTCACATACAATTGACAAAATCAAAGCATGAGATTTTCACAAATGCATTTACACATATAAGAGGCATAGAATTTAACAGTTAATTATTTTTAAAAACTCGGTTTTATGGTCCCGAAACCACTTTCCGACTAGGGTCAAATTAGGGCTGTCACATTTGTCATTCCAAGACATTGTCTTACTCGAGGATGGAGCAGAGTCCACAACTATATCTACCGAGACCCCATCAGATCTGTCTTTAAACCTTACTTTATTGGTGTTGCGATCTTCAGACAACTGTGAGTCACCGTCACCTTCGATCACTTCCAAAGAATTTTCCTCAGCAGCCATCTGAGGAGATATTGATATCATGTTGAATAGAATTTGAGCCAAGTGTAAATGACAGGTATTATCACAATCTCTTAATTTTTCTCCATTTTTGCGCTATTTATTCATTTGAAATTTACTTTTTTGTTTTTAGTTTGTAGAATTTAATATTTTTTTTTCAATTTAATAATTTAAATTTAATTAATAACATTATCAAATTTTTTTATTAAATTGGATTATTTTTCATACTCAAATAAAAAATTTATTCATGTGATCAATATTACATGGAAAGTTAGCTATAGGGTTATAAGATTCTCCTTCTAAAATTATAAGGTTTTTGAACACTGTTTCAAAGAAGCAAAGTGAAATTCCATATGTTGACTCAATTTTTACCCGGCCCAAAACACAATTCATTAAACACAACCCCCAAACCAAAGAACCAAACAGTCTAGTTTTAAGCTCAAAATACAAAAAATAGACTAAACCCTAGCCCAAGATTTTAGCCCAATAACTTAAACTTTTTTCCAAAGAAAAGGAAAAACCCCCAGCAATTCTTTGCTCGTGCCCACGCCCAGCGCGCCTCCTCCGCACGTCGCGCGCCTCCTCCAGTCGTACGCCCTTCACCAAGCCACGTCAGAGGCGTACACACCCATGAACCTGCAAACAAGTGAAATTGTAAAAAAGAGCTATAAAAGTCCCGAAATGAATGTAAATAGAGGGATTTTCTTTTTAGAATATAATAGTAGGAGAGAATATACAAAGTGAAGGGTAAATCAGGAATCGGAACTAAATTTTGAAAGGTGATTTTTTTTCATTCTTTTTTGGAATTTTCTTTTGATTTGGATTTCGTTTGTTCTGTTTCTTTTTCAATTTTTTCAAACGGTTTTTAAAAAACAAGAGAGGGAGAGAGGGGACTTACCGATGAACTCACGACGTCGGCAGCCTCGGTGCACCGAATCTTCGATGAAGGTGGCGCAGGTCTAAGAGAAAATTTGAGAGCTTTCTCTCTGTTTTTTTTTAAGAAGAATAAGAGAGATGATGGATAATTTTTGGGTTTTCAAAAAAAGGTTGTTCAAGGTTTTAAAAAAAATAAAAAAGAACGCTCCATTTGTTTTATTTTTTTTCCCCTCAAAAGTAGAGCCTGGGGAAGGGGAAAAGTTGGTTGTGCATTAAATGGATGGAAATGTGTATATGTCTTTTAAATGGACAATTTTCGTGACTAGTCCCTGTCCTTTGCGCCTACATTCAATCAAGTCTTTTTTTTTGTTTTTTGTAAATGCTTTCAAATTATGCTAGAAATTTGCGCTCAGACCCCTCCCTCTTTACCCGTGTGTGCATTTTGGTCCCCCTGTCTCCTTTTATTATGTTTTCACCCCAGAATTTTTTTAATTCATTTAAGCCCTATTTCGATTATTTTGGACATTTTTACCATAAAATTAATTATTTTTAGTATTATTATTTTTATTATTACTATCTTATTATACTTTTCTGTTAATAGTTCATATTATTTTATTACTAACATTATTTATTATATTCTACTATTATAATAGTTCATACTATTTGTTTTATTAACATACTAAATAAATATTTTCTTATGTATATAATTTCCTAGAGTTTTACCATTTACTTATATTTCTTTGTTTTAAAATTACTACAATATTAAATTCAAATACTTCTAAAATTATTTTTTTTATATGTCCGCACCACGTTATTAATTGTTTCATATATATATTCTATTATTGGTTCCATATTATTCTACTTATATTGTGTATTTGTTATTTATTTATTTATTTTAAAATTATTTTTCCTAATTATATGTAAATACTTTCTTTTATATTTATTATACGTATATATATATTTTAAAAAAAAACAATTATTTTCCCAAATTATATGTATATAGTTTTTTTTTTTTAAAAAGATCTCATTTTAAAATTATACTTTGTTCATTTCGACTAGTTTCTTATTATTGATATGTATGTTATTAGGAATCTTTTTTTCCTCTTATCTTTTGTTTCATTTATTCATATAATTGTTTTATTTCTTTTGTTTGTACCATTGTTAACATGTTACCGTTACCATTTTTTTTATTTGTTATTAAACCTTTTTGCTACTATGTTTTGTTGTTGATATGCATCGTTTAGGCTATTATGGTAATGTTATTTGTATGTGACATACCATTATTTTTGTTTTTAAATTTTAATTGTCCAAATTCATTTATTCGCAGATTTATTCTCAATTATTTTTAAAATAATGGCAATGTTCGGTATTTAAAGAATTCAGAGGATCGTGCCCTAACGTACTGGGTTTCGCTTTCTTTGTTTGTTTTGAATATTCGAATATCCTCTTAAGGCTAAAACGCACGTTTTAAAGGCAAGCTCACAATTGAGGGTCAAAAATGTTGTGTCCTAACGTACTGGATGTAATGTTTTACCTTGAGGTGAGGTGGTCTTTAATACACATTTGACTTACCTAAATGTTTTAAAAGCAAATAAAAGGAGGATCGCGTTTTGAACTCTGTCCAAATCTTTAATTTTCGACATTAAGACACTAAATAATCAATCAAGTACCAATTTTGGGCGTGTCAAGGGTGCTAATCCTTCCTCGTACGTAACTGACTCCCGAACCGGTTTTCTATTTTCGCAGACCAAAATCGTATTTATTTATTTATTAAAAACGACGTGTTTTGAGGTGATCCAATCACACCCTATTAAAAATGATTGGTGGTGACTCCCAACTTTTCGTTTTCAAAAGTCGATTTCCCATTTTCAAAAAAATGGTTTCGACAGCTTGGCGACTCCACTGGGGACCACAGAGAGTCGAGTTGTAAATTGATTATTTTCTGTCTTCTTGTCAAAATTAGAAATTTGGTTTTTAAATCTACGATCCTCTCATTGCATTTTCTGTGTCTTTGTTGGTTTTTTATCATATGGGTTTTACTTTATTTGTCGAGTTTTTCGATATATTCTTACATCATATTGCATGACCGTTGTGGTCGCACCTTTTAAGTGGGAGTGAGAAACTATGCTTTCGTGAGGTTTTCACCTCCGCATGGGCTAGGGGATCGCTTTCGGAATACATCCGTACTTATGTCTTCGTGAGGTTTTCACCTCCGCATGGGCATAAGGAAATGTATTCCCCTGAACCGAACTTGATCCTTATGAACCTATAATGGGCGAGGATCGAGGAACCCGCTGGTTCAGGTACCTTTACTCTAGAACTAAACCACATACAGTGAGCTGTAAGAACCCGCTTTAGGTAGAATTACACCTAGCCTTAGTGGTTACCCGAATAGGCGTTTGATAATTTCTTGATTGTTTTGATTTCTATTCTTATGCATGATTCTGACTTGTGTTTTTCCTTCTTTCTTTAATAGTGATTGCATAACATTTTCATCATAAAAGGAGGTGTCGATATACGGTTTAGTTACTAATAGAAAGTTTTTCCATGAAGAATGAATTCCTTGATAAAGTGAAAGACAACGCGTTTGTCCAAAGATGGTCAGAGAATGCACAGTTAGAGAAAGCTGACAGTTTGACAAAGGAGTACACGTAAGAGTTATGGGACTTTACTCGTATTAGTGTGGTTCAGAACGATCTTCAGGAGTTGAAAGAATTATGGAGTAACTGGGATGATGAGATGAAGCAGCTACTCTACTGTAATTATGGTGATATTCCTTATCTTCTCGATGTAAAGGTAGATAGGTATTTGTTCCGCGCCATGGCTCAATTTTGGAATTCTGTCTACAGTTGTTTTACTTTCGGAAAGGTGGATCTAGCACCTAATGTCGAGGAATATACAGCCTTGCTTCGTTGTCTGAGGTTTCAAGTTGATAAGATTTATTCTAGAGCTGTCAATACCCCAACCTTTGTAAAGAGGTTGATGAACATCACTGGGATGAGCGAGCAGTGGGTTGCAGCTCGAGTCCAGCAGAAAGTCAATAGAAAGTGCATCCCTTGGGAAAATTTGAGAGATCTGATCCTGACACACCCCGATATGAAGAAAAGAGTTGATGTCTTCGCCTTGAGCGTTTATGGTTTGGTTATTTTCCCTAAGGCTTTAAGGCATATTGATGAAGCAGTCGCCGATCTATTTGACCGACTTGGTAAAGGAGTCACTCCAGTTCCTGCAATCCTGGCTGAGACTTTCAGATCTTTGAGTGTATGTCGGAGGGCAGGTGAAGGCAGATTTATTGGGTGTGCACAACTCTTGTTAGTTTGGTTTCATAGCCACTTTTGGAGGGTAAAAAAAGCCTCTTACCGACCTTTTTTCAGAGATTACTCACCTTTGAAGGAGATAGTGACCATAACGAGAAAAGATGACATAACAGAGGAAAAATGGATGGCGATACTTCAAAATCTCCAAGAAGAGGATATCGAATGGAAGGCCCCTTAGATGGTTTCCGATGAGATTCTCTACCGATATGGGAGTTATGATTGGGTCCCTTTGTTGGGGATTTGAGGAGCCGTTGGATACGCCCCTCTGCTTGTATTGAGGCAATATAGATCAAGACAATTTATACTGATGACGCATAGGCTAGTTCAGAGTGGGTTATCGTATGGGGAGAAAGACTCCAAGAAAAAGAGCTGCGAGATTTATAATGCCTGGAACCAAACTTGCCGGATAAAGGGAGTTGCTGTGAATCCAATGGTAACTCCTGAATATAATGAATGGTGGAGTAGAAGGGTTAACGATAATATCCCGATGCCAAATTTAGAAGAAGATTGACCGATAGAGGAATATCTGCGAGTGGTTCTCTCTAAATTGGAAATCATAAAGCAAGACTCCAAAAAGAAAACCTCAGAGTTAGAAAGGAAAATAGAGCTGTTGGAGGAGGAAAAAGTATACTTAAAGCTGGATGTTGATGTTCAAAATCCGAGGCTGAGAATTTGAGAAAGAGAAAGAGAGAGGTTGAGGAGGACCTGGACAGTCTGAAGACTGATTACAAGCAGCTGCATAAGTCAATGAGAAATCTTTGGCTTGGGTAAAGCGTCACGAGCAGTGGTGGGCAAGAAATCCAAGAGGAAAAGGCTAGGGCTGATTGGTGGGAAAGAAAGTTCCACGATGCTCAGGCTCGAGAAGTCGCTTGTAAAAAGAGTTTGGACGATAGCCAGAATGAAAAACAGATGTTAAGAGCTCGGGTGGAGGAGTTAGAGATGATATTACAGCAACATTAGAGTCGCAACTCAGTGATTGAATTAAGGGCTAGCCTAAGTAAGATCGAGAATTTGAAGGGGAAAGTAGAAGAACTTGAGACTACACTTCAGAACTGTGAATATCAAATTGAATTATTAGAAGCGAATAATGAGCAACTAGGGGAGCAACTTCACCGATCTTAGGATCAGGTCTGAGATAGGGATTACTAAATGGGCGAAGCAATAGCTCAGGTACGAGAGGTGGCTGATCATTTACAGACTTTGGCGGTCCAAGCAGATGTGCTAGGAGTTAAATATGAGTTAGAATCAGATCGGGGGCGAGAGTTAGCCTGCCTTCTTAGGAAAGTAAAAGCTTTGGGTGTTAGGGCAAGATCGTATATGTAATTCATTTTATGTAAAAGATTTCGTTTTTCAGTAAAGTTTTCAAAATGAAATTGAATTCGAATCGACATCTCCTTTTTGCATTCATGCCATGCATTTACATTACATTGCATCGCATAACATCATATACACAAAAGAACCCTATTAATTAGTGACCATTTGTCTAGTTACCTTGGAACACCGGTACTACACACGAAGGAAAACAAAGGATATGGATTAGAGGTTTGAGCAAATGCAAAAGGAGATGCAATAGCAACTGCAGGCTCAGATGCAAGAGCAGCTGGCTAAGATCCAGCAGGAAATGAGAGACCAAATGCTGGAGTCCGAGAGAAACATATTGGAATCACAAAACAACATGATAAGCCAGCTGACACAGTTGTTTAAAGGAGAGTCTGACAAAGAAAAAGGCCCTATGGTTGACACAAGAAATGACAATGAGGATTCCGCTTGTCCTACAAGTTTACGCCAGTAAACATGCAAACACAATCACCAAGGGTGTCTGTTAATGTCCAACCTCTTCATCAAACTGGTACCTTGGCACCAGTAAACTTCCCAGAGAGATCGAGCACCAACCCTGGGGATAATCCGGCAAACCCCCAGGTCCCTGACTTCGACGACGCAGCAGAGGTGAAAAAAGCAAAAACAGAATTTCCCAAACAAATGGAGGACCAATATAAATGGTTGGTGGAGAAATTCAAGGCGTTAGAATGTGCTGATAATTACTGCGGAATGGATGCCAGTGAGTTGAGTCTAGTCCTAGGTTTGGTACTACCTCCCAAGTTCAAAATGCCAGAATTTGAAAGATACAACGGAACTAGTTGCCCTGAGGCTCATATCACGATGTTTTATCGGAGAATGACGGGTCATGTCAATAATGATCAGTCGTTGATTCACTGTTTTCAGGACAGTTTGGCTGGGGCTGCGACAAAATGGTACAATCAGTTGAATAGTACCCAAGTTAAGTCATAGAAGGACCTAGCGAAGGCCTTCATGAAGCAGTATAGCCATATAACAGACATAACACCTGACCAGATCACACTCCAGAATATGGAGAAGAAGCCAAGCGACAGCTTCCGGCAGTATGCTTAGAGATGGAGAGAGGTCGCTACACAGGTCCAACCACCGTTACTAGAAAAAGAAACAACTATGATCTTCATCAATACATTGAAGGCGCCTTTCATTACTCACATATTAGGTAATGCAACCGAGAGTTTTGCGGACATAGTAATGTCTGGTGAAATGATAGAAAATGCCATAAGATCGCGTAAGATAGAAGTTGGGGAGAACACGAGAAGGTTAGCCCCTAAGAAAAGAGAGAATGAAGTAGGTAATGTGAGCTCAGGCTACGCAAAACCAGCCACTGTTAATCAATCAAGGCCGATAGTCACAGGTCAGCAGGCCTCACCAAGGTGGGCGCCTAATACGAGACAGAATACAGAGAAGTTTCAATTCACTCCCATACCAGTGACATATAGGGAGTTGTACAAAAGTCTGTTTGATGCACACGTAGTGGCTCCTTTCTACTTAGAGCCGTTGTAGCCCCCATACCCTAAGTGGTACGATGCAAATGCTCAGTGTGAATACCACGCAGGGATTACGGGGCACTCGATAGAAAACTGTACCTCGTTCAAAAGGTGTGTGGAAAGGCTTATCAAAGCAGGTGTTGTAAAATTTGATGATACACCTGGTACGAGAAATCCGTTGCCCAGTCATACTAATAAAGGGGTAAACGCGATAATTGAGAATATGAGGAAGAAAGTTAAGCTGAATATTACGGAGGTGAGAACCCCATTGAAGCTAGTTTGGAAGGAAATGCAGAAAAGAGGTTTAGTCCCGCAGGGGTTGAGGGATAAAACCCAAGATACACGGAACTACTGTGAGTTCCATCATGAGAAAGATCACGAGATCCAGAATTGTATTGAGTTCAGAGTCCTAGTACAGGGCCTAATGGATAATAAGGAATTGGAGTTCCTTGAGTCTGTCGAAGAGGAGGATGTATGCTCTCTAGGAGGAGAGTCAAGTGAAGAAGGCTGCAGAGCTAGCCGTCCAATGATAATTATTTCGAAGTTCAGAGTTAGTGAAGTAGAAGCAAGAGTTACACCAAGAGTTATAATCCAGAAGCCAACAGCTTCCCCTTATAAAGATAGCCACAGGGTGCCTTGGAATTATAACTGTAGTATAGTAGTTTCAAAGAAAGAGGGTTTGATTAACACGCCAAACATAGAAGCCGAACCAGCAAAAGGGAAACTCATCATGTTTAAGCAAGAAGCAGAGAGATCAGAACCACTGGTTAATGAGCCAGTAATGGAAAATGAAGCCAATGAGTTCTTAAAGTTCTTAAGACACAACGAGTATAGTGTTGTGGAACAACTACACCAACAACCGGATCGCATATCGGTATTGGCTCTCCTGTTAAATTCAGAGGACCACCGCAATGCATTGATGAAAGTGTTGAACGAAACCTATGTTGCGAATGACATTTCAGTTAACAAATTAGACCGTCTCGTCAGTAACATAAGCGCTGACAATTTCATCTCCTTCAGCGATGATGGGATACCACCAGAGGGTAGAAGGTCTACTAAGGCTCTACATGTCACTACACGTTGCAAGGGGTATACGCTATACGGAGTACTAGTTGATAATGGGTCCGCATTGAACGTATTGCCGTGGGCTACATTAAACCGTTTACCTATAGACAGTTCCTATATGAAGACGTGTCAGAACATAGTAAGAGCATTTGATGGCACAGAAAGGAAAGTAATGGGAAAGATAGAGGTACCTCTTCAGATTGGCCCAAACGCCCACGAGGTAGATTTTCTCGTGATGGATATTAAGCCTTCCTATAACTGTCTATTAGGAAGACCTTGGATTCACTCAGCTAGGACAGTGCCATCCTCGCTGCACTAGAAGCTAAAGATAGGTTACTGAGGGTCGGCTAATAACAATAAATGCGAAGGAAGACATTATTGCGTCAGTTACCAGCGATGCACCCTACGTAGAGAATGATAACGAAGCGGTTGAATGTTCATTTCGATCGTTAGAGTTTATAAACGCAACGTTTATAGCTGAAGGAAACAGGATTCCGATACCTAAGATATCAATGGCTACGAAAATGAGACTGCAACTGACAGTTGAGAAAGGCGCGTTACCTGGTAGAAGACTCGAGAAGCACCTTCGTGGAAAAGTTAAAGTGCCAGTCTTGGTTGGCAAGTGGGATCGCTTCGGTTTGGGATTCAGGCCAGATGCAAGTCAAATGAAGAAGGAGTTTGAAAGGAAACAAGAACAGCAGAGAGCGAGATTGAGTGGGACAGAAGTCAGGTGGGAACCGATGAGCTTTCCCCACATTTCTCAAACATTTATATCTGGAGGGTTTGTTCATTCTGCACAGGAGATGATAAAAGAAGGAATGGTTGAAGATGTTATGGGAATTTTGAGTATCAACGCCACATTTGAAGAGGAAGCAATGGAAAGGAATTTATCAGGCATTTGCCCGTATGAGCCTAGGAGTGTTTTGGATAACTGGACTGAGGAAGAAATTCCTATAATCTTTAGAGCTAACACAGAGTAATATTCAAAACCCACTTGTTGTCTTCTAGCCTAGGGACAATAAGAATCTTTTGTGAAATAGGCTCATGTTCAACTATTATTATTTTCAATAAAAAATACATTTTCATATATCGGTTCGAGTAATTATTCTTTCTTCCTTTTCATTTCATACACAATCATACTATACAAAGGAATTATTCATTTCGTTTTCTTTGGGTATTCTTTTATACTCATAATAGGCCCCCGGATGTCAACGTCATGAGTAATGCTGATACGAGCCCGGAAGCTCCTTTTGAGCGAGACATGCGCTTTGAGGGATTTCAGGATTTTGAAGAGGACGAGAATTGTGGTTTATCTCCCGATTTGTTAAGGATGGTAGAGCGAGAAGAGGAACAGATCCTGCCACACAAAGAGACTACTGAGATTGTGGCCCTGGAAGAGGGGAAGGAAGTTAAAATTGGCACTTGCGTTAACGAGAAAACAAGACAGAACCTCATTGAGCTGTTGTAAGAATTCAAGGACGTCTTTGCATGGTCATACCAGGATATGCCTGGTTTAAGTATCGATATCGCAGTGTACCGTGTCCCTACTACAAAAAGGAGTACAAGCGATTCAGTGAGGCTCAGAAGGATGAGACCCGATGTAGCAATGAAAATAAAGGAAGAAGTCAAGAAGCAGTTTAATGCCGGATTCCTACAGGTAGTCAATTATTCAGAATGGGTGGCCAGCGTCGTCCCTATCCCTAAGAAAGATGGAAAAGTGCGGATGTGTATAGATTACAGATATTTAAACAAGGCCAGCCCAAATGATAACTTTCCATTACCTCACATAGACACTCTAGTGGATAATACGGCAGGCTATTCACTGTTCTCCTTCATGGATGGGTTCTCCGGGTACAATCAGATCAAGATGCATCCTGAGGACATGGGAAAAACCACATTCATAACTTTATGGGGAATGTTTTGCTACAAGGTGATGCCCTTTGGGCTAAAAAATGCAGGAGCCACATACCAAAGAGTCATTGTAACCTTGTTTCATGACATGATGCACAAGGAAATTGAGGTCTACGTTGACGACATGATTGCAAAATCCCGAACTGAAGAGGACCATGTGCGAGTGTTGAGAAAATTGTTCCTGAGGTTGAGAAAATTCCAATTAAAGCTCAATCCGTCAAAATGCACCTTTGGAGCTAGGTCTGAAAAGTTACTCGGCTTCGTAGTCAGTGAGAAAGGAATAGAAGTCGACCCTGATAAGGTCAAGGCTATACAGGAGCTGCCTTCGCCACGAACTCAGAAAGAAGTCCGAGGTTTTCTAGGGAGACTAAACTACATCGTACGGTTTATTTCGCAACTGACGGAGAAGTGTGACCTAATATTCCGTCTTCTTAAAAAGCACAATCCTGGGGTATGGGATGACGAATTGCAAAAAACCTTTAAAAAGGTTAAACAGTATTTGTCCAGTCCCCCAGTGCTAACACCACCAAGCCCTGGTAGACCATTGATACTGTACTTAGCAGTATTTGATAATTCAATAGGGTGTGTGCTCGGCCAACATGATGAGACTGGGAGAAAAGAAAGAGCGATATATTTCCTCAGTAAAAAATTCACTGAGTGTGAGATGAGGTATCTGCCAATTGAGAAGCTATGCTGTGCTTTGGTTTGGACAACACGAAGGTTAAGGCAATACATGTTGTACCATACAACTTGGCTAATCTCAAAGCTAGACCCTCTCAAATACATGATGGAGTCAACCTCTTTAATGGAAGGATGGCTCGATGGCAGATTCTACTCTCCGAATTTGACATAGTATATGTAAGCCAAAAAGCTGTGAAGGGGAGTGCAATGGCAGATTTCCTAGCCAGTAGAGCTTTGGAGGACTAAGAGCCTTTGAATTTCAATTTCCCTAATGAAGATCTAATGTATGTAGCAATCGCTGAAGGAGACATGCATGAAGATCATTCTTGGAAATTAAATTTTGACGGAGCATCAAATGCCGTTGGAAATGGAGTGGGGGCGGTACTGATATCCCCAAATGGATATCATTATCCGTTCACTTGCAAGCTAGATTTTGACTGCACAAATAACATGGCAGAATACGAGGCATGTATCATAGGAATTCGGGCAGCTATAGACCACGAAATCAAAGTATTAGAAGTGTATGGAGATTCTGCATTGGTAATTTATCAACTTAAAAGCGAATGGGAAACGAGAGATCCCAAATTGATCAGTTACCGAAAGTTAATCCTGGAGTTAATTGAAGAGTTTGATGATATTACCTTTCATTACCTCCCACGAGACGAGAATCAAATGGCTAACGCTTTGGCTACACTAGCTTCCATGATCAAAGTAAATGAACAGGGGGATATGAAACCAATTAGATGAGTATTTGTGAGGCTCCAGCTCATTGTTGTAATGTCAATGAAGAGGAAGAGAGAGATGATCATCCTTGGCATCATGATATCTTACAATATGCGAAAAGCCGTGCGTACCCAGATTAGGCAACCGAAAATGATAAAAGAACATTGAGGAGGTTAGCCAGTGACTATGTCCTAGACGGTGAGGTCTTATATAAGAAGAGAAAGGATCAAGTATTGTTAAGATGTGTTGACGTTGTTGAGGCAAAGAAAATTCTAGAGGAAGTCCATGATGGTGTCTGTGGAACACATGCCAATGGTTTCACGATGGCTCGACAAATCATGAGATTCGGATATTACTGGTCTACAATGCAAGGAGATTGCATCAATTACGCTAAGAAGTGCCATAAGTGTCAAATTTATGGAGACAAGATCCATGTGCCTCCTTCACCCCTCTACGTTATGACTTCCCCATGGCCATTCTCAATGTGGGGTATGGACGTCATTGGGCCAATTTCACCAAAGGCTTCCAACGGACATCGATTCATTTTTATGGTCATTGACTACTTTACCAAATGGGTAGAGGCTGCTTCGTACGCCAATGTCACAAAGTCAGCGGTCAGCAAGTTCCTGAAGAAGAAGATCGTATGTCGTTATGGTATGCCAGAAAGAATCGTAACTGACAACGCGTTGAATCTGAACAATAGCGCAATAGAAAAAGTCTGCAGTTGGTTCAACATTAAACATCACAACTCATCACCATACCGCCCGAAAATGAATGGGGCGATTGAGGCAGCTAATAAGAATATCAAGAAGATTGTGGGGAAGATGGCGGAGACTTACAAAGATTGGCATGAAAAGCTCCCATTTGCCCTTTATGCTTATCGGACATCTGTCAGAACTTCTACCGGGGCAACACCTTTCTCATTGGTTTATGGGATGGAGGCAGTTTTACCTATTGAGGTCGAAATCACTTCTCTCCGAGTTTTATCAGAGCTGAAGTTAGACGAAGCAGAATGGATCCAATATCGTTACGATCAACTAAACTTGATTGAAGAGAAGAGGCTAAAGGCTATTCGTAATGGCCAAATGTACCAGAGGAGAATGATGCGAGCCTACAACAAAAAATTTCGCCCTAAGGTGTTCCATGAGGGAGACTTAGTGTTGAAAAAGATTCTCCCTATGCAAAAATATTTCAGGGGGAAATGGATGCCAAATTGGGAAGGACCCTATGTGGTAAAAAAGGCTTTCTCTAGAGGGGCATTGATACTAGCAGAGATGGATGGCAAGAGCTTGCCTAACCCGATAAATTCAGATTCTATCAAAAGATATTTTACTTGAAGCAGTTGAGGTGAAAACCCGTAAAGGGCGCCAAAAAAAAAGAAAAGAGGAAAGGCCAAGGTGAAAACCCGTAAAAGGGCGCCTTGAGACAAAAGGGGTTTTGAATTGAAAATCCGCAAAGGGCAATTCAAATTTTGATCCAAACTGGGGCAAGCGGTAGTCTCACTACACTTGAATCGACAAAGAGGAGATAAGCTACATCTTGGGGCATCGACAAAATGCTATAGATCCTTTGAGCGCGTGCCAATTTTAAAAAGGTCCTCGAGGACTTCGTGCAGAGAAGCTCAAACTGCGAAATCTGGGGCACCTATTCTGTTCCTTTTCATCTGTTTTTGTATCTCAAACAATGGCTACTTTCTTTGTTGATACATCTTTCGCAAATTCTAACTCGAATAAATTTCAGTTCTACCTATCATTATAATCTTTTTCGGGTATTTTTATTGAAATAATGATTAATGAACTAATAATGCTCTCAAAAAAAGGTTTTGCATATTACTCTGAAAGGTTTCTAAACAATACGAGAACACAAACAGATGATTATTTAGAACTCACCAAGCTTAAAAGGGCTAGAAACGTGTGAGAAATAAAGATTAACTCGCATCTTCAAGTCCTCTCTCTATTGAGTGAACAAGAAGGCATATGTCAAGGATGTTACCTTAGTAAACAATGAGTGACGACAACCCGAAAATTAAAAATAGATCATTCTCATGACATTTTGCATTTTGTGCATTTAACATCCATAATACATGTAGTTAGGAGCATTTGATTCATATTAATCATAGCATCATAATCATCTAGCATAAACATATCACTTTTCTACAGATGGATTCCCTAGTAGACAATGTAGCAGGATTACAGATATCATCAGCCTTATATTCACTGAGCAGGAGTGGAGCAGGCTAAATACCAGATCTTATCTTCACTGAGCAGGGGTGAAGTAGATCAAATTTTGGTGAATCTTATCTCCACGTACCGGTGATAGGGCAGATTCCAATCATTAGCCTTATCTTCACTGAGCAAGAGTGGAGCAGGCTAAATACCAGATCTTATCTTCACTGAGCAGGAGTGAAGCAGATCGAATTTTAGAGAATCTTATCTCCATGTATCGGTAATGAAGCAGATTCCAATCATCAGCCTTATCTTCACTGAGCAGGAGTGGAGCAGGTTAAATACCAGATCTTATCTTCACTGAGCAGGAGTGAAGCAGATCGAATTTTAGAGAATCTTATCTCCATGTATCGGCAATGGAGCAGATTCCAATCATCAGCCTTATCTTCACTGAGCATGAGTGGGAGCAAAGTTAAATACTGTGTCTTATCTTCATCGGCGGGTGGAGCGGACTAAATACGAGATCTTATCTTCAATCGAAAGCGAGAGTGAAACAGATCGAATTTTAGAGAATCTTATCTCCATGTACCGGTAATAGAGCAGATTTCAATCATCAACCTTATCTTCTCCGAGCAGTGGTGGAGCAGGTTGAAGATCCGCCTTAACCCCCTAAGCAGTAGGGTAACAGGCTAAAATTTCCAGATCCTGGCTCTCCGAACAACGGTGGAGCAGGTCGAAGACCCGCCTTAACCCCCTAAGCAGTAGGGTAACAGGCTATATACTAGATCTTATCTTGCTGAAGAGGAGCGGAGCAGATCAAATTTTGATGAATTTTATCTCCATGTATCATGAGGCATTTTAGCCACCGACCAGATCTCCCCTAAACTATAGTAGAGCAAACCGACCCTTGAAGATACGGAAGGCTAGATGGTTACCTGAAGGAAAGGAGCATCATGAAGGCCAGGCAAAATTGGCCAATTTGAAGTCTTTGCTCCATCCTCGTTACACGACAATGAGCAAAGAGGGGCAGCTGTTGGACTCAATTTTTACCCGGCCCAAAACACAATTCATTAAACACAACCCCCAAATCAAAGAACCAAACAGTCTAGTTTTAAGCTCAAAATATAAAAAATAGACTAAACCCTAGCCCAAGTTTTTAGCCCAATAACTTAAACTTTTTTCCAGCAAAAGGAAAACCCCAGGCAAGCTGCTGCTTGTGCCCACGCCCAGCGCGCCTCCCCCGCACGTCGCACGCCTCCTCTGAGTCGTACGCCTTTCACCAAGCCACGTCAGAGGCGTACACACCCATGAACCTGCAAACAAGTGAAATTAGTTGTAAAAAAGAGCTATAAAAGCCCCGAAATGAATGTAAATAGAGGGATTTTCTTTTTCGAATATAATAGTAGGAGAGAATATACAAAGTGAAGGGTAAATTAGGAATCGGAACTAAGTTTTGAAAGGTGATTTTTTTCATTCTTTTTTGGAATTTTCTTTTGATTTGGATTTCGTTTGTTCTGTTTCCTTTTCAATTTTTTCAAACGATTTTTAAAAAAACAAGAGAGGGAGAGAGGGGACTTACCGACGAACTCGCGACGTCGGTAGCCTCGGTGCGCTGGATTTTCGATGAAGGTGGCTTAGGTCTAAGAGAAAATTTGAGAGCTTTCTCTCTGTTTTTTTTTTAAAGAAGAATAAGAGAGATGATGGATAATTTTTGGGTTTTCAAAAAAGGGTTGTTCAAGGTTTTAAAAAAAATAAAAAAAGAAGGCTCCATTTGTTTTATTTTTTTTCCCCTCAAAAGTAGAGCCTGGGGAAGGGGAAAAGCTGGCCGTGCATTAAATGGATGGAAATGTGCATATGTCTTTTAAATGGACAATTTTCGTGACTAGTCCCTATCCTTTGCGCCTACATTCAATCAAGTCTTTTTTTTTTGTTTTCTTTAAATGCTTTCAAATTATGCTGGAAATTTGCGCTCAGACCCCTCCCTCTTTACCTGCGTGTGCATTTTGGTCCCCCTGTCTCCTTTTATTATGTTTTCACCCCAGAATTTTTTTTAAATTCAATTAAGCCCTATTTCGATTATTTTGGACATTTTTACCATAAAATTAATTATTTTTAGTATTATTATTTTTATTATTACTATCTTATTATACTTTTCTGTTAATAGTTCATATTATTTTATTACTAACGTTATTTATTATATTCTACTATTATAATAGTTCGTACTATTTATTTTATTAACATATTAAATAAATATTTTCTTATGTATATAATTTCCTAGAGTTTTACCATTTACTTATATTTCTTTGTTTTAAAATTACTACAATATTAAATTCAAATACTTCTAAAATTATTTTTTTATATGTCCACTTTTCACGTTATTAATTGTTTCATAAATATATATTCTATTATTGGTTCCATATTATTCTACTTATATTGTGTATTTGTTATTTATTTATTTATTTTAAAATTATTTTTCCTAATTATATGTAAATACTTTCTTTTATATTTATTATACGTATATATATATTTTTTAAAAAAACAATTATTTTCCCAAATTATACGTATACAGTTATTTTTTTTTTAAAAAAAGATCCCATTTTAAAATTATACTTTGTTCATTTCGACTAGTTTCTTATTATTGATATGTATGTTATTAGGAATCTTTTTTTCCTCTTATCTTTTGTTTCATTTATTCATATAATTGTTTTATTTCTTTTGTTTGTACCATTGTTAACATGTTACCATTACCATTTTTTTATTTTGTTATTAAACCTTTTTGCTACTATGTTTTATTGTTGATATGCATCGTTTAGGTTATTACGGTAATGTTATTTGTATGTGACATACCATTATTTTCGTTTTTAAATTTTAATTGCCCAAATTCATTTATTCGCAAATTTATTCTCAATTATTTTTAAAATAATGGCAATGTTCGGTATTTAAAGAATTCAGAGGATCGTGCCCTAACGTACTGGGTTTCGCTTTCTTTGTTTGTTTTGAATATTCGAATATCCTCTTAAGGCTAAAACGCACGTTTTAAAGGCAAGCTCACAATTGAGGGTCAAAAATGTTGTGTCCTAACGTACTGGATGTAATGTTTTACCTTGAGGTGAGATGGTCTTTAATACACATTTGACTTACCTAAATGTTTTAAAAGCCAAGAAAAGGAGGATCGCGTTTTGAACTCTGTCCAAATCTTTAATTTTCGACATTAAGACACTAAATAATCAATCAAGTACCAATTTTGGGCGTGTCGAGGGTGCTAATCCTCCCTCGTACGTAACTAACTCCCGAACCGATTTTCTATTTTTGCAGACCAAAATCGTATTTATTTATTTATTAAAAACGGCCGTGTTTTGAGGTGATCCAATCACACCCTATTAAAAACGATTGGTGGTGACTCCCAACTTTTTGTTTTCAAAAGTCGATTTCCCGTTTTCAAAAAAATGGTTTCGACACCATATTTTTTTCTTTTTTGCTTACATGACTTTCATATGATTTTAAATTCATTATCATGAGAATTTTTTTAATTTAAAAATGGAATATAATCAAATTTAATGTAAGTTTTTTTTTACCTTTTTATTAATTAGAATTTAGCTATTAAATTAAAAGAGTAAACGAATTAAAATTTTGAAATTAAAATTTGAGTGTTGAAATGTACGAAGTGTATAAAGATGAAAGTTGAACTTGACTTATAGCAAAATATGTAGCATAATATTCGATCATCATGGATGATATTGACTTTCATCAAAGGGTAGAGTTTATAATCTTTGCATTGCAGGCTTGCATATAGCATGATTATAGATGCATAAGAGAAGGGTATTATTAAACCAGGTGAGGTTGGTATTTGCATATTTTTCAAGTTAATGTTAGATTGCGTTCAATTTGCAACTGAAAATATACATTTACTTACGTTATGTTTGTCTAGTTATTCCTTATTGGTTTTTTCTTGCATGATGAAGACTGTCTGATCGAGCTAATGAACGGTAATATCAGAATCAAATTGGCGTTCTTAGAAGCTTTAAAGGGTTACAGACTCATAATTACATTGCCTTCTTTATCAAGTTTTGAAATGAGAATGGTCCTCCGAGCTTTCGAGGCTGAGGTGGTTTTTATCGATCCAGCCCAAGGCATGATAGGTGCATTTGAGGAGGCCGAGGAAATTATAACAAAGATTTCTAATTCCTACATTATTCAACAGTTTGAAAACCTTGCCAACTCAAAGGTGTCATGTTTATGCACATTTTGGTATTTGGAGCCTTGGAAGTTGGCATGATTCGATACAATTTCTTGTTTTAGATCCATTATGAGACAACTGGACTAGAATAAGAAAGGGCATTAGAGGGAAGATAGACATCCTTGTATTCGGTATCGGAAGGTTTTGTAAGTAGATCTGGGATGTATCTGAGAGAACAGAATCTCGACATTAAGGTTAGAGTTCCTAATGCCACCTAATTAGACCGAATAAAATCGTAACTTCAGTATCTTAATTGTATCGCATCTTGCCACCTTTTCTTTTCAGCTCATTGGGGTTAAGCTAGTTGAAAGTACAGTGCTCTCTTAAGAAAAACTTAGTAAGTTTTTAACATTTATAATATAATTTCTTATTCACATTGGCCTTCATACTATCATTACCTTTTGTCTCAAATATGTATATATGTATGTGCATGGTTTATATATTTATGAACTTCTTGCATATGTTAACATTGAAGGTCCACATAAGATTCAACGAATTAGTGGTGGGTTCATTGTTGGGGTTCTAAATGTGAATTTACTGAATGAAGTTGTTTAAGTTAAGTCTCAAAAGTTATTTAATTATTTAAATTATATTTCCTAGTAGATGTGGCATATGAATAGTATTATATGTTAATGACATGTTGTTATGGGTCGAAACTGAAGTAAGAAACAAAGGGGCCGTAGCGAAATGAAGGGTTTAAAAGTTTTAATGAAACAACATGCAAAAAGGTTTAATGAAAACGGAGCGTTTAGAGGTTTTACACGTACAGTTAGTTGTACCGTAACTACATCTAATTTGTAAGTAGTAATTTCTTTTGTTTTTTTTTTCCTATATATCATGTTGTAAGTGGGTAAGGGCTGTAACTCCTGAAATAGGGCCTAGTCGGAACAGTGGATTCGGGACCACAAATTTGATATTAAAATATTTATTTTATGATTATTATGAGGTCTAGAATATGAGAATATGCATGTGTTAAAGTTTCATAAAGAAATTCTATGAGTAAGGTGTCCAATTAGAAAATAAGGACCAAATTAAGTAAATTGCAAAAGTTGGGTTCTAGAAGCAAATTGTATGAAATTGCTTTAGAATATTAATTAGATGTCCTTAAATAGCAATATACCCAATTTCTAAGTTTTTTGACAAAAATGGGCATGTATGGGTAAAAATTTAAAGAAAAGGCTTAAGGGCATTATGGTCATTTGGTATTTTAATGAAATAAAATGGGAAAAACAAGCCAAAAATCAGCTCATATTCTTCATGTTGCTGCCGAAAATTTGGAGTTCTCCATAGCTAGGGTTTTCAACATTTTGAAGCTCAATAGTAAGTGCTCCCAAGCCCCGTTTTTAATGTTCTTCGTATTTTTAAAATCCCGGTAGCTTATTCTCTCTATTTCTACCCATGTTTCATGCTAGGGTTCATGTTTGGAAATTTACCCATGCATGAGTTACTTGTATTTTGATGGTTTATGGAGGAATATGAAAGTTGGATGTGTGTTAAACATCTTTTCCTAGGTGATTTTCATGAAAAACCCCTAAAAGGACCTTTTTGCAAAAGGTGTAAAAATATGAGGTAGAAATGTGAAATAATGGAAAAATATGGGTTGCCATAAGAGGAAAGAACATTCGACTAGGCTTGGGTAATGTAGAAACTGCATGCATTTCATTATACGAGCCTAGGGACTAAATCGTAAAAATATGTAAGGTTAGGGGCAAAATGGTCATTTGGATCGAGGGTGAAATTTAGACTTGAAAATTACAATGTGAGGTGTTAATAATTTATTTTTATTGTTATAGACCCCGATAAACAAATTTCGGAGGTCAATCGAGGAAAACGAACGGTTTCGGAATAACTGAAACACGATACCGAGACGAATACCAGGTAAGTTCGAATAATTTAAAGTAAACTCATAGTATGCTTAATTGCATGATTTATGAATGTATGATAATTGTATTTGGTAATGGCATGAAAATCCATGAAATGCATCCTTAATAATGACATATTGATAAATGTCTCGGTTGAGGTTAAAAAAGAAGTTTGGTGGATAAACCATGATTTACATGTTGATTGAGATCCTGCATGTGTTGCAGAAGGATCTAGCCCGAACGGGTAATCCGTTGATCTCAATATAGAATGGATCTAGCCCGGACGGGTGTTCCTTAAGTGATCGAGCCTCCCAAAGAACATGTGTACACTGAGGATTTAGCCCGGACGGGTAATCCGATTAGGGTCTGAATTTAGCCTGGACTAGTAATTCAGATCCGAGCTCATTAAGGGTGTTTGTCGCTATAAGGGATTTAGCCTGGAATGGTAATCCCGACATCACCTTATGAGTTTACGATACGGGAGATTTAGCCTGGACTGGTAATCAGGCCGTAAAATGTGAGGTTCGCGGGAGTGCATACCTGAAATGATCGCTCTTATGAATTGACGGTAAATGGATAATCCATCGAGATTTCCTAGAAAATCAATGGGATTAACATAAGACATATGTATAAAGGAAAGGATGAATGATGAGCTCATCTAAGACCAATTTACATGATGCATTATTATGTGACTAACTTGATGATTGAGTGTATGTGATAGGGAAACCATTCCATGCTTATTGATTTTATTACCTAATATGGTTGTATACTAATTACTCAGTAAGTTTACTTTCCAATTATTCGGGCTTACTAAGCATGTAAATGCTTACCCCTCTCTTTTCCCTGTCTTACAGAGCTCGAGGACTCGTAAAGATTGGAAAAAGGTTGGAGAGTCAACACACTATCAACTAGTCCAGCTTTGGTATAAAGACACTTTTATTTTGTTCAATGGCATGTATAGGACTTTGGTTCATTTTGTGATATGTGTCATTTGAATTACCTATATGAAGGCTTGTAAAAGTTTACATATCTTCTTGTATTTGGCCATGGGAATTGGCTTATCTTGAAGTAGGCTATGACCTACAAATCTATGCATGTTTATGTTTACATGGGATAGCTTGGCTATAATTGGCAATGAGTTATAAGAATGAGCCAATTTTAAATGTGTCAATGAGACATAGAAATCCTTAATACAATAAGGAAATTAACCTAGCATGTATAAAACCGATGATATGAGGTTTGCATGTAATGAGGTTTATTAAGGTTATATGTAAGTGTAAAATCTGGCCTTATTATGTTTTAACGTAACCTATAAGTGTGATTGGTTAAAGAAGGTGACCAAAGGCTTGGAAAATAGCCTTACAAGGTCCGTACGGGTAGACACACGGATCGCCTCCATGGGCGTGTGGTATGGCCGTGTGTCCTTTGCACCTAAAATTTCAAGTCAGTATGCATGGTAGTAAACACACGAGTGAAGGACACAGGAGTGTCCTATATCACACAGGCGTGTGTTTTGGCCGTGTACCTCTAAATGTATACTGACCTCATAAATAGAATACTTAAGTTTTTGGACACGAGTGACCACAAGGGCATGTCTAGGCCGTGTGAAGGACATGGGCCAGGGACACAGGCGTGTGTCTCAAACATGTGAAAACCCCTGTAGCTTCGAAATGAAAAATAATTTTAATAAATTCAACACAGGTAAAGGACACAGGTGTGTCCCACAGCACAAGGGCATTACCTCCACACGAGCGTGTGAGGTTTTACTTGAAAAATTTTTCATGAACTTTCGTAAGCTTTCGGTTTAGTCCTGAATCGTTCTCAATAGGTGTTTAGAGCCTCGTAGGCCTACAATAGGGACATTATGATGCAATTTGATTTATTTTATATTGGAATGAAATTTTATTACCCGTATTTCCTGAAAATGTTTAAGTACTTGTTCGGTAACACCTCGTATTCGGTCCCGATCTTGGGTATGGGTAAGGTGTGTTACATTTAGTGGTATCAGAGCTACGGTTTAGCCAGTTCTAGGACTACCGTAGAGAGTATTAAGTTTCGCTATACATGCCATTATTCAAATATTGATAGTGTGACATCTCCTAACTATTTAAATTGTTTTTGAACATAGTAAATTTCTTTCAATCAAGCACAAGATGAGTCCGAGGCAGCCAAAAGCCATGCTCCAGCTTCCGTACAACGAGCTGTTTTTAGTAGTAGTAGAAGGCTTATGTCTGAAGGCCGAGAAGAGGCAAGAGCCGCCTTCTTTGACATAATGACGAGTGGTTTGAGGAATATTTGAGGAATCGCCCCAACATATCACGACCTCCCCTGCCCCCTAACCAACTTGATGAGGATTTGCCACGAGATATGGCACCTGTAAGAATTAGTAAAGCCCCTATAGATAAACTTAGAAAGTATGAGGCTGAGAAATTCAGAGCTAAGATAGATGATGATGCTGAAAGAGCTGACTTCTGGCTCGATAATGCTACACGAATATTAGATAAATTATCGTACACACCCGAGGAGTGCTTAAAGTGTGCCGTGTCTCTCTTGAAGGATACTGCATACCACTGGTGGAAGATTGTATCTTCAGTACTGCCAAAGGAAAACATCACTTGGGAATTTTTCCAAGCAGAGTTTAAAAAGAAATACACCAGTCAAAGATTCTTAGACTCGAAGCGAAAGGAGTTCCTCGAACTCAAACAAGGGAATAAAACTGTAGCTGAATACGAAAGAGAGTTTGTAAGGCTAAGCCAGTATACGGCTGAATGGGTTTAAACTGAGTCAGAAATGTGTAAACGCTTCGAGGAAGGTCTAAATAAGGAAATTAAACTGTTGATTGAGATTCTTGAAATACGAGAGTTCATCGTATTAGCTGATCGGGCCAAGAAGGCCGAGGAGCTCAATAATGAAAGAAAGAAAGCAAAGAGAGAAACTCGAGTTTTGAGCAAAAAATCCAGCGGTAAGACACTCTCGTTTCCCACAAAGAAATTAATGAGCCAACATGAACACTCCACTTCATCGGTAGGGTATTTGAGAAGAGCGAGAGGCTCCAAATGACGTAATCAGAAGTCTTCCTCCCCAATGGTGACTAGTGTGGGGAGTGTAGATAACCAAAAGTTGAAGTGTAAAAGCTGCAATAAATTTTACCCCGGAGAGTGCCAAATGAAGAGCGGTGGATCTTTCAGATGTGGTTCTCTTGACCACATCCTCAGGGACTGCCCAGAGTGAACTGATAAAGAGGTGGATATAGCCCCGAAGTCGAATACTCCTATTGTACGAGGTAGACCTCTGAGGTATCCTGAAAGTGCTAGTGGCAGTCGAGTTGCGGCCAAAGACACTGCAAAATAAGAGGCTCGAGCCTCGGTAAGAACGTATGCAATACGCGCTCAAGAGGAAGCCTCTGCTCTTGATATTATCACGGGTACTTTTTCTCTTTTTAATACATGTGTTGTTGCTTTAATTGATCCGAGGTCAACGTATTTATATATTTGTATGAGATTGGTGTTTTCATACACCCATTGAACCTACGAAATTTATTATTAGAGTGTCGAATCCACTAGGCAAATCATTCCTGGTTAATAAAGTCTGTAAGAATTATCCTTTGACGATTCATGGTCAATGCTTTCCGGCTAACCTTATGTTGTTACCATTTGATGAGTTTGATGTAATACTTGGTATGGATTTGTTAGCCCTATATGATGTAATTGTAAATTGTGGTAGCAAGTATATTGAATTGAAATGCCCAGATGGTGAGATTCTAATGGTTAATTCAAGAGAATTGGGTACGCCGCCGGTTGTAATCACAGCGATGGTTGCTCAAAGATATATGAGGAAAGGGTACGAAGCCTACCTTGCTTTTGTACTGAACATTAAGGAAACAGAATTGAAGATTGAGTCTGTACCAATAGTATGTGAATATCCAGACATGTTCCCGGAAGAATTACCTGGGTTGTCTCCTGAAAGAGAGATGGAGTTTGGTATTGAATTGGTGCCAAAAACATTTCCCATTTCTATTGCTCCGTACAGGATGACACCAACTAAGCTAAAAGAGTAAAAAGCACAGTTGCAAGAGCTGATGGATAAAGGTTTTGCAAGGCAGGCCAAGCTTTTCACCTTGGGGTGCTCCCGTATTGTTTGTAAAGAAGAAATATGGTTCAGTAAAGCTATCTATAGATTATCGACAACTGAACAAGGTGACTATCAAGAATAAGTATCCTTTGCCAAGGATTGATGATTTTTTAGACCAGTTGAAAGGAGCCACCGTATTCTCTAAGATAGACTTGAGGTCCGGCTGCTATCAGTTGCGAGTTAAGGAATCGGATGTGCCTAAGTAAGCTTTCAGAACTAGGTATGGTCACTATGAATTTCTTGTCATGCCATTCGGGTTAACGAATGCACTGGCTGTATTCATGGACCTAATGAATAGGATATTTCGGCCATACTTGGACAAGTTCGTCATTGTGTTTATTGATGACATTTTGATTTATTCCAAAGATGAGACAAAGCATGAGAAGCATCTGAGAACTATATTATAGACCTTACGGGAAAAACAACTGTGTGCTAAGTTTAGCAAGAGTGAGTTTTGGCTCCATGAAGTTGGGTTTTTGGGTTATATTGTTTCGGGTGAAGGTATCTGAGTTGATCCAAGTAAGATCTCTGCTATTATTGAATAGAAATCGCCTAAAAATGTAACCGAGAGTAGAAGTTTTTTGGGCTTAGCCGGTTACTACCGAAGATTTATAAAATGATTCTCCATGTAGTGACTCCAATGACGAGGTTGCTACAGAAAGACGTTAAGTTTGAGTGGACAGAAAAATGTCAGCAGAGTTTCAAGAAGTTGAAGACACTATTGACTGAAGCTCCTGTGTTAGTATTACCTGAGTCGAGAAAAGGATTTGTGGTTTACAGTGATGCATCCTTAAATGGATTGAGTTGTGTACTTATGCAAGATGACAAGGTGATAGCCTACGCTTCACGGCAGTTGAAGCCACACGAGAAAAACTATCCGATGCACGACTTAGAGCTTGCCGCCATTGTTTTTGCCTTGAAAATTTAGAGGCATTATTTATATGGTGAGACTTGTCGTATATTCACTGACCACAAGAGTTTGAAGTATTTGATGACTCAAAAAGAGTTAAATCTGAGACAACAGAGATGGTTAGAATTAATTAAAGATTATTAGCTGGTCATTGAATACCACCCGGGAAATGCGAATGTGGTCGCCGATGCGTTAAGGAGAAAATCCTTGTTTTCACTGAGAGCTATGGACACTTGATTGGCATTGTTTGATGATGGTTCAGTTTTGGCAGAGCTAGAGGCTTGGCCAACATTTCTGCAGGAAATTTATGATGCTCAAACTAATGATAACGACCGACAAGCTAAAAAAAGTCAATGCGAGTCGGGCATTGAATCAGATTTTCAGATCGGTCCTGATGGATGTTTGATGTTCAGAGATAGGATTTGTGTACCTAAAGATGATGAGCTTATTCAGAAAATCTTGCAAGAGGCACATGATAGCCATTTTGTCTACTCATCCGGGAAGTACCAAGATGTACAATGATTTGAAGAAAATGTAATGGTGGAATGGCATGAAAACAAACATCTCCGAATTTGTATCGAAATGTTTGATATGTTAGCAAGTCAAAGCTGAACATCAAGTGCCTTCAAGTTTGTTACAACCTGTGATGGTTCCCTATGGACTTTGTGACGGGATTACCATTGACCCCGAAAAAGAAAGATGCTATATGGGTTGTGGTAGATAAGTTAACGAAGTCAGCTCATTTCATTCCGGTAAGGACAGATTACTCTCTTGATAAGTTGGCCGACTTGTATATCTCTGAGATTGTAAGATTACACAGGGTACCGCCGTCGATTATTTTAGACAGAGACCCGTGATTCACATCGAGATTCTGGAAGAAGTTTCAAGAAGCCTTGGGTACAAAATTGAGTTTTAGTACAGTTTTTTACCCGCATACCGATGGTCAGTCTGAGCTGATGATTCAGATTCTTGAGGATATGTTGCGATGTTGCATCCTAGAATTTCAGGGTATTTGGGAAAAATACTTGCCATTAGTAAAATTTACCTACAACAATAGTTTTCAAACGAGCTTGAAGATGGCACCTTATGAGGCCTTGTATGGAAAGAAGTGCCAAACTCCGTTGCATTGGATAGAACTCAAGGAAAGTCAGATTCACGGAGTTGATCTGATCAAGAAAACTGAAGAAAAGGTTAAAGTGATACAAGACTGTTTAAAAACGGCATCGGATAGGCAAAAGTCATATGCTGATTTGAAAAGAAAAGAAATTGAGTTCCAAGATGGAGATAGAGTATTCTTGAAAGTATCTCCATGGAAAAAGGTGTTGAGATTTGGCTGGAAAGGTAAACTGAGTCCGCGCTTTATCGGACCGTACGAGATCACTGAAAGAGTTAGACCATTAGCCTATCGTTTGGCATTTTCCACCCTAATTGGAAAAGATTCATAACGTGTTTCATGTATCTATGTTCAGGCGATATCAATCAAACCCCTCTCATGTGATTTCACCGATAGAGATTGATATTAGACCGGACATGACTTATGGTGAGGAACAGGTCAAGATTTTAGCTCGTGAGATTAAACAGTTGAGAAATAAAGATGTGGCTTTGGTAAAGGCTTTATGGCATCGACACGGTGTGGAAGAGGCTACATGGGGCCAGAAGAAACCCTGAGAAGTCAATATCCGAACCTGTTTACTGGTAACACTTTCGAGGACGAAAGTCCCTAAGGGGGGAGAAATGTAACATCCCGAAATAGGGCCTAGTTGGAACAGTGGTTTCAGGACCATAAATTCGACATTGAAATATTTATTTTATAATTATTATGAGGTCTATAATATGAGAATATGCATGTGTTAAAGTTTCATGAAGAAATTCTATGAGTAAGGTGTCCAATTAGAAAATAATGACCAAATTGAATAAATTGCAAAACTTGGGTTCTAGAAGCAATTTGTATGAAATTGCTTTAGAATATTAATTAGAGGTCCTTAAATAGCAATATACCCAATTTTTAAGTTTTTGGACAAAAATGGACATGTATGGGTAAAAATTTAAAGAAAAGGCTTAAGGGCATTTTGGTCATTTGGCATTTTAATGAAATAAAATGGGAAAAACAAGCCAAAAATCAGCACATATTCTTCCTGTTGCTGCCGAAAATTTGGAGTTCTCCATAGCTAGAGTTTTTGCATTTTGAAGCTCAATAGTAAGTGCTCCCAAGCCCCGTTTTAATGTTCTTCGTATTTTTGAAATCCCGGTAGCTTACTCTCTCTATTTCTACCCATATTTCATGCTAGGGTTCATGTTTGGAAATTTACCCATGCATAAGTTACTTGTATTTTGATGGTTTATGGAGGAATATGAAAGTTGGATGTGTGTTAAACATCTTTTCCTAGGTGATTTTCATGAAAAACCCTTAAAAGGACCTTTTTGCAAAAGGTGTAAAATATGAGGTAGAAATGTGAAATAATCGAAAAATATGGGCTGCCATAAGAGGAAAGAACATTTGGCTAGGTTTGGGTAATGTATAAATTGCATGCATTTCATTATACGAGCTTAGGGACTAAATCGTAAAAATGTGTAAGGTTAGGGGCAAAATGATCATTTGGACCGGGGGTGAAATTTAAACTTGAAAAGTACAATGTGAGGTGTTAATAATTTATTTTTATTGTTATAGACCCCAAGGAACAAATTTCGGAGGTCGATCGAACAAAACAAAAGGTTTCAGAATAACCGAAACACGATACCAAGACGAATACCAATAAGTTCGAATAACTTAAAGTAAACTCATAGTATGCTTAATTGCATGATTTACGAATGTATGATAATTGCATTTGGTAATGGCATGAAAATCCATGAAATACATCATTAATAATGACATATTGATAAATGTCTCGGTTGAGGTTAAAAAGGAAGTTTAAAAACCCTTGTAGGTTCGAAATGAAAAATAATTTTCATAAATTCAACACGAGTAAAGGACATGGGTCTGCCCCATAGCACATTGGCGTGTGGATTACCTCCACATAGACGTGTGAGGTTTTACTTGGAAAATTTTTCATGAACTTTCGTAAGCTCTCGGTTTAGTCCTGAATTGTTCTCAATGGATGTTTAGAGCCTTTAGTTTATATTGGAATGAAATTTTATAACCCGTATTTCCTAAAAATGTTCAAGTACTTGTCTGGTAACACCTCGTATCCGGTCCCGGTCTTGGGTACGGGTAAGGAGTGTTACAAGGGCAGTTATGAAAAGAATTTTGTTAAGCACTAAATTTATTTCTTTAGTTAATTCTTCTCCCTCTCTATGTTTTCTATTTCTTGACTTCTTCTTCTAATTTCTCTCTTATCAAAGGTATCAGAGCTTCAACAGTTCTCCATGGCCAGGGATGGGGTTACTATGCTATTGCAAAAAGAGGTGAGTGTTTTACAGCAAGAGATGGGAAAACTGCAGGGTGAGGTGTCTTAGTTGGATGCTAAGTGGGATGAAAAAAATAGAGGTTTGACTTCAAGGATTTAAGGATGAGTTTTGTTTGGAGCTACACTCTTTATTTGAGCAATATTTGGAAATATCATTTCCTCAAGCTCGAAGGTTGTTGTGCAGGATAAAGGGAAAGGAGTTTTGGGTGGTCCGCATCCGGGTTTTCCAGTTAAGGATCATTAGGAAATTCCCCAACCATCTTTGGGGCTGAACATCGCGAGTTTACCTCGACAATAGTCCTTCCAAGAGTGTTCCTACAGGTTAGATGCCCTTACTTTGACGGTTCCAATTTTAGAGGCTGGTAGGCAAAGCTTGAGTCATATTTTATTGCTGAAGGGGTACCTGAGTGTGACAAAGTACGCATGATGATGCTCCACTTAGAGGGGCGAGCACTTGACTAGCATCATTTTTATGCCCAAAAACATGGGGGTTTCCACTTACTGGATTGGGCCTGCTATGCTTATAGTTTGAAGGAGTGTTACGGATCGAACCTTTTCAAAGATTCAATGGTTGAACTAGTAACCTTGAAGCAACATGGCTCGGTGAAAAACTACCATAATCAATTTGTAAGCCTCTTGAACCACTTTTAGTTACCTAAATCTTATACTCTTAGCATACTTGTTAGTAATTTAAAACTAGATATAAGTCAATATTTACAACTTTTTAGACTCTAAACATTGGTAGGAGGATATCATATTGCTAGATAGGTTGAAAGCATTATAGGAGTCTCTCCTAAGAAGGGATTTCTGGCTCGCAATAACTTTTTGTCCCGATTTAGTCCTCATCTGCCTTCTTCTGTTGGCACTAGATCAACAGTTTCTACTCAGTCTATGTTATCTAGTATTTCATCATCAAGTGGTTTTGTAGCATCCAAAAGATCCACAAAAGGGTTGAGTCCATCACTTATGGCCAAAGGGAAGCAAAAAATGGCTCTGCTCTAGTGTGGAGCCAAATATCACATTAGTCACAAGTGTGTCAAAAGCCAATTATACTGAATGCTATTAGACTCACCTTGTGAGGGAGAAGTGGAGGAGTTTTAAGAGTGCTCAGACAAGCTTGATGACCCTGTTTGGGAAGAAGATCAACCACAAACTCCAATACTGTCTCTACATGCAATTAAAGAGTCTCAGGGGCCTTATACTATGATATTTGAGGCATGTTGGGTGAAACTAATGCCATTTTCTTAGTATATTCAATGGGTACTCATAACTTCCTAGATGCAAGGCTGGTAACTAGACCGTCTTTACCTGTTTCGCAGCAACAACAACTAAAAGTCACTATAGTTGATGGAATGCAACTCTTTACCGAATGAACATGTAAAAGTGTAGAATGGATGGTTTAAGAGGTCGGTGTTATTGTCGATTTCATGATTTTGCTCTTAAAGGGTGTGATGTGGTTCTAAAAATACAATGGTTGCTTCCCCTAAGATTAATTAATTGGAATTTTGGTTCTATGACCATAAATTTTCTTCTAAGGGAGTTCATTGCACTATTCAATGTATTCTACCAAGAAGTATTGAAGTAATGAAGTAGGGACAATTAATTAAATGCTTGTTAATGATTGGTAGGGATATGGATCCTTGTGCCTTACTTATGACTCAAGCTGACCAAGTAACATTGACTACAGTTTCTTCTCGAGACACACTTGAGGAATTACAATTATTTCTCAAGGAATTGGTGATGTTTTTAAGATTGCTATTAGCTTACCCCCTCTAGGCTCCAAAATTACATAATTCCTCTCAAATATGAAGGTGCAGTTGTCATAATTAGACCCTACAGATATTCTATGATCCAGAAATCATAATTAGAAAAGCTAATCAGAGAGATACTTTAAGTTGGCATAATTAAGGACAATTGTAGTTCTTTTACCTTCCCATGGTAATGGTAAAGAAAACAGATGGCAGCTGGAGGCTCTATGTAGATTACAGACAGCTCAATTGAGGAATTTCTAGATGAATTGGGACAAGCTAATGTGTTCTCTAAGCTAGATTTAAGATCTGGTTATCGCCATATTAGAATGAATGAAGCTGACATTCCAAAAATAGCCTTTAAAACTCATGAAGACCATTATGAGTTTTTGGCAATGCCCTTTGGGCTCACTAATGCACCCCCTACTTTTCAAAGGTTGATGAACATCATATTTAAGCCATTGCTCATGAGAACAATTCTGGTATTCTTTAATGATATATTGGTGTATTCTACCACTTGGTTTGAGCACTTGACACATCTTAGAGATGTTTTTATGCTTTTTAGGCAACACCAACTCTTTATTAAAATGAGTAAGTGTTGTTTTAGTACTAATCAAGTAGAGTACCTGGGGCACATTATCTCCAAAGAGACTATTTCTATGGATAGGTCTAAGGTGGAATGTGTAGCCAACTGGCCTTTCCCTACTTCCATTAAAGAGTTGAGGGGATTTTTGGGGCTTTCTGAATATTACAGAAGGTTTATAAATGCACTATGCCGTAATGGCCACGTCTTTGACAAACCTGCTTAAGAAAAACGCTTGGAATTGGAATGACCAAGCTACTTCTGCTTTTGAACAACTCAAAGCAGCCTTATGTTCAACTCCTATTTTGGTTTTCAGTCTATCAGTGAAAGGTAGAGCCTTGGAGCTCTATGCATTCTCTTGTTTTGTTGTTATTCGTCCTTGTGACATCTAGTAAGATCTCTTTTATGATGGATTGTTTTCCTTTTCCCCTTGCTTTGTGAAGTCTTTATCTTTTACTGTTGTAACACCGACATCTCTCTAGGGTTTCTTTAATCTGAACCTTGATGGTCGTTAGTGTCATTGCACTAAGTCTTCTCCTGGTGGTTGTCATGGTCAATATACCAAGGCTATTTTTCGGCTTTGGCTCCTCCATTGTCGGAGTTTTTACCAGTGCTATAGTGATTCTAACGTCTTTTTTAGGCTTCACATTGGCATTGCCTCTACTGAAAGCACGCATGTTGTTCAAGCCAGTTGTGGCATCTTTGCCAGATTCTTAATGTTCTCTCCCTCTTCCTCTTTGATGGCGGCAATGGTAAAGCTAGCAACTAGGGTTTCTACGGTAAAGTAGTGGTTTGAAAAATACTAGTTTACGGTTTGAAAAATACTCATTCCCTACTTTAAGTTTGATAAAAATATCCATTAATTTAAGGTTTATTTATTAAATGAATTTTAAGTAAAATCACGATTTTGTCCATTATTAATTATTATTCTATTTATTTTGTTATCTTTAATTTTACATTCATTAATTTTAATTAAAAATAAATAAAATTTAATTAGTTACCGAAATATTTTAATTATTATTGAATTAAATTGTAAATTACATTTTCAAATATAATTTATATGTTAAACATAATGTATTTTTCAATTAATTTATGTGAGTGTTTTTACAAAGTTACATGTACAAACACAATTACAATTACAAAAAAATATATTTGAATAACTATAACCAAAATTAATCATTATAAAGCATTATTAGACTGATAACTAAAATATATCCAAACCTATACTAGAATAAAACTATACAATGTCCACATATTGTGAACCATAAACAAGAATAAATATAGACTAAGAACTTACACATGACTTACATGGAATGAGACTCAAACTTGAGGTCATGAAAATAATTATATTTTTTTTGTCTTCTTTTTTACTTTTTTATTTAGTAAAAGTATCATGAAGGTTCTTGTACTAGTAGTCAGATTGCATTTTGTCCATTCTACTAAAAACATAGGCAAATTAGTCATTATACATTAGATAAAAAAGTAAATTGTTTTTTTCTGTTAAAAATTTCGTCAAATTTTACTGTTAAAAATTGATTATTGTATATCAACATAAGGTACACATGGCATGTCATTCGTCACTTTTTCGTTATCTATCAGCTCCGCCAGTTTTTAATGATACAAATAGATCAATTTTTTAATAGAAATGACTAATTTACTTTTTGATTTAATGTATTGGGACTAATTTCCTATTTTTTTATTAGAAAAAATAAAATGCAATTTGACTTCTAATATAGGGAACTCTATAGTATTACTACTTTTACCCTTTTTGTTCTTTTTTAAATTTTTTTATGCGAATACTTGCTAATATTTAAATTTTAATTATAATATTAACTTTGAAATAATTTATTTTTCTTTATATTTTTAATTATTTTTTTCCATTAGTAACTTTTAAATAATGGTACAATAATTTTACATAAAATAATTTAATGAATTCATATTAAATTTAATATATAAATAAATCAAATTTAAATTTAAAAAATATAAACTTTTATGAAGTAAGAAAAATGTATTTGGTTTTACGACACTTCAATATGTGATTATATTTGTTACTTTGTAATTAAAAGTAAAGAAATGAATAAATTAAATAGAACATAAAAAGCTAAACATATAATCATCTTTTTAAATTTGCTTAATAAGTTATTTTAAAGAAGATAGAACTTATTTTACCCCAAAAAATTATTCAAACAAATATTAGTCCAAAGGCTTTCCGAAAAAAAAAAAACATTTGAACTGTTTATTTTCAATAATTCGTGTATTTACATCTAATAATTCATATATGCATCAAATTTGTACACACTAATCATACTTATTGTGTGACTTTAATAATCTGTACGTATATTCATATGTTCCTAAAATTCTTATTTGATAGAAACATATTTTATATTTGTATATCCAAACTTCCGCATTTGATACAATTGTGTTTTATTTGATACTTCTACATCAAATTATGTAGAACTACTTCTCTTGGTAGACTAATGTTTTATTTAGATAAGACCCCTTAGGGCCGAAACTTTAAGCCAAAACAACCCATTCAACAAAATGCTTTCACTAATGTTGGACAGGGGCCGCGCGAAAGCAGGCCCCTGCTATCACAAATTATGACGTAGGCTCTCTTACTTGAGGAGACCTTAGGCGAGCGCCCCTCCCCGGTGCAATGGAGGTCGCTAACCCAAGCCATGGGCCTTACAGATCACCCATCGACCTTGTCCAGGTAAGTATGTTGCCAATTAGCTAGGTGCCTCGTATTTATGAAGTCCGCCTCGTGGCCCCTTCTCTTTCTTAGTCGATATGGGATAGTGCTGCTTCAGGAAACCTGTTCTTCTTAGTGATTGCTGAGGCTGAACGAAGGGAACTTACAAAGAATAGATGAAACTCCCAGGGAGATATCAGGAGTTTGCATAAAAGCTCTCCTCAATGAAATCTGGGGGCTCTGTAGTAGTGTGCCCATGATTTTAGTTGTGAGACTTTGATCTCATATTTTTTAACAAGTATGCTGAAAGGTTAATATATCCCCATGGCTACTAGTATTCTCTTGCTTTTGAGGTGAGTCAGTTGAATGTCCATAGCAAACACCCAAGCATAGCTTGAACATGGATGGTTAGGGAATGTTGAGACCTTTTGGCTTTAAACATTAATCCAAGTTGTTTCAATGTCCATGGATGGTTAGAGAATGTATAGACTTTGAGCAATCTTCTTTGGCTTTAAACACTCACCCTAATTTTCTCAGTCATCTGTTGCCTTTTGCAATGAGGCAGTTCAACGTTGATGAATGCTTTTTGAACGTGGATGCCTGGTTAGACAATGTTAAAACTTTGGGCAATTTTTATTTGGCTTTAATTGAACATTTATAAACGTGCCTTCCTTTCATACTTGTTTCTATACAAACTTCCTAACCTATTCAAATCATTTTAACTACAGTCTCCTCGTTGAGCCCTATCAGTGGGAACTTCATTTTCGCCCACTTCTTAATTCACATAAGAAAAGAAAATGGTTAAAATGTGCTTCAAGTCTCTGTACTCTTCAAACATTTATAATTTAGTCCTTCAACTTTTTAGATTTAAAAAATTAAATTTATTCTCTTAAATTAAAGTCCATTACAACACTACTTCTTTTATTACCCGGCTACTAGGTGAGTGTTTTTATTATTTTAAAATGTTATATCAACAAATCTAATAAAATAATTTTAAAGGTATTAACAATTGGATTTAAATTTTTAGATTTGAAAAATAAAAAGACTAAATTCCTAAAAATAAATGTAAAGGGACTAAATTCTAAATATATAAAGAGTACAAAGACTTGAAGCATGTTTTAACCAAATATATATCTGTACTATTAGTTAGGCTCGGAGTGAGTTGGCACACCAACTCAATTAGGGAAATTACAAAAAAACTTTTTTGTATTTAAAATATATTTTTTATGCTTATTTGTAAAATGTTGGATTCTTAGTTGGAATCCTAACAATATAAAAAAAATTGTACTTATTTTTTAAAAAAAATTTCCATATTAATCTAATTTCTTAACCATCTTTATCTTTTATTTATTTTTAATATATTTTTACTTCCACTCACCGCCAATTCTAGTTGAATAAAAAGCTTATTATTATTATTTCCAGAAAATTTTAACGTGAAATTGTTAATTGGGCCTGTAAATTTTGTTGATGAAGCCCGGAAAAATCCAACCAAAATTTGGGCGGGCTCTACTTTAATTCGGGCAAACAGATTCTCTTTTCAACAATCCCACACGTGACATTCGCACGTGCGAGAACAGTCTCATTCCTCAACAGATCTCTCACTCGAACAACAAGATCTACAAAGCTCACTTTCTTCATTTTTTTCTGCGACCGAGCTCTTCGATTTCGATCAATTAATTTGTATATTTCTATCATCGTTAAATTTTGAGTGGTTAGCAATTCATTCATATTCAAGAATTAGAAAGATAGAGAGACAGAGAGCGCTCTGAGGAGATGGCTTTCATGGCTGTTCTTGAATCCGATCTCCGTGCTCTCTCCGCCGAAGCACGACGCCGCCACCCCGCCGTCAAGGACGCTGCTGAACACGCCATATTAAAGGTCATAATTCAAATTTATATGCAGCTGTTTAGTAGAATTGCTTGTATATGTTAGTTTATTTTGTCACATTTTCAAGTCTGATGTTTTAAGCTTGAAATGATTATTTATTGCGTCTTTTGTTTGCTCAGAAGAAGCGAAAAAAGGTTAGATGACAAAAGCAATGATAACTTACTAGTTATTACAATATTACAATTTCGCTTTAATTTGATTCCGTGGAGCTTTTTGTTTTGTTTCGAAACATGAAATTCGACTCTAAGTTCCCATAAGTTTTGTTATGCAAGATTTTGGTTAGATTCTAGACTCTTTATCATCTTTTTGAAAGTAAAATTAAGGTAAGTTCAGACGTTGAATGAAGGGTTTTCTTTTGGAGATAATGCTGTTAGTGGCACTTTAACTTTGGAAATTGATATTACCCTGTAGTTATCAAATTCTATGAAGCACTCTGTAAATCCTATGCATAACGTGGAAATAGTAGAATTAGAGGAGATGTTGTTCTGCTACACTGATTTGTCTGTCTGTAGCTGGTAGCAGCTGAGTTTGAAACTTATCTGTTTTGCAGCTTCGGACATTGTCAAGTCCCAGTGAAATTTCTCTTAATGAGGATATAGTGCGGATTTTTTTGATGGCATGTGAGGTTAAAACTGTCAAGCTTAGTGTTATTGGCCTTTCATGTCTACAAAAGCTCATATCTCATGATGCGGTTGCCCCATCAGTTCTCAATGAGATACTTCCTACATTAAAAGATGTAAGTTTATGCTTGTATTTGTTTTGTGCTATTTGTTCAACCTAAACTTAGTTATGGATGGTTAATTTGTTCCACTGAAATCTTGCATTCGTGTTGCTCTTCTTGCAGCATGCTGAAATGTCAGATGAGAGTGTTCAATTAAAGACTCTACAGACTATATTAATAATATTTCAGTCACGGTTGCATCCTGAAAGTGAGGTGAACAGTGGTTACACGCATGTTTTCATTGTCTGACTGGTTTATGCTATGTGTTCTGGTTAAACTGAAGTCAGCAAATGGTCAGACTGAATTTCGTTAACCAAATTTCCTTAACTGAAGAATAAGCAAGCTTTTTAGTATTTTGCCAATAACTTGATGCATTTGTATTGAATTACTAATTCTTGTATAGGATTTATGCGCATAATCTTAAGGTATGTTGGTAGTGAGAATATATTGAGCATACTTCCCATAGGTTTCTATTGGGAATTTATCGAGTATACTTCCCATAGGTATCTATTGGCTAGCCTGAGTAGGAATCCGTTTATTGCAGTTGGAAACACCAGATAAACTACATAAATATGAATTTAGAAAATAAATGTTTTGCATGTAAACTGTAATTACACATTGGAATCATTGAAAGCTGTGAGGCTTCAGAAATGGCTGTATTAATTAATTAGTAAGTTCAGTTTTCTTAACGTTCTGTTTTGTCTATTGCATAATTATCAGGAGAATATGGCTAAAGCTCTTGGCATTTGTCTTCAACTTCTTGAAAACAATCGATCTTCTGACAGTGTTCGGAAGTAAGTTGTTCTATAGGTCAAGAGGTTTCCATTAGCAACCTTTCCCTCATAGGCTTCTGTATTTTGCAGCGATGCTTCCCTCATTTTTTACTAACTTTCCCTTTTCATCTAAAATCCTTTTATTTTCAGCACTGCTGCTGCTACCTTCAGGCAGGCGGTAGCTTTGGTTTTTGAACATGTTGTCCTTGTTGAGTCCCTTCCAGCGGAAAAGTTTGGTTCTGGAAGTTACATATCTCGAACAAGCTCAGTTACTGGTGATGTTAATCGCAGTATGAATAATTCAGAGTATGTTGTTTTTGTGGATTTCATGCTTTACCAAAACCATTTTGTTATCTTCTCCCATATTTATATTTGTCCTGCAATTGTTAATATCTGGTATCCTTTGTGTGTGTGCATATGTCAATTAGTACTATTTTGTTTGTATCTATGCTCATCCAACTAGATATTGTTTCATTCTTATTTTTGTATGTAGGTTTTTCTAAAGCCTAAGGTTTACTCTTGTTCATGTCAACATCTGAACTAACCAATGCATTGACAGGTTGGACAACAACTTTGCTTCTAGAAAGTCATCATTGATGAGGGAGACCGCAACTAGTTCTGGGAAGCTAGGGCTTCGGTTGCTTGAAGACCTGACAGCTCTTGCTGCAGGTGGATCTGTATGTGTTAATTTTAAAATGTTAGATTGTGTTTTTTTTTAATAACCAGATTGCTTCTCTAGAATTGATTACTAGTGGGTTTTAGGAATTTTTTACTCTATTAATGATTCCTTGAACTGACTGCATTTCATCGATAACAATGACAAATTAGAACAGAGCTTCTTATATGGATTGCTTTTTGGTTCTGGTTTGCAGGCTTGTTGGTTGCATGTTAGCTCTCTTCAACGGACATTTGCACTTGATATACTTGAGTGAGATATCTATCTCTGCCTCGACATATTTATGTGCTTTAACTTGTAGTCTCTTCAGGACATTTGCGCTTAATGCTTTTGTTTTGCAGGTTCATCCTATCTAATTACGTGGCAATGTTCAAGATTTTGGTTCCTTATGAACAGGTAATAACGGAATTATCTGACTGAAAATATTCTTCTTATTTTGTCTGAGCATGCTAGTAAGACTTTTATAGTTGTAAAGTTTGTGTTGTACTTTAACAGGTCTTGCAGCACCAAATTTGTTCACTTTTAATGACTTCACTCCGAACCAACTATGAGGTAACTTCTCTGGTCTCTTGTGACAAAATCCATCTCTTGCCTACTAGAGCTTTTCCCCTTTTAAGGGCTTTCTTGAATTTATTTGGGCATTCTTCAGTTTTATTTTTGTGAATGTGCATTCAGCTTGAAGGAGAAGTTGGAGAGCCATATTTCCGTCGCTTGGTCTTACGATCTGTTGCTCATATTATCAAGCTTTACAGTTCATCTCTTATTACGGAATGTGAGGTATGCTGTATTTACGGTTTTTTACATTCTTGAAATTATATGCTGATGTAGTAGATAAAATAGAGGTAAAAAGTAAAACTTGTCAACAATTTAGAAAGTGCTGGGGAACAGGCTGTGGTTCTAGAGTTTAGATAGGTGGGAAATGCTAAGTAGAGTCTAATGATTCAATGTGGATGAGAAAGTTAATTTTGGCATTTCTTCAGAGCTGAGGATTAAGTAACTGGGTAGTGGAAGTTAGGGCAACTAGTAAAAAGGCTCTATAACGAAGTTAATGTACTAATAGTATCATGCCCTTTAGTATTAAGATTTTGTAAATTTCATTTTGGTTTAATGCCTTCTGTTTATGATAAAATTAAGACCCTTTTTTCAACATTATTTTCACTCAGTTTCACCTCTGTGTATTTGCGCTCCTAATTCTGCTAGTTCTTGTGGTATGCAGGTTTTCCTCAGCATGCTGATCAAATTAACTTTTCTTGATCTGCCATTATGGCATCGAATTCTTGTTCTCGAGATCCTAAGAGTAAAATCAACAACTTAGATGTGCCATATTTTCCTTTTATGATTTATTTACAAATTGTTTAAAATTTGAAATTTGTCTAAACTTATATACGGGATTTGTCAGGGCTTTTGTGTGGAAGCACGGACATTACGCATCCTTTTCCAAAACTTTGATATGTAAGCTCGGTACCATCCACCTTTTTTCTCTGTCTGGTTGCATACATGTTTCTTAACTCTGCAAAGTGCTGATGTTATTTCCTCTTCTTTTATTTATTTATTTGCACTTTGAACGTAATCTACTCTTCGTGGACTGTAATTTCGTGTCATTGGTGACTCAGTCCTTATCTGCCACCAGCAATCCTCTGGATGGTAGATGTATCTTTTATGAAGTTAGGTCAAATTTGTGGCATTCCTTTGTCCAGTCCATGTCTCAAGAGGCCAATGCTGTAGTTGTGCCATTAGCCAAAATTTGATGTGAATTTGAAGAAAACATCATTCTTAATGTCCAATTTTATAATTTTTCTCATGTCAGTGCATATGTTGGTTTGATTAAATTCAAATTTCAATTAGTCATTTGTTACTCAATTTCAGATATCAAAGTTTGTTCTTGTTTCTTCCCTCCTCCCCTTCTTCACTAGTTGGTTAATTTTTGGAAAATAAGAGTAATCTCATGAAATTCGCTCTTTTAGGCATCCAAAGAACACAAATGTTGTGGAGGGTATGGTTAAAGCTCTTGCTCGAGTTGTTTCAAGTGTGCAGGTGAAATATTGTTCATTAAGTTTCAATCATGTCAGTTTTTCTTAGTTTCCTGTTCACAAGGATTTGATTGTCTCTAGGTGTATTTATTTGAAAATCTGTAGTTTGTCTTTGTTTCACTATTTGATTTTCGTGAGGTTGAATAAATTCTAGCTTAATGTGAGATTAAAATTTCGACATTTTCCTTCACTTCAACCCTGCCATATTTCTTTCTCAATTTTTGTTCTCTATCATCTGTTGGCTCTGCCGTGACTTCATCAACTGTTTGTCTATTAACTTATGATAACTGGACTATTTTCTTGTTCATTGTGAGTTTTTACATTTAGACACTTTCAACTTGGGGAGTTTATTTTAATACAGATGAGATACCTGAGGACACGTTAAACCCTTCTCTAACATCATTTTCTATCTGTTAGTTTCTTGAGACAAGTGAAGAGAGCCTGGCAGCAGTTGCGGGGATGTTCAGTAGCAAAGCTAAAGGTGATATGCTTTCTCTCTTGTTTTAAATTTTGGATTTGTAGTTCATCTTGTCCAATGTGCTTTGCTATCGTTGGCTATGTTTATCCTTAGTATCTGCAGATAAAATGAGAAATTGAAGATGTTCTTTATTTCATAATTTGTTTCACTATGGCAAATTCTATTCTTCTTTTAAAGACTTGTATTTTTGTTTCATTTGATCCAGCAACTTTGGAATTAAGAAAAAAAAATGCATTGCCACTGTTTTCCAAAGGATGACATGGTTTCTTTTCGACATTTGCAATTAATTGGAATTAAAACTGCTAGAATGTAGAAGATTGAAAATATGAAATGTGTCCATCTTCCTGTCTGGAAGAAGGAAAGGAAATAATTTCATAGAACTGAGTATTACAGTGATTGCAAATGTGGTAGTGGCTTTTTTGTTTTATTTTGCATAAGTAGTGACGGATTGCTATTACTAGAACTGAAATTCTTCAGCAGTGCCACCCTGTGGTGTTCTTAACTGCTACACTTAGTTACGTATCTGTAAAAATACATCTGTAAAAAGAATGATCCTGTTGAAAAATCTGTAAATGAGTTTCACTGGTGGCCAAATCTTTGAAATACAATAGAAATTTCCTAGGTCATATTGGTTTAATCGCACACAGCTCATAGCTCAATATATATGCAGATAGTTTTTAGACTTTAGAGATGTCCTTCTCTTAGTTAAATGGATTGATGTATCAGATGCATCCCCTCCATTAACAGTACAGGTATGTAGACTTACAACTATTCCATAGTTTCTTGCTTAATAACTTTATTACTGTGATGTTGGTTTGTGATTGGCAGGAATTGAGTGGAGTCTTGACAATGACGCATCAAATGCTGCCGTCCTGGTTGCTAGCGAGGCACATGCTATTTCTTTGGCAATTGAAGGTTTGCTGGGTGTTGTCTTTACTGTAGCTTCACTGACTGATGAAGCTGTGGATGCTGGGGAGGTAAGTGGGAATGTGTCCTGTCTTATATAATGTTGTATGCTTTTCGTTTTTTACCAAATTTTCTATTCTCTTGATACAACCAGCTTGAATCTCCTAGATGTGATTATGTACCTTCAGCAAAATGTACGGGAAAAACTGCAGTTCTCTGTATTTCAATGGTTGATTCATTGTGGTTGACTATTCTTGATGCTCTGTCCCTTATTTTAGCAAGGTTGGGTGAATTTTTTTCTCTGATTTTGTGTTTCTGTTTCTCTCAAGCAAAACCAGGTGTGTATGCATTCTAATTCTAGTTCAATTTGAAGGTCTCAAGGAGAGGCTATTGTGTTGGAAATATTAAAGGGGTATCAGGCATTTACTCAGGTAACCCTATATTGCATAATAAATTATAAATTATCTGCTAATTTTGACTGCTATTTCTATCAATTCAACTAAGCCTTAATACCTATGGGTTGGATAATTTGTGTTTTAGTTCTTTCAAAAGCAACTTATAGTTGTTTCCACTTGTAGTCACTGGCTAACTATTAATATTTGTTCACTGCAGTAGAGGCCTAAATTTTCTAATGGACTCTATTTATTTAGATATGGATGTTCCAATGCAAGATGATCGTTTCTGCTGACCCTTTTTGAATATTCTGCAGGCATGTGGAGTACTTCATGCCATAGAGCCTTTAAATTCTTTCTTAGCATCACTTTGCAAATTTACCATCAATTTCCCAAACGAAGTGGAAAGAAGAAGGTATAGCTTAATGATTACAGTGGTTTCTGATTTCCGAAAAGGTTTCCCTTTTCCTCCTAGGGAGGTTTGGGGTCTAGTGTAGAGGTTACTGTGGTTTCAAAAGTAATACTCTGTCTCCATCCTCCCTGAATCCCCCTTTATAAGGTGTTCTTAATCAAGTTTTTTGACAAAATAGTGTTATGAATTTTGTCCTTTGTTTCTTGCAACAAAAACACCGGAAAGAATATCAATAAGAGAAATCTATTTATTCTCATTGTTGCTTAAGAGTGACCCCATTTGCTTTTAAGGTTTTTTGAAATCATAGCCACTGCGATCAAGGTGACTAGTAACAAAGCCGTGGAATGAAAGAGACCCAATATGGGGATTTAGCAAAATCTGGAAGATTAAGCTACTAGTCTAGCAAATGGCACAATGCCTCTGGAAATTGTTTGAAACATAAATATAAAAAGCAGGACTGTCAGCAGTAAAATATAGAAAATTAGGTAGCTTGAAGTGAAAGATGTAACCAATAACTTCACTAGAAGAGACCCATTGATTCCTTGTAAAAGAGAAGCTACAAGCAAAGTTCCTCATGAGTCCATCAATAAGTCACGATAAAGCTTCCGAATACAATTGTGATGGTGTGGGGCTTTTATAAATCTAAGATCATGATGTTAATATCTTAAGACAATTCTCATGATGGTTTTGTTTTTATGCCCTTGCACATTTTTACAAATGTTGACGTTTGGGTTGCTCTTCAAAATAAGCTTGGTATTAACTATTGGCACAATTAATCTAATGTACATTGTTTGGTATTTTCTCTTTAAACATTTTATGCAATTGTTTAGCATGCTTAAGTGTTCTTTTTAAAGGTGATACATGCATAATTTGTTGTAGAAAAATTTATAATGTATCCTCTTAAAGGTTGTACTAGCATTCTGACAATGCTTAAAATTGAGATTTCAGTGGCGTATTACTCTCTCCTGCATCAAAGCGTACTGATATAAATTCTGACCAGAGAGATAACATTGTCCTTACACCAAAGAACGTGCAGGTATCATGAATGGTTTCGTGAGTATGGTATATTCACTTAATTTTCCAGATCATATAACAGATTAAACACTCTTGAACTAGATACTTGGTTCTAATTGAACTCATGACCCAGGCTTTGAGGACTCTCTTCAACATTGCTCATAGACTACATAATGTGTTGGGCCCCTCTTGGGTTTTGGTATGTTGGTCTGGTTTTTATATCTTTCTGAACTTGGTGAGAGTTCAAAATTATGATTGTTTATGATATATAAATGTAGGTGTTGGAAACTTTGTCTGCACTGGACAGAGCAATCCATTCGCCACATGCCGCCACACAGGTAATTTGGGAAACATTTTTACGTGTAATTTTTTCAGCAGCATCCTGTATCCATCTTGTTGTCATTCAATAAAATAAAGTTAGTAGTTTCAACAGCATTATACTGGAATAAGCAATAGTTTCCCTATTGCTGATGCCTTGTTTTCCCTTGAGACAACTCAATTACGTCTTGGTGTTCTGAAAATGATTTTTTAAGTTGTTAACCCATTCCTTGAGTTCTGGCGTTTGAACAGAGTTTATATCAATACACTCATTAAACTGTAGAAATCTCTTATTTTTTGTAACTACAGGAAATTTCTACATCTGTGCCAAGAGTTACAAGAGCATCATCTGGTCAATACAGTGATTTCAGTATTCTCTCCTCTTTAAATTCTCAGGTATTAGAAACTAGTACTTTTTGGTAGTGGTATAATAGCTGATAAAGGCTTGGGGAACTCTAATGGAAAATTTTGACCTTGACTGTTCCTTTTGTCCATATTCTCTTATGTAGTCAATGGCCAAACTTTGAGGATTTTTAAAAATCCATTTTAAAAAGTGGATGGTGTTCCAGAGTATTTGGAACTACCTGTTTTTATGTTTTTCTTCCATTTTTTCCTTCTAGTTTCCACTACCCTTTCTATCTTGTAAATAAGTAATAATAAGGTGCATTATCTAACCTTATGTTTTTTTCTTGAAAGCTGTTCGAGAGCTCAGCACTTATGCACATATCTGCTGTTAAGTCACTTCTTTCTGCACTTTGTCAATTGTCACATCAATGCATGCTTGACACTTCAAGTGGTTTTGGACCATCAACAAGTCAGAAAATTGGGAGTATCAGTTTTTCAGTTGAAAGAATGATATCCATCCTTGTCAACAATCTTCACCGTAAGTAGTATGGTTTTGCTGATGTTTCTTGAAGTTTCATAATCATAATAGATGGCATTATCATAGGTTCATGCCTCACATCAATATTCACAAATCTTACCATGTTTGAATTTTTGCAGATTTATCTGCTCTTCATGCTTATGTTTGTTATTAACTAATTATAAAGAGCATAACTGCCAAAACCTTCAGCTATATGAAGAAAAATTTCGCTTAAATTTTTTTCGATTTTTTCCTGGTATAGGTGTTTTACCATTGTGGGATCAAGTTGTTGGGCACTTTCTTGAGGTGATCATAACTTATACTTCTCATTCAATGAGTAATGCTAGCATTATTTAGAGTTTCGATCTTTCATGACAAAAAGAAATGCTGCAGCTTGCTGACAATTCTAATCAGCATTTGAGAAACATGGCACTTGATGCGTTGGATCAATCAATTTGTGCTGTTTTAGGTTCTGAAAATGAAGATCATGCATTGTCCAGATCTGATGACAATTCTCAGGATGTGAGAACTTCTGCTTTTTTATGACTGGATTAACTATATGATTTGAGGACATATATGTGCGTGTATGTATATTCATGCTGCTTATAGTTACTCTTCTCTGTGTGTGTAGTTGGAAAGTAATGAAACAGAACTAAGGCTGCTTGAATCTGCTGTCATATCTCCTCTGAGGGTCCTATATTCTTCTTCTCAAAGCATTGATGTCCGTGTTGGGTCATTGAAAATTCTTCTGCATGTCTTGGAGGTATATGCTACAGCAGGGAAACTGATTGAAGCTTAAGTTAATTACTATGCTCATTTTGTTTTTAATTACAAATGTTTTCCCAGAGGTGCGGAGAAAAATTGCGATACTGTTGGCCTGATATACTTGAATTGTTGAGGTTTGCCTTCTTCTCTGCTGTTTACTTCCACTTTATTTTTTGTCGTGTGGGGGGAGGGTGTTGTTAGGCATTCTGAGATTTCTGATAATTTACTTCATCTTATCTGGTTCTGTTTATTCAGTCATCTCTGCTTTTTCTCTCATTTAGGTCAGTTGCAGATGCATCTGAAAAGGATCTTGTCACTCTGGGTTTCCAGGTTTGTGAATCTTTGCCTGAGAAATGTTGGGGAAATTCATATTAATCTTCTGAAATCGTCTTTCCTTTGTTACACAAGCACATACATGCTGATATTATGGTTGGTTCTATAAAGTAAGTTCGACCTAACTTTTTCTTTTACTATATAGAGCCTGCGTGTGATTATGAATGATGGACTTTCATCCATACCTCCAGACTATCTCAATGTGTAAGATCCCGGGTGATTAAATTTTTAATTGTTTTATTGGTTTATTTTACAAGATTATTTTGACCATTGGAAGAAGGACACGTGCAATACTAGAGGGTAACAAAATATGCATCTGAAAATTGCAGATGTATTGATGTTACTGGAGCATATGGTGCTCAAAAAACCGAGTTGAATATAAGCTTGACTGCAATTGGGCTATTATGGACTACAACGGACTTTATTGTGAAGGGATTGTCACATGAGTCTGCAGAAGAGAAGGAAACAGGTAAAGTGCCATTATACTTTTATCTCATCATTGTCTGAGTGCATGTTCTTGTGAGTGGTATTAATTTACACTCAGGAAACAACTACAGAAATTATGGAGGTTATTTCTGTTTCAAATAAAATGGATGGTCAACATGGGGAAGAGCAGACAGACAATATATCTGTTGACATAAACAGCCATTCTCCCTCAGCCAATATGGTGGACCGTGATAAGTTGATAGTCTCTGTTTTCTCATTGCTTCAAAAACTTGGTGCTGATGAAAGGCCAGAGGTACGATTAACTTTCCTGTTATAATGGTGTTTATGTTTTATTTCTGTTTCTGCAATTCTCATTCTACAAATCAACTGGTGCTAGGTGCTAAAGAATTTCTTAAAATCCTAGCAACCAGGAAATGAACAGATGAATGAAAATATTGAGATTGGGTAATATCTATGTCTGTGTTGCTCATGGTGAGATATGTTTGATGGCCCACATTAGATATGTGGCTGTTGGAAAGTCTTTTCTTGGAGAGGAGACCTTGCATAAAAATGCTAATATTTTTATTTAAATGTAAATGCTTAGTACCTGTGCTTTGAAGCTGGTAGTTTCTTAACAGGTTCAGTTTCTCTGTAAGATGTTGGTTTTTCAAAGATGTGTATCTCATTCAAGAATTGACTAGCTTTGTATGCTTAACTTGAAGTTTGATGTATTCAAGTAACAGGCTTTAGTGATGCTAGTTAACAATGGAGGCTTGACAAGATCTGTTTGACAAGAAAATTAATTCTCCTCGACATTTTTAATTCTTGTTATAGTTAGCCTTCTCGTTACCTTCTATCTTCATATTCAAACCTTTTGAAATCCTCCTGTTGGGCTTTATTTGGACTCAAGCTGTGATTTGATTGCCATTGGATATTTAAATCCTTTAATTATGTTAAATTTAACATATAATGTAGGTTAGAAATTCAGCTATCAGGACACTCTTTCAAATTCTTGGAGGTCATGGGCAAAAACTTTCAGAAAGCATGTGGGAGGACTGTCTCTGGAATTATGTTTTCCCAACATTAGATCGTGTTTCCCATATGGTAGGGTAATCAGCTGTCAAGGACACAAAAAGACTTTTACTTAACTTTGTAAATAGGCTTCAAGGATTTTGCTTGCAGGCAGCAACTTCATCAAAGGATGAATGGCAAGGGAAAGAACTTGGAATTCGAGGAGGAAAAGCAGTTCACATGCTTATACATCATAGGTAATAAAATAATTCTGGCTGCATGTATCTATACATATGTAATCAGTTTACATTCTTTTATCATAATTGTAGACAGTCATTTCTCTTGCTATATGACTTTCTGATCCTTAAAAAAAATAAATGTAGTCGGAACACAGCTCAGAAACAATGGGATGAAACACTTGTACTAGTCTTCAGTGGAATAGCACGATTGTTGCGTTCTTTCTTTCCTTTCCTCAGAAGCTTAAACAATTTCTGGTCGGGTATGACCATAATTTGGTTCCTTTGATGAATCTATAGTTTCATCTTTCCACCCCTTTTTTTTTTTCCTTGCTGCTAAGATTTCCCAGAAAATTCACTTTTTTTTTTTTGCAGGGTGGGAATCTTTGCTTCTCTTTGTAAAAAATAGCATTTTCAATGGTAGTAAAGAGGTTTCTCTTGCAGCAATAAATTGTTTACAGACAACCGTGCTTGGTCATTGCAGCAAGGTGCTTCTAAAACTTTATCATCTGTAGTGGAAATTCATGCTTTTAAGTTAGCTAATCTCATTCAACCTCTTCAAAACCCTATTAAAATACTCACTTATGCCATAAAGTAAATACTTTCTTTTTAGGGGAACTTTCCAACGCCTTACCTTGTCTCAGTACTAGATGTCTATGAGGTTTTTCTTCAAAAATCACCAAATTACAATGGTAGTACAACTATCAAGGTGAAGCAGGAGGTTTTGCTCGGTCTTGGTAATCTTCTATTTTTATCTTAGTTGAATTTATTTGCAAAAAGAAAGTAAAATGCATGCACAATTATACGAATCATTCACCTCTTAAGTTAACAAATTGATTTACAAGACAGATAGTTGTTACATTATTTCCAACTCCAAAATGAAGAACCATGTTTTGGATATGCTTATGTATTTTATAATTTCTTCAAACTTGATAGGAGAACTGTATGTGCAAGCACAAAGGATGTTTGATGATCAAATGTACAAACGGTTGCTTACAATCATTGGTTTGGCAATCAAGCAGACTGTGACAAAAAGTGACAACTGTGAAGCTGAGCCTGTAAGTGTTTTTATGAACAAAGCTTATTTTATAGTTCAATATCTCTTTTGGTTCTTGAAAATAAGATAGGAGTTTGAAATGTCAAAATCAACTACTAGATGTAGCAAAGATCAACAATTATGTGCGCTTACTGGGTTTGACACCAGCTAAATCTTCCCTTTCCTCATCTTAACCTCGATATTTTTGGGTTCATTGTTTGAAGAAGTTATTTAAGTAATCCTTTGTTCTTGTTGTAAACTTCCAATATTTCCATGCATTTTTGGCAAGTTATGGATTCTTTTTTATATGAGGACTGGCTGTGGCTTTGAATTGACCATAACAGTTACTGTGTTAGTTGTAGCCTTAGAGCCTAATTGGTAGTGCCACCCCCTTATACAAATGGGTCGAAGGGAGGTAGCCCACTAAATCACCGAGTATTTACAAGACAAATAATCCCAAACCCAAAAGCTGCTTTGAATATTTTGTAGCATTCATTTGCATGAATTTATGCTGCACTTTTGCAGGGACATGTTCCTCATTTGTTACGAACTGTGCTGGAAGTCTTGCCAATGTTACGCCCAGCTGAGCACCTTTCTTCAATGTGGCTCATTCTTCTACGAGAACTCTTACAATATCTTCCAGGCCAAGATTCTCCTCCACAGGGTGAGGAAGAGGAGGCAGGAGAAGTTAGCACTAGTGATCATATTCCAGGTACAGAAAAGGCTTCACTGCAGTTGATCAGAAATCTTTGACTATACCTTTGATAAACGAGAAGCTCAGATTTTATGTATTATTTCTGCAGATGTTAATGTGAAAATGAAGCGTGAGGCGCCCAATGATACTGCCTCTGCCTCTGTGCAGAAGGCTGAACTTCCATCTCCGACTTCGAGTTCTGCTCAAGAAGCAACAGTTAATATCCCCAGTTATTTGTTGGCAGAAAAACTTATTCCCGTTCTGGTAGATCTCATTCTACAAGCTCCAGCAGTTGAAAAGTATATCATTTTTCCGGAAGTTATACATAGCCTTGGGAGGTATAAGATACTGCATTTGCTGATGCGTTATATTTTCTACTGTGACTGTTTTTACAGTCTATTTTCTAGGTTTTAATATCTGCAAGGGGTAGGTAATCGATATTTGTGTCCGTTTAATTGATAGAATCTGATTTTGGTATCTGCCCAACGAACTAATATACTCCTTTATATCTGTTTCTTGGGTTTGTTATAGGGACTGAAATAATTATTTTTTAATTGCTTCTATAATTGTTAATTTTGTTAGGTCAATGACAACGAGAAGAGACAATCCCGATGATTCACTTTGGAGATTAGCTGTTAAGGGCTTTAATCGTATGCTTGTTGGTGATATCAGTGAAACAACTGTGCACAGTGGACCAGATTCAAAATTTAGTAAGCCTGCAAGGTTGCGTATATGGAAAAAAGTTGCTGATGTCTATGAAATATTTCTTGTGGGTTATTGTGGGCGTGCTCTTCCTTCCAATTCCCTCTCACCTGCCACACTCAAGGATGATGAGTCCCTTGAGATGACCATTGTAGACATTCTGGGTGAGCATATTCTTAAGTCCCCAATTGATGCCCCTATTGAGGTAAGCAATCCCCTTATAAAGCATCGTTAGCTCAAGTTCTAGTTTTTTTTATTTTGCTTTTTACCACCTAAAATCGGTTCTACTTTTTGATTAAAGATAGCTGAATCTGATGTGTTAGTTCAAAGTCCTAGTTCTTTTGTTTATGTTAACAGATTCTGCAACGACTTGTTTCTACCTTGGACCGCTGTGCATCTCGTACATGCTCTTTACCTGTTGAGACTGTGGAACTTATGCCTCTCCATTGTAGTAGGTTTTCCTTGAAATGCTTACAGACATTATTTTCCCTGAGCAGGTAATAAAAGACAATTTAGTAGCATATTTTGTCCCATGTCCTATGGTAACTTTCATATGTTATAACTGATATTATAAAGCCTGATCACAGTTGCATTAGCAAAATGGTGCACATTGTAGACTTAACCTATAGAAAGTCTAGTTGTACTAAAATATTTTCTTGTCAAACTAAAAAAATGTCCATATGTAGCCTTCCAATAACGTTCTGCATTTCCTTTTAGTAACAAGAATTTGGGTAGACTTGATTTTCTCCTAGTTTTTTGATGTATTTAGAGGATCCTTGTAAGTTCATATTTACATACCATGTCTGGATATATGTTGGACATGGTATTTCAAAAACTTGAAGAGTCATAGCAGCATAGAATTCATCTTGTTTATATTCTTGCTGTGAGCATCTCCTTACCTCTGGAATGGATTATATAGCCTTTGATGTCTGCTTTATTTCAATCTTTTGATCTTGTGACAACATTCTCACAGCTTTAGTGATGAAGAGGGTAATTGGAGTTTGACGAGATCTGAGGTCAGCAAACTAGTGATCATGGTACTCATGATGAGATGTGAATGCATCTTAAATAGATTTTTAGCTGATGAAAAGGATGTTGGTAAGTATAGTTTCTTTTTGTAATCAAATTCTTAAAATGTTAACTTCTTTTGCTTAGGTTCACTTACTGACCCAATGTATGACCCTGAACTTTGATCTGCCTACAGGTGATCGTCCTCTGCCAACAGTAAGGCTTGAAGAAGTAATCTTTGTCCTTCAGGAACTAGCTCATCTCGTGATTCATTCTGACACTGCATCAGTTCTTCCTCTGAATCCCCATTTAAGAAGTACCCTAGCAGAGGGAAGTTCTGGCAGGCAACCACATCTGCTTGTTCTTTTTCCCTCCCTCTCTGAACTAGTTGTATCGAGGTGAGAGTAATAAGTAGATCTATACTAAAATTAGACGTTGTTTATGATTACATTGTTTTTTTTTTAATGGAATTCACTTCTCCATTTAACAATTTCTTTATCCGTAATTCTGACTAAACCGAACTATAATGCATTTGGATGGGCAGGGAAGGTAGAGTAAGAGAGCTGGTAAAAGATTTGCTCAAACTCATTGCAAAGGAACTAACTTTAGAGAAAGTTAGCACAGGCTGTTGATACACAAAACGTTTTGCTCTTTTTTCTTTTTTTGGGATAAAAAATGTACTACCGAGTCATATTCTTTTACATGCTTGTTAATTTGAGAGGTTGGAATAGGTTAATCCTCTGATTTTCTATTATTATCATTGTTATTTTGGTATAATAGTTTGTTTGTATATTATAGGACAAAGGCCAGGTTTTGTTGTATTCAAAGTAGTGTGAGCTGAGGATATTCATTTTTTTGCGTAATGAGTATGTCACATGCAAAATTATTGACTTTTTATTTATTTTTGTTGAAAAAGTGCTTTAAAATTTTAGCTATTGAAGTTCGTACAAACTATTATTTGAGTTCAAAAAAGGGTGTCCGAAAGAAAAGGTAAAATTCCAATCCTAACACCACAAAAAAAGTAGTATTGGTACATTTTGTGAAGTCTCAATGAAAAAGAGAATAAGTATTGCATTTCTTATTGAAGGATTTCCTGTTTTAAGTACATAAATAAATAACCAACTAAAACTAGTAACCCCAAGAAGTACTTCCATAGATCAGGGAGACTTATTCAAAACACCAAATCGATACTACCCAAGAGACATTAATACACCCCTTCACCCGGCATCGGGTCAATGCTTGCTTAAGAGGTGGCTTGGTTAATGTACAGCAAGTTGATTTGCAACATGAACGTGATTAACAAAGCCTTAGCTGAGTTTGAACATGATTTCGAGCAAAGGATAGATCAATATCAAGGTGATTCATGTCACATCCCAAAAATCGAGTTGGTAGAATTGAGTATTAGGTTATGGGCTCGAGAGAAAAATTGGGTTTAATATCATAAAAATTAAAATAGGATAAAATAATTAACTAAATAATAATGGTAATAATAAAAATTAAAATAATTATTGGGTCTAAAATTAGGTGGTGAAAATTAGGATTTGAAAAAAATGGGAAAATTGAGAGTTTTTGAAAGGAAAAGTTTCCTTTTAAAAAAAGAAAAATTGCTCACATTCTTCCTTTAAAACCCCCTCACGTCCCTTTCCTCCCGTTTAGCTACTCATTCAAAAAAATTTCTCAAATTCAAATATGATATTTTCTCTCAAAATTAACTCATACTTGGTGATTTCCTAGCTATTCAAACACCTAAACACCTTCTAATTTTAAAGAAAAATCATTAAATCCTCATCAAATTCGTCATTGTTCTTCGCACGTTCAATTTCAAATTAGCTCCACAACTTGTTGTTTTCTTCAAATTGAGGCAATGTCTTTACTTATTGTGATTAGATTAAGGTTTTTGTTTTTCTAATTCGGAATTTAACCGAGTGTGTTGAGAGTTTTTAAGATTTAAAGCTTTTTAATCAAATTTCGATTCAAAATGGTGAAATCCAAAATAACGAGTATACTTACTATTTTTTATTTATTTCTAATATATTTTAACTAAATAGAAGGTATTTGAACTAAATTTGATAGATTGGTATCCAATTTTAATGAATTTTAAATTTCCCCCCCTTTGTATGATCATACAACTTGATTTTTCGAAAATTTTAAATTCGTGAAGTTAGGTAAAATTAAAGGTTTATATTAGTAATAATATGTTAAATAGGATGTTTAGAAACTTAATTAAGGTTTAGGAACAAAAATCGAGTGAGGAAACTTCAAATTTTGACAAAATGAGTTGATTTTCGTTATAAGAAAAGTGAGCTTAGAGTGGTGATTTTGTTGCTATTTTTTTTAGTTTAAGGTTGTTAGTAATTAATGTGAATGCAAAGTGCCGAACTCGTTGAGAGCTTCTACGAGCAAGGCGAAAGGGAAAGAAAAGCTCGTTTGAGATTATTGAGCATAAGGCATCGACTAGGTGAGTGATTGGAATTACGGCTCTTAGGCACGATTCCTAAGGTTGAATAGGAGCTTAGGTTGGTCTAAATACCTAATCTAAGTTTCGAGAGTAACTATTCTTACTTGATCTACCTATTAAATTCGATGCTTGTTTATTGTGATATGTGAATCATGTGAAATATTAAGCATGTGCTATGTGAAAATGACAATGATTAATAAGTGCTTGTTGGTTTTATGCACACCTAAATAATTTAATATGATTATGGCTCTTTTGAACAATTGTGATATCATTTGAGCGTGCATTAAAAGTGTTGAGAAAGTATTGTTAACAAGTGAAAGTTTGTATAAAACGGTGAGTGAATATGTGTATAAGTGGATATGTTGGCATTGTGATTATTTGGAACCATTGGATATCTTTGGCATGCCATAGGATTGTGAGTACTTGCCATTTTTATTATATGTTAAGGCATTGTGGCCCGAAGATAGCGTTGGAGAGATAAGGGAATGTCGAGCATAACTCCATTCACCGTAGATAGCATGGTGTGTTTGGAGAGTGTGAGCATTCGTGCTGCACTTACATGAAGATAGTGTAACAGCCCGTTTTTAGTCAAATCAGAATAGTAGTTTTGGAACCACAAATCTGAGGTCAAAATAATTATTTTATTATTATTTCAATGTTTATAGTATGATAAAATGATTGTGTGAAAGTTTCGTTATATCGTTTGAGTGCTTAATTTGATAAAAAGGACTAAATCGCGTAGGGTGTAAAACTTGAGTTCTATAAGCTAAAGGTGTCTAATAGCTATAGAACTTTAAGTAGAGGTCCTTATGTTGTTATTAAACCATCCGTAATGTGAGTGGACATTTATGGACACATTATTAGATGTTTTAAAGGTTAATTATTAAGGTTAAAATGGTAAAATAATAAAATCAAATTAAAATTAAAAGAAATAAAATATGTATCATCTTCTCTAATGCTATGTTCAACCGAAATTAGTAACAAAGAAAGCCATTGTTGAGCTTTTGGTGGTTCGGCTACAGAATCCCTTGGATGTAAGTGCATTTTTGCTCGATTTTTAATGATTTTTATGTTTTTGAGATCGTTGCAACTAGGTCTAGCTAGCCCAGGGACTAATTTGCAAAAATATTAAAGGTTTAGGATGTTGCCATTGATGAATAAATGACATTTAATAATTGATGATAGATTATGAATGTTTGATGATAGTTATACAAGTTTTGTTAAGTGATTTTCAGTGAAAAAGCAAATTAAGGATTAAATTGAGAAATGTGGAAACTTTGTGATTAAAATGTTTAATAAATGAAAAATATGGGCTGCTAGGGACCTAATTGAAATTCGGCTAGCATGAGTTTTGGTTGAATTGCATGAATTTGTGATTTTATGAAATAAGGACTAAATTGTAAAAATGTAAAATATTAGGGGCAAATGTGTAAAGTGGCTTTAAAGTGTATTTTGGACTAAATTTAATAGAGATATTATTAAATAAGTTAAAATTGATATTATATAGATCAAGAACAGCGAAATACAGACTTAGATCGAGGAAAGAACAAGGTTTTGGATTGATTGACTCGTTTCGCCGTTTTTGTATCCTAGGTAAGTTTGTATGTAATAAGCTTTTAAATACCTTAGTATTGCCTAAATTGTGAATTACAGTCTTGCGGACACTTTCGACGAAGATTCGGCATTGGAAATTTTGGTTGAACCTTAAGAATAGAGTAGGATACAAATGACATGTCATTAGGGGTTACATTGAGTTGGCTTCGGGCCATGATATTGGCATTTCAGGTGTGAGATTCATTGAGTTGTCTTCGGGCCATGATATTGGCACTTCGAGTGCAAGATTCATTGAGTTGGCTTCGGGCCATGATATTGGCACTTAGGGTGCGAGACTTCCGAGTATCCGACTTATATTCCAAATGGTTCAACGGATATATCGAAGATATAAAATGGTGAGAATAGATACGTAACAGTATAGGTATGTACGAAAAACTATGTGAGCATCGAATTTATGGAAGTTATAAGTTTATGGTTATAGTTGTGATTGAATACAAGTTAACATTTTGATTTGAATGTTTTGTAGCATATTGTGTTTATATTATTTGATTGTGAATAAATGGTGAGTTTGCTTATTAATTCATACGAGCTTACTAAGCTTTATAGCTTACATCGTTTGTTTTTTGTGTTTTATAGTGATTTTAAAGCTAGCTCGGATTTGGGGATCGTTGAAGACTTCATCACACTATCCAACTATCACTTGGTACTTTTGAAATTAAGTTTTGGTCATATGGCATGCATAGGGACTTTGGGTCATTTTGGTATATGTTATTATGAATTTGGCCATTTGTGTTGGCTTGTAAAAGTTAAGTATTTTGTTTGTGTATAGACATGTGAGTTGACTTATTTTGGCAAATATGGTGGTGTATATATATGTACTAATGCTCTTTGGTGATGTGGTTTATACTTGCTTGTTGAATGACTTGTTGAGACTTAGCATAACAGGTAGCAAATTGCTTAGGGTATGCCTTATTGTGGATTGCTACATTGAGTACCATAGGAATGCATTAAGAATTATGATAGATATGTGGTTTTAGGTAAATTAGTGCACAATTGAAAGTGACCAATTAAGTGTTTTGAAATTGTGAAACTTGTGCTTTGAATTGGCAAAACATGATATGGTGGGCATGTTAGTTGTTGGTATTGATTTGGCATGTTTTGGTCTTGGTTGTGCTTGAATTGGATGCCTATTTATGCTATGTTTTGGTGCCATTTGGTTTGGTGTAGGTGTATACAAATTGGGTGGCAAAATGACTTGGTAAATAGCCTATTTTTGTCCACACTGGCAGAGACACGGGTGTGTGTTTCAGCCGTATGTGACACACGGTCAGATTACACGGCCATGTGTCCCTTGGTGTTGAATTAGAAACCAAGTCAGTATGCTCCACACGGCCCAACACACGGGCATGTGACTTGGCCGTGTGGCATAAGTCAGTATACCTTACAGGTTTGGCACGACCTAGCACATGGCCTGGTACACCGGCGTGTGTGGCCATTTTTAGGGCACACGGGCTAGCCACACGGGTGTGTGTGTTGGCTGTGTGACCCAAGTTAGAGAGTTACACGAGGTTGGACACCGGCTAGGACACGGCCATGTGATCCCATTTCAAATGTCCACACGGCCTGTGACACGGGCGTGTCTTTGGCCGTGTGAGACACACGGCCAGGCCACACGGGCGTGTATCCCTTGTATTTTGTAAAAAAAATTTTAAGTGTTCTAAAAATTTCCTGAGTTGTCGGTTTAGTCCCAAACCTTCCCGAATGCATGTTTTAGGCCTCGTAGGCTTATAGTAGGGACGATTTGTATGATGTTGAATGATGATTGTATGATATTGGAATATGTATGTGAAGTGTATGTGTAATTGTATAAAATGTTTGGTACTGCTCTGTAACCCTATTTCGGTGTTGAATACGGGTGAGGGGTGTTACAGATAATGTACGACTTTATGAGTTATGAGGAGTGTTTGGAGATCCGCTTGTCCAATGCATTACTGATTATATATATGTTCCATGTCACATTATGCCAATATATCATTGTGTTTGCTTTGTGATATGTTTGATGCTATGCCATGGTTGCATGATTTAGTATGTTTTCTTTTAACTACAGATTTCATGTCTAATTGTGGCAATTTTTTATGCACTCACTGAGCTTTACCAAGCTCACACTCCTTATTTCATCTTACAGATAAATAGTTCGCGGGTTAGTGAGGAGGGTGGCAAATTGGTGATCCATCATCGCAAGGCATTTTTTTAAAAGTATGTGTGTTGAGCTTTTAAACTCCAAAGTGAAGGCAATGTGGGTCATTCAAAAGGTTTAGTACTAGAATTAGAATTAAACTTTTTAAATAAAATTTTTAACGGGTTGTAAGCGGACATTTTGGACTGTTTAATTTTTTTTTGGGGATTTTGAACATTTTAATTTTTTTTTGATTGCTTGTCTGGATGGTTTTATTACTAGTTTAATGTGATGATAATCAAATGAACTAACGATTTTTTTTGCAGCTAAGGGAGACCTCCGAGTATTAAGGTATGCCCTATATCTTCTAATTGTGTGAATGAAATTCTTAATTTAGAAAAACATACACTTAGGAATAATTACTATATGAAATATTCTACAATTGTGTGGTGTGTATGGTTGGTTAGTGTGGTTTGTAAAGTTTTAAATGGAGAGTCACATCGGTGGCCAATATGACGTTCAAAATTTTGGTTGGACCCTCCCGACCGGGTTTGGAGTGTCATACTTCATACAATTATAATGTACTAGATTTTTTACTCAAATAAGTGACACCAACATTGTGAAAAAAGATAGTAGGTATTCTTGGGATTGAAATATGCAACTGCTGAAGTAAACTAAGAACCCAAAATGATTCAGCCATATGTAGCACTTGCTATTGCTTTGTATTTCACCTTAAAAGATGATCAAGCTATTCCTTGTTGCATTTTGGAAGACCAACATAAGTGCGAGCAACACCTCGTGGTGAGACACGTCAATCAAATCTTCTGTCCAATACGCATCGGCATACATGTAAAGGACTATAACATAACTTGTAAAACCAATAAGTTTCAAATCAATTTAAAACACATTCAAATGACTCATAGACTCACATTCATTCGTAAGAGCATGCTCAACAATTTCAAGAATTATAGTATAGCTCATAAATAATAAAATCAAATACATTTTTTTACTTTAAACCGAAAATATCATAAATACATCTCTTAAAAATGTTTAAGTCCTTATGTACATGTCATTACTAACAAACTCTATTATAATATAATAGGTTAATCCTTTTATTCATTGAATGGTGATGCGATACCCCAAGTCACTAGTTCAGTTTGTTGGAAAAAATTCAGTTCGAAAATGGTTTTCTTGCACAGCGAAAAATTAAAATTTTGAAAACTGAGTCGATTTGTGATATTTATAACAACAAACACTTTACTGAAATCGCACCTATGTTTTTGTCTAAGTGGATCATTGTCGTTCCCAGCTTTCAACTGAACAACCTTCTCCGCTATTCTCATACCATGAACTGTTTCGAATGTGGGCTCCAACGAATTCAAATCAAATACAGAACCATAAATTCTTTACTTTACTTTTAGTGGGAAAGTAAATCTCTTTTTAATAGGATCTGAAAGAATTATTATTCCGAAAAATAGAATTTATTAATAGAATTTCTACTTAGAAAATAAATTCTTATTATTTTTAAGCAGAATTATTATTCCGGTGGCATCTATTTATAGGAAGAAAAAGTAAAAAACTTATTGAAGTAGAAGTCTATTTTAATAGAAAAACTAACTCCTAATCTTACTTGGATTAGGGGGCGACAACCCTAGTAAAATGCACTAGGTTTGCTACCCCTAGCATTAATATGAGGGGATTTTAGGCCGCTCTCATACCCGGTCCAATTATAATACTTTCTATACTTTTAACCCGATACTTTATAATTCTATCCAACCCAATACTTTTTTTATTTCCTAAAATAAACATTATAAATTAATTTAAATAAATAAATAAAATTTTCAATTAAATAATTTTTTCAACCTGATTCTAATTCTATTAAAATCATAACAACTTTACCGTATAAGAATCTATGAAAAATATTTAATATTTCTACATTCAACAGATTCACAATGACCAATTGATTCAATTATATTTTAAAACAATTATTTAATTAATCAATTAAATAATAATTTGAAAAACTATAAATTAATTTTTAGGTTATTTCCATTTAGAGAAAATCACATTTATTTCCAAATGTTTCTCATTTCTCTAAGTTTACTATTTCTGTCCATTTTTATTCATTTGATTAAACATGTAATTCATTTCTGGTTTCAATGAGCTAGCGGAGAGACTGATTGGACATATGCGATTAGAGCTCAAATGATTTATAATTAAGTTCCAGTTTTTCGCCTATTAATTATAAGCTCATTTAGTCACAAAGTCGTTCCACTATAGTATCGTGATTGAGCTCTCTTTTATGATATACTATTACGAAAGTAACTCGATCAATATTTGTCTAATGACCTTGTCCTAAGTGTGTTACCATCATAGGATATCCTTAATCTCTTTGTGATAAATCTACTCTCCCAATATGATCATATTTTATCTCATAGTAACTATTACATCTTCCTTCATGAAAAGTCAATTACTATCAAATAGTAATCAAGTCATTCATCACAAAGATGAATGACTAAGGACCATGCTTACTTTTCATTTATCATGTAATGCCAATGAGAGGATATCATTTACCCATATCTTGGGTTATGAATTCCACTGTTGTGAATGACGCTACATACTATAGAAGTTGTATAACCAAAGCATCAGCTTTTGGTTCATTATCTATTTGAATTCAAGCTTTTACTTACATCAAAATATACGAGTCATGTACATAGTCTGTCATCCACTCAAGATTAATGTATGCCACACTTTGAACATCAGAAGTGAATAAATCCATAAGTGGATTTAGGATCTATTCTTCTTGGGTCCAGTCCGATGTCCTGTCGGTCACATTTATGTATCTATCTTCTAATAGTCATCCACTCCGATGCCAAAAAAAAGACATCTCTCCAATTGGACTTGATAGACGCCATATTAATCTTTCAATTGGTTTTCTCATTTCTGATTAGACTACGAACATGTTTAGGTTCATCTACTAATATAAGTTTTCTTTTCATATTACGATCCAGCAACGTAATACCACTTAGTATTAGTTTAAACATTAGACAACCGGTGAACCAATATTTGCTTCTATTTTACTTTGCACGCAAAAACCACATGAGGACATTATAAAAACTATATTAATGTAATCTATGAATTATTTTATTAACCAATCTGTTTGAAAAAATTACAAGTATACATAGACGAACATACTATACCTAGAGCACCAGATCCAACACAATTTTCTTAAAATGGTATTTACCTACGCATTTAAACAACTAATGTGTTAAGCTAATAAAGCTTAGTAAATAACAAGGATTATCCTAGCCAACCATAATTCATTAGTAGCTTGAGCAATTTATGGATTTTATAAATAAATTCATTTAACCATATGTTAAGGAAGCTTTATTTCATACCTCTTATTATCGCATCATTATTACTCAAGCTCCATAAGACTAGTTCATTTCATTCATTTCCATTACATAATTAGAGTGATTCCACTTATGAAGTTCTTACTTTTAAAGTGATTTTTCATTCATAACTTTATAATGACAACACATTTATTTGGATCATTCATAATTTTTCATAATTTAGTCACTTAACTCTAGTGGTTTCCGTTACAAGATTCTTGTTTCAAATTATGACAAAGTTAACAAAGATTAAGCTTCCATTTCATTTTCTCATTAGCCAAGTGTTTGATTCACTTTTGATTTCTTATTAAGTCCGCCCTTAACACATATCACTTTCGTTACACTTATAATATTTATGTCCATTAACAAGTCTTATTATCAAAATTTAGATTCATTTTGCCTTTAGTAAACCCTAGAGGAATTAGACATAGATACTTGGGATTCTAATCGGTTATGCCTCATATATTGCACTATATGTGCATCCAACCTAAACACACCATAGATAGGGCCCAAATGCACTGAAATGCTATACCGTAAGGCAAAATATCTTCGTTTAAAAACATATTTCCATTCAAATTGCATGCACACTAATCCTTATGACATGTCATATATATCCTAACCATTCTACTAAGCTTACTAGGGCAATGTACGTATTATAACATTTAAAGTGTTTAGAACTTAGTTCTCGTATCCACATATATAGATGTACATCATATTATAGTTATACGTACAATGCATATCAAATCATATAATTTGAGCTCTTAGTGCATCCATCCAATATCTCATGTTTATTTTTTTTTTAAAATTCACATCATATTTCATATTGCTTATAAAAGCCTGTTGAGTAATGTCAATTAACACTTCAATTTAGTTCATAAGCTTATTAGTAGAGCTATTCAAGCACAAAATGCTCTCAACATGGTTTTCACATACACATATAACATTTTTGCAATTTTATGCATTCAATATTACCACTTATTAATTGGGTAACTATGTTAACATTTATTATTCACACTCATGTAAATCCTATTCGTTAATAGCCCTTTTTACAATGTTTTATTTCGTTGTATCGAATTTTCACTTTTAGCACATTATACCAAGAAAACAATTTTCATAACATTGACTAGTTGAAGTTAATGCAACAAGCCAATTTTCATAATTTCCATTTTATTTCTACCATATATCATAACTTATTAAATCATTATTTCCTTCATATTAGTGCTCATAATCAAAATTTTAATATGCATAATCACTCTATGTTTTTTTTCTATTTTACCACTACAATAATTTCCATAACTATTTCAATAAGTGAGGGTTAGGAAAATCCATAGCACTTACCATATTAATAGCAAAGTTCCAAAATAAAGCTTCTTCAATCAACACTTGAATCCACTCATACATCCACTCAAAGTAATCTTCTCCATAAAATCCACATTTCTCTTCACCAAAAATATAAACAAAAATATTTTGACATATGTTCCAACGACTTTCTCATGCTAAAATTTCAAATCTCAAATATAGAGTAGAAATCCTTTTTCTTACCTTATTTAAAGTTTTCTTTCTCTATGTTTTTTTTTAACTAAACTCATAAACTCTAGATCTTGAGATGACGAGATTGATAAAAGAAATCAAGGTGAAAAATCAAAATTTTGTCCTAGTTTCAAAGAAAAAGATGGAAGAACAAAAGAGAACTCCCCTCATGTTTCATGGTGGATGGCACCACAACGAGGAAGATAACAAATTTTGTTATCTCTCTTTTATCTATTAAAAAATCGGATAAATTATATGGGTAAATCATTTAATTAAGAATCTGTTGTTTTAATTATTCCATTATGGTTTTTTTAAAATAGATAAAAGAAATTTTCGTCAAAAGAGAAACGGAAGTTGACGTGTCAATTAAGTGAAAATATATATTTTTTAATTTCCACGTCATTTCCATGTAAGAAACGTTCCTTCCCTAAGAAAATAATAACAAAAAAAGTGAAAAAACAAATTTCATCTTTTTCCTTCCCCTACCACAAATCCTCACTTGACTCTTTTTCATTTATCATACTGTTGAAACTTTGACTCGCCATGGACGCTCCGACCACCCTCATTGTTATCTTCGCAACATGTCTTTTAGCTGATTTTGTAGAAGTAGTTTGCAACCTTTGGCGTAAATGAAGTTTCCGTTAATTCAGCGTCGTCATGGCGACGCACGTTCTATTGATTCTGAGTTTTCGGATTCACCTTTTTACTCTGCTGCTTCCTCTAATCCCTAAGGAACTTCTCTACTTCTTCTGCTGGAAAAATCAACCAGCTCGTGTGGAACCTTCCTCTAGGGTGGTGTCTCCGGCGCCAACGGATGTTGCCACCGTGTAGGGTTCGGAGGCAGCCGCGACAGAGGATGACGATGGGTTGGCGAAGTGGCAGACGATGTACGGGCAATCGAGGGTGTTATATACAATAAAAGAATAGGAAAGAGAAGGAAACGACAACGTCGAGAACTTCGCTGATCAGAGTGAAGCGAAAACCGAGAAGCGAGCTTGTCTGAGGGACTGTTTCTCGGGTGGGACCGAATCGACCGTGACGTGGAGACGCTGTTTCCGGAGCCTCCTTACTTTACACCGTCACCTTCTCCTGATCGTGGTCGTGATCGTGATTTGGGTTTTGATATTTTCACAAGAAATTGATGAAGTTCTTCTTTCCGCAAGTAAACCGCAGCAGCAAACGGGGAAGACATTGGGCACCTCCATTTCTTTCTTCTTCTCTTCTCTGGTTAAGGGCTTTGCTCATAGTCAATGGGTTTTATATTAGCTTCTAGGTTAACAGGAGAAAAAAAGAAACGGTGTAGCTTTCTGTACACGGAGAGACAAGTTAGGTGTGTGACAGTGTGGTCTTCATGGCAAGGTGTTTGCAGCTGAGCAAGGGTACAACTTGAAGGAAGAGCTTGAAGGTGGAGCTGGCTTGCAGCAGATCGGTTTGCAGAAGGAACACAAGTATTGATTCTCTCAAATTGTTCTTAGCTTAACTGTTGCTTCTTAGTGCATGTTCTATTTCTGGTTCTGTTTCCATTTTTTTTTTTGACTGATTGGGGAATATAAAGAGAATGTATTAGGCAATATAGGCAGTTAGAGTTGGCTTCCTTTGGAAATGTGTTTGCACAGAATTCGACATCAAACTCTTCACAGTTGTACCTTTGGATGGTAATGTTTTTATTCAAGTGAAGTCATCCAATCGTATTGGAGCAATGTCACCGTCGTATTTTGCTCAGGTTAAAAAGAAAAACACCTCCAATTAGAATTGTATTTTCCGCTCTAACTTTATTTAGGCTTAGTTTGTACCAGTGTTAAGTTTACCTGTAGTTAATGTAAAAAAAGTGGTAGTGGTAACATGAGATAAAAATAAATTAAACTAAACGCGCCGCGCTATACTCAACCGTCCATCCAAACCCCACCTTAAGGTTTATGGGAGTGTTTGATAATTTTTGATAGGAGTTTTAGGTTTTTTGTAGTTGATTTGGATACAAATTGAAGATTAGGTAGTCAAACCTTTTAATTGCGGTGTTTGGTGAATGGAGTTTTGAAAAGTTTGTTGAACTAAAACTTCCAAAATAAAAAATGTTCGAATGGACAACTTTTTTAATAGCTGATTGGGAATGAGATATGTAGAATGACATATTTAATCATACTTACTCAAAAATTACTCCCTTTGCCACATGCTTTTAAACCTAATAGGGGTGTCAAGATATTATTAATCTTCATTCTCCCATTTTCATTTTCACCTCCAAAGTTTAAAGTAAATCTAAAAAAAAAAAAAGAAAAAAAACTCTACAGTGAATCTACAAAAATGAACATTGTCGCAAGAAATTTTCAATCGAACCCATTCATCCTTGAATATTTATGTACTCTTAATTTATTTTTAATTTACTTGTGTAAAATGATTTCTTGAAACTTTATATTAATTGAAATATGTTATTTGACAAATTTATTCAGAGTGTGTCATAATTATCACTAATTTACATACTAAGAATATAGTTTACAATTATATTGATAACTATCAATATTTATCAATTTCCGCAAGATTAATATTTGCAAATAAGGAACTTAGGAAATTTGTTTATTTAAAATTTCAAAAAGATTCACTAATTAATTTTCACAGTGGATGTTTTAATTTTTTGGAAATAGTGTTTTATTTCAATGTTATATCGAACTTACATTGTGTAAGAAACACTTAAAAATAAGTTCGAATTAGAGGTCTTGATAAGGCGGGCCGAGTTTGGGTCGAGTTTATACATTATATTAACACATTTTATTTTTGCTCAAGCCCAACCTTACTCAAAATATGGGCCTAAAATTTTTGCCTTGGCCCGTTCATATTTGTAAATGACTAAGCCAAGCCTATTTTAGACTTACACAAATTGTTTTTTTAAACTTTTAAAAAATATACTTATATTTTTTAAATTTAATATTTAATAATTTTATATATATTATTTATTACTATTTTATATATAACCATCTTAATGTTTACATTATAGTAGCATTATATATTACTATAGATTTTTTTTAACAATCTCATTATTGGTTCTGGTCATATATGTTCTTTTTGACACAATGTTTAAATTACCCATAGCCCCTCCCCAACCCATAAATAGGAGGATAATGTGCTTGAACACGCTCAAACCCACGTTATCCTGCATTGACAACAATGCCCATGTCAATTGAGTTAAGACTCAATTGGCTATATTACTATAGGTTTAATTTTAATGTGTTATAAATTATATAATACAATTAGCTAGGGGTGTGCACTTTTTGATTTTAACTGAATTAACTAACCAAATCGAATTAGTTTAAAAGTTTTTGGTTAAAAGTTTTTAAAAGTTTTGATTATTGGTTAATCACTTAACTTAACTAACAAATTAACCAAAATTATTAATAATATTATAGAGCCAGTTAAGTAAGTCCAATATATAAAAATTAATAGATTTATAAATATTCTTAAAATGGGCTTAAATAAGTATTATGAAAATGAAAAAAAAAAACTATAATTAAACTAAAACAAGTAAACAAAAAGTAAAAATAAATAAATAAAAGTAAAAATAAATAATGTTTTAAAGCAATGTTTGTTATTATATTTTTAAGATAGTGTTGTTATTGTGTTATTTGTTGTTATTTAAAAAGAAATATATATAAATTTTGGTTAATTCAATTAACTATTCAAATTAAACAAAGTTAATTTAATAAATTAATAGGTTTTAAAAGAATTTCAGTTTGGTTAAGGGTTTTAAAATTTCAGTTAATGGTAGTTCCGTTCGGATATTAATCAAACCAATTGTTTGAATACTCCTACATATATAAAAATAATATAATATAAAATTTTACTAAGTTAAAAATGAGCTAGCTAGGTCGGGCCGGGCTCAGGCCTTGAATGTTTAAACCTAAGCCTGACTTATATTTAAATAGGTCAAAATTTTTCACCCAAGCTCATTTTCCAAACCTAATATTTTTCTCTAAATCGTTCCAAATTTTAGATGAACGTTCAGACCTGAGCGCGTAACTCAACCCATAAACTAGTCTAATTCGAATTAACATTAACAATAAAAAATAAATTTAAAAAATAATTTAAAAAATTCCTAAAATTTACTAAAACTAACCGACAAAGTAAACTAAAATCTTAAATTTTTTTCTAGAATAAAAGAGAAATAACTCTAAAATATTACTCATTTGCATGAAGCCAAATAATTGCTTTCTTAAATCTATCTTCCAAGTCCTATGCCCATTTATTATGCTCCCAAATTCCACCGTTTCCCTTTCTTTATTAATAGTGAAAGCAAAGACTCTCTAGGTAGTCTACATTTAAGTGCAGCATCCCTTATCAAACACATCCGACCAGAATTTAATTTGCTTATTGCCATCACAGTTTCGGTTCTAAATATATCTTCATCAATCGGCTTATAAGGTGGCTCCACAATGTTCTTTTATATCTGTGATTTAGGGCAGTTTGGTGTTGATATACAAATATCAAAATCATATTTAACCATGATAGCTTTCTTTCGTAAACTATTTTCTTCCCTCATAGCCACTTATTTAAAAGTGCCCTATTTTTAATCTTGAAACCCTCTACTCATTTGTCAAAGATAATTTTTTAGTTTAATGGTAAGTTACTGTTTTAATGAAAAAAAATTAAGTTTATACTCCTCGAGGGACATTGGCACACGTTCACAAGCCGAGGCAACAAATCATGAGTTACTAAAATCTATCCAATCTGCTAAATGAGGCTGTCATAATGTCATTCATTAGGAGGTCATCCACCAACTCCTAAAAGCATTCCATAACCATGACGCACCAATCCTTTCCGAAACAGACCTAACCACATTAAAGTCACCACATATGCACCATGGGTGATTATACCCCTTGCCGCCCCTACTGGTACAACAAACTCCAATTGACGGTTGCCACTACCCCACGCTGCCCTTGAATTTAGAGACTTCGATTCTTCTTTTTTCTCAAGTGTCTAACAGCCCTTAGCTTTTCTCTTCTCCCTAATCCTCTCTATGTTCCCGCTTATCAACTTAAATTTCATGCTCTGAAGGAAATAAGCTTACTAGAAGAGCTGCGCTCAAAGCCCTTCACTCAACTGCATCTCTATCCTCCTTTTTGACGAATAAGATGATATATATAATTAAAATTGAAGTTGAGTGGATTTAGTTTTAAAATTTTCTAATAATATGTAATCATTTAATTAATTGATGATGTATTGCATCGTTTAGTTAACGTTTGTAATTTTGCGGAGGTGACATTTATTTGTATTGATAGTTGTTACTTGGATTTTAGTATTGAAACTTTGCAAGAGTAAAAAAGAAAGAAAGAAGGAAAAAACAGACGTCATCTCTTTCATCTCACTTTTTGGGTTTCCTTCTAACCCTTTTCTTTTCATAGTTTTTTTCAACTAAATATATTTAATTTTTTAAAAATAAATATATATTTATATTGATTCCGATTCCTTGGCGGTATATAAAAATGAGGTTAGGTGGCTTCAATATTGCAGCAAATCCATTCATCTACATTTTCTCAACTTGCTGATGAAATGAGCCCCATTTTAGCCTCATACCAGTTATGTTTCTTGCAGTACTTAAAATGAACTCAAGAAGTGCTCCTTACCCAACATTATCTCCCTTCCTAACTCCTATCTTTTTGTTCATATTCTGATCGTGCTCCACTACAAATTTAAACATATCCATGTTAAATTAACATCATATAACATAATATTATTATAAATCATCAAAATCAGTTGGCATGTAGTTAATCTATTGATCAACTTTCACTCCCACACCAAATTATCTCCTCTCAAACCTTCAACTCCAACCAAAACCTCTCTTTTCCTTAAACTACAAATTAAAGAGCCATCAACATGATCAAATTCCTTCTTTTTTCACTCTTATTTTCCCATGTCTTCTCCATTGTTGCATCCCAAGCTCTTCCCTCGTACTCGGGTCGCAATGGCGAATGGCAGCTCTTACATGAAAGTGTGGGTATATCCGCCATGCATATGCAACTCCTACATAATAACAAGGTCATCATCTTTGACCGAACCGATTTCGGCCCTTCCAATCTTTCACTCCCCAACGGTATTTGCCGAGTCGATAGCTCCGATACCATGCTTCAAACTGATTGCACGGCTCACTCAATCCTCTATGATATTGTCACCAATGGATTTCGTCCCTTGATGATTCAAACCGATACTTGGTGCTCATCTGGTGCGGTTCTCCCCAACGGAACTCTCGTTCAAACCGGTGGATACAATGACGGGGATCGAAATATTCGAAGCTTCACGCCTTGTAACGACGACAAGTACTGCAATTGGATCGAGTTCCCACAGTCTTTAATACAACGAAGATGGTATGCTTCGAATCAAGTTTTACCCGATGGTCGAATTATAATTGTTGGTGGGAGACGACAGTTCAATTATGAATTTTACCCTTCGAGTTGGAATGGTGTTATTTTTCTGGATTTCTTGATGGAGACTAACGATCAAGGCTTGGAGAATAATTTGTATCCATTTTTGCACCTTTTACCAGATGGTAACTTGTTTATTTTCGCTAATACGAGATCGATATTGTTGGATTATAATCAAAACATGGTTTTAAAAGAGTTTCCTAAGATCCCTGGCGACGATCCTAGGAATTATCCGAGCTCTGGGTCATCTGTTTTGCTTCCTTTAGATGAAAATGACGCCATTATTGAACCTGAAATCATGGTGTGTGGTGGTGCACCAAGGGACTCATTTATTCAAGCCATGCAAGGGAACTTCATACGTGCAATATCAACATGTGGGAGGCTCAAGGTTTCGGTTCCAAACCCTAGTTGGACCATGGAAGACATGCCGATGGCTAGAGTCATGGGCGACATGATACTTTTGCCAACCGGGGACGTGCTTATAATCAATGGCGCGGAATTGGGTACTGCTGGATGGGAACTAGGTCGTGGTCCAGTCACTAGGCCGATAATTTACCGCCCGTCGGATGATGTGTCAAATTGGCGTTTCTCAGTAATGTCACCATCTCCAAGGCCAAGAATGTACCATTCATCAGCCATATTATTAACCGATGGACGGATTCTCGTAAGCGGCAGCAATCCTCACGTATATTACAACTTCACAAACGTCGAATACCCTACAGATTTAAGCATGGAATCCTTTTCCCCGCCATATTTGTCCCCGGAATATGATCCAATAAGGCCTCGGATTTTATCAGCAGATGAGAAAATGGGTTATGGGGGAAAGCTCTTTTGGCTAAGTTTTCAAGTACAAGCTTATTTAACAGCTAATGTTTTGTCGGTGACTATTGTTGCACCGTCCTTTGTAACCCATTCTTTCTCGATGAATCAAAGGATGGTGTTGTTGAAGATTGCCGGTGTTACTGATATTGCACCTTCTACGTATAATTTAGTCGTCGCTGGACCATCCACGGCTGAGATTGCTCCACCGGGATACTATATGTTGTTTGTGGTGCATGCTCATGTACCAAGTTATGGGAGGTGGGTGAAGATAGGGTGATGGTGTAGGGATACGTAATTAAAAAGTATTCCAATAAAACTGTACATTATCTAAAAACTATATATGACTTTTTTTATTACCATGGTTAATTTTCAGTTCAGATGTTTTTATTTTTTTTAACATTATATACCCATAATTAAATTTAAGATCGCTCAACTCCTAAATTTAATAACTATATTTTATTTTTTTTATGTATTGACTTATAGACTTTAATTTATGTAAAGTGCATGAATAATATAATATATCAAAAAATATAAAATTAACTCTTCTTATTATTTTTAACTTTAAAATTAATAAAAATAAATATATTTTTTTGTAAAATTTAAAACTTAAACTCTAAACCTTAAAATCTAAAGCCATAGATTTCTTTAAACCTTAAATCCTAATCTAATCATTTCCTTAAACTTGTAAACCTTAAAATTCTAAATTCTGACCTACCATACCATAAATCATAAATTTAGTTTGAATAAAAAAAACTCATAAACCTTGCTTTACTATCATTATTTGTTAATTTTATTTAAATTTTTTTACATTAATTTGATTTATTTAATCAATACTAATTAGGGTTAAAATATTATTAAAATAATCGATATAGTGATAAAAAAATATGATATTAATTAAAAGTTCTTTTAAAAAATGAAGTGTCACATTTTTATTGGATGCCTAAAAAGTGACTTTTTAGGATTATCCTAACATAATTTAAACTCTAACTTATATATGCTAGGATATAGTGTCCTAAATGTAGTATATTCATCAATTTATACTTGTGACACTTACACTCGACTCGGTCGTCGGGTCCAAATGTTTGACATCACATTACCTTGCTAAAGTAACTCATATAAAGCATACTCAATACATCATGTAATTAAATCACATAAACACATATTAAACATGATCTAATGAATTAGGGGTTAAATGAGGTTTCAGTTAGAATTTGATTCCAAACTCTTTTCATCAAATTTTAACATGATGTCTCGAGATAGGCCTTATTTATTATTTGATATTTTTGCTTTGATGTCAACATGTCTTGAGACAATGAAGTTCATGTGTCGAGACAAAGGTTCTCAGATCTCGAGACTTGGTTTTGAGGCAATCCTCCCCTATTTACCTATTTTAGCTTCAATGTTTGGATGCCTCAAGAGAAGGGGTTCTTGTCTCGAGACTTGGAGGAGGGAAAAATTTATTTTCCTTCGATGTGCCATTGTCTCGAGACAAATGCCAGTTATCTCGAGCCTTAAGTGGGTTTTCTTGAGACTAGCTTGACAAATCTCGAGACATTAAGCATCTAAATGAATAATATGATAAAATTTATTTTAAAGATCTCGAGGCATACTCCTGTTATCTTGAGACTCAATCACTAAATGATCTAAATGGCTTAAAGTGCAAATTTTCAAGTCTTCAATCCCATACTATTTTGCACCTAAAATTACCTAAAATTCATATAAATAGAACATAATCAATTGGACTCACTGGATCGTGACATTCAATCCTTCAATACTTAGTTTACTAATTTGCACATTCAAACCTATATAAACAAACATAAATAGGTAATAATCAAAAGATAAAATTCAATCATGAAAACCTTATAGGTCACCAAAAGAACCAAAACCTTATCTTAAGCAACAAGCCCAAACAAATCTAGGTACATGCCATTTTATCAACACACATATATACATGCAAAAAAGGTAACAAGTTGATTTTTGAGCTGAGCTGTCGAGTTAAGTGTTTTATGACCTTTGATCTGGTATGTCTCTCGTTTGAAACTTGCATACAGAAATAAATAATCTTACTCTAAGTATTGTATACTCGGTGGTGATAACATAATTTGAATTCAATTATAAGCATAACAATATCAAATAAATAGTTAAGTAGCAAGATTAATCAAGTTAATCAACAACTATTTCAACATTAACATTGTTGATACGTATAGACCTGTACATTATTAGAGCTTTAGAAGTTTCATAATCATTTACCGTTCTACCTTATTCATATAAATGGTTTGCCCATTTACAACAATATAATTTCTAATGCATTCTTAGGGTATTTGCATCTAGTTTAACATACCAGAATCATGTATCACATTAACTTTATTATCTCTTTCAGTTTCACATATATTCAACAAGCAGTATTGGGGATAAACCCGAACAAGTAAAATAACGAAGAAATTGAAAAGATCGAACACAAATATTTTACATGAAAAAACCCCTTCGAAGAGGATAAAAAACTGCAGGTAAAGATAATTTCACTAAAATGGCAAAATGAAGAGTATAAAAGATAGAGATAAAACTAAACCTTGAAACCTGAAATAGGAACCCTCAAAAAGTAAACATACAATTCTCTGAAAGCTTGTAAAAGCTAATACCTAAATGTGTATTGGGTTATTTTTATAGGGTGGGAAAATGGACTACTTATAGGCTAAATTCGTAGGTCAAATAATATTAAAATAACCTACACTAATAAGAGTTTAAGTGAGAAACTAAAAAATAGAGTTTAACTGGGAGAAAAAAAGTAAAAAAAATACAAGGCATAACTCCACAAATCTCCATCTTGACTTATACTTTCACAACACCTTCTTCACGAGCTTATCTCAAACTATGTAAGATATTAATTGAGTCAAAGTTGTGTTTTGAAGCTGGAAGTCTTCTAGTCTTCGCCGTATGCATTGCCAAATCAAAATTGACTCGGATCTGATTTTCATGAACACAATGCCCTATCTTTTCAAAATTTGCATCCAAAAGAGAACCTCTCAAATACGAAACAGTCATACCATTTTCCCTCCTATGATCAAGTTGTCTCCGCTTTAAATGAGTCAACTTCGACTTCTTAATATACGAGGGATGTCTTGACCTTTCCAGAAATAAAGGTTGCCAATCTTTTTACCTTTTATCAAAATGTTTGACTCGATATTAATTCTACAACTCTTCGAGTTCAAAATTTCTAAGGAGATGAGATTTTTCTTTAAGTCAGGCACATGCTTGATATCTGACAGTGTCCTTATTGTCTCGTTGTGCATCTTGATCTGAACAATACCAATATCAGTTACCTTATTGGGTGAACCATTCCCCATGCACACAACTCTACATTGAAATGAATTGTATGCGGAGAACCAGTCCCTTTTGGGACACATGTGGAAAGAACACGCCAAATCCAAGATCCACTCGAACGTAAGCTCAGAGTTTTCACTTGTTGAAACCAACAAGAAATCATAACCCTTGTTATTGGCCAAATTAGCACCAGCTAAATCTTCCCCGTTGCTCTCAGCAACCCTTTTATTTCGCAGTTTGTAACAATCTGCCTTAATGTGAACTAACTTCTTACAATAGCGAATATATTGTCTTGCTTCCTTGATGTTACCAAAACTGAGGCTTGCCTATTTAACTTGCTATTCGAACCAAACTCATTGTTGAGCTTGTCTTTGCTCAATAGACGACCTTCAAATCCTCGAATGAGAGGTTATCCCTGCCATAAATTAGGGTTTCCCTGAAAAACTTGTATGAAGGGGATAAAGAACATAATAATAGCATAGTTTGATCTTCATCGTTAATCTGAACCTCAACATTCTTTAAATCATTCAAAAGAGTAATAAATTGGTTGATGTGATCTCCAATGTGCTTATCTTCGTTCATGCGAAATGTGTACACCTGTTATTTCAGCACTAACCATGTAACACCCCTATAACCCGTATCTGTCGTCAGAGTGGGTTATGAAGAGTTACCAATCCAAAACACTACATTTGTACATTCACATTTACTTAAGTTCATTAGCAATTAGTTGCATAGCCAAACAAAATCAAAGATCGAAATTCAGATTTATACCGACATTCAAAAGTTACCATATTAACATGGTTTATATACAACAACATCTCAAATTATCAGTCACTTAAGTCTATTCTATACATGCCATACGAATTCCAAAACGTAATAGTACCAAAATGATAGATAGTGTGACGAGTTACTGACGATCCCCGAGCAAGTGGCTGGAGTCACCGATCTAAAAACAGAGAAACATAACAAACAGAGTAAGCTTCCATAAGCTCAGTAAGTTTTAAGCAATGCAGACATTTAAATTCAATTATAAATCGATCAATCAAATTCTCAAGTGACATTTCATAGGTATATTGTCATTTGACCAAATATATATATATATATATATATATATATATATAAACATTTAACGTATATTTAGCATATTAACTTCACTTGAATCTAAAATCATATAACATAAGTAAATCGAATATTTTCACATAACTTCACATTTTGGCCGAATGTATCAGGATCATATACCTATAGTCTTAATACTTATTCACATATACATTAGATTACCTACTTGGGATTCAATCACAATCAACCTCATATAAGTACAAGATACATACCTGGCCAACTTAAGGTATTATACAATTTCAATTGACGTTTTATCACGAAGTCTCAAAATCTTAGATTTATATCAAATCACCAAGCAATTAGCTTCGCTAGGTTTAAAACCGAATACATCACGATCACGAAGCACCGCTAGACTTTTAAGTCGGACTCATTCATCGGCATTACGCTGCGCTAGGCTCAAGCGACGACATTAACTCATCGGCATTATAGCCTGCTAGGCTCGAAGCCCGATATTAACTCACCGGCATTATAGCCTGCTAGGCTTGAAGCCCGAATAGTACCGTACGATAATCAAATCAACAAGTTCCATATAACATAATCATATCAATTAGGTGCAAACATCATTTGAACATATATAATTATACATCTCAAACACTTTTTTTTTAATCTAATTTTCACACTTAGCATTCGATAGCTTATGCATAACATTTCACTTGCATTCATTTCAAACTTATCATTCGATTATAAAAGCACATTGTATTTTTACCAACATGTTATACTTGCCATTAGGCCATATAAGCATGATATAATACACCATCATTTCATCTTTAACATTCGGCTAAATCCATACCTTACAAGGAATACCTAATTCACATAATATATTTGATTATAATAAATTGTTATTTACATTTGAATACTTAAAACTTACCTCGGATGTTGTCGAACGATTATAACGGCTATTCAATTACTTTCTCCTTTCCCCTATCCAACTTTGGTCCTCTAAGCTCTTGAGCTAAATCAACAAATTTACTTCTCAATCAAACACATACATACGACAACCATATACATTTCAAAAACCAATTTATTCATATCATTTTTCCATGTCTATCTTATTATTCAAATAAAACAATAATTAAAAGCATCAATCATGCTTAACTAAACATTAAGCTATAATTGAAATCACTCAAACATATTTATGGTCAAATATAGCAAGAAAACTAAATAGGCTTTACTAGCCACACTTAGCTCAATTATAACATAACTTCACTCACTTATAAGCACATTCGGCAACTTGATAACTAAGTTAATATCATGATACCATAACTCAACATTTATCAACATGTCATTAGCAAAATATGCTCATGTAAAATTTGCTCCCAATCACATCTCAAAATTCAACAAGCTTAGAGCTCATTTAATAATTAAATTCCATGTCAAGGCATCAAAACATTATCAAATGTATGCTAATCCTAAATGACCGAATGCACATTAACTAAGCACTTAAAAATTTTCTTTAACCATTAAACTCATTCGGCAATGATAAGGACAAATTTAACAAACCTTAAATTCAACTTATAATTGTGCATATTTCATTCAAAGCATCCACACCAATTTATTATCCAATCATCCATAGCCGAATACACATATTTCTTTCATTCATTCTTAACAAAATTTTATCAAGCTTAAATATCCATTTCATCATTTTAAAACGCAACATTACTCAATGTTATCTAAATTCACATTCGGCAACTACACATACACACAAGCCAATTTCCCCTTATCATCTAATGCACCTATATGAACATTTAACTAGCTCAAACTTCACTCATCCACAATTTCTCATTAAAACATAAAGACAACAACCAATCCCTTCAATTTCTTCCATGGCTGAATGCTCAAATCACCACAAAATTTAAAATTTTGACATGGGCTAAGTAAGGAACTTAGTAACTAGCTTAAAATATGCTAAAATTTCAAGAACTAACATGAATTACTTACCTTAATTCAAGCTTAAAGATGACCGAATGGTTTAGCTCCCTCTCCTTTCTTTAAATTCGGATAAGAAGAAACAAAGATGAGCACTTTGTTTTCTTCACCCTTTTTCTATTTTACTTATCATTATTTTATATTATAAAACCATTTATTTACTATAATACTAATATAAAATACATATATTTTGTATCAATATCATCATGGCCGGCCACTATCTCAAAAATGGAGAATTTGCCATGCAAATCCACATTTTTTTAAACCATGCATTATTTGACCGCTACAATTTAACCTATCACATTTTTGAAGTTTCACACATAAGTCCTTTTTAATAATTTCACATCCAAATGACAAAATTAAGACATGATACTTTCACACATGATACTTCACATATAATAAACATAGAAAAGAGTATTTAAAAAATTTTGTGACTCGGTTTTGTGGTCCCGCAACCACTTTTCGACTAGGGTCAGATTAGGGCTGTCACAAATCAGTTAGCTAGAGACTTTGTCGCTTAAAGGGTTTCTAACCTTTTCCACAAGGTGAATGTCGTTTTCTCCATCAAAACCTCCTGCAACACATTATTTGTTAGACATAATTAAATTATGGATAAATCCTTTTTATCCAACCTATCTCATTCTGATTTATCCATGTCTGTAGGTTTTTTCTTTATAAAGACCTTCTCAATATCTCCTTGAATCAAAATTTTCATCATTCGAACTTGCCACGGATTGAAATTTTTGATGCCATCGAACTTATCAACCTTGTTGCTGCTATATCCAAACGGGTTGATTGCGAAAATTAACTAGTTTTGATACCGGTTTGTTTGGGATAAACCCGAACAAGTAAACTAACAAAGAAATTGAAAAGATCGAACACAAATATTTTACATGGAAAAACCCCTCCGAATAGGATAAAAAACCAAGGGTGAGATAATTTTACTAAAACGGAAAAAACAAAGAGTATAAAAGATAGAGATAAAACTAAACCTCGAAACCCGAAATAAGAACCCTCAAAATGTAAACACAAATTTCTCTGAAAGCTTGTAAAAGCTAATACCTAAATGTGTATTGGGTTATTTTTCTAGGATGGAAAAAGAGTCTATTATAGGCTAAATTTGTAGGTCAAATAATATTAAATTAACCTACACTAATCAAAGTTTAAGTGGGAAACTAATAATAAAATAACCTACACTAATCATATTTTAAATGGGAAACTAAAAAACAGAATTTAACTAGGAGAAGAAAAATAAAAAAATACGAGGCATAACTCCACAAGTAATTTTACATTTTAATCCCTATTAACTTAAATCAAATCCAAATATGAATACTCGGATCAATACACCAACACACTCAGAACGCATTGAAGTGCTAATCGAGCATAAATGCACTGATCCCACTAGGCACACCAGAATATGCTAGTACCCCCAAGGTATTAGAGAATTGCCACAATATATATATGCGCATAGTGTTGAATCACCTACCTATCAAAACAGGCCTTATGGCATGCCAACTATACCCATATCTCTATTTGACAACGTTAATAGGGAAAATCTCATTATTAATAATTGTATATTATCAAAAAAGCATTGTATATCATCACTATTTAAACATGAATGCATTTCTTACAATTTGATCCCTTAATTTATTAATATCCGAAACTCTTGTATCTCACAATCCACCAGATCGAATTTAAATCTGACTTTATAAATATATTACAAAGACCTCTCATAACCATCATTTATTATCAAACCTTAATTTTTTTATCTCTTATAATTAAGTCCTTAACAATACATAACAAATCAAATTATTCAAATTTAATTTAATATTCCTATTACATTTCTAACATATTTTTCCATCACCTAACTTAACATCATTCATGCAAGAGTTTGAGCTATTAGAATAAAATTTTCTAAAGTTTTTCAACTAAGTACTCAAAACTATTAACAATGTAAAATGAAACAAAACTTCACCAGTTGATTAATTTGATAAGTGGCCTTTCAATATCTACTATTCCTTATCAGATTTCTAAGAAAAATCTTACCTATCCTTGGTTGAGGGCTACGGTTGTCGATGCCTCTTTGAAAATGGGGAGGGTATTTTGAAAACGGGAGTCGTCACCAACCTTTTAAAGTGTGATTGGATCACTTCATAAAACGTTTTGGTCTACGAAATTACGAGAAAACAAGTTCGGGAGTCGGTTACGTACAAGGAAGGATTAGCACCTTTGTAACGCCCAAAATTGGTACCAAATTGAATAATTTTGTCTTAATGTCAGAAGTTTGAAAGAATTTAGAAATGAGATTTCCTTTAAAACAGTAATGTTTTGAGTTAAAAAGAATCAAGATTCCTTCGCTTCAAAAGAGTACAAACATCACATCCAGCATGATTGGACACGATATCTTTAAACTTTCGTAACTACAACCATCTTGTGATTTATAAAACTCGTTTAAAAGGATATTTTTAGACATTCAGACAAACAGGAAATCGCAACCCAGCATGTTAGGGCACTGCTTCCCGAGTTCCTGAATACCAAAAACATTGCTTCTTTTAAAAAATTCCTTTTGAATCAAATGAGATATTTTTTGTTTTGAAAATAATGATGTATTTTATATTTTACAAGAAATTAATATTAAATAAACCTAGCTACATAATACATGCTTTATCATTTTAAATAATAAATAATGGCATAAATTACACAATATACATTATCATTTTATGCATATATTATCATAAATAACATAAATGCTCATGCATTATTGTTACATGCAAAATACAATGTAGTGCATAATGAATACAACAAATATAAATTGCAATATACATATATAATAATATTTTATGCAAATGTGACTTAAATTTATATAAATAATTAATTTCATGTGAATATGTAAAAACAATGACATGAAATAAAAAATAATCTATGAAAATTTAACCTACTAAAACAATATCAAAATAAAAGAAAACAAAAATAAGTAAGCAAATTATAAACACATCAACTAAAATAAGAATAAAGATATTTAAAAACATTTAGAATAATATAAGAATGATAAAGGAGAACCCTTTTTTTTAAAAATAATTAATATATAAATCATGTTATAGGATATAAAAACTTAAAAAAATAATGTACTAAATAGTAATATTACACATATTTATTTAAAAAAAAAACATATGTAGTTAAGGAGTAATAGAATAATGTATATTTTATAATAAAATAAAAGTAATATAAGGAAAAATATATGGTGAAGTATATAGTGTATAACATAATTTATAAACAAAGTATATAATAATAAAAACCATATGATAAGTAATATAAAATATATATAATACAATGTATATAATATAATATATAATAAAAGAAAGATATTATAAGGAATAATATATAATAAAATATGATATGTAATAAAATATATAAATAAAATATAATGAAATATAAATACTATCATATAAATAAGGATAATATATATACTATTAATTAATAATAATTTTTTAAAAAATTAAAATTTACACAATTAATGAATAATAATACATAATTTATAAATAAATAATAAAATAAAAATACAAGGAATAATATATAGTAAAATATAATATATAATAAAATTTATAAATAAAACGTATAATAATGATATAAATAATATAATGGATAATATATAAATAAAAATAATATGTACTATTTTATATAACTAGTACTTATAAAAAAAAAAGATAATATATAAGGTATTTAAAATAAATTAAATATATAAAAAGGATTAAAATTGAATTTAATTAAAGAATCTCGGGTTAAATGCAAAATAATAAAAAATCTGGGCCAAATTGAAACACTCGCTAAAAGCCGAAGGACTCATTGGGTAACTCGACCCTAATCCCAAAACGACGTCGTTCTTCAGAATGGATTTTAAAGGCCATTAGGATTGAATTGAAACAAATATTAAAGATTAGGGCCAAATTAAAATAAAAATGAAATGAAATTATAAAGATTAAAAATGCGAAAGGACCTAATGGGAAATTAGCCCATTTTCCAAAAAAACACGCGGATCCTCCCCGGGTCTCAGGTCAACGTGTGGATCCTAGCCTTGGAACGACGCCGTTTTAAAGCTTATTTTTTAAGCAAAACGACATCGTTTATATGAGGCTATAAAAGCCTAATTTCAGCAAAAAAAAAATCTTAAAACAGATTTAAAAAAAAAAAAAAGAAGGATTCTCTGAAAGGGGGGCTGAGGGCAAACCCTCGGAGCTCTGTTGAGACTCCGTCATTGGGTTCCCACGTGCTCACGCGCCACCGCTGACTTCGCTGAGTACGGCGGTCAGAATACGAATCGTTTCGCCTTTTTCATAGCAAAAAAGGGTAATATCTTTTATTTACTTTTTACAGTATTTTGCATGTATGAAACGTTGATATCGAAGAAAAGAAAAAGAATCACCTCTGTTTCTTCAATCGACTGTTGGTCTTTTTTATTGTATCTGCATGTATATCTTTTATATATGTAAAAATCAGTCCTCGTTACAGTGAATTGATTCGGCTTTTATAGCCTCTATTTACAAGTTGGTTTATTCCTATTCGATTTTTTGCCTTGTTCACTACTGTTTTTCTTTCCTCTTTTGCAGGTAATGCTGGAGAATCTGGCGGTGAACGCACTGGCGTTAATTCGTTATCTGATTACGGTGCAATATGGGGCCGAAGTCGCGTCGTCGATGGAGGATGATGAAAAGTTACTGGAACGGCGCCCAAACGAAAGGTTGTGACCTTTGGTGTTCCTGCGGCGCCTAGGGTTTCAGAAACCCTAGGCCTTTCCGTATTCTGCTAACCATTTGGGCCATCCGGGCCTTGTATATTTTGGGCTAAGGTTGTATCGGGTTACAAAGGAATATAGGGTTTAGGTATTTGGGCTTATCAGGCCTTGGGGCCTGTTTATTGTAAATAGACTGTAAATGAAGTTTTATTTTTAATTTTTGTTTTTTTTTTGTTTTTATATTTATTTAATTGTGGGCCCGGGCAGAAATAGGCTACTACAGCTGCCCCTCTTTTCTCAGTCGTGTAACGGTAATAGAGCAAATACTATAAAAGGACCTATTTTGCCCGTTTTGGCTCAATCTTGAGATCTTTCTTCAAATGGCCTTCAACCTATCTGCAACTTCAGAGGTATTGGACCATAAATATGATAGCTTCAATTTGCTTCATTGTAACTTCAAGAATGCAATATCTGCTATCTTCAACCTGCTTCTTGCAACCTCAAGGACGCCATGTTGATATCTTCGATCTGCTCTCTGACAATACAGAGACGCCAAATCTACTATCTTTGATCTGCTTTCTGACAATACAGAGGTGCCAAATCTGCTATCTTCGATCTGTTCTCTAACAATACAGAGACACCAAATCTGCTATCTTCGATTTGTTCTCTGACAATACAGAGACACCAAATCTGCTATCTTCGATCTGTTCTCTAACAATACAGAGACACCAAATCCGCTATCTTCGATTTGTTCTCTGACAATACAGAGACACCAAATCTGCTATCTTCGATCTATTCTCTGACAATACAGAGACACCAAATCTGCTATCTTCGATCTGCTCTCTGACAATACAGAGATGCCAAATCATCTTAGATTTGCTTCAGCGTAAACACGTGAAAGCCAAAACTGCTATGTTTTCGATCTGCTCCTTGTAAACGCAAGGATGCCAAATCATCTTGGATCTACTTCGATGCAAAAACATCCGAAGGTTAGATCTGCTATGTCTTCGATTAGCTTTCTGATAATACAGAGACGCCAAATCTACTATCTTCGATCTGCTCCCTGACAATACAGAGATACCAAATCTGCTATCTTTGATCTGCTCCCTGACAATACAGAGACGCTAAATCATCTTAGATATGCTTCAGCGTAAACACGTGAAAGCCAGATCTGCTATTCTTTAGCCTGTTACCCTACTGCTTAGGGGGTTAAGGCGCATCAATCTTCATTGTCCCTTGAAGGGCTTAACCTATATAATGCGTATGAGTTCATGCCTAATGATTAGGATGCTATGATCGAAATGAGTCAAATGCTCCTAATTAAACTTGTTATAATGCAAAATGTTTATGAATATGACCCCTATTCCAGATGTCACCACTCGTTCCTTTGTCGAGGTTTTATCTCAAAGTATCATTCCTACTCAGCCTGTGGATTTGTACCATTCTCCAAATGCTATGACCCACCAAAATGTCTGTAAGATGATCCTCTCTTAGGATCATTTGATTTGTCCAATCATCATTTTGGACTAAAAAAGAATTTCCTCACTTACGTGAATTCTTCGAACAATTGTTCTGTTTTAGTTTCTTGTATTATCTAGAAATTTCCAGAGTAATGAGCAAAACTTCATTTGTGAAAATTATTTAGTTCATCTATCATTATTTTAATGCAACATACTTTAAGAATAATGGAAGATGAATTTAATTAGATTTGAATGAATTTGTCAAAAATACAAAGGAAATTAATCTGAGAGCCTATCTTTGAGAAGAAATAGAATCTAAAGATAACAAACAAGACAAAAGTTAGATGCCCTAGATATCGCTGCTTGAGCATCTATACCCCATCTCCATGAAAACTTTCTTGAGTTCAACATGTGTTTAAAGGATTCAAAGTACTTTGTTGATGCACCGATATGCAAGCTTCGCTCTTTGTTGAATCAGATATAGCAAGATTACCGTGTGTTCTTCAAAATTTGAGCTGCCCTTTCAGGTTTTCAACTCAAAACCCTTTTGGTCACAAGGCGCCCTTTGCGGGTTTTCACCTTGGCCTCTCCGTTTTCTTTTTTTTTTTATTTTTTCCGAGAACTGAAGGCGCCCTTTCCGGGTTTTCACTTTGGATTCTCCTCTCCTTTAGCAAATTACTTTTTGACTAAGTCTGAATTCACTGGATTGGGTAAACTCTTCCCATCTATTTCCACTAAGATCAATGCACCTCCAGAGAAGGCTTTATTCACGACATACGACCCTTCCCAATTTGGCATCCATTTTCCTCTAAAGTCTTTCTGAATGGGATGAATTTTTTTTAATACAAGATCCCCTTCGTGGAATTCTCTTGGACGAACCTTCTTATCATAAGCTCGCATCATTCACTTCTGATACATCTGACCATGGCGAATAGCTTTTAGCCTCTTTTCTTCGATCAAGTTTAATTTGTCATACCGGGATTGAATCCATTTTGCTTCATCTAGTTTTATCTCCGACAAAATTCGAAGAGAAGGTATTTCTACTTCAATAGGTAACACTGCCTCTATTCCGTATACCAAGGGGTTGCCCCAGTAGAAGTTCTGATGGACGTTCGATAAGCTAAGAGTGCAAATGGTAGTTTCTTATGTCAATCTCTGTAAGTCTCAGTCATCTTCTCCACTATCCTCTTGATGTTCTTGTTGGCTGCTTCTACTACCCCATTCATCTTTGGGTGATACGAAGAAGAGTTATGATGCTTAATCTTGAACTGATTGCAAACTTCTGCTATCGTTCTGTTGTTCAAGTTCAATGCATTATCTGATATGATCCTTTCAGGCATTTCATACCGGCAAATGATCTCTTTCTTCAAGAATCAAATTACAGCCGACTTAGTAACATTTGCATAAGAAGCAGCCTCTACCCACTTCGTGAAGTAATCAATGACCATAAAAATAAAACGATACCCATTTGAAGCTTTTGGTGATATTGGCCCAATGACGTCCATGCCCCACATGGAAAAAGGGCATGGAGAAGTCATAACATGTAGAGGTGAAGGTGGTACATGAATCTTGTCTCCATAAATCTGACATTTATGGCATTTCTTGGCGTAATTGATACAATCCCCTTCTATAGTAGACCAATAATATCCAAACCTCATAATTTGTCTAGCCATTGTGAAACCATTAGCGTGCGTCCCACAAACACCCTCGTAAACTTCTTCCAGGATTAACTTAGCTTCCACGACATCAACACATCTCAACAGTACTTGGTCCTTTCTTCTTTTGTACAAGATATCCCCATCCAAAACGTAATTACAGGTTAATTTCCTTAAAGTCCGCTTATCATTTTCAGTTGCCTGTTCGGGGTATTTACGATCTCTCACATATCGCAATATATCCTGATACCAAGGGTTACCATCATTTTCTTTTTCCTCAATGTTACAACAGCGAGCTGGAGCCTCAAAGATACTCATCTGAATGGGTCTCATCTCCTCCTCTTTAGTCGCTCTAATCATTGAAGCCAAGGTTGCTAGAGCATATGCCATATGGTTTTCATCTCATGGGATATAATTGAAAGTGATGTCATCGAACTCCTCAAGTAACCTCAAAACTATCTTTTGATAATTGATCAATTTAGGATCCCTTGTCTCCCATTCACCTTTAAGCTGGTAAATTACAAACGCAGAGTCTCCATATACTTCCAAGGTTCTTATTCTTCGCTCTATAGCCGCTCGGAGTCCCATGATGCACGCTTCATACTCAGCCATATTGTTTGTGCAATCAAAATCCAACTTGCACGTGAATGAATAATAATCGCCATTTGGGGATACCAGGGCTGCCCCAATTCTATTTCCCACCGTATTGGATGCCCCATCAAAGCTCAACTTCCAAGGATGATCCTCTGTAGTTGCTACACACATCAACTCCTCATTTGGGAAATCAAAATTCAACGGCTCATAGTCTTTTAGAGCTCTGCTAGCCAGAAATTTCGTTATCACACTTTCTTTTATAGCCTTCTAGCTCATATAGACTATGTCGAACTCTGAAAGTAGAATTTGCCACCTCGCCATTCTCCCATTCAATGCTGCTGACTCCATCATATACTTCAAAGGATCAAGTTTTGAAATAAGCCAAGTAGTATGGTATAGCATGTACTGTCTTAACCTTCGAGTCGTCCAGATTAAAGTACAATACAATTTCTCAATTAGCGAATATCTCATCTCACACTCTGTAAATTTCTTACTAAGGTAGTATATCGCATTCTCCTTTCTTCCCGACTCGTCACGTTGACCAAGCACACATCCCATGGAATTACTAAACACCGACAAGTACAGAGTTAGTGGTTTATCTGGACTAGGTGGAGATAGTACTGGAGCGTTTAACAAGTATTGCTTGACTTTATCAAAGGCATTCTGGCATTCCTCATCCCAAGTACCTTGGTTGTGTTTTCTAAGGAGGCGAAAAATAGGGTCATATTTCTCAGTTAATTGTAAAATAAACCGAGCAATATAATTTAACCTTCTAAGAAAACCCCAAACTTCTTTCTGAGCACGTGGTGAAGGCAATTCTCGTATGGCTTTAACTTTGTCTGAGTCAACTTCTATTCCCTTTTCGCTGACCACAAAGCCTAATAATTTCCCCGACCTAGCTCCGAAAGTGCATTTTGCCGGATTAAGTTTTAATTGAAACTTCCTTAATCTTAAGAACAGTTTTCTCAAAACTTCAATATGTTCCTCCTCCGTTTGAGATTTGGCAATCATATCATCGACATACACCTCAATTTCCCTGTGCATCATATCGTGAAATAAGGTCACCATAGCCCTTTGGTATGTTGCCCCTGCATTCTTCAACCCAAAGGGCATTACTTTGTAACAGAAGGTACCCTACAATGTTATGAAGGTGGTTTTATCCATGTCTTCAGGATGCATCTTTATCTAATTGTACCCTAAGAAACCATCCATAAAAGAGAATAACGAATATCCTGCTGTGTTGTCTACCAAAGTATCTATGTGTGGCAGAGGGAAATTATCTTTTAGGCTAGCTTTGTTCAGATCTCTATAATCAACGCACATTCGTACCTTCCCATCTTTCTTAGGGACTGGTACAATATTAGCTACCCATTCAGAGTACTTCACCTCTTGTAAGAATCCTGCATCGAATTGCTTCTTGACTTCGTCCTTTATCTTCAATACGATATCTGGCCTCATTCTTCACAACTTCTGTTGAACTGGCTTACAATCTTGTCTTATTGAAAGGTAATGCACCACAATATCGGTATTTAACCCTGGCATATCTTGATAGGACCATGCGAAGATATCCTTGAACTTGCATAGCAACTCAATCAGTTCTTGCCTAGTGTCCTCGGTAATATGCGTGCCAATTTTCACCTTTTTCCCTTCCTCTAGAGCTACATTCTCTATTGCCTCTTTCTCATGAGGCATGATTTATTTCTCTTCCTGTTTTACCATCCTCAACAGATTCAGAGACACATCACAATCCTGGACATCTTCAAAATCCTGAGATTCCTCTAAACACATTTCTTGCTCGCGAGAGAAATCAGGGTTTGTAATATCAGTGCTCATGTCATTGATATCTAGGGATCTGTGAAGTATAAAGAATATACAAAGAATGAATGAATTTAAGAATTATTATTTATGTGTTATGAATGAAAGAATAAAAATTGCCAAAATTTAACGGAATATTGGTTGATAAAAATGAAACAATACTCGTTCAAATTGATAAAAGTTATGTTTTATTAAAAAAATAATAGATAATCGTAAGCCTATTTCACAAATGTAATCCTATTACTCCTAGGCCCTAGAGTAACAAGAATGTTTCAAAAATTACTCTGAAAAATTCCTAAAGACTACAGGAAGTTCTTCTGCAATCCAATTGTTCAGAGAGATTCCCGGTTCGTAATGGCGAATGCCCTCAAGGCTGCCTTGCTCCAATCCTTCGGCGTGTATAGCATTAATCTGATGACTTTCTTCTATAAGTAACCCTCCTGATATGTAGGTTTGAGATATTGGAGGAAATGTCATCAGCTCCCACTCCACTTCTCTTCCATTAAGGCGCACCTTTCTTCCCTCTTGGCGTTTCTCAACTTCCTTCCTTCTTTGCTTGTAGTCTGGCTTAAAGCCCAGACCAAAGTGATCTCTCTTCTCTTTCAGTTCTGGGATTTGAGTCCCTCTTTGCAGGTATTTTCCTAACCCTCTTCCTGGTAAGGTTCCCTTTCCCACCATCATTTATAGAGCCATTCTCGTAGCTCTTACTATTTTTAGCGCCGGTAGCTCACTCCCTTCTGAAATGAAGGTCGCATTCACAAATTCTAAAGAGCGAAAGGAACAATCAATAGACTCTTCGTTTGTCTCGACATAAGGGGCTTTGCTAGTGACTGCGGCTATAATGTCTTCCTCCGTATTGATAGTTACTAACCGTCCATCTGTCACTAACTTCAATTTCTGGTGCAACGACGAGGGCACCGCTCCCGCTGAGTGTATCCATGGCCTGTCTAATAAGTAATTGTAGGAAGGCTTGATATCCATCACCAAGAAGTCTACTTCATATATATTCGGCCTAATTTCCAAGGGGATATCAATCCTTCCCATCACCTTCCTTTCTGTACCGTCAAAGGCTCTTACCACATTTTGACATGTCTTCATGTGAGAATCGTCAATGGGTAATCTGTTCAATGTAGACAACGGTAGAATATTCAAAGCCGATCCATTATCGACGAGCACGCTTGGGAGTGTGTACCCGTTGCATCGAGTGGTGATGTGCAAGGCCTTAGTTGGCCCCCTGCCCCCCGGTGGGATTTCATCATTATTAAAGTAGATAAAATTATCCGCACTTATGTTATTCACCAACCGGTCCAGTCTGTTAGTGGATATGTCATGGGTGACATATGTTTCGTTGAGCACCTTTATCAATACATCCCGATGCACCTCAGAACTCAGAAGTAGAGCCAATACTGATATGCGAGCCGGCTGCCTACGCAACTGCTCGACCACGCTATACTCGCTATGGTTAAGGAATTTTGGAAATTCCTTTTCCTCCTCCTTCTTTATTGGCTCCTTGACAGGCACTTCATCCTCTTTCTCCTTCTCCGCACTAATATTCTTTGTTTTTGTGGGCTCCTCTCTGACGCCCACCGTATCATACCGCTTCCCACTCCGTGTATGGGAACCCTTAACTTGTACATACTTAGACATGCTAGCTATATCCTCCTTCTCCGGCATTGACACCTGGCAGTTATAATTCCAAGGTACCATCTTGTTATCCTTATAGGGAAATGAAACAGGTTTATGAATGATGACTTTCAGTACCGTCGGTATTTCAACTTCATTACTTCCTGGTAAAGAAATAATGATCCTTGGCCGGTTTTGATTCCTTGGTGCACCTTCTAATGTGCATATATGTCCCTCATTTAGCTGAGCTTCATAAAATCCTAGCTCTTTGTTGTCCATAAGGCTTTGTATTAAGGCCTTAAACTCGTCGCATTCCTGGATCTTGTGCCTCTCCTCAGCATGGAACTCACAGTAGTCCCTTGCTCCTTTATTCCTCTCATTAGAGATTATCATCTCTCTCTTTACCATTTCTTCCCAAATTATCTTCATCGGCATTCTCACCTCAGCCACGCCTTCCTTCATTCCCCTCTCACTAGCTTCGCCAATAGCATTCACTCTTTGATCGCTATGATTTAGCAATGGGTTTTTAGTATTAGGGGTATTATCGAACTTCACTACCCCCATCTTAATAAGCCTCTCTACGGCCTTCTTAAAATCGGTATAGTTTTCAATCGAATGCCCCGGTATTCCAGCATGGTATTCGCATCTGGCGTTTGCGTCATACCATTTAGGATAGGGGGCTGCAGTGGTTTCAAATGAAAAGGAGAAATAGCATGTGCATCGTATAAGCTTTGATAAAGTTCACAATATGTCACAAGGATAGGTGTGAATTGTATCCATTCAGAATTCTGCCTTGTACCTGACTCCTGCCTTTGAGAACTCTATTGCTCAACCGCAGCTGTTTTAGGTTGACCAACTGTGATTGCCCTCGTGTTGAAGGTGCTTGCGTTATTTACTTCACTATCCTTTCTCTTTGGGGCCGATCTTTTGGTTGCTTCCCTCTCAATTTTGCCACCCCTTATGGCATTCTCGATCATCTCTCCCGCTATGACTATATCCGCAAAAATTTTAGTAGTGCTCCCAATCATGTGAGTGTTGAATAGAGCCTTTAGAGTGTTGATGAACAACATGGTAGTATCCTTCTCCAACAACGGTGGTTGAACTTGCATTGCCACCTCTCTCTATCTCTGTGCATATTACCTAAAATTTTCATTAGGCTTTTTCTCCATGTTTTGCAGCATGATCCTATCCGAAGTCATGTCAGTCACATGATTGTACTGCTGCATGAAGGCTTGTGCAAGATCCCTCTATGAACTTATTTTGGCCTCGGCTCAGCTGATTATACCACTTAGCTGCTGCCCCAACCAAACTATCTTGAAAACAATGGATCAATAATTGATCATTGTTTACATAACTAGTCATCCGTCTGCAGAACATGGTAATATGGGCTTCCGGGCAAGTAGTCCCATTGTACTTCTCGAATTCCGGCATTTTGAACTTATAGGGAAGCACCAAATCTGGGAATAAACTTAAGTCCTTAGCATCTATTCCCTGGCGATTATCAGCGTTTTCTAGTGCCCTAAATTTCTCCTCTAGGCACCTGCAATGTTCCTCTAATTGCCTTGATGATTCGAGTCTCATTTCTTCCTTTCAGCTACATCTAGATCGGGGATAACTGGATTGGCAGGATTGTCTCCAGGATTGAATCTCGAACCAATTTGAAAGTTCATGGAGATTCCAGCATCGACTTGACCTTGTTGAGGCCTTATTGTGACAGACGACCCTCGGAGATATGCCTCAGGTTGGGTTTGTACGTGAGGTGGAGTGAAACCAGGAGGATGACCATCATTACCCTCTTCAGTGATAGTCATAGGGGCTTTTCCTTTATCTGTGGCCCTTAGAAGTTGAGCCATCTCAGCCATCATGTTCCTTTGAGTGTCCAACATTTGCTCTCTCATGTCGTTTTGCATTTTTTCCAATTACTCTTGCAATTGGTCCTGTATGTCCTTCTGTGCTGTTCAAATCTTTGGTCCATATTCTTTGACTTAGAGCATGTACCGTAAGGATGTGTTGCTTCCAGATTTTCTTTCTCTTACTCTTTTTCTCCCTAATAATTTTAACTAATTAGGGTCTTTCTATAAACTTGAATGCATATGATGTGATGATATGCAAATGCATGAATGCAAAAAAATGTCAAATTTGATTCAATTTCGTTTTAGAAAACGTTATTTAAGGAGCAAAAATCTTTTCATAAAACATATTACAAATACACTTTCGCCCATAAGACTAGAGTCTTAACCCTATCTAATAACAATGCTAACTCTCGTCCTCTGTCTGACGATGACTCATGCATTATACTCAGTGTTCTAGCTTGTATTGCCAAATCCTGCAAGTGTTCAGCAACCTCTCGAATCCAAACTAAGGCCTCTTCCATGACATGATCTCTATCTCCCACTTGATTCCGAAGATGGTGAAGTTCTCCCTTCCACTGTTCTTCTCTTGCCTCGAGCTGCTCAATCTGTAGCTCACAGTCCTGTAGTGCTGCTTCCAACCCTCCAATGTTGTGCTTCATTTTCTCGATCTTATCCAAGCTTGCCTTTAACTCGATCGCAGGGTTACGACTTCAGTGATGATGAAGAGATCGTCCAAGCTCGGCCACCTTAGTTTTTAATTCTTGATTTTCCTTCTCTAGGGTCTGATTACGCGACTGCCTCTCTTGGAACTTCTTTTCCCAATACTCGGCCTTGGCTCTTTCTCCTTGAATCTCTTGTTGCCACTGCTCTGAAGATCTCCCTAATTTGACCCTTTTCAAGGTTACCTAGGCCTTCTTGTAGTGCATCTTTAAATCATCTCAATCTTCCTTAATCTTTCTCTTTTCCTTTTTCACCTTCTTGACTTCCATCTTTTGAACATTGACGTCGAGACTTGAGCACATTTTTTCCTCTTCGAGCTTCTCAATCCTCTTTTCAAGCTCCGAATTCTTTCTCTCGAACTCTTACTTCATAACCTCCAACTCTGATGGAATCACTCGTAAGCTCTCCTCTAATGATCGAGCCACCCCCCAAAATTGGCCTAGGGACATTATCGTTGAATCTCCTACTAAACCACCCTTTATACTCAAGGGTTGACGTCGAGCCTTCGGTCAAGATCTTCATACAGAAAGGCTTCTTCCAAGCCTCAGAAATCTCTTGCATCCTCTTCTTGTAGTGATCTCCTTTATAAGAGAAATCACTCTGAGCTAAACCCTGTGTAGCCGGTATGAACTATCTCGCTCGATATTACCTTAGAACAAGCAATGGTGCATATCCAATAACTCCCCAAATTCCTGGCAAAGGGACCCATTAAAACTGCCACAGCGGTAAAGGACTTCACTAGGAACCAACCAAGGAGCCTTCCACATAATATCCTCCTCTCAAAGATTCTAAAGAATGTCTATCCACCTCTCCTCTGAAATGTCATCTCTCCTAGGTATGTCTACTGCTTCCTTTAGCGGAAAGTAGTCTTTGAAGAACACTCGGCAAGGAACCTTATCAACCTTCCAAAAATGACTGTGAAACCAAACCAACAGCAACTGTGCACATCCAATGAACCTTCCTTCTCCAGCTCTTCGACATGCGCTCATGGATCTAAACATCTCAGCTAGGATTGCGGGCACATGTGTGTTCTATTTACTAAGTTGATTGAATAAATCCGCAACCGCCTCATCTATGTGCCCCAACACCTTTGGGAAAATCACCATGCCATAAATACTCAAAGCTAAGACGTCGACCCTTTTCTTCACGTCTGGATGTGTCGATATCAAATCCCTCAAAACGGCCCATGGAACGCACTTACTATCACCCTTTTGCTGCACACGAGCTACAGCCCACTGCTCACTCATCCCAGTAATCATTACCAACTTCTTCATAAAAGTTGGAAGGCTAGCAGGCCTAATATAAGCCTTGTAACCTTGAATCCTCGGGCAACGCAGTAAAGTTGTATACTCCTCCAATGTAGGTACAAGATCAACATCACCAAATGTAAAGCAACTATAAGCAGGGTTCCAGAACTGTACCATAGCTCGAAACAAATGCCTATCTACTTTGACGTCTAGCAAATAGGGAAGGTCTCCATAGTTCTGATAGAAAAGCTGCTTGGCGTCATCCCATTGGGCCCAAATGTCTCTCAATTCTCGAAACTCATTTTGTGTCGAATTAATACGAGTGAAGTCTCATAACTCTGATGTATACCCCTTGGTGACACTATCTCCCTTCTCTAACTGGGTTTTTTCTGACCAGGTACAAACAGAGGCGTTGTCCTCTACTTTTTAAGATATTCATTTTTCATTACAAAACTTTCTAATCTAGAAATCAAACCTTGAATCGACACCTTTAAATGTTGAGTGACATGCAATAATAACAAAATAAAATAGGTCAGTATAAAAAAAAATGATAAACAAGTACTTACAAGGGTAGCTTACTGAAGGCTATCACTATCTTTCCTAAGGTAAGCTCTTTAAAGTTCACTATATGAGTTTTAGTTCTAAAGCAAGGGTACCTGAACCAACAGATTCCCCGGTCTTCACCCATTATAGGCTCAAATAAACCAAGTTCAGTTCAGGGGGACACATTTCCCTATGGCTATACGGAGATGAAAATCTCACGAAGACATAGGTACAGTATCCCAGAAGCAATCCACTAGCTCATACGAAGGTGAAAACCTCACGAAAGCGTAGCCTCTCACTCCCTCTTAAGGGTGTGACCAACGGTTATGCAAATGCAATGTGTGCAGATAATATAACAACCATATGCAACGAACACATGAAAAGGGATCTTTATCTTTAAATCCTTTCAAATTTTTAGCATTAAGACAGAAAGTTATCAATTTTTGGCTTGACTCTCTTATTGTCCCCAGCGGAGTCGCCAAGCTGTCGATGCCTCTTTGAAAATGGGGAGGGTATTTTGAAAACGGGAGTCGCCACCAACCTTTTAAAGTGTGATTGGATCACTTCATAAAACGTTTTGGTCTACGAAATTACGAGAAAACAAGTTCGGGAGTCGGTTACGTACAAGGAAGGATTAGCACCCTTGTAACGCCCAAAATTGGTACCAAATTGAATAATTTTGTCTTAATGTCAGAAGTTTGAAATAATTTAGAACTGAGATTTCCTTTAAAATAGTAATGTTTTGAGTTAAAAAGAATCAAGATTCCTTCGCTTCAAAAGAGTACAAACATCACATCCAGCATGATTGGACACGATATCTTTAAACTTTCGTAACTGAAATCATCTTGTGATTTATAAAACTTGTTTCAAAGGATATTTTTAGACATTTAGACAAACAGGAAATCGCAACCCAGCATGTTAGGGCACTACTTCCCGAGTTCCTGAATACCAAAAACATTGCCTCTTTTAAAAAATTCCTTTTGAATCAAATGATATATTTTTTATTTTGAAAATAATGATGTATTTTATATTTTACAAGAAATTAATATTAAATAAACCTAGTTACATAATACATGTTTTATCATTTTAAATAATAAATAATGGCATAAATTACACAATATACATTATCATTTTATGCATATATTATCATAAATAACATAAATGCTCATGCATTATTGTTACATGCAAAATACAATGTAGTGCATAATGAATACAACAAATGTAAATTGCAATATACATATATGATAAT